>OX596018.1:11100924-12510921 GCA_951394055.1 Villa cingulata | reverse complement strand
ATATATATATAGTATATATATAAGTATATACACCTATTGGAGGATCTTATCATATTTCTATCTCTCATGTACAACCAAATACCAATCAAAAATTGCATATTAAATTATGTGAAAGGTAAAAAGAACATTTTTTTTCGTTTTTTTTTTTTTTTTTTTAATTTATTTTTAAATTCATTTTTGTGAAATGAAATTTCCGGCTTTTTCTTTTTCACTAAATACATATGTACTTATTATCGTATTAATTTTTATTTTATCAATTTCAAATGAAATAATTTAATTAAAACACCCATTTGTATTTTGTTGTATGTAGTAGTAGTATGCAAGTATTACGGTATGTAAATTATATTACTTGTTACTTGTCATTTGTGTATACATATTGTATGTAATGTGTTCATTACATTTCGATGTAAATGATATCTGACCAATTTTATATGCATACATACATGATGAGTACTTCATCATAATTTATCAATAAAATATTTAACCAGAAAAAAAAAAAACACACACACACACACAAAATCAAAATGCCAGAACAGTAAAATAATGTATTGTGTGGAATGAATAAAATAAACGTTTGCAATTAAGTACATATGTACATTATGTACATAATTATTACAATACTACACTCGAATACACATACATACATATATACAAATAAATGTTAACAACAAAATCATTTAAAATTCAATTTTTTTATTTTAAATACATACAAGTACTTATATGTATGTGTATGTAGTGAATAAATATATTTAGTTTGGTGTCTTTTGAACTACCGATATCATATTAAATCAGTTTTATAAAATGTACATACATTTATATACACTGTATGTTCTGTGTGCAGCAGTGTATGAATATAATTTCATATTCATACATTTTTATTTGCATGTGGTAAAATACTCGTTTACAGAAACGAAAATATATAAAATAATAATAAATAATGTGTATGCACATAAAATGTACATAAAAAAAATTTTAAATTATATTTTTTTTATTCTCTCACTCTCTCTCTCTCTTATTATTTTATTTATTTATTTATTTTTTTTTTTTTTTCTATTTGATAAAATTTACAATCACGACCATGACCCAATTGTAACAAATATATGGGTAGAAAGATATTTTATGTACTGTATCTCATATCTGCATGTACCTATCATAATATAATGTAATTTATATCGAAATATTTTTGTATACATACGAGTATATTGCTATTAATATATGAAAAATAATAAATATGATATTACATATCATATAGGAGTACATTTGTATGCTCCAATCGTATATGAGCACTGAGCAGCACAATATACGGTACGGAAAAAAATATATAATAATTTTGCATAATTATTCACATAGCTATATGCATGTATGTTATGTGATATATAAAAATTTGTGAAATTTCTAGAATCAAATAATACAAAAAATATAAAATACATATTTAATATTATAATTGAAAATATATTACTATTTTATTAAGAATTCATTGCACACATATGCGTCGTATGCCTATACATATATATACGTATATGTATGTGAATGTACTACGTCTTATATTAACTGTGGAGGACATATTTGTAAGTAAATCTGAGAAATTAACTAAAGTAATTTATTAATTTATTGATTATTCTATTATTTATGTATTTTTACATAAATTATATTTATAGTTTTTCACATTTTTTTTTATCCTTTAAATTTTAACAACAATCTACGACCCACTTGTGTATTCCTATATATGTATGTATGTGTGTATTTTCAGAAGCAAAACTATATGTAATAAAAATGTGCTGAAAATAAATACACATAAAGAAACATTTTTTAAGACTTTAGAGATACCTATTCAAATTTTTTTTTGTAATTTCGAAAAATTGAAAATTTAATTTCGCAAAAAAAAATCATCTCAAATTCTACTATAAAATATTAACTTTCTTTTTCTCATTATTATTTTTTTTTATACATTATAAAAACACATTATATACTTATACATATGTACATACATTGATTCTGTGCATAAGAATTATCATAAAAAAAATTTTAATTGCAGGTTATCAATAATAAATTTTGTCGCGTGTTAATTAAAATTTTCTATAAAAATCCATTTTTATTATTTATTTTATTAAACAAAAAATTTATGTTAATAAATATGTACGTGTGACACCAATACTATGTAACTAATTGTACTAATTATTTATTTATTTAAAAAATTGATTAACAACAGTCTACAGCGCAGACGCAACTATATACATTATGATTATATACATTCATATGTAGCTATGTGTTAAATCCTAGAAATTTATGCAAAAGATATACTTTTTTTATTTTTTATTTTAATTATAAGTATTCATTTATTTATTTATTTTTTAATTTAATTATTATTTGAATAGTAATTTGACAACTAGTTTACAAACATATATACATATACATGCATTTATATAATGTATGTACATATATAGAAAAATTTATTTTATGACAAACGAAAACATAGAAAAAATGAAACGAAAAACTAGTTATCCGCCAGATATATACAAATTTTACAAATATGACACATATGTACGAATGTGCATTAAATTAAATACATATATATTAACTATATATAATTTGTAACATATTATGTATATAATTATGCACATACATACAAATGTATATGATTATAAGTACATTAGTATGTATACACTTTTTAATAATTCTTTAGAGCAAACATAGAATATTATTGTAATTGATTAAATTATTGTAATTTACACCTTATTTAAGTAGTTATATTTGATTACATTTACAATGAAAACTCTAACGTATGACTTTTTGATTTGAAATTTTATTAATTTTTATACTGTACATACGTACCAATCATATGCAATGTTATATTTTGAATTAAAATTTTTATAGTAATATTTACCATATAATTTTGACGAATTTTCCTTTAGATCTACGTTACGTTTAGTATTTAGCTACAACATTAGATATAAGTAGACGTTCAAATGTTAATATAGATTTTTTTTTATCGTTATCCATAACGTATTATATATTCATGCACGTTGACGTACGTAAATATACATATCTATGAACTGCTTTTTAATAATTTTTTTTTTTTTTTTTTTTATAATCAGTCAATACAATTTTGATTTGACCACAGGTATTTTTTGTTATTCGATCTTTGTATAACAATATTTGTGATAAAACTCTGTAAATATACAAATCTATATACCTAATATCATACAAATTATTAATATTACAGTTAAATAAACAATGATAATAATAATATATAAATTCTAAATTGTTTTCAATCAAAATTTAATATATTTCCTTATCTAATTATATATACAACGAGTAATTAAAAATCTCATATTTCTGTCCAGATTACCTTGAAATTTGTAATTAAATGCGTCAAATTTATTAATAAATTATTATTTAGACTCACCATATACTTGTAAGTATTACCAGTAATATACATACATACATACATACATATACATTTTTGTTATTATGTTAAAATTTATGCTTCTTGACTTTTATGCTTGATTATATTTTTATGAAAAGAATGAAAAAAAAAATACAAAATAAAATAAAATATAATATAATGTAATGATGATAATAGAATATGGCTTTTGTCAAATTATTATATTGTTCTTTTCATATATTGCTTCTTGTTTTACACATACCCAATCCTAGATATCCAAGATTTAAAATGCATATTTATAATAATAATAGCAGGAAGAGCATTAAATCACATGTCTGTTAGTTATAATATGTAGTTGTCGTAGTTGCAGTCTCATGAACATCTTTAGTTACAATATTTATATTTTTTTCAAGCACCTTAAATACGTTAACAGTTAACACATACATGTTTATGTCTTGACATGAAGGTATGTCTTTTGTATTGAATATATTTGCATGTGAGCAGTAAGCATATCAGAATATGATGCTGTTTAAAAAGAAATAAATCATAAATATAATAATGTGTATCGTATTATGTAATGTAATATTGTAGTAACATAGTAGCAGCAAGGAAAAAGAAAGTTATACAAAAAAAAAAAAAATAATTTTATGTTTTTTATTTAAATAAAGATAAGTAAAATATGGAAAAATAATAATTATTATTATAATAATAATGTATGTAAATCTTTTGTTTAGAATGATTATGTATATGATCTTCAGTTTTCATGTCTTTTTGTTTCTGAATTAAGTACATGCTAAAATGTTAATGAATTATTCACTGAACTGAATATACATACATACTGTATAAAGAAAGTTTAAAAACTTACAGTGGAAGCTACAAGAATCGTATTTATTGGTTCATATATGATATGATATGATATTTTCTTTTTCCTTCAGCTTCAGCACTAAAACCCCTCAGAGAGGCTCGGCTTTAACTGAAGTGATTTCTTGAGTTAGAAGTGCACACTGTATGCATCTACAGTTTAACGTAGATTACAAACCAGAACCCCAAAATTGTTTGCAGAGAAACAAGTTCAATTACATCATAGGACTTAGGGATAGAATGTCAATTTTTGCGAATGTCCACTTTTTAAGTCATCACTGTTTATAAAATACATGCAGATTTTTTTATACAGAATTTTTTATAAAATTAAATCCACATTTCAATTAAAAAATAAACATGAAAATAATCTGTATGTTTTCTTATTCTTTTTTAATTTATTCATGTTTTTTTCTTCTGTACTACTTCTACAACATTATAATTGAAAAAAATATATATGTATATTTTTAATTCTTCTTCATAAATTTTTGTTATTGTTTTTACTCATTCATTATTATTATCTGAAGCATAAATTAAAAATTGTTATTAAGGAAGTACACATTTATACATTTTTATTTAATAAACAGAGAGAAATGATAAAAAAAAAAACAACAACAACCAATAATTTCTAGTTTATTTAAAATAAATTCTTTTAACCGTAAGAAAAATTATCATTTTGAATTAATTGAATGAGAAGCATAAAGAAAAAAGATTTGTACAATTTCCTCATATGGTATAAGCTTTATGTTTTGTTTTAATAATTTTTTCAATGTGCATATGTGTGTGCTTGTATTTCTTATCATAATGAAAAAAATAAAAAAAGAAAAAAAAAAATATGAAAACATATAATTTTACAAAAAAAAAGCAAAATTACAATGCATTCTCATATAATAATGATGGCTTTGTATGTAGCCACTATTTATGTGTAGAGATGAGAAGTCACATGAGAATTAAGTATAATAAATAAAGGAAAGAAATATCGAAAATTTTGAAAAAATTCATACCGGAAATTTCGCATTTTAATTTATGAGAAATTGTGTATACTCGTATAAATACGAAAAATGTATACGATATATACGAAATATGTACAAGTATATACATTATTAATTGTTTTGATAGCGAAGATTACAAAAAAGGCATATAAACAAACATACATTACATTTGTACATATTGTAAAATTGTAATGTAACAATTTATTCTCACACTTGATTAAAAAATTTTAAACGATTTATCAAAATATTATTTGAAAGTTATTATTTTTTGAGTACTCACACTCGTATAGAAATTTTTGATTTGAAACCTAAATAAAAGTTTTGAACAATTTTCCTCAATTCATTTCTAAAATTATACTACATACAAATGTACTGTGTAAGTATGTGTACATGCTATCATGTGAATGGATTTATTTAGGTGTTTGTGAATGTGGTATTTATAAGTATACTAATGCATTTAGATAGATTTCTAATTTAGACTTCAAAAAATTTTTATATCATCACTTTACGTTTACGCGATCGATGACCTACTGCTGAATTTTTTTTTTACCTACTTCCCTAATAAAGCTACAACCACTATATTTAAAAGAAGAAAAATAAAAAACTACATAAAACTGTTGAAAAAAAAAAATTGAGAATAATTTATCTTTCGGAAGACTATGCGAAAAAAATGAATTTGAATGAAATTTCAACGGTAATACCACTCCTAAAAAATTATATATACATACATATGTAGATATATTTTTTTTCTAATTGGAAGCAAATTAAAAGAAAATTAATATTACAAGAAATATAATTTAGAAAGTATATATTTTTTTTTTCATTCTTTCTTTGGTGTTCATCTTTTAATACCACCATGTCGAATAGCACATACATACCTATAATACGAGTACTGTACATATTTTAATTATACGTATACTACACTAAATTTTACTACGATAAAAAGGGCATCACATTGTGAAAAGAAATAAAACACCAACAATAATTATATTTATAATGTAATCGTAGGTATACGTACTGCACATACCTACACAGTTTACTCCCATATATTGTATTTACAAGCATTTATATCTCATGATTAAATTTTTCATTATGGATATCAAGAATGCCTCATCATTTCAATCAGCTTCAACTCAGTTCGCATTTATTTCTTCTTCCTTTTTGAATCATTATAATCAAAAATTATCAATAGACATGTTATAAAGGTGCTAAATTGTATGTATCTACACTTGTAGAGATATTTCAAAAGATTCAATTGGTACATACGTACTCGCATCTACGTTTGGTAAATACATACATACTCGCATTTTTATGTACATCTATCAGATTAAATAAAAAAAAATAAAATTCAATGATTATTATTTACAGATAGAAAATCTTGATTATAAAAGGAGAAAATTCATTTTTCTATTTGTTATAGGTACCATTTAGATTTGAAATAAAAATAAAAACAAAATAATAATATGTATGTAATATAAAAAATGATTATTTTTTAGTTAATCGACAAGTCTTTTTTACAATATGTAGGTTAGATAATTTTAGAGAGCTGGTTTAGAGAACACAGTACACACATTAAATATGCATGTATAATATGGGATCAAAGTAGTTTACCTACCTGTTCATATATATATATATATATCTATATAATTTATAAAACATTATATGAATAATATACTCATATATGAGTATGTATACATAATACTGTCAATATGCATAATAAAATTATAAAAACTAAAATAAATTTTCATCTTTATATCGTCAACACATCGTCATCATCATCATCATTATCGGTTTTTTTTTTTTTATGAGATACATATAGATAGAACTTGACCGAAATATCACTCAATTTATCATGATTATACATGGATTCATGCGACAATAATGGTTATACAGATGTGATATGGTATAATGTGTAAACAGATATCTATAGATAAGTTTCTATATAAAATATAGATAGCGGTATCGGTATCATTATATGTACAAGTACAAGCTTATACACATGCTATACATATATGTACTACATACAAATATACACATGATATACTCGTCGTAAGTATGTGAAATTGTGAAAAACACGTAGAAGGGTTTACCATTAGATTAGATCCGTATAAAAGCCACATTTTCATACCACACACATTTACGAATTGTACACGTTATATCACATATGCGATCTGTTATATACTCGTATGTATAAAAATTGATTTCAAAAAATCTATTTGTACACGTTAAATTCTTTTAGTGAATTGTTAAAAATCAGAAAAAAATGTGAAATAAGTTCACAAGGAAAATTTTTATTTGATGACACAAGATACAAGTTACATATACGAGTGCATATACTCGTATAGGTATCTGAAAAAGAAAAACTGTTGAAAAATTATTTGTAGTAATTTAGAGTAATGAAACAAAAATTTTCGATATTTTTTTGATAATTGTACGTAATGTATCTGATATCTAATATACAAAGACAACCATATAGGTATTCATGTATATTGTAAATTGTAACTACTCTAGAATAAATAATAATAAATAAATAATTTCAATAAATCCATACATACACTCGTTCATGTAGTACATGTACACATGTACACATATTATTAATAAATCGTCATAATTTTCCATTTTGAAGGTTACGAGGTCATAAGGTGTGTTGTGTGGTTTGAGTATCATGTAAGTACACAACATACTGTATATGTATATAATGTAAGTTAACTTATAACTTGTAAGATGGATGTAAGTTTATTACTAGCATTAACCTCTATACATTTTTTTTTTCATACAATTTCTACCTCTATTACATTCCGATTATTATACCTTTTACAATAAATAAGTTATAAGTATCGAGTATCTCTATAATACTCTATTCTATACACTACTGTACATAGGTACATAATATAATATGTACAAGATAACCTTTTTATTTTTTGATTTTCATTCATTTTCAATATTGATAATAAGTATAAAAACACATACCCATACATACTACAGTATTCTCCAGAAAGATATTTACAATGTAATTTAATATAACTATCTATTATTAATAATTTTTGTATTGATAATAATGCACCGTTACCAAAAAAAAAAAAAAAAATATTAAGAAAATATTGAAAAAAAAAAAAAAATAGACAAACTAAGACCACGAAGATCGTGATGAAACGATGATTTTTTGTCGGTTGATTTTATTTCTTCTCTCTGTAGAAGAGTTTTGAGATTTGTTAATTTTCTTTTTTATTTATTTTTTGTTTTTTTTCTTTTTTTTTTTGAAGGAAAGACAAAAAATAACTACCTACTAAAAAAATATATGTTCGTATGAGAACTATAAAAATAATGCATAATAATAATAATAATCATAATTTAAAGTTAAAATAAAATAAAATTTAATGAGTAATTTTAAACATATGTACGTATGCATACACATAATATATGTATATATGATATGCATATATAATGTACATACATTATGTACTATATAATATAGGTAATTCATGTACATATTACCATCAGTAAGTACAAAGTACAATAATACTCGTATAATCAACTGACTAAAAATGAATTTTTGACTAACTGATTAAATGAATGAATGAACAATGCTAACATTTGATTGACAAACCAAACCAAAACTAAGAAAAAATAATAATAATAAAATAAAATAAATAAATGTATTTACATTCATATATTATACAAACGCATAAATGTAAATTTACATATGTATATGTATGCATCTGTGGCTGATTTGATTAACTAGCTTAAACTTAAAATGACTATTTAACTGCGAATAAGTGTTTTTATTCGAAAAGTAAGTATTTTTTTATGAACATTTAATATTACCTCATTACAAATTTGATTTCTTATCTGTGTGTACGATTCGACTGTGCATAATGTTCATATACATATTAATATAAAATATAAAATGACTATGCGTTAAATGTAGCGCAAATTGCAATAACAATATAATGTACATAATATCTCAAATCATATGCATATTTTTAGTGTGTTACCAAAAGTGTTTCTCAATTTTTTGAGTTTTTCTAAAATTAATGTGAATGTTAGTACATAAAAACAAAACTAAAAAAATAGGTTACAATGAAAAAAAAACAATCCTATAGTCTTCAGTCAGTCGACAAAACGTTTACATACATATATGTACACATAAGATGGGTGAGTATGTGTATATGTATAGTTCTGTAGGTAAATAAATATACGAGACAATATTAATTATATGTATATAATGTATATATGAAAATATGTATGTATTATATTATAAGTTATTTTAGATATAAAAACAGTCTTCAAGCTCATACACTGCGGATGCAGTTGTACAAATGAACACGTATGTTCATATGTACTCGCATCTTAGAAATTTTATAAATGAAAACTTTTAAAAATTATTTCTACATACATATTCCTACGTATAAATATTTGTACACATCTGAAACTATGATTACAGGAAATAAAACGATACCTACACAAATTCATTTTTCAAAAATAAAATCTAAACGTAATTATATGTTAAAAAAATAAAACAGAACCCATAAGGAAAAATTAAAATTTTACGCAACATATATTTTGTGCAATATGATAAAAAAGGTAAATAAAAAGAATAAGAAGAAGAAAGAAAACAATAATAACAAAATTTCATGTACATACTAATCGTAGAATTATTAAGTTACAAACAAACAAAAAATTAGGTTTACTGTTTTTTTTACGTTTACAACACAACTGTCATCGTTGACAGTGTGGAAGAAAACAATATAAATGAAAAATTGAAACATAAAAAATTATTATTGATTGTTATACAGAAAAAACAAAAAAATATTATACTCAAATAATAGCTATTGCGAATTTTATGTTTAGTGTTTTTGGGTTAGTTACTAGATGTAAGATTGTAGATAAAAATATTCATTAAAAATTATCGTCTAGAAAAAAATCATTAAAGAATTACTCGTATATGTAGTACATACCGATATCTTTAAATAAATTCTGATTATCAATATTTCTTTTATAAATCTTCAAACTCGTAGGAATTTATGTACATATATGTATTTAATTTACGAGTATTGTATATTTTTCTGCAGAAACTGAACGCGGTTTATTACCTCATTTTAAATAATCTCTCAGTAAATAAAATTCAAATATTGGATTTTGGATTGTGTGTGTATCTTAAAATGTATTTTTTCTTTTTCATATTTTCATCTTTCGATATAAGTACTCTATATTATAGTACATTACATACTATAATGGGTTGGTAAATTTGTAACAACTGCTATATGCTATAAAAAACAGAAAAAAATACCAAAATACAAAGGTAAACGTGATCGATCGATCAATATTATATTTGAAAAATTTTCATTTTATTACATTGTGAAAATGAAAGATATATGTATATAAAATTAATATAAGCCTATACAATAAAATATGTACGAGTATGTATACATGTACAAAATAAAAAATTTAAATTGTATAACAATAAATTATTACGAAAGATTCGAAAAGGAAAAAAAAAATGAAAATATAAATTTGTTATTGATTATAATTACTTTGAAAAAAAGAAATACACAATAAAAAGATTATTACAGATTTGTACCATCATAAATTTATCTTAAAAATCTTGAAAATTGACGAGTATTTTGTAATTGTTCTTTTGAAATAAAATTAATAAAAAAAAAAAAGCTATAAGTAC
Source organism: Villa cingulata (assembly GCA_951394055.1). NCBI lineage: Eukaryota > Metazoa > Arthropoda > Insecta > Diptera > Bombyliidae > Villa > Villa cingulata. The sequence goes on along the minus strand of OX596018.1, from coordinate 12,500,009 downwards.
ATATTTCATTTCTAATTTGTACTGGTTCATGATTTTACTAAGAATCATGATGAGCAGAAATTTATATATATATTTTTTTTTCATATTCCTCCATTTTTCTCTTTTTTTTTTGCTTTACTTCACTTTTACATAGATTAGATCGGATTATGTATGAAAATACGTACATCCATTTATACAAATGTAATGAACAAATTTTGTGTAGGCCTGCGAATAATATACATAGTCTTCGAGCATAGTATCGAGTTAGAATATAAATTCGATTTTAATTTTAATTTTTTTTTCATTTGAAAATAATTACTTACCTACTTAAGTATTTTTACCTCCATACACCAAATATATAGTTTAGAGGATGTATAATAGTTGAATTATTGTCGATCAAAAAAAAAAAAAAAATACATATTTCTGATTTATACTATAGCAAAGCATAATGACGATGGCAAATACATAATATTCGTTATAAGATTTGAAAATATTTTTTTGATTAGTCATACGATACGCACAATCTATAAATTAAGTGCTACATTACATTACCTACTTAAGTATGTGGTCACATCAATATTCTTTTGTGTTATGTGGTGAAATTAAGTTAATTCTCGAAAATTTTAAAAAGATTTTAAATAAATTGATCATATATTATACTTAAAGATAACATATAGATACTATATACATATATGTACACACACACACATACTCGTATGTATATATATTTGTCAAGGATTAAAATTTATATGAGAAGAATTAATTTCCTTTTCTAAATATTTATGTGCGCGCGTATTTCCAGTTCCAATTAATTATAATTTTTTGAAATTTTCTTGTGAAAAAATGTGAAAATATACAAAACAAAAATTTTTAGTAGTATTATAATAAAAGTGAAGATACATTTACATTATATTATCATAAGACGAGTATACAAAAATTTAAATGCATATAATCATATAATCGTAATGTGTATGATTGTAAAATATGCACACAAACTTTTACTTTTTTTTCGTTTTTTAAATTTTAAATTTAAATAAAATATGTGCATACAAATATCTTTGTACATATTTAAATAAAATATGTATAATATTATACGATACGGTATATAATGTTTAATTAAAAGGGAAATTTTTTACCTAAAATATATGTGTATACATCTATATACATCCTATAGTATACGAGTATATTAAATCTCTTCTTCTATATAGGAGATAGTTATAGTTATTTAATCAACAAGTTTTTAAATTGAGAAAGTATAAAACGACAAAAATATGAAATGAAAAAAAAAAAAATTTAGTAGAATATAATACATATATAGTATAACCTATAACATAACAACAAAAATAATAGATGTGTACATCCGTTTTCCTTTCAAATATATCATTAATCTACATCAATTTATAACTAGTGTAGTATATCGTAGTATTCTATTATATGAAACATTTTAATACGTATGCGTATGTACATAAATATACTCGTGGTACATATTCATGAAAATTTATCTACATTATGTACATATTTAAATATTTTAGTGAAAATCGTTTTAATTATCATTCATAGGTGTAATACATACGATGATGAGTATTAAATTTTCATATAAGTATGTACATATATTCCTTTTGACTGTAATTTGTTTTTTTTTTTTTTTTCTAATATTAAATTTGAAAATGAATAGAGATACAGATTAGCATAAAGTAATATATAAAAAAATTTTGTTTCTTTAAAAAACTTTATATACATCATAATCGTATGTAAATATTTCGAAAAAAGAAAATAAGTACATATGTATGTATGCAGTATACACGTTGTACCTACATAAATAAGTATAAATTATTTATATATCTACATTTTAATATGTATAGTACGTCATATTACATATGTGTATGTTAGTTATTAGTGAATTTTAATTATGTACATATATTATAGTAGGGTGCATACACAGTTAAACACTTTAATTAAGTAAAGACATATTTGAGCGATGATATACGAATACTTTCGTACTATACATGTAAATACATATATTTTTATTACTTTGCATAGGCGAATTCATACAGAAATACACGGTTATATACATACGTTGTTATACGAGTATACCGGTATACCTATCCTATCATCAAAAATAATAAATAGTCAATAAACATTTTTTGTTACATAACTGTATTTTTTTTTATTTATTTATTTTTGGTTTTTTCTTTTCTTTCTAAATTTGAGGTGCATATCAAAAAATGTCTACATCTACACATGTACACATACATATCACATCATTATAGATAAGTATATTCATACGTCAAATGTATAATATGATGATGGTAAACTACTATAATAAAGCCTTACTCGATTTCTAAATAATTATATGACTATGATAATATCTATGCATATAGACACACATGCACATTCATTTAAGATACTTATTCACTTTTATCTATACTATATATGCATTCAATTTATATATATGTATAAAATTGATATTATACTATGTCAAATTCCCTTTTATTATCCATTAATTAAAAAAAAAAAAATTATGGATTTTTTCACTTATATGCAAGGAATAAATATATGAATGTTGTCGCTATATGTTTGTATTTTCATTTCTTTTTAAATGAAACCGATAAAAAACATAACAAAACACAACCAAAAAAAAATCACTTTTCATTTCTTTTCATTATTAATTTTCAAATTTACCTTTTATCTTTTTTTATTATTTTAAAATATGTATGCATTTTTTTTTCGAAATATTTTTGAATAAAACGAATTGTTTCAGATTTTATCATATCGCGATATTATCAGATCGTGATCAGAAGGGCATATCATTATTGTCATCATCATAATCATTATCATCGTATTGTTTTTATGTTATCATAAAAATACATAACATACATATTATACAGATTATATTCATTTGAATTATATGACAATTTTCAATATAATTTAAATTTATTACCCATACACAATCAATTGTTTTTATGCATTATTATTATTAAAATCTATCATTATTATAAGTTATTTATATGCAAAATTGGTTGTTATATGTATATACATATTATATATCAAAGACGATTAAGTCAAGATCATAATGAAATTTATTATAGTAGTGTAGTATCTACACGAAATGGATACTTTTAAAATACGAATAATATGATTTATTGAATATTATGAAAAAAAAAAAATTGTTTTTAGTGCAATATACTATGTCATCATAAAGATAGAGGATACATAAACCAAACCGCCATTAGATATACAAGTTATGTATTATATACGACGAGTATGTAAAAATTTGAATTTGAATTAAATTTGATTTTATATAATTGAATAATACAGAGTGTATTTTTACTAGCTATAATTATTACAATCATATATATATATACACAAACATACAAATGACAAACAAAATATTTACGTCAACTGTACATAAAAATAATAAATTTTATTATTAACTGAGAAAATCTTGTATCTAATTTTAATATTTTGTTCCATTGTCAGTTTTATGAACTATGTTTAATTTTTTATTTTTTTTTTGTTTTGTTTTATAAAAAGGTTGGTCTCTATTATTGGTACAATACTGATTTGGAATGAGTTGAGTTTGTATCAACGAGTATTATTATGTTGTCTGTCATTTACCATTCGTCGAGTGTGTGATGTTTAGATATAAAAATATTTTTTTTTTTTTGTTTAAATAAAATAAGAGCAATAAATGGTATATACATACCAAACTAATATGAGATTATGAACCCGGATCTTTTCAATTAAAAATTGAAAAAATATAACAAAAAATAATAATAAAAAAAAAAAAAATGATTAAACTGAAATAGTTGAAATCAATTGTCTTGATTTTTATATTTTTATCTTTATTTTCTATTAGCTTTTAAGTTTTGGTTGTTTTTTTTTGTTTGTTTGTTTTTTATTTTATTCAATTTAGTTATTATAAAGAGATATACGAGTAATTATTGTTTATAGCTGATAGAAATTAGTTTTGATGCTCATAAAAAACGAACACCTTTTTTGATTTTAATTTAATTCACGGGTATATAATAATACAAAACATAAAAATGTAAATGTTTATAAACAAATGCATATATGTACATAGATACAATAAACGTTTTGATATGAAGATATCTATACTCTTAAAAATAGATAAACTGTGTTCCTATAGATATTATGTACTCGTATACGTATTTGCAATTTAATTATATCATTTAGCCGAGTTTTTAGTATTATTTCGTTTAAGTTAAAATTATTGTCATATCTATGTACATATATGTATACTCATATGAATGCATTTTTTAAATATTTTTATAATTTATCTTTCTTTTCTTATTTTCTGCTTTTAATTTACTTTTGTTTTTAAAGTCAAAACAACACAAAAAAAAAAAAAATCAAATTATATTGTTAGCGGGGGCGGGCGATTTGTTTTTATAGGACGATGACGTAAATACTATAATATATTATTTATATGGTTGGTACATGGTTACCATATAAATGGATATATTATGCATGTATTGTGATGTGATGGATATAAAATGTGATCATATACTGTGGTGAATGTTTAATTTTATGAAATAATAATATGACAGTGTACTATATAATGGAGAATATTTTAAATATAAAAACAAACAAACAAACAAAAATTAAAAAAAAGGAAAAATATTTTGAATTATGATTGGCATTAATAAATTTTTTTTAAAAAAAAGTGAAAGCCTATATAGCTATATATGTATATTTAGTAAAATAATGGTCGAATTAAATTGAATTGATAGCTCATAATCGCACAAAATAAAAATATTTTAATATATAAGTATATGTACATATATTTTTTTTTTTAAGGAAGATAAAAAATTTGTATAAATATAAGATATACAAACGCGCATATAAATGTCTATATGTAATGTGCATTATAAAACTGACACACAGGTTTAAGTAAACAAATATGAATAATGTATTCGATTATTGAAAATTAAATGTTACATACTGTTTTTATAACAATCCTTGTTGTACATATTTGTATGTTTGTATATGTAAATTTTATTGATATGCATGAAAATCTTACTATACACTACTATATATATCTATTATGTATTATATGTACTTCTGTATATATATATTATTGTAAAAATTGACATAAATATAGACAAACATATACACAACCTACATACATTGTATACCTTTTAAAAAATATTACAATAAATTCATTATTTATGATTTTATAGTTTTATATGTTAACTTTAACATGATATCGTATCGTGTTGAAAAATTACAAATTCTTATTTACAGTTTTTATTTTATTTTATTTTTTTCATAGTACCTATACATAATATCTTACCAACAATTTTCCTAATATACACTTATATAGTAAAATATATGGTAGTTTTATTTATTTATTCTTTTTTTTTTTTATGTACATATAAATATAAAAAGTGCATGTTACCATATGCTGCGCATTGCAAGAAGTTTTCAGTTAAAATCGTTCCAATGAATAATTGAAAACTCAATAAATGTACATATACATATACAATATTCGCAGTACATACATATTACATATAATTGAAGAAAAAACACAACCAAGAAATACACAACACAAAATATTTATAATACATTGCATAGTTAAATATAATTAAAAAAAAAAAAATGAAAAAAATGAAAAAAAATTTAAAAAATCAACAGACCACAGCAAGGGCTGTTAATCAAAATTTCACTTTTTGCTGTTTTCTTTATAAAATATTGTATTGTATTTCTTTTTTTTTTTTTTCTTTTAGTTTTTTATTATTTTTTCTTTTATTTTGTGAATTACTGCATAGCGAATTGTATGGTAATCGTATATAACATACGATTTTTTAGTGTGTATATGACATCATAAAAATTGCATTACAAAACTTTTATTTATTTATTTTTTTTTTTTTCGTTGTAATAATGCAAATTATGACTGATTACTTTTATTGAATATAATTAATAAAAAATACCTTCAAAATTATGAAATTTTTGCTTTTTATTTATTCAATTTATTGAAAAAAAAAAATCAAAAAAAAAAGTTAATTATACTTATTAAATACTTATAGTTTAGTGACTTGCTATTTGGTGTGGTGGTACATAACTATAATTATGACAGTTAATTTCATAATTATTTTCCGCACAAGTATACTAATAAATTTATTTTATTACATAATCTTGTATTTGTCTATCTTCTGCTGCGCTGATTCTTTCTGATTAATGAATGATGGAATTACTGACAAATGTACACGTATCTTCCAATAAATAATTAAAATATCTAAATACCTATATGTATTACTAAAATGAAAATGATCGATGGTATAATTTATTCTAGACAAAGAGATACATATACTCGTACATATAATGCAATATGCATAAATGTTGTTTGTTTTTTGCTAATGTAACATTTATACAGAGACCATGAAAAATACTCGTATATCTGTTTGTGATATATATCAGCTTCAGCTAACATATCAGAATAAACCTTTCCATTTTAAACTTTTTTTCTTTTTAACCTTTTATTTGATTTCTGTTGTGAAGAAAATTAATTGTAAAATCAAACAATTTAATTATTTTCTCATATATTACTCGTACATATACGTACCACAGATTATCATTTGTATTAAACAAGTTGTATTTCAAGTGTAAAATAACGATATTTATATTGTAATTCATTTTCAATTACATATATTTATTTCTTTCACTTTTAAATATCAACATTGAAAGGAATGGAATTTAATATTAAAAAATTTCTGGAATTAATTACATATTTATATGTACTTATATTATATTCGTCTTGCATACGTTAATACTTAATACTTATAATATTAGATCATGTGTATGCATTTTATAAAAAATAATTATCGTATACGTTATACCGTGTGTATTTTGAACTGTTGGTATGCACTATATGTTACAACTAATAAAAATTCATAAAAAAATCACACATTATGGATATTGCTGATTCAAAAAAAAAAACAATATTTTTAATTATGTATGATAATTTTTCAATTACGTATACTAATTATTTGTGTATATAATAATTGTTTTTTTATACAAAGCATTGGAATTAAATAAAATTAATTTTGAAAAAAAAATAAAAATTCATTAATTTCCTTTTCAAGAATGAACAATTTTCAATACCACTTATACATACAAACAAAAAAAAAAGCAAATGTGAACATTTGAAATTTAATAATTTTAAAAGTTTAGAAGAAAAATTTCACAAAAATCCAATTTTACCATGGATATTTTCATGCAAGCAATCTTGTTTTTTATTAGGTATACATCTTTTGTATGCGCTTCAGTCTATACTCAAATTACTTTTCCATATATGTATGTATGTAATCATATATTTTTTTGTCTTTTATAATCTGTCTCATAAAAATATTACAATTTCAAATTTCATTATAATGTAGGTATTGCTATAATCTCAAATTTATTTTAGTAATTCAGTTTTATTTTGACAAAAAAAAAAAAAAAAGGAAATAAAATATTTTTTCTTGTATTTATTGAAAATTATTTTTAAAACCTAAAAATGATAATAATCAAAATTACTTTAATATTTTTAATTTTATTATGAATATGAATATACTTACATACATATATGTATGTACAGAAACACAATTCATATACAAAATGTTATACTACATATTATATTAGGTATGCATTGCAAAGAATATCGGTATGTATTCAATTCTTTTCTTTGAAAACGAGAAACAAATCACGATAAATGCTAAACAAAAATTTTACAGCACAAAATCAAAAGGAAAGAAAGAAAATATCAAAAAAAATATATGATTGAAAAAAACACATAAATAAATAAAATAAAATAAATAAAAAAAATATTTTTTTCAGGTATATATATAGCTACATTATGTATTTTTTATTTTGATTTTCTTTTGCATTTATATTTTAACATTGACTTCTTCTTGAAAGATCATCATCACACAATCGCAAACCATTCAACTGGAACTTTTGCAATATGATACTACTACATATATGACGGTGACGATATCTTTCATATTATATTGTACATTCTTGCAATGATGATCTATAGAAAAATTTTTAGATACATTATACAAGTACATATGTACATGTTTAGCAGCCACCACAAAATATATTGTATTGAGTAGTTATAGCACGTTATAGGCAAAAAGCATAAAGGTAAAGGTAATATGCAATTATTGTACACGTACAAAGGTACATACATAATGTATGTTTGTGTTTGTATAGAGATATTACATTACATATATAGTTTGTGTTTATCATCATAAATATAGTATAAATATAAGTGTACTTGTAGTACATACATGCAAAAGTATAATATAAATTGTTAAACATTTGTTATTGTTGATATCTACGGCATCATATCATACATTGATTCAATGTTTATATTATTATTGTATGGATTTTGTATTATCATCATATTATTTACTATAGACATTATGTACAGACATTTTACGTACAATTTTATATAAACTCTCTTTTATAAAAGATTTTTTAGCCGACAGCTAAACACGACCTACGTTTAGAGAGGATATCTTTCCTGTCAACAATAATACAAACTTCTTTATAGCGAGATGGATGTAATACACATAAAAAATAATGGTAGTAAAAATTAAGAAAAAAAAAAGTATAATAATCAAGAATACAAAAAAATATGCCTATATACACAGTATTATACAGATACAGATATACAAACATGAATGTATTTTTGTTTAAATTCACATATATCGTTAGGTGTACAAGTACAAAATATGAATGTATGTATCTTTTTTTATTTATTTTTGACTTTGAATTTTTCAACGATCTCATATGATATGTATGTTGTATGTATATGCAATACGATTAAAAGGGATCTATATGAGGCTAAAAATGCATTTCATATATGTATACATAAAACTCTTCTTCCATGTTTAGTTCTGCTCTATTGTACGTACATACTATACTTAAAATACGGATCTAAGCTGCGGATATTTGTAATTTTTTTTTCTCGTTTTTTTTTTTTTTTAAATTTAATTTTTTATTTTCTAGTTTTCCATGAATATACATGCATATGTAAGCGTAAATATATATGTATTTTTCCAGTATTTTTATATGTGCACTCGTACATATAGCCATACGGCCATACATACATAGAATTTTATCTTGAAAATGTTCATTTTTTTATTCTACTTACATGCGCTTAACTGTAGCTGCTCTATGTGCACATTATATAGCCCATTTAATACAGGAAATAATAATGCATATAGAAAAAAATGCGGTAGGATAGGATTGAGGGAGGAAATTTTAACCTTCACTATTGAATTAAATTCAATAACAACAACAACAAAGTTTTAAAACATGTAAAGAAAATGTAAAAAAGAAAACTACGTTAGAAAAATAATAAATAAAAAATAACAAATAAACAAAAAAAATCTTTATTCACCTTTTTGTTGCTGATATACTTTTACTTACTTCATAATTGAGTAAATTCATTTTATGTGCACTCTATCTTTATAACTGACTGAATACACAATGTACATCTACATACTATACTATACAGTATACTACACTTTGCGAGCGCACTCTCATCTAAATAGCACAACACTTAAAGCCACGAAAATAAAAATAAAAAAAAAAAAAAATACGTGCTAACAATTTCTTAAAAATGACTTTAGGCTATTTAGTATCTTTAATTATATGAAAGAGGCTTTCCCACGGTAAGCTTCAGTTATAGATATTAGATATATAGATGCAAACATATACATATGCATACGGATGTACTATATGTAATGTACATACTCATAAATGATGGCTAGATGATTTTTTTCCTTTTGCTAGTTACGTATATGTATGTATTTGGTTTGTTTTTGTTTTGAGTGTATGAATTTTTGTTATTTTTTTAATATACATACTATTATCATCTATTATATATTTATATATTACTCGCATACATGCATGTGCATAAGAACAGGTATTAAATGCAAATGTATGTACTACTAAATATTATGTGTGTATGTAAAGAAAAATAAAATTTACAATAGAGAGAAAAAAAAAACGAAAAACAAAATCGTTTCTTTCTATAGATAACTATCATTGCAGCTAAAACGTTTTGAAGTAATTTTTATTTTCTTTGTATATCAATCAGTCGAATATTGGTCGAATATAAATATGTACGAGTATACAAGCATTTAATGTATGTCCAATTTGTAATATATGCACAAAACGTATCATATTTTAGACCTATGCGTATGTATCATTCATATTACATTACCTATCCTATAATAATGACTCGTATTTTTCATTCAATTTCAATATGTAATGTGTGACTATATTATGACTGACTGTGTGCATATATGTACGTTTTGTTTTTGTGTACTATATTATTACAGCATATTATTGGTCATTTTTTTTTTCTGTATATACCATTATGTATTTAGATTCAGATGCATTATAAATACAAATCGTATTTTGTATACATTTTTAGATAGTAGTGTAAGAGAAAAAATAAAAACAAAAACAAATAAAAATAATACATAATAAAATAATAATGTATAAGAAAAAATTTAAAATTTATGCATATTATAATAAGCATAAAAATTGCTTTTAAAAAATATATACATACATATACTTACGTGTATATTAGATAGTGACTATTTTACCATTGTACTATATTTTAAAGTATTTTTGTGTATGTACCTATACACTTATTCGTATGCCTATATGTTTCAAAAATTAAAAAATAAAAAAATTCATGAATGAATGAATGAAAAAATAATAGAGAATTTATTTTGAAAAGTGATTTAAATCCATCTCACATATTATACGTATATTTTATAAGTTTCTTTACATGATCATATGTGAACATAAATATATGTATGATCGTATATATATATATATATGTAGTACGTGGTAGTACATATATATTATATATGCAGTTGCCGATCATATACATATATGAACATAAGTATGTACTTACATAAATATAATTTGCAATCATATAGTCTAGAAACATATCGTATCTTTAGATAAAAAACTATATCTCTTATATACGTATTTACCTGTCTGTCTGTATCTGTGTGTGTATCTGTATCTTTAGACAAAAAAGAAAGAAGCAAAAAAAAAATGAATTTAATGGTTTCATTGTACATAATTGATTTCATATTAAAATATTTATTGCATTAATATTGTGTACCAAAAGAGAACCACAGAGAAAATTTTTATTCCCACAATGAAAAATAATAGATTTACTATATAGTAGAGTCGTCTATACTGTATATGTAATGTTTTGCTTTATGATTTCGGATATATTTATGTACCTACATAGCTACAATGTTTATGTTTATAGTAAATCTGTGTGAACAAATTTTATTTATGTAACAAAATGAATTCAATATTTAAGTATCGTAATTATTTATTTCTTTGAAAATTGTATATAAACTCTGAAGGTCTTTGAAAACTAATTCTTATATTATGTACTCACAAAAAATTTATTAGTCACACTACTTACATATACACATATACATATATTAGAAATTTTTGACGGTTATTGGTTTGTTACAAGGTACATATATGAATTTCTGGAAGAAAATTCATATGCATATAAGTAGAATTACACATAAAATATTATTGAAAATTTATCATTAATGAAATTATTATTAAATATGTATTTTCATGTAAGTTGAAAACATTGTCATAAATTAAGTTTTTTGAATGACATTCATATTAATATGGTATCTCTACATAGTAAATAAACTTATTACCTTTTCAAAATAAAAAAAAAAAAAAAAAAAAATTTGGAAAAATTTTAATTGAATTGAGCATAAATGAATTATCCAGACAGATGGGTGCGTACAGGTTTAAAAATGAAATTCAATTCAATTTGAAAAAAATAATAAATTTAAAACAATTTTAATTTTTTTCATTAATCCAGTAATTAAATACATTTAATTATTTTATGCGAGTATGTAACATATAAATCATAATTTAAAATACAATGAATATTCAACAGATTAAAAAATATAATACGATTACAATATTAATAAATTTAAATCGTAAAACCTGTATTTAAAATGAAAATTTTCATTGTTACTATTTACTTACGTCTAATGTTTATATTCATATAGAAATGTAATAAGTGTATAATTGAATTTTTTTTTTTTCAGATGTAAAATGGATAATTCATATGATATGATTAAACATCGTGGTCATGGTCATATGAGATCAGCATCGTTAGAAAATGCAAATTCTATATTGGCTAAAAATACTTTGGGTTTACCGAATGTTTTTAATCGACAACAGCAGCAACAACAACAACAACAACAGAATCAGCAGCAACACCAGCAACACCAGCAACAGCAGCAACAACAACAGCAACAGTTTCAGAATCAACCATGTTTTATGACCGGTACATTGAAATCAAATTTTGAACAAAAACGTTCGTTAAGAAATAAATTTGGAAGTTATAATAATTTAGATGAATATGGAATTCATAATAAATCGAAATTTCAAAACTTAAAGAATATGTTTGAAATGAAAATCGATTACGGTGGAACAAATACCAATAACAATAATGTTGGTAGTACTACTGGTACAAATAATGCTGGTTGTAATAATGACGGTAATAATGGTGGTATTAATAATAGTAGAATAGGAAGAGGTGGAGAGGGGAATTATATTGATTCAGGTGTTATAAATCCATCAAAAAATTTAAAAAATTCTCAAATACATCAGCAGCAGCAGCAACAACAACAAAGACAAATAAATTTTAAATCAGAACATAATAATCAGATCCATCATCATCAGCAGTATCAGCAGCAACAGCAACAGCAACAGCAACAGCAGCAGCAGCATCATCAACAACAACAGCAACAAAAATTAACAGAATTTCATGATAATTGTAATTTGAATATTACGGAATCATCATCGTCATTATCAAATGAGGCTAAAATGACTTCAGCAAATATGTATCAAGTATGTACATACAGTATACACACTCACAGTTAAATTAATCGTATTTTAATTATAAATTAAATTACTCACTCATGTGCTTATCCATAAGTAACGATTAAATTTTTTTTTATTATTTTAGGCCAAAAATCTTTTAAAACCGATTGCTTTTAAGCCAATACCATTCGAACCAGACTATAGTATACCGAATCGTTATGTAGAATTTTGTGATAGATACGGATCAACACCATCTTTGGCACCAATTCAAGGAACAAATATGAAATTTGGAAGTAATTAAATGATGACAAAAAATATCTTTATTTTTTTTATTTTTTAAAAAAAAATTTTTTTTCCATTTGATAGGTACATCAGATCTTCGACACGGTTATAGTTATTGTGCTAATCTTGCAAGAAGACGATGCGTACGTTCATTCAAGATTAATGATAGCATGGAATCAATAAGTCATACACCAGATTCAGATCAAACAAGTCAAAATAGTACGATGTAAGTTAATTTTCATGTTTATACATATTTTTAATACAATTTTAATGAGTTTTATTTCTTCAATTGTTTTCATATTCTTTTAGAAAATTAATGAACAAATACCCTCAAGATCAATTCGATACAACACCATCACCATCAGACTCTGGAATATCAGAACTAGAAGCTGCATTAAAAGATCGTGACTCAGAATTATCATATTTAAGACAGACAATGGAACATAATGAAAAAGTAATCTTTAAAGTTCACAAAGTAATTTTTTTTTATAAAAAACGATTTGTTTTTTTTTTTTTTTTTTGTTTGTCTTTATGATTTTTAATTATGAATTTTTTTCTTTGACGTTAATTTATTGTTTGTCATTAGGATAAAGAAGTGTATTGGGAGCAAGAAACAAAAAGACTAAAAAATTTTTATGAGAATCAACAAAAAGAGCATTTAGCTAAAGTTAAAAAACTTGAACAAATGTTAACTTTACAATCATTCCAATTCAAACAGAATCGTTTAAGATTTTCAGAGGATTCGAATCGTTTAAGGGAACAATTCAATGATCTTAAAAATGAAAATGAACTTTTAAGGTATTTTGCATTATTTATATGTTCAAAATTTTAGTTGTATGATAATTCAATGTTTTCTATCTTGTTTTATTTTTAACAGAAACGAAGCTGATGGTTTAAAAACTAGCGAAAAAACAATGAGAGATCGTGTCAATCAACTAGAACAAAAAGTAGACGTTATGGATAAATTAATATTGAATTTAAAAAGTCAATTAGAGGAAAATGAATGGACTGTCTGTCAGAAGAATGGTGAAATAGCTCTGCTAAAAACACAATTAAAAGAAACTAAAGTTAGTATTATGATTTACATTCATATATCTATTATGTAGTTACAATATTGCAAAAACATTTTACAATTTTTTATTTTTTTTTTTTAGATCGAGTTAACTTCAAAAGAACTTGAGATCGTTCACATGAAAACTGAAATTCAAAATAAAGCAGACGAAGAAGAGCAAATTTACAGCTCTAGTGTAAGTTTAAAATGACACACAAAATATTTTACCAATTGAATTGTTCATTTACGCACACACACATATATATATGTATGTATATTGTATATTAATTTATATTTTATTTTTTCTTTATTAGATTCGTGATGAATTCAAATCGGATACAGAAAAATCACAACTGAATCGAATTATAATACTTAAGGATCAGGTGATTTTAGCTTTAACAAATGAATTAGCAAAGTTACGTAAGGAATTATCTGAATTGGCAATAACCCATGAATACGGTGAGGAACCGACTGGAAAATATACCAGACTTAAATATAAAATTGAAAATTTGACAAATATCTGGCAAAATCGTCACCAGGAACAGCAACAGATACAACAGCTACTAACCACTGAAAATCATTTAATTAACGACACAAATATAAGCACAAATACAATTGATAATAGTGATAAAATAATTAATAATGATATCGGTAAATCAATAACAGATACCAAAATGAATACAAATAAAAATCTAGAAGAAAATGATTTAGAAATAATAATAAATTGTTTAAAGAGTCCAATGCAATTCAATGATCATGATCAAGATGATGGATTCAATGATAATAATGTGAAATTTTTAATGAATGCAAAAGATACAAAATTCAATGATACCGCAAATAATCAGAATTCAATGACATCAATAACAACATCAAATCATAATAATAAATCATCATTCATTTTGACCGGAAATGATTGTAATAAAACTATAATTCAAAATTTACCGGATGTTACACAAAATTCAGTTAATAATATTCTTCATAATAACAATAATAATAGAGGAGATAAAATTATTGACGATGATGACGATAGTAAGGTACATTTGATTCAAAATGAGTTGGATCAAGTTCGAAAAACATTTGAATTGGAAAAACGACAATGGGCCGAAGAGAAGGAAAAAGTTCTAAAATATCAACGACAATTACAAACACATTACATTCATATGTATCAGAAAATGAAAGATTTGGAAAATCAATTATCGAAAAAATTTTAAATTGAAACTCTTTCCATATGCTTACATTAAGGAATTACGAAAATTTGAAAAATTCAAATTTTGAAAATTATTATTTATCACAAATGACATACACACACACATTTGTCTGGATGAATTGTTGAAAATATATCGATCAAATACATTGTTCAGTAAGATCCAGTTTTACATTTTCTACTCAATCGAATTTTCAATATATCCTTATATGGACTGAAAATAAAAAGCAATATGAATATGAGGAAAGAAAATTTGAACAGAGCATCAAATCAAAATATTCAATTTATTGTTGCGTTTAATTTATTTTGTATGTATTAAATGTATCTTCCAATAAGTAGCACATATTGCTATTACTATTTGTTATGAATTTTTAAGGATATATACACAGGCACAATTTCTATATGAAAGAGTATGCATGTATTTCGTCCACAATATGATATTTTATATGTACTACCAGTACTACGTTTGTACATGCATATTTATACACATATGCTGATTTAGAATAGTTTGTAAATTACACACAAAACTTATGGTATTACACTCTCAGTTATTCATTATTATATAATAGAATTGAATATGAAAATAAATAAATGAAAATTGTATGAAAATTTGAAAATTTTTCATTTTTACAATTTCCTTACACAAAATATTTAATCAATATAAATAATCTATTTTTCATATTTTTGAAATTAATATTAAAATAAAACCAGAAAATTTACAAAAATGATCGTTTTATTATATTACCATTATCCCATAATAAGTATATTCATATAGAATAGAGCATTAAATTTTTAGACAAATTTTAGGGACAAATATTTATGACATGTAAAACTGTTCAAGAACTTATGACATACACACATCTGATACATAAATAGTTTCAATAATTTTTCATTTTGATTGCCCTGGAAGAAATACTTTCTTTTGTATCGCATAATTTTTTTCTGTACAATTTTCCTTGCTTGTAGGTGGCTGAAATTTCTGTGGTGAAAAAGGTTTACGTAGAAATTCATCAACAATATCAAAATCATCATTATCATCATTATCTCCAAGAAAAATATTCATTCGAGGCCATTTCTTTGTTGTCATTGTTTTAATCGAACCAGATTTTATTTGATCTACTATCGTTCTAAGTGATCTAAAAGTGTATGGTTTCTTTGTAACTGTATAAATTTTACTAATCGATTGGAAATTATTTTCTGATTGTATATCTGCAATTTTACTGTGTATCGAAGACGATTCACTGGACAACGAAGTACGCGATGGTGTACTAGAAATAGATCTAATTGGTTTCGCCATAACATTACCAGAATACATTGTTGCCTGTTTTGTACCAATTTTATCTTTTACAGGTTTTAAAGATATCGAAGAAACACCAGTTACTAGACTATCATCGATTTGATTTTCTTTTATGGATTTTGCACCGAAACTGTTCTGAATATTTCTGGTGGTGTTTAAATGATTTTCGATATTTTCATTTTCATTTCTAATACGAGTATGTGATACATTTTCATTTTTGTTGAATGTTGTTTTTCTCTTTTTATTCATATTGTTAGAATTTCCCAAAAATTTTTTAGCCAAATTTATATCTAAAAGATCATCTTTAATCGAATTTAAAACCGATGTCAATGATGATGGGATAGTTGTTATTGAGTTATTGAATTTAAATTGATATTTCGTTGTTATTGGTATTACGAAAATATCAGATTTGTTAGCAAATACCGATGTATTTGTTTTAATCATTTGAAATGTCGATATTGGCATATTCAAATCAAATAATTCATCTTTGATGAATGATGTCGAATTCGGAGATTGCGAATGAAATTTGAATTGATGCCTATTGCCATTTAGTGATAATGAAATATTTTGCAATTTGAACGTATTTGATCTCAATTTATTATATAAAGATGACGATGATCGTTGTTGATGATCAATTAGAATTTTTGTAGCACTCTCATGATTCGATGGGTACATATTAAATGGTCTAATTTTTGATTTCAATTCTAAAATATGATTTGTTCTTGATGTATGAATTGAACTGAACGGTATTTCATACGGTACTGAACATGTGTTTAAATTAGTTATACTATTGTGTGATGATTTTCTGATCTTTGATTTATTTCCATAAATACCTGTGTAGTACAGATAAAAATAACATCTTTATAGCAATAAAATTAAAAATATTGTAGGCACAGTATATGTATATACAATATTAATTATGATATCATATCGATTATACTTGTACTTTTTGAGAATTTCGATTGATCTGAAAATCTTGTAAGATTCCTTGTTTTATTCAATTGAATTTTTCTTCTTAATGGTTCCAAAATTAATTTTTGTACAGCACGAATTGCTGCCATATTTTTCAGAGTGCATTTATTTTATCATAAACGAATGAATAAATAATGAAACTATTTATTAAATTCACGAGTTTTCCACATAAATAAATATAAAATGAAAAGAATAAAAATATCAACATTTATGACAATAATTTAAACAATGCATATGAAAAATAAAATTTTTCAAATTACAAATAAAAAATTTAAATAATGAGTATGTTACATACTAAGTACAATGTATAAATATTATTTTCAATTTGACAAAAATGATCAATATGTTTTTGTTTTAAATTATTTTAAAATTTGTAAGAAATATTCCACACATTTTTGACGATGTGTTGCATCATTTTTAAATAAAAATTGCCTACTTAAAATTTTCAGTTTAAATAATGAAATAAGTGATTTTATATTTTAACTTATTTCAATTTTGTTTTGACAACGGTAAAATGTATAAAAATTAAAATAATATGTACAACATTTCACTCGTATTTACAATGCAAAGTCTTTACTGCAAAATAGAAACTTCATATTAGAAAAATAGCTTCGTTTTTCAATAAGTAGTTCGATTATTAAACATTTTTAGGAGATAAATTTTTTAAAAACAAATTTTACAAAGAAAACTAAATAAAATATAAAATACACATAGTAAAACAACGAAAGAAATTGAATGAATTCATGTTAATTAGATACTACATTATATCGTTTCTCAACAACTGTTCAAACAAATCTACCACATACAAAAATTACCTCGAACATAACATTGGATAAAATTAAAGATATGTATGTACATAAATGTACGTAAATATCAATGTGAATTGGTAATTAATTTGATTGAAAATGAATATTTTTCATTTTATTAAATTTTTAGCTACGGCATTAAGTGTATTTATTTATTAATTTTCAAAAATTTTAAATACTTCCGTGTCCCGAATTTAGTTAAATATCTGAATTAAAATGATTCAAACGTTTTTATTTCTATTTCTATTCCAAATTGCAGTATTACCCGGAAGAGCAGGTTTTTTATTTGAAAATATTTTGTTCGCTTTTAATAGTTTTAGTTTGAAAATTTGTGCAATATATATTTTTTTTTCTGTTATTTCATCAGCTTCGAAGGAATATGTAATTAGTCGTATTGTAGGCGGTGTAAATGCAGCAATCGAAGAAGCACCATGGCAAGTTACCATACATTATTACCCGATAAATCATTGCGGTGGATCAATTATCGACGAAGATACTATTCTAACATCTGGTCATTGTTTCGCAAAACATTCAGACCCAAAAGCATTCCAAGTACGTGTTGGAACTGAAAAACGTTCGGTTGGTGGTGAAATGCATAAAGTGAAAAAAATTATAGTTCATCCAAAATTCGTTGCTAAAACATATTTTTATGATATTGCAATCGTTAAATTAAGTACAATATTACAGTTTAGTACGAGGGTTAAACCAATCAAATTACCTTCACAAAATGAAACGTTACCAGTAGGAGAATATGGAATGGTTACTGGTTGGGGTCGTCTAAAGGTGAATTAAAAATTTCTTTTAACTACTGCAAATAAATCACCAAACTTATTTTTTATTTAATCGATCTAGAAAAATGGATCTTTTCCAAAGGTATTGCAAAAAGTCTACCTTCCAATATTACCTCAAAAAATTTGCAAAAAATCGTATGAAGGTGTAGCAGAAATAATTGATGAAATGTTTTGTGCTGGAACATTAGACGGTTTGAAAGATTCTTGTAATGGAGATTCTGGAGGACCATTTGTTGTGAACAACAAATTATTTGGTATTACATCGTTTGGAATAACCTGTGCGTCTGACACATATCCAGGAGTTTTTGTCGCTGTAAATAAATTACATGACTGGATAAATGAAACAATGAATGAGAATAAATTGTAAAAATTATAAACTCTTGAAATTGTAAAATTATAAACTGAAATAGAGTGTTAAAAGTTTAATGTTTTAATTTATTAACATTTTTACATCTTAACTAAACGTCTTGTTTTAGTATTAGAGTTAAATATTTAACAAAATTTAATAGAAGATAGGAGTCAACATTTTTGAATTTAAAGTCCTATACGCGCTGGTGTTCTTCTTGGAGTTGCACCCGGCGTTAAAATTTCCTGTTTCGGCATCAATGCTTCATTTCTTTGTGCTGCCTGTAATTTTTGTTCTTCCATTTGCTCTTGTGCCCGTTGCATTTGCAATTCCATTTCCTTCAGATGTTCAGCTGCTTGCTTTTTCTTCTCGCGACCACTACGTCCTGTTTCTTTAACAGAAAAGAACATTGGACCTAATTCAGCTAACCAATAACCATCGACTGCTGTTGCACACTGCATATACTCTTTCGCCGTCATCACAAGTTCATGATAAACAACATAGTCTGGAGTTGTACCTAAACCGTACAAGGCTGAAGTTGGATGTAAATGACATGGCATTCCCGTACGTAAATTTACGTATTCACCAATACCCTTTAATCGTGCTGCTTGATAAAAGTAAGCTGTGTAATTGCAAAATACAAAAATAAAATAAAAAAAAATTAATAAATCGAAATAAAATATGTATTTTAAATGAAAAATTCTCAGAAACATACCAGAGCAAATACATTTTCTAACGATGTCCCAATCAGAACCACATGATTTTATGGCAAGTTTTTGTTGCACCATAATATCTTTTAACTGTTGACGGACTTCACGAACTTTACGCATTGCTTTTATGTGTATGAAGTGTTCATTACACCAATTTGAAGAATAACTAGAATTTGTTAGTGACAAAAGAAAGCATATAGTAAAGACATTAACGTTAATTAATAATCAGAAAAATCAGACTTACTTATTCTGTTTCCATTGCAAATAAACGTTAAGGTAAGTTAAATGATCAGATTCAGGTACTTGGAATTTTTCTCGAACACCGTCTGCTTCTTCTTCTCTACCTTTTGGACGATAAAATATCGAAGGGACTGATAACATTGATACTGGAAACAAAAAATAGACAAAAAATCAATAATTTTGAAACGTTTTATAAGATCGAATTTTACCAATTATGAGAACTTCAGCACTGCATTCCATTTGACATGAAACTATCAACATTTGACATTGTGGTGGATCAAGAGGAAACTCAGCCATTTGTCTACCTAACGGTGTGAGGGCTCCAGTATGGTCTAGAGCACCCAATATCCATAACTGATACAAGGAATTCAAAATATTATCCTGTGGAGGAGGATCCATAAAATGAAATTGTAGAAGATCAACAACTCCCAAAGATTTCAATAACAATACTGTATTTGCTAAATTTGTTCTTTGAATTTCGGGCACTGTTAATGGTAGCAACTCATCTTTGTACTGACGTTCCGTATATAAACGAAAAGCTTGACCAGGACCAGTTCTACCAGCTCGACCAGATCTTTGATTTGCATTTGCTTGTGATATCGGATAAATTTGTAGAGCATCCATACCGATACGTGGATTATACACTTTTAATTTACAATAACCAGAATCGACTACAAAAATTATACCGTCAACAGTTAACGATGTCTCAGCAATATTTGTAGCAACAACACATTTTCTCAGACCATCTTGTGATTTTTGAAATATTTTAGCTTGTAAATCAGACGGTAATTGTGAATAAATTGGTAAAATTGATAATTGTGGAGCATTATCGATTTCAGTCAATCGTTCAGCTAAAACTTCACATGTAACTTCGATATCTTCTTGACCAGGCATAAAAATCAATATATCACCATCGATTGGCTGTAAATGAATTTGAAGTACTTGCTTAACAGCTGCATCAACATAATCTTCGCAGCTATTTTTCGAAAAGAACATTTCAACTGGAAACGTTCGTCCAGGTATTGTAAATGTTGGCACATTACCAAAAAATGTTGCAAATTTTGTTGAATCCATTGTTGCTGATGTTACTATAAGTTTCAAATCATGACGCCGAGCAACAATCTGTAAAATAAAATGAAATTACTTCAATATAAAATGAATGGCATTAAATTCATATCTGATTAAAATAAAAATCATTCTAAGTTAGAAACTATGTAATCAAAAATTTTGCAGAAATAAAATGTTCAAAATTATAAATTTCAGAAAAAAGAAAAAAAAAATAAAAAAAATTTGTAATGTACATAAATATGTACAGAAATTAAATTCTTCTTAAATTCTATTCTCAAGGTTTTCAAAAAAATAATTAAAAAATGTTGCATAAATTTTTTATTTGACAACAAATAAAAACCACATTAAGAATATCACGTGTTTCTAAAACTTTTTTTCATATTTTTACTTTCATTATGTATTGTATATACAATTCACACATGCTATTTTATTTATTTGCCCTTAAAAAATAAAAATATTTATGTATAGGTATATATGCACAATATGTATTTATGATGTAAGTATGTACATACATATCTTATGTAACTTTAAAATATTTCAAGTTCATGAGAATGTTATAAGCATGTATACATCATCATTATGTAAGTATACAAATTTATGTATGTATATGTACATACTCGTATTTATACATTTTGACAAATTTACATCATCACCATAAAGAATGTAGCAGAATAAAACACAAATCATTTATTATAAGTTATAAATTTGAATAACATGAATTTTTACTTCCGAATTTTGGATATTTGTTTTTTTTTTTTTTTTTTTATTAACTACAAGAAAAAAATGTTTGTATAAAAATATGTAAAATATTGGAATTTTTTTTGCGTCAACTACGCCTACAGCTACAATATTCAATGTAAACCGCCGCCAGTAAAAAAGAACATTCACTTCAGTTTTAATAATTCTTCTTTTTTTTTGTTCTTTATTTTATAAAATTTTTTTTTCTTTTTGTTTTCTGAAATGACGTTCATAAAAGAAATTTTGACTACCTACATATACTATTTCTATCATGTGATTATGTGATTATCTCTATTAAGAAATTATTTTCTAAAAAAAAAAAAAACACCAAATAGCAACAAATCTTTTCACATCAATCAAGTTCATTATTTTTTTTATTTTTTTTTTTTTTAATTCATTCTATAAATAGAATCTGAATTCTTTTTTTATTTTTCAAATTTCATTTCATCATATATAATTATTTATTCGTTTTTTAGACTGTGTACTTAATCAAATGTCCATTTTAATTAACATATTTGTTTTTAAATGAGAGTGACAGATAAGCTTACAGATATTGTGAACAGATTACATATTATTAATTTAGAATTAGAACACTTTATTAGCAGGTGATGTACACAAATAATGTACATACTCGTATGTTATGTGTGAATGCATTTATGTTTAAAATTAAATTTGAATTATATAAGTATGTATTTACAACTTTGAATGTGTTTGTTCTATAAAATTTTAAATATCAGGAAAACAAGGATAATTTTTAGAAAAATTTTCAGTTTGTGTGTGTCATCACTTTTATAAGTTACATAACAATATACATATGTACATAAAATTTAATATTCTTTCTGGCATTACAATGATAATATACAAGTTTTATTAATAAAATGTATTCACAAATAAATTTGAAAAAAAAAAATATATAATAGAGAATACAAATAACAAGAGTTATAATATTTGTGAAATAAAAACAAAGGATAATAACAGCATAACATAAGGATATTCGTATGTATAAAATACACATTCCATATACATAATGTAGACATCTCAATTATTATACAGGTAAAGTCCTAAAAGATGACCACCTATAAAAGATGACTATCTCGAAAATATGACCATTCAAAACCTTTACATTAGAGGTTTTAAAAGATGACTATGTTTAAAAAGACGTGTCTGAAAAGATGACTAGTCAATGTATTAATGGTTAAAAATAACGTAAAAATGTACCGATATTTCTAACGGGACAAGAACTAGAAAATACACGTTATACTCATAAGTTCATTTAGTTTTTATATGATTTCATATTGTGCACACGTGTAAAATGCCACCAATTAAAGCAAGTGTAAATTTTTAAAATTATCAGATAAACTAAAAATTATAAATGAACTTAAAAAAGGTGCTAGTTTATCTTTCTTATCAAAAAAATATGGAGTGGCTCGTTCTACAATTGTGAATATTAAACATAATTCAAAAAAAATTAACTTAACTTTAAAAAAGTTAACTTTGACTGAATTCTGTCTTCCGAAAAAAGGTATTCGAAAAGATGACTGTTTCGAAAAGATGAAACAGTCTGACATTTAATTTGGTCATCTTATCGAGCGTTGTCTGTACTTATAAGCGTTGTTGCTATTTTTATTGTAGATTGTATAGTCAGACAGGTCAGACATTTATATATAGAATCGATTAAATTTTTGAATGATTCACCTTGAACTTATCAAGGATAATCCAATTTAAAGGCCAAATAATTACGCAGTATTGTTGCCAAACTACACATACTCATATATTTATGTAATTTAATATGCAAGTTCGAAGAAATTAATTCTTTAAACAAAAAAAAAATTTTTTTTGAGATAAATTAGAGATACATATTTTGTAAACAAATTTTGGAAAAAACTAAATTCAAATTGACAAATAGCTCAACTACGCTTAAATGTGCTGTAAACGATTTAAATTTATCTGATTCTTTTTTTTTAAATTTATTTCATTTTTTTGTAAAGAGTGTTTCATTTTCAAAAATAGCTTATTAAATTTATTACTTTTTATAATTTTTGAGTAACGATAAAATATTAAAAATCATTGAGGACGTATCATATTAAAAGATCATCACTGTGAATATAGATTTGACGGTTTTGATAATTCTTAATAAATTTATCTAAAAAAAAAAAAAAATCGTCTTTACACTACGTGACTTTACACTATGACTTTTTATGTGACCATTAAAAATTTTGTTCTGTATTAAAACACATTTTTATTCAGATATCATGAAAAACTACTTTAATTCTCACATTAAAAGTCATATGACAAAATTCACATAGTGTAAAGATAACTTAAGGCTATAGTTTGAATAAAAAGAAAGTAAATGCAATAGAATATTTTTGATAAGAATAATATTAAAAATGAATAGCGTGTATCAAATTTACATCATAGAAAAATATATAAAAATATCATATATTTTATTTAATATTTTCCTATCGGTTGTATTTACAATTATACTTTGCACATGTGTAAGTAAACATCTACTGAAAATAATTATTGATGTTTTTCTTATCAAAATCAAAAAGTTATTTGAAATTTTTTAAAAAAAAAATTACAAATTACATTATGTATGTACATTGTACTCGTACATTAAGTAAATATGTATGTTTCGCATCTGTAATACATTTATAATGTACATACACATCTAGCAAAAATACTAACGTTTGCAATTTTCAAAGACGCTTTATGATATGGCGCTTCGTTACATTTTTTAAAATTTTTTTTTATTTAAATTCTATTTTTGTTTACAAACAAAAAAAATTATGGTATCAAAAAAAAAAAGTAAAAGAAAAATATATATTATGTATATGTATGTAAATACATACATACATAAATATATATATATAATAAGTTGAATTACAGCCAAAAACATTATAATAAATAAAAAATTACATTTATTATCATTTTAAAAGTTTAAATTTTAATTTACTTAAATAATTTCATATACATAATATGTTTATGTATGTATATAAGGAGAGAAATTTTTATATACATAATAAGAAAATAAGTAAATATGTAAATAAGAAAATAAATAATATTTAAATCTATGTGCAGTTCTAGTGGTTCTAGTCAGTTCTAGCACGTTCTAGTTAGTTAACATTCTTCTCTGTTATACATTTTTCAAATATTGAATTTAAGAGAATAACTTAAAAAAATATTTGAAGAGAATATCTTATTCTTTTATATAATATAGTATACTAGTATACCTATTTATTTTTATTTTTAATATAATTATGATTGTGTGTTTATAGATATATATTTTCTTCCATATGCATTTACATAATATGGATGTATGTATATGCTATGAGCTATGAGTATCTGTTATACAGTCAGTGTGTGTACGTAGGAATTTAAGAGAAATTTTTTTTTTGACAGACTATTAAAAACTTGAGACACTGTTTGAGATCTGAGAACTGAGACTGGATCACGCTCACGCACGCCAGATATTATTTATTTATAAAGATTAGAATATACTGTGGACTTGAAGTTTCTTGAAGCTTTATAATTTTTAAATCTTTAATATACATATTTTCATATTTATATACAATCATTTGAAAATTATTACATACATACAAAAAATCATGTGTACACAAGTACGAAGTACATATATTACGGATGTACAAATATGGAATAAATATCTACATGACAGTATTTATATTATATGATTAAAGTATATGTACATACATTACATATATTTGATTATCAGATATATACAACATACTCACAGAATAGTAAGATAATATAAAATTGTAATAATAAAAAAAAATAAATAAAAATAGAAGCTTTTCTTATAAATAAACACTGATTCATTTGAGATGCAAAAAGAAAAAAATGAAATTAAAAAATAGATTACAGACATAATAATAAAATTAAATTATCTTAAAATGAAAAAAAAAATGTTCTTTAATTAATCATTCATTTAGTTGATAATTCAATTATATGTAGTATATGAGTATGAGTCTCTAATAAATTTTAATACTCGTACATACTCCATATTTGTTTTAATCTATGTCGATCAAGTAAATAAATAATAAATATTTTTTGTTTATAAATTGAATTTTGATAAAATAAAAACATATGTATACACCTATATACTTAATTTTTCTATACTAATACCATATATAAATGTACATTATCTAGTGTATGTATATAGTATACACTGGCGTGAGCTTATAATTTTGACTATTTTTTGTGCTCTACGTGAATAATATCGCGTAAAGTAACAATAAATCTGTATAGTGTATAGTACATAGTACATAGTACCTAATCTATATATATATATATATGTATGCAGGTACATATATACAAATTGGCATTTTATTAGATTATTTAAAAAAAAAAATTACATAAAATATGCATATAATGAGGACACATTTATTGCTTCATTTTGTGTACGAGTAACACTTTTTTTATTATTAGGCGCTAAGCACAATCAAAGCAGACATCATCCAGCAGGAGCAGAAATATGTATTCTGGTGTAGACAGAAAATATGCCACAGTCAGTGTTTTAGAAACACATTCAAAAGCAGATTATGTGCTCTCAGTTGTCGTACTTATTCTGTTATTTATAGAGTTAAAAGATAAGATTTTTCTCTTTATGCTGTTATGACACTGGTTTAATTTTGTTCTGAATTTCATTCTTAAAATTATCGAATTGTGTGACATAGATAGCATGATAAATGAAAGAGATGCATAAAGATTTCGAGAATTATTTCGAAGTCTATTTTGATAATTTGTTAAAAAAAAACTTAAAAAACCATACAAAAAAAAATTAAAAATGTAAATGTCACAAATTAAGATTGACTGTCGAAAAACTTGTTCTTAACTTCGAACAATTTTATCTTCTAGATGTGCAATTTTTTCGAACTTGCAGCTTGTTCGAAACTTAGTGTGTATCGTTTTTATTATTTCTTTTCTAGCATAAGTAAATTTATAATGTAAAAATTTCATCTCTTTCAGTAAAAATTTTAAGAATATAATTCAGAACAAAATTAAGCCAGTGTCATAACAGCATTACCCTATGATTATTCTTGTAGTATTAAACTTTTCATACTTGTTTTACTCCAGTAGCTCTATAGCCAGACGGCAGATAAATTTGAACATTGCTCAAAAACGACAGCCAGCAGATTTAAACAGATACTAAACTATATGTGGATGGTATAGCAGATTTTTTCTAGCTGCTTTGATTGTGTTTATTGTCTTATTGTAAAAAAAAAAGTTATAACCGGCGAATCTTTAATAATTCCATTTATGCACAAATACATATAGATACATATGTATATATATTAAGATAAAATAATTTAAGATGTTATTTAGCCAAATAATATACGTTCATTTATTAGATGTATAAATCTACATATTCACTTAAATAATATTCAATAATAATAATAATAATAATAATAATAAAGTAAATAAAAATTTTGGCTACAAAAATTATTATTGTTATTACAACAGTCTATGTATGTATATATTTACACATTTATACTCGTATATATCTTTTTAAAAATTGTAATTGTATATTATATGTATATTACATATATGGCTACATATAGTCTTTTAGAGCTTTATTATTGTTGACTAACACTTGCTAACACTATAGAATAGACTGTAAACACATTGTAAAACGATTTTCTCTATTCTGTTTTTTTTTTTTATTTTATTTGCCTTTCAAATAAATGATAAAATATTATAAAAATTTGATGATTGAAACAACGAAAAGAAGAAGGGAATAAAAATTTCATTTCTTGTAAATATTTTGATAATATTTAAAAATTTTAAAATACAAAAAAATAAAAAAATAAAAAAAATACATATATGTATAGTGACTATACACAAAAAATTTATCATCACATACATATACAAAATCGTGAATTTTCAGTTAAAATATTGTTTACAATAAATTATATTGAGAATTTTTTGAGTTCATTTTTTTTCTTCTTTTTTTAATTTGACATTAAAGTCACATTAAATATGAGTTTGTATGTGAATCATGTAGTATTCATTTCACCTTCAAAATTTAGCTTATAACTGAAAATAAAAAAAAATTCATATTACATATATACATACTTATAAATATTTATTAAAATTCTCATCTGTATACATATTTACTCATTTGATTTTAACACTAATAATAGAATTATAATATTTTGTGTAGATATTATACTATATACCTACATAATATACAAAATAAAATAAATAAATAAAGCACAAAAATTTCGTGAAAGATATCAAGTAAATAAATAAATAATGAAAAATAATAATAAAAAAAAAAAAAAAACAAAGTTATTGGTAAGTCCTAATTATTGCACGAATGTGTGATAATCTTATTAAGATTATATATACATAAATGTACATTTTATCCCATAAGGTGAAATAAAATTTTGAATATGTAAAACACTCATCAGAGTACATTGAACGATTATAAAAAAAAAAAATTAAAAATTACATAATATGAGCATGTACATTGTACATACATACATACATATGACATGGAGTTGTAAATATTTACATAATTGTTATAGCATATTTTATATATTATGAACATATTAAATAATTTTTTTTAGATGAATATGAATACACCACAATTGATGTGTTTGTCTTAAGGTATACATATCTAAAAAAAAAAAAAAAAATTTAAATAAAATCTACGTACAAATGTTGAATAATTAATAACTATATTATTCTCAAGCTAAAATGCAGAATAACTCTAATAATTATTCGTAATCAAGATCATGAAGAATATCTATACTCGTTTCGTAACATAAAATTTTTAACATTTTTCAAAAATCAAATTATAATTTCAACAGACATTTTTCGATATTTCGAATTTATTGTTCTGTCCATAAAATGTGTTCAATAAACAAAAAACAAAACAAAACAAAAAATTAATACACATAGGTATATAATATGTAAATAAAGATAAATTTTTTAATTCATTTATCAAATGCATACCGCATCGCATGATTATTCATTTCGATTTACGTTATTTACACGAGTATTATACTTTAAATATATATGTTATCAATTTTTTAGAAAGAAATTCATATTTTCACAAACATGTGCTAAACAAAATAATACATATACTTAGCTATATGTACATCATATATATACGATACGTCATATCTTGTGTATATTTATGCAACTTAATACGTGAAAAATATACAACAAAAATACATAAGTATGTACCTATATACATATCCTACTATAAACATACGTAAAATAATGAAGTGTTAAAAATAATGTGTGTAATTCTTCGGAAAGTTTTAAAGTACATTTATAGGCTATGGATTTTCCTACGTAATGTATATACAATGTCATTAAATTTATCCATATATTGTACGTATACTCGTACATAAATACATAACATATATATAAGCATAAGCATATAATAAGTATATAAGTATGTAATTTGATAAGAATATATCTTTGTTTTTTTTTTTGGTTTTTACTTCTAGAAATTTTTTATATTTCAATGAGCTTTTATATAAATTATTAATCATATTGATTGATATTACACACACGGGTTGTGGTGACGATCTGATATGACATAGTATAGGTAGAACAATCACGAAATTATAAAATATATAATATACGTAGTATACTTATATATGACAATATTATTGATTGCACATTAAATTATACATACATATATCATATGTAAGATAGACATACATATGTACAGTCCCTGGCCATTGAATTAGGACCACTATGATATTTTTACAAAATTTCGTTTTGAGAGCAAAGTTAGTTATTTAAAGTGAAGAAAATCATACAAAATAATTTGTTTTTTTTTAAATTATTTTATTTATAATATTTACAGACCATTAAAATTACATATGAGTATATATTATTTTTAATATTTAGTACACATGCCTTTTAAAGATTTTAAAGCGTGTATTCTTTCGGGCATACTATTAATACATCTTTCTATCATTTGTCTGATACTTTCGTTTTCGTTCCAAATTTCGAGGATATTGTTTTTTAGAACATCAACAGTAGGATTTTTTCTAGAATATACCTTACTCTTGAGCATGCTCCATACATTTTCAATGGGGTTCATATCCGGCGAATTCCCAGGCCATTCTAGAATAGCTAGTCCTGAATCATTCAACAGCTTCGTTATGCTTCCTGCTCGATGACATGGTGCAAGGTCTTGCATGAAGCAATATTCATCTCCGGAAAGCAGAATATCATCGATGTAGGGCAATAATTCATTTCTAATAACTTTTTCGTACTGTTGTTTGTCCATAGTGTTTTCAACGAAATATACCGGACCTGGTCCTTTTTCTGAAATACAAGCCCAGATCATCACAGATGGCGGATGTTTTACATTTTTTGTTACGCAGTCATCACTATATCGCTCTCCAGGCTTCCTACGAACAAAAAGATTGTTCTCAACAACAGCCTCCAACCTGCATTCATCACTAAATACCACCTGAAATTTAGGAAAGTGGAGTAAATTTAAAATATAAATTTGAGTAAGAATTTCCCAACAATATTTTCGTTCAAATTATTTATGAACAATGTATTTTTTTATTAAAAATGTTCAATTACCTTTTTTCAATACTCAATATCATGTCTGCTGTGAGTTTTTGCCCATTCGTACCGTTTTTTTTTCATTCCTGGCGTTAACCTAGGTTTCTTAGCTGGCCGTCGTCCCATTAGGTTAAACTCGTGCAGTCGTCTCCTCAACGTCCGAAGCGAAATTTCAATTCCTTCATCATTTAAGCTTTTGTGCATACTCTTCAGAGTAGCAAAACGATTTTCCATGGCCGTTCGAAGAATAATGCGATCGTCTCGTGGCGTGGTTCTTCTTGCACCCATACAGTTTTGTCGGCCTCCTGAAGTTTGTGTGGAGTTTGTCTTCAAATTTTTATTAATTCTGATCACTGTTTGATGTGAAACTTTCTCCATTCGTGCTATTTCACGGAAGGATTAATTTTTTGTTTTAATTAAAGCTGTAATGGCAGCTTTTTTGGTACAGGAAATGTCTTTACTTCTACCCATCGTTATTATTTCAACTAATTTTAAGATATTTCTCTATCTCACTTTAAAAAAATTATATATTCTAAATTTAAAGTCTATCTTTCACTTAAACACTTTCACTTTCAAACTAAAACAATAACTATACAGAAATTTCAATAATTTCAGCAATTTATAGTAATTTTTACCTGTTAACAGGTCATAAACTTCTTTGTGATAAACTTATCTTGTTGTATCAAGAAATTCAAAAAGGTTCCTGTAACTACTTTTTGAAAAAGGGAAAGTCCGGATTGTAAATATTTATTAAGAATCTATGAATCTTTCAAAATTTTTAATACGTAATACCAGATGTGAAGGATATTACGGAAAATCCCAAAAATATCATGAAAATTCAAATAATTGTTAGTGGTCCTAATTCAATGGCCAGGGGCTGTACAGTGTGTTTCACTACATAAATCCGAATACATAATTTTTTTTTATATAACATATATTTAATTTTAATTAGCTATAAAATCTCTATTTCGTATTACCTACATTACATTCGATAGCTCGTCCAGTTTCCACTTGATTCAATAACATGCCGGCATCTTTCGTCACAACTTTCAACTAATTTTTGGCGTTGAAAGTTCAACAACAATCCTCGTTAAGACCCTTCCAAATTCTTTTTTGAACACGAATTAAATGCTCTGGGGTTTTTTATTTTTGTTCCTCACAATTTCTACTTTATGTAACTCCACACATTTTCAATGGAGTTACAATCAGGAGATGGAGAAGGCCAATCCATAGAAGTAATCTATTTCCGTGTCCATCGTACAAACCTCTTTTCTATGGAACATAATAAATCGTTTTGGTATAGCTTGTATGTATGTTACTTACAACATATTTAATTATAATGCGAAATAGAGATTCGATTGATCCTTATATATATACATATATGCAAAAAATCATACTTGAGACTCGAAGGATGTAGGCAGAATCGTTGAATTTCTGTAGTGAAACATACTGTACATATTTGTATTACATGCATGAATTCATTATATGTACATACAAAAATGTTCACTTCATTTATATTTTAATAAAAAAAAAAGTCAGATAAATCAATATATTTTTTTAATAAGATTTTTATAAAAAAGTACATATGGGCATATATTGTATGTAATATACTGAATATTATTTATATATACATTTTAACATCAGATTATTTATTTATATTTTTTTTCTCTATATATATATACTACGATAAAATATTTAGCTATATTTTTGCGTCTTAAATTTCCAAAATTATAGCAAAAATTAAATAATCTATAATATCCAATCATTGTACATAAATAATAAAATTAAATGCATACATGGATATCTATATAATATGATGATATCTCAACATTTTGAACAAAACATTAAAAACAAAAAAAAGAGAAAAAAAAATATAACAAATAATAGAAAATGAGTAAATTGTAAAATCAATAATATTGATACAATTTAGATTTTTCTCTCTTTTTTTGTTTTTAATTGTTGTTGTTTACATTCTGATAAGCGCCATAAAAATTGTTGTTTTCAAACGATAAACATAAGAAAAAAAATAAAATCACATTTTACATAAATATAGTATGTACATACATAAATATTTTATGTGCGAGTATGAATATACTATATTTATTATATGTTTGTTAGTTTGTATATGTATGAAATGTACGCAGGAAAAAATAAAATCAAATTGAATCGTGACAGAAATGTAATAATACGCTTAGTAAATTTTATTATTATTATTTTTTTTATTTTAATGATAAAAGCCAACTAATATAATCTAGGCACGAACGAATACATAAAAATACTCATATATGTACATATTGTATATATTTATAGTTTGTACAATTTTGTGGTGCGTATACCGTACAAGTAAATAGTAGATATCTTGAAAAACAAAATCTATTTTTAGTTTTTATACTTGATCATAAATAATAGTAAAGGCGTAGTATTTAATTTTAAATTATATATTTTAAAAAATTTATACCGATTACCGATATCAACACTCTTTACTTCGCTCTACTACACACATACGGACGGATACCCCGCGCATATTGTAATTTTTAATTATTTATTATACATACTTTATAATATAAGTATTATGTGTGTTCATTTATAGAACAAAAAAAAAAAAAAAAAACTGAACCATATATTACGTACACCTGCACAAAACATACATATGTATATATGTATTCATATTAGCTAAATTTATTTTTGTAGTTTAATATATTTTTTAAGGGGTGTGTCAATTGTTTTGGTGTAAATTTGAAAAAATATATATCTACATTATATGCATATTACATAAATATGATGTATACAGATATAGACAACGTATGTACATTATATACACATTATGAAAATACAAAAAGAAATTAATTGTGTTTAGTTGTGGCGTAATGCAATTAACACAATTTCATATAACATACATAAATACATATCTTATGGGAATACATAATAAATATACCTTGAAGAGTCAAAACACTCTAGTCAACAAAGTATGTACACAATTACATAGACCTATATTGTTTAAAAATAAAAAAAGAAAGAAATTTCTATATGCATTCTAATTCTAAGTGTTGTATTTAAAAGTCATAATATGAAATGTGCACTCATATCATAAATGTGTACATTTTTTATGAGTATACATTTATACATACATATATATATATACATTTGTGTTTTGTTTATCTAAAAAATATGAAAAAAAAAAAAAAAAATTGTAAATAAACACAATAAAAACACAGAAAATAATAATTTATTTTCGTAAATCATCATTTTTATATACATGTTAGAAATTAGAGCAAATTATAAATTAACATATAGTATACACCTGAACAATATCTATGTATGGACACAAATTACATAAGTGTGTATATGTACATATAACATATGTACGTACAAATAATTTCAGTTTTTTCATCGTGTTTTAAAGCACGTCGTCGAAAGTGCAAGTTTCTGAATACAAAATAAAAAAAAAAAAAATTATTTTGAAAATAGTATATATGTATCTCTAATCTATATGTGCTGTATCTACGTATGTATGCAAGTTATGTGTGCCAAATTAGAAAAAAAATTTTAAAAAAAATAAAAGATTACCAATGCACTTACTTATGTACCTACATAATTATTTATTTATTTTATTTATTTTTATTGTATTTTATATCAAAGCTTTTAAAAATACAATCATAATCATTGCATTAATTATAATGTATAGTAACGCATAGTATATTATATGTATATGTATAATAAATACATGTAATTTTTAATATGTATGACAAAAAAAAAATTAAAAATTAACATTATTCCAAATTATTCGATCAGTAGCATTATTGTTGTTAAGTACCGCATGTACCATCATAACATAAATTATATTATGTATTGTGTATTGTATTCATTACTATTGACATTTTCTTACACAAAACGAGCTTTACTTTTTTTCTTTTTTTTAAAGAAAAATGGTCGTAAGAAGCTTCTGCAAATTTATTTTTCTTTAAAATCAATGAAATTTTAATTACCTTTGCGAGTATTTAAAAATTTTACAAAAAAAAATTTCGATCAATTAATCATAATTTTTACAACGTCTAGCCTATAGAAGAGAAATTTGCCAAATTTTCAGATAATTTCTTTCAAATATATTCTAGAAATCTATGAGGATATGCACGAGATATATCTATTTAGGAGATTGAATATCATTTAAAAGTCATTACACACGTGTGGTACATAAACATTTATGTAAATATTTTTAATGAACATTTATTTCTTCTTGTATTTAAATTATGTACTCAAGTACTGATGCTGGCACGTACTGGATAGTTTCTGTAGTCAGAGATTAAAGAATTCATGTTAAGGGTAAGTGATTGATTACGTATATAATATAACTATTAAATTAAATAAATAATTGTATGTTTTAAAAGCTTTTTTCTTATCATTTAACAATAACGTTTTTTTATTTGGATTCTAATTTTTTGAATTTTGTTTTCAATTACATAATTGATTTATTTTATTTTTCACATGAAAGCTTAATATCAATATTTTTAAGAAAGTGTTATTTCAAAATGTGGTATAAGCAAAATGAAAATCAAATTTTCACATCTAAATATCAAAAATTCTTAAAAAATATATGTATAATCGCAAATAATATTAAAAAAAAAGACGTAAATTTATACATAAACATATATCTATTTGGTGTATGTACATATGTACATGTTGTGACATGCTTATTTGATTTCATTCAAAATTTTAATTTTAAAGAAGTTTTTTTTTTGTTATCTATCTAAATACTATTTACATATCTGTTTCATGTATTTTGTAATAAATACAACCGAGAATATTTATTTATTATTGTTATTTACATAAAAGTACACACATGCACATATGCATAGACTAATTTTACGTAGATTTGTTTATGCAAAAATTTTGCATATATATACATAATAATTCTATTGTCTACTCTATTCTAATTTATAATAAATAATACATACATACATATACTGTTATATTTATTACTACATCCATATATGAAGTATGTCACAAAAAAGAAAAGCTGCTTTATTAAGCAAAATAAGCTTAAAATACATGTGTATGTATTTTATTGACTTTACGTATACACACATATGTATGTACAATATATGTATATTTATTTATAGTAAATAAAAAATTTTTTTTATTTTACGAATTTATTATATAGTAAATATTTATAAATTATAATCATAAAATATTAACAGGGGGGTTTTTATATTCTCTTTTTTAATATATAAAAGAGTATATTTACATATGTATTAATATTCATATATAAATATAATTCATACATGTGTCTATTAGAATCAAAAGAGGATCATAGGAGTGTTAAGTGAAATTGAGATAATCATGAAAATGTTCTCATATTCATATTACTGCTATTGTCATACATTTTTAAAACCTATCCTTTTCTTTAGCATAAATAAACACGATTCAACCAAATAAAAACAAATATTTCTTACGGTTTTAGTTAAAATTACATACATATAAAATTTGAAAAAGGTTTCTTTTTGAAACTGATACATGGAAAAGGCTATACATCTTGAAATTAAATAGGTATCTAAAATGAAACTTGTGAAAAAGAAGAAAACATAGGTATATAAAAAAATTCTAAAACTTAATATTTTTTAGCAATAATTCATAAAAACAAAAACAAATAACAAAAAATAATT
This sequence comes from Villa cingulata, assembly GCA_951394055.1. Classification (NCBI taxonomy): domain Eukaryota; kingdom Metazoa; phylum Arthropoda; class Insecta; order Diptera; family Bombyliidae; genus Villa; species Villa cingulata. The sequence goes on along the minus strand of OX596018.1, from coordinate 12,463,391 downwards.
CCTACAAATAAAAATAACATTTTTGATACTTAAAAATTATGGAAAAGGTTACCTTTTGAAAAAACATTGATTTTCGATTCGATTTTTAAAGGAGAAATGGAAACTTTTTCAAATTATTTAAACTATTTCTAATAGAAAAAACAACTAATTATAATAAAATGGCATATTATCTAACTCTTTTTTTTTTTTTTTTGAAAAACTCTTATGATCCCCTTTTGATTCTAATAGACACACATATAATGTATATTAATTTATTTACGTATTTTAAATTATAGTATAATATGTATGTACATTAGCATCAGAAACAGAATCATACATAATAATACATATTATGTACATGTATATAGGTATACCATGGATATATACAGAATTATATATGAATTTGTTACGACTATGAGTTATAAAACAAGAGTACCTACTACAATATCTCTACAAAATTAAATAATATAAAACATGTATGATATGTATGAAAATTAATAAAATAATAATCATATATGTACATATATATATGCATGTGTATGTATTATTAAACGTAACGTACATCTGTTTAAAAAAGAGATTCAATGATAAATTAATATAAAACATAATATAACTTATTTTAAGTTGCAACTAGCAAGCATCATAATTTAGTTAGTAAGTAAGGTCATAAGGTGAATGAATATATGTTATGTATGCATACATACATATTATATACAATTATACATATACGTATGTATATATACAAATTAATATTTCACATATATGTATATAAAACATATATATATGTACTTAATAACATTATGGAACATTTATACTAAAAAATACCTTAATATAGTAGTTTTTTTTATTGTATTGTATTTATATGAATCTGATTCAGTGTTCTTATTTTAGTTTGACTTGACCTTAAAAAATTAATGCCCTTGATAAAATTAATATTATTTATTATTATTATTATTATTATTATTATCTGTATGAAAATATACATATGTATATATTTATAGTCGTACATGTACCAACGCTATTTTAGTTCAACATCTAATCATATATGAATGTATTTAATACTTAAGTTTTCGTGCTATAGAGCATTCAAACACAAATTCATATATCTATACTTATAATATCTGTATGTATATATATATATATAAATGTATAATGTGCATAAATGTAATGTAGGTATGTATAGTTTGTAAAATTTCAAAATAATATCAAATAAGATGTACACGTATAAAAAATATAATAAAATTTTTTATTATAATATGTAAAGAATATGCGTAATACGTAATATGTGGTAATACATATTACGTTTGTTTGCAATATACGGTAAATATTTATAAAATATATGTAGGTACTGTACTAGTATACCTTAACTAGGCATTAATTACAATATTATATTTAACGTAAATATTAAAAATGTATGAATAAAAATACATAATGTAATGTATATATACATTTGTATGTTTAAAAAAAAAAAATCACAATGATGATTATCTATTTACGTATTAGATACCAGGTTCACGTAGATGCATACACATATAACTACATATATAATTATGTTTTTCATTATTTTGATAAAATTTTACATGAAAAATATAGTCGTATGTAAATATCTACATGTACCTAAGAATGTGCGTATATGTAATAATGTGGTAATAAAATACGTGATAAAATATGTATATACATATATGTATATACATATGTGTCTGTTGGAAACAAAAAGGTACGAGTATGTTTTCCATGTTAATACGTTTTGAGAAAAACACGAAAAACGTTTTTTGTTATTAGTAGCATCTGTTAATAAGAAAATTGGTTTTTTTAATTAGTTAGCATTGTGAAAGTAGAATGCTGTTGAAATTTTAATTAAAAAATGCATATATCACGAGAAAAGTTAGTTTGAAATTTGGAAAACAGTATCTTTTGGAAACAGCTTCTGGAAAAGGGTACCTTCTAGAAACTAATATTTTAGAAAAGAGGCCGTTTTTAAACAAAATTGTGATTTTTTTATCTATTTAGGTATAATACCTATATCTTTTTGTAACAAAACTTTTTTGGAAAATATGCCTTTTTGAAACTAATGGTGTTTTTCAAATCAATTTTTTAACAGTAATATGAACATTTTTCGAAATGTATTAAATAAAATTAGATTCGGTTTTGAAACATCTACAAAATGTGATATTATATCCTCATGTTTCTTATAAAGTGGAAAACATACCCTTTTGCTTCTAATAGACACATATGATGTTATTTATGTAGTCATTTTCCAAAAAATCTGTTGTTTAGAGCTTTTCATATTTTTTTTTTTATATGCGAGGCTGAGGCATAATCATATCATGTACATTATATATAATATAATATAATGTACATATATTTTATTCTGGTTAATGCACATTTTTAACATATGTATATACTCCATTAACTCCACATATTTATATTGTACAGATTGTACATTTTATGTGCGTACATACAAAAATGTAAAATAATGTGTACAGTGGTACAGTGTAAATATTTTAGGTGTACGTCTCCCACTGTGATGATAAAAAGTTAAATTATTTCCCGACTCCCCTCAAATTCCACATTCCACATTACACTACATTCAATATTCATTACATTATTAAATTCGATTTTTCTTTTTTACATTTGTTTTTATACACATATCTATATAACCAATATACCATATTATGTATATGAGTATTGTACTATATTACAGTTTACATACCATTTAGTTTCAGAGGCATGGTTATGAATTTATAAAAATTTTCTTTCATCATTGCTTTGTCGTTGCCATCTTATTTTGCTTGTGTTGAGTTGAGAATATTATATTATACATTTTATTTTGTTTGTATCCATCTAACCAAATATACACACATACACACTAGTTGAATACATACTTATGTTTATGTATATATAGCATTATCATTCATTATATAGTTATAATGGTTATAATTGACTGTACATCTCTATATGCTAAACAAAAAATATAATCTATAATCAACAAATATTATGTACATAAATTATATATTTTATGTATATATATATAATTTTTTTGTGTATATACATATATACATACATACAGAAGCTTTTTTAATTCGAAAAAGAAAAAGCTCAATGCCGGCTTCACAAAAATACTTGAACATGTTTATGAATTTAGCATTTGCCATTTAAAATTTTGTGAGTAAAGTTCGTTCGGACAAATTTTTGTTTCAAACAAGTTTCAACTAACTTAATGAATTTTCTCTTACTGTTTTTTTACAAGAGTGTACATTGTACAATTAATAAAAATTTTTTAATTATAAAAAACATTCAATTTTGAAGAAGCTAATTTTTGATAAATTCATTTATAATGAAATTAAAATATAACTGATATTTTAATACATATATAAATACCTACATATATAATATTAGGGCAGAGTGAATAAACTGAATTAAGAAAAAAAAAATAAACTGTGAAAGACAAATTTTTCAAATTACTAGCTTTTAATACTACTATACTCAAACTCTCAAACTCAAATAAAGTAAAAATAAATATTAAATATTATATTTTTTTTTTATTTTTTTTTTTTTGTGAAAGTTGAAATTAGTGAAAAATTCAATACGTGCCTATCTATTTATCCTCAAAATCGCTAAATACCTACTTATATTAAATTAAATATTAAAAATATGTAAAAAATTTTATTTACAATTTTTATTATAAAAAAAGAAAAAAAAACTTTATGAAAAATTGTATTTTGGTATTTATTTTGTCTTTTTCGATTGAAATTTCGTCGTTGTAAAAAAATGTTGATAAAATAAATTACAAGGACATATACATACATACAATAAAAAAAAAAGACATACCTACACGTAATAAATATAATACGCTTCAAATTTTAAATTGAAATTGTTGTTGGTTGAATTGAACCAGTTGAACTTTAAGTGGTTTATTATTGTTAAAAAAAAAAAAAAATACATAATTGCATAAATAATATTCTACCATTTTATTTTAATTAAAAATTCTTTTAAATAAAGAAATTATCAACATTTTTTTTTTGAAAAAAAAGTAAAATTAATTTTAAATAAAGATTTTCTTGTTCAACAAAAACAATTCAGATTCAAAAACATATTATTACAGATGTGTGATTGTCTCTTACAACTAAAAAACTAGTAATAATTTATTGTGATTTAAAAATAGACGCTTATTATTATCGTTCTTCTTCACAACAAAATTAAACTTCATGTAATATTGTTTTTTGATTTATATTAAAGATAAAAATTGAATCATAAATATTTTTAACTATTTTGAAAAATTTGTAAACAATATAAAGAAGACTACAGTAATCATGAATCGATCAAATAGTTTTGTAAACGCATTGAAATGGTGGCCGTTACAAAATAATAACAATAACAATAATAATAATAATCATACAAATAATAATAATAATAATGGTAAAATAACATTCGGTAGTAGTGTTGCTGTACAGAAATTACGAGAATCAAAATGGTTTGGTCCAGATGAACAGCGTATATTTTGTGCTGTTGTTGAATGCGGATTTATTGTTGAAATAAAACAAAAACAAGAACAAGAAAACGATGGTTGGTTCGGTATCGTTATATGTAAAACAGCTAAAGGTGAGGAATATTATTTATAATTACATATACATATGTATCTAATCCGTATAGGTTTTTATTTGTTCATTCATTAAAATATTTTCATCACATTATATTTATGTGTGTACCTATACATATGTAATTATAACATTAAACTATTCTATTTTCTTATTAAAGTTCGTAATTTTTATTTCTTTTTGCAATTTACAATTTTCATTTTATTATTTAAAAAAAAAAATAATAGCAAGAAAATAAATTAGTTAAAAGTCATTATTTTCAATTTTGTTAAAATTATATAATAACAGGTTTTTGAATTATAAATTTCAATTTATATATTATAAAAATTTTCTGTAATATATTACATACCTATGTATAGTACATATAGTATCGTAATAAACAATACACGAATATATTATAATAAAAATATAACACAAAAATAAGTATGTTTGAAAAGTATAATTTGAATTTCTTGTTCTAAAATAATATAATGCATATTTGCATAGATTTACGTATAGGTACATATTGTATTAGTTAACAAAACCTACATTTGTACAAACGAGTATATAGTGTATAGATTTATCAATTGAATTGTAACTTCATTTAAAAGCCATATAAAATGCTATGTATACATACATATGGAGGAAAACATCTTGATTCCCATACAATTCAGTATATATATAGTGTGTAATATTATGTTCAAAATATACATACAATGCAATCGTATAATATATATGTGATAAAATGCATGTGCATTATTTAAATTCATTTATTATTCTTATTAATTTAACATTCATTTTCTTCTTTTGATATTCGATATGCATGTTGAACAACAGCAAAGCACAGCACAAAATATATATACCTATACGATTTATACATATTTGTTTGCAATATATGATTTTCATATATGTATTTATATACGAGTATTTTAGTGATTTAAATATGCATTTATAATAGTTCATACGTATATACCTTTATATAAATACATTAAAGTTTTTTAAAACAACGGGGTGTTTTTAAATTTTTATTTAAAGTACATATTTACAATATATTATTCTTTTAAAAAAAAAAAAAACATAAATCCAGAATAGACATAAATAATTGATTATTATATATCTAGCTGAAAAATAACAAAATTCTTAAAAAAAAAATGGAGATTTCATTATAAAATTAATTTTATGTACGCAGGTTACATTACTTATTTCATTTTGAAGAAGTACATATATTCTTTTAAATATCAATGTACATATGTATGTATATGTAGATGTACACTAGCTTTTGATTTGTTTAAATATGAAAATAAATTTTCTAAATTTGTAGATAGATACTCGTTTTATATTTTTTATCATATGGTATGTAAGTATACGTATGATCAATAATGATACTCGTACACACTGTTTTATTCAATGTGCAATAAATAAAATATTACAATAATTTACGTATGTATATAAATGGTTATACATGGCTAGTGATGATGATGATGATGATGATGATTATTATTATTATGTTGATTTATAAAATACGAACATGACTGCTTGCACGTAGCAAATATTTGAAAAAAAAAATAACAAAAACTGTATTTTGCATTTTACCATTTTTCTTATATTTACATATTAAGTATGTATGGCATGTACTAATTTTAATAAAATTTTCACTGCATTTTTCTTTAATTGTGAACTACATTATGTATACATTATATATTTTCAATATAAAATATTATTTTCTAAGCAATCATGTACCTACTTTTAATTGTATTTCCTTAACATTTTTTGTTTTTATTGAAATTCAATACTTATTTATTCTATCATAGAATTTTAGATAAATATTATATATTATTTAGTTCTTATTTATTAATTTTCTACGTAATAAGTATAACCACGTACATATTAATAGATGTACATATGTACATTATATAGATAAAAACCAAAAATAAAAATATAATTACATACTTTATTGTCATATTACATAATTTATTGAATTTTTATAGGTACATTAAAACGTAAAAATAAACACAATTTATATATGTACGTACATACATAAAATAGTAAATACTTATATATATGTACACACAAATGTACATAAATGTACACATATAATGTATTATAAGTATACATATGAAGTTATTTTCTCCATGAAACATTTGAATTTATAAAAATTCATTTATATAGACAAATTCAATGTTAAAACTTTATTTAGAAAATAGAAAAGAATAAATAAAACACATGACCTTTTTATTTATGTACATTTTTTATATGTACATTATATGTATGTTACGATAATTATATAAAAAAAAAAATGTAGGACAAATATAAAAAATGTATAAACAAGAGTAGAAAATAAAAGTGAAAAAAAAAAAAAAATTATAAAAATAAAAATAAAAATAATGAAAATAAACAAAACATAAAACTTTTAGAATTGACTCATCTGAAAATATTTAAAGTGTAATAACAATTAAAATTGTACATTATTACAAAATTAAAATTTGCATAATATGTATATTATTTACGTTTATAAATATACATATATGCATATACATATACATATATATACATATATTTGAATTTATAATTACATATTTAAAAATATAATCAAAACAAATTAAACCACAAAAAAATTTTTTTTTTAAAAATATGTAGGTACATATTATACTTAACATAATATGATAATATCGTATACATATAATACATGTGTATGTACTAAAATTATACTATTATGAGATAAATTACGATTTACACAAAAACAAAATCTGTTTATTTTCTATATCGTTCTTGTGGTTGTTAGATATAGTACCACATAGTATATATATATTTGCATACATATTCTACATATATACTATACTTATTATACTTATAAATGTTTACATAAATATGTATATAGGTATCTAAAATCATTGTTTATCCCACTCAAATTTTTATTAGGATGTTTATTGATGAAAAAAAAAAATTTTTTTTTTATTTAAATAAATTATTCCGTGTCAGTTTTTTATAATTTTTTTTTTTTATTTTTTATTCATAATAAATTTCCGACATTTATCTACATATACATACTAAACACATATAATATTACACACACACATCGTATATGAAATATATATATGTATGTATTTTTTTTTTACATTCAAACTTTGTGCAGTGGGTATAAAAAAATTATATTGAAATCCCTTTTATGTTTTCAAAAAATTATGGACACTATAAAAATAATGTGAAGAAGAAAAAATAAATTCAATTTTATATTACATACTATATATGCATATAATGTGTATAAATACCGCATTTGCTACACATATTCATCTGAATAAACTCCTACACAGAAAAAACTTTTTTTATTGTTAATTTATTTTGGTTCATTTGATTTGTTGTAGGTCAAAAAAAACTAAAAACTAAAAACTAAAAAACTAAAAAAAAAAAAATTCAATAATGCACTTCTATAAAAGTCAAGAAGAATTAAAAAAAAATTCATAAAATCAATCAACACAATAGCAAAAAAAAAAAAAAATGTTTTCTTGTGTGTAGGTAGATGTAGTGTAGTCAATTGTATTATTGAAAATTAAAATTATGTATTTAAATTTTAAACTGAATTAAATTAGAATCATCATTAATTATTATCATATTCTGGAGAAAAAAAAAAACAAACAAAACAAATCGTTTATCTTTTTTCTTTACTATAATACGAGCATATGTAACATTTCTGTAAATGGAATTATAGGTAGTCATGATAAGTTTTTGACGAATTTTTTTTTTTTTTTTCATCTTATAAAAATCAAAAATCATCAAATGATCTTTATGTTTTCAATTAAATTTTTTAAAAAATTCCTACACCGTGCAACAAGTAACATCTAACAAACAAAAAAAAAATTGTTTTTATTTTAATGATTTAAAAAATCAAAATTGTTCACTTATTCCAAAAAAAAAGAAAAAAATATTTTATTTATTTATTATTTAGTGTTGCTATTGTAAAATCAGAAATCATTTAGAATTAAATAATTAACATGTACTTGTTAATTTGAATATTTGTTACAGAAATGCTCTTCGTACATAACATAATGTGTATAATGCAAAACGAAATAAATTATTACAAATATTTATTCTCATAATAATGTTAAACGTAATATATATGTATGTACATAGGTGATAATGATAATCATTATTTCAATTTAATTATTATCATATTCAATGTAATGTGATATACGTACGTATGTATATGAATATATTTTTTTAAAAATATATGTACATATATATAATTTTACGTATCAATAACAATCATACATGTACATGTATCTACTTAGTAATATTCTTAAATGATAAAAATATGATGAGTACACGTATGTAGGTACAAATGAATTATTACGAATGATAGCACATTGAATATATAGTATAAACAAATAAATAAATAATTGAATATAAGTTTAATTTAAAAAAAAAAAAAAATTATTTATATCTACGTTATTTTACTAAAATAAAATAAAAAAAAAAAAACGACAACTCTTTAAACTAATATTGTAATGTGAAACGTAAAGTAACTGACTGATTGACTGACTGAGTACTGAGTAGTAATCGATACAATTGAAATTTTTCAATTTAATAAATTACTACCAAAATAAAATTTGTGATGCATATACGTATACGTACTTTCATGTAACATTTATGTACATACATACGAAAGTACGTAAATACTTTCATATACCCAATAATTTTTTTATTATACATGCATCAACGAAAATTTATTATTGATTTTATAAATTTGATATCTAAAATAACAAAGAAAGAAAAAAAAACAACTATCAGGTACACACAGAAATTACAATTTTCCATAATAATAAATTTTTTTCAATATCTCTATGTCTTTATATAAAAGGCAAAATATGTAGATTAATATTTAAAAAAAAAATGTATAACGTAAAAGCATGTAAAAGTAGTAAAAGAAAATACATTAGCTGCTTTTCTTTGGTCACGCTCACGATTATCTGATAATTCTCAGTTCTCAATTGAGCAATGCGTTTCTTTGGTATGTGCTTTTTCTATTATGTTATAGGTGGCAGCAGCAACGAAGTGAGATTTATGTAATCCAACTGAGGAAAAATTTTGAAAAAAAAAAAAAACAATTTTGACAATCTTCATGTTCATACTTCGTAAATTTTTGGATATATGTAGTTTATTTGTAATAAATAATTTGTGAAAATTAATTTGTAAAAATAAAAATTTTTTTAATTATTTCATTTCAAAATGACAATCAACTGAGAATAAAAGTATCAGTCCATTTCTTTCAGTTTGTTTGCTCAGTTAGTAAAAAGAATAATATAAATGATCTAAGTGAGATGTCAAACTGAGAATTATCAGATATTTGTGACCAAAGAAAAACAGCTATTATGTACAAGTACATACATATATAAATCTAAAATGAATGAAAATAACGGAAAAATTATTCATACTCTTAATTTACCTTGAATTCATTCGTATGCATACGAATACGAGTGCATAAAAGTGCATGTATGTATATAAATATTTTAATTATTTATTTTACATAATGCATACTCGTATATATTTTTTTTTCTTCTATTTCAATCATTTTTTAATAAATTTAAATTAATATAGAAAGAAAATATTTTTTTGTTTTGATTTTAACACGTTAGACAGATATACAATTTACGAGAATTGATAAAAATGATTAATTATAGAATAAAATGTTAATGAATAAATTGTAGTATTATAAAAATTTGTTATTGATATTCTAAAAATAAAATGTAATCAATTTTTGTTGTTTTTTTTTGTCATAGGTAATTAATTTAATAAAATTTATATTTTTGATCAAATATAAAAATGATTATAATTCATTTGAGAATGGTCATTAAAATAGCACAAGAAGAAAAAATAGAAATTTTAATTTCATTTTTTTTTTTTACATTTATTTTAATTCAAACAAAAAAGAAAAAAGAAATTAATTTCTCTATAAATAATATATTTTAAATAAATAATTTTTTTTTTCTGCAGATAAAAAACCAAAACCCGAAACTATAGAAATATTTTCAGTTAAAATTCGTGAGAATGGAATAAAAATTTTAAAAATGACATTAAATGAAATATGGAAAATGGATTGGAAAATAAGAATTAATAATTTTGCAGATAGAGAAAAGCAACCACATACTGAAAAGGATATAAGAGAACAGGTATGTACATAAATATGTACATATTTATGTAAATTAATTCATAAATATTAAAATAATGAAAAAATAAATTAGAATATAATTTTATTTTTAAAAATATTTTATAAAATAAATTTAATTTTTCTCTCTTCTCCATACACATGATGTTAATGTTTATTTGTGTATTTATAATACATATATATATTTTTTTTTATATACATAATATATAGATTTCCTTTGCACGAAAAGCAAGACAAAGTTTATGGAATAATACAAAACATTTTGCATATTGGTGTCGATATGGTAGCCGGCAACAAGATATTAGAAGACGTCAGGTAATTAATTAATTAATATTGATTGAAAAACATATAAATACATAAATGAATAAAATGTACATATGTATGTACATATATACAAAATAATATAGGAAAGAATTATAATATGTACTTCAAAAACAAAAAAGGAAAAAATTTTACAAAAAATTCATGTGCTTCTAAAGAGCAGATCGTCTAAAGTATATTTTCTCTATCAAAAGTACATAGAAATAGATTAGTGATTTATTTAAATTATTTTATGTCCTCTTTTTGAACATTTTTTTTTAAAATATATATTCAATTTTGATATTTTCGACAATAATCACTATTCGTACGGTATGCGGATATGATGATATGATATCACGCTTATCTGCATAACATATATAAGCTGCACATATAAGTATATACGCGTGTATATAGCTTTCAATTAAGTTCATGATATCGAAAAATATTCAAAATGCATATTTCTGATTGAACATAAAAACAATAATAATTTATTTTGCAAATACATATAATAAATTAGATCAAGGATAAAATTGAAAAATTACGTACTGTATTCAAATGTTTATTAATTAAATGCGATAATAAAAAAAAATTATTGTGATTTTTATTTTGTATCCTCTTTTCTTTATTCTATTTAAATCATTATGCATATTATTAGTTAAAAATTTAAATTTTAAACAAGTACAAAAAAATATGAGAATATTACCACATGAATTCAATGAGATATAAAATAGAGGGAAAATACTTAGTGCTTCATTTTTTTGGTATTATACATGCTGTTGTAATAATTCTTATACTTGCATCTACATACATATAATCATATATAAAACATAATGTACATAAATACATATATATAACAAAAATAATAATAGTGGTGCGTGACTAAATTCACGCGACCACAAAAAACCAAATATCCGTCATACAAAAAGCTTTTTATTTTGTACTACCAGTACTACATAATACAATATCAATAATTGTACACACAATATTAATGTTGTACTATATATGTACATAATATAATTTTTTTTTTTAAATTATTAATTTTAATAAGAAATTTTTTTTTTAAACTAATAATAATATTTTAGAAGATTACACTTTATTTTTTATTTTTGGTTTGTTCATTAGCTTTTGGTATATTTTATTGTTTTCTATTAATAAATTAATAAATTTTTTTATTTGAAAATAAATCATTATTTTAAACAGATATTAACAAAAATTCCATGACGATATTAATTTTTTTTTTTTTTTTTAATTATAAATTTTTTTTTATAAAAACGATATGTATTTGGATAGTCGTGTATTTGAAAAAAAAAAAGCAAACGAAAATGAATAAAAATAAAATATAAATTCTTATCAACCTGGATTTTATTATATGTATTCGCTGATAATAATAATTGAAGAGATTATCAAGTAGATTATAAAAAAATATAAAATAAATAAAATTATTATATAAATAGTAGTAATAATAAAAATATAAACACAAAAAATTAACAATAGGAACAACAACGAAGATATGTACATACATATATGTATGTATTTATCTTTTATTATGTGTATGAATATACATTTGTGCGTAATATCTGATAATGTACATATTTAATTTTTATTTTTCATTTCTTTCTTTTTTTTTTGCAGATGTCAGAATGTGTTAAATGGGGCAGTGTTGGAATGAATGCAGGCATGTTATTAGTTATGAATAATCGGCAGAAATCGTATTCAACATCAAAATAAAATATGTAACTACATATCAAAAAAAAAGTGTATGCATGTTAATTTACGTTTAACAACACTATATAACATATAGACTAGATGCAAAACAAAATCAAAAAATTCAAAGCGCAATATTGAAAAAATATGTATAATGTATAAATGCAACGTTATAATAACATTCTATGTGTACCTATATTAAATGCATTGATAAATAGTAGATTTATTATAAAATCAGCTCAAAAAATAATGAAATTATTATTTTATTATTATATGTATATTACATATACTACCATATTTAATAATACATGCATATGAGACTGCTTATAAATGTAACGAAAAAAAAAAGAACAAAAAAAAAAAAACAATTAAATAAATGCATAAACTCAAAAGTACAACTTTAAAAGCAGTACAGTAAATATTAACGTGTAGTGTAGTAGTATGTAATAATTTAATGCAATTATTTCATGATCTATTTGTTTATCAATGAACTGTGTTTTATATATATATATATACACATATATTAATTTTTCTTCAAAGAAAATAAATTATTAATTTTTTTAATATTATTACTATTTAAAGAAGCTTTTGTAAAGCATAATCATTGTTCTAATTTATTATGTTATTATTATTATTATTATTATTATCATAATTATTATAAAATGTTCATTATTTTATTATAATGAAATTAAAAATATTAATGTATTATCTGTAATATTAGTGATAAAGATATATATATATATATTTTTTTTTTTTGTATAAGACTTATAATATATTTTTGTAGCTTTATAAATTATTATTACGAATAAAACAAATAAAAAAATAAGAAAAATGATCGAAAGAAATTCAATTTTATTTTTTATATATTATTATAAGAAATTAAAATAATTATTTTTTTTTCGAATAAAAATCAAAAAAAAAAAAAAAAAATTCAATTTTTAATATTTTGACTTTTATTTAGTTCATTTTTAAAAATATATAAAGTGAGACTGTGTAATTTCATAAAGATATCCGAACCCGTCCGGCACCCGTTATACATATGTATTTTGAATTTAAATATAAGTACGAGTATGTATACAAAAAATTAAAATTTCTTTAAAAATTAAAATATTACGAATAAATTGTGAAATTTATATTTTTTGACTTACCTCTCTCAATAATCCAAAAAGTACATCAGTTGAAAGTGATCTTTCATGAGCTTCATCCATAATAATTGCCGAATAATTATCCAAATCTGGATCTCTTAAACTTTCTCTCAATAATATACCATCAGTCATATATTTTATGACAGTTTTTTCTGAAGTGCAATCTTCGAAACGAATAGCATAACCGATTTCTTCACCTTTCAAATAAATAATAAATAATAATAATAATAATAAATTAATAATAATCATTTTATATAAATGTACATAATTTTGAAAATCATATGAAATTCAATCAATCAATTAATCCAATTTACCCAATTTGGTTCCCATTTCATCAGAAACACGTTTAGCAACAGACATTGCAGCAACTCTTCTTGGCTGTGTACATCCAATCATACCAAATTTATTATATCCATCCTCATGTAAATATTGTGTAAGTTGTGTAGTCTTACCACTTCCAGTTTCACCAACAATTATAACTACAGAATTTTCACGAATCACATTTAATAATTCTTGTCTAACAGCAAATACTGGTAAATATCGTCTTTGCTCTAGTATTGTTTTTTTTCTAGAGAAATCACTTTTACCACCACTATCAGTATCTCTCATGTGCTCAGCAAATTTTTGATCTTTTTTATAATCTGCTGTATCTGTTTCTTTATCGTATTTTGCATCATCATCATCTTTCGTCTTTTGAATTCCCATTATGTTTCCTAATTTGGTTCCGCCCAATTCCCAATGCTTTTTTTGAGCTTTTCTACGTTCTTTCTGTTCACGATATGCCCTTACAAGCGCACTACCTTTACGTGCAATCAATGCCATATCAGATGTCGGATCTTTAACTGGAATAACAGGCTCTGGTTGTTTTGTGAAAACTATTCGACCATCCAAAAATGGTGGCACTATATGATGTACCAATAAATGTACTCTTTCGATCGCCTCCTCATCAAAATCTTCATTTACATTTATTGACATAACTACACCAGATGTAAGCATTCGATTTCGCTCCCATAATTCATTATCTTTATTTATTTGTCTTTGTTGAGCACTTATTCGTTTTGTGCGCTTCTGTTCTAATTGTTCTTCACGTTTTTTAAAATATTCTGCACTAGGCCCATTGAATGGATTATTTTCATCGTCGTATCCTTCATCCATATTGTACCACTCACGATCTAAACGTCTCTGTTCTTCTTCCCACATATCTCGGTCCTCATCATCATAACCCCATGGTTGATTTTCATCTTTATCAGTTTGGGGAGTAGCACCAGATTTTCTTCTATCTGTAGCCCAAGCATTGTATTTGTATGCCGGGGTAAATTTTGGTGTTTCATCGTCTAATTTTCCTCTTTTTGATGATTTTCTATTACTACGAACCGACCAGTCAGATCGATCATCTGAGTAAGATTTCGGAGTAGGAAAATCCCAAGATGATCTTTTTGATGTCGGTCGTTCATCATCGTCATCCCATGAAGAACTTAACATCATATCTTTTCCAGAAAAATGTGGAGTCCTAGGTTCATCTTTAAACGATATACTTCTTGTTGATTCCGGTTCTCTTTTATATGACCTGTTGTAATCACGATGTCTATCATGATCTCTATCTTGTCTATGTGATTTTCTATGACGATCTTTTTCATCATGATCATCTGTTGATTTTCTTTTTTCTTTTGAAGAAGCATATACACCTTTCCGATCCTTATGCCTTTCCCTATTCAAATGTTCAATTAATCTGTTTCTTGCCTTATCAGAAACACCACCAGTATGTGAAGGCGTTTCATCTTTAACCTCTCTGTAGTTTCGATTTAATTTGTGATAAGTAACAGGATTTGGAATTTTAAATGTTGGATCTTTTGGCGTTGAACTACCATCTTTATCATCATCATATTCATTAAATGATATTAAACGTTTAAATTCTTCACGTTCTTTACGTCTTTGAGCTGCCAATTTATCCAAACCTAAGAGTGATGGTTTGGGTATAATATTCGATGATTCACTTTTTGATTTTTTCACTACTAATCCACCCTTTTCTTCCGATATACCTTCTAAACGATGAAGACTTGAATCATCATCCATTTTTAGCTTTACACATATGTACGTAAATCTCAAAGAATAAAATTTTTTAAAAAAAATATATTATATTCAAAATTGTGACATGAAACTTTACAAAAATATTTTTAATAAATAGTAAACTTTAATATTGGAATATTAAAGTATGCAAACACGCTTAATTATATTTATTTATTATTAGATTATATTTATTTCAAAATGTTTTTATTTCCTAGACAAGATAATTTAAAATTGAAATTGAAAGATGACAAAACAAACTTTAGCACTTATTAAAATGACATTTACCAATTCACAAAGAAAAAAATATGTGGAACTGTCAATTATTTGCTTTTTGCTCTGACTGTATTCTTAGAAGTTCGAAATCCAAACACAATTGGTAATGGCGCTGTTATTTCATTTCTTTTAATGAGTCAGTAAAAGAATTGGTCTAATCAGTCAATTATCAATTATTATGCCCGGTTGACATTTATGCTAGTACCATCGCGATACTACATCATCTCCTAGTTATACTATCGGATGGTAGTTGACATTGTTACTTTCAGTTTCAATTATCAGATGGTTCAAATTTTACAAATGGCGGAGACTAAAATATAACTAGAATTGTGATTGTCACGGCTAATAGTTGTGAATAAAACGCTTGTTTTTTAATTGTGAAAAAAATTAAATTAATAAAATGTCGAATGAAATAAATGTAGGAGTAAATTTGACCAAATATATGAAAAATTATACACATTCACAATTCTTTTTCACTTTTAAACAGATGCGGCCATTTTGAAATTATTACTAGCAGATGGTAAAATCAGAAAATTCAGATTTTACCATCTGCTAGTAAACCATCTGATGGTTTCGGTTGACACTTATGATAGTACCAACAGATGATGTACTATCGCGATGGTACTAGCATAAATGTCAACCGGGCATTAACAAAATATTTGTGTTCACAACCAACTATTACCAATTACATTCGATATCTATCCTACAATAAAATTATTTATCGCTACACATATCCCACATCCAATCTATTTGAATTTAAAATAGTGTAATATGTAATATAAAGTAAATGTTTTTAATAAACGAAATCATACATACAATATTTAAAATTCTGAAATTAAATCTTACATAAAATTAATTTTAATTTAATAAGATTAATAAAATTGATTTTATCTGACAGAATCATTGATGACAAAAAAAAATTAAATTTTAATTAAATTGTAAATCAGTTAAATTCATATAAATTAAAATTCTATTAAGTTTCCAATTTCTTTTAGTGGCTCATTCTCATCATTTTTTATCAATTCATTTTTTTCATTTATTTTCCTTTTTAGATCACCATTTTCCTTCATTAAATTATTGTTTTGTGTAATCAAATTCTCTTTATCTGTTAATAATTGTGCCTTATCCCTTATTAAATTTTCATTATCTTTCATCAGTTTATTGTTCTGTTTTTTTAAGTCTTCTTTATCTTCTATCAATTCATCTATTTCTTCCTGAAGTTCTTCTATTTCTCGTTTATGTTTTCTTTCCAATTTTTCTATCTATAAAATAAAATAAATCGTTTTTACAAATAGCAAGTGGTGTGTGGGTGTAGTTTAAAAGTATGCGTGTGTTTACCTTTATTTCAAAATTTGTTGTTAAAGATTTTTGTGTATTCAATAGCTTTGTTTGCCATATTTCTGAAAATTCTTTTAATATTTGTTCATGCGAATCACAGAGCTTCTTTTTTATATCAACTTCTTGAAGAATTAATTCTCGTTTCAGTTCCTCAATTTGACTATTTAATCTGAAAGGAAATCAAAACAAAATATACAAAACAATTGAAAATGGGTAAAAAAAATTATATGATTTAGATTATGAATGAAAAGTGCATAAATGTATACTTACGATATATTTTCTTCAAGTAGTTTTTCATATGCCTCTTCAAAATTTTTATCAGGTATATTTTTCACTGGATTTGATAGCCAAGAGAAGCGAGACTTGATTTTTTGTATTTTTGGAGTTTTATAAATAATATTTTTAGCAATTGCAGAAAAATGTAACACATTCAAATTTTCTTCATAATACTCTTCTGTTGGCATTATATTAACGATCATTGTTAGTCTTTCTTTACCGGCTAATGCCTGATACAGTAGCATCGTAAGTTTTGATTCACGATATGGTATGACATCTTTAACTTTTTTTGTCTGATTTTGATACGTAATGTCAAGACAACGTCCTAACACCAGTAATGATTTATTAATTTGTTGTGTCTCTTTTAATCTAACATTTTCATTTCCAGTCTTTCCTAGTCTTTCAGAACCAGCTAGATCACAAAATTTATAAAATGTCTCAAAAAATGTACCAGATTCCGCATAAGATATAATATCGACAAATACTATACTGTGTGACCGACTTGAGTGATTATTTATTTGTGTCGATGCATACGAGACTTTTTTCAATCCATTTGATAAAACGGTATAAGCTTCTAAACTATTCTTTACATATATTGATGTAACATTTTTAATAAAGGATTTTCCTTGATTGATTATCACCTTCAAATCTTGCTTTTTCTTGTCATCAATTGAAAGTAGATCGTTAATAGTTTCATTATAAATTTCAACAAATGATATCCAAATGTGTACTGATGTTTGTTCTGACATTTTTTTAACTTCAAAATTGTGACATTGATTTATTGAAACTTTTATTTCATCGAATATTTTCTCCACTTCATTAATATCAGATAAAATTACATTTCTTTTCATTTTTTCTTTAATTATATCATCGTCACTAAGGAATTTTAATTTCGCATTTTCAATTTTAACTGCTGGAAATGGATGAATGCTACCTTCATACTGTTTGAATATGTTATCTAAGGCTCTAGGAATTATGCCGGGATTATTTATATCTCCTAACAAAAATGAATGTACAATTTTCTTATAAGATATAAGCACATTACTTATGAATTTATGATTAGTTCAATTTTTCGAATTTAATATAATTATTACATACCAAGTAAAGTAAAAGTTTTTCCAGATCCTGATGTACCATATGTTAATATAGTCAAATTTTCCTCAGACTGTATTTTCTGATGCACACATCTTTCATACACTGTATGTTGTTGAACATTTTCATCAAAAATATCTGTGAATTTGAATTGTTTTTCTGTTTTCTTTGTAACTGAATTATTAGACACATTTAATGTATCTTGATCAATTTTATATAGTTGTCTATTATTAAATGATGAAGACGATGATAATGGACGAAACCGAAGATATACTAAAGCTTGTTCTAAAGCATCTAAAGTTACAATAGATTCAACTGATGCCGTTCTACTAGATTTTGGTGATTCTGTAATGATATCAGAATCGCTTTCATCATCGGTAGATTCTGTTAAATCATATAAAGTTGGACAATATGGTGTTGGACGGCATCTTCTATCAACGCTTGGATCACGACCCTGCACATATGACATTTTACCTTCCATTATTGTATCGTATTTTATTTATATGTATATATAATTGAAAATGAAATGAACACAATCTTGCTTTGTTATAGCACATATATATTATACATCAATTATTTTAATTAAACTGTTTTACAATATTATATACTCAAATTCAACAGACTACTGTTAGACTGTTATCCAATATCCACTACTAATATTTCTGTTCAAAAGCACAAAATACTGAATAATTAATAATATAAAACATAAAGGTGATGTGGTAATTCAATGTTTCTAGAAGATAGAGTAAAGAAAGAAAATAAAAAAATTCTTTTATATTTATCTTTGTTGCAGTTATTTAGTTAAAATTTTTAAATTTAATTTTATAATTTTTATGTTGGTGGAATTGATTCGCATTTTTCCTTTTTTGTCTTTGATAATTGTCAGTGTCAATTTGACACTGAAACTGAATTAAAATTGAAACAAACCTGAAACTGAAAGCTGAAATACATTTTAAGCATTTACTTTAACGTGAAGCTGTTAAAACCGGGTAAAACCAAATAAATTGTATTCTAAGACCTGGTACGGTACTCAGTTCCCGTGAAATTTTTAAGAATAAAAAATGGGAAATAAATAAACGAAGAGCACAGAGAACTACAAATACGAAACTAAAAATTGAAAACCAATTTGATCACCACTTTGCACTTTCTAACGCCAAGTTCCAATTCAACTAAAGCAAATACTTGTAATTGATATTGACCTATTTGCCCAATCTTCAAACTTATACCTTTCTCTAAAGAAAAATTCATGTAATTTTGATCAATAATAAATAAAATGGACTAATCTAATCTTAATTCAATCTCTTGTGTTGTGATATGTAAATGTATTTTTAAGGGAGCGGACCGGTATGATTGACCGCATGCTAAAATCTTTAATAACGAAATCTATTTTCACATAAATCCCTAATAAATCTCTTTTAAGTATAAAATAAAATATTGGAAGCGCACCATTTGTGTCTTTATAGATCATAAAAAATAAAAAAAATCGCTTTTGACAATAATTTTAGAGGATCGTTATCTAATGATTTGTATAAAAATAAATAACTTTTTTTTACTTTATTTTATTAAAGGTAGCTTCTGATACTTTGATACGATTAACCATATGCTAAAATCTTTAAAAATGATTATAAATCTATAGTTTTAGTAAAGTTTAGTTTCATTTACCTTCTACTAAAATTTTCCTAAAGAAGAATTGGACAGAGTACCTCAACTCAACTCAATAATATTCATTCAATGTGAGGTTATGTAAGATTTTGGGAAAGCGAAATTTTAAGAACAATTTTATTTTAGCCTGCAGTTAATTCAACCCATTTTCAATTGAAATAATTTCAAATCATAACTTTGAACACAACTAGATGACAAAAACAACAAAAGAATATGAATATATTTGATTTTAATTATTTTTCCAAAAAATATTTTAATTCATTTTTGTATATGTTTATTTAAACTATATTTTATGTAAAAATTAAAAATTAAGAACAGAAAATTGTGTATAATTTTCATATTTATCATCTACACACAATACCTATACTATTAGTAAATATATCGTCAAATTATATCAATTATATAAATGATATACCATTACACAAAATTTAATTTTGACTGTTTTATTGACAAATTTTATGGAAAATATGAAATTGATGTTTTGTTGGTATTACATATAATTTTCATTTCTTGTTGTTGTTCAAAAATTTATTTTCTGAATGTGTAGGAAAATTACTTAAAAATTACATTATACGATTTCTTAAATTAGAAAAAAAAGAAAAAAAAAACATTCATTACAATTAAGATTCCTTTTTTCATATGAACTAAATTCCAATTTTTGAATTATCTTTTTTATATTTTTTTTTATCATTAATTTGTATTTTAATATTATTATAATCAAAAAGGAATTTTTAAACTTAATATTGAAGGTAACCACCAGTTTGCTGTTGGTACACTTCAATTGTGTCACCCTCCTCCATTTCCAATGATGTTGGTGTATCGTTTTCATTTATTGGCTGTCCATCAAAACGAAATCTGACTACTTGCATTGATAGACCCTGAAATTAACAAAATAAAATTTTATCATTTAATCAATTAATTTAATAAACTCTTAAATTTCAACTCTGTATAAAAAGTTAAGTATAAAACAGAATTTTAACCCTTCATACAGATCATTTTAATTACTAATTAAATAATATTAAAAAATTTATTATATATATTTACCGCTCGGTCACAATAAGCATTCATAAGTTTTCGCAATGGAGTATGTTTCTTAATCTTAAATTGTACCACAGCATTATCCTGCCCTAATACTTTAAGGTTGATGTGTTCAGATTCCGGTCCCTTTGTGTCCTGAAAACATGAAAGCAATCTGTTCAAAAATATTAACACAAAGATGAAATCATAGCCAATTTAGCTATGATTATATAGAGAGAAAAAAAAAACATTTGTAATATTACTAGATTAATAATTTACATCCGATTTTCGATTACTACCCGAATTATATATCTCGTTACTACTTCTTGGAAATAACACATTTTGAAAATCATTATGTTTGTTTAATAAAGTATTTATGTTTATATTTTTATTTATAATAAACAATTTAAATCTTTTAAAATTACTATATTACGTGTACAACTGTTTTAAGTTTTATTTCAAATGATGCAAAAAATAAACGAAGTGTGTTTGGTTTGTAAAGATGATGCGATTCAAATTTTTTTCTCAATCACAGCATACTATGATTTTAAAAAAATGAAACCAAACAAGATAACCTTAAAAAATTGATACGATGCCTACAATTTTGAAATTAAAATTTTTTTTACTAATACTATTCCGAACCCGGTGGGAAAGAAAAAAAAAAACCATTTGTTTGAATCCTGCGCATTAAATTTTCTTTAAAATTAAATATCGTACCAAAAATTTTGATCACCGGAAAAAATTAAAGATACAAGGAATTAACAGTTTTAAAAAAGCTAAAACTAAAAAAAAATGTGCATTTTAATTTCCAAGAAAAATAATTCGATGATGAATTACGGTACACAAATTCGACCTTCAAAATAATACCATTATGATTGTATGAATATGAATCGACTTCACATTTTTATAAATTTTGATCTATACTCCTTTTTATTACACATAGATACAGCTTGTTTCTGTTAATACTGAATTACATACATTAACATTATTAGTACCACTTTTAGTATTTTATTTTAGTCAAATTATAAATTATAATATTTCATTTTCAATATTTTGTAATTTTTTTTTATATTCTATAATTTATTAAAAATATTTTAAATTCTATATTCTTTTTATAAATTTTGCAGAAATTTTTCTAAAGAAAAAGCCGCGCCATGTCGGCGTCATTTTTATATGTATGAAACTGAAAATTATAAATATTAATTTCACTGTAATTACAATTTATAAACTCACCTTTTTTTCTTCAGACATTTTTGAAATTATTTTATTTAAATTTAATGTAAATTATTGTTAATATTTCAAAATTTATTTTCGTTTATTAAAAAAACACACGATTTCAAAATTACCACAATGGTTTTTAATTTTAATTAATTTACTTTTTTTAATACTTCCTTCAATTCGCTAGCCTAATAATGCGTGCTGATCAGTCAATCTCGCACGAAGAACAAAGAATGAAAGAATAGAAAGCAATAAAAAATGAATGAATGAATAAGCAGATTGGATAGGATATATTTGGATATGACGAACGAACGATATGAAATATGAAATGAGATCAAAGCAATCCAGCCATTAAAATTCAGATACAAGCAAAGGAGTAGGAGAACACACGAAAAAATTATAAAAAATATTAATTTAATATATTAATGTTTAATGGCGGATCGGCATCGGATACACAAAAAATTCATACTGAAGAAGTGAAGACTGAAGACGAAGAGACAAACAAGAAGAAGATAGAAACAAACATTTTTTTGCCATGGTTGTCCAATAATTTTTTCTAATATTTTAAATGACATGAAAACATAACAGTATAATTTGGTTAAGTTCGTTGAATTGAATTATCAACTTATATAATATACTTAAACTTAACTATTAAAATTATTTTGAAAGAAGAGTAACAGATCAGATATATAAAAATTAGTATATTGAAAAATTAATTGTATTTTTGTTTGTTGTAAACATTTGATCTATAATTTTCAAATCGATTTGAAAAAAATAATGATAAATTTTAATTTTCCTCTTCCGTTTCGTTTCGCCAAAAATTTGAATTCTTTTTCAATTCATTTATCGTTTTTATGCTTTACCTGACAGTGAAGTGATAATGAGAATTCAGCCATGCATAGAGTAACCAGTAACGAGAGATAAGGTAAAAAGAGATAAAATGCTTATGATATGATTGGTTGGGGATGGGGAAATGAAAATGTCAGACAAAATGTAAATGACAAAACACAAAATACAAAACCTAAAACCGAAACGAAAGCAACCGGACAGGGTAAAAAACCATAGACTTCTAGAAGTAAATTTTTTGTATAAAAAAAGAAATAGTAATAGAGTAGCCGAAGTCGAGCCGTATTTATTTATTGTATTTGTTTGTATATAGCATGGGTAGGTATAAGGTGTAGTGTAATGTGTTGTAGCCAGCATTACCGTTTTCAAAATTTTAAGTATAGTGAAATCTGCATTTTTCTTGAAGTGTGTAGTAGATTAGTTAAATTAATTTTATAGTCCTCTATCTGCTTTTTCTTAAGAATTTCAAATATGATAATTTTTTTCTACTGAAAATTTACTGTTTCAGTTTTTAGTTTATTCGTTTTATCATTTTTAATTCTATTTGATTTTGAAAAAGTTCTTTCAGCTGCAGCGCTACTATGAGGAAGGCACATAAGTGAAGATATGAATGTTAATGTACATAAATTTTCAAATAATGGTTCTGCGCAAACATTACGTATTTTGGAAATTTCATACCGATATTCTTCAATGTTCTACAATGAGGTGAACATTGTTTTTGTAATCAAATTATTCGAAAGTATGAGTGCTATTAATGTAATAAGAAAAAATATATTTAAATTATGTACATAAATGTAAATGTATGTGAATAAATGAAAATTGTAGTAGAATGTGTTTTTGTGGCAAACGATGTGGATTTTATGTTTAGTTGTGTTTTGTGTAGCAGAATTTTAAAAACATGAAAAATGTACTAGGTTTACTATAAATGTAGTAGAAAGGTAACGCTGATTGTAGTCCATAACCTATATTATAAATAACTACATAATATAGTGAAAGTGAATAAAAATATACAAAATACAATATAATATGAATGAATAAGCCGTATAGAAAAAATTATTCTTTAAAAAATATCAACAATAATTTTTTAAATTCTCATGATGAACTATTGAAGGTAATTGTGTGTTTGCATTTTAAATCAGAAATAATTAAATAAAAAATTTGTATTTGTTTGTTTTTTCCAATATAAGTTTGCAATGAAACAAGCTGAAAATCCAGAAATAACCCCTATATTATATATTACAAACAAGGACTACCAGAAATCACTAGTTGAGAATTTTGGTGATAATTTGAATAAAATATACTTTTATGTAAATATAAAATCTACAAATTATGCATTTATGTATTTCATATTCTCATGTATTATTTACATAAATGTATCTACAATCTACATACAAATGTATATTATAAGTATATTTTTTTGGTTTAAATTTTTATTTGTTTTCTTTTGCAGATATTTTAAGACAATATTTGATCAAATAATTACAAAATTATTAGATTTTCATGGTTGGATTATATCACCGAATTTAATAATTTTAGAATTTGATAATAATGTTTCTAATGGTGATAATCATTATAATATTCATAATTCAATAGAATTGAATAATGAAATAATACGTAAATTTTGTTTTTTAATATCTTATCTAATTATTAATTATTCATATTATTTAAGTAAAAATAATAATTGTATAACTATAACATATTTAGAAGAGAATCATTATACTAAAAATTTTATAGATAAATTAATTGAATTGTATTTTTATAAAACAATTTATACAAATTTAAAGGATCTTATGGAGGAATTCAAAAATTAATTATTCAAAATTGTTTTAGATAACATTTTTAATTTGTTAAGTTTTTGTTGATATAAGTATGTAAATATAGAAATCATAAAATTAATTTCATATTTTATTCTACTCGTTCAATTTTATCTCTCAATTTATAAAGAAAAAAAGAAAAATTCAAAATTATTGTTTGTATTTATCACAAAAATATTGCAACAATAAAAATCAGAACAAACTACTAAAAACATTTCAAATTATTGATTTTTTTTTTCTATTATTAAAATGAAATCGGTTTCTCATTCTCATTATGAACCCCGAGGTAACACTTCATCATCATCATAAATGTAGGTACAAGGAAAATTCGATTATGCATCATGTACGGGATCGAGTACCGAGCAATTGACTAATAATAATTATCATGCAAATAAAAAAAAAACACAAAATTTTTTTTTGTCTATCTCTTACCTAATAATATTTTTTATTAGATCAGCGATTTTTCTATAATTTATTATATAATATCTTATACATGTATTTATGTAATTCATTATTTTTTTTTTGTAGTAATTTTATTTATTAATTTTTTTTTTTTATATTTTTTTCTAATTTTTTTTTTTCACTGTTAAGAAATTTGTAAAAAAGAAACATCACAATCTGTTGAGAGACTTTAAGTCCTCTTCTAAAGATTAATTAATTATCATTGTTTTTGTTTTTTTATTTTTTTTTTTTGTCTAAAATATTTTTTTTTTTGGTTTTTTTTTTTCATTTTTTTTTTAAATACAAGAATAGATTATAATATACCATATAATATATATATATATATATTTTATATTTATTTCAATTACATTTATATTATTCATTTCATTTTTATCTTTTATTATGCAAATTACTCATTACATTATAATAATAAATGTACATAATCGTACATGTTTATCATGTACTGAGAATTTTTTTTTATTTATATTTTTATTTAATTATAACGTGTATATATTTTATTTTATAATAATCGTATATGAATACTTATTTATTGTGAACATTTTGTTCCAAAAAAAAAATGTAGTTTTTTTTTTATTTTAATTTTTTTTTTTTATTATGTTTTCATACAAAATTTAAAAAAATATAATTAGGTGTATACAATTATATTCTAAATTTAATTTTTGTTAGCGTTTTTTTTTTGTCTTTTAAATATATTTTTATTCATTGTAATTCTTATTTTGAATTTTATTTTTTAATTTTTAGATATATATATTTCTTAACTTGAGCTTAGATGTTTTGTTTTTGTTAAAAAACAAAATGTAATTTTTTTTCAATTATTTTTCTGATTCTTATTTCATACTCCAATTAATACTTTTTCATATACATAATATGTATGTAATGTAGATAATGGTATGTATGTGTATTTATTTTTATATAAATATATATGTATGTATATTTATCATTTATACGAGTATATGTATTAATCGTATGAATATAAAATAAAATAAAGAGCATACATTTTACATTAAAATGAAAATATGAAAATAATGCAAAAGTTATTCGAAAAACAATTCTTATGTAGTTTTTCACTATCGATTACATAATATTTTTCACATTTTGATAAGCATGAACTGATGATGATTGAATGAATTTGTGTTTGTTTGTATATTTTTACTATATTTTATTATTTTTCAGTTTTATTTATTTTTCTATTTTTTTTTTTTTTTTATTATTTTTGGTTATTAGTCCTGACTAATATTATATGAATTTCTTTTGTGCATTTTATATAATTTTATGTTCGTATTTTTATATGTATAAATGTTACATGTAAAAATGTGTGTTCATTATCAATATATACGCATATTTATATATATATGTATATGTTTACGTAAAATTGTGTTTATTTTATATAATGCTATTATGATTAATACATATATGTATGTATATTTTTTAATATGTAATATAAATATAGTACATATGTATTATATGAAAGAAGCTTGTTGCCTGCAACGTTGCTTAAAATTACATTATTATTCGTACATATGTACATAAATAAATATATATATATATATTTTTTTTAATTTTATTATCTTACATTTCAATAATGAATTTGCTATTTTATATTTAAACAAAAAATTTTATTTTTTCTATATATTACATTGCATTTATTGTAGGATTATGTAATGTACTTACTATACGTCTATTTCATATTACTACTATATTATGTATAGCACACTCATCTCATACTCGCATTAATGTAATCGATAGTATTAGAGTCAATAAAATTATAAATTTTAATCAATTTAGTTAACATAAAAGCAAATGATAATAATAAATGGCTGTACAATATGTATTAAGAAAATTTATGAGTGAGTATATTATGTAATATGCACATATAAATGTATTATTTTATTTAAATTTTGAATATTTTTTTTTTTTTTTTTTACCTTTACTTTTATGTACATTGCATATATATACGTTTTATTACTTTTTCATTTTTAATTATTCATCATGTACACTTCGTAGCGCCAGAAAGATATTTCACATTTAACAATGTTATGTATGTATCTTTCACATCCACAATTTTCTAATTATTATTATTTTAAATTTTCATTTTAAATTTATCTATATATAATATATAAATAGTAATTTTATATTTCTGTAATATAGTACACACACATAGATATGATTTTTTTAAAAGTTTTTTTTTTTTTTTTTTGTTTTTGCTTTCTTTCGATGACAATACTTTTCTTACTTTACATTTCATGTAAACAGTATTAATATTAGTTTTATTATGATTATAATATTTAAGATATTATATGCATTATGTATTATAATATGTAATTAAAAAAAAAAAAAATTATTTTTTTTCTTTTGTCGTCTCCAATTTTTATACTATTGCAATTTGCTTTTGTAGTTTTTTTTTTCTGTTTAAATTTTATACATTACATACAACATATCATGTACGTACCTACATATTTCAATTGTGTATATTTTATGAGTATACACAAATAAATTTTATTTTATTTTATTTATTTTTTTTTTTACCACTAAATATAAGATTTTTTTTTTGTATTAATTTATCTATGTATTTAAAAAATTTTTATTTAATTTTTATTTTAATTTTTGCTTTTATTAATGAAGAAAAAACAGAAATTCGCCCTGAGTTTTAAAGGGCTTTGGATGTTTTGTACTGAAGGTGGGCAAATACATTTTCATTTATTTTTTATTTATTATTTGTTCATATTTTTTTTTTCATTTTGCATTTTATTTTTCATTTTTTTTTTTTTTTTTTTTTATAAAATTTATACAATAGAAATATGTTTTTTTTTTGGAAAAAATTTAGTATAATTTTTTTTTTTTAATAATTTTGAAAATTAATTGTTAATTCTTAATCATTTTTAATTGATTATTTTGTATTTAAATTTTATTTTTGAACAAAAAAAAAATATATAAAGTTTAAATTTGAAACAATTAATGGTCTTATAAACATCAATAAAAATAACAAAATATAAATAAATTGAAATTTTTTATGTTTTCGCATCAATTTGATTATTGCATATTAGATTTAAATAAAATATTGTATAGAGTATCTATAGTTTATAAGCATAAGCATATAAAAATGATTAAAATTTAAATAATAAAAGCACACGCTCTTAACATAATTTATTAAAATTTTTATTTTTAACTTTTTAAGAAAATATATTTAGGGATTTTGCGTGTAATCAAGAGAAATTTTGTTTCTTACAATCTTATATACAATTTATTTTTATTATTTTTTTTTTTTAAAAACATACATAAATATTTTTAGTTTTATTTTCAAAATTATAATTGAATTTTTGTTTTCCTTTATTCTTTATTTTTCATAATAATTTATCTCATCTTTACTGTACAATATAAGTAAATTGTGCCAATTTACATAGCATTTGCGATTAACATTTTTCTATTACATATTCTTACTGCTTTTTTTTTACATGTATGTATATGTATATTTTTGTTTTACTTATTCAATTTTATCTTAAACTCTAATACTGTATTTGATAAATTTGAATAATTTTTATTCGTATATGTACATTTATGTAAATATATGTAACTTGTATAAATATTATATGATTTTGGTATAAAATTTATATGAATGTAATACATATTACATGAATTTACGTATGTAATGCATGTAGATTTTCCTTAAAAATAATTCAAATTCTATTTTCATACACATAATATTGAATTAATTATTTTATATATATTTTTTTTCTTAAACATTTTGTTTGATTTTCATTGTTTTGAATTTTTGTTTTTTGTTAAATAAATTAAGTATATGTAATATAAGAATCCAATTAAAAATAAATTGAAATTGTAAATAAGGAAATGGATTGAAAAAAAAAAAACAAAAACAAAGTAGTAATAATCATAATTTTTGTGTAAAAATTTTTTTTTTTTTTTTTTTTGAATAGTAAATGATAAACTCAGATTTTTAAATATTACTGCAGTAATATGTGTAACTGCTGCATTCTGTGAAAATGTAATTTAAATAAAAGTTAATCATTTGATATTAACTTTTGATAGATTATCTTTTATCATATTAGTCATAGTCATATAATAAAATTATAAAATAAAGAGAATTATTTATTTGGTATTGTATGTATTACACAATAATTAATATCGAAATTAAACAGAATCAATAAAATTTTCTATACACAAAAATGTTGAAGCAACATTTTGCAATTTAAACAAAAAAGTTTTATTACATATTTTCAATTTCAACATTCATGATAATATGATTGATCCAGAATCGGTATTGGTATTGGATTAAAACATTTTTTATTTTAGTATCAAATTGTAGGTCAGAATATTTGTGTGTTTATGTGTGTGTATAAATTTCATATGAAATAATTGGACGTTTATTATTGTAATATTTTATTTTTTTTATTTTTGATAATAATTATTTATTTGTGTATGTCTTTATTGAATTTTTATTGATGATATAATTTTATTTATTATTTTTATTAAATTTATATACATATTTAATATACGGATGTGATTATTAATGGACTTTTTTTGAATTATTTTATTGACAAATTTACATTATTTGAATAAAAAATAATTAAATAATTTTATTATATGAAATACCCACCATGTATATGTATGTGAAAATTAAATTTTTATACATTCAAATTTCATTTATACATATTATATAGAATTTTGTTTTTCTGGTATATTATATGAATATGAACACTGTTTATACGAGTATAGTAGTATAACGATACATTTAAAAAAATTCTTTTTTCTTTTTACTTTTATATATGTATATATGATGTATTTATGTATTATATATATATATATATGATGAAATTTTATTAATTTTATTATAATGTACCTCTTTTTTTTATAAAAATAATATTATCATTATTAAAAAAATTTATTTTCTTGATATTATTTATTATCATTCTCATATATGTATGTACATGTATATAAGTATGGTATTTGATTTTATTTTACTTGCATATATTTATTATTTACGTATATAAATATGCGTATATATGTATAATGTATTTATTTATAAACTTATTCAATTATTATTAAATACATATATAATAATAATACATAAATAATAATGATATAATAATAATGAAATTGATTTTTCTATATTCTAAGTACATATTCTAAATATTATTAAATACTATTATGTACATTATTATATTACTAATTTAGTAATATTTTTTTTTTATGTATGTATATAATAATAATATATGCATGTATATAATGTATGTATATGAAAAATTTTAATATATTTTTTTTTTTTCATTTTTTTCTGTATATTTTTTTTTTTATAAGAAATAATGTAAGAAAATTTTTTTAATTTACATATTTTTTTTTTATTTTCATTTTTGTAATAAAAAATCTACTTTTTTCATAATGTTAACAATCTAAAAAAAAAAAAAAATGTTTTAATCTAATTAATACATGTATACATATTGAATTTATTTTTTTTTTTTTTTCTATATTATGTATTTTATTTATTTTGTTTGTTTTTTATTCTTTTTTAAGTAAGTATTTCATGTATGTAGTATATGTATGTATTTTTTATTCTTAAATAAAATTATGATAAATTTATTGATTCATATATGTAATAATATACGCCTATAATATAATAATATAATAAATTTATAATAATTTTACTATTATATATTATCTTTTACTATATGTATAAATATAATTTAACAAAAAAAAATATATATATACATAATATGTACTCGTATATTATCGTTATATACATATAATATGTATAAATACAAATTATTTATATATTATGTATATTTAGAGATTGCATCAAAAAATCATTTTGTAATTATATAATCAAAATATGTACATACATTCATGATAACATATAATTAATTATTAATACGATTTAATACACATCATATATTTATATATGTACATATATGTAATTATCTCTATTATGTATATAGTACATGTATCATTATATTTTATGATAACATATAAAATATATGTATCTACATATGTACATACATATTTGTATAACTTTTATCAAAGATACTATAAATTACTATTGTATTAATAAATTGTATTTCTAGTATCTTTGATTTTATGTATATTACATAATATGTATGTATGTATAAATTTATGTATTTTTTAAATATCAATTTTATGAAAAGATATATATTATGTTTTTTTTTTTTTGAATGTACATATTATTTTTTCTTACTTTATAATTATTATTTTTAATTTATTTATTTATTTTTTTTATTATTATTATTTTTTGATCTATAATATTCTTATATAGATATAGTAGTTATATTTAATTACATATTGAATTTTTTATAACATCAAAAAGTTTAAATAAAAAGTTTTAAATAAATTAATTAATTATGCAAATGCTATAATATAATATAGAAAAATTTACAATACACATTACTGTATGTATATACATACATATGAAAATATTTAAGTTTTTATTACATTTTTAAAAATAAATTAATGAAGAAATATAAATTTTCAATACATTGTATTTGTATATTATATATGTATACACACACACACTTATATAATATTACATCTAGAAATGAATGATAAAATATGTAAAATTTTCTTTTTATATAAAGTATAAATTATATGTATGAATGTATTATATAATAGATATAGAACAGATTACATTTTAATGTATGAAATTTAATTAATTATTACTTTTTTTTTTTAATTTTTATGAATATAAAAGTATGCATTTATGTATGTATGTAGTTGTAGATATTATCAATATACAGACATGTACTATTGAAATACTATTCGCAATTAGTACAATTGGAAGTACATATAATAGAAATAATAGCATAGAAAATTTATTGTGTTGGTGTGAAAATCAATGTAAAATTCATTTTATTAAACTGTATTGTAAATTTAAAAAATGGGAAAAAATGAAAATTTATTTTTATGAATTAAATATTCAAAAATATTAAAGATTTTACATTATTTTTATAGGTGTATGTAGTATATAAGTATATATATTTTGCCATATCATTCTTTAGCTGTAAAAATATAGTTTATTATCAATAACAATAGAATAGAATACTCTATAAGGTATGATCGATTTATGTAATAAAGAGAGTTTTATTCTCTTAAGTGACGTTAGCGGTAGTAAAATTGAGTAAAATGTGTTAAATTAAATTGAAATATGGGGACTTATAATGATGTAATATGTAAATAAAATCAATTGAATTAACATTACACTTAGATATACAACAATTTAAAATAAACTATTTTTATAAATACATAAGTAATTACTAAAATACGAGTATTTTTTTAGTTAAAATATAAATATGATGAAAAAAATTGAAATCAAAAATGATTAAAAATAACATTTTAATTCATATATCCATAAAATTGTTGTATACTTAAAAAATTAAATTTTATTGCTGTTGACATCACATTCTCTTAAAAAATTTATCGATCACACCTTATAGAGTATTCTATTTATCTTGGCTTATTATTATCATGAAAGTATAAAAAATTTTACTTATGATTGTGAGTGCTTCTATAGGTATATGTACATTTCTTCTTCAATGGCGCTACAACTCATATCGAGTCTGGGCCTTCACTTGAAGTGATTTCTAGACTTATTACTATCTTGTGAGCATCTACAATTTAATGTGGATTGCGAATCATTGAATTGCTGGTACTGATAGAGAGGCAAACACTTTTACATGATATGGCATAGACTCAAGACTGAGCTATTATTGCTGATCCATAGTTGCAAATAAATAAAAATTATTTATGAAATTTTTAAATGATGAATGATTGCAATGAATTAGGTTTTTATTTTAATTAATTAATTTCTATTTTTTTTTTGTTTTCTTAAGTTTTAAGAAATACGTATGTATATGTACATATTAACATTTCTGTATGTAATACAGTATGTGCATAGTGTACGTTACATTATATACTTAATTACATGTAAACTAATGGAAGATAATTATTTGTAAAAATTTTTCTTATACAATATTATACAATATATTAGATATATAAATATATTATCAGCAATATGAATTACATACATATACATATTTATTTTATATAATTTGAACATTATGAATCAATATATTATCATTCTCTCAGTGTGTGGTTATGTACTATGTAATGATTTCATTTAAAACATTTATAAATGCTTCAATATACATATATACACATATTATAATAGCGTAAAATTGAAATAAAATAATGTATACTTTATGTACATGTGTATGTATATATTCGTATGCATCATAATTTTCGAGAAAAAAAAAATTTCAATAAATCGAATCAAATTGAATATAGTTAAAACATTAAATAGTAATATACTTATGTTTGTAATGTATGTATATGTATGCATATATATACTTATATATGTATAGAACGAGAACACATATGTATTTATGAATGTATACAATTTTATAGCAATTAATAACTTAATTATTTATATAATATGTAACGAATGTATGTAAACATATGAACAAACATACATTATTAAATGAATACATATATGTATGTATATATACTGAATAGTAATATGTATATAGTACACTCACTTGTACATTTCAAACATAAAAAAGAAATATATACAATATATAAAATCAAAAAAAAAAAATATCATATACGTGCTCGTACATGCTTTTGTATTGAATGATAATTGTTTGAATTGTCATATCGTATTAATTCAATTATTCCCAGAATAATGTTCTTTTTTTTTGTAATTTCATTTTTTATTATGTATGTATGCGTAGATGTAAAAATATAAATTTTGATATTGATAAAATAAAATTATGGCTACAATTTATTTAACCATAATAATGTATATTATGTAAAAAATTTTTTATTTACATAATGCATCACATATTTATGTATGTACATAAATATACACATGTATGTGTATGTATGTATTGTAGGTAGAAACATTTTTGCAATTTAAAAATATAGATATACATACATAATTTATAAATATAAAAGAGCCAGCTCCTTTCTTGTTTTCATATTATTTTACTAATACATTTTCTTATTTTTTTTATACTGTCCCATATTCAAAATTTTATTTCATCATACAAACTGGTATTATATGCAATTTTTCAAGCTCTCATTATTTTATTTATTCGTTTTTTATTTTTTTTTTATTGTTTTTAAGTTTTCGTTTGTTATTTGTTTTATTTTCCGAAAAGATAGACAATAAAATTTTTATTTATTTTTTTTTTTAATTTTGTTTCTATATCATAAATTTTATTTTTATTTTTATTTTTACTTTTATTTTTTTTTTGTTGTAATATACATAGCACCGTAGTATTTTTTATTTTATATTATACATATTTTGTAAATTTTATAATTTTTACATAATTTTATTTAAGTATATTCAATTTTATGTATGTAATTAGAACACTTTACATTATATGTTATTTCCTTCTTTATTTATTTAATTTTTTATTATTTAAGTATTTTGCTTTTGTCATGATAATATTAAATACACATATTATTGCACATTATATAAATATATGTATATATGAACATATATTGTACTCGTATATGTGTACATTCTCACGTACATTTGTATACCTAATTGAATAGGTAAGTATGTACATACATATTTTATTTTTGCTTTTTAAAAAATAATTTTTTTTTCTTGCAATTACTTATTACATAAAATATTCAAATTTTTATTTTACTTTTATTTTATATTTTTGAAATTATGAAATATTTGTCTTATTTATGAAGCTTTCATCTTATATTATAAATACATACATAATATGTAGTTATGTTTTACAATATAAATTTATAAGTAATATATTACATTATGTGCAGTATTTATACGAGTATAGTTATCATCATACACATACCTTCATATACACTTATTATTTTTGTATATATCTAAAATAGACATTATTATGGATACATTTTTCTCTTTCTTCAAAATTTTATAAGTACATTTCAAAATATGTAACATAAAAATAAAACTGCAATTTTATTTTCATTTCAATTTGATATGCAAAATGTTTTTAAAAAATATTTCATTCACAAAAATTTTTCATTTTTAACTTTCAATAATATTGAGAAATTTTTTTGATTGTTTTTCAAATTTGCAACTAATAAAAAGAAAATGTAAAGTTTTCAATTTTATAAAACCATAAAACGTTGAAATAAAAAATCTAAGGAAAAAAATTTGATATCGAATAATATGAAAATTATAATGAAAATTAGAATATTAATTAAAAAAACGCAAAATTTATGGGTGTATTCATGTACATATTTGTATCTAAACGAGATTAATGACTAAAAATTAATATTTTTTTTAATATGTAATCAGTACATATTATGCATACTTATGTATATGTTATATATTTATATGTATACACGTACCTACATGTATGCATGGATACATTATTGCTTTTGAAATAATTTTAGTCTTATTTAAAAAAAAAAATTTATTAATTTTCAAAATTTTTTGTATTAATTTTTAAATAAATTTTATTAGAATTTTTAAATATCAGTATGATTTATTTGATATTATGTAGTAGTACATGTACATATATCCTTTTTCGTATCACGTTCAATTTATATTCAGATGCAATGATGATTGCAAAAATTTTAATTTTAATTGGTATAAAACTTTATTAAAATGAATGATTGATTAACATCAGAAAAATCGTTGTTTGTTGTTGTTGTTGTTGTTGTTGTTGAATTAATATGGTGGTATTGGTAATATGTTGTGTATTCATTCTTAACCAAACCATTTAAATACAATTCATCAAATTAATAAATGTCAATTATATCAAATTTATCATAATCTTAAATTGGATAAAATTTTTATTCAGATTCAATTTAGATTCAAATTACGATAATCACATTATTATTGTATGAAAATAAAATGATACAAAAATTTAAATTCATTATAATATGTTATACTCGCATAACGTATTTCTATTCAATGGCTATATATGACGAGCATTTATGTATGTGTTATATTGATTAACATAGAATGAACATTGTGAAAATAAATTTTTCCAATTGATTAACACCATGATCTACAAATCAAAAAATAATAATAAAAGTAAAAAAAAAAAAATAATT
Organism: Villa cingulata; assembly: GCA_951394055.1. Classification (NCBI taxonomy): domain Eukaryota; kingdom Metazoa; phylum Arthropoda; class Insecta; order Diptera; family Bombyliidae; genus Villa; species Villa cingulata. The sequence continues at coordinate 12,426,379 of OX596018.1, read as the reverse complement.
GAAATAAAATTAAATTTGAAAAAAAAAAAATTTATAAAATAAAAAATAAAACAACATTATATTTTATTATTTTTTTTTTTATTAAAATAAAAAAATGAGTTTTTATTAATAATTTGTTTTAAAAATATATATAATAATAGTACGCAGCATATATTTTTATCTATATATATAGGTATGATATAAATATATTATTTATAATATAGTAGGTAGATATTATATCCTATTTTTTTTTTTTTCTTCAATATAATGTTGCAAATCTATAATATAATAATAATTAATAATTATACAATAATCATAATTACGATAAAAAATAAAAATTAAAATAGTTGTATTTATTTTGTAATTTATAATAAATATAATAATAATTGTAATATAATTAATTATAAAAAAGAAATAAAAACAATATACATACATACATAATAACAAACAAATAATTCGAATTTATTGTTTTTTTCATTTTTTTTTTCTGCTTAAATTTTAAATTATATAAATTCCAAAAAAAAAGTAAATTAGTACATTTCATTTCATCTAAAAAAAAAATATATATTTTTGCTAATATTTTATCCATGTACCTACATTTATGTACATATTAAACTGTGCATGTATACAATTTTATTTACATTGCCATTCAATAATTTATGTTTATAACAAAATATACACTTACATACATACAATATTCACATATATATATAGTACATTTTATATTCAAATATATGATTTAATCTGAATCGATTATTAGCATTTGTATGTACATATATGCGTGTATGCACATATGTATATGAAATTTTTATGATAAGTATAATTTTAATTTTAAAATTAAATTCATACTTATAGATTTTAATTAAATTTTTTTTTTTGTTTTTTGTTTTTAAAAATATTTTTTTAAATTTTTTTTTTTAGGTATAGGTACAGAAAAATGCGCTATAGTTATGTACATATATATTTTTATGCAAAATTAAATAATTGTTATGTGTGACAATACATTACTTATAGTTACACATATTGATGTACTATATAAGTGTATTATATGGATGTAAATACATATGTATATAGGTACTAAAGTATTTACATTCAAATGTATGCCTGCAGATGTACTATATATTCGCATAATAATGAATTAAACAATATATATAATAGTATGTATTATCTTCATTTTCTTATCTTTTTCAAACTCACATAATATGCAAACTCATATAGGTATATTTATGCGTATAAGTATTAATTTAATATTGGTTTTTTTTTGTTTTGTTTTTTAAATCGCAATTTACTTACTTACAAACTTTCTTTTAATCTCTCATTAAAAATATATTACATATGTATATGTAATTTGATAAATTTTGCTATAAAAAAATTTGTTTTATTTATTTATTTTGCTGTTCTGTTTTTGTATTCATTTATTTATTTATATATTGAATTCATTAATTTATACAATAATTAGGGCCGTATATCCTTTCATTGATTTATTTTTATTACTTTACATACAAACATATATGTATATATATATAACTTTGTATATAATATGTATGTATATACACTTAATTATTATTATTTTTTTTTTTTTTAATTTTATTTATACATATCTGACTTTAATTTCTTTGAATAATAATATGTACACTTTATTCATTCATTATTTTTCATTTGATTTATTTGATTTAGAAAAATGTTTTCTATAAATAATGCTATTATGTAGTTATTATAGTTAATACGTACAACACTATATGTATATACAAAATTCCATACTAAGCATTTTTTATACTGAATTTTTCCTTTCTGTTTTTAAATGATCGTGATTATTAAATAATTTTCTTTGCTGTTGTTTGTTTTTATTTGGATCCTTTCTTATATATGTATATGTTATGTTAAACACAGATATCCGATTGTAATGTAAGTAGCATTATCCACTTTTACAGTAATAAAGATCCAAAAAAAAAAAAACATTTTTTTTTCTTTTGAATTCTCTCAGTAAGTATACATATTTTGACTTTTCGAATGTATTTGTACATATTGTAGATGAATCTATAAACTGTATTGTAGGATATCAGTAACATATTTATGTGACAATATTTTAAATTGTAATTGATGTTTATTGTATATCAATTTGTTGATATTATATGACTTGTCCATATATGATAGTGTTCAAAATTTCATGTACCTATATACGAACTTTTCAATTAACAAAAATTATTATCATCCAGAAGACAGTATAATTTATTTTATTTTATTTCTTTCTTATGCTTTTAAATAAGTTCCACATGGTTCTACATATACATTCGTGTAAATTGTCATAAGATGTATGACAATAAAAAAATTGTTCTTTTTTTTTTTCAAATATTGAATATTATTGTGTTTGTATGTAAGTAATTGAATCTATTCTAATTTATTATTCAATTTTATGTCCCCCTCTTATGATTTACTAATCTTTGTTATTATGTATCATTATTTTGCTTTGTTTTTTTTTTTTTTTTTTTTTTTTAATATAGAAAAATATTTTTTAATTTAATTTCTTCTTATTCATTTTTAGATGTATGTATTTATTTCTCTTCATTATTTCACTATACATTACTTACCAAAAAAAAAAAAAAAAAATGTGAATTGAATTGAATTACAAAATTATTCAAGAAAAAATATATAAATTTTAATGAAATTAAATAAATTATGTAAAATTAATTAATAATAATTTTTTTGTTTATTATTTCTTTTTATTTTTGTGTATTTTCTTTCTTTCGTATTTTTTAATGTTTTGGTTTTTGTTTATATAATAGGATTTAATTACAGCCATAGATCTTTTTTATAATTTTTTTTACTATATTTAATATCACCATATATTTTTATGTTTTCTGTATTATATTTTTATTTTTTATTTTAATTTTCTGTATATTTCATATATTTTTATCGTGCATTCCATTATTATATCTTAAGATCATGAATATTATACACAATCAATCGTGGTTTTGTATTTTCTCAAAAATGTTGGATTTCATTAAAGTAATTGTATGTAATAATATGAAAAATATTTTTCAATTTATGTCACTGACAATCCCATGAAATGAAAGTCATTTCAAATTTCATTTTCGTTTCATTCGTATTTTCATAGTAATTATCCTGTTTTCATTTTGTATTTGAATTTAAACCGAAACATGTTCAAGTATTGGATATTGATTGACAAGAAATGGTTTTAAAAAATTTATTCACATAATTATCGAAAGTTACGTTAATTCGGCTATACTTGTATCAACTTAACGTGACCGTTTTGGTTGAAATCTGAAATTTTACATCAGTTTCAAGTATAGTCATTTATGTATGTAATGTACAAGATACGAGTTAGTTAATGTAGTCGAAACAATTTTCAGATTTGAATTGTACAATCGATTTTGTTAAAAGAATTATGCGTGTATTATATTTTAAAATGCTTGTTCTTCTGATACCCTATCTGCTCTTTAGCATACATTATATCCTTTATATTTATGAAGGAAAAAAATATTTAGAACTTATGATGGAAAAAAAAAAATGTTAAGAAGTTGCACATTATTATTGTTGGTTTGCTCTACAATCCATCTACACTGTTTATTAGTATGCGTGTAATGTAATTTATTTGTATTCGATTTGTATTTAATACGTTATATATTATGTATGTATATCCTGATGGAATATTAATTAAAATCTTTTTATATGTTTGTGTATTTATTTTTTACATTTGTTTTTATATAAATATAAATATTTATATTATTTTAGTTAAATTTAGTATTTTTATTTATATTTTTAGTTTTTTTTTTTTTGTTTTGTTTTTGTTTATCTGATTATTATTTTTGTATCGTATACATATTACTAAATATATAATTAATTACATATATTATTTTTATGAATTCTCATGTATAAAAAGAATGAAAAATTAAAAAACCGATTATATTCTTAACTACTTCGTATTTATGTATTTATACAGTGTGTGATATATTATGGTATTTGTTTTTAATTTTTTGTTTCATTTATTTATTTATTTTTTTCTACATAAAAATGGTTTTTTTTTTGTATTCACGTTTTTACTATAATGTAATTTTAAATGTGTATATTTTTTGTATCAAACACATTTATTTCAGTGGACTTTATGTAAATATGTATTTATTCGTTTGTTTTTCTTTGTTTTATTATTTATTGGTTTTATTTTTTTTTTTTACTTTTAACTTTTATAGTTGGTTTTAATTTTTTTTTTTCAATGTTTCATTTCTTTTTGGTGGGTAAAGCTTACACTTTTCATTATGTTCACAATTATTTTTCGTTTTATCGTTCTATATTTTTTCAAACATTTATGTATTTAAGTTTTGATTCATAAATGAAGATACCTATGTGTATTACTTTATTTAGTTTGTTATTATAGATTTTTTTTTTATTGTTTTTATTTCTTTTTTACTAGTACATTCTTTAGAAAAAAACAGAATTTTCTGCATATTATATTTTTGTTATTTTCTTCATATTTAAGGTACTACTAAAATTATATTTTTATATGTATGTATGTAATGTAGTTTTATTTGTTGTTATTATTGTTGTTGTTTTTGTCGTTTTAAACTCATTTTTTTTTTCTTTTTAAATTCTAAATCTAATTTTTAAAAAATAAAATTTATTATTATTTATAATTTAATTCAAAAGTATAAAAAAATTCATAACAAAAATCCTTACAAAAAAAAAATTAAAAATTATTTAAATTAATTCTAGGTATGTGTGTAGTATTCTATAGTATATTTATAGAGAATTAAATTTGTTAATCAACACAAATTCATTCCCTACATTTATTTTATTAAATTAAATTTAATTTATTTATTTATTTTTTTTTTTTCATATAAAAAATGTTTTTATTTTGTTTGATAAAATAGAAAAAAGTAAAATAATTTATTTAATTTATTGTGAAAATATATATATTCTATATTGTTATTAATTATTATTATTAATATTATAATTTTGTTTTTGACTATATATGATATTGATATATAAATATTAAATACACATACTCATTTATAAATTATACACAAAGTATGAAAAATTGTAAAAAAAATCACTATATGTAATCGATATATAAGTAATATATTTTTTTAATTTTAATTTTAATTAATTAATTACAAAAAATCGTACATACATATTTTATTTATGAAAAAAATTATAGTATAATAATTTAATATTTTTTAATTAAAAAAAAGGGTAGAAAAATGAAAAATATCTGGTTAAATATCTTTTTTTTTTGTTTTATATCTGAATAATATATAATAGCAATCGTGTAATTAAATAACGAACAAGAAAAACCGAAAAAATATAAAAAAAAATAACATTTTATATCTTAATTAGCAACCAAAAGGTGCTGGTAGGGACCTGCATTGGAATAAAATGAATTGAGACCATCCATCAATTTTGAATTTGAATCTTGATTCGATCCTGGTGAACTGATTGGTGTTATAGAATTAGCGGCAGCAGCATTACTATTTGAACCACCATTAACGGCTGCGGCAGCGGCGGCAGCAGCTGCAGCTGCAGCAGCAACTGTTGCAACTGTATTTGATGAATTGTTGTTATTGTTGTTATTCATATTATTCACATTACTGTTTAGAGTATTTGTGTTGTTGTTTGCTGTCGTAACAACAGCACTGACTGGTACTACGCCACTATTACCAGAAGCTTGAACAGTGGTAGCTTGTTGCTGCTGTTGCTGTTGTGATTGTGGTTGAGAATTATTTAAACCATAGAATCCATGCGGTTCCATGTATGATGGAAATTTAACGGCAGGATTTGTGTATAGACCATTTGTGTCCGGATGAAAATGTGAATCAAACATATTTCTAGGACCACCGAACTGTGGATACATTCCCATTCCTAGATTTGGAAAGTAGAATGGGTCATTCTGTAGTCCAAGAGTCATTGGATTCGGTGACAGTGATCTCGATGGTGATGCTGGTCCGATCGGTCCGAAATGATTATTAGTCGGACCATGGGAATGATGTTGTTGCTGTTGCATTGCTCTTTGCTTGATGTAGTTGGAGAATTCTGTCGGTGACATCCTGTAAGAACTATAGAAAAAAAATTTTCATATTCAAAACAGTCCGTAATTAAATTATATCTTTATATTCCCATATCCCACCAACATTATTTCGTTAATAATTCTTACCTATTAGCTCGCTTCGAACTTGTCTTTAATTTTGTGCTACCAAATTTTGTTTGGGCGAATGTTGCCGTCGTAAATGTGAGTGGTGCTTGAGTACGTGGCAAAAATGACCCTGCTGGAGCTGGACTCGTTGTCATATTGCCCTTGAATGTTGGACTTGATGATGATGTCGGTGGTGATCCTTGTGGTGATGTTTTCGGACTAATACTTAATCCATTCAAACTTGAGCTTAAAGAATCGATTGGACGAAAACATTGCGCTTCCGGATTAAATGTTTTCGTAACTTCTCGATCAGCTGATGAATCTTCTGGATGATCGTTATTCTCAGAAAAGAGTATCTGTCAAATGAAATTTTTAATTAAATAATTAAATTTTTTGTCAATATGATTATTATTATATATTTTACCTTGACAGCACCCTTTTCACCAATACGGTATGAAACTTCACCGGGATCTACCCAAACAGCTAATTCTGAAGGTAAATTTTCTAGAATATCGCTTATTGGTACACCACTTTCTCTGGCGGCTTTGTCGAGCACTGCATCAACTGGATCACCAGTCTTAAGACATCGGAAAGCCGAGCCCTTTAAGGAAGATTATTAAATATTGTAATTTAAATTTTATTCGCAATCGTATATAAAATAAAAAAAAAATGCATATAAAATGAATATGCGGATGATTACCTTGAATGGTTTCTCAGGATACCAATGTCCTTGGAATTTGTCTTTTAATGCTTTCTCTAATTCCTCACCAAATAAATTGACTCGTCGACGAGGCAATTTATTATACAGATATGATATAACAAAATTTAATGCCACTTGAACTTCTATATGCATTTTGTATTGATTTTAAGTTTTCCTTTTGCTACTTTGTTTTCGATTAATTTTATGATGTAAATTAATACAAATTAATTTTAATGCTTTAATTTAAAGCATATAAAAATAGAAATTATTTTCTTTATTTTATATATATATATTTTTTTTTTAGTTTTTTCTTTTATTTTAATTTATTTATTCTTTGGCAACTTTTAGGGATGTAAAAGTGTTATTATGTTATGTATTTAATTTTCTTTTATATTAAATAGGAATCAGGACTAATAAGCGTTGTTTTTTGTTTTATATTATGTATGTTATATGTTATTTAAAAATTACCACAATTTTTGTTTTTATTTTTCTCTGCTTACTGCTGTTTTTTTACAATCTGTAAATAGAAAATTGAAAAAAAATGTATGTTATATAGGAATATGTAAACTTTGAAAAATAATTTTGATGACAAATTAAAGTAACATTTTTTGGAATTTGAAGACATCATAATTTACTAATTTAATCTCATCACTAAAAATTAATTTTTTCTGTGATTCATTTTATGTTTTAATTATGCATTTTACTAAAATCACATATGATTACCTACATAGAAAAATGTGCCTACTGGTAAAAATAAGTGGTAAATGAGTATGAAGGGATAATTTAAATTTGTTTAAGATTTTTCTTCATTATTTACATATACATATATTCATTATTATGTATATAAATTTTCTAATATGAAAATTAATATTTCGAAATTTAATTGAAAATAATTCAATGAATTACTCAATTGGGTATTTATGCTTGTAAAAAAGGTTAACAATTATAATTATTTCTTAGGCTGTAATTAACATATAAAAGGTTCATCAATTAAATATTATTACCCTTGGCTAATAATAATTTCATATACATAATGACAATTTTATATAAATTTATCACAATTAAATTTATTACATAATTGCAAGTACATAAGTAGTACATATATACACTAGCATGCATATACGTAAATATTATTATTTATTCTTCATGAAATAATTAAAGTACATAATTTCATATAACATTCTTATGTAATGATTTTGTTTTTTAATTTAAAATACACACATGCAATGTAATATGTTCAAAAAAAATTTTTTTATAATAGGAAAAATTTAAGAAAATGATATTAGATAATATTCAAATAAGTATTTATACAACTTATTAACAATACATAAAAAAAAAGTATACATTTCAAATATTTATTACGAAAAATAACAATTTATAAATTTTTCATTTATGTATTTGTGTGAAAATTTACAAAAAAAAAAAAAAAAAAAACGTGTTATATTTATGAAATAAGTGAAGCAAAGTGATAAATTTTCATTATCTTTTTACAAATTATTTCAATAAATAAAAATATGTATGTACGGGTATGTGAATTTACGTATAATATTGAAAAATTTAAATATATTTTTTTGTCATTTCACATAATACATACATACATAAATTTATGTATGTGTACATATAGCTACAAGTAGAATAAATTAAATGTAAATATTTGTACTGATTTATACTTTTGATACTGATCTATTTGAATATACTTATACATACATATGTACTTGTACTTAGATACTTGTAGGTTGTAGAGTACGTACATATGTATATATAGATACATTTTTATTAATAGAAAAAACTCATAAAATATACGTGATAATGTAATTTCCAAAATTGAATGCAATGGAGTAATAAATTTGAAATTTTATGCAAATATGCCATTTGATAATGCTTATGGAGTTAGTAAGTATGACTGTAAAAAGAAACGAATATTCTTTTTTGTGTTCTATAATATTACGAAATTAGATGATAATTTTAGTATAATTATGTAATATATAATTTGAATTTATATAATGCAAGGTTAAATATTAAATACAAGAATTTTAATTACATATACATTATATTATATTGCAATGTCTTTACGGGTGTTCTAATTTTCACTAAAAATGAATTTCACATTTATGTACATTTATGTGTTATTCACTAAAATAATATAGTGAAAAGTAAAATTCAGAACACCTATCCATATGTATGACAAATTTTGACATTAAAAAGAATTTTTGAATACAAAATATCAATTCTTACCAATTTCAATATTTTTTAAAAAGATATTGAATTAAATTATATAAATTGAATTTCAATTACTATATAATTTTTACAACTTTTTTACTTTTATACACTAAATTTAAAAATATTAAAACTTAATAATAAATTTTTAGAAAATATGTGCAACGATAATGTACATAAAAAAAAATTAAATAAATGAGGAATTTTGATTTTTATACAAATGTACATAATTCATATTTGATTACTATGTATATGTTTATGCAACACATTCAAATTCATTTTAAAATAAGTAATAGAAAATTTTAATTTAAATACGGTAGATAGTTGGCATAGCAAATCAATAATAATTCATTATACCTCTTCTACATTCAATGCAGTGACTTCAACTTCGACTTTGATTTAATGGATATTATAATATTATGTATCATTCAATTGATTCAATGCAGTAGACTTGACAGCTACTTTTGCGTTGACTTCGACTTTGAGAAAATTCAATGTTGCAGTCTACTTCATCTAGGATGACAACATAAAACAAATGAATTTTTTTTTTTTTTTTGACATCACAACAAACAAACTATACTTTCAAAATTTCAAATTTGTTACTTTATACGTCAAGTAAATGTTCAATTTACTGCACTCAAAATACATACATATTTGATATTTGCGTTAAGCATGCAATGAAGTCGAAAGTCGAAGTCCAGTAGAAGCGGCATTATAAATAATTATCTATATCTATCACCCCAAAATAAGTTTAAATAATGATCATTTCATCTTCATAATAAATTCATTGAAACAAGTCAAACAAGTTCAATGAAGTTTCAGGAACTTCATTCAGCGACAAATAAATATAGGGAATCAGAAATTTCCAATGGTGACAAAAAGTAACAGCAAAAAGCACAAAATTATATGGCAGCCAAAATAATCATTGAAGTGTATCAAGGAAATTTTTGGATGATCATTCAAACGAGTAAAGACTGGAAGAATAATCATTGATTTTCTGTCGTCTATCTACGATATAAAGGGTTTCAGAATGCCAGTCGGATATATAACCATATAACTAAACACTATAATGTCGATTCGATTTAGTACAATTTTCAAATCGATAAAGAATTGAAGAAAAAATTTCAATGATTATGCAGGAATCATTTCGATACAAGCCCTGACTTATTTAGAGTTACATATAGTGCTATTAAAGAAATATAGAGACAAGTGAAAAATTACTATAATTTCAAGTCCATACATTTTTTTTTCTTCAAATATTTTATATACGAAATTTCTAAACTTTAAAATTTTTAATTTTTAAATAAACGACATTATTTGAATAAAAATTATTCTAAACACATTCTGCTTACATATATACATTATGTAATTATGTATGTATATGAATTTATTTACTGTATAATCAATAATACTTAATTGAATCAATTTTAAGTTATTATTTATGATTATGACCTACATACGAGTAGTAATATTAAATCTACTTCTTTACATGAGTACGAGTATATCACATTTTATTAAGTTTGTATTCATTGCATTTTAATTTTTTTTTTCACGATATCCTTTAAACATAAATTGTATATTTTATTATTCATTTCGAAAAAAAAAAGTATAATAATTTAATAAGGAATACAAAAAAAAAAAAAATAAATGAAAATAAATTTTAATGTAATAAAATTGATCGAAACAAGTAAGATGACATGCAGACTGATTTTAAAATTCATGCAATATGCAAAAACGTATAGTAAAAAAATAAAACAACAAATGAATAAAACAGAAGTAAAAATGCATTTTAATAGAGTATAATCAATACATTATTATGTTGATATGTATCTGTATATGTGTATGTATGAATATCATGCATTTACTGTGCATATATATGTACGTGGAGTGAATAAAAGATTAATAGAGTACACGCGTGTATATACATACATATATAATACACTTACATGTAATGATATGTGTATAAAATACGGTATGTGATAATAACAAATATATTGTTTTTATTAATAGTCGGCTTCCGATAAGTAGATATATGCATATAACATGTATAAAAATATAAATAAATTTTCTGCTTTTATACATATTATATACGCATATATTATAATCAATATATGTAGTATGCATACAAGTTCGATATATGTATGTATGTATTTATATACATTATTAATGCATATATATTATTATCAATTCATATTCATATATGTAAGTACATATCTACATATCTATGAATGCGGTATGACATATTACATATCATTATACGAAAGTACCTTTGTCTTATATCCTTTTATGCATATTTTTATTTATACATATATGATATGAAAGTATTATTTATGTGTGTAAGAACGTATACTGTACTATTATTATATATACATACATAATGCACATTGTGCTCGTACATTTGTCAACCTCATACCTATATGTAATGTACTATAATTTGAAAATCTGTATATTTTTAGACTTAAGATATACATATTCCATAAATAAATATATTCTATATATAGGTTATATAAATATACTTTATGCACATACGAGTATACATATGTATGTATATGCATTTTACATAGATAAAATTATAAATAAAATTCTACATGTAAAATTTAAAATATATAATAATGTGCAGTTAGTTACCTACGTAACTATGCACTTTATATTATACGGGTATAGGTATTATAGTATATACATACATAGTAATGATATAGTTTATTTTTGCATTAAAGTTCTGTATAGGATATAAACGAAAAACCAACACCAATAACAACAACAACAAAGTCTGTAAAATACATATAGATATATTATAATTATGCGAGTATTACTATATATACATATATTTTATATTTTATTATGCATGAATGTATGTATAATTATATGTATGTATGTACATACATTATCATTACATTATATATACATACATATTATGTATAATGTAAATCACTTACTATATATTCATATTATACATAAAAATTGCATGAAAGATATTTCATTTTATTTATACGTATATATAACATAGTAGATACATAAATAATATAGACTATACATATAATATACAAACATATGTATATGTACATATATAAACTTGTATTTAATTATATAAAACTAGTATAGTATAGTATGTACTTCGTTTGCTATGTCCATATATGTATGTACATACTATATATTAATAAATGTATTCCAAAAACACCGTAACATATATTGTGTACGTTCGTATATTAATGCAAATGATGTATACATACGTAATATGTATATACATATGTATTATATATCTGACATATAGTTTATATAGCACTTATTATATGATATTAGTGCCAAATGACCTAGTTTTATATGTTGAACAGAGAAATTTATACAACAACAAAAAGAAAACATCAAAATATGTTTCACATTATATTTTTTATATAATGTACTATACATACTACATATATGTATAAACTTATTTGTTTCCTTTTTGCTCCTTTTTTGGTTTTTCAAATAGTTTTCAACTTTATTTTAATATGAGTATATATGTAAGTATGTATGTATGGTAAAAGCAAGTATTTTTCATTGGGAATATAGCACTATAAATTATATATACGTATGTGTATGTATGTATACGAGAATATACAAAAAATTTTATTCTACATGAGTCTTTTATACATAAACATTTTATAAATTTTGTATACATTACATAGTATTATAATACTACACGTATATTTTATTATAAATGCAATGTCTGGTCTGATTGTACATTTTCTGTTTTGAATATTTTCAAAATGTTTTTTTTTTTTAGTTTTTAGTTTTTTTTTTTCTTCGATTTGTTGATTTGAGTTTTCTACATTAAATACGAGTATATTATGTATGTATGACTATATAATACCAACCTATTGTACTTACATACGAGTATATCACTCTATACACTATACTATCTAGTATTTTGCTATTTCTTCTATTTAATTGTCTTTTTCTCTATTAAATTATCTCATATATACAAGATATTTACATACTTCTTTTTTTTTTCTTTAATGAATACATACTATATAGATTGTATACATGTAATGTATATGTACGAGTATATACTATACGCAAAACATATATGCAAATATATTTGCAAATGAAAAGAAAAAAAAAAGGATGATTTCTTTCAAAGAATATGTATTTCACATTTCATATATTAATGTGAAGAAAATTAGTGTTAATTTGAAAATATTTTTCAATCTAAATATACACGTACACCTACAAATATATCCATACATACATTTATATAAAATGTATATATAATAATACATAAAAAATTAGTATAAATTTTTTTTAAACTTTTTTCTTATAAAATTTATGATAAAACTTTTTTTTAGTCTTTCATTAAGAAAAAAAAAGACAAGAAAAACAAATTTTTATAAAATATTATGTTATATTTTAAAACAAAAATACTTTTAAAATAGTTGTTCGCTTATATATGTATGTACTTATATTTAAAAGTATTCCTGAACATACTCGTACATAAATAAAAATACCAAAATCTATGTGTACATACAGTACATATAAAAATGAATATTTTATATAAAAACTATATATATCCATGTATACATTACATAATATGTAAGTACGTATGTATGAAGATGTTTTGGCAAATTAGCTCTTTAGCAAAAAAAAAAAAAAAAAAAAAATTTAAAATAAAATTATTCGAAAGAGAAAAAAAATAAACAAATAAATAAATGAAAATGTTTGTATTTAAATATAAATGTATATAATATATACTTAATGTACACACATATAATAATGAAAAAGATTTAAACAAAAAATATCAAGAGAAATAAAAAAACGCATACATACATACGAATATAAACAATAATAATACATTTAAAAAAAAAATTATCCTGAAAATTCTTTAAAATTATGTCCTTTTTAGTTTATCCGCATATATTTGTATGTATAAAGTATACACTGTACATGCATATATGCATATAATACAATACAATACACAAAAATGTATGTACATACATATATCTAAATGTATGTTTGTATGTGCTTTGACCTAATTTTTGCTTAACTTGAAGAAAAGTTTTATCCATTTTTATTACAATTTTCCGTGACTGTACTATTATTATTACTATTGTATGTGTGCTGCATACAAAAATTAAATTAATACATATACAATTTTATATACATATATGTATGTATATATATGTATATGTAGTTATTATATAAATAATGTATGATACATATTATATAAATCGCATTCGAATTCATGTACATACAATTCATGCATACATAGAAAGGAAAGGAAAAATAAAATTTTAAATAATACATTTTGAGAAAATTTATCTTAAACAAAAAAAAAAAAAAAAAAAAAATAACGACAACAATAACAACAAAATACAACAAAAATAAACGACCAAAAATAAATTAAAGAATGTTTATGTGCATATTTATGTCATTAGAGAACACAATAAAGAAAAAAAAAGTGAATATGCACATAACTACATGAATAGTTTATAATATGATGGTATACAAATTCATATTATATGTAAGTGTGTAATGTTTGGATATTAAATTTGTAAAATTCAGTCACATGTGTCAAAGTTTTTTTTTTCAAATTTATTTTATTTATTTTTTTTTGTTTTTTTATTTTTTTAAATCACTGTTTTGTGATATTATGATGTAATGATGTTGTGAAATAAATTAATTGTGCCAAAAAAAAAACCACAAATAAAACAAATCTCATATTATGTCTTTATAGTTTATTATCTTTTTTTTTATATGCAAATCATTTCATACTAATGAAATGATGTGTATTTTTAATTTTATCATACAATTATTGTAAGATACTAAGTATTTTGTGTTTTTACATATTTTAAGTTAATTGCATTATTCGATACATACGAATGCATATACATATAAAATTTGCATTTAAAATTACAATTCCAACACACATATTTATGACAAGCACATATTACATATTACATTATATGTGTGTATACATAACTTAGTATTATAAGTATTGTACAACAAAAATATATGAATGTGTGTAGAAATGTGATTATTGTAAGTAATATATTGTTTAGCGTCTTCTTAAACATATACTACGGTACTACAATGTATAAAATATTATATTCTACTACGGTACACAAAAATAGTATATCATCATCTGCACTTGTATCATGCCCATGTCCTTAAGAATCTGTAGTATAGAAATAGAATTTAATTTGGATATCATGTACTCGTATATGATGCGCTCTGTTATGGAGAAAAAAAAACAATTTTTTTTTCAAATAATTATGATGAGCTAACATTTACTTCTTATACTCGTGTACTTGTACATTTATATAAATATACTCACAATGTACACATGAATAATTTTCTATGTACTCAGGTTTTACGTATTCTAAAATTTACTCTGACATTTATGTTTTTGTTTTTGTTTTTGAATGACTTTGAAATTACGTTTCAGGTAATAATGTATAAATACATAAAGTAAATTTTTTCTTAAATTCACTTTTTACATTTTTACAAAACGCTAAAATTTGAAAATAGTTCAAAATTTTAACAAAAAGATTTATATTTAAATTGACCATGAATCATATTTTCGTTCTCAAATTGAGTGGATATGATAAATGTTGAGTCACGAAAAGGAAATTAAATTAAATATTTACAGTTTCATTACAATTAATTTTTGTGTTTATTTTAAATAGCGAGCATTTTTATTTGTATTATTTTTGATTGTCTTTTTTTTTTTTGAGAAAGAAAACCACGTTTGAGAAAATATGTACTTTGAAATTATATTGTTTTAAAAATGCCAGGATTAAATTTTATTGCTAAAAAAAAAAAAATAAAAATACCAAATATAAGATAAATATTAAATTTTATTAAATAAATAATTTTAGTTGATCGGTTTCATTCATTTGTATGGCATCATCAAAGACATTCTTAACACAATTCACACAAAACCATGATACAAAAAATAATAAAAATGAAATGATTGTTGATAATCGGAATGCTTCATCACTGGCTATAATATCAATTATCCAGAGTATTAATTCGAAAATGAATAAAATACCATTTGTATATAACCAAAATTTCATATTTATAGGTGAAATCTAAAAAAAATTATAAAATAAAAAATAATTTTCATATTTTTTGTTTTGTTTTTATGTATAAAAATAAAAATTAATTTTTTTTGTTATGTCTAACATTTACAAGACCATAAATTAAGAAAAAATTTGTCTTTATCGTTAATACTGAACCAATTAATCGTGCATTTCGACGAAATATATATGGTAATACATGAATTTCACGATAACGAAATGTTGATAAATTTTTATAATTTAAATAAATTTTAAAAAATTCCAAAACACTGAATATCTAAATCAAATACGAAGAAGAAGAAGAAAAATAAAAATAAATTAATAATAATACCTTTATTTAATAAATTTAAAAATGTAATGAAATTTACTCACAAATCCACCAATACTCATTAGTAGTACAAACCAAAAAATCATTGGAAATGATTCCGGATTACATGGTGATAATTGTTTAATGATATCCCAAATTAAATTGAATGGATAACTACAATGACACCATATAGAAAATTTATCACATTCATTCTTTTTGTAATCAGCTTGAAAACATAGGATTTTTTCTAATAATCGTAATTTGTACATTTCATATATATGTATATGTATGTGTTAAACATTAGAAAAGTAAATATAAACGTGTTTGAATGTTAGTTTGTGTGGTTTTTAAATGATATACGAAAAGTCAAAAATACTTGTGGCCGAAAGAATAAAAATAAATTTCTATTATAGAAAACGCAGCTCAAAATGAAACCCGTAGGCTACTTATACTAACTGCAAATTAATGTGAAATTCAATTTTAAAATTGATTACGGCCTTATATACATATGCCACATTATACAATTTTTTCACGAGTACAAATTGTTGGAAACATACACCTATACATAAAAAAGTTATGTGTACTACTTACACTTCAAAATCAATAAATTTTTATTCATCTTATGTTTTATTTTTAAACAAGGGTTTAACATTTAACTGTATACGCATAACTTATTGTAGCTTTTTTTTAAAAACGCCATTTCTATAAATATGTACTCATGATATTTTTATAACATGTATAAGTACATTTATGTTAATTAATTAAATTTAATTTAATTATCAAATTAATGGAATATGTATTACGCATATATGTAATGTATTTATATTCATAAACATACTCGTATATTCCACATTGAATAATGCATAGTACAATTATTTTCATCAAACTCACTATTGTGTGTTCTACCAACCATTAAATTGATTATTATAGGTAGAATAAGTTCTTTATATATGTATTTACCTATACGCCTATACTCTATACATATCTACATATGTGTATGTGCATACACGTAATAATGTGCTATACACACTTTATTACAATTTTATAAATAAACACAAGAAAAAAAAAATGAAATAAAATTATTATGTGTTCATGTCATAATTACATTAAATGAACAATTTTTTTTTTTAATTTTTATTTACTTTTTATTCATACGTTCTATGTATGGATGTACATGCATGTGAGTACATACATAATCATAAAAATATTGGGCATAATGACATATACACTCAAATTGATTAATAAATAATTAATAAATGGCCTTTAAAACAGAGATGTCGCATACATATAAAATTAATATATATATAAAAAAAAAACAAAAAGAAAAGAAGAAGAGAACAAATT
The DNA here is from genome assembly GCA_951394055.1 of Villa cingulata. Taxonomy (NCBI): domain Eukaryota; kingdom Metazoa; phylum Arthropoda; class Insecta; order Diptera; family Bombyliidae; genus Villa; species Villa cingulata. The sequence goes on along the minus strand of OX596018.1, from coordinate 12,408,632 downwards.
GTAGTAAATTAATATTGCGTGCATGCATGATAATTTTCTTTCAGACATGTCACAATATTATAAATGTAGTATTACACGCAATAAATTAAAGCTGTACATTTGTGTACTGCCGTTATATAATCAAAATTATATACAAACATATGTACATATTATAATTTGTTGCCACATACATACATATATGTATAAATGAGCTAATACTACATACGTGTATGTATGCATATGCGTGCGTCTATGAGAAAATATATTAACACGAAAGTATATTTGTACATAATGTACATACATACATATGTGTATATTTTTGTTTTTATTTTATTTTTTTTTAAATTAATATTCATACATAATATTTACAAAATTCTCATATACACACAAAGTTCTATTTTAATTAATAATTGCAGGGTACATACACTAATTAAATACATAGTAGTGAATATTTCGATTTTGATATAATCATTATTAATAAATAAAACACGACACAGAAAACATAGATACAATATTTTTGTACTAGGTCATGTTATTTTCAAGTACATACAATAAAATTTTGATACCAACTTGCATATACTCGTACGTACGTAATAAGTATTTTTTAAAAAAAACTTCTTTTTAATAAGACAAAAGTGTATGAGCAATCTACACACGTATGTACATTATAATCTGGTACATATTACTCGTACATTACACATTTATATTTTATTGACATTACTTATTTATAATTAAGTATATTTACGAAAAAATTATTATTAATTTTTTGAATTTCATTAATCATTATTGAAAATGAAATTTTGACATTCATTTTATGTTAACGCAAAAAATATTTTTGTAATAAGTATCTATATTGGTATGTACTGGTACAATGTACATATATATTTTAATATGGTCGAATAAGTATATGAAAAATATGTTGATATTTACATATATGTATGTGGATACATTTTTAAATATCAAATATACATACACATATAGCTACGTAATGTATATATGTTTTTGTAGATATGTATATGGTACATATACTTCAATTTTAGACATAATATTGATCACATATTCATTAATTATAAAATAAGTATTCAGAATTTATGTGATGAAATTTTTTTTCTCAAATTTGTTGAAAGTTGAAAAATTCCAATCTTATAGGTATATAGATAGGTCAGAATAAAAGGAGAAATGCAATCTAAATATAAAATATTTTAAGATATCAATTTGTACAATAATAAGACATAATAAATGTACTATTAGTACTAATGTATATACATGTAAAAGTAATGTGAAATTAATATATGAATTTCTTTTGTTCGTTGTAAATTGATGGTACAAATTTTATATGGGAAAATGAGTTATGACATGGTAAATTTTTACCATAAATTCAAAAAAGGAAAGGAAAGCGGACAAAAAAACCTTTTAAATGATTTTATAAAACATATATATCATCTTTCAAGTTTTGAAGTTATAGTGTCATCAAAAGAAGTTGGGAAAGTGATTTTTAAAAAACACAAAATTTTGAATTTAAGTCCTTATATCTCAAGAACCGCTAATCCAATCAAAATGAAATAAACTGTGACAAATAGAACAAGAAGTTCTCTTTCAAATAGTTTATCAACTAATCCGATCCAAGATCTTGATCTGGAGAAATAACGGATTTCGTAAAACACGTCATTTTGGACCAAAAATTTTTAAGGGTAGGTTGCGTCCTTAAGATGAATTGCGCCAACAGAGACATATACCACGTCAAAGAGGACATTCCAAAGTATCATTATCGGAAGGTCTCGTTTCAAAAGCTGGCGGCCCCAATTCGGAAGTTTAGCCTTTTTTTTTTAAAATATGTTTTTAACAGACAGATATAACTGAATCTGAATCAAATTTAAAATTAATGTTCAAAATAAATTAAGAATAATGAGTTCCTTTTTTTCATTAATTTTTTGAAATTATTTCCTTCTTAGTTGTGGTACTTACTACACACTTGAAAATATGTATGCACGTATGTTTTGTGTATATAATATTTAAGAAGTATATTACAATATTAAATTTATACCATAGACTACACAGACTATTACTATTAGTCTATATCTATACCAATGATTTTAATTGACGTTAAATATTTATATACAAATTATGTATTTTGTGAATTAATTGAGATAAAAATTTAATTTCTTACACATTATTTACATATTAAAAACATAATGAAAAGTAAATATTAGTAGATATTATGTGTGAATACATGTACAATGTGAAAATGAAAATTTCAAATAAAAATGAAATGTACTAATACTTTACAACACATTCAGTCTCATATATACGCATGTTGCATGCACATTATAAAGTTTATCTAAACTGCTAAATTAACTACACATAATAAAAAAAAAGAAATGTGTGGGATGTATTTAATATGTACATCAGATAATAAAATGTACCCTTCTTGTGTTTGTATAAATTTAAAAACTGACAGAATATACAGAGGAAAATTAATTAAATTAATTTAGGAAAACGTTTTGTTTAAAAAAAAAAAAAAAACTAAATTATTATTTAGTTACATATATAATTTCTCCTGTTTCAGAAATTTTATTTTAAATAAAATATGAATATTGAAAATGTTTCGATTATTATGGCATGGCGTATGTAATATAACATGAGTATAGCAGAAATGATAATGAAAATTTTAAATAATACATTTACGCAAATAGATTCTCTATATAATGTACGAGCGAGTAGTGCGAAAAAATTTTAAGTACAAACAAAAATGTTTTTTTTTTTCGATGTTTCGATACTGAAATTATTTCCAGTAATAAAATTTAAAAAATCATTTATTATTATTTTTTAATTTAAAATATGAGTACAACTACATGTACATATATAATGTATGTATGTATGTACATGAAAATATTACACATTGATATTAATAATTTTATTGTTTATTTAATGGAAAAATAATAATTATTGTTTTTCATTTTTTTTTATTTCTAATATATTTTTAATTTATTTTTTATTTAAAATTATTCGTTTTCTTATGTAACTTTTGTTATTTAACAAAAATTTTTTTTTTATTATATTATACATGTTATTATGACTGTTTGTTTTTTAAATACAGAGAAATTTTTATTCAAAATAGAAAAATTCTAAAGAAAATTTTGAGTGTAAATAAACGAAAAACACAAGAATATGGGTAATAAAATAACAAACGAAAAACAAAAAGAATTATTATGTAGATACGAGTTCTATGTAGTATATGTGCAATAATATTAAATTATCGATAGAAAATAATTTCATTTTTATATCTCTAACAGACATAGTATAAAATATAATATAAGCTCATAAGTAAAGAAAATGCTCATTAAAAATAAACAAATTTCTTTACTTTATTGTTTGTTTGACTAATGATAGTATGTATTGTTGCTGAGTTCTTTATAGTACATTTTTTGTTATTGTATATTTTATATTATTTAAAAATCGTGTGATGTGATTTTTTGTTTTTTTGAGAAATACATAATCGACCAAAAACTTTATGTATCTATTATATTCTCACATCTAATATATCTAATATAATGTTGTGCATATACGAATACAAAAGTATTTAGATCTATTACCGAAAATAAATTATAGGTTTACATTTCTATACTATCTACCATATCAATTTTGTAACTATTATAATAGAATTGAAGTAATTTTACACAATATTATTTTTCGTTTAATTGTTTATTCCCTCATATTACTCATATATGACATGTATGTGTGTACATTAATAATAATGATTATATAAATGTAATTTTATGTTTTTTTGCTTATGTGATTTTTTTTTTGTTTTTTGTTTTTTTTTTATTTTCCTATAACGTTTATCGAAATAATACTTAATAGTGATATTACATGGTTTAATAGCAGACAGACAGACATAATTATTATCACATAAAAACAGAATAAAAACACAAGCACAAAAAAAAAACATTATGTAGTACTACGTAGTATAGTACCTACCTACTTTTTTACAAAAAAAAAAAAATTAATTTTTGTTTTCATTTTATAATACATATTTGAATTTCTTTTTATCAATATGTATACAAATTTATTTTTGTATTTTTTTTTCCACCTGTGTATTTACATTTCATTTTGATAATGTACGCTTATTGTGTATGTACATTATGTCTATGTATGTTCTAGTATGTATGTATGCATGTTCTAGTCTCATTTTATTATGGATATTTGGTTTTTGTTTCTATGAATTCTGTTATTTATATACATACTTATTTATTCATCCACAATTATTTTTTTTTTTCATATTTAATATACATAATATGTATGTATAGATGTATAGGTAACTTAGCAAATCGCGTAATATAGAGCAAAAGCGCAAAAAACAATATTCAAGGTGAAATGATAATTTGTTTTGCTTCGCATTAAAAATATATACACGTATGCAATAATATATATTTATGTAGGTATTTTAGTGTATGTGTGTGTGTGTGTGTGTGTGTGTGTCTGTGTATGAAAGATCATACATATATATGCATACATAAATTTAAATATGTATTAAAATTATCGTATAAATTGAATACATAATCGTATTCGTATTTTACACAACGTTGTATATTTTTAAGAAGGTAACTAAGTGGAAGCTGTACATGAATATTATATAGACACAGAAACTTAGCTGATATTTAAATAATACCTACTTTAAAAAAAAAAAAAATTCAAAATTTGTTCAGTTTTGTTTATAAATTTAAATTTAAATAAAAAAAGAAACAATTGAATTTTTAGAAATTAGTATGTAAATACAAATGTATACACATACATTTATGTACTTTAGAATATATTTTTTGATTTTTCTGCTACATAATATTAGTATATGTATGCTCGTAAAAAATTTTAAATAAATAATAAGTTTAATTTTTTTTTTTTTTAAATAGGTTTTCATAAGCTTATACTTAACATATTATTTACAATAGACTATTATCATAACTATTACAATATTTTATCTTATATATTGTATATATATTTATGTACCTATACATACGTGCTTATATTATTTGAAGATTTTATTCCTTTTGAAAAACAATAAATTATAATTAAAAATGTTAAAATATTCATTATACAAATGTGTTTATATGATTGTAAGTATGTATTATACATTTATGTGTTCATAAATATACAAAAAACACACATAAATATTTTTTTCTTCTATAGAACATTTGGCAATAAATTGTTTTCGTTTCATAACATTACACATTCGAGTAAAATAAAAATTGAAAAAGAAATTTTTGCGTTCTTTTCTATTCATATTCATTCAAAAACAAAAAAAAAACAAAAATACCAATTTATTTGTATAATAAATGCATATGTGTATCTATCAGAGTAATAAAAAAAATATATATATTTAATTTATGCATATACTCGTAGCTCGTATACCGTCAAACTGATCGTACGTATCACCGTCCGTATCACTATGTATTTTATGATAGCGAAATAGAAAATTAAAAACTGTTGAAAACGAAGCAAAACTCTTATCAAATTCATTACCGCACTGCATTATTTACGTTCCATTGGAACAGTGCTCGTACATAATGAAAGTAATAATTTCAATATTTAAATCAATTTTTTTTTTCTGTTTATAGATTTTCTTTGTTCTATTCTATTTTATTATAATTTAAAGAAAAAAATACTTTTCATTATTAGCACAAAAACCAATATTACTTTCAAATTTATGTTATTCAGATGAATTTTTTCTCACTTTTGAGAAATTTGATTAATTAATTATATTTGAATATTAATATATGTATAATTGAATTTTATATCATAATTTTATTTTAATGTTCGGTTTTTACTTTAATTAATTTATTTTAATAACTTTCATATAAATTTCCTTATAAATTTGTAGGTGGTTTTAATTTTTTAATTTGATTTTATTGTTTAGTGGAAACTTTTCAGAAAAATAAAAAATTATGTATATAATAATTGAAATTGTCATCTCGTACAGTTAAAAGAGATTTTGTAAATAAAATTTAATTTAAAATATAAATCAAAATTATATTTCCTTTCCTGTTTCATTAATTATTTATTATTGTTATTATTATTGCAAATGAATAATAATAATAAAAAAGAAGAAAAATAAATTTAATTTTCATTTTTCGAATTTAATGAAAAGTTTCTATGTTTGTAATGTCATCATCATCTTTCAAATGCAATATACAACCACAACATGTATCTGAAGTAAAATGAATTTTTACAAGTGAATATAGAGTATATAGAGTTTTGTGGTTATGGTATAATGTGTAAAGAATAAATTTAAATTTTATTTAAATCTTAAATAAATATACATATATAGAATTTTATAAATTCCGAAATTCAACTGTGTAATGTGTATTGGTCATGCAGTATTCGATTGGAATTCAAACTTATAAGATGTACTTATAGATGTCACTGAAAATACTTTTTCTTTTATATAAAGCTTCATATTCTTTAAAAGCATAATATGTAGAGTATCTTAAGATTTGTTCAATTTTTAAATAAATCAGTAAATTCTAAATCTCTACTATACAATTTACATAAATATGCATTATAAATTTTTTAAATTATAATTTTATTAATTTTTATTTAAAATTTTCACTTAGTGATAAAATTTTTTTAATGTCGTTAAAATAATGACATAAATATTTTGGCTATCTAAAACCTATTAAAATGAATAATGAAGAAATAGTTTTCGGTGTTATTTATGTATACGTACCTATGTATGTTTTTGGCAAAGATAGTTATTATTTTTTTCTCTTCTGTATTCTGATATACTATACATATAAATATGTATTTATAATAATGCAGACATGCATACAGAAAAATTGCATAAATTTAGTTTCATTCGTTTTATTTTTAGATAATCGTATAGAAAGAAAAAAAAAAATAAATGAATTAATGAACAAACCACTAAAACATATTCAATTTTCCGAATCTAATTTTATAAAAATGTAGATCATAGAAACAAGATAATATTTTTTACACATACGATTCGAGTATACATATACTCGAATATGTACATCAATATAAAATGCTAAAGCTTTTAGAGTATTGTATAGAAAATCAGGAACATGGCTGTTCACAAAAATATAAAATATATAATAAATAAAATTAACAAAACCTGCTACATGTTTATAACTTAGTCATTATTTCAAAACTTGTGATTTGAGATTATTTAATTATCGCATTTTACTATATAGCAAGAATTTGATAATAACGATAACATAATGCCATAATGATATTTTTTATATGTAGCTATACATATATACAATTTTATTTTTTTGCATCTTCTTTAGTATGTATATGATAAATCGTAACATGCTCTACATATTATGATCTGATCTGATGTTTCAAGTTTTTGCACCCTTGAAATTATTGCCAAAAAAAAAAAAAAAAAGATGTATTATACTCGTATAAGTATGTGTTTGTATATTTTGTTTTTTTTTTTTTTAAAGATTTAAAATTATTATTAGACTGCTAAAAAAAAAATTTAATTCGCAACTAGTACTCGTATAATGTAGGAACATCATGTTGTTTTTTTTTTCTTCTAATGTTTGCTTCTAATTAATAACATTTTATTTATCAAATATTAATTTTTATTTAGTTTTTTAATATTATGTGTTATGTATGTATAAAAGTATGTACATTTATTTTAAAAGAAAATATTTTGTATCTTTTAATGGAAATTTTTTGACCTTATACACAAATTTTTTTAAAAATTTATTTTTTTATTTATAAATTATTTTTTTTGTTTTTTTGTTTTATAATATTTAACATCATATTATATACTCGCCATATGTAATTATTGTATGCCATATAACACGAACAAATATAATTCATGTATTTACTTTGCAATGAGAAAAAAATGTTAATACAAGAATAAATTCATAATTATGTCCGTTATAAACTAAATAAATAGATCATTTTTAAGGAGAATGTTTAAATATTGAAAGTAACTACGAGTGTGTACAAGTACAAGTAATTTTATAATTTTATTTATTATTCACAATTTTATTTTTCTTTAAAATGAAATCAAATCCTTATGAATATTTTGTGAAATATTTGCATATATAACGTGTATCTGTATAACAATAAAATTTATGATTACTTATTAAATTATAATTTTAAACCAAAAAAAAAAAGAAAAAAACAAAGTTATACATATTATCGTATATACAAATGTGTTATTATGCACATATGGAAACATATTAATTTCATATAAACTCGTATATAAGCTTATTATTTGCTTATAAGTACGATTATGTCACAATCTAACCATGATAAACTAGCCATGATAAATATATATGTATATGTATATATATATAAGTACTATATACATCATATGTATACATATTGTTATATGATATTTATGTACATCTATGTATATATGCACTTTTGAAAAAAAATTAAAAATAATAATAACAATATACAATATAGTAGATAGTAGTTATACCAACAATGAAATAAAAATAAACTAATCTATACATACATACATATATACATAAGTGTACCTTCATTTTACATTTTTATTTTTCAAAAAAAAAAAAAAAAAAATTATTTTTTCATACGTGAAAGTATCTTTTATACCATATTGCATCACTTCAAAATTATATTGTTTATTATTAAAACTGTATATACTCATACTGTATATACAATCCATATATACAATTATCATACGAGTACATTATACAAGTACACATAAGTAATATACAAGTGTACATACATACATTCATGTATTATATAACATATTTTTGCATATTGATGTTATATGAAACTACATTACATACCTATATTTATACATATGTACGAGTATATTTATATCTATAGATTCAGTTCGAAGAAGAGAAATAAAATGAAGCAAGTGGAACGATACTCTTTTTATAGTATGTTACAGTTTCATTTACCTTGTACTTAACCTTGTCTTCAATCTATTATTTCAAATAAATAAATTTATATTTGTATAGAAATTAAAAAAATATAAGTACATATATATAATATTTTCTTACATACGTTAGATATATATGTATGTACACATATGTGCAGATACATTTTTTTTTTATGTAGATACATATATATAATTTATTATATAAATTTTATGTGATTTTATTTAGATCGAGAGCAAGAGTATAGACTATATACGTAAGATAATTGTATTTAACGTATGTATGGAATGTATATGTAAGTATGTATATACACTCATGTATTGTGTTCATCAGAAGAAAAAAAAAAACGAAAAATACAAAAAAAAAAAAAATAAAATATAATTAGTAAGAATATTACATAGTATAATACATAGTATATTGAACAATTAAAAGTATACAGAAAGAAATAAATAAATAAATAAAAGAACTTTGAAAAAACCATAAAAGTAGAATAATGGCACAAAAAAAATTTTTTTTTTCATTTTATTTTCCTTGTTTTTTGATATGAAAGAAATAAAAATATAAATAAAATAAATAAATAACAATACTATACGTATATGATTGCAGAAATAATTACATTTTACTTGCAATGGATTTAAATGGAAAGGTGTAAATTATTTATGACAATAATGCATTACATAATATATGTAAATGTTCATGAATTGAAATTTAGAAAAATATACTCGTGCTCATATACATTACATATGTTCATATTATGTGTTTAATTATGCCTACATTTATATGTAATATTTTATTTCAACTGTAAACACACATTATATACATATAGTATATGCAGTTTCAATTACAAAAAATGTTACCGTGTAACGATTTACTCGATTTACGGGTTTCATAATAAAATACGTAATAATAGATAATAGTGTAAGAAAAAAAAAAATTTAAAAATGCATAATTCTATGGCAAAATATAAATTCTAATTTGAGTGCAAAAAGAATCGTTTTTAATTAGAAAATATTACATACATATGTAATCATACATATTAATCAGTTAATCAAAAACCACAAGAAAAGTGTTATTTTTTTATTGACTCTGCCTTGCTCTTTAAGAATCAGTGCAACACTCGTTCTTAAAGAAATAATCAAATTCGCGAAATATACAAGTACTTAGAGTTAGAGTAAACTAATTTCTAAGTATTATAAAAATTCACTATATTCTAGAATTAGAGAAACCTAATTCTAAAACTGGTGAATTTATCGGCGAACCGTTACAAACATTGGAACTGATTTTGATTTGCACAAATAACATAAAGCGTCATTATGTCAAGTCAGTTCATAAAAAATTCATAATATCAGGACAATTTTTATGAGTAAATGATATATAAGTGACGCTTCATGTGTAATTTTGTGTTTAAAATATATAATTTACGTACAAATATTTGTATGAAATTTTAATAGTTTTTTGAAAAAATTGCTTGTAAAAATGAATTTTGTTATGAAGAAAAAAAAATTGTATTTTCGTTATTTTTAAGTCTGAAACTATGATATTTAATCGTTTGTATATATGTACATAAGTATGCAGTTAAAATTACTATACAGAATTCACCTGATGTATAATTATTATATTGAATGGAATTTTTTTTTTTCTTCAAACTATTAAATAACAGAAAAACTCAAAGTGAAAAAATTTCATAGAATGATAAGCAGGAAATTGATGATAAAGCATAAAATACGAGTATATGACGCGAATATAAGCTGAGCGTATTGTATAACACTCGTACTTATTATACTTGGAATTTTTTCTCTTATTTCTTAATTTTGTTTTTTCATTATTCATTTGCAAATATATGTATGTACATATATGTATAGTATATGCTGTAAGAGTGTAAAATAAAAATTGTAACATTAAAAAGAAAAATACAGTAGGTATACAAAATTCTGCATTAATTTCTCAATTCTGTAAATAAATGTGTCAGTTTTCAGTTTTTAGGATTCTGTTTTGTTCAAGTGGAATCTATTCGTATATATACGAACGATTATTTTCGTTATTCATATGTACAGATACATAAAATTCATGAATGTTTGTAATTCAAATCATTTTCTAACATTTAGAACTTTAAATTGTGGGATTCAACTAAATGGAATAAATAATATACTGTATATACTCGTACATATACATGTAACTGGTATATAGCTTGTTTCTGTAATTAAATTTTTAAAATTTCATTTGAATCCAGATCCGCATAGCAGATATGTACATGAATTTTTCAACAGATCTAAAATGTCAATTAGCAGGCAATTTATATTGAGAATTGAAGTTGAATTAAAATAAAAAATAATGAATTTACATAGCATATTCAGTGCATAAAATTTAACGAACTGATAATTAAATTTTCATCTAAAAAAATACATTGTAAATTTCGTATATATGTACAAGTACTCTATCATATTGACCTGAATTTTTTTCGATCTTACATAAGAATAATTTTTTGAAATTTTTTTTTTGTTTTAATATTGAAATACTGTGTATTTTTTTGAATGATTTTGATCAGGAAGAAAAAAATTCTCAAGGCAGGATCATCTTAATATAAAATTGAAATTTGTTCAAATTTTGTATACAAACATTTTCAATTTCTGTAATTGAATAAAGTATTTTCTATGATAGCCAATATAGAATATATCTGAATATTATAATACATAAAACAGTGTTCGAGTAATTTTTGTTTTAATTTGTATCCTAGATAAGATTAGGATAATTATTATTTTATTATTTCAACTTGCCATCAAAAATATAATTTTTTGTTCTTTTAAAACAACATTTTAAAAACTTTTCAGTTTATTAATTTTTTATTGTTAAAGATAAGACGAAGATATAATTTTAAAAAAAAAATAATTTTTAATTAAAATTTCAATTTAAAAAAAAATAAGTTTTTATATTTAATTAAAACTTTAAATGACGTAGGAGTAGTAGGATTCATTACAAAAAATAGATAATTGTTGTTGTTGTTTTTCTTTTCTTTTTTGCTTCATTAAAAATTCATGGATATAAATGGATTACGGTATACGTAATGAATATTAAAGTTAAAAAACAATCAATCTTTTTTTTTTTTTTTTTTAATAAAAGATGAGCAATATCATAGCACATCATAGTGTAAGAATGATGGATGGGCAATACGAAAATTATCCTTGAAATGAATCAATATATATATATAGTAGGTATGTACATATTATACACTGTAAATACATACATATTTATATGATTATGCCCACGCAAAATCTGTCTGACTTTATTTATAAAAACACAATATTATATGAATAATGATGATAAATTTTTTATTATTGATTAAAATTTCTTATCAATGTACATATGTATATACAGGTTTCATTGTTTGTTCCATTTATTTTCTTTTTTATCTTTTATCTTTACTTTCTGTTAATTAAATTCATTTAAAATTTTACATAAATAAGTTATAGCTCATTGAAGTTATATGTATATGTATATAGCTATCGTCATTTTATAGATAATTAACATTATGTACGAGTATTATAGTTCATGATTATTATATTTTGAATTTTCATTCAACAAAATTATGATGATTTTCTTCACATCAAAAGAATAAAAATGCAGATATGTCCTTACAATAAATAAAATAAAAATGAACCAAAAGATAATTTATAAAAAATAAATACAAAATATATATACTTTTTACCTAAAATCTGATATACTTACATACATACATATTTGCGAGTACAATATTAATATAAGAAGAGCACAGATAATGAAAATATAATTAAAAAATATATAAAATGAAAATGAAAATAATAAACGACGAATTCAAAAAATTATAAAATATGATATTTTTGTCTTTCATTCTTGTATACATACATATATTAATTTTTAATTTCGGAAAAAATTTTGAAGTTTAATATGTCATATCACATTATTCTATGCTCTATTCAACAAAATTCAAAAAAAAAATAATAATAAAATAAAATAAAATTAAAATGTATATTCTCTTCTTCCTTTCAGATCCTTATCAAAATAATAATTCTATGAAATATAGTGTATATATATGTAATGTACGTATAATGAAAAATAGTACTTTATAATGTAAGGGATGAATGAATAAATGAAAAAAAAAAGCATAAATTGATCAATAAAATCATTGGGTATATCAGAATATATACGTCGTATGCACATGATAGCACTGAAATGAAAAAGGTAAAATATGTAAAAGGAATAAAAATAGCAAAATGCTAAGGAACATCCTACTTATAGAAAAGAAAAATTTAATTTTTTTTTCACATTATAAGTACGACAGTTACATACATATACATTTATATATTTTATTATTCATGCTTTTCCATTCACAGATACAGATCATCATATCATATCCAATTAAATTAGAAGAGTATGTACTCAGTATGATCAATTTTACATAACATTATATTTACATATTTTTATTTTTTCGGATTCATTTTATTTTAAGAACAAAAAATTTTAGAATATTTTTGAATATGGAATAGTAATAAAATATTAATATCTATATCTACATTGATGTACATATATGTATTGTAAGTATGTATTTTAAATTTGTTTTTACTGTACATAAGTCAATGTTAAGAGTTAAGTATAATATATTATATTTTCAGATAGAATTTTCATAATAATTAATCTTTGTTTGCACTCAACTATCAATAAAACCATAAAATATTATTTATGTACGAAAAATATTTACAAGAGCAATGCATATGGTTGAATAACATTAAACTACATATTTTTGAACGAAGCCAAAATAAATCAGAGCATTTATGGGATAAAATATGTGTTAACTATAATTGCCTAAAACTACATTTAAATATTCATTAAAATTTTTTAAAATATCATGCATGTAAGTAATGTATAGTATACTCGTATGTACGTACAATAAAATTATATGAAATATCACTATTGTAAAACGTTAAACTTTTGAAACTTTTGAAATTATAATTTGTCATTAATATATATATGTATATACACATATATTTTTTTTTGATTTCGAATACATGAACGAATATGCTGTCATTGTTAATCAATCAAATATCAGTTACATACAAATGAAATAATTGTGAATTTAAACATGAAAAATAAATCGATATGAACCAACATACCGAGTATAGTACAAGAGTATCGAATCGACCAAATAAATGAAACAACTAAACTGAAAGGTTAGAAAAAAAAAATACATAACACAAAAATAATAATGACAAAATGACAAAATGAAATCATTATCGATTGTCCCATTATTATTTACGAATAAATTGATTTATGTTTATAAAAACCCTAACAATAATAATGTACATATTATAAAAATAGATGTAGGTGAAGGTATATAATAGCATGTAAATGAAAATCAGAACATAATAAATTTATTATCGATTTTTGTACTAATCTAATGTTGTATGTCTATTTTTTGGTTTATTCTTCATTCTTTTATTTTAGAACTGCTATGTTCTGTAATGGCTTTTACAATCTACAACACAATTTGAATGATAAACATATTTCGAAATTATTATATTATATTCAATTTTCATAAGTTTTTGTGATAAAAAATATAATGAGAAAAAAAGGACATAATGTACATTTACATACACTATATGTATATGAATATGTACGTAAGTACAATGTTTAAAACATTTGTTGCCATTACATAATTCAATAATGAATATAAATGTAAGTATAGTGTAAGAGAAAATTTTTTTTAAAATTTTTTTCTTTTTTTATTTTAAAAATGAAATTAAATTTAGTCTTTCGTATACCGACCCGACTGCGTTCGTTCTCTATATCCATCCATAACCACATATTTTCGTAAAAGCAGAAACCAATGTGTAAATGTATTTTTATTATAATATGATATTATAATTATATATGCAAATATATTCATAAATATTTACACGCGTTAGATATTATCTCAAGAAAAAAAAAAATATAAAGAAAAAAAATTTTCTTTTATTGCCTGTAGCTACACTTTTTTTTTTCCATGCTCGTATTTTACTTGCATACCTACGTACATTAGATTATACATAAAATCCTATTTAAATATATTACGTACATACATATAAGCTCTATAATATATTTAAATAAATGTATTACAGAATATAAATGTAGAATAGATATGTAAATTTTCATTAATTTAATTTTTTCGAATTTTTTTTTTTATAATCATTGTGAAAATATTTTTTTTTCTTTTAACAAAAAAAAAAAAAAATAAGGACATAAGAATATTATTTTTATGTTTTATATGTAATGCAAAATTGTATATGAACATGCATAGTGCAAATGAAAATAGTTAAAAATAAAATAAAAATATTAATATAAAACATAAAACCAAAATGTACATACATATATTCTATAGTTGAGATGTATTATAATGTGCAATGCAAATGCATATTCATGTATATATTTATGAGAATTTGTACAACTGTGAAGAAAATAAAAAATGTTTCAATGAAAAAAATCAATAAAATCTGGGGCAGTATTCCTAATATTTTATCATATATTACATTATTTATAGAACTATTTTTGTATATATACCACCCATATTTCCTTATTACTCCAATTACTCTGTGAATACATTCTATGTATACCTACACCAACTGCTACTGTAGATATATTGTGGATTATGGTTTATGATCCTATATAAATGTAAAAATACTAAAAATTATATTGAGGAAGCTTTTATAACAGTTTTAACACTTTTAACAGTAAAATGTCTGAAAAGTAGGAAAAGAAAACATGTATTGGATAGGTATATGTGTGTTACAAAAACATAAAAGTATTTACCTATATTATATGACAGTGAACAGTATAAAAAATATAAATATATATAGAAGGTATGTATAGAGAAAAATTGACAAAAGGATATTATTAGAACCTAGAACTTTTCGAAAAGCTTTTCATATTTATAACTTCGGAAAGGAATGAAATGAAAAATATTATATTAAAAAAAATGTTTTTTTATTTTTTTTTATTTTTACTTCTTCTTGCTCCTTCTATACATATAATATCATCATCATTATTATCGTCATCGTTTAGAGTGCTTACAATTTTCTTATGATATCCTGTAATAATTTCAAGCGAGAGAGAAAAATTATTTTTTCCTTATGGGAAAATAAAAATGAAAAACAGCTGATACCTCCTAAAATTATATACATATATATGTATATTTATGTAAATATGTGCATGCATATACGAACGTACATATGAATATTGTATGTAAGAGTACATATACCAAGCAGTAATAAGTTTTATTAGCATATACTATATTTGTGCATTTTAAACATATCAAAATGTTTCTAAGTATGGAAAATATAAATTTTATTTGCCAACCTCTTTATATAAAAGAAGTTACTTAGTTAACATAAATGGCTGAAGATTGGTTAGTTTACAACACTTTTATGCTGAAATAATTTTTTATTTATAAATGTAAAGAAGTTAGAAATGAATACAATTTTGTATAAACATTATGTATGTAGATGTTATATTTTATACATGTAATTTTTTTTATATAATGTGTAAATATTGAATGAAGATGAGAAAAGCGCACACTGAAATTTATAATAATTTTATAGTAGTGGTAGGTAACAGTAACAGCACGTGAATTTCTATAAAACATAAGGAGAAGTGTATAGAAAAATTGTTACTTCTTTAGTAGTAAGTAGAATAGTATACATATATATATATATATATATATTTATCTACCCACTAATATACACAAAATAGTACAAAATGTTATACAGAAAAATTTTAATAATAAATTATGGATAGACTTTAGGGCTTGTTACTTTTAATATTTAATTTAGTAATAAATTTTCAAAAATAAATGTAAGGGAAAATTTAAATGTTTGATACATTAAAAAAAATACTATACATATACGAATATATATAGATAAATATGATTTTTTCTGTATGATAAATAATAATATAAATATGTAATGTTTGTTACTGGAAAATTAACGTAATAATTCATATTTAATGTAACATATTATACTCATATATATTTTCATTTCTAGTTTAATTAAAGTTTAATTTTAAGCTAAACTAAGTTTAATTAAAATTATTCAAATTTATTTTAAGAAAGAAAAAAAAAACCATTGATTATTGAAACAAAAATATGTATGTAAATAAAAACGGTTAACAAAATATTACAAATCCTTATAGCGTTTAAAGAATGATTATTATTATCATTCCATTATATAAATAATTATATTTTCATTTTAATTAAAAAACATTTATTATAAAATGCTCTTTACAATAATTAATGGAAATGGGATATGAAAGACATGACATGTGTACGTACATCATATAAGTTTGTTTTAGACTGTTAATTATTTTCAGTACTAATTTATATACCTGTAATCATTATTGAGAATTGTAATTATACCACTATCTAATCAAATGTTATATTAATTTGGAATTTTTCTTTACTTTTGAACTAAAAATAAATTAGATTTTGGAAGTATGTAATAGGTATAATTATTTTTTTTTTTTACTAAAGCATATAGTGTATGATATACTCTACAAATGTACATTTACATACATGTACATAAAAAATAAATAATATAACCAAGAATATTGTTATATGTATATTATTTGATATAACTTACCTGATTATTTAATGTTCAATGATTTCGTTTAAATACATATTTAGGTATTATTTTTTATTTCTGAAACGGAAGGTAAAGAGAAAGAGAAAAAAATATGAAAATTATTTTTTATAATCAAAAACATATTAAGTGTAAATAATCAAAGAAAATATTTACTTATGTATACACTTTTATATAGTGCAAGCATGTACGAGTATATATTATTAAAATAATAATTAAAAGATTCTTCTTACTTAAGTATATTTATTTTTCGTTAAATATTTACTCTATACCTAGGTAATTTCAAAAAAAAATGATGATCATCATTATATTATAATGAAATCAAATTAAATGATATACCGATATGTACCGATACATATTACATAATAATAGTTATTATAAAATCAATATTATGTATATAATCATTTATGTTTATTCATTTTATTTTCTAATATACAAACAAACATTATGTACATATACATACGTATATAAGTATATGCAGATACTACTAGTATATTATTTAAATACGAATAGTATTATTGAAATAAAATAATTGATTACACGTGCCAGTAAACATACAAACGTTAACAATATAATATGTAAGAAGTTATAATAATAATTATATTAGTATGTATATGAAAATTAATTGAAATAATTTTTTAAATAGAAAATTATTTTACTATTATTATAATTATTTCTATGATTTTATAATGTATTATACGTACTACTTGTACTACTTGCATTTATTAAATAACTTTATTGCAATTTACAATTCAGGCATTAATAAGATAATATAAATGTCAGACAAAATACAACAATATTATTATTTTCATTCAATTTTCAGTCAAGTTTCTTTATATACATACATACATACATATGCATGTATATAGAAACGAAATTTATATTTCAATTGGAAAACCACTTTTAATTATGTAAAGAAAGAAAGAAAGAAATGAAAGTTTAGAGTTTATTAATAAATTCATAATATAAAATTTCTTTTCTTTTTTTTTTTTGTAATAAAATTGCATAAGACATAAGAAGTAAGTTAATAATGAAAGTAAGAAGAATTTAAATTTCTTGAAAATTGAATAATGAAAAGATATTTTTTTGAAGATATACAAATCCAATCAAGTATAAATTGGTTCGTTTTAAAAGTCAATAGTAAATATGTACACATACATACATACTTATTAGATGGTATATTAACTAGGTCTTTCCGTAAAATATTTCCCAATAATACAAAAAAAAAAAAATTACATAAATTTTTCATAATTATCACGGTTTAAATTGTTTTAACTTTTTTTTTTATTTTCTAGGGAATAACACACATTATATCAATGAAAATTATCAGTTTTAACGTTAAACCACACGTAAAAATTTTTTTAAACATATATAGTGCGTGTGTGTATGTATAACTTGCATATACTATATGTATGTATATAATAAAAATTTCATTTTATATTTTTTAACAATGTTATCTTCTATAGACTGCCTGTTATTTTGCTTTCTGAATAAAAAAAAAAAACAATTTTTTTAGATTAAAATTTCCCATGTGAAACCATACATATATCATACCATATACATGTATACAGATAAGTGTATAATATATTTAGATACCGCACCGCATGCACTACAATAACCATATACAAATTTTAAATTATATCAAAGCAAAAACACCAGAATATAAAATATAAATGAAAAAAAAAAAAAATCGAATAAGTAGTGATAATAAGCACATATGTATATATCTATGTACACAATGTCTGTATAAACAATTGAAAATAATAAAATCAAAAGACACATAAATTGTGTGATTATAATGTACCTATTACATTTTTATTATTACGTTTACTGTACATAAATATATGTGGCATGTAAATATGTATTTAATAGATAAATTTGTATCTTTTGTAGAGTACATATGTAATGTACATTTATAACAATCAATTCATTACGTTAAAAAATATGATCACAATATATATATTATTTCTGTAGTGAATAACTTACATAGGTACATATTTTATTATCATAAGAAGCTAAATTAGACATACAAATATGCACATTTATGTAAAATAAGTTCGATTGTAGACGATATAAATGATTCAATTTATTATAATTTAAACAAGCGGCAAACAAACAATCAAAATTAATAAAAAGAATTTATTTTAATCTATTCATACTGTATAATATAGATATGAACATATGCATATTCACATATGTTTTAAGTTAAGTATGTACATTAGTTAGAATTTTTAAAATTTGTAACCGTAGTTTATGACATTGTATTGTACCTAAATAATTGTATAGTACATAGTACATAGAAATGTAGGAGTGAAGAGTACATAAATTTTATAATTTCTAGATAATTTATATTGCATTGCTGCTATACTTTTATGATTATGATTATGATACAGTGAGTACTCTACCTACATCTGGATAAAATAAAATCTATTAAAAATACGAAAATTTTGAAAACTTGCATAAATACTGATTACAATTTTAATTAGAACTTAGAACTAAGCTTGATTTTTTGATTAATTTTGTGTAATAAAAACATTTATAAATGAACATATTAACATTTTATAATTTTATTTATTTATTTTAAATTTAAAATGTATATAATTATGTTTATAGTATTAAAATTTTTATACTGTAAATTATAATTATTTCTTAAATTATACTTATTGAACGAATATTCGTATTTTATACCTTGTTATGTTATCAGATAGTAAACATTAATTTTTTATGATTTCATACTTTGTTACAGCTTTTCTGCAGTAACTGAAATATGCAATTTTGAATTTAAATCACACATAGTGCTTTTTCTTTTTCATATCACTACACACTGTGAATAATAAAATGATGAAGATTGTGCTACCATAATTATATTATGATGGTTTGTACATATTTAAATGGCGGTAAGTGTGTCAATGCTATTGTGGTTGTACTTTAGATAAA
The DNA here is from genome assembly GCA_951394055.1 of Villa cingulata. NCBI lineage: Eukaryota > Metazoa > Arthropoda > Insecta > Diptera > Bombyliidae > Villa > Villa cingulata. The sequence continues at coordinate 12,388,189 of OX596018.1, read as the reverse complement.
ATATGCAAATGTTTTTACTTATATACATTTATGTATTATATGTATATCACATTATGTATTTATATAGAAGATAATTAATTATATATGTAGTTTTTATTGTTACTGTATATTATATATATATATGTATGAACATATATTTAATAAAATATAATTTACGGACGTATTTAATTGTTTATGATAATTAATTTAAGACATATTGTATGAATATACGCATAGTTACAGTATGTATGGAAGATGATGGTTATGGTTATGTGATTGTTCTACATATTATTTGATAACAAAAAATTAGGTACATATGTGTTTAATTTTGGAAATTCCAATTATGTATTTTGTTTCCGAATTTGAAATTTTTTTTTTTAAATATGTATACATTTTTATTTTGATTTTTGATACAATTATAAGTTTCTATACTTCTACATAAAATTTTTCCTTTTTCAATAAAATATTTTCATTAATTTTAAATCTGAGATATACTTATATGTACATCATTTTACATTATCATTATGTACCTCTACCTACTTATTTTTAAAATACAAAATATTTTTATCATTATAATTTAATCAATGAATCATCTTATGATTGTATAAAGATAGCAAAAATGTGAATTCAGATCAAGTTAGTTAATTAGTTTTATATATGATATGTATTTATATAGTTGAATTTAATATGTATAATATAAGTATAATGATAATGATAACGATCATAGCATATATACAGTATCGAATCGTATATACAAATACACAAAGTTATATACCTATTACATAAGTATGTACATACATATGTAAATGTATGTATTTTATATAAATTATATTTTTATCTGATATGTGATATTATGTAGTGTGATAAGCAAGTATCATATAGTATATAACATAAGTATATAAGTAAAAAAATGTAGGTACCTATATAAATATAATGTACATGGGTAAGTATGTATGTACATATGTATATCTGATTGATATATATGTATTTAAATTCATTGTTCTTATTGTATTTTACATCATTAAAATAAATGTTATATTATGCCACATAATATATATGTATATCTATTATCAATTTATATATACATATATGTAGATTGTCTAGGAAAGATTATACTATACTGATATGAAAATAGGCGAAAATTTCTCTGAAGAAATATTATATAGACATTTTAAAGTAGAAGTACGTAAATACTTTCAAAATTTTGATAACGATATTACGCGGATATGAATTTCCTTGTCATTGATTGTATCTAGAAGTATGTATCTACATACTCGTATGTATTCAAAGAAAAATGAGCACATTTTTATCGTAATTTATTTTAAAGTAGAGTGTATTTTCAAAATAATGGCAAAAAAAAAAATTCAATTGAAATAGGAAATTGAAACTTATATACTAAATTAATTTTTTCTAATAATTTATATAAATAAATATTGAATAGTATAATTATGTATGTAGTTGCACATTAAAAAAAATGTGTGAACTAATCGAAACAAAAAAAAAAAAAAATTAAATGGAAAAAGAAATAATAATATCTTATCATGCTATCTGAAAAAAAAAGTCATTAATAAAATATCATGTACGTAATACACACAGTATATATTTGAGTTATATATGTGGTTGTTTACATAGGTAGAATTACCGCGTATAATACAAAAATGTATATGTGAAAATCAACACATTTAAAAGAAAAAAAAAATTGCACGTGCCATTTCATGTTTGTATCTTCCCATTAATATTTTTTATGTAACCTTTATTTTTTTTTTATTTTGCGAAAAAAAAAATAATATACCTATTCTTTAAATTACAAAAGATATCGTATATAGCACATGTATTTGCCATAATTTTTTTCCATTATTTATGTAATATTGTGTAATTTCTGTAAATTGTAATATACATACATATGTACATGCATATTATGTATATATCACATATAAATGTATTATGAAAATTGATTTCAAGATGATATTGATATATGTGTATAATGTAGGTGTATATGTTTTGTGGACATAAGAAGAAATAACGACTTTTATTTATACTTATAATACATACATATCTATTTCTCTAATTTCATAGATATTTATTGAATATTTTATTATTATTTTGCAGTATAAAAATATCCGTTTGATGAGTGTTTTAGTTTTAACATAAAAAATATATTAAAATCAGATAATCAGATAAGACAAAAATTGAATTGAAAAGATTGTAGATCATGACGTTTATAAGAGTTCAAAATATAATTCTTCATCTTTTTAAGAAAATTTCGAAAATATATTAAATAAGAATGAAACATATTGCTTATTTTATTACTTGCAGTTTTTTTAAGTTTTAATTGTTTTATTTGATAAATTTCCAAGAAAAAAAAAATGCTTTTTTTTAAAGTCATAATTAATTAAGATAAGAAAATAAAATTACATACAATCAACGTTACTTAAAAATAAAATAAAAAATTATTTTATTTATTTCAGAATACAAGAAATTTTTATTTAAGAATATTTTTAATACTTTTTAGTTAATAGGCAATTTTTGATGTTAATTTAAATTTAATTTCAAAGAATTACGTGTAAAAATTCTCGTATTTTTACATTAAGTATTTTACATACATATATATGTACATAAATGTATCTACTTATATACATTGAAATTATTAACATAAATTTATTTGAATAACAGAAAATTATTATAAAAGTAATCACATGTCTATACTACATACAGACTTGCATTGTATTGTATATAGAAAATTTATTTTTAGCAAATTGAAAAATTCTATTTTTATATACATACTCAATTTTAGTTTACAGTTTTCATCATTTTTACATAAATATGCATACATTTGTATGTTCATATACATGCATTCATATATAGTATATTTAAATAAATATATGTATGTATGTATTTATAGTATATAATATTCTCTAATTGTATAGGTACATACATACTTACAATTATATATATGACCGATTTATAAATAAATATAAAATATATTTTTTTTTTGATCGTGATTGCTAATTATTTAATTATCTTTATAGCATTTCATGTATGTTTGTATTGTATTGTACACACAGACTTGTTAATTATATATATACAAGCACATAAGTATTTACGTATTAGAAATGTTAATTTATTTTTAATTTAAATGCATTCGGATATTGTTATTATTATTGCATATCATTTAAGTATACTCTATTTGCCTGATGCCTATTTATATACATAATAATATGTAATGTATTATTATGTACATTATGATTTTTTAATGCAGTATCTTCATGCTCATATACATATATCATATTATGCAGCCTTGTATTATCTATCATTGCATTGCATGATAGAAACAATTTTTAAATAATATAATAATACATACTCGTATGTATACATGTGATGTTATTATTATTATTATTATTTTTTTTTTTTTTGGATAAATACTCGTATTAAATATAATACCTTTCGCACATATACATACTATATAATTTATACATATGAGTATCATGTTATTTACTCCATAAAATTATAATTTATCATTATATCCATATACATCATATGAGTATGTACAATACATACATACATACATACATACATACATACATAGATAATTCATTTTTTTTATTGCTATTAGTTAAGACTATAGCTAAAACTGATTAACTCCCACAATAACATAAAAATAAATGACTTGTAAAGTATTTTTTTTTTTTTTTTGTATTATTTTTTGCTTTGAATTTATATTTACTTAAATATTTGTACAAAATAAAATATAAAAAAGATATACATATATAGGTACATGCACATGTATATACTATATCATCATAATGATTCTGTTGTTAACCAATTTTAAAACAATAAAGAAACAAACAAACAAACATATTATACTTATATGTAGGTATATAGATGTGGTATAATAGATGGACGCATATTTATTTGACTGACAATATAATATTGTAGGATTGTAGATATGTAATAGTAGTAATAATTACTTAGCCATATACATATGTATGTATGTCATATCACATTATTATTAGATCACACATCACATCACATGTACTACATATTACTATATGGATTTTCTCTTAAATTCGATATCTAGAATTTAATTTTTATTTTTATTCATTTTTTTTTTTTTTTTTGTGATTTGATAACGATTTATTTTGTAATTTCATCATATGAACAAATGATAATATGTATCATCAGACATAATTCAATATCTGAATATATATATATATACCTGAATACCTGAATAAAAATATTTTATTATTTTTCATTTTATGTTACACATGTGATTTTTAATACTTATTATAAAGAATTCTCATCATATATGTGTATATTTGTATGTGTATATATTAACTATATATATTAATGTACATATGCATATCCATACATATTATATACAAGTAAATAATGCAATAATATCTGTACATTTATATAATTTGCACACAGACGGATATCAGATACTTTTTAAAATGCTATCATTTTTATAATTATACGTATACATTATATATTATATCACATACTGTACTGTATAATTCCATTACTTATATAGTAATATTATTTTTATTTAGAATTAGGTAAAATTATATTGACGTCATATTCACACATGCACATATTAACGAAACTGATAATAATTATTTTAAATATAATAAGAAAATTTGATATCTAACATATGAAATTAATTATTTTTCCATACATGTTATTTCATTTTTTTTTTTTCATACTTTTTGAATTCTGAATAGCTATTATTTATTCCACCCACATAATAAATCATTAAAAAAAATAATATTACAGACAGTTTACATACTTAAATACATAATATGTACATAGTTATTTAGTACTCTATACGTAAAAACATTTGTAATATACTTAAAAGCTGGATAAATAAGTATTTGAGTACAATTTTTTTTTGTCGAATCTAAGGAAAAATATTAAAATTCGAATAGTAGATAAAATTGAAATAGTAAAGGAAAACTACATCAATTTAATGAACAACAACAAAAATTTTACTTTTGAGTAATTGAAAATTTTTAATAATTTATTTTTTTTTTCTTACAAATGAAACGACTGCACACACCGCAGATATGTATGTATAAGAAATGATATTTTTCATTGCGTGCGTCATTAAATTTAAGTAGGTATGTACATACATATAATGTATATTTTTTTCATTTTTAATTTTTATAAATTTTCTAAATTTTATCTCCAAACAAAAAATTTGTCGTCATCATTATTATTTATTTAAAATTCGTAACTGAAAACAGACAAATAGAATATAAAATCAAATATAAAAAAATATTTGCTCATATGATTGCAATTAACATGATCGTAGCGTCATTGTTATTTTATAATAGCATCATCAGCATCATCAGCATCATCATCATCATCATCATCATCATCATCATCATCATCATCAACAACATCATCATGATCACATCACATCGTATATTTTAATAGTAGATATTTTCGTATTACGTAGGATGAAAAATTTTCCACACATATTTTCTTCTGATTATATATGAAATTTTTCTTTATCTGTTCAGTATTTTTAGTTCTTAATTTTGAAAATAAATTTACTGACTACACACGAACGAATTTAAAATATTTAAATATTTACGTTATGATTGTGTAAAATTTATGTACTATATTGTACAGATAAATACATGTATGTACATTATACGTATGTATGTATAAAGTTAATATTTGTATGACGTATGTACGTATGTACGTTTGTATTCATTATGTGTATACGTAAAAACATTTATTTTCAGAAGTAAAAAATTTTTAATTTGACTTTTAATTAAAAAAAAAAAATGTACCTATATATAAATGTAGGAATTACAAAAATAAGAAATGCACAATAATTATTATATTGTTGACGTTTTATTGTTTACGCGAGTATTTATATCGATTGTTTGTACTCAAATTTATAAATATAGTGTAAATGAGTATTATGTACGAATACATATTATATCTAATAATTTAAATTTATATGAAACTAAATGTACAAGTAAATTATATAAAAATAAATGAAAATTCTAACAAATTCTAATATGAAATGATGATAATTTGATTAATTGGACAATCACCTTAATATTTGAATTTAATATTTAATATTTGACTATAAATTTGTAAGTAAAATTAAACAAAAATTATATTAAAAACTTCGTATACTTATTTTTAGATAAGCAAGCGAAAAAAAAAACTAAAAAACAAAAATAAAAGCGATTTTACGGAAAAATCAATTTTTTTCCGAACTAATTTTAGATATATGTACCTTTAAAATGTATAAATAAATACACAAAAAATTCATCATCATTTTTATTTTTCAAATATGTAGGTACACACACAAATATTTCAATAATTTTGTTATAATTTATTTATTTAAAACGCCAATTTTAGAAGAGTTAGTCATTAAATTTTTAATGTAGATTGAAATCTTTTTTTATATGTACATGCATACATATATAGAGAACAATATTCGATATTCGTTTTTTTTTTTTTTTTGACAAAAATTTGTTGGTTCTTAAATTTTTTTTTTTAAATTTGTATTATCAAAAAAAAAAAAAAGAAAGAAAATAATTTGAGAAAATAAACATTAAACAAAATTTTTATGAGACTGTTAAAACTGAACTTTATATTTTCAGAAGACCTTGATGCTAAAAAATATGATCAGTGAACCAGATTTATTTAAATAAGAATAAAAAAAAAAATCTTTTTCGCTATTATAGAAATTAATTCAAGCCATATTTATACTATAGTTACGTTATGTAAGTTTTTTACATAATTACTGTACTCGTACATTTATGCAGATATGTAAAAATGTTAACGAATGTACATGACAGATTGTCTCAAATAGAATTTTAATTTTGAATTTTTTAAGGTGTTTTGGCGCGATAATTCAAATTTATTGTAATTAAATACAGTAAATAACATCACACACACTTTACTCATGGTATTATAATTTATGTACCTGAAATCTAGAATAAAAAAGATCAATGATGAGTGCTCGAACAAGTACATACCAGTATACATAAATATTTTAAAATGTAAAGAATTGAACGGAAGAATTGAAAATGAATAAATTTCCTCTTTTTATTTGTTAAAAAATAGAATTTGATCTAAATTTCACAGAATCTGTAATTTATGAATCGCAATGAAAATTTTCACTAATTTCACTTGTATTATGTATTCAAGAAATCAATAAGGATGGAATATCATACATAAGGATATAATTTCAATAAAAACTTTCCAGAACAATAAACAAAACTTCAATATACATACATATTTTGCAATTAATATTTCAATTATTTTCCGAAATAATTTCATTTCAATCAAAATTACTTAAATTTTTTTTTTCTAAATTATGCATTGAACATTTTTTTTAATGAAAAATACTGCCAATATACAATACAATTTAATTTTTAATTTTCAAATAAATGAACACAAAATATAACAAAATAAATTTCTCAGAAAATTTTATGTATGTACATATTTCAGATCTTATCTATTTCCAAATAATTTTCTTTCATTTTATTTATTTATTTTTTTCTTTTTCTTATCAAAGTGACAACTTTGATTTTAATCGAATTTTCGTTTTTATTTTTTCAACTTGAAATAATATGTACATACAATTTCTTTGAATCAGTATGTCACGTATTTATAATAATTTTTTGCAAAAAATATATAATATCTTTGCAAATAATAAGGTCACAGTGACGACGTCATTCTTGCAATTAAGACAATATACATGACGATAAAAAATTTTGATAGTCTTGTACGTAAATTAGTTATCATTTCACAAATAATTGAAATGCTGTGAAGTTGAAATAAATAAATAAATTTTGTTCTGTCTTATGTATACCTAGTTGAATCATGAAATTAAGATTATTTAATATATTATGTAATGTACCTTTTAGGTATATGATTTTGTATGCACATATATATACGTATATGTATGCGATTTTATTAAAATTTTAAAAATTTATAGAAATTTTATGTTGGTTGTATAAATGTTTCATTTTTTTTTCTGTTAATTTCTAGTTTCGTTTGTTTTTCTTTTCTTTTTTTTTAAATCGTTGCAATAATTGGAAATTGGTAATCTACAAAAACTTAAAAAAAAAAAATTACCGAATAGGGGAGTTCCATTCAGCTCATTTGTATAAGAAAATGTCAAAAACAATTATTATTATGCATTATTATTACTGATAAAACGAAAATCATATGATAGCATTGAATAAATGTGTTCACAATTTGAGTAAAATTTTCAATATACAGTGTCTGTGTGTATGTATGCAAGTAAATGAATATGCAGATGAATGTTTATGTACAATAGTATAGTAATTAAATTTTAAATTGACAATTCAATTAGAATTTTATAATTCAATGTCATCTGTATATGCAAACGTAAAATATTTGTGCATACCTATCTATTGTATAAGCAGAAGCACTTAGCTATAGGTACAAACAATTCAATAATTTGAAATTGCGAGAAAAAAAACAAAAAAAAAACAAAAACAAAACAATAATAATAACAAAATTTAATTTGAATTTGAATTTTTTTTATTAACATTTATATGGAGTGAGTCTATTTCCACTAAAATATGTGCATACACACTCGTACAGATGTGCATAGGTACTTTACATTTTTTTTTTTTTAATTTATAAATTTCATTAAATTGAATTTTTATCCAGTAATAGTACATTACATATATGTGTATATACGAATATTCTGAATGAGTACCATATACGAGTATAGTCTATGAACAATAAAATTTTAATCATTTTCAATCACATTGTATAATATTTTACATGATTTTTATTATTATTATTATTTATTGCATTTATACGAGGGTATGTATTTGTAATAATGTTATGTTCTGAGAGTATTTTAAAAAAAAAAATTATTTATTTATTTTTTTGTTTGTTATATAGCAATAGCAAACGTTTAGTTGTTTCCTTTTCCGGGCATTTAATTCATTTATTATTTTATACTAGCACAAATATTATATTAAATTTACACTCATGTATGCATGTATGCATGTATATAATTATGCTTTATGTATTTTAAATATGATTAATAAGGCCTTTCACACATATTTGCATACATTATTTGTACTGTGTGTGTGTGTGTGTAGTGTTCAGTATAATATAGTGCATATAATATGTTGTAAAATATGTGCATAACTCATGAGAGTATATAAGATATATAGGTCAAAAATGAGTAAAAATTTTCAAGCTTTATTTTACTGTTGTACACAATATGATAATACAGTTTATAGATACTGGTATATGATACATATAATATATATGTGTCAGAATATAGTTTTTATATATTTATCCTTGTATGTACATATTATATAATCTACTCGTATGTAGAATATAAGTATTGAATTTAATTTTTATGTTAAATATTTGCATAATATTAAAAATTTCAAACATAATTTTCATTGATAATTATTTCTCGATTTTTTTTCGTATTACATATATCAATTGTTCGTTACATTATTTATCTTTTGGTAAACGTAATAAATGTAGCCACGCATACACATATAAACATATTTACATATTTTAATTTTTTACTACATGAAACTGATTATATTTATTAATTAATATAATATCGAGAACTAAAAATAAATAAACCAATAAACGAGTCATACGTATATGTTATGAGTGCATGCTTTAAATTTTGAATTCTGTAGATGATAATGATGATTGAGTAATTAATCGATTTAGTTTTTCACGATTATAAAACACTTTATTACATAGTATAGAATCCACTCTTATAAATATTAAAGTATTGTAAATAATCTACTTAATTAATCTACAATTAACAAAGTTAACGAATGAAATGAAATGAGAAAAAAAAAACAACTTGAGATTCAAAAAAAAAAAAAAATGAATAATCATAATTTATTTTTAAAATGCGGGATTAATTTGAATAATCGGAATGTATACATTATACCATATACATACATATGTTTCTGTAACATATGAAAAAGTAGTACGTATTTTGAATTTTTAGTGTTTTTTTTTTTGCTGTTTATATAATTCGTATATAATTGATGTAGATAAAAGGATGTATTGGAAAAGATTAAATTTATACAATATTCATTACGTGATATACTTATGCCAATTAAAATTCAGTTAATACGAATTAGGTGTACATTTTCGAATGTGATAACAAAAAAATTAAAAGAATAAAAAGACATACATATATACTGACAATATGAAATGATGAGATAAATTGGCTGCATGCACATATTTATAAATGCATGTATTATATTATATGTATTTAATAGAAATAAAAGTAGGCGTTTTTATAGAAATCATTTTTGTAATTTAATATAAAAACAATCAAAATAAGAACTTTGTATAATTTCTTTTAAAAATTATTCTAAAATAGAATACATATGTAAGCATTAAATATTTTTTCTGTATAATATTCTTATTTATCTACAAACATACATATGTGTATATGTATATACATATATATATATTTTTTTTCAAATATTTCAATTTAAATTATAGTATTCGTATAGTCATATACAACATGGTATACTACTTCATATATTTAACAAGCACCATTACTAGGTTTCATAAAAATTTCAAAAATACTGCATTTTATTCAATTAAATTTTGATTGATTTCCGAAATGAAAATTTTTCGAAAATATTTTCTTTCATTTACATTCTGAAAAAAAAAGAACTTCATTTTTATATTATTTTATTGGAATATAAAATATTAATGTCTTCAATGTTACAAATTAGTTCTGATACAATGTCGTGCAGTATATAAGTACATGGCTATAACATAGAAAAATAAATATATATGTACAATAGAAAAAAAAATTATTATATTCTTTCATTCCATTTGCAATTAGCTATGAAAGTAAAATGTTATTCTTACTTGTCTTTCTTTTACAATAATTAAATAATATAAAGAATACAGATACTTTTAAAATAATACGAAAAATATATTATGTATGCACATGTAGTTTATACGAGTATGTACGTGTATATTCGAATTGAATAAACTTGATCTACTTTTTTTCATCGATTATAATTTAACAGCTAATGTAAAGTTCATTTATAACAAATTATTTACACCTTATAATATTGTGTCAGTATTTGAATACAAAAAAATAATAATAATAAATACAATATATGTATATAAATGTGAAAAAATGAAATCATAAACATAATATAAGGCATACTTATAGATGTAGGAATACTAAAAGATGTAGAAATTCTCACAAAAACAAAATGAAAGAATATTAAAACATAGTCGAACAAAATTCAAATTAACTTTTATTTTTTTATTTCTATTTTTATAGTTCTATCGTTCTATCGTAACGTTCTACTTTATCAATGATAAATGATAAATGGAAAATCATTTGACTTAATAATTTTTTTACATTATTATTGTATATACATATGTATATGTATGTATATTAATAACATATAAAAATGTATACTATACCTAATGAATTATTTCTTCTTAATTCATATTTAAGTACTGCAGAAAAAAAAAAGACTTAAAAAGGTAAATCAATATTATTTTTTTTTCCTTTGAATATTTACTTCATACATTATTATGCATATTGTATATGTATATTTGTACATAATCATATATTCAAAATCACGATAGTGTATAGAATCAAAATATTAATAAAAAAATAAATTGTTCATGTTATTAATTTATAATTATTATTGTTATGTAACAATTAAAATAAGAAATAAAAATAAATTTTTCATGTCATGAAATGTGGTTCCTGATGGATTTCGATGATTATTTTATTATTATTTTTAGTTAATCTACACGCCTACATAAATTGAATATTATATAACTGCAATTCTCATATGTATATGTATATACGTATTATTGGTTGAAACTACGTCTCTTATAGTACCTAAATATATAGTTTTTCTCTTTGTAACGGATATACATACATATATGTGTGTATATTTTTTTTATTTTCTAAATTTATATGCACGTCAATATGTAATATCAAATATTGATGCAAATTCATATGTAGGTACCTACTTATACATTCGTATACGTAAAAAATGCATCATTTGAACGTCATAAAAATCGATTTATTTTAATTGTTTTCGAAAAGGTGGTCGGTCGTTCGGTCGGTCTTGTATGCACTTTTATGAAACTTTAATTTAATTGAAAACAATTTATTGTTCAAAAAGAAATGTAAAAAAAGAAAGAAAAATAAAAAGTTGGGTAGCATTATGCATGTATGTACGGTACCTACTTTTTGTATACTCTTGTATAAATACGTATACATATATGTATTTGTTTGGTTTTGTATTTTTATTAATCGTTTTGTTTGAAAAACTTTATGCGTTATATATATATATATATATAGGTATACTCCTATTTTGATTATAGCGTGCATAATATTTTTTTTTTGCATTACATGAACCTTAATATAAATCTTTAAGTTTGCATTTTACATATATGTACATTTATGTATATGTGTATAAAATTTTTCTTTCTCAATATGTGTTCAGTTTATTATTATGTATTATTATTTATGTAGGTATGTATATAGAAGAACTAGCAACGTGACTTATTAACGAACTTATGTTTTATTGTCACGTTTTACTATCGTGTATTTGTGTATACTAGATTTCAAACTTTTGGTGTTTTGTTCTTTCAGTTTTATTTTTAATCACCTTTACAAATTTTAAAACATCAAATGAATTATGAAAACGATAATATAACATAAATATATTACAATCACATGTATATATCATAAATAAAATTGAAAAAGAAGGTTGTACCATGTTGTACGAATATGCATATGAATATAATTATAAATATGTACGTTGATATACGTATGTATGTGTAAATTCTATATGAGTCTAAACACATAACTATGTACTATGTAGGTATGTATCATAATATGGTATTATATGCATAATGTTTTTTGGAAAATATTTTTAATTTAAAATTGTTTTCATTTTGAGAAATTAATTTAAAACGTGAAGAAATGACATGAATATTAACACATATATTTCTATGTATGTATGCACTGAAAACAGAATTTGATGTGTATAAATTTTCAAAAAAAAAAAAAAATAAAAAATAAAATAAAATAAAAAAAATTATGAATATGTAAATAAAACTTGAAAATAAAAAGAAGATCGGTGTGAAGAGTAAAAATTGATGCGTTAATCAAAAAATAATTATTTATAAATTACCACAAATTATTATTATTGTACACTTAAAAAAAAAAGAATGCATTTTGAATTTTACTTTTTTTTTTCATATTTTTTTAAAAATTCAAAATAACATTTTATGAGTAATGTGTACAGAAGATTTAAAATTAAAAAAATATATATGTATACATATTTTGAGCGTATTAACACGCATAGACGGGTGCAGATTTATTAAATTAATTAATTACAAAATTGAATTCATTCATAAAAATGAATGTCTAAATTTATTTAATGCAAATTTAAATTTAAAAAAAAAAAATCTTTCGTAATTTCCACAAAATTGTATATGATAAGCATTTAAATATTTGATTTTGCGATCTAAATAATACATTATATACGTATACGTACAAACAGTATACAGTATAGTACGTATAGTACATTAAAAATATTTTTTACGAAATTTTATTTAACAAAAATTACATTATGTACAACAACCATCGAAAGTTCTTATTTTATTTACCTATCCGAAAAAAAAAAATACTTCTAAAGAAAAATTGAAAAATAACAAAAATATGATGTTATAGAAATAAAAAATAATATAATTTAAATGAAATAATGCTGATCTGTCATGTAAATGACCTTGAAAATGTTTTACAATTCAGATAAATAAAAAGAAAAAAAAAACGAATAAAATAAATAAATAGAGCAACTGCTACATTATTACGTACATATACATAATGTAATGTACGTATACGCTCATATAATTAATTTTCTGTTGGTTAAATCATCATGAACATAAAATAACAATAAATATCATAGTATCATTGTATGTGCACGAGTATCTACATAATAATGAATGATAATATTTACGATATGTGTTATTGCAAACGATCTTGAACTTAGTATTTTAGGACAATAACTGCGTGAAAAATAATTTTTTTTTTTTTGATTATTATTGTTACCAATTATTTAACTTATAATCTTAATTTATTTACAATTTTCAATGTACATAAAAATTTAAATAAAGACATTATAGATATGTATTTACATATGTATATATATGTATATACTACTCATATGTAAATGTACATAATTTATAACCATAACCATAATATTAAAATATACTCTCTCATACGGTGTGTACTTGACATACACATGTCATAATATGTATGAGACAATATCATATCATTTAATTCATTTTCAAAATTATAAAGGCATTTTTTTTTTATTACACATAATAGATGATCATCTGAATTAAATTCAATGATAAATTTTTCTAGGACTTTAATTATAAGGACAAATTATTTTAAAAATATACGTAAGCAGATAATTTTTATTATTTCTTTTTTAATTTTTGTTGAAATTAAAATTGTAAAAACAATTAAATAAATTTTTATTTAAAACTGCATTTTAATATCCTATCTATAATTGAGTAATACGATTATTTTTATAGCTTTTTTCGGATTCATAAATATTATGAATGATCACTTTCAGTATGCATACTGTCTGTGTCTGTCTGTGCACGAATGTACGAACAGCGAATATACATTCTAATGGTGCAGAAGAAAATACATTTTGATTTTCACTAAAATTTTAAAATGAACTGAAAAAAAAAAAACTTAAAAATTACGTGAACAATTAATTAAAAAAATATTGAATTCATTCGATTATAACTGATAATAAACTATTAATTAAAAAGGATATTATTATGATTGCATCAAATTTTCTATGAGTTATGTACATGTATAATAAAATTTTTATTTACTCTTCACATTCATTATATATTACTATATAGACACTAAATAATATTTTCTAATTATTACCCAAAAATACACACTTACCTTATTATCATGAATTGTGAATTAAATCAAATCCAATATAAAGGATACATATAATTCGTATTAGTTTTATGTAAGTCAATAATTTATATCTATATTATGAACTTTATAATGCATGTGTATTCGTATAAATGTAGGAATTTTTATTTAAATTCTTACACTGATTTTATTTATTTATATTTATTTATTTTCTATTTTATTTATTTATTATTATTTTTTTTTTTTTGAATAAAAATTTGTTACACTTATTTTACTGTCACTATACGAATAGTGTGTACATAGAGAGTACTTATATATTGTCACTGTTGTTATTCTTCTATAATTAAATTGTTATATTTAATTTTTAGCTAAAACACACTGAAAGTACACGTGTACGATTATTTGAGTAGATAGAACATCACACTCTTTATATTATCTGATGTCTAATAAGAAGAATATTAATATGTACTCGTATATAAAGGAGTTTACTTTATTTATTTTTATATTTTGTTTTTTTTTTTTTTACTTTTTTTTTTTTGCTATATGAATATAAAATTTTTTTTGTTTTTTTTTTTTTTGTTTGTTTTAGAAAATATACATCAAAGTTAATTTGCTCGTTTATCGTGCGGTGGGTACTCTATTTTGTAAGTAAAGTGAAATGTGTAAAACACATTTATGTTGTATTTTGTATTATAAAATGATTATTCTGTTATATATCGTACTCGAAAATTTATATGTATGCACATATACATATATGTATTTATATATACATTAGAAAATGTATATTAATTAATACGAGCATATTACATATATAGTGTGTACGTTGAACGTACACTGAAAGAATGAATAGTTCACACGTTCGTTTCGTACAGTTTAAATTTATAAAATAAATTTTTAATATGTGTCGAATTGTTATTGTTGTTGTTGTTGCTTCGTCTTAAATACACACCATATACATATATGTATATGTATTGTATGAAACAGAGGATGCGCAAAAATGTGCTTTATATTTTTATTTATATATTTTCTTTAATTTTACATATAATATATATGTATGTATACACGCGTATATATGTATATACCACAGATCACAGATTATTCCTTTTTTTTTTTTATTTCAACACTAAATATGTACATATGATTGTATATACAGTGCGTACATGTGTATAAAAACAGTTTTTCTTTCGGTTTTTTTTTTCTTTTTATATTATATACGATAAGTATATCATAGATTTTATTCCTGATAATATCTTAGTTCGAGCTGGTATATGAATGTATCATGTACATATAAAGACAATGCATTAGATTATTATTATTGTTATTATTATTTTTTTTTTAAATCTTATTGCTCTATATGCATGTGTTCTTCACCCGATATTATATTTTGTACAACAGAATAACGAAAAACAAAAACATACAATTTTTAGTTGAAAATTTTCTAATTTATTTTATTTTTTTTTATTCACACCATGTACATGAAAGAAAAATAAAAAATTTTAAGTTAAGATATTATTGCTGAAATTTTTATTTTTCGATTTTTACTTAATAATTTCTTTTTATAAAATTTTATTTTTATTTTTTTTTTCTAAGTTTTTTTTTTTTTTTAATTTTTGATTTCGTTTTAGTTTTGTTTTTGGATTTATACTTAGTTTACAAGTATCTTTCTCTGATTACACTTTACACTTTATACTGTATGTTTGTATATATATGTACTATATTATAGAGGACACAAGCCACAAAATAATGATGAGTGATGGTATATTTTATATATACGATTACAATATACAATATAGTACAATATGTATCACCACATACATACTTATATATAATTATATATGTGCAGAATTGCATACATAATGTATGTATATAAATATATACTAAAAAGTATTAAATGACTTTTTGATCTGGTTTGTGGTTATATATGTCTGATGTAGGTGACCTGAAATGAAAGCTTTTCAGGGTGGATTGCATTTACATTCAAACAAAAACACAAATGCGAGCAAAAGTCAGAAAAACACAAAATAAAAATTATGTACAGCAGCAGCACTAAAAAAATATATACATATATATATATCAATTTTATTTTATATTTTATTTTGTGTTTTATAGTATCCAATTTTCTTGGATTTGATTTAATTTGTTATTGTTGTTAATATTTTTTTTTATTTTTTTTTAGAACATCTAGAACATTTTGAATCAGTAGAAAAGGAATTTATATTAATATGAAAGTTTTACACGCGTATTATCCTCTTTAACTACACATATAGTTATTATTGCAAACAGTTAGTTTTTTCTTCTTTCTATATTATTTTGGTTTATTTTTTTGTTTGATTTTATTCCACTATATTTATTGTGCACATGTGTACATGTGTTTCTTGCTTGTTAAATCAAAAGTATTTACTTTTTTTTTCTTTTTTATATAAAAATATACATATACATATACATATATATAGTAATGATAATGCCCTTACATATAGAATATTAACTAATCTAATATCTACAAATATTCGAATACTGTTTTGTTTTATTTGACCTCTTTTTGTGTCCTTTATTTAATAAAAATGTGTTGTTGCATTTTAAGTATCCTAGTCCTTATAAGATTTTATATATACATTACACATATAAAACATATAAATTAGACAAAATGAATTATTTCAAATTAATTTTTTTTTTCTATGTTTACGTGTCTTTATTTATAAAAGTAGAAAAATATAAAAATGATTATCGTACTATATATTATTAAACGCTACATATATGATTACTAATTTTTATATTTTATTTTTTATATAAACAAAATATTTTTTTTATTTTCATTATTCGTTTTTTATATGTATAATTATTATTTTTATAAATTAATCACTAATTTTTATATTTGAATTTTAATTAATCTAATTACATTTGATTATTTATTCGTTTATTTCATTTAAAATATTTTATTTATTTAATATTTTTTTTTTAATAATAATTTAAGAACACAAAAATATCTTTATGAATAATGTTCGTTACTTTTCATTAAAGCACAAATAAAAATTTATACATATTATAATATTTTATATATTTTTTAATTTTTAAATTATGTTTATGAGATATATATTATATGTACTATATACATATTAATTTATGCATTATAATATCCTTGAGATTTTAGTTATTTATTTACATATATTTATTATTCATTTTTATTTTTTTATAATTTTATATAATAACATTTGCTTTTTTTTTAATTTAATTTTAATTTAATATAAACTTTGTTTTTTCAATTTAATTTTAAATTTGACTTTTGAAATAATTCTTAAAAGTCGTCGTTTTTTATTATTAAACTGGTATATGTATATGGTATTTTTAAAATTTTATTAAAAATGTTCGTTTCATTCTATTTTACTATAGTTATACGGTTTGATGAATCTTTTTCGATAAATTTAAAAATATTTACCGTTATAATATTTTGCAACCAAAATTAAATATACATAAATAATATATTCTATTCTATTTTAATTTATTTTTTCGATTATATTTATTTTTTTATAATGTTTCTATAATTTAATACAAAACACTAAAATCAAATATCAGAAAAAAAAAACAACAAAAAAAAATAACATTTAAACATTTAACGATATTATTATAATTTAGTCCAATTTCACATGTATTTCTCTCTTAATTTTCGAGAAAACATAAATTTCAATTTGTACTCGAATGGTACAATGAATATTTTGTTTGATCAGTTGAATAAATTTTTCACAATTTTTTTATACCTTTGGAAAATACTTTATATAAAAATCACTTTTACATGAATTATTTGATTCTTTTTCAGATTTTTTTTTTAATTGATTTTTACTAAAAACTCTTTAATATTTTGTGCATTTTATACCAAATTTAAATTACAAATATCAATTATTCGTCGTCGTTAAAAACAAAAATATTTTATTTTTTGTCAATTATTGCTTACAAATTTATTTTCGAAAATTATAATTATCATAAAAAAAATTAAAAAATTATAAATTAAAATTGAATATTAATTATTGTTATTTTTTTTTTCTACTTTTTCTCTGTTTTATAATTTATAAATTTAATATATAGTATATAATTTGTTTCTGGTACTGTATTTTATATTTATTTTATTCTATTATAATTTATAATGATAGAGTATGCAGCTGTAGTATGTGTATTTATATAGATTTTCTGGTATTATTTTGAATTTTTTTTTTTTTTTGAAATTTTATATTGTGTATTTACTTGATAACACCGAGAGAATGTGAATGGCGTTGCGCTATGTTCTGTTGACGGTATAGTATTGAATGATAAGCTTTTTCCAAATAATTTTCATAGGGTGTATAAAATTAACAGAATTTCATCGGTATATTCATAGTAATAATTTTCGTTTGAATGTGTATATATACATAAGCAATGTTTTATATGTGTATATGGTTATTTTTTTAAATGTATTGTACTGTATGTTTTTAGATATATAGAAAATAATATATATCATATAAATTTAAAAGCTTTTTCTTTACAATTATATTATCAGTACACTGTACATTTTATTTATTTATCATTAAATTATACATTCATGTAAATGCAAAAATATCTACTCTCATACATATATGCTGTAGAGCTTTTTAAAAAATTTTATGTATATAAAACAAGCAGAAAAAGTAAAGATAAAATGTTGTTGTTTTAGATTCATCGTAAACTCAAATACATACGAATTATAATGAAATATTATAAGATATAAGATATATACCTATATAAATATACATTATATACTTTAGTATATAGTATGAAGTATGTATGTATAGTACTTAGTAGATAGAATTAAAATAATTTTCTTTTCATGAATACTTGTATATTTTTGTATAAAAATTATATTTTATTTATAGCAATAATAGTATACCTATACAGTATATTATTCTGTAGTATTACATTGTGCTTTTTTTTATTGTAATTTTCTATCATTTTATATATGAAATTTTATAGATCTATACATTACATATACAAATATACATATATATATATATGTGTATAAATATGTACATTATCGAACACCCACAATCCCTTTACTTCCCAATCAACGATTTTTATCTAAGAAAATAAGTACACGAGCAAATATTTTTTTATTTTTTCATTTTTTTTTTTTTTTTCAAAATACAGTACCTACAGTTTTTATGTACGGGTATGTACATTTGTACATATAAATTTGTACAAGAAAAATTGATTTCAATTTGAAGTTTTTCTAATGTTATTATTTTGTTTATTTGTGAAAATTATTTATTATTACTAGATTCATATTATGGCTTTAGTTACAGAGAATAAAATATGTATACTCGTATATAGCATACATAACGCGTTGTATGTTGTATGTTGTATCTTGTATGTATTCATAAGTACATACATATATATAGAATTTATTAAGAAAAAATGTTCATTTCATTTTCATAATAAATTAACAATTTTCAAAGTGAATAATATTAAATAATATTTTCGGTAAATATCTTTAAAAAGATTCACATGTCTAATGAATATCTAAAATATATCGTGTAGGTAATAATTATTATGAAAGATGTAAAGTAAACACATCAATAAAAATTTTTTTAATTAAATTTATTTACCGTATTTAATCAATTTCATTTTTTCACTAAATACCAAAAAGTACACATTATATAAGAAGACAATATATCTAAAAATACATGCTGATGATCCTATTATAAAATAGGATATTTATAAGACAATTAATGTACACACAAATGTATCTAATTATCACATCATTAATGATTTCCACTTAATTAATTATACAGTTTATAATATGATAACCATTTAATTTATTATTGATATGGTAGTATATTATTGTACAAGTATAGTATAATACATGCGTTATTTTCTTTAGCACATACATACAAGTACTCTACATAATATCTACATAAATGTACATTGCGATGACGTCAACGATTTTATTACTGACGTCACAACTAATACAATATGTTACAAGAAATTTTTTTAATAATTATTTTGTATCTACAATAAATATGTATCGTGTGTAGTGTCCTATATTATGTAAGTATATTTGTATTACATAAAGAAAAAGGACTGTTTTCATTTTTTGATATATTTTTCTACTCTTTTCAACTTTTATAATCAATTTGTAAATACATTCGTACTTGTACTTTCACGTGTGTCAGTCTAATGTATGTATGTATATACATATTAAATTATGTAGGTGTGAACTGTATGTAAAATACATATAATACATATTTAAAAAAATAAGTATTATGATATACTACGTACTCACATTTTTAAATGATAAAAGCAAAAAAGAAAATTATTTTTCATATTCAGAAAATATTACATTGAGTGAGGGTGAAAAGCGAATGAAATTATTTTTTCCTAAACGATTCATCTATACAAACATACATTTACATATATATATTATGTTGATTTTGATGATGATAGTGATGCTGGTGAAGAACGATGATGTAGTGAAATTGTACATAAAATAAGCTTACGATATAAAAATGACGAAGTTTCTACAGATTAATGGTTTAGGTATAACGTAAAGGGTTTTTAAAAATATGTACATATACATACATACATGTTCATAGGTAAAAATGAAAATGCTATAATGGATTAGGGATAAAAATGATAATGATTATGTTATCATGCATGATTTTGTTGATAAAATGTACATATTTCCATTAAGAATTTTTTTTTTACTTTCAGTTTTCTTTAAATTAAAAATACATATATGCATCATATACATTTTAAATACATCTATGATTGTGTAACATTGTACATACGTATGTAGATAACTGATGTGATACATTTATTCTACAATAATAATATCAAATTTATTACTTTTTGTTACTGGTTAACTCTAGCACTCATTTTCTTTTAATATTCGTTAACATTGTATTTTAATCTGATTACATTTCATAGAATCATTCAAATTAAAAAATGGATAGATATCTTTGCGCAAAAAATTATATCTTTAATATTATATGAAAATTAAAAGTTTTAAATTTGAATTTTTTTAGTGTTGTACTAATGAAAAATTTTATAATAGTATGTATGAAGTATAGAGTCACAATTAAAGAAGTAGTAGTTTATATACTTTATAAATTAATATATAATTAATTTAATTTATTTTCAAATTGTAATTAATACTTTAAATAATGCAAAATAAATTAATAATTAATAGAAAAAAAAAATAATTAATTTAAATATAATGAAATGTAAATTAGGATTGACTTAAATTAATATAAGAAGATTTTCACTAATTAAAGATTAAAAATTATTATTAGAATCATATTAGAATCTAACATTTATAAATAATTATTATCATCTATGCATATAATTCTAATCAGGATAAAATAAATTTTCTGCATAATATACGTATATGTAAATATAAGATGACCTTCATCAATGTCAAATTAAAAGAGTACCCAGTGAATTCTTTACTCGAATATATGCATCTGCATGCTATCTTATGCATTTTATGTGTTCAAACTCATACACTTGACTTCATTCTACTATATGACTATATATTTATGTTTGTTCATTTTTTTTTGCCTGCTATTGTTTTTCTGTTATTTTGCTTCCCTCATACACATACTTACATATCATTGATAATAATGAATACATGTCGTATTAAAAAAGCTTTAAATGCTTTAAAAATAAAAATTTTTATACTGTATATTTTCTGATAATAAATACATACATACTTACATATGCATACAAAATGAATATTTTTATATCTTATAAAATCCTTACTATACAATTTATTCGAAGAACTTTATTTATTTTCGTTCTAAACTTTCTGATGATTACTTCTTAAAACGATTAATTAATTATTTAAACCTCAATGCAAACCTTACATTTTTCATATGCCTTGCATTTTATTTTCTTCAACAATAACGTTGAAATAAAAAAATAAATTAAATTTGAAAATAAAGATAAAAAATAATTAGTTAATTAACGATTATTCAAAAACAATGATACCAAACCAATGATATGCGGCGTATAAATATTGGCATACATATATGAGAGAGGTTACATGACATAGATAACAAAAAGAAAAAAAAAAAATAAAAAACTAAGTAATCATTTAATGAAACCCTGACAACATTTTTAATACACTATATGAAGTGCTCATGTAATATGTATTATACTCGTACATACGAAATGCACTTATACATATTACGAGAACATATTACGAAGTGAAAATAAGAAAAATAAGAAAAAAAGTAAAACCTTTTTTATTATTATTATATGATTACATTACAATGTTCAATATACATATAATGTACATATGTAAGTATGTACATATGTATGTACAAGTATTATTACATTAAGACATTCGTATATGCATTTCAAAGAGTATGCACATGTATAGGCTTATAATCTTCTTAATCAATCGATTTTCTGTGACCTTAAAAGAAAATTGTACTGTTTTTCTTTTATATTTTCTTCTACATTTTTTTATCTACATACTCGTATGTGGAATTAAAATTAAATGTAAATAATTGGCAACAAAATTACAGCAATAAATTTATGTGTGCATTCGTATACATACTCGTATGTAATATTGAATGAAATCAAATCATGTGTATTCTATATAACTTACTTTCATGTAGGTATAAGAAGTACGAGTATATATTATCCTTTCACGTGTACCCTATTGATTTTAAGATCTTGAACATTTTTCTCTTTTTTTTTCACATTTCACACTCAAAATTTCGTATAAATGTCTAAAATTTTATACAAAAATTTGATTTATTTTGCTGTCATTTACATATAAATACTTATATAGTACAATTTTTAACAACACATTTCAACAACAAGAATTTGTATGTCATCCACACACACACACATTCATCCTTTAATATATGAAAATAAATTTAAATAAAATTTATTATATTTATTTATTTACACAAAATAATACAACAACAAAATATATGTATGTATTTATGTATTCGTATACATATTTTTGGATAAAATGGCATAAAAAATGAAATTTATTTACATTGTAATAGGCAGAAAAAAACAAATGATATTTTTCTTTTTCTACAGTAAATTATCCTGTCATCATATACACACATTGATACATTTTATACGTATGGTTGCACATTTTTCATCATTATTTGCCTTTCTTTTTTACATTAATGTGCATACATATTTGTGCACGTAAATGTGAATTGATATTCGTTTCGCTTGCCTATCAACCAAAAACGTCATTATCATTCAACATCATATACCTGTGTATATTTAGCTGTTTTCTATTTTTTTATTTTTACATTTTATTTGTTTTGTTGAATTATTTGTAACGGTTTTTTCTTTCGAAAATAATACATTTACATATATACATATTTGTATGTACATTTGAATTTAAATATCTAAGTATGTATATATATGTAAATATACGAGCATATAAAGAAAAAATATTGAACATTTTTCTGATTTAACATACATATGTATATACAATCGCTATTATATCGAAAAGATGCCATTTTCATACATAAATCAATCTTTATTATATATATACTTTACATACTTCTCTGAACTAATGTATATGTGGGTGGCGGGTGGCTAGATGGTATACATAAAGTACAAAGGATAAACAATTTCTTTCCACTTGTATTGTTTTAGTTTTTCTCGTATTTTTAATAAACATTTATTTTATTTTATTTTTTTTTTTTGTATTTTTGTATCCTTATATTTTATTTTAATTCAAAAAAATACAAAACTATGTTCCCTTTTTTTTTGGAGTAACGAAAGGTAAAATTGCTAAAATGCTACCACAGATACTACTTGTCCACATGTTACATAAATATCAAATATAATAGATACGTATACATAAATATAAATGAATGTAATACGAAAATGAAACACAATATCTTTACATGTAATATAATATATACATTTGTATATGTATTTACCTTTAAAAAAATATACACATACATACACATAGATGTGTACGATGATGTTCTGACGTCAATTCTTATACAAATATATATTCGATTCAAATGAAATTTTTCGTACGTCATAACTTTTTACCGGGGCATTATTATACGACTAGTATGTATGTATGTATGATGGTGGTAGTGGTGTTGGTGGTGTTGGTGGATAACTGATGGATGGATATTATTATAAATGCATGAAAATTATTATATAGGTATACATAAACATTATGTATACGAGTATGGTATATAAGGGTTGATAGATGAAGGTACATTATTGGGTTTTCAATTAGGTTCCGTTACATAAAATATTATTTTTTCTTTTTTTTTCTGTAACATCTAATGCTTATTAAAATTTCATATTTATGTTATGTACAGTAATCAGAGTATTTGAATTCATTTTTATTTATTTACATATTATTTTAATTATACACTCTTGTAAACATTAATAATGATTTTTATTTTTAAAATGATATATTATAATGTTTATCTAGATATGTATACTTATGAATATTTGTATGTATATATAGTACATGGAGATAATATTTCACATTTTTCTGTCATTCATTTTTCGCGTTACTCAAATCTATATTAAAATGAAAAACAAACAAACAAAAAAATAACAAGCAAACAATAAATTTCATCAGCAATAAAAAAAAAGTAATTCCATAAAAGGATAATTTTCAAAAATTAAAGAAGTTTTTAATAATTTTTTATATTAACATTTTATATTAACATATATATAATATAGTCATATTATGTACATATATATATAGTTGTAGCCTTGAAATCAAATATTATGTATGTAGTACCAGTAGTACATAGAATGAATGTATCAAAATTGACGAGCTCATATAAATGTACATAAGTACATACATATGAATATATTTATATGTACGAGTATTACAATTTAAAACAAATATTATACTATATACTATGTATCTCAAGGATGAAGTCGATTAAATATAAGTATGGTATAACCATATGTATAACCTCTTCTCTTACCTTTTTTTTTACGTACATACACACAGCATTATAAATGGTATTCACTCTGTATGACGGTACAACATGATGGTAGGCTTAATAATGATGTACATTAATAGTAAATGACGTACATAATTATGAATATAATATAGGCTTGGTTGTTATTTTATTTATTTACTTTCATATGCGTATACATATGTGTGTATTTTATTTTAATAAAAAATATTTTTCCTTTAAGCGATATTTTCTTATACTCTTTGGTTTTGTTTTTTTTTTGTTAAGAATAAAACATTCATTTAAATGAGGGAATATAAACTGACTTAACGCTTGTCTTATTTTCAAGGATTTTTAATATGTTCATAAATTATTTAGGATAATAGTACTGAATTAACGCAACACATATACATAAATTTTTTTAGAATTAATTAATTTATGTAAATTTTTAAAATTTTTACTCACTATAAGCACAGGATAATAATTGTATGTACTTAAATGAATTTGATCAGTTTGACGTGGGTTGATTTTGAAATTTCTAAAATATTATAGGTATGAATAGTGAATGATGATGATCGGAATGATATGTAAAAGGAATAATTTCTATAGCAAGGAAACAGGTAAATTTATTTTTAGACAAATAAAAATATTTATTTTAACTTCAATCGATTGAAATGTACACATACATACATTATTTGGTACATGAATCAAATTTATTTTATATTCTCTTTATTACAACAATTCTAATCTACATATAATCATTATTATACTGGCAAATAATCATGAAAATCTATAAATCCTAAATATTAGCCACGTATAATTTGAATTGTTATTATTAAGCCTTTAAGAAAATTCTTGATATAATAACAAAACACATAAGAATCCGGTAACGAGAAGGATTTATTATTATAGAAATTTTTTCTTTCATTTCATTATTATTTTTATAATAATCTGTAATTCCATTATTTCAAACTCTTTTATTTTTTAGTTACACTTGCTTACACATAACATATAGTTAAGAGAAGAAAAAAGGATAATGATTTTAATAGAAAAATTTTTAATATACTTACATACATATACATATATATTTTCATTCATTTACATAAAAGTATATGGCAGTATGTGTATGTGTTTAAATTGAATTGAATAACGTCACAAAAATAATGATAATATCAAATGAAATAAATTTTCTAATATAAAATTGAAAATGACAAAAAGAAAAATAAATGAAAATACCTAAATAAATATATAAATAAGTTAATAAAAAGCTAAGAAATAAGGAAGAAAAATATTTTGTATACATGTGTTTTTATTACATTTTTTTTTATAATGTTATTTTTACGTTCATATACCATACACAGAGTATACATATAGAGAGTTATATGTGTATATTATGTGAGTTGTAGATTTTAGGCATTTTCATATAAGTACTTACGTGTCCTTCAAATGAATGTCAGTTGGTTTTAGGATAGATAAATATGTACATATAACATATACATATATGTATGTATATATATATACAATTATATGACCTTGAACATTTATCTGTTTTTTTATTTTTATTTTATACATAGGCATAATGCATGTATTGTATGTATTCATAAAACGTATATACATTTAGACATAAAACAAATAAAACAACAAAAACACAAAAATACAAAATTCAATAAGATATGTAATACCGTAATATTTTCATTTCTGGGTTTTATATTCGATATTTTTTAGTTTGTGCAAAATTGAATAGGTTTATAGGTATGTACAGTTCACATTTGTATATATATAACGCTTGTATACTCGTATATCTATGTAAAATATATGTATTTAATGTGGTTATTAAGTAAATGAAATATTTAAATGGATATAAAAAGGATATATGCGAATAATTTATTACAGATAGAAAAAACAGCTGCTACTTATTACAACAAACTTTATTATAAATGGAATGTGCTAAAAAATAAATTAGCCTGTGTACTATATGCATGGCTATATGTATTTATGTACATATATGTATACATTCAATTTATACGTTTCTGCTCTTTTTTAGTACCTATATATTTGAATAGAATTTCGTATATAGTTTTTATTATAAATTCAAGAAATTACGTTCTAAAAAAATTGTATTTTTGTAGAAAGGCAAAAAAAAAAATTACTTTCGCACATACACTTTGTATCAAATTGCCATTAATTAAAAAGTGAACTATATACATATGTATATATAATGTTGTAATTTATTGAAAAACATTTTTTATTTTAAAATATATACTTGTACTAGTATATATATACTAGCCATGTAGCTATCTATCATTTGTATTTTATTTACTTTTATATAACAAATATCTTTTAAATTAACTTTTCAATAAATGTTATACATTCTATATTATACGTATATTTTATCCAAAAATAAATCCCTCATATTGTAGATGAAAATGAAATGAGAATTTTTCTTAAAATAAAAAAATTTTTCATATTTTCTAAAAATTAATAAAATTACTATTATATTACACATAAAACTACTGATCATATACATACATCTACTGTATAAATAAAATGTAAAAATAATTCTTAAAATTTTCGTTTTTTATACAAAATATTCTTCTATTGTGTTAGATTAAATGAAAAGGAAAATTATTTTATTGTATTTTTTTTTATTTTTATAGTTTTAAACGCCCACTCATACATATATATGTATGCATTATTAATACATTATAACACTATAACACATTATTATAGTTAACTCATGATAGATGTATGTATTTAAAAATGTATATATATATAATATAGTCGAAAATATCCTATTAAAAAAGTGTTTATACATTCCCTGAACATTTTATTACTTATAATAATCATTGAAATTTTTTTCGCAATTTTTATTATATTTTCGCATTCAATATTATAACAAATGAAAGTATATACAAATACATATACACACTTATGTATATATGTATGTATTAAATGAAAAATATTCACGGATGATAACGAAACAATAAATCAAGGCTATTTCAAGGTCGATATTTTATATTATTATTTCGTTCCTTTTTTTTTGTTTTTTTTCTCTGGAAAATTTTTTTTTTTTTAAAATGAATAGTTCGTTTAAAAATAGAATTATAAAAGGGCTTTTAAAAAAATATGTATGTTCATATATGTATATAGCTATTCATCGTAAGTATAGTATAATGTATTACGTATATTTATACTGTATTATTTTTCTATATAAACTTTTTAAAAAAAAAAAAATTGTAATTTCTTTTCTTTTCCTTTTCTTCTTCTTCTTTGTTTTTGTTTAAGAACAATAATAAAAAGTACGAAATGTTTAAAGAACTCTTAAAAATCTTTCGTCACACATATTTCATTTTTCAATAATTTTGCCCTTGTAATTGTACCTTCTGTTAAACATTCTAGTGTAAAGAGTGTAACACACTTCTAATTCTGATAATATATATATATATATGTATACCTAATATACACATAAATATATATATGTATACATATATACGAGTATGTATATAAATGTATTTAAATATATATAACTAAATTCTATTTGCTTCTATATACCCTTCCGGTACAACTATACTCGTATATACACAGACACACTTATCTAAATCTACTATATACCGTATAAACATATATAGGAAGTACATATTATAAACCATATTCATATACATAGATATACATATAATGGAAGATAATATGTATATAACTACACCCCCAGGAATCTAGAGCTCCATTTTAAATCTCATTGTAATATATACTACAAATACGAATATAAAAGCACAAAAAAAAAAATGAGGATAGAATCCGATATGTTTCAGAATTTATGTATGGAGTATGAGAATGAATGGGGTGTTTGACCTAGTTTTCTGTTATGTTTTTAACAGTCATCCATTCACATTCACAAGCATACTTACACATATAAGTACATATATATATTTATATGTACCATAATATATCTGAATATATATTCATCAACTATATACAATGCAAACTTTCACAGTCAGGATATATACTGGTAAAGCTTATGAATTCTCTTGTACGAAACAGAGAAAGAGAGTATGTACCATAAAGTCACATATATAGCGTTAGGACTCAAACATTTAACCTACATGCCTCTATATACATTTGTAAATGTGTAATGTATAAATTCGCACCACAAAATGTATCTATAGTATATATTGGAAATAAAATATTTTATCGTATTTTTGTATAATTGTAGAAATGTAGGTACATAATGTACCACGTACGTTATATTTTGTACATATATGAAAATGATGAATTTTTCTTATTTCATACATCAGATGTATGATGTATGTACCTATATATATTGTATTGTACATATACATATTTATTCGTATGAAAAGTGGCACCAATATGGCTGATACCTTTCAGCCTTTGTTAAAAAATGAAATAAATATAAAAATGTTAAAAAAAATTCTTACAAAGTTGACTACTTGAAAGAAAATGTTCGTTTTATTTTTCACTTTTTGTTTTACTACCTTTTAGTCCTTTTTTATGTTGTTTATTTCTGTGTGTGTGTGTGTGTGTACATATTTATGCACCTACATACATACTTAATTGAAAGAAGGTCACAAAAAAACGAACAAAACGAAATAAAAGCAATTAAGAAAAATGAAATGAAAAAAAAAATTATAATAAAATGAATATTAAAGAACTTTTGAATATAATTTTCTTATTTTTCTCTTTTATTGCACTACTTAGAAAATAAATTCCAAAAAATATATATTTTTTTGCATTATTTTTCAAAATAACAATGACAACATGAAAATTAATTTTGTGATTTTTTCATTCATCCAGCAGCAGAAAAATAATGAAAATTCGAAATGAAAAAAGGAATTGCTAAGAACAAGTATCATCTCTTACAGAATAGCTATAGCAATCATTTTAAAATGTCAGCAAAAAGTATAGTAAATCTGCAAAAAGGAATGCAACTGTACTCTCAATTAAATATGAATCATACAGGACAGGACCGTACATAAAATACATACATACTAATAAATGATATTTCATGTTCATTCGCTTAATCAATAACGACAGCCAGAAATACATTTTTGAGAATTAATTAATTTTCTTAAAAACAGGACATTTTAAATTATGGTTATACATACTTAAATAATTGAATTTGAATTATTGAAGAATTCGACCACAAATTATAAAACTTTTTTCGTGAAATAAAATTTAAAATTTTTTTGTTTTGAATTTTTCACTAACAAGTATATGTATCGTATTTAATTCTTGTGAATATTTTTTTTATTTTCACGTTCCAATATCACATCATAAGTATTCAAAAATGTATACGAATATAAGTATATCCTTTATAGTATATCCTAAGGATTATCTTGATATCAAAATTATGAAAATATAATTAAAACCAGAAAATCCAAAAACCATAATCTCCGACACATGTAAAAATGTATACGAGTATGTATGCATGTGTGTGGAAAACTATAAATGCGGTTTATCCTTTTTTTTTGTATTATTTACATCTCTATTTACTCGACTCGTAGTGTATTCATTTCAAGCACAAAAATCGTATTCATGATATGTTAAACTAAAAACTTTTATAAAAGTTTAGAAACATAAAAATTACAGAAAATTTCATTTTACCATGTAGAAAATAATTTTTTTTTGTTCGTTCGTTCACAGAAAAGTCCAAAACTTCTTACGAAAAACAAACTGATTAAAACAATAATTCACTTACAAAATAATAAAATAAAACTAAATAAAAATTATTTTTTTTTTTAGTTTTTCTGCAGGAATTAAAGTTTGCAATAATTCGAAGTAATAATTTGAAATAATCATAGCAAAAAAAATTAATTCCAAATGAACAAAATTCAATTCCAATCATATGACAAAAAAGTAAGGAAAATAATTTTCATTATTTATTTCCAAATTTCAAACACTTTCAAGTTCATTTAGTTTTGAATGAATATCAATCACAGACAGGCACAGCCAGTATCAGCTTGCTGAGAGAAAATATTTCTTAGCTCTTGTCAGCATCAAGTAACTGAAATGTTTACTTTACTAGAGTTTATTATACAAAAAGTCAATCTCTTTAAGGTCTAAAAAGCCCTCTCGTGTAATTGATTTGGTTTCTCTACCAAGAGTTCTCTGTGTTGCAATCCACAGTGATTAAACCCAGATTGAAATATGGATCGTCGAATTATAAAAAAAGAATAGCCGAATGTAAGTAATTATTTATTTTGTCGAAAAGTCCATTCGAAATTACCTCTTTGAGATTGTTTTATAATTTTTTTTAGGATTTTTCAAAACTGATAACTAATAATGCGGTTGGAACAATAAAACATTTTAAATTTTTCAACAAAATCTACTTACATATATAAAACACATTGCATATCTATGGATCTAATATTGATAATTTAGTATTTTGAATAAATTTTTATTTATATGTTTCGTAAGTATTTGAGTATATATCAGATGAAATTTGTTTCAATTTATTCATTCTTTACATCACACAAAATATTCAATAATAAATCTACATTACATATACTTGTATACATGTATGAAACGTAAATACATACAAATACTGAGTATAATAATTTAAAAACGTGAACGCGTTTATATTCTTATGTGTATACAGTGTTTTTTTTTATTGGCATATTGTCAAAAATGCCTATTTTTTTATAATTTCAATGTTTTCTTTATACTTATAGTTAAAAACCCAATTGTATCCGATTGTTAAATTTAAACAATTTTTACATAGGAACTAAATATATTCAGGATCTGAAAATACATTTTTTTTTTATTTGTTTTTAATATAGAATTTTTTTTCTTCAAATAATCAAGACAAGAAGAAAAAATGAAAAGATAAAAAATTTCTTTGGTAAAAATTCAAAAATTTAATTTTCAAATTAAAATAAAAAATACAATTCAGAATAGAAAAAAATATTAGTACAAGTAAATCGTTTCAATTATAAAACTATGTCAAAATCAAATTATTAATTCATGTGTCTACATATTATATTGTGCATATACACACTTTCAAATATCGAATATGTATACAATTTGTGAACAAATAATTATGTGTCTCTAATTTTGATGAATACTAAATTTAAATGAAATATGTAATTAAAAAAATAAAACACAAATTTTGATGTACAATAATAATTATCTAATGTTATTACGTGTATGTGTATGTACTCGTGTACTCGTATTTATGTAAATAGATGAAATTTTTATCAGCATTTTAATTTCAATCATCAAGATTGAACAAAATAATTTAAAAGTTTTAATATTTATGTGCATAAATCGTTTTCTATTCTACACCAGAGAATTATATGTGAACATGTTCAAATGAATTAATTTATAATTTATTTAAAAAAGAGAAAAAATTAACTACATAAATGATGATTAAATAAAAACTTTAAAATATGTAAAATATTTAGAATTAAAAATTATTTTTTTGGTTTCCAATTATATAGCTACAGAAATACATATTTTGTACATTTTGTACACTCGTATATAAATGAAGTACATATATACATATGTACTGTACTGTACTTATTATACTCGTAATTGATCAAGTGCAATTACACATACACATATGAGAATATACTCATTCATTATGTATATTCATGTATTCGTTACATGGATTAAATATTTAAATTTTTATTTTAGTTTTTTTTTTCCTGATTTGTATAACATGCATATAATATTTAATCAAATTTTATGCACGAAACAATCCACATCCAAATCCATACCATATACGTGTGCATACAACATATATTTCAAATTATAAATAATAATAAAAAAAAAAAAACATTTTAAAAATTGTTGTATGTAGTTTTTCTCTTGTTTTTAATTTTATACAATGCAGTAAAAGGTTCTATTTACAGTATTGTTTATTTATTTATTTTTTTTTTGTGCTTTGCATTTGTTGTACAACAACTGATGCTTTGACCTTTTTGCAATAAGTGAAAAAGTGAGCAAGTATAGCAGAATATTTTTATATCAAAACTCATATTTATATTACATTACTATACGAGTATATGCATATGATTTGTGTATATACAGCATGCATATAAAATACAAGAAAACACATTTAAAATTATTAGACCGGATCAAAGATTCAACCTTTGCCCTTTTATTTTCAATTCATTATTATGCACATACAGGTGCATATACTACATAAAGGTATGCACATTAATGCATACCTACAACTACAAATATACATACAACACAACTTATATCATATCATACTCAAACAGAATATTAAAAAGCTTTCCCAGGAAATTTAGGATTTTCATTCATTTAGCTTGTGCATTATTTCATCCATATATATGATGCACATACACACAAAAAGAAATGTATGTATATGAGGACGAATAGATGATTGGATGGACTCATCGTAGGTGGATGCACTAAATGCATTCAAATGCAAAAATATCATACAGAAAATATCGTTTGAAGATTTTCTTTCTTTATGATTTACACGTGAAAAATTTCTGTATTTAAAAAATTCATGTATTTCTGTATTCCATCAAAATCTAAATTTTGAAACAGAAAATATGTAGTTATATTACATTCACTTGTACGAGTACATTTAAGAAAAAAGAAAAACATTTTTTTAAAAAAAGGTTTCTGTTTTTATCTTTTAGAGGAGTACTTTTAAGTCATTTTGAAATTGAATTAAAACGATAATTTCAACGATATACATGTATGTATATACTGTACCATAAAAGTTTTCATTTTGCCTTGTCAGTTAATTCATTTCTCTTTCTGCTTTTGATTCTCGTTTTTCATTTCTCGTCTTTTAATTTAGTAATGTTGCAGATGCAATGTTGTAACTTCCACTTATAACGTATACAATTTTATTGAAAACAAAATGCAATGCATGATGGACATGGAATCATGAAACAACTGAAAAAAAATATAAATAAAAATGAAAATGAAAAATGAAATGAATTTGTATAGAATAAGAGTACGCTTACCGTTTACGTATTACATTCACTTACGAGTATATTCTATATTAAGGACTCTGTTCAATTATAAAACGATAAAATGGATATTCCAAGGAACTTTTGATATTTAGTTTTCATGGAGAATTTTAAAAAATTGTATCAGTTATAGATATTTTACATTCAAAACATATTTATTTACATCCAGTATTTCATTTTCTGTTATTGTGCACTTATAAGCATACAAGAGAAATGAAACGTAAATGATATATGTAAGAAAAATATTTACTTTTATATTTAATTGATTAAATTATTTTTTATTTTATAAATTAATGCCAAAATATTTATTAATTTTTTTTAAAAAGTTTAGTTGAATAGTATATAATGTATAGTTATAAATATTCTTGGATATATGTATTTCATTATTTTTATTACATTCCATATATACACATATATACATATAGCTATGTACATGCGCATATATCAAAAAATAAAGATAAATATATTTCAAGATGAACATTTATTATAAAATAACATGGCAATAAAAATTTATATCATTACATCATTTATCAAATGTGTACTCATTCGTATATGTATGATACATATATGTACGTGTGAATTTCTGTTATTTAGTTTATTTTACTTATTTTTAACATTACAATGTAAGATGTACATATATTCACATGTGTAAATGCATATATTCACTCGTACATATACACGAACATAAAAAAAGAAAATAATAAGATATAATATATACTTCAAGATTTATTGTATTATATAATTTGAAATGATAAAATATTATTAAGCTTTTACATTTATGATAAAAAGAAAATTAAAAATTTATTTTGGAAGACTTAAACAATTCCACATGACTATAATGACACGAGTATTTTCCATACCTTACCAGTAATAAAGATAAATTCAGCTTCTCATTTGTAAACGTACTCGTATTTACATATTCCAGAATAAAAAAAAAATAATTAAAATTTCTTAAAAAGCATATATGCATAAATAATCATTCTAATCTGAAATTATAAATTTTCAGCATCAGATCTCTATGGAATATATAATAACCTTGACCATCCTTGACATTTAAAATAATATTTTATACCGATTCAAATATTATATATGTGATGCGATATTCTGTACACGTTTGAATATAGAAATTAAATAATAATAAAAAAAAACAACAAAATATATACATACATATATGTATAATATATAAAATGAAAGGATTTCAATTTTTCAACTCTAACCTTTTACAATTTACCTATAGGAGAATGTTATTTTTAAATAGGAAATCCTGAAAAAAAAATGTAAGTATAAAAGTGATATTTCTCTTTCATTTGGCTTTTCATTAAGTTTTTCATTTTTAGTAATTCGTTGTGTTTTGTTTTTAAGGTACAGATTTTAAATAAAAAAATTATTTTTATTTGAAGAGGAAGAAAAGAAAAAAAAACAGGAACAAAAATAATAATATGTATAATAATAATTTATAATATATACAATTTTTTTTTTTCGAACAAATGAAAATGGAAAACAGAAAATGAAAATATAGAGAGTAGGAAAATTCAAAAAAAAAAAAAAAACCAGTCTGTAAATTTAAAAAATTTAAAAAATAAATTTAAAAAGGAAATAATGAAAATGAAAATGGAAAATAGAAATACATATTTTCATCTATATATCTAGAGATGATGGTACATGTATAACATGTGTGTATCATAAAAATAAACTTTTTACATAATAGTAGGTAATTGGTAATTTATTTCATATACAAAAAATATAAAAAAAAATGAAAACTAATCTCTTATGAAAATTAGTTGTACACAAGTGCATATACATACTGTTTTTAATTTGTGTGTGTATGCTATGCATTTAGTTATTTACAATTACGTGCATCAATTCTAATTACGTACGTATATATAATACAAGGTGCCATGTTTTAACATGTAGAAATTAGTATCACGGAATTCTTTGAAATGTTTCATGAAAAAAATTGTACTACCGAAAATTTCTATCGACTCTATTTTCGACGCTGGAGGGCGTTGAAAATTTTGATTTTTTTGCAGGACCTTCAAATACAAAATCATGTATAACTTTTTGTGCACCCTACTTTGGAAAATTTAGGGAAAAAAACTCAAAAGAAAAAAAAAAACTCAAAATTTTCAATGCCCTCTAGCATCGAAAATAGGGTCAATAGAAATTTTTGCTAGTACAATTTTTTTCATGAAACATTTCAAGGAATTCCGTGGTACCAATTTGTACATGTTGAAACGGGACACCCTGTGTATAAGTATTTATGTATTTGCATGGTATGCACAAATATATTTTTCATTATGTTTTAATTAATTCCTTTATTATATTCACCATCAGAAAATATACAGACACTCGTTATTATGTATACAAATAGTTTTAGTTTTTTTTTTTCATACGAGAACATGCATATACAAAATTAATCTATTTCTTTGGGATTCTGTTGTATAAGCACAATAAAATAAAAAGAATTTTAAAAAATAAAATAAAATAAAAAAAAATTAAAAAAGGATGGGTTACATAAAAGAATATAAATAATTGTGTATATATACCATAGAATTAAAACAAAAATTCCAATAACAAAATACAGGTTATGAGAACATATTTTATATACAAGAAATTATACATACACGCATACACTCTGTACTCATTACTCGTATACTTGTATATATTTATCTAGCTTTGACCTAGACCTGCTAACATTTACATATGTTTGCTTTTTCATATACATATATTTTATATACAAATTTATATACTTATGTAAAACTTTTCTATGTAGATATGGTAGATATACATACGTATATAATAGAAAATAGAGCTTAGAATGTACATACATATAATACATATAATACATATAAACTAAAAAGTTCTATACAAAACAAACAAAATGCAATACAATACATACTTACATAAATATTATGAAAAGAAAAGCGTACGCATGGCCATATTTTTGTGAATGTGATTTTAAACATATATGTATAAAAAAGCTCAAATATCCAAACATTTGATTTTCATTTTATTTTACAGTTTACTCTATATATGTTTACTCTTCTAAATATATGCATCGTTTCTATTTACATCATATAATATCATATAATATGTACATATATTTATAAATATGTATTTATAGATAGATTATGTACAACGATACAACCATACAACTGTACAACCAGTACAACGGTAAAACATGGGTACAACGCAGTACAACATTATGTATACAGTACATTCATGTGTATACATAGTCCTTTGACATTTTTCATCGTGTATATAAGTAAGTTAATAATACATATTCCTTAGTTTTTATATGTACATATGTATGTACATATCTACCTAGATAAATAATATAAAATAAAATGTATATGCTACGTACTTATATGCATAACATCCCACATAAAATACAATAAAATCCTGTTTCTATCCCGGGAGCTTTTTCAAAATGGCGTTTAAAATAATATTTCTCAACTGGGACATTATTGGGAATGGATATAACCTGATTTTGATTTTTGTTTTTCTTTTATATTTATTTTTTTGATCTATTTTCTCTCGCGTATATGTACAGTAAAATAATGTATAAATGCACATTATACAGTAATATCGGTAATATTTAAATATCTTCCTTATTTCTATGTCAGTAAAATATTATGTTCATGTCATGTATGTTATGAGCATATGTATATATTATGTGTATTGTGTATGTATACAATATACACAAAAAATTTTACTGATGGTATTTTATATTTTATATACCAATATTATACTCATACACATTATCAATACACAAAGATAAATTCACGTGGGTTGGCAAATAGTCCTATTACATATATTATTTATTTTTTCTTTAATAAAATTATACCATTATGCAAATTCAAAAGTTAACGAAAAAATTATAATATGCATAAATTTAATTTATTTTTATAGTCATACCGAATTTAAAATTTTTACGCACGTATTATACAACATTATAAATTTACGTTTATATGTCATTTTTATAGCCCACTGTATATGCTCTAGTTCTAGTTGTAATGTAAAATGTACATAGATGTACGTATATAGATGTAGATGACATTTACATACAAACATTGTATGTACATACATAGTATGTATACACGATCGTATCGTATTCGTATATAATATAATGTTTATCTCTTATGGTTCAATGGTGGTATACCTATTTTGAAAATTGAAAATGTTCATAAATCAATTTTTATTGATAAAAAAAATATAGGTTAATAAAATTCCAAGTAACCTATTAAGTATATGCACATACATAATACTATATATTTGTAAATGTGTAAAAGTTATGTGATTTTCTATAAAAAAATTGATGTATACGTTGTTGTATTTATAAAATTGTAACATTGATGATTAATGGACAAACTTTTTAAATAATATTCGTTCGTAACTGTTGAAACTGTTCCAAAATTCGATTATTATTCGAACTACCATATATGATACTTGCCGTATTCGTATACCTGCGCGTATATTATGGATATGGATAAAATAGTTTTGGAATATTTGTATGAATAAATATGAAATCATAAATTTAATTAAAAATGTCAATTTGAAATTTAAAAAGTAAAATAATTGCATTTATAGATAAAATATTCGCATAGTTGCTATTTTAAAATACACTTTTTCTGCTGACAATATCAATGATTTATTTGAAAGAAAAGATTTGTTTTTTTTATTGAATGATCATTTGAACTTTAAATGATTTTTCATTATTGCATAAATTTAAAAGTAATTTTTGAAAATATTCGTAAAAATGGATATTCACAAATTTTTGAATTTTTCTTCTTTTTTTTTTCTATGTGTAATCAAAAATTTTGAAAATTTTCATCAAATTCCAAACTTGGTCTACGTCGAATAAAAGATTTTAATTAAAACTGACACTGCCCACATTATGATAAAATGATTATTATATAAACATGTTTTCATACATGTATAGAACACTTGTGGTAAAAATCAAAAAATTTCAGTTATTTTTCTCTCATTTTCATTTTCAGCCTTTAATAAATTCAATAAATACGAACGTAATGTATGCTTGAAAATTAATATTGAAACACATAAATATATGAAAAGTATATAATGATATAGTTATATATAAGTATAGTTATATATAGTTATAGTTAAGCAACCTTAAAAACCATAATATTGTTGGAAAAATATTTCAAAATGTCTGAATTTCATTAATTTAACAATAGGATTATTTGCAATTATGTGGGATATCGTATCAAATACAGGACAAAATAGGATCATTTTTCAATGCGTCTAATAATAATCAAATCAATTTTTTTTTGGATTGTCCATATCCTATTTTTGCAATATTTTTTTTTCTTTTTTTTTTTTTTTTTGAAAAAAAAATCTCAAATTCAATTTGAAATGTTCGTAATGGTATTGGTATGGTGTAGTATGTATATAGGTCAACAGAGAGGAGAAAATAATGTCGGAAATTAGGTCAACCCAATAAATATGGAAACTTTCTTATATATGTACATTCTATATATACATATACGTTTATATTTTCATATTTACATTTATGTATACGTATATACGATATACCCATATAAATGAGATAATAAAAGAATATTTTTCTTAAAAAAAACTTTCATACAAATACGAGAACAAACACATCATCATTATAAATCTTATCTTAGGATCTGTACTATAAATTACTTTTTGATTTTGTTATTTAGTACCAAATTTTCATTTTCCCCAAATACGAAATTCCAAAAAATATAAGGAAAGAAATTTAAGAATTTCAGATAAACTTCTTAGAAGTTCATTTATAATATACACAGATATTTGATAGGAAATAATATATAAGACTTCAATTCAATGAAAAAAAAAATACCATATTTTTTTTTTAATATGAAATAACCAGAAAAAGGAATTAATTTTGGTTGTCTTAACGTTTAATGTTCGTTTTTTTATTAATTTATAGCACGTACAATCGTACATTATGTTTATTTTCGTTTATTTTATTGTTTACTTTAATTGCAAATAAGTAATGAAAATCGAAAATACATCACAGCATAATATTTATAACGAATATAAAATTTGCACATAAATGTACAATATTTAAAAACATAAGACAGAGATACAAATATTATAGCTAAATAGAACGAAAATATAAATCAACAATAAAGCAAAAAATAAAAAACGGATTTTCATTATTATTTATATGCTTTCATTAGATATATCCATTTTATATTTAATTTTCTATATACTACTATTACACCCTATATAATATCCTACTACACCTACTACAAAATCCAATCCGTTTTTCTTAATTTTTCTCTCATTCTCATTTTTCTTGTTCTTTATAGAATTTCCTATATTTCTTCTATTTGAATAAAATACAAAACAAAAAATATATAATTCATATACTCGTACATTATGTATGTATAAGCTTTTCTTTTGCCTTCTCTACCGTAATGTATTTGTCTCATTTTGCTTATGTTAACAACTGTATTGTATGTATCGTATTGCAGAACTGGCAGAACCAAAAACCTTCCTAATGTTCAAGGTCAGACAAGATGGTTGAAATTGTTAAAAAGCCTTATGAAAAATCAATAAACACTTTTAAATGCTTTTATAGAAAATATCATATCATCATAACACAAAATATATACATAACTATACTACTATGACGTTAATGTATAATACAAAAACTAAAATGATATTTAAAAAAATACTAGATTATTATCATTATCATTTTGCTTAGATATCTATTATCTATT
The DNA here is from genome assembly GCA_951394055.1 of Villa cingulata. Lineage (NCBI taxonomy): Eukaryota > Metazoa > Arthropoda > Insecta > Diptera > Bombyliidae > Villa > Villa cingulata. The sequence continues at coordinate 12,346,608 of OX596018.1, read as the reverse complement.
ATATACATATAGTCATAGCATAGCTAAGCTAAGAAGTTTTATAATAATTTCATTTTATTTTTTCCTTCTTCTATAGGATTATGCATTCATCATTAGGTATTTATTAAGATATTTTGGATTCTTATTCATATACATATGTACGGATATACAGGGTGATTCTATTCAACATCTAAAAATTTATATCACTGCGTTTCTATGAGGTATTTTATAAAAAAAATTGTGTTAGAAATTTCTATCGACCTTATTTTTGATGCTAGACATTCTAACATAAAATCACTTGTAACATTTTGTGCACCCTAAAATTTAGTATTCTAAAATAATAATTGTAGGAAACAAAATTACTTTTCTTTTGATATCCTGCAACATCTAATTAAGAATTCGGTTCCAAGAGAAAAAAAACATACTAAAGTCAAAATTTATTATGAATTTTTTCAAAAATGTTGAGCTTAAATTAGGTTCGTAAATAAAATAAAATTATAAGGCTAGAATGTCCTTTTTCAAAAGAAGAAATCTTGAAGTCGATAGTATGATCCATTAACGAGTTATTGAGGATCAAAGATGTATGAAAAGGGTCAAAAATGTGTGTAATCAATACTTCCAAATTACCTATTATGAGTTAAACATTTAATTGAAATGGCACAGCAGTGTATTGATATGTTTTGTGTGTTTATTTATTTTTGTTTAGTAGTATATTTTTGTTATCACAATTTATCTTTATCTTAAAAATGAAAATTATCAACTATGGGTATGGGAGGCCAATTTAAAAACATAATAATAAATGTGCATTTAAAATCAATAAAAATTATTCTCATTATTCAAATAAATTAATATTAGAAATATACAATTTAATTTTTTTGTATGTATATTTTTCAAATTCAAATTAAAAAAAAATTACAATGAAAGAATAAAACACTAAAAGAAAAAAATAATTGTGAAACTATAGAAAAAAATAACTATAAAAATAATCTTCGTTGATTTTCTTTCTACAAGTTTACAAGTACAAGAATTTTCATATTATCCTTGCGAAAAAAAAAATAATAATAATAATAACATACCAGAATTTGTAAAGCAAATACGAATATTACTCCTGTAAATGCTGTAAATGACCTACTTTCGAGCTGAGACAAAAGGAAGAAGAAAGAAGACATTTTTTTTTAATTTTACTTAAACAGGATTAAATATCAAATAAATACGAGTATATGTATGTGTGTATGTGTAGTGTGTACATAACGAGAAAAAAAATGAAATTATGTATTTTTATAAAAATTCTGCAGTTTATTATGTTACCACTACCATACATACGTAACGTAAAATGTACATTGATATAAATTTAATTAAATTCTACGACTATATTTCTGAATTATATTACCCCAACATTTTTTTTTAATATCTAAAATGTCAATTTGCGATTTATATAAGTATATACGTACGTACTACGTACATGTATATAGTCACATTAAATAAATGAATAAATAAATATACATACATATCTATCTAAAATCTGATTATATACTTGTACACATATGTACAATATTTTCTAATTTATATTTAATTTGCAAATATGTATATAAGCGAGCACTCGCATATACGGTGAGTAAGGCACATGAAATTAATTTTATTTGTATGCTTTTAAATTGTATGCATGGTCGCATGGTATAGAGAGCGAATAGAATGAAATAAGCCAGCTTCCTTATTCGTCCTGTGTATATATAGTTTTGGTTTGTTATAATCTAAATCTAAATAAATCGATTGTCATATTGCAATTTGAATTTGTGTCGAGTGGGTGTAAGATATGGAAAATGATTATAATGATATTGATGATGATGGTGGTTGGTGATAATGATGATAATGATGATGATAATGATGACGATAATAATAATAACAATATTGTGTTTACTTATGTTATGTACATATACTACTTAGTAACTTGTATAAAAGACATTGGATGGATGGAAAGATTAAATCGAATAATTTTATTGATATGTAGGTACACAATTTTTTTTTCTCTACAATTATTTTTTTCATCCTCCTTTTTTATATTCTACTCGTATATGCTATTTGGCCTACATTTTATTATATATTTCATCGAAAAAATTCATGAACATATAAAATACAAATCGAAAAAAGGAAAAAAAAAACCGAAAATTGTACAAATATTATGTATCTAGACCAATACATGTATAAAGAAGGGATATAAAAAACAAAATAATAACGTATACATGTACACAATGTATAGCATATGTACAAACAAATATATAGTCCATCAAGTTAACAATTAAATACAGAAAAAAGCTTTTTACATCAGACATGCTCACTTCATAAAATATAAAACTTCAAAAAAAAAAAAATTTACCTACATATACATACATATTATGTACAAGGTATATGCAAGTATGTATATGTAATGTATTTATTTATTGTGTATATATAGGTATATATTATTCATCTCAATAATATCTACATAAACATACTCTTATGTATCTACATATTTCACAAATATTTGTTGTACACTATTATATATGTATGTACATTTACACACTTATACATTGTGTGCTACAATATAAACTTTTAATTACGAATATATTTGTTATTTCCTTTTTAAAATATATATAGTATTACAATACATACTTAATACAAACGCAAACAAACATGACTTCATATAGTATACATCATATATACAACAAAGCAAGTACATATGTATTCACATATTTATCATTAAGAAAAAATGTAGCGTAGGTGTAGGTGATGAAAATTTTCTACTAAAAGGATTCATATATAAATTGTAATCAAAGTATGTACTCGTATTTTTTTTTTTTTTTTTTCTATAAAAATTCTTTGCTTTGATGACATTTTAAATAATTTTTTTTTCTGTTTTGTTATATTAATTTTTATTTCATTTTATACACTTACGAGTATACATTTATATATAAGTATGTAGTATGTACTGTACATATGTACATATGTATCTGGCAATAAGAAATTTATAAAATTGCAGTTGGCATATGAAAGAAAGACTACTCCTTTTATATTAAACTTCAAATTTAATTTGTAGGCACATTATACGAGTATGTATATACGCACTATTATCTGTTATTATAAGAAAAATAAAATGTTTTATTAAAAAAAAAAATTCAATTTAATTTTAAAGAATCCTTTTGACTTGAATAATTTGAAATAATCAAAAACAAAAATTATTTAACGCTGAGCATTTGAAAAATTGCGATATTTGAAACATTTTATTTTTACCAATCCACATAGTATTACTTGTACAATTACATAGATTGACGTATAACAATCGATTTATTCTTCATGATCATACTAATTTCATTGCAATTTAATTTGAATTTTTGAAGATTTATATGTATACATAATATGTATGTATGTAATTTGTCACTGCAGTATAGAAAAACAAATCAAAATGAAATATTAAATGGATGACTACAAGGTATGTGAGGTATGAGTATATCAGCGTTATAATGTTGTTGAACAAAAATATGTATAAATGTATGTATGTTTATTAAATAAAAATCTTAGGAAACTATGTTTCATTAATTTCATTCGAATTTTGTTTGTTTTTTTCGATCAAAAATAATGTAATGTAACAATATTTATTTATATAATATTTATTTGAATAATTTATACAAATAATATAATTGAATAAAATTCTTTTAAAATTTTTGAAGAAACTATTTCGATTCATTTGTTCATATATTCATCTAATTATTTACAATTTTTTTATTATCTACGTTTGTACATATATATACATAAAACATACATATTATGTAAAAACCACATTACAAAAAAAATTTTTTATTTATCTTCTCTTAATAATTCAAGTAGAACAAACGGATTCAACAATAATCAGCCACAATGAATAATACCTTGATTTTAGACTCTAAGGTATTAAATGTGTGTAAATTAATGTTTAAAAAAAAATTATATTGTAAAAAAAATGCACAAATATATATTATAATAATATTAGATATTGCAATAATTCATGTTCTTAAATTTCCAGATCAAAAATCAAGAATCATCTAATAATCAATTTCAATATATAAAGTAAGAATTTAATCAAAAACTAACTTTAAGAAAAATATTTAATAAGATAAACATTAAATTCTGCTCTCTTTTTTTTTTAGTCAAAAATTTCATGAATCTGATTCATCATCTCATGATATATTTACAGCGCAATCAGGTGATCAAAGCAATGACAATGGTAATTAAAAATAATTTTAATTCTTAATTTACATTAAGTTTTTAATGATATTTGTTCAAATAATCACTTTATTCCTTAAATTTGAATTTTTTGCATAAATTTTAATGCAAATATTCAACTATAAATATAATAGAATGAAATTTATTTAAATTTATAGAAAAATTTTAGTTCACTTTATTTTTTATTTCAAACAAAAATATCATTTCAATTAATTTGATATTTTTAAAAAAATTTTTGAGATAGTCAGTAATGACATTTTAATGTTAAAATTTTATTTAAAATTTTATTTACTCATATATATAAGATATACGAAAAACCGAAACTTTTCCATTGACAAAAGATTCATGTTTAATGGGTAAATCAGAAAAATTTGCACGTAATTTATTAGTATATGAAGTCCAAGATAAAGAGATAGAAAATGAAGAAGATCTAAATAGAGAGAGATCACTTAAGGAATTAGGTTTTAAGCAAAATGAAATTGAAGGTTGGGATAAAATTGAACAACCAAGAAAACCAGATCTATTGGAAATTATATACAAAAAGATTAGAAATCATGAACATACAAATGTTCAAATACGTATCGGTCAAACGACATTCTGTTGTCATATGTTGGTATTACAATGTTATTCGGATTTCTTCAAAGATTTAAATGATCAACAAATCGTGATATTGCCAGCAGATAAAGTAACACCACAATCATTCGTAATGATATATGAATGGATGCTACAAAACTATCCATTAATACAACGTGATGGTTTGTTGGAATTATTTACAGCTGCGACTTTTTTAAAAATTAATGATCTATGTGAACAATGTTGGGCATGTATTGATGATGGTGAACTTATAAAAGAAGATGTTGCATTTATGTTATATTTGGAAGCGAAAAAATATAAACATGATTTAATCCAAGATATTATGTTGAATCGAATAGGTAAATTCTTCTTAACAATGGTTGCATCAAAAGATTTTCTTGAATTGACTGCAGATGAAGTAGGTAAAATTTTTGAAAAAAATACAATTGCAGTACATACAGAAGCCGAAGTAAGTTCATACATGCATTCATACATTCATATTCATATACATACATGTGAAATTTTAATTTGTACAAATATAAATAATTTTTAAAGGTGCTAATGGCAGCTGTACGATGGTTAAATCATAATTGGGATGAGAGAAAAAAATACATTTTAGAAATTGTGGGACGTGTACGATTCGGTTTAATGCTACCATGGCAATTACTTGAATTCAGAAGAAATGCAGATACAATCGAACTTGAAAGAGTTATTAAACACCCAGTTGTACAACAAATGTTAGACGATGGTTTTTCGTAAGTGGAAAAAAAATATTTTTTTTTAAAAAAGTCACCAATTTTTTCTCAATTTGATATTTATATATAAATGTATAATACCTATATTAGATACGTAACTGCAAGATATTGGTATGCAACTGGCATTGAAGTAACTGCTGCTATGAAACGGCTAAAATTACAACCACCTGAAGAACGTTTATGGATCAAAGATGAGATGTTTACGAAACAATTAGAATGTCCAAACCTATATTGTATTTCGTATTGTTCATTTCTTGATTTTATGAGAATGATAAGAGACAAAGAAAAGGCATACTGGAAAAACTATGAATTTCATGATATAAATCCAAATTTGGTATTGAAAAAATCTAAAGAAGATGTAAATTTTACAAATTTTAATTTTGAATATGAATACAAAAGTATATGCAGGACACAACAACAACACCAATAATCATAAATTTTTATTTTATTTAAAACACATACCTACGTTATATATGTGATAATTTGTTAAATTTCAATGTATTTTTTATTCACTTTCTATAAAGCAAAACCTTTGGTTTTCACTTCACATAAAATAAAATTAATATGCTGTATAATTACAACACTGAACACTCCAAATATCACTTCAAGTAATAATTACATTTAGGCTAAGTAACAAATTTTTTCGTACCTATGTTTATAAACATAAAAAATATATATAATTTAAAAAAAAAAAAAATCTTATATCCTTTTTCATTTAAAAATTTTAAAAATCAAATTATAATTTATGTGTATTGGTGTTATTTATCGATTGTGGTTATTTCAATAAAATAATGAATCTTTAAATGTTAGCTGAACTAAAAAGAAGTAACCACAATATAAAATCCGAATACTTTAGTCAAATTTCCAGTTGTAAGATGAACACTCAGGTGTTCTCGAAAACTGTTATTTAATTATTGTTATTGGTAGTTTTGTTTTTTTGAATTTAAAAATTTATTGAAATGAAAAAGGACAAAAATATACATATATGACTCAAATAAAATTTAATTTACGATGGAAATCATTATGAAAGAAGATTCAATAAAAAGCCATAGATCGATGTTCATCTTACAATATGGGAATTAAAATTTTAAAAGTAACATATATCTTCACTTTTTTCATAAATATAAAATTATGTATTTACCACTTCTTTGTTTTTATTTTTATTTTATTTTAGTTGGACATTTTTAGGCGAAAAGATCAATTCACTCAAGTTTCTGTAATGATGGGAAATCTAAACGAAAATAAAAGTATTATAAAATTATAATTATTTACAATTTATTATTTTTAATTATGAAAAAAAAAAAAATACAATTTATTATATTCTTATCCATATAGAAAAATATAATGATAATTGTATATCAGAATGGAGACAAGAAGATACAAATACAAAAATTGTTAAATTTGTTCGAAACGAATCAGAGCCACATTTATTGGTAAATGAAACAACAATTGTTAGTAAAATAAGAGAAATAAAAAACGTCGATTATTATAATAGACATTTAATTCCAGAAATAAGGTATTACTCTGAACAATTTATTAAAACAATAAATTATTCATATCTTTTAAAACAAAAAATAAAAAAAAAAGTATTTGTAAATATTTTGCATTTGTAGAGATTGCATCCAAAATATGATTCTAATATTTGGTGGTATAGATCCAAATTTAGGAAGTTCTTATGATCTTGAGGCTAGCGGAAAAGATGTTATATCATATAACTATAAAATGAATAATTGGGAAATATATTCGCATATGCCAGGCTCAAAACATCATCATTCTGCAGTAATTTGTAATGGAAAAATTTATATTATAGGCGGTTCAAAGCCATCATTGAACACTTCAAAGCCAGTAATAGAATTGATTTTTTCGCATAGAAGATAGATAAGAGAACAATTTTTTCACTTTCATTTTTATTTTATTTTTTATTTTTTTTTTATACAGGTAATTTCAAAATCAGTTTGGAGTTTTGATTATCATAATCTTGAATGGACTTCAGAAACAAATTTACCATTCGGGCGTCGTGATTTTGGTGTAGTTTCAACTAAAAATGGTTTTTATGTTATTGGAGGTGAAAATAATTTAAATTTTGCACTTTCATCAATGATTTACTATGACATAAAAAATCGAAAATGGATCAAAGTATATTATTATGAAAATTTTTTTAATCATTACACAATAATATACAATAATATTATGTATATTTAATACTTTAGAAACCGTCACTTAAATTAGCAAGATCTGGTCTGTCATGCGTTATAATTGGCAAACAAATTTGGGTTGCTGGAGGAATATTATCTACACAAAATAAAAATGTATTTACTGATTCGGTTGAATCATATGATTTTAAAACTGAACAATGGACTGAAATTGGTGTTTTAAGAAAACCAAGGTACATACATTTCAAATTTACTATCCGAAATAAATATGTGGCTTATTTTATTGATTTTATAAATCTATATTAAATATAAGATGTCTTGCGAAAATGGTTTTAATTAACAATACACATTTGTATATTGTTGGCGGTATTACATCATTAGACAATAGTGAAAACAATTATATATCATTATCTTCAATAGATAAATTTTATTTTAATGAGAAAAAATGGAAAAAAGTGGCTAACATGTTAACACCAAGGTTCGTTTAAATATTCTGACAAAATTATGAATTATTACCGTTTATTAAAATTCTTACAGACATGGTCATGATGTTATTTCAATTAATAATAAAATGCTTATACTTGGTGGTGTTACTATATCCAATACTTTAGCGTCAACTCTTGATTCTGTTGAATGCTTTTCATGCGACGAAAATAAATGGATACAAGGAATACGAAAATTACCAGCACCATTATCTGGATTTAGTGCCATCGCAGTACCATGCGTTTGATTAGTAAATACATATTTTTAATGTGATGAAATTTTTACAAATACATGCTCTTTGTGAAAATAAGTTTTTGTACTTTATTTTATTTTATTCATTGTATTTATTTGTGATTTAAGAAATCAATTTAAACGTCGATAGTTTGAATACAATTTTTTTTTTGAAACTTGTTACAAATGGAGTGGTTTCAATCAATATATATACTGGACTTCCGGTCTTATTTCCTGTAATTCGATAATCGAATCGTTTCTTATTCCACTGGCTATTCCAATTTCATTTGAATGGAAAAGCAAAGCAAAAGCAAACTAGACAACTGACAATGACAATATGCAATTTCCTGCGAATTGTCAATGTCAGCTACAATTACCAATTGATGTTTATCCGTTTATCGGCATCAACAAGTAGTAAGTAAGTACTCTTTGTAAGTGGTATAAGTAATGGTAAATGTAAATAGAACGTGTAATACAACAAATTCATGTAAAAAGTAAAATGTGAATACGAATAGATAAATAAACAATAAATCGTATTTTTTTTCTAATTATTTTAAAATATGGATTTGTGCTTATTTATTTTCCATTTGAAATGTTATCAATTATAAAAGTTTATTTAAAACAAAGTTTATTATTAGTGGTGGGGGTAGTTTTAATAGCCGTAATATATCCAAAATTCGTACAAAAAGAAGTTATTTACGATGATACGATAATAAAAAAGGATTCTGGAGAATTCCTCCTGTTTACAAAAGAGCAACTCAAAAAATTTAATGGTGAAGATAAAAACATTCCAATTTATATAAGTATATTAGGTTCTGTTTATGATGTCACGAAGGGAAAGAAACATTATGGAAAAGGAAATTCTTACAATTTTTTCGCTGGTAAATACTTTAATTTGTAATTGAACTGTAACTTCTAATTATATATTTCGATTGTAGGTAGAGATGCATCAGTTGCATTTATAACTGGCGAATTTGATTTATATACTGATAAATCTGATGATATTTTGCAATTGAGTCCGTCCGAAATTTTAAGTTTATATAATTGGAAAACATTTTATGATAAGGAATATACTTATAAGGGAAAACTAATAGGAAGGTATTTGGTGATCATGCTTTTCGCATTTTAACAAATATTAATTTGTTGAATTTATTTAAATTTGTAGATTTTATGACAACAAGGGGTTTAAAACTGGATATTTTCAAAAAGCTGATGAATTAGTTAAACAAGCTCAAAAAAATAAAGATGAAGAAGAGAAAAGAAAAATTGAATTTCCTCCATGTAATATTGAGTGGTCTGAATCAACAGGAACAAAAGTTTGGTGTACATCATCAAGTGGTGGTATAGAACGTAAATGGTCTGGAGTACCAAGAAAATATTTTGAGCCCGGACAGAAATCGTTTCGATGCGCTTGTATAAATGAAAAAGATATAAATCTACCATTTTTGGAACCTTATGAAAATTGTGATCTCAAATCAGACACATGTTTCTATAAAGTATAAGGAAGTTCTTTTCTCAGAAAAAAAAAAAGTGAAACATTAAAAAAAATATTTTTTAGAAGCAAAAAAAATAATGTAATTTCTTAATAAAATCATATACATATATTATAGTCAAATTCTTATTTTAACATTTCACAAATAACTTATTAGGAAAATTTTTTGAAACTAATAGGTATATGTACATACATATGGAAAAATACTTTTAACATATTTGAAATATTATGTATTCATTTCCCGCCAACTCCGCCAGCTTACTACCAGTTACACTTCGAGTATCGTTTATGACTAATTAAATTTGCCTGCCTGATAAAAATTTTATATTTGAAAGAGAAAAGTATATTATTCGAACAGTATAAATATAAACAGAAAAATAGAAATAGAACGACTAAAAAAACGAGAACGAACATCGATATTTACGAACGAAAAAATTTCGAAGTTGTTTGTCAAAAATAATAAAAAAGTAAGCAAAATAAAATATATTAAACTCTAAATGCAATAAATATAAATAAATAAAATAAAGATTTGTTTAAACGTTAAAATTGTTATTTTAAATGTTATTTATTATATTCAAATGGTTCAATGGTAGTAATTGTAACTAAAGACATTTAAAAATAAGCCCAAAAAAGGACAATAATTTTTTTTTTCTACATGAAATGTTTCAATTTTATTTGTGTAGTAGTATTACTAAGTAATTAATTTATAAAGAAATTATTTGCTTTTTGCAAAATTAAATAAATCAAACAAACAAAATACGAAAAATAAAAATATAAAAATTAAAAGAGAAAGTATAGTAAAATAAAATAAAGGACAAAATGTCACGTCGAAGACCTAACCTTAAAATTCAAGTTGATACTCAACCAGTACTACCGGTGTAAGTATTCTAAAATTTTAGGAAATGATCAGTTTAATGATGTAAATTTATGGAAAAATCAAATGAAATTGCTTTTATAAAATATATAGAACACCACCACGTAATTTAGATACAAGAACAACAATTACAATAGATGATAAAACATTTGAAATAGAGGCTGACAGTTTAGAGAAAATATGTGATCTTGGACGTGGAGCTTATGGTGTTGTCGAAAAGATGAGACACGTTCAAAGTGGTACGGTGATGGCAGTTAAAAGAATAACTGCAACAGTTAATTCAAAAGAACAGGTAATTATGAAAAAATAATTTGAAAATGAAAATGATAAGCAATTGCTAACCTTTTATAGAAGAGGCTCCTGATGGATTTAGATATATCGATGCGGTCTAGTGCTTGCATGTACACCGTACATTTTTATGGAGCGTTATTTCGTGAAGGTGACGTTTGGATATGTATGGAAGTTATGGATACAAGTTTGGATAAATTCTATCCTAAAGTGTTCAAAAATAATAAAATAATGACAGAAGATGTTTTAGGAAAAGTATGAAAAATTTTCTAATACTATAATTACTAAATTCTCATTAATATTTTTCTAATTTGTATTTAGATTGCCATAGCTGTAGTTAATGCTCTTCATTATTTACATGCCGAATTAAAGGTTATACACAGAGATGTTAAACCATCAAATATTCTTATTAATCGTAAAGGAGAAGTTAAAATGTGTGACTTTGGCATTTCAGGTAAAGGTGTTTAGATCATAAATCATAAACAATTTAAGTATTTTTTTATATTTTACTTCAGGTTACTTAGTAGATTCAGTAGCAAAAACTATTGATGCTGGTTGTAAGCCTTACATGGCACCGGAAAGGATCGATCCTACTGGTAAGTTTTAATTAGAATTAAATTCAAATTAAACTTCGCAGTTTTTTTTTTTTCGGTTTTACTAAAGAAATAATAAACAAAAGGGAAATATGTAGGTTAATATTATGGGTAATAAGTATAAAATAACTCATTTTTAAGTACAAAAAATTTTCATTTTATTAAAAAAATTATTTTTTCTAAAAAAGATTAAGTCACAAAGATAAAATTCATTATTAAAAATCACAGTACTATGCAGTTATTTGCCTAATATCTTACGCAGCTTAAATATTTAATCAAATGTTTAAATTGACATGAAAAATATCTTAAGAATTTTTAAATGCAATCAGCTAATTAAAAATGTCATCATATTAATAAATAGAAAAAGTAAAAAAATATAGCTACCCAATGACTGATAAAATTTAAATGTTTCCATTTACTCAATGTATGTTCGATGGAATAGCCTTCTTCTTGAAGAGAAGTTGATGCTTCGAACATAACTCCAAGATATGCCAGATGTACAATTGCTATGACACCAAATATTAAGTTAACGAGCAATACTAATGGTGAATTCCATTTATATTCGTGTGAGCAATTACGTTTACAATTTGATGCTAAAATGCATGCATTAAATACATTTGCAAGTTTATGACGTAAACTATATTCGACAAATGTATAAAATCCCAGAGATAGTAGAACTGCATATAATTGGAGATTCAAGCCATGTAATAAAGATGACGCTAAATATGTAGTAAATATTGCGATTGTAGTGCCGTATGGCTTCATTCTTCGAAATATGTAATCCTTGAGCCATCGATGCATTGGTATATTCCAGTTTACGACCACTTGAACTAGTGATCGTGGAAATTCGATTATTAATGGTTTTGAAACAAATTGTCCAAATAAAATTGATTCATCTCCTGTCGCAACCGAACGTTGTGACGATAGTCCAGCCACAGACATTGTGGCTTGTGATAGAAATGATATAAAATAATGACTGCAACGAAACGCTAATGCATCTCTGCATGCAATCAACCATTTCCAGGAATAATCAGACACTAACATTCCAGTAAAGCAATTCGAGAGAATCAAAAATAGAACAGCCATAGAAGTATTTGTAATGGTCCACATAATCCACTTCAATTCATATTTAGGCCCAACAAACGCTTTAAGATATTCATCAAACGATATCCAAGGTCCAATTACACTACTCGCTGGACAAAGTAAATATCCTAAGTATGCCAAAATATTTGGTAGTTTATCAATTTTCTTTGTATCAGCATCAAATGCTAAAGAAATTGCCTTCATAGTTGCTACCATTTGGGTACCACGAATTTGGTGCCATAATTTTGCATTCATTTGCATTAATTCACATACAGCTAAACCAATTAAGCAACTGATACCAAATATAAAACCAATTCGATCAGTTTTCAGAAAATGTAAAATAAAAAGCAATGCGTAACTAATTAAGCCGAAAGCGCATATGTATAAAGCAGTTGTGCCGATTGTCTGAATTAAAACGTTAATACCACATATAATCGATATAATATGAACAGATGCTTTAAATCGTGTATCTCTTAAAAGTACCCATCCTATTCGACAAATAATGTTCCATATTAATAGCTTTTCTATGTACAAAGTAATTTGTAAAAGCGATGGATGCACGCAATTTGTCCATATTTCGGAAAAACTTTTTTCGCTCATTTTAAAAATGACTCCCTCGTCATCATCGTATGTTGAATGATCATAATCGTAGAAATAATAATCCATAATTACAAATTCTTTTATTTTGTTTTATTTAAATAACTAGCACTGTGTGTAAATTTTCTTTTTTTTTTTTTTTGATTTTCTTTGTTCATACATATGAAAATTTGATCATTATTCCACGTCGTTCAATTAAACGTTTTTAAACAAAATTTCAATTCTAAAAATAAAATTAGCATTAAAATTTTAAATATAATGAAAATTGAAATTAAAATAAAAATTTCACCTTTAATCTGGTTATGGCACTTTATGATTATATGGATCGGATAGATGTACCAGCTGGAATCGGAATGTTTGTGTTTGATGCAAGCAAAATATGGTATGTAGTTTGGTTAAGTGGTATCACAGTCACAGCACAGCAGCAACATATACTATATTTATATTCCGGTTGATTGAATTGTTTATTCAAATGCAAATTCACATAATTCCAAATGCTAGCTAATGCAATATACAATAATACAATACAAATCAAGGTCACTAAATAAAAATAAAATGCTAAATACAATATACAACCTGCTCTGCTCTGCAACCAATAACCAAACAAACCAAAACCACTGACTGAAATAGAGGTGGGCGATAGCGAATAAAAACTATCGAATTATTCGATAGTTGAATGATTTTCATTTATTCGAATACTAAAACATTAAACTATCAAAACATTCGATATTTTCAAAACATTCGAATAACTATTTTGCTGGCATATATGTATTTGTTTTTGTCTTACTGATTACGGAAGTAGCAGAGTTTTTGTCAGATTCCATCTGCTGAATCTGAAAATATTCACTTGGCAGTTTGGTAGATGAGTTTTGAAAGTTCTCAAATGAAAAAAATTGCAGGTAACACGTGTGGAAGACGTATGGCAATCTTTGAGTGTCAGATTTCGAGGGCAGACGTTTGTCTACATCGGTCATGGTGATTACACATATCTGACATGAAAATGAGCAAATTTCTGACAGTTTGTCAGTTCGGTGTAATATCAGCTTCTTTCTTCATTCTTCATACATTTTATTTGCTGGATTTGACATTTTTTAATTTAACTATTACAGCAATGTAATGCTGAAATTATAACCTACTAATATCATTGAAATAAACAAAACTGAAAAATCTGTAAATGGTTGGAAATTTATACTTTTTTCAAAATTTTATCATACTTTTAAAGAACGGAAATAAATTATTAAAAATAGTTCTTCTAATTTTAGCCAGTTCAAGTTAAAATAAAACAAAACTCTTCGGAATTCCACACTGATTTAAAAATTTAAGCAGAAAAGTCTTTCTTAATTAAATTTTATATCAAAACAAAAATGATAAATGTCATTTCAGATTTAGAATAAAAGGACAGGGATGTCGTATTAAGTGATAAACATATAACATAGTTATTTTCGTGCCGATTGGAATGGGAAATGGGACGGTGACGGTGGTATATGTCATTATTTTATAACAAAGGCTAAAACTATCGAATTATTCGATAGTAAAAACTATCGCATTCGATACTATCGATAGTTGAATTCATTCACTATCAAACTATCGATTGTTGAAATCATTCGCTATCGCCCACCTCTAGACTGAAACTGAAACCGTGAAGTGAAAAGTGAAGGGAAACCGAATAGCGATTAGCGAAAGCGAATACAATACAGTACCGTGACAGCTGACAATTCAACTAAAACCAAACACTGTGTTTGTATTTGTTTTGTATGTTTATTTTAAAGAAACGAAAAAAACGAAACATATGTCAATTTTAATTTTCTTCTTTCAAAAAATTATAAACTACCAAATATCGAAAAACTCGTTTAACAAAACGGCAAAGCAATTTAATTATATAGTTCGTTACTTGAATGAAATGAAATTTTCTATTTCCTTATTCACTAATTTATGCTATTCAGATTTTTACACCAAAAAAATAATTTTATTTATCGTATTTTTATTTTATCAGGTAATCCTGGATATTATGATATAAGATCAGATGTATGGTCATTAGGAATAAGTATGATAGAAATGGCCACAGGAAAATTCCCCTATAGTACTTGGGGAACACCATTCGAACAATTAAAACAGGTAAAGATTTTTTTTTTTAATTATACAAATAAATAAGTATTTTTTTTTTTTGCAATTTAAATTTTATTTTATATTTATATAATTTTTTTTTATTTTTTTATTTTTATTAATATTTTTATGATTTTATATTTTTTCATCATTTATTTAGTCTGATATATTCTTTTCTTATTCTGAATTACAAAAGGTTGTTAAAGATGACCCACCGCGTCTAGAACAAGGAAAATTTTCACCAGAATTTGATAATTTTATATCATCATGTTTACAAAAAAAATATATAGATCGTCCTAATTATGAACAATTATTAGAACATCCATTTATAGTACAACATAAAGTCAAAAATACAAATATTGTACCATTTGTTGAAGAAATATTAGATCTTCCTGATTAGTTAAAAATTATAATTACTAATTAAATGAAAAAACAGATAAATGTATACATATAACACCAACGAAACAATTCATTCATTCATATATAGTTACAAAACAGGCTCATATATTAATTAATAGTAATTTAAGATTTTTCTTCGTTTATTTTTGAATGTTTGAAAACAAAAACTCAACAAAACGAAAGAAAATACAAGTATAGCAATAAATAAATAATATATGTATAGTAAAATCAGTGGAAAAAATATATATAGTAATCGTCATAAAATAGGAATAAAAGTAAATTAAAAAAAATGTTCAATTTGAAACGAAAGAATTAAATCAAACAAAAATACATATTATAAAAAAAAAATTCTGAAAAAAAACGGAAACCTGTAAATAAAAAAAAAATAAAATTAAATATTAAATTATGTATTAATCGATTCATGAAATTATAAGCGAATGTTCAAATAAAAAAAAAAACAAAAAACAGAATTGGATAATTGAAAATTTCATGTGTACAAAAAGAATTCATTTGAAAGGAAAGCCTTCTTTTTCAAAAACAATGAATACACAATACACAACTTATACAAAAATACAATACGACATGATGTTAGCGAATAATTTGGATAACACTCTAACAAGGAAAAAAATATATAGATTTAGTTAGATTTAACTAAATGTATCAGTTTAGGATCTCATCTCATGTAAGTACATTACATTACAACATTATACACTTATGTTTTAATCATACACATTGTTTTAAATTTCTCATTTTCCGTTGTATTTCATTCTGACGATTTGGCAAATTATTTAGATGTAGCTCCTTGATTAAATTGTACACTTAAAGATTTTATAAATGCACGAATAGTTAACTTTTTGATTTTAAATTTCAAATCATATTTTTGTCTTGTCTTGTAATGATTTCATAATAACTCCAATTTCTAATGCAAAGACTACACCATTACAATTTTTAGTTTGATTTTGTTGGTTGCTTTTATCGGAAGGAAACACAATCACAGCCGCAATTAAGTTTACTCCCATCTGTTGCATTTATTTTGTAATCAGTATTATTTTCGAATTTGAGGTTGTTTGTAATTTGTAATTATGTTTCGTTTATTTATTTTAAATAAAATTCTTATTTTTGAAAATTTTGATTTTTCATTCTGTGATATTTGCATAAATCATATTTCTTAACAAAAAAATTACATATCTAAATACACCAGAAAAATACTCAAAAATCATATATTTTTTTCAATCACGTCATTTTTGTTTGGTACTTGTACTTGACAATAAAATGGTCGAATGATTATCACATCATATGGTCATGTATGATTTTGATTGTACCATTGTACGTTTGTTTGTGTGCAACTGTAAGGTATTTTTTACTGACGTATTCAAACAGGTAGAATTTTTTGAAAATTTTCATACGTTATAAAATGTAAGCTTGTGAAAATAAAAAATGAATCTAAAATTCTAATTTTACAATTCTATACTATAGATTTATTCAGTATAGAATTATTTTTTATTTGTAAATAATTGAGAATCGTGTATTATTATTGTAAAATAAATTGTAAACAATATATGTAAAGAAAAATAAAATGAAATCTCTATTAGATTATGAAGTTATTTCTGTGATTGGTAGTGGATCCTTTGCAACTTGTTTTAAAATTCGTGATAAAAGTGATAACAGAATTTATGCATGGAAGGCAATAACATATAATGATGTAGATGATAATGAAAACATAAATGAATCAAAGAAGGAATCGTTAATATTCGAAATAAATTTATTACGGCAATTAAAACATCCAAATATTGTGCAATATTATGATCATATCATTAACGTGAAGACGAAAACAATTTATATTGTTATGGAGTATTGTGAAGGTGGTGATTTATCAAAAATGATAGAAAAATGTAGAAAAGAAAATTGCCATTTTGAAGAAAAATATATTTGGAAGGTACTTTATCAGATATCAAAAGCAGTACATTTATGCCATAGCAGTAGAATACTAGAAGGTACTGTATTGCATAGAGATATAAAACCAGCAAATTTATTTATTGATGTACAAGGTAATTATACCTACATACATAATGTACAAATTGAATTTTAAACTGATGACGATCTCACGATTATATATTTTCAGGTAACATAAAATTAGGTGATTTCGGTTTAGCACGTTTACTTAAAAAACATGAATCATATGCAGAAAGTATTGTTGGTACTCCGTATTATATGAGTCCAGAAATAGTAAAAGGTGATAAATATGACAAAAAATCCGATATATGGTCAATTGGTTGTTTAATATACGAGATGTGTGTTCTGAAACCACCGTTTCGAGGTAATAATTTGAAACAACTTTCAAAAAATATTACTGATGGTTCATTTAATCGAATATCAAAAATTTACTCAAACGACTTACAATCTATGATCAAATTTTTATTAAATATTGATAATGAAATTCGTCCTAGTATTGAAATTATAATAAGACATCCAGTTATTGTTCATCATGCATCTGAAATTAATAATGAATTTCCCAAATTATTACCTGTACAGAAAAGTAATAATAATAAAGTAGTAAAATCAAAAAATAAATTAGATTTTTCTCCTTCACCGCCAGTATATTCAAATCAGAACGATTTATCAATAGATACAACAACATCTACATGCACATCAGCATTAAGAACAGAACTATTTGGTTCTTTCGAATACCAGAATAATCGTAATAAATTATTGTGCAATTCAATAACAGACACTAGAAATCAGATAAAGAATCAATCTCAAATGGACGTAGACTCATTTCATACAGTTGATCCAGATATATTAACAAGAAATATATTTGATAATGCATTAAAAAGTCGTTTGCAGGCAATACGAGCACAAGAAAGTCTATTAAATCAAAAAGAAGAAAATTTAAGACAAAAGGAAATTGAATTGAATAAACGGGAAAAAAGATTAACTATTTTAGAGAAATCATTGGAACAAAAAAAATCTGAAATTGATTCTCTTCTAGAAAAATCAAATATAAAATCATCAAGAAGATCAAAGAGTTGTGCTCCAATAGCAAAAAAACCAATACCATCTTTAGATGATACCTACTGTTCAATAGAATCGAATGAGATAATTTTAAGTCCAACAATAGCTAAATTAGATTTAGCTACACATTCATTAATACCATCATTACATAGGAGAGTAATGTTTAAATCTCCAAAAAAATTCACTAAATATGATATAGAAAACATTCCACCAACTCTATCTTCTGTTCCAAATAGCGACAAGCAAATAGAAGAACTTAAGAATAGCATGAAATCGAGTGCTTCAAGTAAAACAAGTCATGACTCGGAGCACACACAAAAGCGAAGATCAATATTTTCATCTATTTTTGGTATAAATAATAAACCGAAATGTAATAAAAATATTGAAAAGTATCCAAGTGATGTTATGATTGATAAAGTAGAAGAGAAAAATCTCGAAAAAGTATGGACATCTGAAAATAAGAAGGCTGCATTTGAAATGTTAGCTGCCATGAATACAAATTCAAATTCTAAAGAAGAAAAGCAAAATTCTTTAAACAACAGAAGACGATCATTAGATCGTAAAAGTCGATTGAGAAGATCAGTGGCTATTGCAATAGATGGTCGACATCAAATTTTTATTTAAAATCATTCAAAATTCTAAACTATTCAAATTTTCTAGTAATCTCTGATATATGTGCGCCGTCCTCATAATTTAAAATTATACTACTACTGCAATAAAAATTAAAATAAAATTGTTTATGTAATATTAATAAGTAGGTATTTAATTTTATTTTATAAATGTCTACATAGTACAGTTTTTATTTTTCCAATTATAACATAAATGTATAAATGGTGATATATTTTACCACGATGGTGCTTCACCTGGTTTCAATTCTCTTCCATACAATGCACTTTTATCACGAAACCTTGTCATCCTTTCAGTTTCTTTGTTATCGAGAAAAGTACCAATACAAAATCCAATTGCAGGAAATACTCCCCATAAATATTGTTTGGTTAAGCCGAGCACCATTTTTATGATGAATTTATTGTAATTCTTTTTCTTGGGTTTTTTCTAGTAGACTTCTTTTCCACTGTTGTGTATGTGACCAATCAGCATAAATTGTTAAAACAGTAAATGTTGGAAAAAATATGACTGCACCGTATTTCTTTAAGAAGAAACTTAATCCAACTGCCATCAAACTGCAAATAGAAAACAATTACATAATCAACCAGATGATTTACATGATGCAAGCACGTAACACAATTTGGATACAAACAAAAATTCAACTTTTCTAAATAAAACAAAACATTTAAATATATGGAAAGAAAAATATATAAATAACCTATTTCTATTTTATTGCATCTGAAAGATGAAGATGAAGAAAGTCCAACTTAATGAAAAATACTTCACTCCACTAGCAGAGCAGCAATAAATAATAGCATAAATACAATTATACCACAAAGCGACGTACGACATGCGACATACGACAAGCGACAAGCAGATGATTAGGTAATGTCGTTGCTATGAATTAAATAAGGCGATAAAATCGCTTTGTCTTGTCATTGTTCATTGCCATATGCACAGTGATTTGTAAAAGTCTACATACACCAATTAAAATTCAGAAAATTGAAAAAAGTAATATGATTATATTTTCAAACAAAACAACAACACAAAACACACAGGTTATGTTGTACAGCAATGGATAATTTTCAATCTGCCTCAATCGTTCGACACAAATCTTCTAGAAAATATATGGACAGAACTATAAGGAAGATTCAGGCATAGAGAAATATCGAACAAATTACAACTAATGCGGCTGGTAATTGAAGAATGGCCAGATAGATATTAAACTTTCATTTATTGAACTGTATGCAGACTTTTGCAACAGGTTTTCTAATAATAAAAATTAGATATAACAAATGGATATTTTTAACTGTATTTTTAATTGTTTTTTTTTTTTTTTTTTTTTTTTTTTTCTTTAAGTAAATTTAATGTACATTTATTATGATAAAAGAAAAAAATTGACTGTCGTGTTACTTTTTGTCAATTTTCTTGCATTTTAATTGGTGTATGCAGATTTTTTCAAAACACTGTATGTATATCATATACATCATACACAAATAAACATTTTTTCTTTCATTTTCAAATTCAAAAATTTAAAACATAAAAAGTAACTGAAATTTTTTCAAAAATGATTTGTCAAAATGAATTGAGTCTTCTTCTTCCCAGGCGGCAGGCGACAAAATTAGAAATAGGTTTTAATTTTGTCGCCTGGCGATAATATCGCTTGTCGTTGTCGCTTTATTAAATTCAATTACATACAACTACATGTATTTAAAAAGTTTTTGACATATAAATGTCGTATGTCGCATGTCGTACGTCGCTTTGTGGTATAATTGTATTTATGCTATAAAAGTCAAATATATCAATTTTCAAATGTCAAAGGCATATGTCTTTTTTTGAGGGAGTGTTCAGAAAACAACTATACGATATATGAGTATTTAACAATTTAACAATAGATGGTGCTGTGCTAATTATGATTAAATTTCAATTTTAAATATTAATTTCCACTTTTTGGATTTTTAACTGATAAGAATGTTAAATTTTAAATTTTCAAAGAATCTTGAATGTGAGCAAATTTGATTTAAAATAAAAGCTGAAATTTCGTTTAAGAAATTTTATTATGATAAATTTTTCTACATACAAAATATTTAACAAAAAATCACATTGAAAAATTAATGTTTTTTTATAAAAGAAAAAAAAAAGTATTTATATAGTGTTTGTAGTATTATTAGCAGCAACTGGCATAAATAGTCCCATTTTCCATGTTTTGTTTGTAAATTTTGCAATTTATATAAAATTGCAATTATATTATCTACTTTATATGGCTTTAATTATTAGAAATTTTTTTTATTTTATTTTTTTCATACATATTAATAAAATTTTGTAAAATAAATATCATAATTTCTACATGTATTTATTACATATTTATATTTTATATTAAAATTTTCATAGTAAATATGTATATAATGTATAAATTATATAAGTAAAAATTAATTTTGTTTTCAAAAATATTCTTTGGTTAAAAATCCCTAACAAATAAATAATAATAATAATAATAATAATAATAGATTTTTCCTACACATTTATTACTTTTTATTTTATTTATTTATTTTTTCTCATATTTATTGCGTTTTTTCACGCTTTAATGCTCGATTTCTAATATTTAATAATTGTTTGAAAAGCATATCATATGCTGTACTTGATGGTAGAACAAATCGTCCAGTATCGATTATCAGTTTCATTAGAACATGCGGAAAATATCCGTATGTATGTGAATCGAAGCCTATTGTTTGTAATGCTGATTCAACATAAGTATCTGGTGATGGTGACATTAATGATGGCTTCTTAATTTTTGACATATTTGTTGCTACGAATCCTGGCATCACTGATTGCACAATTATTCCATACTGTTTATACTCTATGCCTAAATCTTCTGAGAATTTATCAACGAATGCCTAAAAATAAAAACAAAAAAACGTATTTTTTTTTTTTTTTTTTTTTTTTTTTTTTTTTTTTTTTTTTTATAAATAAGAATAGAGCACTGAATAAAATCTCAAAAAAATTATTTTTCGATTATAAATAATGTACCTTCGTTGCTGCATACACACTTAATAGTGGACTTGGTATTTTTGCTGACATTGATGATACATTTATGATTATACCCTTCTTTCTTTCAACCATTTTCGGTAAAATCATTTTTGTCATATACGTGACTGAATGAATATTACATGAAATTATGTCTTGTAAAAATTTATCACCATCGTTCACATTTAAAAAATATTCTGGTCGTGAATAACTCATACCAACATTATTTACAAGTATACCAATTTCTAAATTTTCAATACCATTTTGAATTGTTTTATATATATCTGGACCATTTGTAAAATCGACAGCAATTGTTTTCACTTTTGTTTTACATTCAGACTCTTAAAATATGCATATTTATTGTGTATAAATGAAAAAAAAAATGAAAATTAGTTAAATTATATACAGATAATTCACTTATATATACAAACAATTATCATTTTATTCATATCATACCAATATCTTTTGCTACATTTTCCAATTTTTCTGCAGATCTACTGACTAATACAATATTTAGTCCTCTTTTAGCTAACTGAAAATGTATAAATTTAATAACAAAAATTATTTATATTTAAATTTTTTATATTATATGTATATAATAATTAAACTCTTTTAAAATCAATAAAATTTATCAATAAATAATTTTGTATATACGTAAATACATAAATAATAGAACACATGTATATAAGTATATAAATTTTGATTATTATTTCATTTTTCATATATGTATACATATTTCTGAAATGAAAATTAAACCGCAAATTAGGTAATTAAAAATTACGATTGTTAATAGACTTTTTTTAAGTTGTTTTTTTTTTCGTTTACAAATTGAAAACCAAAAAAAAAAAAATCAAATTTGAGAACATTAATCGCAAGTACATATGTAGTGTACGAATAGCTAGTAATGGATTTTTTCGTTATTGAACATCTATCTATCATTATAATTTGTTTCTCAATGTCAATAAGGTGCTTTACTGTATATGTAAATAGTATGAGCGTATGAGTAAATTAAAGTATGCAATTTAAAAAAAAAAAATACATATATGTATTCATATTGTCTAACTATTTAAATTAATAATTAAAATTGAAATCGTAAATGTTTATGTATGTATGCCCATATATTGCCTGCATATGCAATAATGTATATGTGCTACACGTGAATCTACTATAGAATCTGTACATATGTGCATACCCGTATATTTAATCAAGTAGTTAGTATTCTACAAACTGCAACACATTATGCACCTAATATTTTTTTTTTATTTTTTCTATAATCACATAACGCGCTAAAAGTCACAACAAAAATAAAATCTTAATTGTATATGACATAAAATGCACTTGAAAATATCATCATAAACTATAAATGAAAATCTATAAGATAATATGATTGATGCATTTTTTTTTTTAACTTTTACATAAAGCGCATATATCATATATAAGTACATAATATGCATATTTATTTGTACTTATCAATGCATATCTAATTAAAGTAAATATTTTAAGTAAATACATATACATACATATATGAAATTTGTTTAATTTTTCTTATTGCAAATATTAAAAAATAATTTAATAATTTTATATGGTGATATCGTTTAAAATTTCATTAAGTTAGCATACCCGCACACTCCACACGTAAATATTTTAGAAAATTTATATTTGCACTATTTCGAAAAAAAAAAATTTGCATGCACAATAATTTTAATTTCAATCGCATTTAGTACACATAAATATTAGTATATATGCATTATATTTTTGATTGATTATTATAAATAAATAATGTAGGTACATGTACTTATATGCAATTTGTAAAAATTATTCAATTTAGTATATATGTGCATTAGTATTTAAATTCAAATATATTACATACATATACCCGTACGACGTACATCTACGTTTACATATTTACAAAACTATTTAAACAAAAATTTAAATCTTCATTTTCATTTTTCATGTTTTTTTTCCTCAATATTCTTAATATTTTTTCAAATTTACAAAATTTCAAGTTCAAGTGCTACACAGTAGGTACTCGTAGAAATGAAAAAAAAAATAATAAAAAATAAAATAACACAAAATTAAAACAAACTAAAAAACAAAATTAACCTAGACATCGTATGCAATATTATAAGAATTGCTTACTGCACAAGGTAGTTAGTTACTTTAGTTTTCAATTCTATTTAATGTTATTGTACTACAGTCTATACTCAGAGGTTAAATAAATGTTTATTATATAATATGTGTTATAGATACATACATATACATATTTTATTTTAGATTTATATTTTAGTTTTTTTTTTTTTTATTATTCATTACGTCTTTTTTTATGATGACAATGTTTTGTTGTATGCTTTTTTTTTTTTGAATTTATATACAAAAGCATGTTATATACAGATATTGAACATTGTAAAATTTAAGAAAAAAGAAAAAACGAAAGATGTAACACCTATCTATACATGTATTATATTGTTGAGGTCATTGAAGAAAAATGAAATTAGATATGTCATGTGTGTAGATGTTTTAATCGACGAGGGTTAATATGTAATACTTTGTAACTGTAATTTTTATGAAATTCTGTTTAGAAATATTTTACGGCTTAAAATTAAAAAATACATAATCTCTGGTATTCAATTATTAAACAAGATATTGGCACATAACTTCATATCTGTAGCTCATTTGCAAAAGGGGATATGTCCAATACACATATTTTTTAAGTTAGAGATGCCATTTCCTAGCTTTTAAAATGCTCTTTCATTTGTTATTTTCGAAATTAGATAATATGTATCAAAATGTATTATAATTTCACTGTAAAAATCGTTGTATGTTGCAAAATGGGATATGTCCAGTGATTGGTGAGTTGCAAATTGGGATATGTCAATTCTTATATATATTTCTTTTGCGCTAAATTCAAATAAAATTAACGGTAAAAATCGTTTTTGCTGATTTTATTCTTACATTTTTTTTAACTAAAATTTTGTCATTTTCGAGTTGGCGTTTGTAGCGTTTGTTTCCAATGGAAAAAGTTTCAAAATGGGATATGTCACACAATTGGTTTCAAAAGGGGATAAGTCCAAATTATTTCCCTAATCTTAAAAGTAATTACAGTTTTTAGATTTGAAATGACTTTCACATAGAAATATGTACCTTCTGAATTAACAAAATTAAAAAAAAAAAATAATGAAAATATTGAAAACAAGCATCAAAATGATTTTTCTCCTTTTCTGAAAATCTAATCTATGAGGACTTATCCCGTTTTGCAAATGAGCTCCAGATATGTAAGTAAAGTAAAGTTCATAAGTAAATGCTGCGAAAACTATAAATTTTCTAATAATTTGTAGTTTTAATAACATAATAAATCAATTTTTACTTCTCCTTTAAAATCGCATTTTTGCAGTTATGATATATATCACAATCATATTAACCCTCGTTATATGCATTCATTAGAAGTTATAATTTAATTAGAAGCGTATAATTTAATAAGGATAATTGAGATCAGTAAATATTTACTGAGATATTATAAGAAAGATAAGTAAATAAATAAATTTATATCATTTAAAAACATCGATTTATGTATTTTAATATTACATATATAAGCGAAGCAGGATAAAGTATATATGTTATTCGAAATGAATAATTCTAAACCAAAACTGTTTTTGATTTTAAATTTCGATTTAACCAAAAATTGAACTATGTATTATGTACGTACGTACTAAATTAATTTCCGTTATAGATTTTTTTAATGCTATTTAAAACTCACTTGTAATTAAGTAATGACGCGTTTTAATTAGTTCACATTTTTAAATTTATTTAATAAAATTTATTTAATTCGACACAATATATGTGATATATAGTCATGATATGAGAGTGTAGATTAGTATATATATACATATATGGATAAGTAACATGACTAAAATTTTTCAATGAATTTTATCGATTTCTAAAAATTTCTGATTTGAAAATTTAGTTATACATGAGTATGTGCATACAATACTTTTTCACTGTAAAACACAATACATATTATAAATGTTTTATTTTATTAATTTTCAGTGAATCTTTATAATATAAAATATGTACATACATATGTATGTTCATAAGAAAGAGTATAATAATGTATATAAATGTATACTGTACATATTTATGTATGTTATATCGTATTTCATGTTAACATGTCTTTCATATTTAGTATGCAGTTTTATATAAATAGTGAACAACAATAATTCAATTCTACACCAAATTTAGAACTATAGAAAAGTGTTTATATGAATGTGTATCAATATGTTAAGATATGTAAATATATAATACAAATGTACGTACATATACGCATTATATATCTATATGTTTATATACATATATACATGCAGTACATTTCATACATTAAATATTATTCGTTGTATGTTCATTATTAAATTAAAACATTTCAGTTCAAATAAAATTCATTTATTATGGCAAATGAAAAATAAACATTGATAACAATCGTATTACAGCACACACATAATACATACGCGTATATTTGATTATTTTTAGTTTACATTTATAGCATATTGTATTGTACCCTTTTTTAATGCTATATTATATAACTCAAATCAATTCAATTCAAAAGTTTTAATTCAGTTGAATGTTTGTTAATTATGCATAGTTACTCACATGTATGTTTGTATTTTATTCACAATGCGTTTTATTATATTTTTTTTTGTATTGAAATTTTAAAAATTTCAATGAGTAAAATATGTAAAAAACAATTGCAAATTTTAAATCAGTTCATCACTTTATATTCAATAATTCACTATAATAATTATTTGATGTGTATGCATACGATTACTACTAGTATTAGTGTTCTGTTCTCATATATAGTAATGTTCATATTTAAATTTTCATTTATATTTGACCTGAATTCAAATTTTTTTGTTTTGTTTTGACCTCTTCAGTGACCTTATAGAATTAGCATTTTTTTTTTCATCCGATTTTTTTAATTAAATATTTTCGAATTTATTGGAAAATTTATTTTTATTGTTTTCGTATTCTTTTTTTTTTTTAGAAAAATAATTTGTTATTTAAATTAAAATATTTTGCGATTAAAAAGATGAAAAAAAAACATATATATGAAATACATACCGCTTTTGCATAAGCTTTTCCAATACCTTCTGTTGCTCCAGTCACCACTATAAATAAATTGAATAAAAAAAAAATAATATTTCTGATTAGGTTCATTCCTGATAAATATTAACATTTTGATAATGTATTAAGTATGTAATGCATGCAATTCTTGGATTATAAATATATCGTATCGTTTTTATCGTACCACCACCATATCACTTTATTGATAAAAATTAAATAAAAATGAAAATATGAAAAAGAAAAAAAAAAAAGGAAAAAAAAAATTCGAAAAAACACTTACATGCCCATTCACCCATTTTCGTTATATCAATTTTTGGACCAAATAATTTTGGTCCAATTAAACTTTTATATAACCATGGTAGTACAATTTTGAATAATTGATATAATACAAATAATGATGATATCCCAACAAATGCACAAGCAGAACCCATTTTTATTTTTATTTATTTAAGTAAATTTTTTATTTATTTTTTTTATTTTAGCGATAGAAAATTATTATTGATAATTATTTCTTTCTATATACATATGTTATATTTTAAAAGTTTTCCGTAATCCACATTATATGTAATACTCGTACATATGTAAATATAGGTATTGCTCCTATCGATTTTTCACAAAAATAAAAATTACACAATACAAAAGTATATGATTATTATTTAAAATTTATTTCATGTAAAATGAAATGATATAATATTATTTTTTTTATATTGTGGTTGCATTTAATTTATTTTATAGTATATACCAAAATATTTAGCCGGCTATATGCAGTTCTATGTATATATATATATATATAAATATATATTATGATGTTTTTAATACAAAAATTAAATTAAAATAAAGTAAAGAATTTATAGAAACAGAAATAGAAACGATGATAAGTATAATAATACACTGTACGGTTACGGTTAGATATAGAATGGCAAAAAAAATATGTCTTCTACTTAATATTATTTTAATGTGATTTATGTGATATATACATACATACATATGTACATATATATTGCAAATACATAAAAATATGGAATACATGCATATATAAGTGTGTATAAATGTATACATATTTATTTGTATAGAGAGGAAAATGCTAGTTAAACAGAATTTTCATTCTACCTAAAACATACAGACAGACAGACAGACACAATTTCATGCATATTTTATTATCAGATATATACATACATACATACTGTCACAATCATAGACAGTATATATAAGTCAATATTTTGTTAATAATTTTGGTGTACTACTGATAAGCGCTATATGTATAGATACATATATGTGCATTTATATGTATTTGTCACATATATAAGTACATTATGTGTGTACATGCACAGTAAATATAGAATTTATTCGTACACCATATTCGTATAAATGCTCGTATATACTCTAATATTCATTTCCCCTTTTTGAACGTGAAAATGTTTTTAATTAATTTTTTTGTTTTTTGTTTTTTCACTTTTTTGATTTTTCACTTTTTCTTATTGTATAGATATGCTCATTTTTTTCGATTGTGACCAGAATGTAAATGTGAATAATATAAAATAAAGAATAAAAGAAAATTCTTTATTATATTTTCGATTCATTCTATTTGTATATTATGATTGGGTGTTCATATATTAGTTCATACAATACACATTACAATACAATTTGTATGACTTTCAGATTCTTGTATGCAAATATCATACATTCATAATGTAGCTGGATGGGTATGTGTGTAAAATCATTGACGGCGAATTTTTATAATAATTACAATATAACCATATACTCATTTATATTTATTTGGCATAATCTACTAGATATAGGTAACTTAACATACATTATATATGAATGGATTATAATGGAAAATTGAAATTTGATAAAAATGAACTTTTGTAATTCGATGAATTTAATTTTGATAAAATTTTTCTTTTATATTTAAAACGGTTTGAGAATTTATGTATTAATGAAATTTTAATTTTAATTTAAAATACAATGAAAAAGTTCAGAAGAAGAAAAATTAAAAAAGATAATCCTTATAAATAATTCAAATCCCTATACGTAATATTCATTTTAATAAGTTAATTTATGAGTAACTTCTTATACCTATTGTTGTTAAATTTTTATCTAAACATTCACACTTAGCCACAAAAGATACATGTATACGATGTATTACATTATACTTGTTCATACTGTGTTATGTACATATTGTATATCATAAAATATAAATTAATACGCCAATGGGTAAAATTTTATTCTGTCAATTACGCATGCGTTCTCTAACTTATACAAAAATAAATTTTATTTTGTTACAAACACATTTATGATGAATTATAGTGCATATATACTATATATGCATATTCATATAATGTATGCAATAAGTACATTTACACATATGATGATAAATGAAACTAATTTGATAACAAAATAACATATAGTAACACAAAATTTAATGTAATTCATTTGTAGGGGAAAAAGTGAAATTTTGTACAATACGAATATATGAATGCATGCATGTATGTATAGATAATAATTATTCTCTTATCAGAGTCAGAGTCAAAGTGTATTAAAAATTAATATAATATACACATGTACATGTACAGTATATATCATATAACATAAACATATCGCATATGTAACTTCAGCATAGAACTTATATACCTATTATTTTATTTGAAATTATATTCACACATTCATACATTTAGATACGATATTCTATGAGTATTCTGTATTATTATAAAATTCTGGGAACTGGGATTTACATACATACGAGTATATTTCTTTTTAAAGAGGGAATATTGTAAAAATTATGCTGATGACTGATGTTGATTCAGTTAAAATTCAGTGATTAGAATGAAAATGAACATAGAGAAATTTAATTATGGGATGATCTTATACATTGTAATATTGTAAATATGTATATCTGATATCAGATTACGTATTACTATGCTACGAGTTAGTACTATATACGTACTACATATATGCATGTACAACAATATATATTTGTACATATAGATAGTGATGTGATAGTATCAACTAAGAATTAAGAATAAGAAGTTATCTCAAGTATATATCTACACACAATATATTATAATATTAGAATGATTAATGACTCATGTGAATAGTATATATCTATATCATTCATATATAGATTTAAGAGTAAAAAATATAATGATGAATTAATTGATGACTTTTGCAAAAAAATTTTTATAACAAAGAGAAACGTTATATGTATGTATATATTTATATAAGCTAAGCTAATTATATTATAGATCATATCTAATTAATTTATGAATAGTAATTGTTATAGTAATAGTTGTATGTATAGTCTATAGTGTAGTTTCAAGAATATACATACTTATATACTCATCGTATATGATACTCATACTCATATAAGAGAGCTGTTAATTCAGATGAGTTTATAATTTCATTAAAGATTTCAAAATTTCTGGTTAACAAACTAATATGACTATAGGTAATAAGTATATATATTCTAAGTATACATGTGTTTGTAATTTAAAATAGAGATATTGATTGTGTATATGTATGCATATTCTTAAAAACTTCATAAATTTATCATTATATTTTTTTATTATTTTTAAAAATTTTTAGTTTAGTTTTAGCAAAATAATATACTAAAAAAATTTTTAAAGGACTTACGTATTTTTAAAAGGATATTTTAACGACAATTTTGCATCACTTTATTTGTATTTTTATTACTCTATAATAACCCAAATAGCAACTAAGAATGTTATAAGAATGATGTACATTTATTTTATATAAGAGCTCGATGAGTTTATTATCATTGGATTCTGTCAAAAAATTCATTCTTTCTTTAATAACGATATGTCGTAAATCAAAAATATTTTATATTGATTTTATATCTAATGTGGTATTATTTTGATATTTTTGAATTTATTAATTTTAATTAATAAAGAAAAACATTTTTTATAAAAATATACATATACATACATATATTTTTTTTAAACAAAAATAATGGCATTCAAGATTACAAGGAACCAATTTAAAGTAAGAATATTACAATAATTTCCATTTTCAATATTTCATTAGAGATCTGTCTAAATGTCTGCACACATTCTATACCTACTGTATTGTATATACTCTCTAATATACTTACGTATGTACATATATGTACATATGTTTTTTCAATTTTTAGCTTTTCGGTTGCCATTTAATTTATGGCAAAGATTTAAATCTCAGAGGAAATCTTGCAGCTACATCAATATGGATTGCAAAACTGTCAAACTCCAGTAATATATTCCCATACGTATTTATTTAAATTTAATTTTTCATATGAATTTGTTAAAGAAAAAAAAAAAAATAAATTTTTTCTTTAAATAAATTTTCTTCTTTTTTTTTTGTCCTTCAAATAAAATTATTAGGTTCTCAGAATTCATCTGTAACCAGTACAGACAAATATATCGATTACGATACCAATTACAGTAGTAAATTTAAATATTTTTCAAGATTATCATCTGCTATTATAGGAATAGGATCTAGAAGTACAGAATATGGTAAATACAATAAGAAAAACGATCAAAAATATGAATTTTTTCGAGTTAAAGTTACAAAAAACGGTTTTAAACATCAATTTGTGCTTGAAAAATATCAAGAAAGATCATCAATCTGTGACATATTAAAAGCAGAACTTTTAAGTCTGGATCTGATTACAAATTCTTCAAATTATAAAAAAGTTACTGCTGAAAATGTTCAAAACGATTCAAAACAGACAGGTAAGAATATTTTAAAGTTGAAAAACAAAAATTTACTACATCCTCCAAGTGTTATGGATACAATAGCTATAGAATTACAGTGACTCTATTGTTTCCAGATGATGACATAAAGAGTGATGATATGCAGTGTAATGATTGTAATCGAACAACGCCAACAATAACACCTACAACAATAGCAACACCAACAACAAAGTGTGATATTATTAATGGTAATGATAGTGCTGATAGTAATTGTACCAAATCATGCGAGAAACTAGAATCGAAGTTGAATAGCAGTACCACCAACTGTGGCAGTAGTGTGATTTCGATGGAATCAACAAAATTATTATCGGATAGCAGCAATAACAACAATAAAAGTGGTTGTGATTGTGAATCTCTGGAGAATAGTAGTAGCAGCACAATATGCGATAATGATTCGACAGGAAAAGGTAAAACGGAAATGTACATTTATAACATACATATAAAAAATAAATTTTGTTTTTTAAAATGAAAATATGGAAATTATTTTCTGACAGTATTAAAGAGTTCAAGCAAATTCATGTTCAGTTGGATGAAGTTGTAATGAAAAGGATGCTATGGGCGTATAAATATAACATGCATACTCGTACATAAAGCGTGTTACATTACATGTGTACTACTGGTACTACATATGTATATGTAAATATTTTCATATGGTATTCTCTAGAGCAAGAATTATAAAACTTTTTCTATTTTTATTGATTGGTAAAAAAAAAAAAAATTCTAAACCTATAGGCCATTATCGATCTAGATATTTGAAAAAAAAAATAAAATAAAATTTGTAAAATTAAATTCAATTGTGTGTTAACAAATCTATCAGATGAAAATTTTTTAAAAATACTTTTTAACGTTTTTTTTTTCTGGATAAGGATGTTATGTTTGTTAAAAATCCGCACATATGTGACTTATTGACAAATAATCATTATGAATAAAATTGTATTTATGTATTTTCTATAAAAATATGCAAATTATTTTTTATAATTTTTTTTTATATATTAATTAAAATTTCATTTTTTTTATATGTATTTTTTATAATTAAAAAAAAAACAATGTATTTAAAAAATACGAAACGATTATTGTTGATTAAATGTGTTTTAAGTCAAGTGGATAAATTAAAAATTTGTAAATGTTCGCATATTATTATTATTATAAAGAATATCTGATGTCATGTATAAATTGTAAAATAAAATTTCTTAAAAATTACAAAAATAAATGAAGTACACACTTTTGCTATAGTATACAGCACAGATTTTAAATTTGAAGTATTAACACAATTCTTCTCCTTTTCGTATGTATATATTTTTCCCACACCTGTATATAAAATGTTTTTAAATAAATAATTTGTACAAGAATATTTTTTTTTTATTGATAATCTTTATTTACAATATTTTCTTAGATTTTTCTTTTATATAATATACACATTTAGGTTTTCTTTTTTTTTTTTTTCTTTACATAATTGTACAAAAAATAATATAATTAAATCATTAAACAAATTTCAATACATATTATATAGTTTCATATACATGTATGTATGTACAAATATGATGTTTATGTTATTATACACATACAGAAACTTAAAATTTGTTTCAATTTTGTTTTTGTTTTAATTTTTATTTTATTTTTACATTCATTTACGAACATAATTACTTAGAAACTATAGAAATATTTAAACAAGCAAATTTATTTCCGTTATAATATATAGGTTCTGCAGGAACAGAATGTGTAGATGTAAGTAGTTACGGCTGCAGCATGTAGCAAAGTTTGAAATCATATAAATTAATGTTTACTAACGGAGTGTGTATAGCTGCTGCCGAAGCTATCATCTTGGCTGCAACTAGACTTAAACAAATTTTCAATTTGCAGGGCTACAAATTGACATTCAGTTTTTGTAATTGAAAAATTTGAAATTTGACAGCTACTACATATGTACATTAGCATAGTCAGCAGTACATTCTGTTCGTTACAACCGCATGCAGCGCATCAGGACTACAAAAATACACATTCTGTTCCAGCAGTTAGATTTATTATTTTCATTTTTAAATTTTTTTAATTTTCAATTATTTTTCTTTATCGAATTAAAAAAAAAAAATTTTAAAAATGTTCTTATACATTTACAAAAAAAAAATATAATTTAATTTTAAAAAATTAAAATATTTTCAAATTATTACAGTACAAACTAATTTTTTTTTTGCATTTTTTTTAAAAAAAAATATTATATGAAATATATGAATATTGTATAAGGAGTAGAATATATTCTAATAGTTAACGATATATTTCTTCTTCTTCATTTTCATATATACGAATATAATACACAAATAGTAAATAATCTGACATAATGATGACTATGACATATAATTTAATTAAAATTTAAAACATAAGTATTTAATTGTACAGATGTACGTACGAATGGATAAATGGATAGATGGATAAATGGATAGATGGATGGATGGTTGAAAGTAGATATAATATACAGTGTTACATTTATAATCTCAATTGTACATATATTTCAATCATATAAAATAATGAACGAAAAATATGCTCTTTTATACATACATAACATACATATATGCACATTAATGAAATTTTTTTATTGAATTTAAATTTTACATTATGTTATTGAATAATGAATGAATTAATGAATGAATCATATATGAATACTGACTAGAATAGAAAATAGAAATAAAAATAAAAATAAAAATAATTGTATATGTAATTAATTAAGTGTTGCATTCGGATTCGTATATGAGAATCCTTGGAACTGCTCTTGATCCATTGACTGTAAGATTTCTTTATCGATTGGTGTTAAACGAACACGTTCTCTAGTGAATGCTTTATCAAAATATTGTGTATCTAATGGATGTTTCTGTAGAAAGATAAAAAAAATGAAAAAAAAAAACATTAGATATGATAAAATGAAATGAATTGAATTAACAATAAATTGTTCACATTTATTTAGTTATGTATGTACTACACTACTACAATTAGAAAAACAAAAAAATTTTGATATCTTACCACTTGTGGTTTAAATGGAGGTACTAATTCACGTCTTTCTAATTGATGCCAGTCTATTTGTCGAAAGAATTGATGACCACAAATATCACCAGCCGGACTATATTGTGAACCTATTCGACAAGTTGCGTCTTTTTCCAATAACTTTATTTGTAAAATAAAATAAAAAAAAAACAATACACATGAAATAAAGTAAATATTAAAAATTAATTATTTTATACTATTTATTTAGAATATATAATGTAAGGATAAAATAATAGCCTTACTCCTTTTAATATACTGGTGGCTTCTTTTGATAAAAATACTGGAAACCATGGAAGTTCATTACATATCGACCAAAATAATTCATCTTCATCACAACCACTGAATGGTGATTGACCAATTAACATTTCATACAGTAATACTCCAAATGACCACCAATCAACATTTTGATTATATTTTTCACCCTAAATAAATTTAAATGAGAAAAAAATTTGAAAAAAAAAAAAAAAATTTATGTATTATGATTAAAATATAAAGAGATCGTCGAAAGTCGTATATACAATTGATTTGATTTACTTTAATAATTTCAGGTGCCATATAATCTGGTGTACCACAGAATGTATCAGCTGTTCTATCCAAATACACTTGAAGTTTACACATTCCAAAATCAGCAATTCGAACATGCCCATCAAAATCTAATAGAACATTGTCCAATTTAAGGTCCCTATGTGTATTTATGTAAATTGATAAGATAATTTTTTATTATTAATTTTGTGGGTTATTTATTTTGAATTCAAGAATAATTGAATGTTATCTTCACCTATATATAATTCCTTTTTTATGTAAAAATTTTAGTCCAGAAATAATTTCAGCTCCATAAAATCTAGCTCGTTCTTCTGGAAATCTTCCACTCTGTTGTATATGAAACATAAGATCGCCTCCATTCAGGTATTCCATTACAAAGAATAAATGGCTCTAAAAAAAATACATACATATACTATGTAAGAATGTGCATTAAAACGAAACCTTTTTTTTTTCATAATTTTTCTACATATTAATTTCTATATACAAAATACAACTATAAGTAAGTATGTACACAAGTAATAATTAAAAAAAAATCAAATATTTTCTGTTACAATTCACAAACATAAAATATGAAAAAAAAAATAAATAAAAATAAAAATTGTAATTAGACATAAAAGAATTTTAATTGTTTTAAAATTATGTCTTTTGTTTCGTCTTCTTTTTCTTCTTCTTACTATTATTACTAAGTATTTATTATATTAGTTTTCGTCTTCTTCATTTTGTTGCCGTGCATTATAATTACATTTGGTTTTTTTTTTTTTCTAAATACAAAATTCTTTATGAATATAATTAAATCCGTATATTATGTATTTTTATCTTGTGGTAGTGATACATAAAAATAATTCGAAATGTATGCAAAGTTCAGAAACAAAAGGTAAGGACATTTGAGACAAAACCAACAAAAACGACAAAATCAAAGGAAAAAAAAAAATAAATAAATTGAAGGTAAATTTTTCCGCCTTCAATTAATTTGGCATGTGTAGCCAATAGTCAGTCAATGTATGCATGTATGTATATATGTATTTTTTTAAACTAATTTTAAAATTAATTACGTCATTATTTTCTTTCAATGTATATGATACATGTATGTAGTAAGTAGGTGTTCACGTTAATGTACAGTGTAGGTGATAACAGTATAGTATGTATAAATGTATAGTTTTGTATAGGTACTGCGGTGTATACATTATTTTGTATACGAGAACATTAAAACAATTAACTACAAATTATTTTTTTATGTGTGTACAAAAACGATTTTTTTATTTTTCTAAATGAAAATCACCAGTTTTCATCAATTACTTGAATTGCATTAATTGATCGATTTCAGCTAAACAAAACAAACAAAGAATATACACAAAAAAAAAAAATGAAAAAGAAAACGTAAAACGTTAGTGGTGATGATATGGATGGTGTATAATTGTCAGCAGATGTGTAGATTTGCATGTATTTGCCATCCAAATGAACATAACAATTATAAAACAACAAGAAGAAGAAGAATAACAAGAAGAAGAAAAAAAGTTGTGTGCGTGTGTTTTTTTTTTTAATTTCTAAAAAAAGAAAAAAAAAGTATGTAGTTTAAGGTCAATTTGTATGTTCTCATTTAATTTTCTGTATAGGTGTGCTACATTGAATCTGAATGTAAATTTTATGTTAGAATTTTAGATGTCAACAAAAATTTCTCTTTTGGTAGTCTATTTTTCACTTGATATTATGTTAAATATGCGCACATACACACTAAATAAAAATAATTAAATTTTATATCCGGACGTATTATACGAGTACTTGTATAAATTCACAAAAAAATCGAATACAAAAAAAAGCGAACAAAAATTTAAACAAAACAAAAATAATAAAAATCGTATAATATGAAAATGTTTTAAAATTATTTATTCCCTGGTGCTGATAATTTAAATTTTGAAATGATTAATTTAATGTTTGAAAACATAAATTTTTAATTATAATTAATCAGACAATTTTGATCAAGCCAAATATATGTAATATTTTTAATATTTTTATATAAATAATTTTCCTTTTCCTTCTTGTTATTTTTTGTTTGTTTTGCATTTAATATCTACCTACGTGCAATTACAAATATATATAGCTACATTAATTTAATACATAAATAGATAATTTTCTTGTATACAAATACATATGCACGTATGCACAGCACATATTCGTATATATAAGTATATGTATAAATACCTCAGTTTGAAATGTACAGAACAGGTGACATAAATACGGATGTTTTGTACCCAATGCTAAAACTTTTCTTTCAATTAATGTACATTCAACATCATCATCTTGTAAAACAACATCTTTTTTAAGGCATTTAACTGCATAATAATAATCAGTATTACGAAGTTCAGCTAAAAGTACCTACAAAAATAACAAAAAAAAAAAAACAACAAAATAATAAAATTATTTTGTATGTGTAACATGTATTATGTAAAAACAAAAATATTTATATGCATAAAATAAGAACAAAAATAGATTACGTATGTATATAAAAAAAGAAAAAAAAAATTTAATTAAATATTTTGTTTTGATTTTTCACCTTTCCAAAACTTCCTTTACCGAGTACTGCTAGAAAATGAAAGTCTTCTACTGAATATTTCTTAAACCTAGGAATTATTGTAGCTGGAGCTGTTATATGACCAGATCTTTGGAATTGTGCAAATGTGTATGATGTTTCTATAAATAACGCAGTACAAAAAAAAAAAAAAATGTGGAAAAAGAAAAAAAAAAAACAAAAAACAAAATCAAAATTAATTTATAACTAAAAGTAATCTGCATAAAATAAAATGAAATGCATAAATTTTAATTAAATTCAATTGAAATGTTTGAATTTGAAAAAAAAAAGCATAATTATCACAATTATTAATGTACGAGTACAATAAAAATTTTACTTTCATGATGAAGAACACATCATTCATCAAATTTTTCAAGTAAATTATCTACGATTTATATACGAGTATAAAACATTAAACACTCAGCATTTAAGTAAGTAATATATGTATAAGTACAAAAAGCAAATTACACATGTTATAGGCAATAGAATATCATTCAAATAATTTATAAAAGTTAATCATTTAAAATGCTTAGAAAAAAAAATATTCTAGAAAATATTAAAATTGCATTTCTTGAATTGAATTTTATAATTTCATAGATTTAAGTAGTATATAATTTAAATTATGTACTTATATGCGTACATATTATGCATACTCATTAGTGATATTCATGATGTATGGTAAATAATAAATTTATGTATGTATAAAGCATACTGATGATTAAATTGTCAGAATCCATACATTCGAAATTTAGAAATTTAAATTTATAAAAGTTTAATTCTGAAATAAAATTTATATAAAATTAAAATACGTCAAAAATATAGTAAAAGTGTTAAATTGAAATTTTTGTTTTTCGTTTAATTTTGGGCTTTTTTATAAGAAATCATCGTCAAATCGCGGGCACACGGAAATCGTAGTCGTGCCCCATATTGTTGATATAAATGTATTCACAATTATCGATTTAGTCTTGAAATGAATGACAGATAAATTCTGTGTGAATTCGATTACGATTTACCATTTACCATACAAAAACCTGCCTGAATTCATGGTAAAAATTTACGATGTCATATAATTAGTTTTCCCATATAAAATTTTTACCATCAATTAAGATGGTTTACGATTTATCATGAATACGACGATTACTAGGTTTTTACGATACATCGTGTACAGCACTATTACTTCAAAATTAAAAATTTTAATAGCTTTAAACTGTTCTACATTTATTCGAGTAGTATCACGTAAGTATACTATATACGTGACGGTATACTATTGCTTTATAGAGTTATGCAATAGTTAGAAAATGTATAATTATTAAGCAATTAAGGCTTAAAAGTTGAATATAATTCATTATAAATTTGAAAAAGAAAAAAAAAAATTTCATGAATACAATGCATTTACAATTATTATGATTCTAAATATGACGGCAGGATAATTTATTCAACTTGAATATCCTTCATTTTATCACCTAATTTAGTAGTTGATTTAGTTGATGTGTAGTATCATAAGTATAGTATCTACTTGATTTAAAAATTATATACAAATATAAAATTGTAGAGGAAATTGACATACATAATTACGAGTATACAGGAGTATGTAGGTTATTTTACATATGAACGACGTAAATTATGTACATTACATACATATATGTAAGTACTTGTACTCGTATTTAACTAACACATTACTTACGCTTACGCTTTTACTTATTACTACTACTACTTTTGTATTTTAAAATATTTTTGGCACATAATGAACTTTTTTTTTTGTTTCATCACTAAATGAATGAATTATTCTTGAGAATTTAATTTTTTTTTTCTGTACGAATGTAAGTATATTACCTGCACATACAATATAAATCATAAAAATAACAAAAACTAAAATTGAAAAAAAAAATGTATGAAAAGTTTAAAAATACATATACATTGTATACGAGATTGTATGCATGTAAAGTATTTTTAATAAAACGTGTATTCGTATAGAATAAAATTTTTAAAAATACATAACATATATTTAAAAATAAAATTTCAATTAAAAAGTATAAAAAAAAAATTTTAAAAATAAAAATAAAAATAAAAGAAAAAATAATCAAACCAAAAAGCATATCAGGAATTTTGTTTAAGTTTAAGCAACCATGCATGCATTTAATGTTGTTAAATTTATGCCTTCGAACATACACAATACATACATACATACATCTGAGAAATATTACTCGTTTTATGTATTCGTATACGATGTATATGTATATGATGAATAAAAAAAAATACAAAATAAAATGAATAAAGTGCAAAAATGTAGAAAAATCAAGAAAGCATAAACAAAAAAAAATCACAGTGCATTACAATGTACATATATGTATGTACATATGTATGATCCTTTTTCTTCTTTACATTTTATCTATGTACATTCGTATACATCGTATACTATACATACAAATTTTTATAACAATTGAATGTATCCTGTCTATTTTGCTTTAATATTTTTTTCTTGTTTTTTGTTTTGTTTTTTTTTTTTAATGCTTTTACCTGAATCGTCA
Organism: Villa cingulata; assembly: GCA_951394055.1. NCBI lineage: Eukaryota > Metazoa > Arthropoda > Insecta > Diptera > Bombyliidae > Villa > Villa cingulata. The sequence continues at coordinate 12,305,600 of OX596018.1, read as the reverse complement.
ACGTCATCATGATTTTGTTCAATTTTAAATGCTGGATTATGACTTGGTGGTGTACTAGGTGAATCTCTAGCATCATGTGCTCCTATATATGTAGATTGTGAATTTGAATTTTTTTTTTATTCAAATTATTTTTGTTTTAATTTAAAAAAAAAGAAAAGAAGATTTGTTTTTAAGCTGCTTAAATATTAGATACGAAGAGAAAATTTTTCAAAACGATATATTTTCTATTTTTATTTTTTTAAATTTCTCTTTTCATTTATTTATTTATTTATTTTTAGTATTTACTTTTTTTGATTGCAAAATTTTCGATTTAAAAATTAGAAAAATATATTTATATAAGTATAATGTATTTCAAATGTTTTACTTCTCAAAGATTCTACGCATTGAAAAAAATAAAAAGATGATTTTTTTTCTCTTTTGAATATTGTGATGATGTATGTATATACTCATCGTACATACCTATACACAAATATGAAAGAAAAATAAATCCCTGATACAATTTTTCTATTAAGTTAATTAAATTTATATTTATTATGTATTTATTTTTTGCCTTAAACTTGAAAAAAAAGATTTTATTTTAAAAAATCTCCCACACTCTCTCACACACTATACACCAGCTGTATATTGCGTATATTTTATTGTGTAAGTATATTACGCGAAAGAAGATAAAAAAAAATTTTTTTATTTATTTTTTTTTTGCTTTTAAATTTTAATAATTGGATTATGAGTAAGGTATATGATTATTTATTCAAGAACATTTTATTAATGAATAAAATACTAATACTATACTAATACTACTATATTCTATTATTGTATTCGTATTGATCGAAAGGAAATTAGAAAAAAAAAAAAAATTAACGAAAACATTAACGTATAAAAGATGGAGGAAAATTTATAAATAAAACCAGAAAATAAATTTGCACACCATGAAAATTATATTTAAACTTGAACTGTTGTGGAAATGAAACGAAGAAAAATTTGAATCACGTTTTCAAATTGAAAAAAAAAAGAAAAGAAAATAGAAAAATATTGGTATGACGAATAGAAATGACAAAGACTTGTACATTGATGAATACATTAATTTCAATTTTTCTTATCTTTTATTAATACGATATAATAGTCTGACAAAATAAAATGAAAATTTGAATGATTTTTCCTCTTTTTTGTTTTTTCTAAAAAAAAAATGTCAAAACACAATGCAATTACTTGTCAATGAATCAGATTTATTCTAATTTTGATTTAATGTATGTATGTACATAAATGTTATACCTGTATAATAATGTAGCAAATAGTTTGGTATTTATTCTTCTTCTTTCGCTTAACTTATATATGACAGAACTTGACCCAACCAATAATTTGATTTATGTTAACTAATGATATTGTTGCGTATATAACATTATAAAATACAAAATAAAGTATAAATATTCTATTTTAATAGATTTTAAATACAATGACATTTGCAAAAATATTGAAATGTTTTTTTGGTAAACTTTGTTATTTAATTTACGCAACAATTTTAAACATCGTTTTGAAAAAAAAAAAAATCAATAATAATTTCATTATGAATAATTAAAAGTCGAAATAATAAAAGTCTCTTTCTTTCTCTTTCTCAATTAAAATTTGAGGAAAGTGATAAAAAATTTGACGTTGAATTTTAAGAAAATTCTCTGTTTTGTATCTATTGTATAATTTATGAGATAGATAAGTTTTAAAAGAGTTTCTAAATTTAGCTAGATTTGCCTAGTTCACTATTATAATAGAAATAAAATGATCGAATCGTATATTATTATCATAAAGATTCGGCAATATTCTTCATCTTTTTTTTTTTGTTTTTTTTTTTCTTTTTAAATGACATCATCGAAAATCAGAAAAAAATATAAATTTATTATAACATAAAAAATGTTCTCATCAAATCAAATTTTACCTCTTTTTACAGATGATAACGCTTCGACCATTAATTTTTGATTTACACCGCATAAATTGGCTGTAAGTTTTTCACATTTTTTGTGACAGTTAACGTCACATTCTTAAAAATTTTCGGTCAATAGAAAAAAAAATAATAAATTAACGAAAGTTCATTTTGTTGTTAAAAACATCATTGTTTTTCGTCAGAGTTTGTTTTTAGTTTTTTGTTTATTTTAAGAGAATTTTTAATTAATTTTACGTCATGTTTTTGTTTTTGTATGTTTGCGTTTGTTCAATATGTTACACCATCACCATCATCATCACCATCATCATCATCATCAGCATCAGTTGAGTTGATACAAGGAAGGAAATTAAAAAATAAACGAAAATAATTTTTATTATATCTTATATGTTTTTCCTTTGGAAGATATAAGGCACATTGAAAAATTAAAAATAAAATTAAAATAAAAAATAAAATCATTCAATGAAAATTTCGACAGATATTGACGTACACACATCGTACATACATGATTGATTGTACACGTAGACCCGTAGACGTAATGCAGTGCATACTCGTTCGACGACGAATTGATTATATTCGTGTATATGAGTATATGTTTAAAAATTTCATAATATGCAATTCTATCAATCTGTTCTATGTTTGATTTTTAATTTCATTGTACGTCTCTACGTACATATTTCAATTTCAAAAATTTTCGTTTTATTATGGTAATGCACAAATACAATAAAATCTGTTTCTATATGAACAGATGGACTCTAAACAGTACTATTTTTGTAAATATTTAAATGGAAAAAAGAAATTTATATTGATTGTCAGGTTCAATAAAAAATCAATCTAATAAATTCAATTTATGGTAGTGTATAGTATAGTTCACAAATAAACTACATTAACTAAAACCACTACAATCCATCTACAAACAACCTACAACTACTTACATCAAATCAAGAGCAGTTTATTTATAAAATAAAAAGAATAATATATATTACAACCTAATTATCTCCATTACAATTTGCATAAAGAAACTTTATAACTACACTGTATACAAACTACAAAGTACATTTCAAATAAAAATTATATTGAGAAAGGAAGTAATCTATATCATCTATTAAAGTATGAGCATGTCTTTTATTAAAAAAAAAAAAAAAAAAAAAAACAAAATAAAGAAAATAAATTTTTCCAAATTTCCAAATAAATTTCACAATTTACTAAATAAATTTTATATAAATATCACCTGCTGTGCAATATTTCAAATACGCGTGCTATTATTTAATTAATTTCCTCTTTTTCATTTATAAAAATATAAATCAAAAAATTTTTTTTAAAAAAATATCAGAATCAATAAATAAAAAAAGAAAATATCGAATTGTTTATTTCTCAATTTTCTTTTTTTAAATTTTGCATCAATTTTTACATAAACTTCCTTTTTTTTTTTCAAATTGTTTTGGTTTATTTTTTTTTCATATTTTTTCAATTCTTTCTGTCTGATAATCAAAAAAAAAAAAAAAAAAAAAATGCTGTTCACTGACAAACAATAGATATGTGTCGTTGTTATTTCGGAAAAATGAAAAATACGAGTACGAGTAGGCAGATTAAAGGCAATTTATTTAATTTATCTACATATAAGTATTTAAATTTATTTCAGTTTTACTTTCTTGACAATAAAAATTGAAATGAAAATATTGAAAGTGTGAAAAAAATGTTGGTTGTCATGTTTTCACAGAGACATAACATCAGTTGCAAAAAAATATATATCTACATTCTCGTACAGTTGCGTATATATATAGAATATAATATACATGTGCATGTATGTACAATATGTATACAAAAATGTTATATAAACACGCAAGTAAAATAATTTTTGTTCAACAATTTTTTTATTATACTCGTAGATATATATTTTTATTTTTACTTTTGAAAAATTGTCTAAAAAATATATTTTTATTTTTTTTTTTTATTTTTTAAATTAATTGAAATTTTCTTTTAACAAGAAAGTTTTTCCTATGACATGAACACAAAACTGTACTACATAATATGTATATATGTACAACAAGAAAATTGTCTGATCATTTATCAAGAGCATATTTATTGTACATGAATACATACATACATATATACATACTCATATATTTGTACATTATTTATACATAATATTTTGTTGGAAAAATAACAAAAAAAAAAAAAAATACATGTGCAAATAGTTTAGTTTAAAGTTTTGAAAATCATTCGATGTACATAAATAATTTTTTTTCTAGTAAATTTAAAAACGAAAAGTAAATTGTTTTCAGTCATTTTCACTATTACGATAATTTGTAAAAATGAAAACTTTAAAAACTTAAAAATAAAAATAAAAAAAAAACACGACAAAATACAGTAAATAATAAATGATTTGCTAAAAAAAAAGATCAATAAAAAAATCAAATAAAATTTCGTATTGAAAATTTTTGAATATTACTATAGTGTACACACAAAATTGATTTTGATCTAAAATTTAAATACAAAAATTTTCTACATTTAAAGTGATGTTTGATATTTTTTAAAGAGAAAATATTTTTGTAATATTTTGTAAAAAGATTAAAATGAAAAAAAAACAAAAAAAAAAACATTTTTATTTAACTAATATAATTTTTAAAAAATCATAAAAATCATTATTATTTTGTATATCTATATTAACACTTTTGTAAAAAATTAATTTCAAATTAGAAAATCAATACCGTTGTAATTTTCATTTTACAGTCTTGTTTTACAATTTGTAAATAATATACAAATAAAATAATTTTAAATTATTTATTTTTAGATATTTTGGTGCAATATATTGTAATATATTTACCTAGATATTATCATGTATTATACACGTACTTATTCATATGTAAGTATAGTTTGTAAAATATTTTAAATGTTATTTTGTCAAAATATAAGAAAAATAATCGAAAAAACAAATAATTGTAATAAGTATAATATGTACATATATACAAACATACATACGTTATTCATGTATACAAAATAATTCTTTAATATTTCTTAATTTTTTTTTATTTTCACATGATTTTATATTACAACAATGAAAACTTTTCAAAAAGTCACATATGTACATAGTACAAATATTTTTGCAAAAGTATTAAAAAAAAAATGATATTCTTATATTCTATGTTAGATATAAATGTGTATAAAATATTCTTGATTCTTGTATTATTTTTATGTTACATTATAATACAAATATCAATTTTGCTTAAAGTCCATTGTACATAATATAATAAATATAAGTATGTATACATTTGTACATTATATTTAATTCAAAATTAATGAAATTAATTATTGTAGTAGGTAGGTACGCAAATGAATATATGTACACATAATATGATTATATTATTATGTAGCTGAATATATACATATATGTAATACTTATATGTAATTATACGTACTTATAATGCTCGTTGTACAATCATTATTTGTTTTGTTTATTTTTTATTTATTTATTTATTTTTTTTTTCATGCATGTGACATGTGTGTTAAAAATAAGTTTTGTATATCAAGATGAATATTTGCTACTGTAAATTAGCAAATAAATAAATGACGTCATTGAGGGCATATGTACTGGTATATAGATGATATATGTACTATATACATATATGTATACGTATGTTATAAATGTGTATTATTATATGTATACATATTTATATAAATGTATAAATGTAATTCTTACGAAATACATAAATCTGTAAAGATAAATTTGATGTTTTGTTTTCAAATTATTTTATTTTATTTTTAGTAAAATTATTTCTGAAGATGACAAGAAAACAATAAAATCAGAATAAATGTATATTTGTAATTTTATAATGTATACCTATATCTTTTATTCTCTTTTTCTTTTTATATACTTATATGTATATGTATGTATATATTTTTTTTTTTTTTTGCAAAAATTTTTATTTGTAAAATACACATCTATTATGTATAATCATCGTATATGTTGTTGTACACATGAACACAAAATATTTGCGCTCATATCCTTCCTGACGTATACGATTTCTCTACTATATAACATAACGTTGATCTGATATGAAATTTTCTATTTATTTTTATTTATTTTATTTTTTTTTTTTTTTTTTTTTTTGCTATTCAAATTGAAATTCACGTAGGTGAATTTGGCGTTTTTTGTGCCAATAAATTACGGTATTTTGTTAAAATGTTATGTATTTTGTTTGATGGCAAAAAATGAAAAAAAAAAAAAAACAATAACAAAATAAAAAAAAAATAAATTCAAATCAAGAAAATCAAATAAATAAAAACAATAATATGATAATATTAAAAATAAAAAATTCATGATGATTTTCCATTATTTAAGTATTTATATATGCTGTAACAATATAATAAGGAAGATAACAAAAATAAAGTACTAGATACATTTTACATACATACATACATTTATAATTCCTATAAAAATATAATTTAAACAAAATTTAAGTAATTTTTGTATTATGTTAACTAGAGAACATAATTAAAATGTTTAATTAAGCCAGGATATACTAGGATTATGTGAATTTTTATTTAAATATACGTTTTTTGTAAATTTTTCGTACATAGCTTCTGTTACGTATACATCTAATCATCTACATATAGCTGTATATGTAGATCTGTGAGTTTGAATCAGTGTCTATATACATATATTGTTTACCTATACAGCCAAAAATTACAACTTGAAAACATGATAAGATTAATGATATACAAATACGTAAAGAAAGAGACAAGGTAAAATACGTCATAGGACACAATAAGAATTTCTTTTTATGCTTTTTCCAAATACAAGATTTATTTTTTAACTTTTTTCCTTATTCAAAATGTTTATTTTTCTTCTTTTACTAAAAATTTAATTTTTTTGTATTTTATTTTCAGCATCCTGTAATTCTGTATAGTGTTGGTATTACAAAAATCAATAAGAAATATTCGAGTATATTATAGTGTTGTTAGTATATAGTCTACAGTACAAGTTGGGTACTCTCTACAACTACATTAATAATTTTACATCAATTTACTTATACATATCTCTATATATAACTTTAATACTTTCATATAACATTACCATGAATTTATAATTATTCAAATGAATTTATTTAATAATAATAATATCCTGTCATCATTAAATATCATCAAAAATGCCAAAAACTCTATATATTATATGAGTACATACATATGTATAAGCCAATTTCATTTTATTTTATAATATCATCATCAGTATTATAACGATTCAATCAACAAAACTATAATCTGATATAAGAATCTTAACTGAAAATTTTGTATAATAAAAATTCTTTAAGTCAATTTTTTTTATATGCATGTGTATGTATACATATACTTTCACAAGAATATGAATTATATATATAACTATATGGTTATACTTACGTCTACGTAGTATATGCATTTACCGTATATAAATTTTATATATGTATAGGTATACATGATGTAGATTTTGTCATTTCAGTGATTGCAAATTAAAAAGTCTAAAAATAGTTATCCAAAAATAAGTAAAACATACTAAAACTAAATAGAAAAAGATAATCCTATTACACACATATGTATATAGATACATTATATACGTTTATACGTGTCCATGTGTGTATACATTTATCTACAAAAATAAAAACAAATTGCATTTCGTTGCAAAATTTTCAATTAATTTATGCTTGCAAATTTTAGTTTTACGTGTAGAAAATTTATAATTTTACCTCAAACAATCTTTGTACGTACATATATTTTGTACATCATCTATACATAGTATGTATGTATGTATATGTGCATACATATGTATATGTATATGTATATATATATGCATATGTATAAGTAAATTTTATATTAGATAATGAAGAGATATTCACTGTATAAATATACGGGTATATGTACTATATATGTAATCGTATATCTTATATACGTAATCTAAACACATCAAATAATGTAATATACCGTAGCCAATTAATTTTATTATATACAATTTATATTAGTAATTATTTATCGTCTTAAAAATGTTCTATATAACGTACTAACATACACATGTACATATTCATATAGGTACATACTATAGAAAAATACATTAACTGTTCCATAAATATCACAAAAATTAAAATCAAAAAACTAACAAAACAAAAAACTCATCGTATTTAATATACAAGAGCATGCAAGATATACAAAAAATAAATTTGAAAAAAAAAAAAAATAAATACTTAATAAAATAAAGTAAAGAAAATAAAGTTAAAAAACTAAAAGAAAATTGTTTGGCAAAATGGCAACTATAAGTTATTCGAAAAATTATATACGATTTCATCTGTTATCGTGAACTATCTATTTATCTATCTACGAAAGTTTCTATATACGTACTTATATGTATTTCATTACATATTTATATGTAGAATCTCAATAATATTAAAATTCAAATATTTATGTTTTTATTTGGATATAGGATAGGAATGTACATTCATATAGTCGTATATAATGTACACACACGTGAAACCATACATATATTATACAGTCCATGCATATTAAAAAAAAAAAAATAAAAAGTAAATACATATACATTACATAATAATTTATAAAATATTTCTTTCTTTCTTTTTTTTTTCTTTTTTTTTGTAATTATATGATCATAAAAATTTCAAATTTCTAAAATAATTTTTTTTTTCTGTATTCTTATTTTATGAAATTTTCATTTCAAATGTAGGATGGTATATGATGCCTAAATATACTCGTATGTATGTATGGTATGATGCGTGTATACCAGAGAAATAAATTTTGAAATATTATCATGTGTAGGCATTTTATATGCGATCATCAAAAATATTTTTCATTTAATCGGACAATTTTATGATCATTAATATATGAAATTTGATTTTAATTACTGTCAGAATTATTTACATAATATATGTACATAATGTAATGTAAATATTTTTAATTTTTATTTGAATATTTTTTGCTTTGAATTATGAATTTTTGTTTTGTATACAAATAATAAAATGGACAAAATTGAAATGGTTGACATACATTCCGATATATCGCGTGTAATGGCAATATTATTATTAAGTACAATATTATGAAAATTATCTTAGAAAAATTTGATACATTTAAAATGAAATAAATCAAAATTTTTTAAGATAAAAATAATTTCAGTTATTAAAGTAAATTTGTGTTTTTTTTTTGTTATATCCTACAGAATGGATATTTGGAAAAAAAAATTTATATTTAATTCTTTGTTGAAGAATAAATTTATTATCTCTGCATCAATCTTATTATTTAATTTATTTATTTTTTGTTATATGAGTATATATATATTTTTTTACTATTGGTTGGTTTGTCTTTAATATATAAATGATAAAAATACATTCAAAATGAAAATAATAAAAAAAAAATCAATTATATTCTATCAAGAAAATATATGTGGTATTTTATAAGAATCTATGAATTCTTTAGAAATTCAAACGTTTACAGTGATTTCAAAAATTTGTTGTGTCGAACAAATTTTATATATTAACCATTGTATATAAATTGCTGTAACTTTGTAGTACGGTTAAGTGAGTTTATTAGAAGTAAAAATACCGCAAAAATAAAATAAAATAAAAATATTAATAAAAAAAAAATTGAGAAGAATTTTTGGCGCAAAGAAGATTAATGTGAGGGAGTATAGAAGAAGAGCAAACTCTGAGATTTATGATTTGTATGACGATGTAGATATCATCACTTTTACCAAGATCGGAAGACTACGATGGATGGGACACATTACCAGAATGGAAATCGAAAACCCCTGTAGAAAGATTTTGTATGGCAATGTTGGGAATAAGAGACCGAGAGGAAGGCCGAGGAATCGATGGATGGAATTCGGTGCAAGAGGACCTAAACAAACTGGAGATTGAAAACTGGATGGCTTCATCTTTGGATAGAACGGGTTGGCGGCAGATTTTTACAGAGGCCAAAAGGTTCTTTTAAAAACTGTATTGCCGTAGAAGAAGAGAAAAAGAAGAGAAAAATACCACTAAAAAGTGAATTATTTATTGAAAACAGAAATACTACAAGGATTTAGTTTAAAAAGTGTAATTTTCACAGAAATAACATTTCTCTATCCAATAAAGATGTTATGTAAAATAGTGCAGAACGAGGGAGACACAAATAATTTTTGTAAGCACTGTACATACAACTAGATCTAGATATAATACGTATTTATGCTGACTAAATTATATTTTCTTTACTGCTAACAATAACAATTCAAAAAATTTTAATCCTTTATAATATCTGTAGTTGATATTAAATGTTTTCTTTTTAATATGGCTTCAAAAGAAATTTTTCTAGTGAAAATAAATATTATCTGAACAGATTTACTCAATGTATACAAATACAATCATCCATTAATACAGTGCAATTTTAATGAAATTCTAAACTTAACTATATACGTACAATTATATAAAAGTTTAGAATTTCAACAATAATTCTATTTATATACAACGTTACTTATACCAAGATATTCACGAAAAGCGTATGGTATGTAATCAAAAATGAACGATTACTTTATAGTTTTTATATAATACATAAGTTGTTAATATGTTATGCATACCCGTACACTATGTGTATCTCTGTATACACTGTATAAATCTAAATGCATTTACGATGCATACAGAAAAGTTTTCTTAATAAACAATAATAATAATTCATTTGAAATCAATTTCTCTATGTAGATATAGCTAATATACACTACAATAACAAATAATTTATTGTACGTATACTCGTATAAAGCATACATATAGCTATTACAAATTTAAATGTATGCACAAAAATAATAACGTAATCGGACATAATTCAAATTTTTCCTGTTAAAAATGTCTTTTATAAATTACAAATTTTTGATAAATGTTGTTGTTATAAGTAATACTCTGTCATTGTTATTGTTTGTTATATTCCCATACTACATAATATACGATTTACAAATTTCGATGATTGTTTCTCTATCATTTTGACTAACAAAATTTACATAAATTGTATTCAGACATCTTACAAGAGGAATATTTTTAAAAAACAAATAAATGTATACAATATATAATTATTTAGAAATAAATAACAGCAGAGTAATCATTGCATTATTTTATTTTTTTATTATTTTTATATACCAAATGCACACTTACAAAACAATTTATTTATATGTATTTAGTGTAAAATAGTTTTATGTGCCAAAATGTCAGCCATTTATTACATATACATTGAACATTTTATAATGATTGTAGATAGTTTTTATTTGAAAAAAAAAAAAAATATATTTAACATATACACATACCTACATGCACAATATAAATACTCGAATATGTTAAAATTCAAAATAAAAAATAAGAAAATAAATAAAATAGGAAAAAAAATTTTCTTAAAGTAAAAAAACAAATTATAGAAAAAAAAAATAATCAATGTCAATGACGGCGCTTTAAGCTTCTGATATAATATGTACATATGTATATACATGAACGTATTTACGAGTATGTATGTGTAGTGTGTAGTCACTATCCAAGGATATGCATGTGCATACCAACAAGTCTCATCTTATATATTTTTTTTATTTTATTATTTTTATATACTTTTTTTTGTGCAATTTTAATTACAAGATAAAAGAATTTTAAATCGAAATCCAAAATTGATTGCTACATTTATATGCATATATAATGTATACACACGAAATGTACACATGTACATATCTATACCAACTTATAAATAATACATAAATAGAGAGAGAGCACATACATATGAATATAAGTATATATATTTTTGAAATTAATTAAAAAGTTACATTTGTTTTTTTTTTGTAACGTAAAATATATACAAATAATTGAATATAAATAATTTATGAATACAAATCTAATGAGTTTTAAATTTTAATGAGTTTTATTTCCAAAATAATTAAAAATAATCATAAATTATATTATTGAAAACAAAAAAAAAAAAATAACATTTTGACACGATGTGTGGATGGTCAAGCATGATATACAGTTGGTAAATAAAATTGTCAGATTTCATCAGATTTTTTCAAATTTCAATTTCCTTATAAAATAATCAGTTTTTATAGATCGTCAAGGATAACAATCTATTTTTAAATATTACAAAAATTATAGGTAGATACAACATTATACGTTTACACAATATGTATGTATACGTATACGTTATATATGTATATACGTAAATAGTTTGATAATTTCTTGAATTTACAATCTATCTATACATACGAGAATATGTACATATAACAACTGTAAATGTTAGATAGATGGGTATCACGAAATTTTTTCTGAAAATTTATGAAAATTTTTTTTTATTTTATTTTTGAAGTGATGACAAAAATAAATCTAAGAAAAATGTTTTCCTGATTTTAAAACTAGATAAAATATTAAATTTAAAAAATAAAAAGTACACAAAAATAAAAACTAAACCAAACAAAATGATCGATCTGTTCTGTTTCATATTATAATTTATTGAACACTATATATACCAGGAAATTGAATGAAACAAACAATTTGTTTACAAATCAATCAATTTATAATAATATACATACGTACGTAATAAACTGTTTATTATAAGTAATATGTAGTAAAAGGAATTATAATTTTTGAGAAAATCTATAATCTTATCCTTATTATATATGTACGTACATATAGATACACAATATGTCTGTAATATAATTCATCATATGTAAGTACATTACTGCTATATGTGTACTGTGTAATGAAAATAAAAATTTGATTAATAATTTTGAAAATTTCTTTTAAAACGTAATAAATTTGAAATCATTCAATAAATTATAATTTCCTTATAATTTACAATGATTACATATTCGTATATGTATGTTATATATTTTCTGCACGAGTGACAAAATATACATAAAGCCATAATTTATATAATTCTCTCTCTATCTCATCGTCAGATTTAACAAACATATATGAATGAATATATGTACACTCGTATTTACATTACATATCTCGTATATTCGTATTTTTCTAAAAAAAAAAAAATGATTTATTATACTTTTATCTGTTACTGTGCCAATATTTTTGTTATTTACTTTTTAAAAATAAAATGAAATCTTCAAATTTTCAATTTTTAACTTTCTGTCCCCAAAAACAAAAAAAAAAAAAAATTATTATATGTATTTAAGATTATCTCAAAAATTTTCATGAATATTAAAAACAAATCAAATATTTGAAAAGCCTAACTTTGTATCATATTATATAAAATCCTTTTGTTCTTCAATTTATTTGATCTTCCAAGTACTACTACAAAAAGTTTATAATATGTAATCGTAAAATGCGTATCATGTAAATTTTCTGCCCTCATAAAACTTTATTTTGACAATTTTAAATAATAAAATAATTTTTTCAGAGATTTAACTTTATGTAAATTAATTTACATAATCTGACCAAATTTTAAAAGTTTTATAATTTATTTTTTTTCTTTTTTTTTGGAATAAATTCGTCTTATATTATGTATGCAGCATTAATGTAAGTACATTATTCTTTTGTCCTATTTACACATACATACGTACATAGGTTATTTTAGTTCAACGACTGATATTCCGCATTCTTTTCGAAAATTGCTGTAAAATAATTTACAAAATCTACAGATAATAAATTTATTATATAATGGCTGAATTTACATTAATGCCAGAATATATAATCAATTAATTTTGTGAGCTACTAATTTTAACTAATTTATTTATTTTTAATATAATTACAATTTGTTCTTGTACCTAATTAGTTTCTGAATTTTTTCCATCAAAACTTTACAATTATTATAAAACGTTTTGATGTCAGTTTGGCAGCTCTTTTGGATTTCGTATCTGTAATCCCGCATCAATTTATTTCATCCTTAATGGTGATTTTGTACTAATTTAAATTTTATTTATTTTACTTGATTTTTACTAGATTTTATACAGAAAAAAAAAAGTTATTTGAAATACATAGAATCATAAAATTTAAAATTTTCAAATGTAAAATCTAACACCTAACAAAAAACATTTTCAAAATAAAATTTCATATTTTTTATTTTTCATTTCAAATTGAAAATTATAAAAAAAAAATTTTTTTTTTGTATCACAACATGATACAAAAATGACGAATTATATATTATGTATACTTTTGTATACAATGTATTTAATGTGTACATTACTATGTGTGTAAACATGTATAAATTTTGTATATTATGACGATGACGACAACGATGAAAATGACAAGAGTCTAATCTCACCTATGCATATGTTCATACATACATACATTCTTTTATTTGTAATTTACTGCGACTTTAAAAGTTTTCATTTATTATTTGCGTAACAACAAAATCAAAATAAACTATAGAATAAAAAACAAAAATGAAATAGAAAAAAAATAAAAGAAAACAAATTTTCATTGAAAAAACATTTTCGTCGTAGGCATGCATTCAAAAATATACATCACAAAAACTAAAAGTACTATATTAATTTGTATATGCAAATTTATAAATATGTATACGAATTATACACACATATGCGTCTAAATAATGTATAGTTATAGGCACACAGATGTGTTTCTTGCTGAATAAATTTTTGTTTGTATTTTTTTTTTTTATTTTTTCTATTATATTTTATGTAATTCTTACCAAGCATCTTTTTTGGACTAGATGGTGCAGTACCACCCTCAAATCCAGAATCATTACTGCATGTACTCATACGTATATCACTTCGTAAGGATGTTATGCCATTATTATTATTATTATTACTACTATTATGTGAATTTAATTCACCACCACTATATTCATCTGAACTGGAACATTCACTATCACTTTCACTTTCATCACTTTCACTATCCGAATCTGATTTACGATACACATGCTTTTCTGGTTTCCATAATGGTCGCGGTTTCGCAATTAAAGGAAACGGAGGTTTTTCATCTTTTACATAGCATTTTTTTGTATGATCAAGTTTAACAACTTTATTAGGATTAAATCCGGCTGGTTCATCTTTATCCTTTTTTTTACCGTTTTTATTTTTCTTTTTCATACCGTTTTCGTCAATCTCTTCACAATTTGAATCTTCTTCGTACGACGAATCACTGTTTTCAGCCTCCGAAGGAATAAAATCAGATAAATCGGCGTCTACGTCTAGAAGGCAACGATTTAAATCAGATACTGTTGCGAATTTTGATAATGCTGGCGATTGTTGAAATTTTGTCGTTTGATCTCCTTTATCTTTTGATTCTGATTCTTTAATTGTTGTAATAGTAGTTGGAGGTGATTCTATTGTTGTTTGATTGATTTGTGTTGCTGGCTTACTGCCTACGTCACTGTTATTGGTGCCAAAAAGTGGCTGTTTTTTGTTGTCTCCGCTTCTAATTGTTATATCTTCGGTCTTTTCGGTTTCGAATGATTTTTGATTGTCAGCAACAGTTGCTGTTGGCGTAATGATTTTTTTTGATTTTTCTTGTTGCTCTTTTGTCGTTTGTGTTGGTGGTAATTGTTGTTGTGACGATTGCGTTTTATGCAGCTCTTCATTATTTTCCCTAAGAGTATTCGTTAATAGTTTTTCCGAACATGTTTGCTGATCATTTAACCTTTTCGTTGAATTTTTCAACGACCCAATTATCTTTGTCTTGTCTGCCTTTGATGACCCAGTTTCAATTGTTCTAATTTTAGTATCATAATCATCTTTAGTTTGATTTTTGTCGTTGTCACTGATCACTGTTGGTGCTGATGTTGTCGTTGGCTTGATCGTCGTTGTTTTCACTGAGGCATCATCTGTAGGTGGTGGTGATTTTAATTTTGCCCCCGCTCCTTGATTGTCTGATCTTCCTGATTCTTTAGATGCGGAACTGTTTGAGTTATTTTTTAGAATGTTTATTGCTGTTGATGATGTTGCATTTTGTTTTTTTACTGCATCGACCGGCGTTTTTTCGTTCTCTTTTTTTACAATGTTCTCTGAAGATTTTCCTACTTCTACTTCGACACGGTTCGTTTCTTTGCTAGACTTTATATCTGTTTTATTTTCCAACGATGGAATCAATTTATCATTAGAGTTTTTTTGTTTATTTTTTGATTCAGGTATCTTGGCCAAAAGCCCAGAATTTATTTTTGGTTGAATCGTTTTTGTCGTTTCTACGGTACAGTCTGATTGTGATACAGCGGGCATTGAGATTTTTGATTCTTTTCCTAATTTATTTGTTTTTTTTATCTGATTATTTTGCTTTTCTTCTGATTTTTGTTTAAGATCGGAAAATTTATTAGAGTTCATTTCGGTTGTCTTTTTGTTTGTTGTTAGCTGTGAACTATCACTACTTGATTTTTTTATTCCATCATGTGGAATTATCTTGTTTTCACTAAAAACAGAATCATTCGACTCTGACCGATTAAATTCTTTTTTATGTGATTCAAAATTTTCGTTGTCTGTTTCTTTCTCTGCTGAAATTTGTTTGAACTGCTGCTCTAATAGTTGTTTTCTTCTGTTAACCATGTATAAAGATTCTCTAGCACCTATTTGGCTCCAAAAATCTTCTCCGCTTTCGGATTTTTGTAATTTCATTGAAGATTTAGGTTTGACACTGTCAGATACTTCATTTGGAGTAGCTGGAGACTTAGGTTCCCCAAATCCTGAATCCGAAGAGCCAACTTTGGTTTTTGAAAATACTTTTGGTGTTTTTGGAACTTTAGGACTTTCTGGTTTATTCGAATCAGTATTTTTAGATACTTGAGCCTGCTTTGCATTTTGTAAGGTTTTCACATTTAGTTCTTTCGGATAATTTTCTATCACAGACGAAGGAATTTTATCTGTTGTTTTAGTATTTGATTTTAGAGCTGTGTTTTGTAGGATAGGCGTTTTTGGTACCAGCGATTTTAGTGGAGATTTGGGCTTGTCTTCTTTTTTCAAATTTGCAGGGGATAATAAAGCATTTTCCTTGGTATCAAGAGCAGAAACTGTATCAATATCAAATGTGAAATGTTCAGGGCCTGTCAGCGTCTTGGAAGAAAATAGGCTCTTAGGAGACTGAAGAGTACTTTCTGTGACCAACGTTTCAGTTTTCACTTCCTGTTGATCGTTTTCTATAATTTTTTCTTTCTCTTTTTTACTTCCAGTACCTTTTTTGCTTCCAGTTTTGATGACTTTTTGTTTTTTCTTTGGTAACTTGAAAATTTTATGCACAGTGTGTTCTTCTTTGATTTCTTCAACCTCGTAACTCATTTTTGTTTGATTTGTATTTATTACATCATCTTGTACTTCTTGAAGTATTGGTGTCAATGGAGGATTTTCAACATTAACAGTTGCAGTAATTTTATGTCGAACTTTTTTTCCTTTTTTGGTTGATTTTCTTTTCATAGATTTTCGGCAATCGTCTTGACTTTCGTTACGCTCAAGAATATAATGAAATGTTCCAGATCCAGATTTCTGAAGTTGATTTAAAATTTCTATTTCTTGTTCTTGAATTAATGAAGCACGTCTTCTTAATTCTCCAGCATTTAAATCATCGTCAATTTTATCAGAAGATATATCCTCACAGATTTCATGAAAACTTGGACAATTTGTCAAGCTAAGACGTCTAACTCCTTTTGGATCCAAGGGATCAACTTCAACAACAATTTGTGATCCCGTATTATTTGAAAATTGAATAATATCTTTAGCATTGTTATCAGATGGAATTATACATGGCTCTAATAATATTTCGATTGAATTTTTTCTTTTTTCTTTAGCATTTTGCATTGAAGTTTGATTCTCACCTAATTGATCTCTCCAGGTAGGCAATTCTAAATGCTTTGCATTTTCTGGTTTTTTAAGTTCCTTTTCTTTAATAGATGTTGGCTTGAATCGAACTGTTGATAATCTAACTACTCGTCTATCACGTTTAATAGTAGATCGAATTTTTCCAGGATCAGTTCCGTCTACCCGAGGCATTAGCGGAGATTTATTTTTATTCTCATTATTGTCTAAATTTAGCGATTCATCAGATGTAGATTTCTGTGATTTAACTGAACTTCTTTCTTCTTCTTTACTCGTTTTTCGTAATTTTATTGAATTCCTTTCACTATTATTGTCAGAACTTCTTCGTCTTCTGTCGTATTTTGTTGCTGATACATCGATATCGGCCGTATTAATTGGAATTGGCTTTGGTGCTACATATTTTGGAGAATTTCGATACGGTGAAATTTTTGGTGACTGAATACGCGTTAATGATGTTAAGCCAGAATGATGATAAGCTGATGATAATGGAGTTTCAGAAATTGTTGAAAGTTTCGGTTTATATCTTGATGATGCTAAATTAGAACGTTTCGCTGTATGTAAATAATTACTAGTTACTGGAGAACGATTATATGATGAGGACGGTGAAGAATATAATGAATATGAACTTGTAATGTAATATGGTGTATACGATGAATATCCTCCACTACCATAATATCCGTATCCTGGATCATAATAGAGTGGCATTTTTTTTTCTATTTTTTTTCTATGTATTTATGAAAAAAAAAATTTAAAGAATTTTTGGGTAGAAAACTTAAAAAATTTCGTATTTTTCTTCTTTTTTTTATATTTTCAACTCGAAATAGTTTTTCACAATCGTATTACATATACACATATATTTAAAGAAATTTGCTTTTTAGCAAATGGCAAAAATTATTTTTAGAATTATAATAAAAGTCGACGTGATCTTTATTTACAATGACACATTGCTTTTTTTTTTCTTTTTTTAAAAAAATAATAATAATTTTCTATACCTTATGTAACATAAAATAATTTTTTTATTATTCAAATTCAATAGTAATTCAATAATAATAATTTTTCAATTTTTAATTTATTTCATTTTATTCACATTTCACTCACGAAAAAATTTCATATTCAAAAAAAAATTTTTTTTCTTCATAACGAATTATTCTCCATAAACAATCATATTCAAACAGTGTTCATACAAATTACAATCAAATAATTAATTTTACTTCTTTTATCCAGATTCAAATAATATTTAATATATTTATTTTATTTTTAAAATTTAAATTCTAATTCAAAGTTCAACACAATTAGATAAGATATATTTTTTAATTAATTATTTTACTAAACTTTTAACTTCTTCTAAAATCTTTCTAAGACTGATCAAAAATTTTCACTAGACATACATAGAACATTTAAATTTTCAAATTTTAAGGAAGAAGAAAATTTAGCGATTTTCTCATTTTAAAATATACATATATTTTTTTTTCATATTAATTTGTATGTATTAGATTCGAAATTCATATTTGAATGTACCTTATGTATACGTCCATTGATCTACATATACACGCTTTATAAAATCTTTCGCTTTTCTTAATTTTCTCTCTATACAGTCTACACGTACTCGTATATTAAAATACATATTTGAAAATGATGATCTTTCCATTAGAACTAAATTTTCTCTTTAGTCTGTCTCCGAATAGATTTTTTTCATAATATTTGTATTTAATTTATTTTAAAAATATATATTCATACTCATGTACATATTACATACATATAATACCTAATTGTAAATGTAAAAGAAAAGCCTATATTTTTCTACAATGTATAATAATGTGTATTTATAAGTTTAAAATTTTTAAATCTTTGCATGTGTATGTACCATAAATGTGTATTCATTCATATGTGCTGCTGTCGTTTCAAATAAAATAATTTTGAACAGAAAATTATTTCATTTTATTTTTAATAAATATAATATTCAAAAGTGCTATATTATGTACGAGTTATGTACATTTTACATGCTAATTTTGAATTCAGTTTTTAGTTTTTATTTGAAAAATTTTGTTGAAGATTAAAAGAAAAATTATGGATGAGTCGCATAAACACCTTTTCAAAATATGTAATTGTAGGCCTACACATTATTACTATATTGTGGTTATAAATTTTCATTTCAACTATAAAATATTCTCATAAATATAAAAGATAAAAATTATGTATTTTTACAAGCCTTTTGTAATATATATACATATGTACACATACATAAGTGTGTTTATAGTTAGTATGTATATGCAGACATATAACATATGTATGTTATATTTGTATATGTATGTGTCTAAATATTTATTTATATAATATGTAAATATCTCTAATTTTATATTTCTTTCTATACATTTGAATACTGTTAGCTTGTATTAGGTCTAGTTATATTATTTCACTTGAAATGAAATGAAATTTTATTTTTTGACGAAATTTTATTTTTTTTTTCTTGGCACATCATATACATATATGTATATACACACAAAATACGTACGTAATATAATGTATATTAAAGTCGGACGTATGGTATAAAACCAATAATAATAATAACTAAAATAAAAAATAATAAAACAAAATTCATATACATATTTAAGAACAAGCGAGCAGTCGTCATTTTTAATTAGACTTTTAAAATGTATTTTAGAAGGAAAAATACACAACATACAAGCATACAAGTGTGTAAAATATACACGATTGCTTATATGGTTTTTGCAACTTATAATAATTTTTAAACAAATATTTGCATATATGCATTATATAGTGCATATAATAAATAGTATTACATATGAATTATATTCATTGAACGCATGAAAATAACTTTTAGATCATTTCGAAAATTAGAAGAAAAAATATATATATATGTGTACATAAAATGTGTGTATTCACAAAATGAATTTTTGCACATATTGTAGATCAAAAATACAGTCAAAATTCTATCAAAAGCATCATCATATCATCAACTTTAACAGAAATATACTATACAGCGGCTAAATATTTTTCTAATTTAATTTTCATGCTTTTATTTTTATTTTTTTTTTATTAATTTTTTCAAGTGAAAGTTTATAAAAACAAAATTTAATTTACACGTACATATGCATGTATATGTGTATGTAAATAATTTGTACATATAGTAGATAATTAAAAAAAATGTTTACACTGCAATTCCTCGAACAGCAGGCATATGATCTTTTTATGCGAGTATGTACATACATTATTATATGACAAATGTATACAGAATAAATCGTGTGTTATTATTTTGAATACATATTTTAAAAATATAACGATTTCGTAATTTTTTTTTCGAGATTTTACTAGAAAATTTAATAGTTGTACAAACACTTATTACACTCATTACTATTGATTTTTTTTTGTACTAATTTTTACATATTTATTTTTGAAATTTGTAAAAATATTTAGTCAAATTTATATTATAAATGTGTATAGATACTGTGAAAAACGTATATATAATGGGCAGGATACTTAATTTCGATCGTCATCACTTATTTTTATGATTTTATGATCATCACATTAAATTTTATTTAAAAAAAAAAAATATTCTCATTCAATATGCACAAATGATATGTACCTATACGTTATATAGCGAAAAAATAAATTTTAGGTTGACGAACTTTATGCACATATGTATGTATACATATTTCGATCATCATTTCTGTAATCGCAAGAAGACGTCGTTAATATGGTTTATAATTTTATTTTAAAAAATGTGAAAAAAAAAAGAGTAAAATAATATTTACAACACATATTTTATGGGTTTAAAATGAACATTAAATTTTTAAACATATAGTATTTTCATTTGAAAATGTTTCAAAGAAGGTTATTATTTCATTTTTCCATTCATAAAATGATTATAGTTCATTTAATATAGAGTGTTTTAAAAATATTATTTTAATATTTATGTAATTAAATTTTTTACATAATTTGACATAATTTGTTTAGTAATTTATTATGTCAAATTAGGAAAACACTTTTTTGTTGCAAACTCTTTTAAGATAGACTCATATTCTGGATAAAAATCACGGAAGTCAATACATTTGTTCTTATTCAGACAATACTTAATAATCCGTTGCTTAAACAACATAAGTCAGTGGCTTAAGTGGGTTTTGCAACCAATTCCTATTACCAATTACAAATGTTGACGATAATCCTAATGACAATCCAGATTACGTGCCATAATAATAACAATAAATGCAGCCAAAAAATGTACTTGAAAGTTGAAAATTGGTTTACTTGCAAATGACGCAGTTTTTATTGATTGCTGAAAAATTCTAATTGAATGCCTATATAACTTATTGTGCAAATTCAATTCAAAATATTGATGGAAAAATTTGTAAAAACTATGCAATTTCATAATAAGAAGCACTACAGATCAATTAAATTTAAAATAAAACGGAACTGATAAGATGTGACAGACAAAAATTATACTTTTCAAATTAAATTTTTCAATTTCAGATAACCGAAAACTAACAAACATAAATACTAAATTTATATTGATTTATTAGCTGTTTTTCTTTGGTCACGATTATCTGATAATTCTCAGTTCTCAATTGAGCAATGCGTTTCTTTGGTTTGTGTTTTTTCTATTCTGTTATAGGTGGCAGCAGCAACGAAGTGAGATTTATGTAATCCAACTGAGGAAAAATATTTTTGCTCAATTTATGTGAGGAACCAGAGGAACTGAGAATCAAAAAAAAACACAATTTTGACAATCTTCGTGTTCATAATTCGTAAATTTTTGGGCATAGTTTATTTGTAATAAATAATTTGTGAAAATTAATTTGTAAAAATAAAATTTTTTTTAATCATTTCTTTTCAAAATGACAATCAACTGAGAATAAAAGTATCAGTCCATTTCTTTCAGTTTGTTTGCTCAGTTAGTAAAAAGAAAAAGATAAATGATCTAAGTGAGATGTCAAACTGAGAATTATCAGATAATTGTGACCAAAGAAAAACAGCTATTAATCACGAAAATTTAATTTAATATTCAATTCATTTCGGTAACACTTTTTCACTATTTAGAAATTAAAAATTTTTGAACAGGAACTTTGCATATCTTCAGGCAAAATAAAATATGATCTTACGATTTTATTAATCTTTAAAATTCAAAATTCAAATTATTTTCTTATGAAAATATATTTCCATGAATTTTCCACCTACATTTTTTTTCAATATAGAGAAACAACATATGAAGTACGTAAGTATCTGTCGAAATTTTCATTGATTTTTTACTTTTAAAATAAAATTTATATTACATAAAAAAAAAAACAAATAATATATAATTAAGGCTTACCTTCACATTTAAGACCTTGTCGAAACAGACCATACAATAATGAGCCACAATGATCACAAAATGTTGGTGACATAAAAGTGTAAACTCTAAATCGATGTGGAACATCAATTTTAAAACGTTCACGTAAATACTGTAAAATAAAATTTTCGATTAATAAAAATTACAAATAATCTAAGTAATGGTAACAATTAAAAAAATGAAAAAGAAAACAACATTTAAAAAAACTTACAATCGTACTTTCTGAATTGAAGCTTGATTCTGAACAAGTTCCCAATAATTTATCATGACATTTTTTATGTACGGCTGTTTGACAAGCTATGATAAATAAAAAAAAAATTAAATTCTTTAAAAGGACTTTAAATTTTATTTAGACCAGTTACATAAAACCACAAGTATGTAGACTTTTAAATTACTAATTTATTAAATAAAAATTTTAAAAATTGAAAAAAATTATTTTTGAATTTTTAATCCTTATTCAAGTTTTATGTATAGCTTTATGAAAATACGTATAAATTTATTCATTATATTTTATTAGTAGATATACATTATTCTGTTTGTTATTATTACACTTAGGTTTGATTATACTAACTTTTACATTGATATCCTTGCTTTCCAAAACCCCATAAAAAATCCTTACAAAATGCACAAAATGTTGGTTGACGAAAAAATTTTGCAACAAATTTATGCCCATTTACCTCATGTGTTCTAAAATTGAAAAAAAAAAGAAAAAATAATAATAAAAACCAATAATGGAAATTTTTATGAAAATACATCATACAGGATACATATTACAAATTACCATAATAAAAAATAAAATTAAAAATTTAAATTGAATCAACAAACATATGTATGTATATGTATAGATACTCGTTAACGCATAAGCATGTGAAAGGAAAATACATTATGAATGTACTCGTATGAATGGATACAATAATTTTCATGACTGACGATAAAAATACAGGTGTATTCTGTTGTTAATAATGTAAAATTTGAACGATATAATTACTAGAAAATTATACAAACAATAACAACAACAATAATAACAAAAATATACTTTTGTTTTTTTTTTTTTTTTTTTTTTGTTTTTACACAATCATATACACTATACATTAACTGGATGAAAATGATAGTTCGTTGCCCATTTATTATTATTTTCATGAATTTTATATTACGTTTCACAGATGTATGTAAGTAATCATAATGTTTGAATAAATACGAGTACATGCATATGTTTGTTCTCATTTATATATAATATTTATATATATTTATGATAATGTATATGTGTTTATATATGTAATCACATACAAATAAATTATAAAATACCTCTGATGTTTGATGGCACCTCGACGTTTTGCAATACTGCCAGGTTTAGTTTTTTGCACGTGTAATGTATAAAATGCGTCATTTTTGGATTTTTGCCTAAAACCACTACCACCACTACCACCACCACCAACACCAAATGTTATCGAATTCGAATAATCAGATGGCATACTACTACAATAACTATCTGTATAATATCCACTTGACGTTGAACCATCCCAATTTGATCTATTACTAGTTTTATGTCTTGACTACAAAAACCAAACAAAAAAAAATAAAACAATTAAAAGGAGAAAAAAAAATGAAAATGAAAAATTTTTTTTTTTTTCAAAAACAAACGAAACAAAATATGAAAACTTTTCTTTTTTTAAAAAAATATTTATCTGTATATGTTCAGTTTATATTATGGACTGTCACTTTTATTACATTATATAAATGTATATATGTATATGTGTTTACATTTGCATATACATATCTGTTGGTACAGATACATATATTTCTCTAGAGAGTATTTTTCAAAAATGATATGATGAGTAAAAAATGGATAGTTCAAAAAATGAAAAAAAAAAAAAACAATACTGACCTCATTTCGTAAATTACGAAATTTTTGTTGACTACCAGATTGTCCATTTCCAGCTTTTCGTCGACCATGACCTCCAGTAAACATCATTTTGTTAAAAATTTCAAATTTACAAAAATATTATATTTCCTTCTTCACTTATATTATATAGTAATCAATCTTTTTATATGTATATAACGTTTAATTTATTGCTATGTATAACCGATCAATCTGTATATACCTTTTAATCTTAATTTATTCAATTTTGAAATGTCCATTTCGATGAATCAAAGTATAAAATAATGAATATGTATTTTGCTAAAAAACAAAAATAAAAAAAAAAAATATAATTATAATTCAAAATCATCATAAGCTCGGTACTAAATCAAGAAAACGATAAATTTTCAAATTTATTAAATTTTTCATTTTTAATTCAATTTGTAATCATAACATAATACCTATTTACATTTACAATTTAATTTTTCTAAATTCCACAACGATGAAATTACCACTGAATTGAAAACTATACTAATAATTGAATATTTATCATTCTTGAATAATCTTAATGATTGTGTTTAATTAATAATATTTTTTCAAAGAGTAAAAAATATAAAGGAAGTATCTACATGCATATACATATATGTATGTATATGCACAATACTGCATACAAAATGCAGCTTATATAATGGAAACATTTTTCAAAAAAAAAAAAAAAATTATTAAAATATTTATGTAAAAGTAATGAATATTTTTTTTAATTAAAAAATTTGTTTCTAAAATTCTATAAAATTCCTTGATCCCCATGTGAATAAATAAATATGTAAAAATTGCATGTTATTAATAGTTGAATAGTTCAATATATTTTAATGCATATATAGATATACAAATTACATATAACATAACGAAACTACTTACAATACATACAAATACATGCTTTTTAATATGAGTGTACGTAGCTATCTAAATTTTTTTTTTTTCTGCACATTTATTTTAGTCTAGAAATCGATTTATGTATTAACAAGAATAAAAAAAATAGAACTTGATGATGATTTTCATTTTTATGTAGATACACATGTACATATATCTGATCTGATTCTGGGATTCTAGTATATCTGTATAAAAAAATATCGGAAAATTGGAAAATATGTACATATTTTCTGTAGTATACACTATACAAAAAATAAAAAAAATAAAAACACACATGAAAAATAGTTTCAACACGAATATCGAAGGAAGTACACGTACATTTAAGTAAAGAGTGAACTTAAGTCATTAATAATATAAAAGAACCTGCACTTGTATACATAAAGATACCATAATAATAAAAGAAATGTTTGCTAGCGTATGTGTGTGCATTATGTATATGCTATACATTTTATATCTAGATATGTGTTATTCATTTTATTTATATTTTAATTTATGGAAAAAAAATGCTTTATACATATATACAAAAAAATTCTTTTTTCTCGGCTCCTATATGCAAAAGTATACATGATGAAATATAAAACTCTATAAAGCTTATACCTCATCATCATCATATACTATACCATACCAATGCTATCATACATGTATTATGCACATCATATAATACTATATATTCTGTTAATAAAATGCTTTACATCATACACTTATTATATCTCCGTATACAATAGATGTTTTTATCTTTCCGTTCATAACCTTTCGATTATTATTTATTATTATTTTTCGTTATATTTTTTGTGAAAAAAAAATTTTCATCATCATTATTATTGTGTGTCTATGGAATTTTAAGTGGATTAAAGAAATGTTATTTATGAAAAGAATTATATTAAAATAAAAAAAACACAAATTTTCTTTTTATTACATATTTTAAACAATGTAAACTAAATTCGTTAATGAATCTGGCGTCAATTTATAGATAAAACATACGTATAGCGTGGTAGGTACTTATGTACATAATGTATCGTACTCATATTTGTATACGATACAGTATATGAGTGTTTAAGCTTTAAGGTAATACAAATACATCTCTATATTATGTACTTTACTAATTGGTGTTGTTATAAACAATTCACTGTTTTATATTATACATTATAAAGAATATTATTTCTATAAGGATGAACTTAAATCTTAATTAACATCTGGTTAAAATATGAAAAAAAAATTTTTGTTTTCTTTAGACATTATTATATATTAATTGGAATTAATTGAATATGTGATAATAAGATTTAGTTAGTCCTTCAATTTATCATATTAGCACATGCGATTAATTATGGTTAAGATTAAAAGCATAACATTTTAATATGTATGTATATAAATTTTATTAAATTTCAATAGTAAGAAAAAAAAAAGAAAATAAACTAATAATAATTTGAATTAAACATATATTGGTGTACGCGTGTATACGACGTAATGTACGACGATGACATTTGTTTATAAATTTAAGTATTAATTTCAAATTATATATGTATTACGTATATACATACATAAGTATGTATATATAATAATGAAAAAAATTTCCATAAAAAATCGTTTAACAGAGCATATAGTCGATCGAAGTTGAACGAAAATATTCGAAAAATTTTTATCTGTTTTAAGGAATTACATTTGAAAAAATAATTTTAATTAAAATAATTTCAGTCTGCTTTCAGTATAAAAGGAAATAAACTAATTTTGCTTGTACTTGTACTGTATTATTATACATTTTAATCGAATTTATTCATTTGAAAGAACTTTCTTTTTTTTTTTTTTGACGAAAAATAAATTCAATCAAATCAAATTCCAAAAATCTTTTCAAATATTCAAAACTTTTTTTTTATCGTTCGCTATTTATAAAGTATTTCCAGAACACTAAACAAATTGTATAACTTAACCTAAAAAAATATATATGAGTACATATAAGTAATATTGATTAATTATCGAATACTGCTTGAATATTTTTTTTTCTTCTGTTTATTTGTTTTAAATCTAATTAAGAATTTCACAAGGCGTTCATAATTTCTATACATTTGTATGTATGTATGAATATTATTTTGTTATATTGCGAGTTTGAGCTTTTAATTTGATTATACAAATAAGCAATTGAAAGAAAAAGCATACAGCCCCCTTCATTCATTTAAATTATTTTTTTTTCTGTAATTTTATCATTCTATTACTTTCAAGGTCTTCTTCATTTACAAGGCGTTGATGGAAAATTTATATGTACATAACTTAATACTGTTAACTAATACCACTACTATCTACTACTTACATCTATACTATATCATCTATCACGATGAAGATAAAAATATGTACTTATATTATAATCGTCTGATGAAAAGTTTCTTGATGACTTCATTAGTTTCTTTTAGTTTAATGATTTTATTAGATACTTTTATGTGTAAGAAGAAAGAGAATTGAAAAATTCCATTGTACATGAATTAATTTCCATTATGGAAAATTATTTGATAGAACTTAAGAATAATTTTTTTTTTTAGATGTTAGCATAACGGAAATCTTTATTAAAACTTTCATACGAGTATAAGGACATAGATATACATAGTTGCCAACCAACACAGATATATATGAGAAATGGATAAATTTATATATACATATAAAAATGAATCATGGTTTTGTGTGTAATCGATGTTTGAAAATTTGACTGCATAAAACGACTGATTGATAGTTTTTTGTATTAGAAGATCTCGTTATCAAGATCTATATGGTAGTTGCGCTTCGATAGCTAGGTATAAGAAGAGTGTAAAGAATACGGGGCGGGGTTTCAAGTGATCATTTAAGGCTGGTATGCAAATGGACATTTCTTTTTGATCAAATGTGCTAGATCATAGAAATTGAAGAATTTATCAAATGGATGCATGAGAACATTAATATGATATGACCCCACTGACATTTATGTAGATATCAATAAATATAAATTTATGACCAAAAATAATCAGCGAAGCGGTTACTTGTTTGCTATAGTTTACTTTAAAAATTTTAATTTTAATAAACTCATTTTGATTTTGACCTATTCAAAATTTATATTTAACGAATAAAATTGTAAGTGTACACGCAAATACTAAAATAATTTGAAAACATATTGCGTGTTTTATGTTTACCAAACATATTAAAAATCATTTATTTATCTCATCTTAAAATTTTTTAATTCCACAAAACCATAAAAACCAATAAAATATCTACCATAAAAATGGAATTAAAAATTTCTTAAACACGTGCCATTCTTTAAGCACACATTAAGTTAATATTTTCTAAAATTTGAATTCATTCACATGCTAATATACTCCTTGCGTATGTACATACGAGTTATATGGATTTAGTATTTTGTTAATTTTCAATTTAAACATTTGGTAGCATTATGTAGTATTTTCAGGAATTTATACGTGTGAATGAAACGGGCACGATAAACCAGATTATTACATCAGAATTATGAATAAAATGAATTTACGTATGGATAGTCAAAAAACCACTTCCGTGATCTATGGAATATTAAAAAAATTTTCAAATCGATTTTAATGCAAATCAGTGATAAAATCCTCACATATTATTTATAAATTTTATGTTAAGCTTTCCATGTGTATTTAACGTTTGAAGAGATAAGTATATGTTCACTAGTATATTTAAATCGTTATTTGCAACGTACATTCTTTCTTTTAATTTTGTCTTTTCAATTTTATACAAATAAACATTTACCTATATTTTATTTATTATTTTTATGTACATTTTATTTACATACTATATCCTGAAATATAAATTCAATCATAAACAAAAAATAATGTTGATTTATCTTTTAATTTTTTTATTGTCGAAATTAATGAAATTTAATTTTTTTTTCATTTTATTACCAAAAACAAAAAAAAAAAACATTTTTTTTATTTTACTTTGAATTCCTTTATATATACTATTAATTTACTATTATATTCGTATTGCAGATACATACTGCATTTCGATATATTTTTAATTACTAATTTTATTTTACGTGCACATAGTGTACTCGTATTCGTATATGCATTTAAATTTAAGTAATATAAAAAATTTGCAGATCAAAATATAAAATTGAATAAAACAT
Organism: Villa cingulata; assembly: GCA_951394055.1. Taxonomy (NCBI): domain Eukaryota; kingdom Metazoa; phylum Arthropoda; class Insecta; order Diptera; family Bombyliidae; genus Villa; species Villa cingulata. The sequence goes on along the minus strand of OX596018.1, from coordinate 12,275,685 downwards.
AAATAAAATATTTACATTTGTTTGTATGTATATTATAATACGCGATTATAAAAATTTAATGTTTTGAAAAGAAAAACAATAATAAAATGCAAAAAAAATTCAAATTATTCGCATACGTATAAGATTTCTGTTTCAGTTTTAATTGGCAACAATATTGTGCTTGTATTCGTAAATATTTATAAAAAATTAATTTTTATATATTACAAAAAAATATTATAGACGAGTTGGATACATAAATTATTTTTGTTTTTTTCATTTGAATTTTACAATAATCGATAACAAAAAATATGCACTAATTTGAATAAGTAATTAATTATTACATTACTGTATTATGTATGTATATCAGATGGATCGGACATACACTTAGAAAGCCAACCAATAGTATAGTGAAGAAAGCATTGGAGTGGAATCTACAAGAAAATAGATAAAGAAGAAGGCCCAGAAAAACTTAGAGACGTAATGTATATGAACAGCTTGCGGCACTGAATAAGTTCTGGAACGATATTAAGAAACTGGCACCCAATAAAGTGAAATGGAAAGTGTTTGTGGAGGCGCTACACTCTCTCGAAAATGTATGTACCAAAGTACTCGAATGTATGTGTATACTATATACAAATAATAAACTGCACAGATTATATGGAAAACATTTAGGAGCTTAAATAGCACAATGGGTGTGGTGTTGGACTGGTACGCTTAAGGTCTCGAGTTCGAATCCCGCAGCCAGTGGGCTACTCTCACCCAAACCGATCATTAATTTCCAATCAGCAATGTACACACCAGTAAGAGTAACTGATTACTGATGAAAACTGGATTATTGAACAGCTCGGCAGTGCCATAATAATGGAATGAGTATCCGTGTGCACTTAATATACATATATACATACTATGTATAGTATATTTATGTATAAAAAAAATGGGAATCATTTTCTTATTTAACAATATTCTCAATATAAATATGAGGACCCACATGTACGAGTATTAGATTAATTTTTGTAATTTTAAACTTTCGGAATTAATTAATTTTTTTTTTTTTGTATATATGTATTCAACATTTTACATAAAATTTACTTTGATTTATATACTTTTCTATTCTCAATAAAAAAGAATACTAACATCCACAGAAAAAGATACTAATATGAATAGCATAGTCGCAATATTTTTAATATAGTACGGGTACGATTATTACTGAAATGAAAAAATATTTCATCATAACTTTATACCTACATTAAAAAAATATCGAATACACTGCTATATAACACTATATAATGTATGTATGTATCAAAAGTATACATAAATTGTGTATGTACTATTGGTATTTTATATAGAAGTGTAAATAAGTAGAAAATAATTTGAAAAGTTTTTGAAATTTTATGCTAGAAATATTGAAATATCCTATATACATATATACATATATGAATGATGAAATAATATTCCAAAAGTTAATTACATTTATATGGAAATGTAAATTACATACATATAAGTATATATATTTTGTACATACTCTTATGTGCGCACATATTCATATTTTTAACTGTTCGAAATTTTTTCGTTTATACCAACGAAATTATAATTGATATAATGTATTTTTCTGTTCTTGTATAAATTTTCAATGCTTTTCGTATTTATTATGCTTATAGTTACATTACTATACTAATTACATATCTATTAAATCTAGGTAGCTATATATTGAAAGTAACAAAAAAATGTAATTAAAATAAAAATAATCAGAATAATTTAACACATTCATTTACACATATGTGTTTTTATATGAGTCAGTTAATTTAAAATAAATGTTTTTCTGATTCAAAAAAAAAAATAAATTAATTTAATATTTTTTGTGTTGTTAATTTAATTCAAGAAATTTGTACAGAGCCGTGAAAAAATTATGGGACAAACATATAACTATTCAAAATAAACTGCTTTAAAACGTACATATATATTATGAAAAAGAATTGAAATTTTTTTAACAAAATATTTTATTCAACAGCAAAAGCTAGAAATATTTTTAATTCCTTTATTCAAAAATACTTAAATTCAAAAAGAAAAATTATATCAAATGTACTGTGAATAAATTATGGAACATTGTACAAAAAATTATTAAAATTTATATGAAAAAATTTATTTGACAACCTTTACGTCTATACACCTTCTCAAATCATTTGGCATTGACTCCATAGAATTTTTTACAAAATCTTGTAGAATCTTAATCGATTTTTCTTGTAATATTTTTTTTTTTAAATTTAGCATATGACTTATGGTGGCATGTTTTTCAAATTTCGTTTTTCTAAATAATGACAAAAGATATTCGATTTAAGATTTAATAAAAAAGAAATAAAAGATATTATTTAAGTCGGGACTTTATGGAGGTGATTCGATCACATGAGGACAATTACATACGTTTTCTATTTTCATGTGTGGTAAATCGCTAAACATCGTATATTTCTGTCAGTATGATTACGTTTTCTATTCATGAAAAATTACTCATGTGTCATGTCCCATAATTTTTTCACTTCTATGTAATGTACATTTATTTTATATATTTCAGTGTTTACATATAATTTTATTATTATAATTTAGTGTCAAAAAACAATTGAAAAAAAAAAATTGCTATCGATTTATAAAAACAAACGATCATTTTAACACTACACACAATGAAAATTTGATGAATAATTAAAAAAAATTTGAAAATTTTTCAACATTTAAATGATACCATACTAGATAATACATTATATGTCATATCAAAATAAAAGCGAAAAACATAATAATTGAAATAAAAAATAAAAAAATAAATAAAATGAGATATTGTGTTAGAAGAAGCAATGTTATGTCTGCCTATACACTGCAGCACTGCACTCATTGTATCACTATACACTTGATGATCATTAAGAGTCCATATAGAACGAGAGTATTATACGAAATTTGAAAATACAAAAAAAAAATATATATATATATGTATGTATATAGAAAGTAATAAAAATACAAAATTTCCAAAAATAACTTTCTTATAAACATCTGATCAGAATCATATACATACGTACAAGTACAAGCATAATCTATATTATGAATACATATTTTTACAAAAATTGCAATGCAATTCGCTTATATGTTTGAATATAAAAATGTACATAAATATAACATACATGTGTACATTTGCATGTACTTATATTTTCTATTTCAATATATTTTTGTTGTTATTATTTTATCTTCAAATATATGTATACACTTTTCTTACCTTTACTTCAATGCAAAATCATTTTTTTTTTTTGTTAAAGAAATTTTTAAATTTCATATTTGATACACTTATATCCATATAAAAACAACAAATTCACAGATAAAATTTTGATTTTCTAAACACATAGGTATATTCTATACATTAAATAAAATATGTTCTTGATTCAGCTTTTTTTTTTATTTGTTTTTTTCTATACTAATATGGAAAATCAATAAAGTATCACTTTCAATTTTTCAAATTTTCCTAAAAAATTTTCCTTTTATACTTAAATTTTATTTTATCAAATTAATATTGATGATGATTCATTTAAAATAATTTTCAACACCGAACAGAAACAAACAAAAAAAAAAAAAAATAATCAACAACAATTAAATGTTATGACGATAAAACCAACAAAATTTAAATGATCACTGATAAATGATTTTCAAAATAATTTTGTATATATAATCGTATACATTTATATACAATATGCAAATACATACAAGCACATATGTGTATGTATATCGTTAAATACGAAACGAAAATACACTAAAAAAAAAAAATTTTTAAATTTACTGTACAGTTATAAAAATTTTTTTCAATTATCATTTGGATTTTCCAATTATATATTATCTGGAAAATATTTTAATACAAATTTATTACATTACATGCATATATGTAATATTAATATGTATGTGTATGCCACAACACGAGTATATATATTCGTTTAAAAATATAAAAAAAAAATTTTTGTTTTTACATCAATTTAATATACTGTTTTTTTTTGAAATTTTCATCTCTGTAAGTAGATATCTACCTATACATTTGATGTACATATAAATATTATAAAATTCAATAAATTTTCTTTTTCAAAAGAAAATTTTAAGCGATGATGACTTTTGTATATTTTAAAAAGACAAAAATACAAGATTGTATTTATGTATATATATATATATATATATAATATATACATATATACTTAATAACACACTCAAAATAAAAAATGAATGTGTATACCTATTTTCGTTCACAATTACAAAATTAATTATTATTTATTTATTTTTATTTTTGTAAAATATCACTTTATAACACTATGCTTTACTTTTAAAAATAAAGTATAAATAAGTATGTAATGTAATGTATGTAAGTATGTACGTATATACACATAAGTAATATAAAAATCACAAAATATCTCTAAAGCTTTATTTTTATTTTTTTTTTTTATTTGTTTTTGTTTTTTTTTTTTAAATAATTTTCGCAAAATACATATATCTACACAAACACAAAAACAAATCAAATTGTTTTTTCAGTAGTACATAATTACAATTACAACATATACTCGTACATACATATAAATGATTTTCATTTTCTTATTGTATTCATCTATCATTTTATATGAGTTATACAGAAGAACGATCTTAGACGAAAATTGTTGTCTTTTATTTTCATTTTATATATAAATTTTTTGTTTGTTATTTATTTGATTTTTACATATATATTTATGTATACATATACAGACACAAAACTTTTTCACAAATCACATACATACAAAAAAATATTTTTGTTATTGTTGTTGTTGTTTTTTTTTTTTTTTTTCATTTAATTTAAGATTTTCTCATTTTATTTTCCTTCGTTTTATTTAATTTTTAATTCATAAATATAAATCCATACACATGTATAATGTGTATAAGTTTATTCATATATATGTAATGAAAATAATTTGATCTTCTTATATGTACATATATATATAGTATATGATGACAATGATGATAATGATGATAATAATGCTGATGACACGGTCATTGATAATAATAATAATAATAATAATAATAAAATAAATATTGAGATTCTTTCATTTAAAAAACTAATACATTATTTTCTTTCTATATCGCACAACTAATACATTATATCCACATGTTAGTGTTTTAAAATGCATTTTATTTATACAGTCAAAATTTCATGTATATACATTATACATTTGTACGTATGTATACATTATATGTGTATGTAGATTAAACAAACTTTATATACGAGTATATATGCACTATATATATAAGTTCACACATATTTAGCTTAGAATTCGTTAAAACACTGTATATAAATGTAAATGAATTATTTCTCTTTTAAAAATTTTCACTTTTCTTTTTGTCTATATATAATAATATTTTGTTTTTCTATTTCAAGTACATTTTTAACAAATTGAAATTGAATGCAAAAAAAAACACACACACATACACATATACAAGTGTACTAAATAAAAATAAATAAATAATAAATTCTTGATTAATATCATAGAAGAATAAAATTATTTATATATACGATATTATTCAATATGCTATAGACAACTTATGTATACCATTCAAAAAGTTAATTAGAATTATAGATATATGTAGGTGATGTAAATGATCATGCATACACAATGTTCATATAAGTATATACTTACTTATTCAAGAATATGAAAACATTTGAATTGGAATTTAAAAAAAAAAAGAATAAATATATTTTTTTCATTTATTTTGTGTTGTTATTTTGGTTTTTTGTTGCTTTTTAATTCATTTATTTTCTCTTATTTTCATATTTTAAATTGTTCACTTAATTCGCCTTCAATTATTCTTGAAATGTATTTAATATTACATATGTATACATATACGAACGTAAAAATTATTACACAAATAAACGTAAATTAATGGTAAAATTTTTATCCGTGTCGTAAAATATTTTCCACAAAATTCAGTGTTTTATAGGAATTATAAACTTTTCACTTTTCACTCACAAATCTGAGAACAAACGAAAAAACAAAATTTATGAATTTTTCTAGAAATTCTTTTGCTTTGAATTTTTTATATAAATTTCATTAAATAAAACGAAAAATTTTTCTTTTCACTGGTTTTTGTTTTTTTCACTCACTCAATTTAATTTAATTTTTTTTTTTACAATTTCTACTATATTTTCTTTCGAGCAATTAATAAAATTCCGAGTATAGCATTTATTCTTTTACGCTGCTATTATAGCAAAATATATTTTTGTGTTCGTTCATTCCTACAAAATTATATCATTTCAAATTCAACCACAAAAATTTAACTAAAAACAAAAACAAAAATTATTATAAAAAAGTAATTATAAATGAAAAATTTTCACAAAAAAAAATTCATGTTTCTGTTAATTTTAGCACGATCTGATCACAAATGATTGTGTTATGATTATGCTGAGAAAATTACATTAATAGTCAAAAATTAATAATTTTCCACATAGAGTGTATATAGAGAGCTACATATAGTGTATTTATGAAAAATGAAAATATCTATTCTCAAAAAAATTGAATATTTAAATAAACAAGAATTAAATACATATACGAGTATATTGCTGTGTACATATACATAATGAAAATTTTTCTTTTTGGAAAATATGTTTTTCTTAATGCTGTGACATTGTGATTGTGTAGAGATGATTGAGAACGGAAAAATAAAATTTTTCTCAAAATAAATTTTCAAATTAAAGAAAGAAAATCGGTATAAATACACGATAATTGTACAAAAATACATATAGATGAAAACGCGAGTAAATTATCATCATACTACTACATACGATTAGTGTGACCATTGTGATTCAACAATAACGGAAATAAAATTTTCTTATGATTAAATTCTATAATTTTAAATTCAATTTGTTTTTTTTTTCTTGCTGAACATTGTAGATAGATTAGGTGAATGATCTTACAAATTATACATCTGGATCTGGGTATATATTTTTTTTTCAAATGTCAATTTAAATTTTTTTTTTTTTTGAAATGCGTAAAAGAAACTGTAAAAATCATTTTTAATCAGACATTTCTAAATGTTCGTTATGATTTTCAGTTTTTTTAATTAAAATTTCACACTTTCCATTTGAAAAAAAAAAAAAAATTATTAAGAATTTCTAATAAAATAAATCTGTTAAAAATCTCCTATATTAAAAATATGACTAATCCAAAGAAATTTTGATTTTTAAGAAATTTTTTTGACTAAGATCAACTAAGATATTTTATTTGTTTAGTCATATATTATATCCAGTACATGTATAAATACATACGTATACAGTAAATACATTTGTTTATACTTACAAACAAACATGCATTTTAACATGTATACTACTATACTCATCATCATCAGGTTACGCCAAAACAATCATTGAATTAATTTCAAGACGATGACAAAATAAGCATATCTAAAGTATGACTATATATATAATACATGATAATTCTATAAATCCTCGAATCTAAAATTGAACTGAACATAAAAGAGTATAAATTTTTGCGAAAAATGTAAATTCCATTTGATAAATTTGATGAAATTTGTTTAATTTAATGGCGTATGTAGGTGTTCTTTCAGAAATATATTATTTCGCCAATATAACGCATCAGTTCACATTTAAATTTAATTTTGAAAAATAATAATTTAATTCGGTCTGAAAATGTAAGAATACACGTTTATATGTATGTATATGTGTATAGAGTACATTCATAATGTGTATTGTTTTCATATATGTACATATATGTACATACTTATGTGTGTAGACTAATTTTCATTCATGAAAACTTTTTTATTAATTTTTCATATTATCTCATACTTTAATTTTGCAAACAGAATTGCCAGAAAAAAGAAGATAAATCAAAAATTAATAAAAATCCTCGTGCAAAAAAAAAAAAAAAAAAAAAAATTCATCGTAATGTGATCTCTTTAGAAAGTCATAATTATAACATTTCGAATATACTTCAATTCAAACCTTAGGTTTGATTGTAATGTAACAATGTAAGCTATACATTATATGTAGCTTTGAGTATAATATATCTAAATTTAATTTTTTTTATATAAACTGATTTGATTCGATTTTACGCTCTACATTAATTTAATTTCACACAGACAGCAAATCCATTATGCTACATCCAATCAGCTGTTCTATAATCCCAGTTTCAAATTCATTATAGTTTATAGTATTCAGGTACTCCAGTGTACGTACGTACTGTATGCAGTGCTCATAGACATGATTGTAAATGTAATAGTACTTAATTATCTGAGATTTGTGCTTAAAATACTTATAAAATACGAATTAATAACCACTCAATCAGTATCGATCTATTCAAGCCTTGCTCCATTTTTATAAATTAGTAACCATTTTTGTAAATTAGCAACCATCTTTTTTGTTTTCTTAAATTACACTCTTTACAAAAAATATTTTGTACTGATGCCATTAGACATTAGATAGATCAATTTTTAACAAATGTGTAACAGACAGCTCATACAACAGTTTCCACAGTGTATAAAGTATAATGTTCTAAAATAAAAATATGTATTAATAAATTTCATATTTTATATCATTTATGATTTACAAATTTTCTATACTTTTTTTTTCGAAATAATTTTAAAGCTATTACATATCTATTTATTATTTTTTATTAACTTAAAAATAAATTTAACAAAACCTAAAAATAAAATTTTTATTTGCTGATCCTAAATGAATATTTACACAATCAAAAATAAAAATAAAAGAAAAATACAACAATTTTACGAGTACATACATCTACATATACATAATGGATTTTATTTTCATTAATTTTGTTCTTAATTTAATAATAATGTATTGTAGTAGGTATACAAATATGATATGATATGAGTACGTATGTGCACATATATGTATATCGTGCATTGTATGTTAATGACTTAATCAAAATGAAAAATTGTCAAATAAGTAGCAACCAAAAAATAAAAAATAAAAATGAAAAGACTGAAAAAAAAATTACAGTGAAAATGATTTTATTTTATTTTTTATTTATTTATTATTATCTTCTTGTTTTTTTTTTTGCTTTTTTTGCTTTTGAATACCACAAAATCATTTACGCAAGTTAATAAAATTCAAAAATACATATATGATTCGGCCGGTTTTTTTTTTTGTAGTTTTTTTTTTTTATTTAAATTTATATAGGTATCCTTTATTTATATGAAAATATATTCATGTATATAATACAAGTACATAAACAATATCCATATGTACCTATGTATGTAAAATATTATTGTGAAAAATAATTTTCTGTAAAAATGATATTTTTTGAATGTTATTTTTGTTGGTTTTTTTTTTTTTTGTATGAGAAAATTGTGTAAAAATTATTTTTCTGTTTTTAACAAGTCAAACATCATGATCATCATCATCATCGTCATCATATATGTAATATGATTTATTAGAAAATATCTTAAATCTTGTGTTAATAATTTCATTTTTAATTTATTTTTATTCAGTTTTTTTTTTCAGTATTTTTTTTTTGTCTGTTTTTTATTTATTTTTGTTTTGTAGTTATAAAATACTTAGTAATAGTATTAATTAGTTGCAAACATTTTAATTTATTTATTTTTTTTTTTTTTGAAAAGTAAATTTTTCGAAAAATAATTTTTTTTTTTTTTTTTAATTTATTTTTAGGTATTAATAATTTGGTTGATTTCAGACGAATTACATATATATTTTTTTTTCAAATTAAAGATAAATTGTCGGCACAACTCGTTTTGTTTTGTTTATTCTTTGCGCATAAAATATGTGCCAATATATTTTCTTCTGTGCACGCCAATTTGGTGTAATACGAAACTGTTAACTGTTTTGGATATAACTATGTTGCATGTGCATAGATTTAATTTTTTTTTTAAGTATAGGAGTTTGTTTTTATTTTCTCAAAATCTGAATATACTCAAATATTAAAAAAAAAAAAAAAAATGCAAATGATTCATATATCTATTATCTAATGTTTTATTTTAGATAAATTATTTTGTCTGTTTTTAAAAAGAAAACATACATACATATGCTCATCTCATATTATGATGTTATGAATTTATTCCAGTCAACAACATGTACAATATATACGGATTTTTAATTGTACTGATTTGTATTACAATGCATATTCTTTGTATGCAATCTTATATTATTTATTTATTTAATTTATTTTTTTTTTAATTTTCTTAATATTAATTATTTAGTATATAAATGTATTTAAACTCACGTATGTGTAAGTAAGTACCTAATATATATGTTACTTCAAGATTCAAATCACTTCAAATATTATTATTATTAAAATAGCTGATATATGAATGATGATTATATTTACTTGCAATTAACTAACATTTTTTTTGAAGAAGGAGCAAATTATGTGTTATGCTTTACATACGAGTACATACATATATGTAAATGTGTATGTATGAATATTCTACAGATATATATAATTATTATCAAAAACAAAGACTTTCTTCAAATCAAAAATATGTTTGTAATGGTCTATATGTACATATATGCATGTTATATATACTAAAAATAATCATTATCAAAAACAAAGACTCTTATTCTCTTATATGTATGATACATACTTATATAAATGTTTGATATCTGTTTTAAATAAATAATTAAATTACTTAAAAATAATAATAATAAAGTATCTACAACTACAAAACTTATATATTTACTTATCGTATAAGTATTTACATATATATGCAATTCAAAAAGGAAACAATAATAATTTATTATAAGTTTGCTTTTAATTTATATATATAATTCATTTATATGTCTATCACAAAATACTCGTAAAAGATTAGATATTTATAGATGAGTGAAATGTTATGAATTTTGTTCTACGCACAGTTTTCATTATTATTATTATTATTATGAAATGAAGTATACGAGTATGTATACTTATTAATTCACATTTTTATATAATGTATACCCACTTGTTCATATTACATTATAAATACAAAGTAAAATTTTAATGTATATATATGTAGGTATGTACTTAAAATTCTATATAAAATCTCTCGAAAATATAATTTTTTTTGAATACCAGTTAACGTACATATAACAAGGTTACAAAACATCTGTATGTATGTATATCATTTCTAAAAATATGTATAATACATATGTACATACATATGTATGCTAACAGGCAAAAATTCGCGAAAATAATAATTATATTACTGTTTATTGTTTATCATAATTTTAATGATTATTTTATATTTAAGCACAACTGTTTGATAATATGTTTTAATTTTAAAAATAATACATACTTGAATATATAAATATATAGATATACACATTACGTACATATACATACATAATATGAACTGATATTTATAACGTACATATAATGTACTACTCGTATGTAGATATCTATTAGTAATAAAAAAAATATTATCACCATACACCATTTTCGTATTAAGCAGTAAACATATGTATATATAGTAGTACATATAAGTAGCAGATAGGTACATTATACTTAGATACGCATTCAGAATGTACTGTATTTGTTTATACTATTATCTATATTTATATACACATATACGTATGTAAATATATAGATACCAGAGATACAATTAAAACACCTGAAAATAAAAAGAAAAAAATTTTTTTTTATATCAGAGATATTTAAAATTTATATTTCAATATCAACATATGTACGTATGTACACCCAACTCTATTTTACACGGTATACATATAATGTTTCTTTAGAAAACCGTACGAAAAATCGTGTACAAAAAAATACATGCAACATATGGTAAATTTGTTTGGGAAAGAACTCAGAATATTTTCCTGAAAAACCTTGAAAAACAAAACAAGTAATAATGAAATTCATATTACATATGCATAGTTAAAATATGTATATAAAAAAGTGCATTTTTTCTTATTTTTCTATATGATGAACAGTATTTTACTTTAAAATCGTGTAAAAAGAGCTGAGTGTATTTATGTATGTACATATGTACATATATACATACGTGCATACATTTGTGTTCATATGCATACCATAAAAAAAAATTAAATATAACTTAATATGTATCAAGATGACTCAAGATATATGTATGTATGTCACATTATTTACATATATACATATCATATACATACATATATATAACATATGTGAACATGATAATATAAATTTATGTACATATATACTCGTATATATGTACATTTTCCTCATAATATATGTTTAATAATCATTTAGGTACATGCACATAGATTTATATATATATGTATGTAGAAAAAAAATATTTTTCCTTATATCTAATCGACGTACATATATTGTGCGATTTCTTATCTATCAAGTGTAATAATTATAAACGAAATCAAAAGACAAAAAAAAAATAATGAATAAATAAAAAATAAAACAAATGTAAAAAAAAAAATATGATATAAAAATATTTTTCATATTCTTCGAAACTTACTCACATACATATATGCACATACATACATACATAAGAGTATGTATAATACAATATATAAGTTTTCATTTTCAATTATACCGTCGTACAATAATTATTAATTTATTACCTTCTTAACACCTTACCTACATTATAGTACTAGTACTCGTACATATAATATGTATATATAAAATTTCAATTTTCAGTTTCATTTAAGCTACGATTACAAAACTATATACATAAATGCTATACATTTTAGTAGGTAGTTTTAAAGTAATTTGTAGTATTTTCCTTTTTTTTTATTATTTTAGAAAATTTCATTTTCATCTCAAATTTGATATTTGATTAAGTTTTAATTGTGACGTTGTTATAAATATTATTTGAATATATGGTAATTATAAATTACGATTAAATACAGTGTAAATAGTGTGTGGCAATATACGATTACATATTACCATATTACATATTATATGAATTTTATATGAATTTTTGTTTTTTTATTTGGAATTAAGCAAATATTATACATACATACATAGCCATACCCACCGTTAATACACGTACTATATTTATAATAAACAACAATGAGCTCTGGAATTATAGAACGTTTTTTATACATTTTATCTGAACTTGGACCAAGGCTAGTTGGTTAGTTATAGTTGATTATGTGTATTTAAAATTTAAAATAAGTAAATAAATAAATAAATAATATTTTACATCTACATAATATGCATGCATATGCACATACATATGCACATATGTTTTAAAATTTATATTATTTAAATTCATTTTGCTATACATGAAATAAATAAATCCGTATACATTTTCTAATATCTTTTCTATACATATTTTTAAAATCTATACATGCCTCGTATATATTATATCAATAAATTTATTTTATTTTTATCGTTTTTCTTTTTTTTTAGCTGGAATTACATTTTTACCATGTGGACAATTAATGGGATATATATTTGTTTCATTTGTATTAGAACGTGATAATTTAAAATTAATACGATATGGACCATTTATATTTGGTGCTGTATGTTCATTTAAAACAGCAATACTATTTTATTTATTGAAATTATGTAAAGGACGTTATGTTTTCATACATTTTGAAGTTTTAATTATTGCCGCTATCATAAATTTAATTGGAAGTGGATTCTTTTTTGCTGAAAATCTTGGTATGTATATTTTATCTATATCGTACGAGAGTATGTGCGTTTTTATGTACTTATGTATATAATATGACATTCGTATACTCAGATAAGTTTGATATAATTAAATCGGTTATTATTTTTTTTTTTTTTCTAAATTTTTTGCCCTTTTTGCTTTTTATTTATCATGAAAAGGTAAATACATATAAATATATATATATATTATATATATGTATACGTTAATTACGCACAAATGTGTATATGTATGTATAAATATGTAATATTACTGCTTGATAAATTGTTTAAAATTTATAATCAAAACAATAAATTTAGATAACAAAATGATGAAGTGCTTGTGTATAAAAATATGTACCTACATAATATACTTTAAAACTAAAACAGAAAAATAATAAAAAAAAAAACTAAAATTATTTTGTTAACAATTTAATATACTTAGTAAAAATTAATCATTTTTTTATATTTACAAAACTAATTAAAATAATAAAATTAAAAAAAAAATGGAACACACTTCAAATGTATGTGATTTATTCTTTAGTGCATTGCATACTATTATAGATATTGATATTATTGATAATTAAAAATTAAAACCATTATTATACATAAATAGCAAATTGATACTTCAATCGAACGTGTTTGACAGTTCATTAAACATTTAAAATGAATGTGTATTACTTGATAAATTCATTTCAATGTGAAAAATTTTATATGAATCATTTGGAAAATTTATATTTTATTTCAATCCTGTATGCCATTTACATACATACATATATGGCAATATAGATATACATATTTATGTATGTGCATCATTAAATTTCTAAATCCGTAGAGAAAATATAAAGTAAAAACTGTACAAAAAATATAAAATACGACTACGAGAATGTATAGAGTTTTTTTATAGTTTCAAATTAAATATAAAAATCTATCAATGCAGTAAAAATTAAATATATGTACATACAAACTACATATATGTTGTTTTTCTCTAGACATATATATGATGCGTGAAATCACAGACCTTATCTGTGGTGAAATACAGGATAAATATCGATATCATTTCAGCTATACAAATAAAAGTTCTAAATCATTAATTTTTATTTATAAGTATTCAGAATATCGATCGAATATACGTATACATACTCGTACATACATACATACATTTATTTACGAATACAAATGTATTATATTATATAATATTATTCAAATTTTTATACAGGTATTGTTGGAGCATTTCTATCATTTTTTGGTCATGGTCTTACTTACATAACAGCTTTAAGTTATCTACATATCATATCATCTAGAACAACAAGATCAATTTTTTTGTCATCATGTTTTGTTTGGTATCTACTTGGAATATCATCAGCTATTTCAGTTATAGCAAACAATGCAAATGTGAATACAAATCTAAATCCTGATAATAATAATAATAATAATAATAATAATAATAATAATAATAATAATAATAATAATAATAATAATAATAGTACGATGATTACATCAGGAATATATACAGGATTTGCTGGATTAAATATTGGCTGCTGTACTCTTGTACTTCTATTATTGATTTCAATTGTGGTATTCGATCGTTACGGAAGTGTTGAATATAAAACATGCATAGATGATGAAATTCGTATTGCAAATTCAAATGGTACAATTTTTGATGAACGATCCGATATAATAAAACGTAAACAATTTTTCTATGTGACAAAAACCCGGCAATGGCGTGTATCATTCATACTGATCTTTACAGATGCAATTTATTTTGGACTTTTCATTTATTTTATGTTTTGGTTTTCATTAAATGATGCAGTACGATTAACATCAACATTCACATTCGGTTTTATGTTTTGGATAATATTAGCCGGTAGTTTTACTGGTGCAATGGCATTATTTTTCTTCAGTGTCAAAATGACATTTTTAATATTGTCTATCGGGCAAGTATTGTTTGCATTAATCGGCTGTATTGCATTCGGTGCAATAGGGAATCTAATACCATTTTGGTTTAATTGTTTCTTATTTGGTGCAACATTGGCCAGTATTAAAATTGCATTATTGGAAACATCACATTTAAAATATACTGAATTATTGACATTTCTTTCATATTTTACGCAATTAATTGCTATCAGTTTAATTTTTGTATATTTTGTTGCCGATACAAAAAATTCATTTTTTTATAGTACAGATAAATCGACATTAGTTGCAAACGGTATATGTTTTTTAATTATCATTTCATTACTAACAGTTTTAGTTAGTTTACAAATTCCCCGAACATATAAAACTCCTTTATTCGAAATACAATACGAACTACTTGGAATTGTATTTACAAAACATCAAATCGAACAGCTTAATATGAAATGGCTTAAAGACGGTACAATACCGACAATATCACGTAATTCTGTTAATTCTGTAAATACCGAAACTAATGTAAATACTGAAGATAAATTTTAAATTAAATTTTATGCGCATAAACTTACATATACGTACAGTGTGCTAAAATTAGATAATTATTATTAAATGTATATTTATTGTTTTATTATAAGATTACATGTAAATATAAATTTTTTTTAAAGAAAATTTTCTTTTAATTTTGTACACGACATACCTATTTCTTATTTTCTATAAAATTTTACAATTAAATTTTCTAAGTTTCACTTGTAATCCATGTTTATATCAAACCTACTCTATTTAAATTTTATGTCATAATTTTTCTTCAATATTCAGACATACATAAAAACATTTTTATAATTATACTTACAGACATATTATATTGTATACATACTCGTAAATATCCATATACGAGTATGTAGGAAAAATGTCTTAAAAGTCTTATTATGTTATTCTTATTCGAATTTATTGTGTATTAAGATCATAAATTTAAGTTAAAATCTACATTTATTTTCTTTTTTTATTTTGCTTTTGTGAAACAATTTAAGAATTTGAACAAAAGTATATTTATATTTTATATGGTCTATATACAAGAAAACAAATACATATACATGTACAATTATTTTGAAAAATTTTCCTGAAAATCTGAGCTATTATGTTATTATGCATATATAATACATATAATGTATTTATTTAACGTATATGAGTATTGTGTATGCATGGGTATACCTTACATGTATACATATGTTTGTATTCAAGTACATATGTATTTATAATGTGTATTATATGGATATGGATCATTTGTTTGTGAATATATAATTTTAAAAAAAAAAATGAAAAAATAATATAATACACACTAAAAGGAATCCTTATATAAGAATTGCTATAATGGAGCTCTAAAAAAATGAATCCTATAATACATATCTTCTTAATGTTATGAAATTATATTTACTGAATAAAAATGTTTTTTGTGCTGTCCAAAAGGATTTATAAATATGATTCATACCCTACCCTATATCTACTAAGACTAAATACTATAAAATTGGATAGTTGAATCGTGTTGGATGAGTAAAGACAGGACAATAAAAAAAAAACTGATACTTTTTTTTTGATTATATGTATAGATACACATACACCTATGTATATACCTTTTTTGTTACTGTTAATAGTGTAGATAATATGATCAGATGATCATATCTTATATTTTATAAATATTTACACATAAGTAAGCTTTATATATAGAAAAGGAAAAGTGAAACTATGAAATTCGATAGAACAGTCATTATAGTACAGTGTTTAGGATTTTGGGAAATTTGAATAACTTTATATAATATACAGACCTTAAAACGAATTATTATTTGTTCTTTTGGATTGGATGAATAAAATATTTCTACCTTTACATTATGCACTATAATACTTTTTACTTAAACAACCTTTTTCATCCTTCACTGTAACGTGAACGTTATTTTTTTTTTATTTATTTATTTTTTTTTTTTTTTTAAGAAAAATCTTCACTTAGGTATAATGCTGGAATTTTGTTTTTGTTTCGTTTTTCTTGTTTCTCAAAAAATATTTTCTATGTGATATTTCTTAAAATTATATACTAAAACTCGTATGTTTTTTTTATTTTTTCAAATATACGAAACTATAAAATGTTGAGGTATTGAAGATGAAAAATCTGAAAAAAATGAAGAAGAAAAAGAAGAGGAAGAAATTAGAGAGAAAAATGCTAGTATATGATATGAATATTAAGAAAAAAATTCTATTTCTATTTCTTCAACACACTATACTACACCTATTTATATATATTTTTTTTCTGCCTTATTTTCTTTTGAATCGATATTTAAAAAAGATTTTTATGACACTTAAAAATCTTTTCTTATATATGAATAGGTATGAGTGTATATGTCTTATGTTTTATATACAAATAAATACACATGTACATTCAAAAAGATATGAACAAATTTTATTTATTTTTTTATATTTTATATTTTATTTAAATAAATAACATGAGAATGCTTTTAACCTGATTTTTTTTTCTGTTCTCATATACGAGTATGTGCACATATTAGTATATAAGTGTTACACATGAATTAGTTACACATACATTTATAACATATTTATAATTGTATATTTTACTTACAATGAATTGAATCATTCAAAATCCTATAACCACCCTCTGCATGAAATACATTTATGTAGGTACGTGTATATATACATATGTTTGTATTGTAATATGATGTATTCGTTACATATGTATATAAATTGTCGTTTTCCTATAAAATATTACACACAATTAAAATAGTATTTTTCATCTTAAAATAATTTAATAATCTGATACATACATCATACGAGTATATATTATAGTATTTATGTTTTTCTAATATTACACATATTTTATACGTACTTCATATATGCCTATAACTATATACAAATGGTTGTCGTATCTATTTTTATATTTATGGATGTAATTATGTGTTATGGTTTTATTTGCAATCAATCAATGTACGAGTACATACATATACATATACATACAACATACACTATATCTAACTTTATGGTAAAACATATTTTATTTTAAATTCAATAATAAATATTTTATATGTCCAAAATGAAATTTTGTATTTTTTTAAAAAAATAAATTTTTTCTTATAAAACATACACATAACACATGAATCAATAAGTCCAGAGACTGTTAATAACTACCAAAAGTAGCTACCTCTCACGGAACTTCAGTTTATGATCGTCTATTCCATCATGAATTTCTATGTTTTCTGCAGCAATAGTTTTATTTGATCGGCCAGAGAGTACAGGATCTGTTGTGTATGTACGATCGCATTTGAAATCAGTGTGTAGTACTATACCTATACCATATAAAAAATATTTTGTGTTTGATGGAGCAGATTACGTATAATACTTTTCAAGCCATTTCTGATCTTAAACAGTATTTGTCCCCGTTAAACGTAATGCTTTACACGAAATTTAAATTTTTCCATTGTTTTGAAAATTATAAAAGTGGAGTCATTTAAACACTAAGCTTCACTGCAATTAATCGAAACGTTATAAAATTTTGGCAAATTACTCGCAGAAGACTACAATAATGTTAAATGAAGAAAAAAATTTTTCAAAAAAATTGTTGTTTTGATTGTTTTTAGTCTCTAAACTTATTGATCCATGTAATATATAAAATATAGAATTTAATTTACATATATAATTTATTGAAAGAGGAATATTAAATAATACTATATTTACAAAATTTTATAAATTATATGTAAATATAATATTTCTTTCAAGAATATTTATTTTTTCTTATATTTTTCATGTAATATGTGTGTGTATAGCTTTTGTATGTATAGCATATACTTTTATGTATGTCATTTTAATACATTTACATAAATAATTGAAGAAATGTATTTGAATTTTATTTTTTGTCTTGTACTGTACATATATTTGTTGTCATTTTTTTTTTTCGCTAACAACTTTAATAAATTCATTCATTCATTTTTTTTTTCCTGTTTCCATTTTTCACAATACTATATATACATAAAATAAAATAGAAAACGTTAAGTTAAATGTTCTAGTACAAAAGAAAAAAAATAATTTAAATTTATATGTATATACTACTTGTGGTCATGCAAATAATATGAGTACATACTTACTTACACCATTTAAAATGTGTAATGCTCTATGTATGCACATAATGTATACATTAAGTATTTAGATAAAATTAAAAAAAATAAATAAATAAAAAAAAGAAACTAAATATAAAACAAAGAAAATAAAAACTATTGCTTAAAAACAATAAAAATATTTTAAAATAAAAAAAAATTTATTTTTATGAGTCTACAATATACACATCCATACATACATGTAGGATATGTATAAATTATTGTGAATGTTTTATCTGTATACTTTCTTTTTATATGTTCTGTAATAAAGAAAAATGTGTGTATGTACATACATGTCTTAAAATAAAATAAAATGTTAAAATGAAATGAAGTGGGGTACATAATAAGAGTACACTACTATGCAAAATTATTCAGATACTCGTTGCACTTATGTGGAATAGAATTTATTTTTTGGCAATGAATCGCATTTACAAATACTATGTAATTCAAATTTTATTGATATAATCAAATTTTTAATTTTATTTATCATTCAGTAGATAGATCGATATAACGATATACATGCACATAGATATATATATACGTATATGTATGAATGGATGGATTAGATAGACTATTGGAATCCTTATTATAACACCTCGTTCCATGTACAGATCTTTTTTTTTCCAACTGTTACCGTTTGTCAGCATATAGAGAAAATCTCCAACAAAATCTAAAATTCATTTATGCATTTGGAGGTAGCTGCCAATTTTTCACAAGACTATCATCTGCCTATAAAGATTAAATCGTTTAAGAGTTTTACAAATTTAATTCTCAGTTCAGCTTCAGAATATACATACACACTAAACACATATATATTTCTATGAATTTTTTTGTTTCTTTATTAAATATTATTTTTCAATAAGGATACAAAGATATATACGTAATACAAAAAATAAAATATATAATATGCATACCGCACTCAACAGAAAATATGCTTATACTATTTACATATTCGATTTTGTTCAAATTATTTATGAACATCAGTATAATTTGTGATTAATAAAATACAATTACATACATAAATTCGTGTTATATTGTGCTTCTTGTCATGTATTTATTATATTCTTTTATATTTTGTTTACTTCTTAGCTTTTCTATCATTTACTTTTTTTTTACTTTTTTTCACTTTTTTTTTGGCATCATCTGCATGAATATTTTTCAAAAATTCTTCACATTAGAAAGAACGTGACTATGATAGCCAAAAAAAAAAAAAAAATAAAAAAAATAAAAAAATTCCTATTGAATTACAATAAAAACAAACGAACCAAAAAAAAAAGAAAAGAAAATTAAATAAAATAATATCGAGACAAAAACAAAAACGATGAAAATGAAAATTCATAATCGGAGAAAATCGAAGTTGGAAAAAACAAAAAACAAAAAACCAAAAAAAAAAATAATATAAAATAAAAAGAACTTTCACTTCTATCCTTATCACTTGTATTATTGATAAGAATGTAGTATAAGTATATAAACTTAAAATGTGTGTTGTGTGGTATGTTACAAAGATCAAAAAAAAAATAAAAATTGAAATAAGGAAAAAAAAAATTAATATAAATATATAAAGATGAAAGTTTTAGAGCAGAAAAATGTACATGCTTGCATGTACATTACATACTTATATGATGGTATAGGCACATACATAACATGCATATATAAATATATATATATATATATGTAAATGTGTATATGTATATACATGAAATTGTAATATAAAAAGAAAAATCAAAAGCGCAATGATATTATTTATATTATAATATGTAAAATGAATATGTAACATAGTGTATGTATGTATGTATGTATACAAATGAATATATAAACAAATATATGTACTTAAATATTCGTTTTCGTATACATTTTCTGTTGTATCGTTCGTTACGTACGTTTATATGATGTTTCATATTTTCGAAGCAGAGAATATTACATAAATATACATATTCGTGTACTGTACAAAGGTACAACTAGAATTTTGTGAGTTATTTGAGAATATTTTTGTAAACAAAATGAAATAGGTGCATATTAGTATTGTATTTGTATATCAGTCTCAGTGTGTACATTATGTATGTACATTAAATATACACAAAATCTATGAAATATATATACATATATATGTAAATTATTCAAATTTCAATGTGTAAGTAAATTATTTATATTTTTGGTCTAATGCGCAAGTACAAACAAAAATTTCATACAAAATAAAAATTATCACTACCTATATGAAAATCTATTGCACATTGTACACACACACTCACATATATGCACCTATAAATGTAAATTTATAAAATATACATATGTATTTAATTATATATACATATTTGATGCGGTATAAAACAAATGCCAAATAAATACAAAAAAAATATATATACATTATATGTAAAAGGAAATTGAGGGAAAATTAAAAAAAAAAAACCACGTTATAAAATTTTCCCAAATATCAAGTATCGCATACATACATGAAAATTGTATCTTTTTGTTACACAAAAATCAAAAAAATATATATATTATTTAAGAGTATGTATGTTGTTTACCATCCATCCGTATCCATCCATACATATACATATTTATGTGTTATGTATTCGTTACGGGGGAAATTTTTTTGAGAGAATTAACGGATATATTTTTTATACATATTATACAATTACGGACATGGATGCACGATGATAAATGAAAAGGTATATGCAAAGCAAAAGCAAAGCAAAGTAACTACATATATAGTCATAGTATAATTATTAATTTCCCCATATAATGTATACGTACTCTTCTGTCTGTAATCTGTATGTTACCAATGTTACATACATGTGTACATTTGTATACGTATGTATATTAGTATGTACATATACACCTTGACTGCGTTGACAAAATATCCTATACATATACGATACGACGGATACGGATTACGGACAGAGAATATACCATGAAGAGATAAGCGAACATTTTGTTTTTTGTTCGCCTTTTTTATCAGTATCAGAATTATTTTTGATTTTTTTTTTTTTTTTGGTATTTTGTTGTAAAATTGTTTTGCTCTGTTTACTGTACGTACACATACACACTGACATAAATGTAGATATTTGTATGTATGTAAAATATATATTGAGAAAATCGTCAAAGGAAAAATTTTTTACTCTTTTCTTACCATATTATCAATTCATTTTCAAGCTGATTACTAGTTACAGAAGAAGTACATACATAGGTGGTCCGTCGTGTAATTTTAGTTTATTTTCGCGTAATACTTATAATAATATTATAATAATTAAGAAAAATACGATATTTATTTTTTTTTTTTTTTCTTTTAAAGAAAATTATCTTGAATAATATTTTTAAATTACAAATCAGTTAGAATTATTTCTTTTTCAAAGAAGATTTTATAAATTTTATTTTGTAATTTTCTTAGATAATGTTCGGGTATCGGTATAGTATATATGCAAGCAATCAATTTGAATTTTTACGACGATAAATATAAGCGATTGTGAACCTTTGGAATTTTATTGCAATTCTCGTTTTGTTTGTTTGTTTATTTTCGATTGCGGTTTGTTATTTATAATCATATTGAATGAATATGAAAGTAATGAAGATGATAATTATAATATTATTAATGGATTATTATTTTTTGTGAAAATTGTGTAGTTTTAAAATTAAAATAAAATTTATTGATGATATACAAATATGTGACTATAGTTTTAATATTTTGTAATATAAAAAATAATTATAATACTATATACGTAAAACCATATACGTAAAACGAATAAATATCGTGATAAAAAGAAGAAGAAAAAAAAATGTTTACAAATTTGTATACAAATATTAGTAATCGAACAATTGCAATTACGATACTATTTTGTATATTCATGTTATATATTTCATATTCGTTCAATTCATGTCTATTATCGGGTATAAATAAAACCTTAAAAAAGGTAAAAAATAAAAAAAAAAATAAAAATAATAATTACCTATACCTCATACTTCTTTTGAAGAATTCCAAATAAATGAAAATAAACTCGATTATTTTTCATAATTTGTATTTTTATCATTATTATATACAGAGTCCAATAAAAAGTGTCCTACAATCATCGTTATCATCATCCTCACAATCATCTTCGTCGTTATCGTTATCATCATCGTCATCATCAAATTTAATGACCACCGATCAACCATCAGAAATAAAAATTTTAGGTTCAATTGTACGTATCGTACCACTTACACTAAATTTAAATGAAACAGATGGTTCACCGAAATATAGATTTTTACGGCAACAAGGTTTAAAACCATCTAGACATTTACCGGATGCATTAATAATTGGTGTTAAAAAAAGTGGTACTAGAGCATTATTAGAATTTATACGTTTACATCCGGATGTTAGAGCATCAGGATGTGAAGTTCATTTTTTTGATAAACATTATTCAAAAGGTTTTAATTGGTATCGTCATCATATGCCATATACGATCGAAGGACAAATAACAATGGAAAAATCACCAAGTTATTTTGTAACAAAAGAAGTACCACATAGAGTACATCATATGAATCCAGGAACAAAGTAAGTATTCGCACCTAAATGTACATAAAAATACTCATCATATACATATACGAGTATACATACAACAGGATATTTCATTTATTTAATATTATACTACTTCTTCTATACCTAAGAAACATAAATTTAATTTCCTAATTAATTTGTGTGCACTTTAATTGT
The DNA here is from genome assembly GCA_951394055.1 of Villa cingulata. Classification (NCBI taxonomy): domain Eukaryota; kingdom Metazoa; phylum Arthropoda; class Insecta; order Diptera; family Bombyliidae; genus Villa; species Villa cingulata. Next base: position 12,251,368 of record OX596018.1, on the reverse strand, counting down.
GTTGTTGTTACGAAACGACAGACGATATTTATGTACATTCGGGAACGACGTTATTTAAGTAGAAACAAAATAAACACCTTTCAATAATTCAGATTAAATTTCTTTCAAAATATTTTCTAAAAAAAAAAAAAATTGTCAATATAAATTTTTTAAAACGTTGCAAATTTGTGTAAATAATACCACACCTACTTATACTCTATTACCAGTGAATACACCCACCCAGTCAATGAATATTATTCTGAAAAAAAAAATGTTTTAAATATTAAATGGCAGTAACTTTTTAAACTTTTAGAACTATTTCTCGTCCTTACAAAATACCCACTTCTAAAATAAAAATAAAAATGAATATAGACACGAAAAAAAAAGTTCAAAAGTAATCTCGAACTATTTCAATAAAACACCATGAACAAAACATAATTCCAATGTACAAATACCTATATCCTGTATGTACTATGTGGTACTATGTACATTTTCACTTTTTTTTTTCTACACTATATGTTCCTTGTCCAAAGTCTCATGTCTCATTCACAAAGCTTCTTGGATATAAAATAATTACACTAGAGACAGACTCGTATGCAATGTATGATTACATTCATATACAAATATACGTACGTATAGACAATCGAGCAGTATGTGCCGTTATTATAGAAATGTATATATAGGTACGTTATCAAATATCCATACAGCTCCTCGTACATTATATACGTTCAGTTAGAAAAAGTCAAAGAAGAAAAAAAATTTTGGTTTTTTTTTATTCCTTTCGTTCTAATGAAAATTTCCTTTATTAATTTTAAATAGCCTTAAGGTTTCTAACGTTATATATTATATGATTACTTATACTTATATTGTGCTTATACTTATATCATACAGAACAGAACAGATACAGTAATAGGAAAATAAAATAAATATAAAAGAAAATCAAATAGAATTAGAAACTATTTAATGAGAAAATTAATTAAAATTTTACTGATTTACTTTTCTACCATATTATTTAAACTATCTAAATGTATATACATATATATGTATTACTTATTCGTATAAAATGAAAATAAAAAGTTACAAAATAAATAAAATTATTATTTTAGTTTATGATAAAAAAATTTGAAAAAAAAAATTATTAAAAATAGAATTATTATACAATTTGTTTTTTTTTCTTCTTATTTTTTTATGTTCAAATTAATCTTTAAATCTATTATTTAGGTAAATATTTGAATTCACTGGAAAATATTTAAAATTTAAATAATTTTTAATTTACTGGATGTTATTATCTACTATATACTATGAATGACTCTATTAGTCTATTTATTAGTACGAGTACGACTACATTTATATGTAGAATGTAGTATTCTGAATAGAAGTTTTAGATCAAATATTAATTAAATTTTAAAATTTATTTATTTTGTTGTTGTTGTTGTTGTTATTATTTTACTCGTCACATATAATGTTTTTATCATTTTGACACAAAATTGTTATTTATTATTGAATGTACATATGTACGTACGTACATACAAACACCAATACAGAATACACTATGGAATAGGATACTATATAGCATGTGCAATTTCTGTTTTTTAGATTTTACTTTTTTTTTATAAAAAAAAAAAAATTATTCAACCGTAAATGCAATCATTTTTGAAAAAAATATATATATATTTTGTTTCTTTATTTTCTATATATGTTTTTTATTTAACTTGACAATAAATAGACCTGAAAAACACACACAATTTGTGTATGCAATTATATACACACATGAATTTCAACAAAAAAAAAAAAAATGAAAATGAAAATGAAAAAAAAAATGTAATCCAATTCTAGATACATTTTATGGCACGCACTACGAAGTGTACTCATACTAAACATGTACACATACGTATATAGAGTTATAGGGTTTAGTTTACGTTTACGTTTGGTGTGTCTATGTGTAGATGAAATGTGTATATACATATTATAAATAAAGGTGTATATACTTACATACATATTCCAAATTCTATGCGATTTATTTATTTATATTTTTTTTTTCGTAGTATTGTTTTTGACAAAAAAAAAAATTTTTTTTTTTATTTTTTATATAGAAAAATGGAAAATGATTTTTTTTTTTGTTATATCGTTAGTCTGTGTGTTATGTTATGCTGTTGTTAAATTACGAATTTAAATATATGTACAAAAATACAATAATACTCATACATTATATAATATACCAGGTCAAGTCAAATAAAAAAATTATATATGACTACAGGCGTTATCTACACACATACATGTATGTAAATAGAACAAACAAAAAAATTGCATTTTATTCACATTTTAGAAATCTATCAAATCAATTAATTTCATTCATTTTGGTATTTTCTATTTAATTTTTTGTTTTTAATTTTCTATTTTAATTTTGGTAGTTTTACAGTTAAGTATTATTATATGTATACATATAGTAAAAAAATGAAAAAAAAATTTTTTTTTGTAAACAATCTATGTGCATTATACATGGAGTTCATGTAGAATTTATACATTCATTTTTTATATCTGTTTCTGTGTATGGGTATACATATAGTAGATAGTAGTATAAAAATTTAATCGCATTTTCCGGTAGAAGGATCATTTTGAATTAAAATAAAATAAAATATTTCATAGAAAAAAAAAATTTATTTTTTTATCAGAAAAATTTTTATAAAATGAATTGTCTATAATTTGAAAACGACTGTTTGAATGGGACTTAAATAGGAATTTTTAACTTTTAATTTATTTCTATTATTTTTTTTTTTTTTTTTTGGGTAATGAAAATTATTTTTGTTTTTGTTCACTTAAATTTTAAACTTTTTAATATCCTTTATATCATTAAATCGATTCAAATACATATAGGTGCATGGATGTGGAATGGATCCAATAGATATGATAGTCGTCAATTAAAAATTTTGATTCGATATTTACACACTTTATTTTATATTTGAGATTTAAAATAATTTTTAATTTTCCCGAAGGAAAAAAGAAAACTGAAAATATGAAATAATTTCCTTTTTTAAATACATTTTTTTTTTATATAAGTATTTTTCCTTTTTTGTTTTTCTTTAGACTTTTAGTTGTAGTTCGTGATCCAGTTACACGTGCAATATCAGATTATACACAGGCAGCTAGTAAAAAATCAGATATGAAACGTTTCGAAGATTTGGCATTTGTGAATGGCTCATATGAAGTTGTCGATACATCATGGGGACCAGTTAAAATAGGCGTTTACGCAAGACATTTAGAAAAATGGTTACAATATTTTCCATTATCACAATTAATATTTATAAGTGGCGAAAGATTAATTGTTGATCCAGCATATGAAATTGGACGAGTTCAGGTAAAATATATCTACACTCCACACTCATGTACATTCCATATACATATTTATAAATGTTATGTAAATTTTAAATAATTTAATTTTAAAAAAAAAATTTTTTTCTACAAATACATAAAATATGATTGTGGTATTTTTTTTTTGCTTTTCTTGTCATTTTTCATTTTTAAAAACACTATAGGATTTTCTTGGCCTAAAACGTGTCGTAACTGAAAAACATTTCTATTTTAATTCAACAAAAGGTTTTCCATGTTTATTTAAATCAGAAGCACGTTCAACACCACATTGTTTAGGTAAAACGAAAGGACGTAATCATCCGCATATTGATCCAGCTGCAATCGAACGTTTAAGAGAATTTTATAGACCGTTTAATAATAAATTTTATCAAATAACTGGCATTAATTTTGGATGGCCATAAGTACTATGTACATATAGATAAAAGTATAAATATTACGCATAACACACATAATAATTATGTGCCTACACACACATACCATCTTACTTATATTTACCATAATGGGAAACACAGAAATGAAAAATGAAATAAAAAACAAAAAAATGTAGAAGAAATTTATTATCAATATTAGTACACATAATATACATACTGTTTTATGTACATATTATATTATGAGTATAAAAAATACAAGAAATATTCTACAACTTAATGGATATACATAACAAGAGCAACAACAACAACAACAACAACAACAAAATACATATATAAACCAAAGAACATTAAAATACCACACAAATACACACTCACAAAATAAAAAGTAATTTTTATCATAATTTATAGTTCACATTGATATAAAAACAACAAAAATGTTAATCCTTCCTATATAGACATACATTACATCATATACTTTGCATATAAATTCATATAAAGACTTAATCAACAAAATAAAAATAAAATAAAATAAAAATGAAAGAAAATGCAAAATGCGATAAATAATTAAGAGGAAAAAATATAAAGAAAAAGATTTTTTTGAGAGAAAAAAAAAATCAAATTAAGTTCCTTTTTGCACTGATAGACTTTAATGAAATTAAAAAAAAAAATAATAATAAAAATAAAAATAAAATTAAACGAAAAAAAAAAAAATTATGAAAAAAAGATTGAGAAAAATTTTTATCTCGAAATTATTATTATTATATTATATTATGGTCATGCATGATAAATATAGCGCACACATACATATAAGTACAATGTATGTAAAAGCAAAAGCAGAAGCACTCATTCATATTTATATACATACATACATTATATTCATACATGCAAAATTATCATACATGTTTATATAATAATATTCTTATTATATTATCAGTATATACTATACATACGAGTATAGTATTATATTATAAAATTAGAGAATTTACATTGTACAAGGACGACAAAAAAGTAATAAAAAAAAAAGAAAAATATAATAAAGCCAAGGTGGTTGAAAATAATTAAAAAAAAAAAAAAATTAAAATTTTTTAATTTGTATCAAACAAAGTATTTTCTACATCATACGAGGATATATAATGCAAATGTAAAAGTATTTAAACTTTAAACTAGTGAACTAGTAGACAAAATAAATTATTATCGATTTTCATATTGAAACTAATTTTCTAATGAGTAGATGGTACATAGTATTTTTATTACGAAGGATCAGAGACAACAATAAAATATATGAAATTAAAGTTCTCTGTGATTTAAAAAAAAAAACTAAAAATGTATATTTTTAAGATTTTTTTTTTTTTTTTTTTGAACGTGAATACCATAAATACATATATAAAAGAAAAGTGGTAAACTTTAATTTAGTTACTTTTTGACTACATTTTAAAATGAAAACCTCAATTTTTCATATCAGACTGAAAACAAAATTTATGTACCTAGAAGGAGAGATGGATGATTTATTCATTTTATGAAAAAATTTTATTTATTTTGAAATACGAATTATGATTATTTGCAATTAAAAAACAAAAAAATACAAGATTATGAATATTTTATCTACAAGTATAAATGAACCTGAAATTATTCTATACGTATACAAAAGTATTACAACAACAACAACAACAGCAGCAACAACAGCAATAAATATAAAAAATAATTAATTTAAAAGAAAAAAATGAAATTAAATATAAAATCTAGAGGGAAAAAGAAATTTTTTTATATATACTACATAATATATACATTACATACATTCCATACATAAATATTAATTGTTAAAAAGCACAAAAATTACCTTTACATTACATAAATATACATAATTTATTAAAAAGACAGGTTTTACTGTCTTGTCTTAGATTATAAAATTGAAAAAAAAAAAAAAAAATTTTTTTTTGCTCGAATAAAAAATTTGAAAAAAAATTAAAATAAAATAATTCATAATGAATATATAATGTTATATATTATATACATATATACATATATGTATATATATATTGTATATAGAATTAAATTAATAAAAATTTATTAATTTTTAATAAGTAGAAAGATAAAAATTTAGAATCTAAAATTATATTTATTCATCCTGCTTAAATATACTAAAGAAAGCCTTTGTTATTTGATAAAAATACTAATTTTTATTTGTATAAATTATAAAATTTTTAAAATTAATTTAAATGTACATTACATATTACATATACATAGATTTATATGTAGAAGCAAAAATATGATAATTTTCAAAACAAAAAAAAAACAAAAAAATGCTAGATACCCCAAATGTTCTGATTAAGATTTAAATTAAAAGAAAAAAAATTAATAAAATAAAGGAATTAATTATTTAAAAAATTCAATTTGTTTTACAAAAATAATTTCGAAGTTAATAAATTTTTATTCTTTTCACAGTTTATGAATATTTTTTTTATCTTTAAAAAAAAAACAATCAAAACGCAAAAAAATTGATTTTTATTTTTCAATTTTTAGTTATTTTTTAAGTTAATTGATAAGTAATCATAAAATATATCAAATTATTGAAAATTCAATTGATTTGCATGAGGATCTATCTATGTATAATCTACTCGAATCAATAGAATTAAATCTTTTTTTAAAAACAATTATTAAACATCTGGACTATTACAAGGATCGTACATAAATGTATACATGCCATGAAGTTATGTTTGTACAATGGAAATTGTTAAAAATATTTTGTCACTTAATTTTTATTTAATTGATTCCTTCTTTTAGATTTTATTTACAGTTTAATCTTTAATATCTTACATTATGAGTTCAATTCACAAACTAAAATCCCAAGAGATAAATGAATTAACTGCTTCGTTTTGGAAAAAAAAAAATTCTCCAATTCAAACAAACTTTAGCAAATAAATCTTTCCTAATTTAACTACTTATTTACCATAATTTTTAATTACATATTTACTTTTATTACATAAAATAACGATAAAATTTTAAATCGTAAAACAGATGTATACAAATTGTCCTGCATTATTTTGTCCATGATACTTTTGGTATATCGAAATGTTCTGTTAAGCTATCAAGATGTTCATTAAATTTTTCTACTCTTTGTTTATGTGTCATTGAAGCCTTCTCCAGGATACGTTTCTTTTGCTAAAAATAATAATAAAAAAAAAAAAAACTCATTATAATGTGATCTAAATACAAATAAAATAATTTCTTTAATTTACCATTTTCTCTTGCATTTGTTTAAATGCAATTTCAGCTTTAGTTAATCGTCTTTCAGTCTGTACAGTATTATTGCCATTAGAAGAACGTTCAATATTTGATTCTTCAATAGCTTTTTCAATTTTTTCTTTTTCCTTTTTTTTATCCTTATTTTTTTTCTTTTTTTTCTTAATTTCAGAATCTTTTTTCAATTTCAATTTACCTTTTGCCACTAAATCATATTCATCTTCCATTTTAAATATTTCGATAACTATTCAATTATACAATTAATTTAATTGTAATTTAAATTCTCTGATTTTTCTAATTCTAAATTATTATTATTATTTATTTACTATTATTGTTATGATGTGATGTACACTAATTTTTTCTGGTTCTACGTTTCACTTTTCACAATCACCTTTCCTTTATGTACTTTTTTTTTACAAAAATTGTAAATAATTTTGACGTTTCTCTTTTATCATATTTCAATTTCGAATATCGGACAGAACTGCCAACAGTCTTATATTTTAGGTACACCATAATTTATTCATCATCGCTATTTAATGCCTTCAATTCACGCTGAAAAAAATTATTTAAAAAGAAAATACTTTAAAAATACAGAATTATCATGAATATTTATAATTTCGTTTTTATATTTCAGTCCATCATATTCGATTCATTTTATCTACATTTTTCTTTTTATTCACTCAACATTTTTCATATTTGAAATAATTTTCTTCCTCTCAAATTCAACTCAAAAAATTATTTTTCGAAATTTTATTAATGCGAAATTTAAAAAAAAAAGAACAAAAACTCACCCCACCGGTAAATTGTGTTTATGTAGTCTGTATATGTTTATAATGTATCTATAATAAAGCTAATGGCGGATAAATGTCAATTGAAAGAAGTTAATGACAGGTAGTCAAGTCAATTATATACAATATAATAATAATATATAAATATATATATATATATATATATAAGTACATAAAAATGACAAATTTCCAAAAATGTGCAAATAATTTATATTCTTATTATAAAATTATTTAAAAAAGAGGCTACAAAATAAATACGAAAAAATTGTTGTAAAATCCGCCCCCAAAAGAAAAATCTAAAAGTAAAATATAATTTTTTTGTTTGGTGTATTTTAAAAGTGACGCATTTAAATAGAAAGAAATGGCCTCAAGTTGGCGATTAAGTAAAAGAGGCTTCCGTCCGAAAGGTAAACAAAATTATATTCATCAATATACAAATTGAAATTTTATTTGTAACATTGGAAAACAAAACAAAATAAAAATAAAATAATTAAAAAAAAACTATTAATTCAAATTTTCTGTAATGAAATTACTTTACAATTAATCATTTATTTAGATTCTTTTATGTAATTACCATACAAATAAATATGTGAATTTGTAAATCGATTTCAAATATTTTTTACATTATGGTTTACTTTCATTTTTTTTTTAAATTGTAAATTTTTTATTGTTATTTATATTTTACATTTTTATTTTCTACATTAACATAACTAAGCTATTACATACTAGAGTTCGTTTTTAAAATTTTTATTTTTCTATATTAAATTTACAGTAGGTACCTACCTAATAATTTAAAATTTAAATACCTATCTTGTTGTAAACAAAACTATATGAATGTGTAATAAAAACTTTACGTTTTTTATTTTACTCGTTTTTTTTTTGTCATATTAATATTGTTTTGTTTTTGCATATTATTTGTTTTTCTTGTTTTTTTTTTTTTTTTTTTTTTTTTTTTTTTTTTTTTTTTTTTTTTTTAGTTTTAAATAAAAATCGAGCACTATTTTTAGATGTTACATTTGTACAAAAATATTTTGTTTTTTTTTTTCATTGTATCTGTTTTTAAAATGAAGCAAAACAATTTTCCATAATATTTTTTTTTTTTTGAAGGGTAAATGACCTACTCTACATAATCTCAAAACTAATGTGAAAGTTATTTCTCGAAAATGAAGTAATCGATTCAATAATTTTTCGTTTTTTTTTTACATTGTTTTACAATATTCAAATAAAAATACTATGAATGCATATGAATTAAAATTTTTTAGAAAAAAAAAAAACAACATTTAGATCAATTAAAAATTTATTGATTACATGAATGTTTTATAAATAGATAAATCATATTATATGTGTATTACATTACGTACCTGTGTACATACATGCCTTACATACCTTCATGCATAGTACATTATGTCTATAGCAATATGGTAACTAGTAATTAAAATTGACTAAAAAACATTCGCTAAGAATTAGTCATATAATAAGGTGAACTAGATAATAATATGATATCATAATAATAATCAAATAATAACGGAATGTGTTAAATAATCTGTAATACAGAATTATTTATCTTTTATTTTTTAATGATTTTTTAAATAAAAATTTAAAATTTCTCATATATAAACTTTTTAATTTTTTGTTCTTTTTTTTGTATTTAGCTTCCATATCACCAGAAGATTATTATCGATTAGATCCAAAAAAATCACCAGCAGAAAATACATTCGATATATATCAGGCGTTATGTTCAAAAGAAATAACCGAAAATAAACGTTTAAGCCTTTTAAATGCATTCGTAACGATATTTCAACAGGGAAAAGATTCAATTGGATTTACAACTGAAGAACTTTTATACTGGTTAAATAATTATTTATTTAATTTTGATATTATTATCCAAAAATAAATAAAATTTTATTATTTTTTTTTTAAATCTTCAGTTTAAGTGCGTCTCTTACACATTCTTTTACACAAGTTCGGGCAGCATCACTTCGAGCTATTCGTTATCTAATAACCACATCAAAAGATATTCAAGTATTCAATGCATTACAAATACAGAATTTAGTTTGTAGAAGTCTTGATATTTTATTAAAAAATGAAGATGAACGTGTTCAAGCTCTAAAACTGGTAATTTTATTTTTATTTGTTGTTTTTCTTTTTACTATTTTTGAAACATAATAATAAAGAAATAAATTTTAATCGAAAAATTCTTAAAATGTTTATTTTCATGAAGATACGTAAAATGTTGGCTGTTTCGCCAGATGGTATTAATCCAGTACTAGTACGTTGCCTTGTCTCATTAGGTGATAGTGGTGCACAGGATGGTGATCGTATGTTAAGAGCATGTTTAGCAACATTATGTGAATTTGGTGTATTAAATCCGACATTATTAATATTTTGTGGTGGTGTTAGTTCAATAACACGTAATCTAATAAAATGTTATAGTCCGAGGATAGCCGAAAGTTTATGCGGAGTATTACTTCATTTATTGGAATGGCCTCATACACGAAATATAGCCGGTGTGAATTTAGATTGTTTAGCAGCACCTTATTGTGATTTTACGTATCGTCTTGGAATTATGGATAAAAATAAGTTAGTGTGCACACATTTTTTTTTTTTTTTTTTTTTTTTGAAAATTTTCCTAATATCAATTAAATTCTTATCTTTATCACAGAGATGCTAGAGAATTAAGATATACAAGTAGTCGACTAGCTTTACTTTCTATACTTCGTAGTTGGGCTGGTACAATAGAGTTTTGTGATCCAAATAAACCTTCTGGACTGAAAGCAATAGTCGACGTACTTTATCTTAATCAATTAGAAGTTAGGGTAATAAAATAAATGAATGAAAATGAAATAAGAGCGATGTAAATAATTTGAATTTAATTTTTAGAAAGCGATACTTGATCTTCTTTATGAATTATTAGAACTTCCACAACCAATTTGGACAGATGAGTATTCAGTTGCTTTATCTGCAGTAGATCCATCTGATTTTCAGGTAAAAGCAAAGTAAATAAATTTTAAATTAAATTCGTTTATTAATTTACACGTGTATTTATTTATTTTTTTTTTAGGATTCATGGCTTTTAACAAATGGTTTTGTTGCAATGGAAGGACGTTGTATACTTCCAAGTTTAGCTAGTAAAGTGCCAAATGTATGTGAACAGCATTTAGCCTTATTATTATATTGTTTCCTAGAAACAGGATTAATAAATGCCCTTATAGAAGTGATTGTGTCAAGTGATACATTTTTATCAGTTCGTGCAACAATTTTAATTGGTAGTTTTTCATTTCAGTTGCTTTTTTTTTCGATTTATAATTTTCTGTACCATTTAATTTTAAGGTAAACTTCTACAACTCATGCATACTCATCTACCAGCTGATATTTGTAGTATTAGTCCTGCATTACCTACACTTATTGCTCATGCAACACGAGGAAATCACCAAGCAAACTCAGCTGTATCGGCTCTTCAAAATTTAAATCAAATGCTAAAGAATAGACCAGCATCATGCAGTTTATTTCTTGATAATATAATTCAAGGAGGAGCATTAGTTAATTCTGGAGTTTTTAAAAGGGAGATAAATACTCAAGAAACATCTAGTTTACCATTACCACCATTATTAGGAACAGTTGAACGGAAACGGCATGACTCAGTATCATCCAGTATAAGTGGTGGTGGTGGTGTAGGTAGTGGGGGTGTGAGTGGTATTGGTGGTGGAAGTGGTATTGGTGGTGCTGGTGTAGGAGGAGCAAGCGGAAGTAGTGGTATAGGTGATGAGTCTTTCACTCAACCAACATCATCGTCGAAACGATCAAGTTTACGTGTTAAACGTAAAAAAATATTTCAATTTTTTGAAAGCTTAAAAGAAGTCGAACGCTTAATGAAAGAATCGAATGTATTGTCAAATCAAGATGCAAATACTTGGGACTGGGAAATCATAATAGCAATATTACGAGTAAATTCAAATTTTAAATGTGAAATTCAATGTAATTTCAATTATTTTTCTCGATTTGTTTTTTTTTTTAGTCTGATGCTATTGGAAAATTAGATGATACAAAATTACGTTTTATTAAACGTTTGATTCATTATTTTAAGCCAAGCAGTAATCGTTTTTCACATCAAGATTTATCTCATGGTCGAAATATACCATCGTATGTTACAGCTGGATTAGATTTAATCGATTGGTTATTGCAAAGTTCAGAGGTAATTCACATGAATACGATTGATGTGCATTGATGAACGTTTTTAATGGATGAATTTTTCTTGTTTTTTTTTTTTTTTGTATTTAAAAAGTTTGAGAGTGTTAGACTTCTTACTGATTTATTCTCGGATGTTAGTCAACAACTTTTAGCTATAAGTACGTCGAGCAGAGCTCATGATTGTTTATTTAGTCCACAACATATGAGTAGTACAATGTGTCAACAGTATTTTTTATTTATTGGTCGAATGTGTCGTTGCGAAAAAGGTTTAAACATATTAACGAATACAACTGTATTCTCACAGTAAGAAAAACTTTTTTTATAGTTTTTTTTTTTTGTATATTTTCATTTTGAAATTTAATTTTAAATTTCGACATAAAACTTTTTTTTTTCAGATTACAGAATCTTGTTACAAGTACTGATCACGTTTGTTATGTAAAATTAATAGTTTCTGGTTTAGATTATGGTCTGGAATCGTATCCAAGAAAAATTCTAGGTATGTAAATGAACAAAATTTGAAAATTATAAAGCTAACGGATATAGTTATTTAATTTGAATGCGTACCATTTTTGTTTTCTTTTCTTTTTCTTTTTTTTTTTTTAAATTAGAAAAAGCTCTTACCCAATCAAAAACACGTAATGGACGTTTATATGCAACACAATTTATGCTTGTTTTACTGAGAGCAAAAATACCAAATTTCGAAGTATGGGGTATTCCAATGTTAATAAAACAAACAAAAGATCCAGAAAGGAGTGTGATTCTTGCTGCAATGGAAATTCTCGATGAAGCATGTCATGATAGAGTACATACACAAATTATTAGTTCTAAAATTTTCAGATTTTCGATTATCAATTTCCAAATTAATATAAAATTTTTATTATATTTTTATTTTTTTTTCTTAGACATATTTGGAAGAGATAGTTAGTATATGGCCAGATTTTAAACCTTTAGGTGATGTTGGTAAACTTCTAATGGCACGATATTATTCAATACCACGCGGTTTAAATCATCAAAATGCAAAAATTTCAGATGAAATCGAATTCTGGAAAAATAATTACAATAAAAGGTTATTTTTTTTTTTAAATAAAATTAATTAAAATTCAAATTTAATTTTATATATATATTTATTTTTTTTTTTTTGTTTTATAGATATGTTCTAGTTTTAGAAGCAGATACTCATTCAAGTTTAACACTTCATATAAAAAATGAAAATGGTTTATATAGTAAAAGAAGTTGTTCGACACGTCCAATTATAATACCACCAAATATACCACCACATTTATATGGTCAATTAATTCAAACCGAACAAGGAACTAAAGAATTACATAAACATGCTGCTCTTCCAAATTTAATTGAAACCTTAACAATGGCTAAATGTTCAGATGAAAATGAATGTTTAGAATTGAAAGCAACATTATGGGCACTTGGTCATATATCAACAAATTCAGATGGTGTTAAATATCTTTGTAGTGATTCAAATTTTAGGGTATACGAAAAAATGATTTATTTAGCTAAATACTGTGAGGTATATTCGATACGTTCAACTGCATTTAGTGTTCTTGGTTTAGTTGGCTGTACAAATATTGGAGCAAATATTTTATTTAAATTAGGTAAAGAAAAAAAATAATTTTTTTTTTACATTTTAAATCGATAAATAAATTTTTTTGTTTTTCCAATTTGATAGATTGGTTTTGTGTCCGGCATGATCGTAATACATTATGGCCGGTTTGTGAACCAGAAGATTGGCTATCAAATAATTTGACACCAATCCGACATCATTACGAAGATGTACCACCATACAATTATACTGGAATCGATGAGAATATAAATGGTTTTAATACAAGCAGTGATTCGAATTCTTTCTTTTTAGATGAGAATGGAAGTAAAGCCAGCAGTAAAGATGAAGTAAAATTCTTTTGATTTTTGAATGAAATTCAAATTTTTGATTAGTGTGCAATAATGTAAATCGTATTTTATTTTATTACGCTTTAGTATGACGGTGAAATTGGTACGACGGCACGTTCAAGAACATTACCAGAAAGTAATTCAACACGTTACATAAAACATACACGTTCATTATCAGAATCAAAAACAACAGATGTTTTAAGTTTGATAAATGGTACACAACAACAACAGCAGCAGCAACAGCAACATAGAACCAGATTCAATTCTGGTACCGATTCGAATACATCAGGCGTTAGTAGTTGTGAATCTGTTTTCGGTAGAAATCTTATTGGGTAAGTTAACTGATCGATATCTTTTATTTTGGAAATAAAATAATTTTAGAAAAAAACTATAAATCTGTTATACGTTTTTTTTTTTTTTTTTGAAAAAGGGAAATACAACAAACACAACTAAGTCCAATTCCAAGTACGTCAAATTTACTGGAAATACCATTATCGAAAGATCGATTTAAACGTGTTTCATTAATTGGTACATCATTACGTGAGAATTATTCGTTGAGTCCACAAGATATTCAAGGATATGCAACATTACGATCGTTAAGAAAACATTCTAGACCAGTTCTATCGGAATCTGCAGCCGATGAATTAGCCGAAATAATTGATCGTGATATATCACTAACTACAACTACAACAACATTTCGTACACGTAAACTTTCTATTGGTGGTGGTGGTGGTGGTGTTGGTAGTGAATCACAAAGAAAAATGAAAGTTCGAAGTTTGGATCGACATTCAACACAATTAATACCGTAATTCATTTATTTATTTATTTTTTTCTATGAATTAAAATTATTTTCATTTCAAAATTTTGTTTTTTTTTTTAAATGCTGCTATCATATTACAGACGTATAGAAGAATTTCAAGTTCCTTTACCAACGCTTACAACTCCAAAGTTCCTTTCACAAAATGACTCGAAAGGGCCATGCTACTCAGGTAAATTCACTTTCTGGAAATCAATTTATTATTAATTAAATTTAATTTAAAAATTATCAATCTGTTTTTTTTTTCAGGTATTTGTCTTCCTAAAAATATACTGGATTTGTTTCCCGTACGTAACCTCGCCCGAACTTATGTATCACGTGACATTGATTTAATTGATTTTGATATATTAAATGGTAAACAACAACAATTTTTAAATGATTCATTGAACGAAGGTGATGAAAGTTCAATAAGTAGCCTATCAGATATATCATCAGCTAGTAAACGAACAAAAACATGGATTGGTAAACATAATCGTTCGAATTGCCTCCATTGTTCTAGAACACGAACAAATCGATTACAACATTCAATACGAACCGATAGCGATATTAATATATTTAACAATAAACGAAAATCAAATTATAATAATTCATCATCAGTTCAATTATCGGATATTTCATTTAATTCACCAGAAAGTATTTTAAGCGAAAGTGAAAATGGTGGTGGTACCGGTATCGGTACCGCTAGTGGTATCGGTAGTTATGGTGCATCTGATAAAATTACAACTAATATATTGCATCATGTGCAACGTATGTTAAATCCAGTTACCAATAAACAAACGCAAATTGTTTTACTCGAATTAAAGCAAAAGTATCCGCAATCATTTCAAGACATTTGCCTTTATTCAGAAGTATGTAAGGCACTTGGTCGTAATACGTATCGAATGAATTCTAGACGATTTCTACAAGAATTATTTTTTGATTTAAATTTCGAAAGTTTCTATAATGAACCAAATGAAATTATTGCACGAAAAGCTAACAAAGAATTTAGTTATATTTCATCCTCGAATACAAATGCAAATAACAGTAATAATAACAATAATAATAATGATAACGAAAACGATTATTTCCGAGATTTTGATTATTCACCATCAACATCATTACAAACGCAATACCAGCAGCACCAGCATAATCAACATCATCAACAAAAGCATTCGATAACACCATATCCATCTGCAACAACAAGCAGTAGCGGTAGTGATATTCAGCCTTTAAATTTTGCTGCAGCAACAGGGACGACAACATTATTTACAAAAACTCATCTGAAATCATCACCACTTGAAAGTGTCTACGAAACTAGCTATGAAAATTTAAGTGATTCATTCAATAATTCAAAATTGAATAACATAAAATGTAATTCGGTAAGTAATAGTAATGGTAGCAGTGTATTAACGGCAATTGAAGTGACATCATCAACATTAATGAAACGAAGAGCTAGTACTGATTGTTGTAATTCATCGTCGTCAACATTAACAATTGGTGGAACAACACCAATCACTGCATTAGGTAGCAGCACTATAACTGGTTACGATCGTATCGATGGTATAACAACAGCAACAACATCATCAAAATCAATCGAAAATGAAAATAAAAAATATACTCGAGGTCGATTCTATACCCTTGAATTAGATTTAAGTTGTACAAAGAACAAATTTCCAATAACTGATCGTCGGAAAAAGGATTTTTCTCCGACGACAACTTCTTCATCTGTAATTAATTTAAATACTACTACAAATGTTGTTACAACCACAACCACAACCACAACAACAACAATATCATCATCAGCATCAACATCAACAACAGTAATAACGACAGCTGAAATAAATAATGATACATCTGCAATTACCATAGCAGAAACAACAACAACAACAACCGGAACAACATTTGGTAGTATTAGTATGTACCCGCAAATAATATTCACAAAAAGCCTTGCATCATCTATCGCAACACCAACTGGTAGCTTATATTGTGAAAAACGTTTGCAATCATCTAGATCAGAGGCTGTTCTGTCAAAGACTAAACAAAAATTAGATATCTAAAATAAAAAAATAATTAAAATAAATACTATTATAATAAATTAAAATACAAAATATACATTAAATAATCTAGTGTTCAGTTTTCCTTCTTTATTTTTAATTTAATTTTATTTTATTTTATACATATACATGTATAATTTTCAGTTTTAATATCTCACATACCATGTACTATTTAAAAATAAAAAAAAAAATTAATTTAATATACAAAATAAAGTAATTAAAACATTAAATAAAATAAAAAAAAAAACTGCATGAAATGCTACTGAAGTTACTCTCTCATCTCTCATACAAATTTAAATTTTAGTAATCAATCCTCTTATATGATCATATATATATATATTTTTTTTTTTTTTTTTGAATATTATAATTATTGTTGATAATTGCATAATTATTGTATTTTAATTTTATTCTCAAATGAAGTATAATTTAAATATTTTTATTTTTTAAATAGAATTAAGTTGAATTCAATTTTTAAGTCTTATTATTATTTTGTTTCTTTTTTTTGTTTCATTTTATTTTATATTTTATTATAATACATTTATTATTATTAAATATAATAACTATAAAAATAATTATTAATTTTTTAAATGAATAATAAGTTCTCTGTTTTCAAATAATCGGCCTCCTTTTAAATGAATAGAGATTTAATGTACGATGTATTTATATAGAAAAGAAAATAATAAAAAGAAAGGGAAAATAATATTAATAATAATTATTATTTTTTTAATTTATGAAATAAACAAAAAAATGCGAAAAAATTTATAGTTTCATGTAATTAATAATATGATAAATTATAAATATGTATAATAATAATTATTATGATTATTATTATTTTTTTAAAGTTTAAAAATGTTTTTTTTGGCACTATTAAAATGAAAGATGAAAAAAAAAAGAAAATAAAAGAAAGCAGTTTTTTTAAAAATAAAAATGAAAAAGATAAAAGTAAAATTGTTGTTGTTTTTATTTTAAAACTAAAGATAACAAAGTAAAACACAAAGTTAAAGGTGATGTTAGAATGCATAACGTTGAATGCGTTATATGTATGTACGTTAAAAGACAGCTGTTGCATTGCATTTTTGTCATTTTGTTAAACATTTTATATGTTAAGCATCATAATACAAACGCCGCAACAAAATGTCTATCAACTTCAGGGTGGTTAATGGTTATGCATGAATTCGATACTAAACGAGTTAAAAAACGATTCGATTTTTAAATTCGATCCGTTTGAAAAATATGAAATTTTTAAGAAAAGAAACGATTATAACTGTCGATTTTTAATTTTTCAATTTTTTTACGACATTACATATCAGTAGTTGTCGTTTGATTTAACGATCGAAATTTCACAGTTTGTTTGGATAATGGTTTTCAATATAACGAGTCTGATATCTATTGTATCGAAATCATGCATAACCCTTTCAGGTTTAAATTTTAATGTTTGAACGTCTGTAGGCTGATTTTTGAATTTTCGAAAAAAAAAATCAGTTTTTTTTTTTAAATATTTTGACAGAAGAGCAACAAATTTGTAGACTCGATCGATCGATTGTCAGCATTAATGTTGATTTTAAACAATTTTTGATTTACTTCTACTCTACATACCAAATCCACATCTAATATAATTAATTGTTAATTTTCAATAATATTTATCTACTATAACGTATTCAATGCATCTAAAAATTGAAAGTTGTTTAATTTATCGAATTGAGATTTGACGGTAAACTTTCGGTATCTGTCAACGTACCAACTTCCATTTCTCGCCTCATATGAGAGAAAATACGTCTGTCAGCAATCAGCATAGGGGAGTTTATGTGGTTTATGTCACACATTTCATTTATCACGCCAATTTAGTGTAAAATTATATATAAATTCCTATATTTTGATTTCACTTTCAACGGACGCATAATGCAACGGATGCTTTGTAACATAACCTTAAGAGTTTTTTTTTCCAATTATAATTTATTTTATATTTTATTTTTATTTATTATCCTTTATTATGTGAATATAATAATAATAGGTGTAGTATACAATAATATACATTTTATATTTTATTTAAGTGTATATATGTACATATATATATATAGCAAACAAATAACATGAAAATATTTAAACAAGTATTATTATAACATAAACATAATATAAAACCATCATTTTCACAACACAATTTTTTATAAAATATTATTGGTATAATATGTATGTATTGTACATATCTTGACGTAAATTATTATATTAAAATGTAAATATTTATTTAAAACAAAACTATTGCAATAATTAAACAATAAATTTGAAATTTAATTTAACAATAAATTATATATTACCACCAATATTACATAAAATTAATAACAAATTAATAACATTTTATGATTTGGCACCGTGGAAAATTAAATTTATGTGATATTCTGTCAATAAACAAACAAACAAACAAACAAACAAATAAACTATAACAAGAAAAATAATATTATACACATTTCTAGAAATTCGAAACTAATTTTATTTGTCGGTCTTTATTTAAATTGTAATTCAATTTGATTTTATTTATAGAGCATTCAATAATCATTGTAATTGATTGTAAATTTTGTGAAATTTTGAATGCGTTTTATTTTTTCTTGAAATTTTATTTTGAAAATTGTATGACTCTAATATTCAAAATTACAAGCTTTATTTTGTCAATTTACAATAAAATCAAAGTGCTTGACGCAAGCTTGACGTTTGCAAGGGCACACTGATCTGAATGAATATTATGAAAATGCAAACTTGTCACAGCCATACATACAACGAATACATACGTATATATAGTGTTTTGCTAAAAACATTCTTTTTTCAATTATTATCAAGTTTCTACTTTTCTAGTGTAATTCTATTACATTACGAATTATTTTATTTTTTTTTTTAATTGTTTGTTCGTTATTCAGTTAAAATAAATTTCTTCATAAATGATTTTCAAAAAACAAAAAACAAAAACAAAATAAACAAAAAAAAATTATATAAAATTAATAAAAAAAATTATTAAACTTATACACGAATTATTTATAGGAACGTTAAATTCGTTATACTTGTATTGTTATATTAAATATACATACATATATGTATATATTTTTTTGTATCATAATTACAAATTTTTATAAATGTATAATTTGTCTTATGATATTTTAAAGCTGATTTTTAGTGTATTTTTTTTTTTTTTTTTAGCCACATTAAATTACATGTGTTCATATGCAATATTTATAGTTTATATATATCTATGTTTGTTTTTTTTTTTTTTTTTTTTGCTTATTTTAATGATATTTCATAGTTTTAGTTTGCATAAACTACAGTCTTTCAATTTGCAAATTACATTACACATCATCACATAATATTACATATAATACGTTACTTTTCTTTTAACTACAGATTAAGAACTCATGAAATTAAAAGAAAAAATATAATCAAAAATAAATTTAATTTTGAAATTAATTTTTAAACTTTTTGTTTTACTTTTACTTGAAAATAAATCATTAAATATTATTTACTATACTTTAAATATAAACTAAATAATGTTGTAAATCATTTCAAAGACAAAACAATCATTGTTCTAGTCATTCTCGACAATGTTCAAATCGAACTCGAACACTTTTTATGGTTTGACACAGAAAAAATATATGTATACAATCGTTAAAGTTAGAAAAAAAAAATAAATAAATAAAACAAAATTGATGGAAAATGCTATTTAGTAAATTGTATGCGCATTATACTCATTATGATGAAAAAAAATATTTTGAAAACTGAAAACTATGTTTTTATTATCATTTCAAATTCAGTTAAAAATTTTTATAATCGTAATAAAATAAATTTAATTTTATGATAATTTTTAAACATGTAGTAGCTCTTTAATATTTTCAGATTTAGATGTCATTATCGATCTTTTACCAATCATCATCATTACTTATTCACATTTATTACAATTTTTATGGGGTTTTGTTTTGTTGTTGTTCTTATTGGTATTGTAAATAAAAATTATCTGTGTACAATTTTTCCTTACTTAACTATCATATTATATTTTTTGCATTAAAAAATAAGTGTTTGGTTTTATGTATATATAAAAAAAAAATTTTTTTTTTTTTTTGCTTAGCATTTAAATAAATTAAAAATATATTTTTTTCTTTTATATTTTTTATATTTCTTTTTTGCTATTCAAATATATGTATATATACGCGAAAATTTATGTATAAACAATGAATTTTCTTCTTAAATATGCTTAAAAATTCTAATATATTATTTTGCTTTATATTAATTTATTTATTTATTCTCATTTATTAGAAATTGCTTTCATTAAGTTATATATGCGTATAAAATTGTTTCTAGCAATTAGTTATATTTCGTCATCATCATTAATCATCATTGTATGTATTTTAGAAAAAAAAAAAAAAATTTTTTTTTTCTGAAGTTATTGAATCAAGTGAAAACTTAATGTAAAAAACATTTAATCGGTTTACAAATATTTGAAATGTTTCATTAAAAAATAAATAAATTTTTGTAAAAAAAAAGGAAAAATATTTCTTAAAGTTTTTATTTTTATAATCAGGTACAAGCTTTTTAACTATCGAAAAAAAAAAAATTAATTTCGAAAAATAAAAAAATTATTATTGTTTTGCTCATTTTCATTTAACTGTGTTTCAACTTGTTATTGCGACTATTGTTATTGGTATTGCACATATTTTTTCATTTATTTATTTACAATATAACAATATTCATTTCTATTGAACGAATAATTATTATTTCAATTTTACGCTTTATATAATTGCATTTTTATTATTTAATAAATAACTTGGCCGATAAGAGATTTACGGAATGTTTTATTATTGGAATTATTTTTTTTTTTTTTGTTTTTTTATAATTTTATTTTTTTATATTTTACCATTTTAAATAATACAGAAAGCTAATTCGTAAACAATGTAATTTTCATGTTTTATTGTTTACCTTTTAATATTTTTATCATTATCGTATAATACTGAACGTATTTTACGCACTAATGGAAATTTTTGATTTTTATTATCATCATCATCACTATTATTATTATTATTATTATTATTATTGTTATCATTAGTTAAACAATTCAATTTATAATCATCAGTATTTAATGAAAATATCATAGCACCACCATAATCATTTTTCTTAATATATTTTGCTTTACATTCTAAACTTTTTTCATTATCATATGATATCCATTCTAGACCAGAATACATATATGGAGAACATGTTTCAATATCGAATATATTTTCAATATAAATGTTATTCTTTTGAAACCAGCATATATCTGAATATGATACAAAACCTAATGTACCTAAACTTCCATAATTTTGTGCTGGACTACCAATATTATTATTAAATGGATTCACGAGTCTATAAATGTAAATGTAAAAATGTTAAATAAAGAAAAACATTTTTTTTTTCTTTTTAATTTTACAAGTTTTTTTTTTTTTGTTTCATGTATTTGTATTACCTAAAAGAGTGTCCATATGTTGGAAGACCTACGATTATTTTCTTTTTATCAAGGCCATTATTTAACCAATAGTTAATGCTATAATTAATATTTAATGTAGCTAATATTGAATGTTCATTATGACGAGCATATAATGGCGAATTTATACCTGAAATATAATAAAATTTAAATGAATGAAATGAAAGAAAAACTTTTTTTTTTAATATTTAGAATATTTATATACCTGTAAATGGTGTATTTTTTGTATAAAAATGATAATCATATGTCATAATATTTACATAATCAGTATATTCATTTATTTCACGAATATCGTATGCAAAATATGCAATTCCTTCGACAGCAGCAACAGCAACACTCAATAAATATGTACGATGTTCACGTTCATATTCTCGACGTATTTCATGTAATAATTGTGAAAAATGTTGTCTTTCACGATTATATACAGTTGGAAATTCCCAATCTAAATCAATACCATCTAAATGATATTTTTCTAATATATATTTTAATGATTGTATAAATAATTTACGATTTGCATGATTTTTAATCATTTCCTTAAAACCAATTACACTATTTTGATCACCACTACCAACCCATAATAAAATTTTTAATTTATGATTTTTTATTTTTAAATTTTTTGTCCCCTTTAAGATTTCATCTAATTTATTATCAATATATAATTGATTTTTAACAATATATATAACACCAATATTAATATGTGTACATAAATTTGAATCAATATTATTTAAATATAAACTATTAAATTCACTTTCATTATTTGGTATTGAATAATAACAGACAATTTTAAATTTATCATCATTTATTGGTTTATATATAAAATTATGTAATTTTGATGGATAAATTCTTTCATTTTCAATTTGCTTGTAGATTATTGTATCATTCTTTTTATAAAATGAACTTATCAAATATAATTTATTATCACTATTATTTATATTATTGATTTTATTATAATTGTATGAATAGGATTCAGCACGATGAACCCACCAATGCGGTATATCTACAAAAAAAAAAAAAAAAAAAAAAAAAAAATTTTTTTTTTTTCATAATAAAGAAAATGAGACGGATAACAGACAGAGACGTTACAAAATCGATAAATTACTTATCATAATTAATAACTATTAGCACTATTAGCCAATCATTTTTTATATAATTTCTTATTAACAACACAAACTTACCGGTTAATTGTGGAGGAAAATTTAAGGATTGTCTGTAAATAGTACTCCATGTAATGAAAACAGCAATAGTTGATGCAACACATAAAGATATCAAAATACATAGACGTAGCCAAGTATAATTGTTGCTAAAAATAAAATAAATTAATAAAAAAAAATTTGATAATAAAATAAATTAATTAGTCATTTAATTAAAAATCGGAAAGAGAAAATTATTACAATTAACAATTTCAATGATTTATGATAACAAAGAAAATTTTTTCTTTTTCTTGTCCTTACCTAAAATCATTATGTTGTTCCTTTAAGAGCTCATATTTTGCTTGTTGATTATTGCTCATTTTCAATTTTAATTTTATCTATCACTTTTTCACTGTTTAAAACATTTGGTGTTTTTTTTAATTATTATATTTTTTAACTAATTACTACAGAATTTTAAAATTATAATTATAAATCATTATTAATTCCTCATCGACCTTTCCGGCCAATTAAATTACATGAAAATTTGATTTGGTAATTTGACGTTTTTTCAGTTAATCCTTCTTTTTTTCATTTATCTTTAATCTTTATCTTTCTCTCATTCTCATTTCATTTGCTTTATTGGTTATATTTTTTTGAACAGTTTAACAATAACAAAAACAAAGAAAAACAATGATTGGAAGTAAGAAGATGATTTGATTATAATGGAATGGAATATGAGAAAAATACGAAACAATATAAAAATGAAACATCATATTCCATGAAAACACTGATCAACCACTAACAAGATGTGACACTTTTTTTTTTTAAATTTACCAACCTACATAAATATTTAGAAATAATAAAAAAATTCAAAATTCAATTTACAAAAACAGTACAAAATTAATGTACTTATTTCAAATCCATATTTCCTTATAAATCGCCGTAATGAAGAAAAGATACAAAACAATATATACATGTGAGCAATACATTCATATTGTACATGTATACGATTTTTTCACAATGCATTTTTAAAGGCGATCTGGAACTTTTTCACTGTTAGTACTGGTTAGGTAGACAATGTAAATCATAGGGAAAATTGAAACTGATAGGCAGATGTTTACATTTTTTCATAATGTATTTTTAAAGGCGATCTGGAACTTTTTGTTTGCCTACCTGACGCGTCATTATATCAAGATATAAGGTGATTCATATAATTTCTGAGAATTTTGAAGACTAGAAAAAATTTATTTTGTTAAGCTATATATTAGAGTAAGATTTTATTTTATAATTAAGAAATTTAACAAAAATGTAAAAACATTTGATAGCAAACACAAAATTTTAAGTGTAATGCATTTATAATTAATTTTTTTTCATTTTAGATAAAAAATTTTAAATAACAAAATTTGTACTTTTTTTATTGAGTATGCCCCGTAATAATGTTACATTTTTTAAAACGGTTGGTGTTGCAGTTCCATTTTTTTTGTCTCTTTTTCGTACAAAGGCTCTTAATTACTATCGACTTTTAGCAAAACCGTTAAGGCCGAATGAATAACGGGACAAAGGTCATGAGAAATTTTTGCTAACACGTACTCACTGTCACTACTGTATGAATATAGATTTACTGTGCATGAAAAGAACTCAGTACTGCCAGTACTGCCAAGATTCAAAAATTACAATATTTACGGAAAATAAAATATTTTCCGTTAATTTCATTTTATATATTGAAATATAATATATGAAATTAATTTATTAAAAAAATTGTATAGCAAAGCAATTTGGATAAAGAAATTTGTATAAAATTTATATTAAAAAATTATGTGTATGATGATAAAACACTTTCAATGATATCTGATTATATATTTATATATTTTTTATTTTATTATTTTTACATTCTCAAATTATCTAGGTACCTATACATACTAAAGTTTAAATCTATTCAAAATTCAAAAAGAAAATTAATAATAAAAAATAAATATTGATCAAAATTATAATAAAAAATATAGCTATGTAACTATACAATAAAAATTTAATTTTTACGTGATTTTTTTTTTTTTTTTATTTAATACTTAAAAAAATAGAGAAACAAAAATGAAACAAAAATGAAAAAAAAAAAATAATAAACAACAAAAATACATTATCTCTATATATTATTAAGATTAAGCGTTAAATATTTTATATATAATTGGGTGCTTACATAATGTAATTTATGTTATAACAATAATTCATAATGGTCAGTTAAATTGTACACAATAAATAATTGTATTATAAAATTTGAAAAAAAAAACGAAAATATTCTTTTATATACATATTTTGCATTTTTTTTCCCTATTTTTTTTTTTTTTTAATTGTGTTACAGAAAATTAAATAAAAATAATAATAGTAATAAAAAAACAAACAAATTTATTTAATTAACTGAATGCTATTTTATCAGTGTTGAACTTGTTTAATTCGAACGTCTATAATTCGAATTTACTGATATGTAATTCGAACATTCGTCTCGGTCCTTGAAGTATGTATACTAAACAATGTTAAAATTTCTCTAATAATTCGAACTTTATGACCGACAACTCATTATGAAAAAATTAATCCCTGAGAAAAAAAAAATTATTACCGAAAATTACTCAATAAACAATAAGCGAGTATAAACGTCCTTTTATCTCTTATGAACAATGCGCGCCCTCGTAGGCACAAATTTAAAGAAATTTAAAATTTCTTATCACCGTTTTCTTTTTTTTTACAAAAAAAAAAAAAAAAAAAAAAAAAATATCTATTTCTAACCATACCTACACAATTATTAGTGTAGACAGTCCTTAGTCTGTTAAAATGAGAAGTGAAATAGATGATTTTTTCATATACCAAAAAGAATTGTATTTTTTTTTAATTCGAATTTTATCTCCGGTCCGGTCGAGTTCGAATTAAACAAGTTCCACTGTATATGTATGTACATATATATATATATTACGGTATTCTCTCAATAATAATAATAATAATAATTACAATTTTATTAATTTTTTACATCTAACTTTTTTGCTGTTGCTGTTTTCTTAACGAAAAAGAAATACATATGTTGCGATTTCATATTATACATAAATATCTGTTAAATATATAATATATGCAAAAGTATGTATGTAATGTATATTTTTTTAAAATATATTTAGGTATATATATATTTATGTATATATATTATAAGTGATAGTATGTGTTGCATTTTTCTATTTCGTTAAATTTTTGAATATGGTGAAATTTAATTTTTGCATATAATTTTTCGTTTTTATTTTTTTTATTAAAGATAAATAAATTGAATTAAACTTCTTTTTTTTTCATTATTTGTTCACTAATTTCTTCTCGATTCATTTTGTTGTTGTTGTTGTTTTTATAATTAATGATTTTCTTAATGAAAATTTTTAATTAAAATAAAAAATATATTTTATTAGTCAGTTTAGTGATGGTATCCGACCATTATGCCAATTCACCTCAATATTTGGCCATTTCGTTTGTAAACACGTTAACATCGGATTTGAAGCGCTTGTCATCGATTTTAGATCACTTTCCAATAATATTGCAGAACCTTTATTATATTTTACCTTGAATAATAAATCAAATAAATAAATTATAATAAATATAATAAAATAAAATAAAATAAAACAATAAATAAAATTTAGATAGTGCACGAAAAAAAAAATATATATATATATATATATGATATACATACATACATTTGAATATATTGTTACCTTATTATTAAGATTTGATCCTGGTATACCATTATAATGTATTAAATCAAATGTATCTGGTACTGATCTTTTATCTTCTGAAAAAAATTCATCCATGAATGCATTTAAAAGTATAATTCCTAGATTTTCTGGATCAAGTTTCTTTTTCATAATATCGACACTAAAAACAAAAAATTTGTTTCATTTTAAGATGATGCATAAAAACAATTATATAACAAATAAAATATCTTACTATTCGGGATCACTGACTAAATCTAGAGCATCTAAAACATCTTGTAGAACAGTACTAGGAATGAAATTATTACCGTCTGGATCATATGATCTGAATACTCTTTTTGCCACTTCACATGGTGTTTCTGGTGAAACAAGTCTTTTCTCATTGCTAAATAAAACTGAAAATTTTATTCATATAATTACAAATGATTTTTTTTTTTTTTTTTTTAATTTAATCAATCAATTTCTCACCTGTTAAATGCGTTTCTGAACCCATTACCCATACAGGATTTTTTGGATTTTTATAAAATGATCCAACTGTACAGTAACGTAATTGTTCCATAAGTGTTATGAAACCAACATCACTTTGTTGATTGATACCACGTAATTCTGAACATTAAGGAAAACAAATTAATTATAAAAAAAAGGTTTTTTTTTTTATATATTTGGAGGGTAATTAATAAAAATTTCTTACTTAAACCTCCAACATCTTGATCATTATCCCATACATGTGCTACTGCTCTTCCAGTTAACATTAAATTTATCAGAGCTTGTGAACCATAACCGTATGTATTATGTATAAGTGGTTCTGATGTATCTGATAATTCATTTGCAACATTATTAATACCCTTCAGAAAAAAATTTTCAAAAAACATTCAATCATCTAAATATCTTCTTCAGTGTTTCATTTAAACAAGCTCATAAATTAAAATTACTAACCTTTGTTAATAGGACAGTATACATAAATAATAAAACTCCATAATTATCTTTTAATGTACTAAAATTTTCTGTATAATATTTATCTACTTCGTCGATCGTTCCTAAATTACGTACAGATAATCTTTCATGAAATTCATCTGGTGTAATTTCATCAATTTGGTCTGTTATAATATTTTTCTTTCAAATAAAAAAAAAAAAAAAAAAAAAATTTAATAAAATTAATTTTACACATTTTATTTTACATAATAACGAATAAAATAGAAAAATAAATTTAAAATATAGATACATATTATATGAATATGTGTTAATTACTTACTACATTAGATACATCACTTGATATATCTGATTCATTTGGTGGCTTTATATTTCCTTCAATATCTTGTAATTCATCTACAATTTCATTATTATCTTCATTAATACTTTCTTTGGCTTCTATGCAAGCATCAACTAAACTAACAATACGATATCTTGCATCTTTGCATTTCATCAATATATTACATAGTGCTTGTATTAATAAGCGTTTACATTTCTCTTCAGTTAACTAAACAGATGAAATTAAAACAATAACAACAACAAAAATAAAATAAAATAAGAATATACATATGTTATTCTTATATACATAGAATATATGTTTTTTTTTTTTTTTTAATTTTTTATATTGTTTGTTTACGGTATAAGTAAAAGTTTGTGACTTACATCATTCAAATTATAACCAGGAGTATCCATTAATAAAATTTTTAAAAGAAATGCTTGAACTGGAGCTATCACAGCACAAGGACCACCTTGTCTTTGAACTAATGCTGATGGTTCAACATCGCTAAATTCAAAACCTAAAACAAAATCAAGTAGTAATAGTATTAGTTACCTATATGATTAAAATTATTGTTTATTTAAAAAGTGAGGTTATAATAATATGTTAATGTTTATTATTATTATTAGAGAACACGAATTATGACGAAATAATGTTTATACGGAACTTTAAAATTAGTCATCCATTCATTCAATATAAATATTTTTTATTTTTTTTTTTTTAAATGTGTTTGTTTATATTTTTGTTACACCTACTCAATTAATTTCTAAGTTAAATTTAGAATTATTATATATATATATCTAACTATGTATGTATATTTTAATTGAATCACAAAATTTTGAAAACATTCTTTTTCTTATAATTTATTGGATGTTTCTATGAACTGTATATATGTATATATGTGTATTTGTATGTACGAAATTTATAAACAAAAACAACAACAAGACATTTTTAAAGGCGTCCTATCTTTCGTTTGTACAAAAAATGACATACCTACATGCTGCATTTTGCATTACATATTTTTTTTTTTTGGTCTTTTTAATTTTACAAAAATTGATTTCTTTGTAATGATGACCTGTTTTTTTGAAATTATACAAATATGTAAAAATCTTTCAAATGAATAGCGTAGCGTACATACATATCATAAGGTATGAATCAGTTCTAGTTCAATAAAAATTCCTTTGACTTTGTTGATACTAAAACATTGATTTCATTTTTGCATAGATTTTATATTTACTTTCAGTTATTTAAATGTTAATTTGTTTATTTTATAAAATCAATTAAATGTAGTTAAAAAAATAAGAAAATAAAAACCACCTTGTGACCATCTCCTAAAAACATCCAATCTAATATTTGGACCCCAAAGTAAATTTTTTATTTCTCTTAATTCATATTCTTCATTAGATGTAGAGGCACTAGAATTGTCACCCATGACTTATTTTAATTTAAAAAAAAAAATAATAAAGAACAAAATACAACACTTAATAATTAATTTTTAATTTTTTTCAATAATTTATTATACTGAGTAAATTTTTAACGAGAATTATTATTTATATATGTATGAAACAGGAAAAACTAAATACATAAAATATTTTGACAAATTTTTAATATTTTTTTTTAATTGTAGGTTATTATTTTACATGAAGTGAAATGAATGATACATAAAATATGAAGTTGTAAACGAATATGTTTTGGAACTTAAGTACATCAAAGATAATGCAGTCCTGACACAGATATTCCATGCTACAAAAGCAGTACAGTAGTGGTGCGAAACTATCGATAGTCAACACTATCGATAGTTTCGATATTTTTCATAAAAACCATCGATACTATCGATAGTACTATCGACCTTCTTAGCTCTGGAAAAATTTTCACTTTAAAACACAAAAGTAGAGTGAATGACAATATAAAATCTTTTTTAACAACGAAGCAATAAGATTACAATAGAAAATATAATAATGTCAAAGTTTTTTCTAATTTAGAAAGCAATAAAAAAAATGTTACAATTATTGCAGAATTATTATATGTTTATTCGAAAAAAAATTGAAAATAAACTAAACAAAACATTATGAAAAAAAAAACAAAAACAAGAACAAAACATAAAATGTATTTTAAAAAACATAACAAAAACGATAAAAAAAAATAAGACCTTAATAAAAGGAATATTTATATTTGTACATGATTCAATATATTATTTTTCTTCCAAAAGGTTTTTATTTTGGTGAAGAAATACCAACATGTTAACATGTTCACTTGTCAGTCTGCTTCTACGGTTACTCAAAATCTCGCCAGATGCTGAAAAACATCTTTCTGGCGGAACTGATGTAGCAGGAATACATAAATATTAATAAGATATACAACCTCACGAAGTTTATTAAAATTAATATTTATTAAGGTAATATAACACATAACCAATAACTAAAATGAAAACAAAAGAAAATGTCTTCCAAAAAACGTGAAAAAAGAATGAATTCGAAGGAGAAAGAAAAATGTAAACTAAATTTAGATTACTACCACTATTCAGCGCAAGTAATATATTGGAGTGGCTTGTTGCCTATCGATAGTTTTCAAAATTATCGATAGTCCATAAGTTTTAGGTACCATCGATACTATCGATAGTGCTATCGATAGTTTCGCAACACTACAGTACAGTTCAGATAGAAATTTAACATACAATCATAGTATAGAAATTCAATGTTTTTTATAATTAATTTTTTTTTTTTAAAACACATATTAAGGGAACTTAAAAGGAAATTTTAAATTTGTGATTTTATTTACAGTGAGTATAAAAACTCATGATACAGTTAGTATTTTCGAAAAATTAAAAAGAAAAATATTTTCATGAAATTTATATATTTATTCAAAAACATTGTGTATTTTTTTACAGTGTATTTGCATCTTAAGAGTATTCTGTGATAAGGAAGATTTTGTATGGTTTTTGTTTTTTAATTAATTTAATACGCCTAATATTGTATCTATATTTATATCATTACAGAAAAATAGTTAATTATATAATTTGACAACAATCGATAAAAACTACTTTTTCTTTTTTCATTATTAAGGGACGTTTTACATTTTCTCGGTCTCGGCATATTATTTTATTTTCATTGTGGTAATAATTATTACTGTTCAATTTATCTTCATTTTCATTTTCTAATTTGTAACTGACTATATGAATATCATTATTATCATCAACATCATCATTATTAGAATTTAAATTTTTATTATTTATGATCAACATTTTTTTAATAATTATATTTTCATTATCTTCATGGCAATCATTTTGATTCATTATCTCATTATCAATCTTTTGTCAATTAATACTGTAACGACTCGTATTCATATTTGTTTTAGTACTGCTATTATTATGATATACATTACTCATTCTCATATGTTCAAATGTTAATGGCACTGTTAATCTTTGGTCACGTTTTTTATAATATTCATTAAAATCTAATCTAATCCCAAATAATTGTAAATTTAAATCATTATTTGAATTTAATGCTAACAGAAATTGCCTAATTGCTATTTCATAATCGTTACCAATTTTTTCTAAATTTTTTTGATAATTATCAATATATTGTTCGAATAATTTATGTTCTTCATCACGATCTAAACGTTTCTCATTCGTTACACCATATGTACCATTAATTTCACTTTGTTTAATATCATCTTCAAATTTTTTCTGTGATTCCAGTTCTTTAAAGCATATATCAAAAAATTTATCTTGCCATACTTCCAATTTTGTTATACTTGAATATACTTCTTCCATATGTCCTGATAAATCATTTGATTTTGTATCTAAAAATGCACCAATTTTTATTGCTTCTAAAAATTCATTATGAGCATATAATATATCATCTAATGTTTTTGCTTGTTGAATTTTTTCCATGAATGCTGTCCATGAACATTCAATCACTTCAAACAGTATATAATATTGCATTTGATGGATGAAATGTATCATTTCTGATGTATATAAATGTAATCGATACATAATTGGATTTAAAATTGAGCCCAATGGTCGAAGTTGCTGGAAAATATTCAAAAAAAAAAAAAGAAAAATTAATTTTTAAAATTTTATTTTAACTATAGTTTTTTTTTCACAAATGGAGCATAAAAGCATTCTAAATAAACGGTAACACTCAACAAGTGGATACTGAACTTGAGAATGACTGGTTAAATATGGATATTTATACATTTACCATTTACATGTACATACTTTGTATGTAACTATGCTTGTTTTTTATCTATAGCTATTCTATATACATATTCTGTTTATATATTGTCATTTGTCAATTAATGTGTCATCTATTTCACTCCTATCCCTATCATACCCATTGTTGAATAATTACTCACTGTTCACTCCTTTTTCTTAATCGGTTAATTTTTCAATTCGTAAACTTAATTTTCTTAACTTATCACATTAAAGTATATGACCATTTATAAAAACTGATATATTTTACTTCAGAACTATAGTGATTTGCATGTTTTTTCTGGCTAAAGTTCAATAGATTAACATATTTTCAATTTTCTTTTTTGTGGTACTTTTACAAAACTATTGACTACAGTAGACTTGTAATTTTTAGTTAAAGTTAAAAGTTAATAAATACTAAGCAGCTAATTTAATTTCCTGTATAACATCACATTTAAAAAATAAAAAAAAAAAAAAAATAAAAAAACGAAATCAAAATGCCGCAATTAAAAAGTGATGCAGTTTTTGAACGAATAAAAGAAGGTATTAAAATACATGAAGCAAAAGCGAAAAATGTTAATGGAGTATTTTCATATAAAATTACACAAAATGGAAAAGTTATTAAAGAATGGAGTACGTGCTATTATAAAATTGAATTTCATTTTTTCATTTTTATTTTTAATTTTCGATATTTTTTTTCAGCTGTTGATTTAAAAAATCTAAAAGTCTATGAGGGACCAGCTAAAGATGTTAAAGTTGATACAATATTAACAGTTGCCGATGAGGATATGGTTGATATATCAATTGGAAAATTGAATCCTCAAGTGGCTTTTATGAAAGGAAAATTGAAAATAACCGGAAATATAATGTTAACACAAAAATTGATACCAATTTTAAAGGAGCAGGCTAAGCTATAAGTTCGGAATCATTTTAATTTTCAGAATAAAAATTACATTCTTATAACTGGGATTTGATCAAACTATTTAAAAAGAAATTTATAAAAATATATAATTTAGTATTTGTTCGTCGTCTTGTTAAATGTTAATTTCTTTTTAAGGAGGGTTATTATATGATTTTTTTTTCCTTTTTTTATGTATTTTTGTATGTAACGATTATAGAATTAAATATCTTGCTTACTATATATGTATGTTTAAAAATTTATAGTTTTTCTACTGAAATTTAGAATGCTTTATAAATAATTAAGAAAAAAAAAGTATAGTTTGAATAAAAAAGAAAAGTAATTTTGATTAAAATAATATTTTCATGCTGATTACTTACCTTTACATTACACATTTGATCCTTCCAAATTTTTGACGATAATAGGAATTCAATATGTTTCATTCGCCATAGTGGTTTAAAAAGTATCTGATAATTATGCATTGATGGTTCCAGCATTGTTAATAATGGACCTCGGACAGTATATTGTAACAAGAGTATATCCCATCCAGTGTCACCATTATATGGAGTTAGTAATCGTACATCTAAACGATTAAGTATTTCTGGATCATCATATTGTGCGTTCGTTGAACGTATTGCTGCGTCCATTATTGATGCTAAATCATAACAATAAAGTTCTTTTCCTGGTTTATCAAGTTCAGATCTAAAAATGAATATGAAGACGAGAAAAAAAAAATAATTAGATTTAAATTGTTTTGAATTCAATAAAGAAAAAAATATGTATACTTTAAATTCTGCATCAATATGCCAATGAAATCTCCTTGACCAAGTAGTAAATATCTTCTCATTGCATGTAAATGATCGAGTAATTTGTGTGGTCCAGTTACAATATCTAGGACTTTTTTCGATGTATTCAAATAGACAGTATCAATAATCGAATGTAATTTTGTGTCTGCAGTGTTCGAGAAAATGCTTTCCCCTTAAAATAAGAATATGAGATCAAATCAAAAATGTAAATTAATAAAAATTTCAGAGAAAATTTACCATTTGTTTGAAAGCATTCCTTCAATTCTTCTCTACCAGTGATCGGCGTTTTATCCTGACATACTTCACGTAAGAAATTTATACTTTTTCCCGTGACAAGAATTTTATTTGCAAAATCAGTCGATATGAATGTTGGTAACATATGGTTACGTACACGATATTTATCATGCCATAGACGATCTGGACCAACTTCTGTTAAACATTCAATGAAAAATTCACCATGTGGATCAATAATTTCGCCTTCTAATAACCAACGTGATAGCATTTGTATTAGTGGTGTACAGACGGCTATTAATAGTTCTCTTGTTAATGATTTGACCAATGGATCACCATTACTCAAAAACTCGTAAACAGTTGATGCTAATGCTCCACCTTTTTTCTCTTGACATGCTTCTGCTATAGTTGTAATCCATTGCAATCGTTGTAATGGATCAACAGCCCATACCATAACTTTCATTAATGTCATATTATCAGAGACTGATTGAATCCATTCTTCAGGATTAATTTTTCGTTGTTTATTTAACTAAAAAAAATTTATTGATAAGATAGAAAATTAATTGAAATTGTAAATTTCTTACTTGTTCTTGTAACATTGCAATCATCCCGTAATACTTTGTTAGCTCATTTTTTAATGCTGAAATGAAACCTTGACCCATCAAACCCAATACACATTTACCACTTTTCTGATCAGTAAATGAATGAACTTGATCGTGATAATAACTGTATACAATAGAATATGAATATATTAGAAAAATTTTTTTTTTCTTAATTTCCATACAATTTTTTTCACTTACCCAAGTTCAGATAATCGCAATAACATACCAGCTTGAACCGCATTTAATGATCGTGTTTTTGGATTTAATCTAAATCCGCCAGAGATTACATCCTTTTTTAGATATTTACCTTGAATACCAGTGAATGCGTATATAGCATTTTGAACTAAATCTTCGGTTAAATCACTTGATATTGGTTCAATTCCACTAATGTTCAATTTATAATCTCTCGGCGAAGAATTTTCACTATCAGATTGTGTAAATTGTGTGGAAGATGTTTTACGAAGGGGAGCAATTTTCAAATTACTCTCTGATGAAGATGACGCGAAAATCTTTCGATTTTGTTGTGATATTTTATCAAATGATTTTGTTTCTTTCATTTTTGTCATCGCAGTAGGTTTATTCTCACCATCATTATTCGAAAAGAATTCAGAATGTGCTGAACTTAGTGCTGATGTTAATGCTGCATGACGATCTAATTTTTTATATCCAAATGTTGTTGTTGATGATGTTGCTGTTGCTGGTGAAGATGAAGATTTAAATCCAAATCCATTTGTTGCCATTATTTTATTTTCGGTATTTTCGTCGTTATTCAATGAATTTGATAAAGAATGTAAAAATGTCAATAACGAATGTCTATGATCTCTTCTTATTTGCTACATACAAGAAAAAAAAAAAAATACAAGGAAAACAAAGAAAATGAAAATTTATAAAATATATTTACATTTACATGTACATATGTACATACAATAATAAATAAAATTTTAATTTACAATATGAAGTAGGCATGATGATCGGTAATGATCTAAGACAGCCAGTATCTAGCTATTGGTATTAAGTATTTTATTTACTATTTAAACTATAATCAGTGACTGAAAATAATCATCACCTATTATTGAGTGGGATCTACAAACAAGAACAACCCGATTCAGTTCATTTCATAAAATTGAATTTAATCGAGCGGAAAGAATAATTTTCAACTAATGAATAGTAGTAGTAGTAGTAGACAGTAGTATAGTTTAGAATTTAAATAAACAATGTAATGAAAATAAATAAATATCATCATTAATATTATCATGTAATGTTACATATACTCATATGATATGCTATGCAATTTTACTTATTAATACTTACACACGCTTTCAGTTTTTCGTGTAATTTCATGAATTGTATGACATCATTTTGAGATTTATTATTATTTTGTAAACAATTTGAAATTTTTGTAACTAGAGTTGCTTCTTCAAATGGTAATGTTGTAGTATTTGTATTAAATGCTGTTGGACAATTGGATACGTACTGTGTTATGTTTTCGAATATTTCTTCTGTAAAAGACCAAGAAAAATGATACAATTATTAAACTATAACCATCTATAATTATGTATAGCTATTTCTATTTCAATAAATATGTACATATGTGCATGATTACTGACTACTTGACTAGTGGTTAATTTTTCTACGGTATCTAATCTAGTTTTTTTTTTGTTTTATGTTTAACGAATTTAAAAATTTTAATTTATTTTATATTAACACGATATTTATCGCACGAAATTCAATTAACATTTATTTAAATTTAAATCAAAATCGAAAAATATCATGAACCTTAATATTGAAAAAAATTGTTTTTTAAATAGCTAGGTATTAATAAACTCAACTCACTATGTTCGTGTTCTGCTAGATTTTTACAAAGTTCCTCAAGATAACCATATACTTCTTTGTAATTATTATTATTTTTAGTTTTATTCATAATTTTTATATTATTTTCTATGTTATTAATTTATTTAATTTCTTATTAATATAATGGCAATGATAATGGCAAAATATTGGTGAATTTAATATGTATTTTCAAATAAATTGAAATCAACTTACAAATATTTTATAAGATAGATGTATTTATACACAAATGTAGATATATTATAGATATTGGCACACAAAATAATTAACAAAAACAAAACGAAAAAAAAAAAATCTTGATGAAAACAAAACTCTTTTTAGCAATCTGTCTAGGGCGCAAAAATTTAAAATGCTTCAATATTTTAAACACATTTTTCTCATTAAAATCTTATCAATTAACACAAATTTACATTTGATATAAGTGTGTTATTGATGTTATTGAATTTTACTGTGTGATTTTGTTAATTTTTTTTTTTAACTTTCAGTTATTAAATATACAGACAGAATTTGTTTTTGAAAATTATATTGTTATTCAGATTTGTCGTGACGTGATGAAAGCGAAATTTTCATCTACAAATCAAGGTTAATAATTCTAAAAAATAATTTGTGTTTGTGTACAAAATAAGGTGTGACCAGAATACATTGAATAACAATTATCTACTTTCTATGTTTATTTTCAATTTGAATTTTATCAGAAAATTAATTATATATAAATTTTGACTTAATTATTTGTGTAAAATTTTGTTGAAAGTTAATGAATGTTATGATTATGATATTTGAGAGATTAATTTCAGTTTAGAAATAAATTTCAAATAAGATATAAGAAATGAAAAGAAAGGTAAGATAATTCTCTAAAATCTATGAATTCTATGAATATCCCTTCAACCAATGAAATTAGTTAAAGTAATTCCATGTTTTCATTCATTCATTAATTTTTGTCTAGATAAATACGATAAACACCAGACAGCTGTTCTGTTCTATATGTGTTGTATTTTTATTTTTCCCGGGCTTGCTCGTTGTAGGGTGCTTGTCTAGCGAGTGTTTTTGTATTTTGTAATACGTAATACCAAAAATCGTATAGTATAGTATGTATGTACATAGCTACATATGATTTTTGGTAATACGTAATACACAATGAAACTATCTATGGGAAGGGAATTTTGTCAATATTGCAGAAATTTCTGTACATCCAAAAAATACCCACACATTTGTTTTGGGAAATTTATTCTGTATTATTATTATTATGTTATTCTTATATTCTTATTATGTTTATTATGTATTGTATTGTTTGGTATTGTCGTGCTGGTCGTGCTCGTGTTGTCCTTTGAAAAGATAATTGCTTCGTATTTTATTGGTGTTGTTGTCAAGAATATTTCTGATTAAATTGACATTGACGTGACATTTTATATTTTCGCAAGTTTATTTCATAAAGTAGAAAATTTTGCATGAATTTCAATATATTAAATTCGATAAGATCTTCCGAAATATAGAAATTTGTTTACGATTTTCATATTTTCTATTTTTATTTGAATAAAATTTATTTAATTAAATCGAATTATATTTGTGATTTAAAGTAGTTATTATTGTTTTTCTCTTCGGTCGGTGCGATACACACACAATATGCGTAGTCGTAGTAATTCTGGAGTCCGTTTGGACTACTATCAAAGAATAGTTCATCGTTTAATAATGGCTCATCAAGAGCCAGTAACAGGATTATTTCCAGCTAGTCCAACAAATCAACATGCATGGATTAGAGATAATGTGTACTGTATTTTGGCTGTATGGGGATTGTCAATGGCGTATAAGAAAATTGCTGATGTCGATGAAGATCGTGCAAAAGCATACGAGCTGGAACAAAGTTGCGTTAAATTAATGCGTGGATTACTTATGTCTATGATGCAACAAAAGGATAAAGTTGAAAAATTTAAAATATCTCAGAATCCGTTAGATTCAATTCATGCGAAATTTTCAAGTAAAAACGGACAGACTGTAGTCGGTGATCATGAATGGGGTCATTTGCAAGTAAAAACGAAATCTTTATTGATGCAGTAGTAATTTTAGAAAGCTAAAATTTCAAATTTTCATTTCAGATTGATGCTATATCACTATACCTTTTGGTTCTTGCCCAGATGACAGCATCTGGTCTGCAGATAATATTTTCATTGGATGAAGTTGCATTCGTTCAAAATCTTGTTTTTTATATAGAGAATGCCTACTGTATTCCAGTACGATAAAATAGTGAATTTTTAATATGTTATGTATTACAAGTTAAATGATTTTATTTTAGGATTATGGAATTTGGGAACGTGGTGATAAAACAAATCACGGAATGCCAGAATTGAACGCTAGTTCAATTGGAATGGCTAAAGCAGCACTCGAAGCAATGAGCGAATTGGATTTATTTGGAGCTCGTGGCGGTCCGGCTAGTGTTATTCATGTTTTAGCTGATGAAGCACATAAATGCCAGGCAGTCTTACAATCGATGTTACCCAGAGAATCGAACAGTAAAGAACTAGATTCTGGTCTTTTATCTGTTATTGGATTTCCAGCATTTGCAGTTGATGATCCACAATTAATAAAGACAACAAAAGAAGCAATAATTAATCGTTTACAAGGAAAATATGGTTGTAAGCGATTTTTACGTGATGGATATCGAACTCCACGTGAAGATCCATCACGTTTATATTACGAAAGATGGGAATTACGAATGTTTGAAAATATTGAATGTGAATGGCCATTATTTTTTTCATATTTAATTTTATTAAATTTATTTCACAATGATAAGGAAGCAGTTAAAGAATATGCTGATAAATTGGAGGTAAATCGGAGATGAAATTCGTTCGAATATTGTTTAAATTTTTAAAAACTTTTTTTATTATAAAACTTAGAAAGTGTTAATTAGAGGAGAAGATGGAATATCACTAGTGCCTGAAAGTTATGCAGTTCCTCATGATGCAGTTTCTGCTGAATACGAAAAACCTGGATCACAACCTCGTGAAGTTGTTGGTCGTTGTCCTTTCTTGTGGGGTCAATCACTTTTTATTCTTGGAAAATTATTACAAGAAGTATATACATATCTACAAGTTAATTTTTTTTTCATTTTTTTTTTTCATTTTTATTTTATTTTTTTTTATGCTAAACTGATATCGATCGTCTTGATTGTTGATTGATTTTTGATGAAGGGTTTTTTGGCTGTTGGTGAATTAGATCCATTAAATCGTCGACTTGGTGCACAGAAAAAACCCGATGTTGTTGTTCAAGTTGTTATATTAGCCGAAGATAATGAGATACGTGATAAATTGGCTGAACACGGTTTACATGTACAAACGATTGCCGAAGTGGCACCAATTGAAATTCAACCAGCAAGAGTTTTAAGCCATTTATACACATATTTGGGAAGAAATCGTAAATTAGGATTATCTGGTAGAAAATCACGTGATGTTGGTATATTGAGTACTAGCAAATTGTATTCACTTAAAGACAGAATATTTGCTTTTACACCACAGGTAACAAATTAATTTTCAAATTCAATTTATTCACTCAATTCTTAACGTAACGTTCTATTAGAAATAATTACTCATCATACGAGAAGATATTTTTTTTATTTCACATTTATTTGGTTCAGTTTTATTTTTTGTTTGAATCGATTATTTTTTATTCATTCATTCGTTTTAAAAGAATAAAAAATATTCAGTTTTTTTTTTTTTCATATTAGATTATTATCTAATATTAGAAAAATAAAAATAAATAAATTCAGGGAGAAATTTACATAATTTTTGTTGAAAAGTTTTAATAATTTAGAGCAAACATTTTTGTTTGGTTGGTTTTTGGTCAATTTTTAATTCAATTCGAAACATTAATTATGTTCTGTTCTCATCAATTTTTTTTTTTTTTTGTTTTTTCAATTAGAATAGTGTAGTTGTAGTAATACTAAAACTTCATTAAAATAATAGAAAAAAGAAATTATTATATTAAAATAAAAATATGTATATAATATATAAAATGTATGTAGTTCGTCGATCTTACACGTTTTTACATCGCATCTGACAACGAATTACTGATCGATATATTGAAGGGTGAAATAAATTTTTTGAAGTCAGCCTGGCAGAATTTACTTGGACGACCATTAATTACATTGGTGTTTAAAAGCATTCATTTAGGTCGGTTATTTATGTTTAAATCATCATTATTACAAAGAATACAATTTTTTTTTTCTTTCTTTCTAAATTTTAATTTTGATTTTGATAAAGAAATATTGCAAGACGGAATGATTCTACAAACTCATTTTCTTTAGTTTTAAAAATATTTTTTTTTTTTTTAGTTTTCGTTTTTGTTTTAAATTGA
The DNA here is from genome assembly GCA_951394055.1 of Villa cingulata. NCBI lineage: Eukaryota > Metazoa > Arthropoda > Insecta > Diptera > Bombyliidae > Villa > Villa cingulata. Next base: position 12,210,159 of record OX596018.1, on the reverse strand, counting down.
ATTGTTTACTTTTGTGTATACATAAAAGCAGAACTGTTAAATAATATAATATTCAGTGAATTGAAAATTTTAAATGAATCCTTAAAATCTAATTATTTGAATTCAATTCAATTCAATTATTAAAAGATTTGAATCGATTAGACATTAGACTGATCAATATTACCAATATTACATAAATTTCATTGTACATTTTTTAATTTTCATATTTAAAATAAATTCACTTATAAGGCTTTTTAGTTATAGGATGAGTTTCAAAATGTTTAAATATCGCTTTAATGCAAAGTTTAAAATTCCGTAATGTTAACACTGAAAATTATCACAATATTCAAAGTTTCAAAACGAATTATGAACGTATTTTTAATGCATCAATTAAGAAATTAATGTATCGAAAATTTTCTTGAAATTGTGATATTATTATATGATTCTAATGGACGGCTCTTGACTGAGTGCTCAGGTACACGAGTAAGCATCCTCTCCCACCGTAAACAACAACCGTATCACAGCACATTTTTTGTCGTTTTGAAACTCATTCATAATTCTAGGCAATTTTATCACCAATCTTCATTAAGAAAAACATTTCAAATAACTCTCTAAGTTCTTGAGTTACACATTTAAACTGTACAGTTCTTTATAAAATTAATGAATTTTTAATTATAATTTAAAAAATGAAATTTTCATTTGATTGTGATTTCATAATTAGACGATTTCCTTTCATATTTCATATATTCATTTTGCTTTTTCACATTTTTCACATCTAAATTCGAATATTTATACATAAATGATACGAGATTACTATCATGATTGTTTACTTTGAAGTATGAACATATTCACATAATTTAAACAGTTTTGCTTTTATTTATTTCATTGATTTATATTTTCAAAAATCGAGTTTAGAAATATTTTTTTTTTTTGACTTAGTATTTTTTACTTTATTTTATGCATGAACATAAAGAAAATGAAGAAATAAATTAAAAAAAAAAATTTTTTTTTTTTTGAAAAAAAGAAAAACAAAAATTTGATTGAAAAAGTAAAATAAATTAAATAAAAAATCAAATACATATTTTGCGAAGGTAATGGTGCTTATAAAATATTTTGTATTTGTATGAAATAAAATTTAAAATTGGGAAAAAATATTATATAAAAAATAAAAAAGAAAAAATACGAAAAATAAGGAAGAAATAATTATTTCTTCTCATTTGATGTTTTTTTTTTTTTCGTGTAGTAAATTAATTGCAAGTTATACGATAAATAATTGCATTATATTTTATAAAAATGGAAAGTTTTGAATGCTTTTAATGTAAATGACAATACATCTTACACAAACACACACATTTAAATGTATAGATACAACATACATACATATTATATCGTAAATAACAGAAAATGGTCTTGGATACAGAAATGTGAATTTTTTTTTTTCAAATATTTTATTTTATGTTTTTATTTATTATTTTTTTTCTGAAGATTTATTCTTTATTGTTGTGTACTTAAAATTAAAATCAAATCAATTTATTATTCATTCTCCCTCATTATATTCATGTGCACCTACGCACACCACACCTACTTAATTATTATAAAAATTAAGGCGAATTAGAATTAGAATTAAAAAAAATTAGGAATTATAAATTAGATTTTAGATAAATTGCATATATATTTACATATGCATATGTGTATATATATATTTTTTTTTGAATTATATTTACTAACATTTTTATATTCTTTCAAATTTAGTTTTTCTTTTTTTATTCACTTTTTATATTTTCGTTTTTTCAATGTTATCAAAATGTTAACAAAAAATAGAATTAAAAAAAGGGAAAAAAAAAGAAAAATTAAATTCTTTAATTTGAAAGGATATACATACATATATGTATGTATATTTTTTTTTTATAAATCATAAGATAAAAACTTTTTTAAAAAATAAAATTGTATCAGTATCATTTCATTATTAATTCATATTTAATTATAAAATGATTATATTATAATAATACATATTATACTTTTATTCTATATTACAAATAATAATTACACATTTATTATTGTACATATCTATATCATAATATATACAATATATATACATACGTAATGTGAAATGTTATGCAATACTACAGAATTTTGACTACGAAGAATACTATACAACTCGTGATCCTGATTTATTAGCCAGCAATTTTACAACAAATTTGGCTTTCCTAACAAATAATTGGCGTCATATGTTAGGTAGGCCAACAATAACATTAATGGCAACTCATTATCTTTTAGGTAAATTTATTCTTCATAAATACCAAAAAAAAAAAAAACAAAAATACTTATATAATAATAAATAAATAAATGAAATTATTAAAAAATGTTTATAAAAATTATACACATAAATATATATAATAGGGGGATTCATGTCAATTTTTCGTTGTTTGTTGCGTTGTAGGTGGTTGTAGTTTCGTACGTTTGAACGACCATCTCAAATTTCTTCGTAATTTACTTTTTCGTAGTGGTCATATTATATATGTATTTTCTAATATTTTTTTTAGTTTCTATGCCAAATGAGAACTGTCAAACATCAACTACAAAACTACGAAATACAAAAATTATAATTCAAAAGTTATATGCATTTTACTTTCGTAGTTTTTCAAAATTTTCGGAATTTACAAATGTATGAAAATGAACTACGAAGATTACGAAGACTACGAAAAGTGACATGAATCCTCCTAATATTTTTTAAACATAAATTTTACACGCTATATACATATATAAATATTTTACAATACATACACAATTATTTAAAATTTAAATTGTATATGCAATTACATACGATATTATATCGTAAATATTCATTGTAAATAAAATGAAATGTATGCTTCTGTATGCTGTATAATACATGTTGTTTATGTGAATGTGTATCTGTATTGTAACTAAAAAAAACATTGTTGGTTTTGTTTGTTTGCTTCAGATTTTTGGCTTTAATTTAAAAAAAATATATAATTTGAGTGCGAAATGAAATAATGTAAATAAAAAGAAAAGTTAAATTATAATTGAAAGGAGAATAAATTTATGAAATATATTTATTTATTTGATGCATAAGAATTATTTTTTTAAAAAAAATTTATCAGTTTTTCTCTAATATGTTAATTATGTATTAAATTAGAAGAAGCTTATAATATGTAAAATCGTAACAAATTCATAAGAAAAATGCACTGGCTAATTGCAGTTCACAAGATTTAATATATTTTTCAAATAAAACAGTTTAAATATTTGTAGTTTGTAGCAATTTCAATTATAAATTTTGTAGTAATTTATTTTATAAATTTAAATAATGAAAATGTACTACTAGATGGACGAAAACTATGTAATTTCACTTTTTTAATAATTCAGTTTTTTTCCACTCTTTGTTCGCTTTAAAATGTTGTTTGTAGTTTTCGAGAATTTCATCTTTTAATGAAATTTTGATAATTTGATTTATAAAAAAATAGCTTATCGCAATAAAGCTGAAGGCCAAGTGTACGTTTTTCACGCTTTTCACACCTTTCATCCATTGAGGTGTGAGAAGTTTGAAAGTTGAACAACATTAAAATAGATGTAATAAGTTCCAATGATAACGCATGAAAAGCGTATGAAGCCGATAATGGATGGAAGTTGGTTAACTTTCAACTTTTTAGGTGGCAAAGCATGGAAGTAAGAAAAAGAAATAAGTTTCTGAAGTTTCTGTAACGTGTACATTGAGTCATACAAAAGTAATTCTATGTGGCAACGGATGAAAAGCTTTTGTAAGGTGTGAAAAGTGTGAAAAGTTTTTCTTCTACATTGGGCCTTCAGTTTTATACTTGGATTTATGCATTTATGTGATTATTTTTAATTAATTTTAATTTTGTAAATTATTTTTATTTATAATTTATAAATTTGAATATCTACTAAATTTTTAATTTATATACGAGCCAAAGCTATTTATTTACAAGCCATTAGTGATTATTGAGTATTTTTAATAAATTGAAATTTATTTTTCAATATTTTATTTTATTATTCAGAGTTAATTTATGTTCTAAGCTAAGCACATTAAATATGTTAACAAATTTTAGCTGTTATTATTTCTTCTTCTTCTAAATGCATTAAAAAAGGGCTCCTTTCAATTATATTTACCAAAAAAAAAAAAAAAATGAAGTTAAGTATTTTGTTTTTTCTTTCTTATTTGTTGGACAAAAAATGTTTGTTTACGTTTGCTTGCTTGCTTTCAGAATGTTTGGTTGTGTGCATTCAATTTTAATTTGATGAAAAAAAAAAAAAAAACCGAAAATAATTTTTTGATTATTTTCATTTTATTTTTTTTTTGTCTTTAAATATTTTTGTGTTTAGATCAAAATAAAGTGCCTTTAGCTATGGTACAGACAATGAGAAAATTAAAATCTGGTTACATAAATGGTACACGTGTTATGCTCGGAAATTTAGGAGATTTTCTTAATACATCAGCAATAACGGATTTAAGTTTTCTTGGTAGTCAAGAAGATGGTTATCCAGATCAATTAAATCCCGATGTACAAGTATATTTAGATGAACATTTATTACGATCATTCAGTCATAAAGGTACCATGAATTTACGTTCGGGTGGAATAAAAGGAAGATATTTACGTCGTCGAATGTCATGTAAAGGAGCTATCAAAAAAACTAGATCAATTAATGTCGATTGTATGTATCAAAATTTACTTAAAAATCAAATTTAATTAAAATTGAAACATTTTTATTGTTACAAAATTAGCTGAAGTTAATAGTTTGGATACTCAACAATTGAATGAAAGACGTTTATCATCTGCTGTTCCACCACCATGGCTTGAACCAAATAATGTGACACCGAATATATTTTCGACGACACCAGAAGAAATATCGAACGATAGTACTGAGATATTCCCAGAATATCATGGTAGTAAAAGTTTACATGAAAGTAAGTTTTTCATATTTAAAAATTAGATTAGGCATGATTAGATTATAGTTACAAAGAAAACAAAAAGTATAAAAGGAAATTTATTAATAATTTAAAAAAAAAAAAGAATTTAATAGAAGAAAATTTTCAAATTAACTCTGAATATTTTCTTTATTGATTTTTTATTTTTCTTGATTTCGTTTCTATTCTTTCATCATTACGAATGTAGAATAACTTCTTAGAATAATAATAATTTTTTAATATAATGAAATCAATATTAAATTTCATAATTTTTTACTTTAGTTTTGTACCAGTAGTAGTTTTTTTTTTGTTTCTAAATAATTTTTTATTTTAATTTTTAGCACTTTACGTAGGTATTAAATGAATATCTTTTAATGAAGGTATTCATTGACTTTCGTATATTTTTCGTATATGTTTCGTGAGTGAACATGTGACGATAAACATTATTGCATTTCGTATTTGAATATAAAGTTTCGTTCGTCCACTATTTATATGAAAATTAGTGAATTACGATGAATTGTAATTCGAAAACATATGTATACATATATGTGAAGTGTATATTTTTAGTTTCGTTTCGTATTTGAATCGAATGTGTTGATGTGCATTGTTGTTTTTACTTATTCAGTTTCTTCATTAAAAAAAATTTATCACTCTTAAAGAGAGATTTATTTTTCCTTTTTAATACATCAAAATTATCAGTTAATTGTACATATACACCACTAATTTACGATAAACTAAACTGATGAAGGATGAATGTTCACCATTATCTAATACGAAAAATACGATACACTAGAGAAGTACGAAATACGAAAGTCATTGAATAATCCTAATATAATATGTATTTTTCTTTTTTTTTTACCATTTTCTTCATATTTTTTTTACATGTTTACATATAAAATATTTACAATATATATTTTTTTATTTTACGTTTTTAGATTTATTATATAATATTTTTGCATTCAATTTCATTTTCTTTCTTTTTTTTTTCTAATTTATTTTTTATTTTTATTTTTTTTTTTTTTTTACTTTCCGCTCCTTATTATTATTCAAATACATAACTATTTACACTCTGACTGGATTTAACTTGCATGCATGCAAAAATATTAAAATTAAAACTTTAAATATGTAATAAAAATTTTTACTTGAATTAATAAAATTCAAAAAAAAAAAAAAAAAAAAAAAAAACATTTTGTAAATATCAAAAAAAAACAAAAAAAAAAATCAGTTCCAAAAATTTTAATACAACGACATCGTTACGATACAAATTTTGCTGATACAGAAGTTGAGGAATTAATTACAATGTTACGTGAAACTGAAAATCTTGAAGAACAAGGTGATATACTACAATATTTGGTCGACACTCAAGGATTGGATTTTAATACAGGTATGCAAAAAAAAAAAAAAAACAAAAAAAATTTTTTTTTTTTAATTAAATTTAAATCTAAAACGTATAAAAATTTAATTAGTATTTTTTTTTTGCTATAAAAAAATATTAATTAAAAGTAAAACACAAATTCAATAATACAAAAAAAAAAAAATAAATAAATGAACGTTTTTTTTTTCAAATTATTCAACAAACAACACTTACTACCCTACCACCAATTACAAAAATGTTATAAATTAAATGATGCATGGAATGAATGGTTTTCGTGCATGTATCATATTTTCTGTTTTATTTTTATTTTTTTTTTCTTTTAAATTTACATTACTAGATATTTGTGATATTTTCTTTGAAAGTGGTGTAAGTTCATTTTTTATAAAAATTATTTGATCATATGTACAAGACAAGTGAGTACAATTTGTTTGCTGTGATCTTTTCATCTATATAAACAATTCCAATGTAAAATATTTTTCAAAATGTTCAACATTTTGCTTGCCAATATAAATTTGCAATTACCACCATTCAAAATTCAAATACAAAACCTTAAATTTTAGCTTTTTAATGGAATCTCATCACTTTCAATAAAAAATACATACTCTTAATTTTTATTTATTTTATTAAATTATTAAAATTTTATTTACATATGTACATGCATATGTACAAAATGTGCATGTATGTATTTTTCATTTTATCATTTTATTGTTAAATGGTATTGTTTGAACAAAAAAAAAAAAAATTGAAGAAGAATATTATTTGTATGCTTCTGTGAAATGTTATTTATCATTCATCATTTTAGTTTAGAGTTGTTATTTATTCAATCAATTATTGTAATTTGTAAGTGTAATAGCAAACATACATACATTCATGTACATACATATGTATCATGTTATAGGTGATATATTTATGTTAATTTTATACCTTATTTATTGTATTTTTGTGTTAGTTTTGAATTTTACGTTTTAAATTTTTTACATTTTTTTTTATCCAAAAATGAAATGAATTCACATTTACTTCTTTACTAAAGTATTAATTATCGTTACATTTATAAACATATATTGTGTATGGGGTGTGTACTATTTTTTTTTTTTTTTTGGAATCGTTTTTGTTTTTCTCTTCATAAAAGTTTATAATGGGGATTCATGTTAAATTTCGTACGTTTCGTAGTTTGATTGACGCCAACAACCATCTCAAATTTCTTCGTAATGTACTTTTTCGTAGTTGTTCTTTTTTAACTTTAACTTAACTTTTTTCAACTGACAACTGACAAACATCAACTACGAAACTACGAAATACAAAAATTATAAACTGTAAAGCATTTTACTTTCGTAGTTTTTCAAAACTTTCGTAGTTCACAAATGTATGAAAATGAACTACGAAAACTACGAAGATTACGAAGACTACGAAATGTGACATGAATCCCCCTACATTTTATTTTGTTTTTATTTTAAATCAAATTTTTGTTTTGTTGATCTTTGTCCATTTTTGTAATTTTATTATGCCCCAGTCCGATAGATATAATTTTTTTTTTCTTTTTTAGAAATCATGTACCAATTACCTCAAAACATATTCTTTTTCTAAAGTACATTACATTATTTATTATTTATCATACGATAGTGTATGTGAATGAATTACTAATATTCTAACATCAAAATCGCTGCAAAAAAAAGTTTAGTATTCATTCATTCACTTTAATAAAATCCAATTTGATTCATACAAAACCCCCATTATTACCAGTTACCGTCTCTATGACTTAATCCCAATGTCATTGGATGGGAAATTTTTCGTAATTTCGAATCATCATTATGGTGAATTTTTACGATCATAATATGGTCAATGGGGTATTATTATAATTATACTCATTCACAATAATTGCTTGTTTGAGATTTTAGTGCTGCTTGGATAAAATAAAAACAAATTTCATACTATGAATTTAGAAATGTTTTTTTTTTATTTTTAAGTGAAAATTATCACATGAATTTGAATTGAGTGTTTACATTTTCCTTCTTCACTGCATTACACAAAAAATATATAACATTCATTGCATTTTATTATAAAAAAGTGATTCATTAGAAAGCAAATAATTAACGAAAAAAAAAAAAAAAAAAACAAATATATTCAAAATTACATATAAAAATATAATGCTGATTTTTTTAAAATAAACGACATTTTAAAACTAGCAAAAATTCAAATATCACCGCGTTAATTTATTGTTACAACTGATTACAAAAATATGTACATAAAAATGATCATAAAGATAAATTAGATAAGGAAATAGATAAGAAATAAAAAAAAATATTCAATTAGAAATGAAATTAGATAAATTACAAAATTTACATTACATACATATTTAATTACAAAACAATAATAAAATTTAGTTTCAAGTTAAAATAACATTTCGTGTAGGGTGAATTTATTCATAATAAAATTGAAATTTTGTAAATTTTTAATATACGAATCTTACAAATATTAAAAAAATTAAAATAAAATAAAATAAAAAACGATAACAGAAATATATAATTATTTTTATAACATTTTAACATTTCAATATTTGTTGTTATAGCTGGAATGGGTTTAAAAAACAAAGAAACTGGTAAGTTTTTTTTTTTAAATGAAATGAAAATCGTCATTTTTGTAAGTCTCATCTTGCTAAACAAACAAGTAAAAAAAATCAATAAATCACATTTATTTTTTCTATTATAAATACGTAATGCATTTCATATGACTTTTTTTTTTTTTTTTGAGAATCGATTTAATATTATTCTGTAAAACATTTCCCTTAAAAAAAAAAAAACAAAAAAATTCAATTAAAAACAAAAATCGAATTTAATAGCAGCTGAAATGGTGTCGGCATAAATCTATTTATTATGAATAGATTTTCTTTTATTTTATTTTATTTTTTTCTTTCAAATCTTTGCTCTTTTTAATTTTTTAATAATTTTTGTATTCTTCTTTGTGTACCATAATCATCTTTATCCTTTTTCCTGTCTGTATGTGATTAAATTTTATTGTATGTATTATATGAGCAATTATTATTTAAATATCGATAATTTATATGTAATTACAATTTATATTAAAATAAATTTTAAATTTTATTTTATTTTACATTTTTGTTTTTCAATTTTTTTCATTTGTCAATAACGATTTTCATAAAATCAACAACATTAAACTGGGACCATTCATTATCAATCATTATTATCATGGCTAAAAAATCATAAAAAATACATAATAATTTTCATCATACATTCAACAACATATTGTACATCTAATAATAATATTCTACACATATACATACATACATACGAATAAACAACTTGTGCCTACACAATAATAATAATAATTATAATATGAAAAATTAATAAATTCTCCTCATAACATTTATTTTAAAAAATATTCTGATATCATCTGAATATGCTTTATTATTATTATTAATGCTGCTTCATTGATGGAAAATATAAAATTCACTCTAATTTGGCTTCGCTTATATGATCATCACACGTTATCATCATCAATTCATCTGCTTTAAAAAAAAAAAAAAATAACAAAAAAAAAAACCAATAATCAGAAATCGATCATTCTGATTCTGAAGATGCCCTAGATATTAGAACACAAAATGATAATAATTCTTCTCAATCTGAAGGAATGCTGGAAGAAGGAAAAGTTGTTACAGTTAGAGGTTTATTGAAGGGTCTATATGAGAAAGCATGTCAACAAAAATTATGGGGTTTAGTTCGGCATACAGCCGGTATGTTGGGTAAACGTGTTGAAGATTTAGCTAAAGCTGTTACAGATTTATTGGTCAGACAAAAACAGGTGAGAAATTTTTATAATAAAATTAAAAAAAAATTATTATTCTCAATCGATTTAAATTTAAATGGAAATTTTGTTTGTTCATCGCTATATTTTTATATTTTCAGGTAACAGTCGGTATGCCACCGAATAATGAAAGTACTATTACTGCTCCTCTTCCGGAACAAGAATTGAGGCAATTAATACATGAAGTTCGTATAATTACGTATTTTTTACGTTTGTCTTTGATTTTTTGAAGGATTTTAATTTAATTCAATTTCAAATTTATTTTATGATCTAGGCTTACGGAGATGATGAGAGTACAGCTATGTTGACTCAAGAACTGTTAGTATATTTAGCGATGTTCATTCGTACTGAACCGCAATTATTTCATGAAATGTTACGTTTACGTGTCGGTTTAATTATTCAAGTAATGGCAAAAGAATTATCACGTACACTAAATTGTGACGGCGAACAAGCATCTGAACATCTTCTAAATTTATCACCGTTTGAAATGAAAAATTTGCTGTACCACATTCTTAGTGGAAAGGAATTTGCTGTTAGTAGTGGTACGTTATAATAATGATTGATCGTTTTGCAGATTGAGAATATTAAATTTATTTGTTTTGTTTTTTAAGTTGCTCGAGGTAATTTATCGATTGTTAGTTGTAAGTCAAGTCGTGTTAGCAAGAAGAGTCAAATTGGTTTGGGTGAAATTGATCCAAATGATGATCGTGTTCCAACAATTGATGATAGACAGGGTCAATGGCTTCGAAGAAGACGTTTAGATGGCGCTTTAAACAGAGTTCCTAGAGATTTTTACTCCAGAGTTTGGACAGTTCTGGAAAAGGTAAACAATTTTTTTTTCAAATTTTTATCTTTAACTATTATAATTGACCATATTTGCCTAATTTCATTTGTTCCAGTGTCAAGGAATTGCAATCGAAGGTCGTGTTTTACCACAAAGTCTTACACAAGAAATGACACCAGGAGAACTGAAATTTGCACTTGAAGTTGAAACAGCATTAAATACTATACCACAACCAGAATATCGTCAATTAGTTGTTGAGGCTTTAATGGTATTAACACTTGTAACTGAACATAATATGGTACCAAATTTGGGAGGGATAATATGCGTTGAACATTTAGTTCATAGAGCAAATCAGTTGTTCCTAGAAGATCAAAGAAAATGTCAAGGTGATGCAACATTATGCTGTGCGAAATTTGAAAAAGAAATGACACCGTCCGGAGCTTTATTGTGCGGTGGTGCAGCGTACATTTGTCAACATTTATACGATAGGTAAAGTTAAAGTTTGAAAAATAATTTTTGATACGAACATTTTTTAAGTTTATGAAATTTTTGTCGTTGTAGTGCTCCTAGCGGCAGTTACGGAACCATGACATATATGGCTCGTGCAGTCGGTATGGTCCTTGAGACCGTTCCAAAACATGGCGATTCTGATTGTACAATCAGTTAACTCTTTATTAGTAGATATTTATTAGATACGAGTGGATTTTTCCGATTTAGACAATTTAATTTTATCATGATTATATGCATATCTAGTATGACATTTGTAACAATGTATTATTTGCAATGTTTTGTCTCTCTATGCTTATTGTAAATGCTTTACGATTTTTTTTTTGTCAATTGAAAATTGTTAGCGAATCAAATTTAAATAATGTTGGAAAATATTTTGTTTGATAATTTATTTATAAATTTGTTTCTTCTCGAGTGAATCCTCTCTATTTCTCACATTATTTAAAATGATTTGCTCGTTTATAAGATAAATGTTTTCTAAATATTAAAATTATAAAAGATTATTCAATCAAAATATGTTTTTTATTTGTAAAATAAAAAGTTAGAAGAGGAAAACAAAAAACATCATTATTATCTTGTTAGCGTTTTTATTTATTAAATTTTTTTTTGAAAGAATTTTTCATTTTGCTTGTTATAAAGTTTTGCGTATGTGATCAAATATGTACTTTAATTGTGAAGTGAAAAAAAGGAAAAGAAAACAAAATGAAATGAAAACCTATTAATTAATACATAAAAAATGATTAAAATTGGAATTAAATAAAAAAAAATTCAAGAACATATATATATATTTAGTAATTTAGCAATATCCACGATCCTGAACACGTTTTCTTGGTGCACATTTTATAATATCATCAACTCTAAGAATCATTTCGGCTGCTTCAGAAGCTGATAATAAAACTTGACGTTTAACAGCAAACGATTCTGTAATTCCCAATTCTTTCATGCATGCAACTTTTCCACTTTCCATATCTAGACCGTAAGTAGTTTTACCTTGTGCATGAGCAGCACGCAATTCAGAAATAAGTTGAGCCGAATCGTATCCAGCATTATCTGCAATAGCAGTTGGAAGAGTTAGAAGTGCACCTGTAAATAAAATTCCAGTTTAAATACTTTTTCCCATAAAATTTCATTATTATTTTAAATTACGTGCAAATGCTTCCATAGCGATAGATTCCTTTCCAGGTGTCTTTGCGGCTTTATTAAGTACCGCATTAGCCATTAATGCTTCAGAACTTCCACCGCCATGAATGACTCTCGATTCTTTTACTGTTGCTGCAAGAACGCAAAGAGCATCATGAAGCGAACGTTCAGCTTCATCAATAATTTGTCGAGTAGCACCTCGGATTACAATCGTACATGCTTCACCTAGTTTTACTCCACTAAAACGAAGTAAAGTATCTTCTCCAATTAATATTTCTTCGATTAGATCACATTCTCCAAGTCTTACTAATGAAGGATTATCAAAAGTCGATACAATTTCACCACCTGTTACACGTGCAAGACGATCAATTCCATCAAAATCGGCATGTTCGATGGCCATTACGCCGGCATCTGCAAACAATTGTTCTGGATAATTGTAAATTAACTGCCTATTGATGAAAACATTGCAATTGTGATTTAATATCTTCTGAACTTTATCACGCATCTTTTCTTTTTCAGCGAGTTCTAAATCAGCAATTTTTGCCATCGAATCCACTTTTATTTGGCTACCAAATACTTTTATTTTATCGGTGTCCATTGGTGTGTTTGCAATAAGAATTTTTGCTTTCTCAATTCGTTTTGGTTGATGAATTCCTGGTCTTTTATCTAATAAGAAACCTTCATCCAGGAAGGAATCTGTCAATGTGCCACCAGTTTTTTTGATTATTTGAATAGCAGCTAAATCTCCTGAACCTTTTAGACGAAGTACAGCATCTACAGCTAGCTTAGAGAAGAAATCTTTATGTTGATATAAGATTTTCGAGCTAAGTGTTGTTCTAGCTATATTCATTAAATCCTCTTTGAATTTCTCATTGTTTTCAGAATTATCTTGTGCATAAGCAGTTAAAGCATCCCGTGCAGCTTGTACTGCTAATCTCCATCCACCGATTATTGTTTGCGGATGTATTTTGTTATCAACCAATTTTTCAGCTTCACGTAGGAGTTCTGCAGCTAAAATTGTAACAGATGTTGTACCATCACCGACTTCATCATCTTGTACCTTTGACATGTCAACTAGAATTTTGGCAGCTGGATTATCAACACCAATCGATTTTAATATTGTTGCTCCATCATTTGTTATCTGAACTTCTCCTGCATTACGCCCACAGGAAACTAAAATTTTATCCATCCCTTTTGGACCCAATGTACTTTTAACCAAATCACCGATAGCTATTGCTCCTATAAATGATGAAAGACGAGCGATTTCACCTTTTTCTTCTTGTGCCTCATTTTTTAGAATACGAACAGGATTCAATGACATTTCCTGAAAATCAATAATATTTAATTAGTAAACTTGAATAAATACAATTTTACATTTTCATAGTTTTCCGATTTAATTAATTTCATAATCTCATATAATCTTATTCAACAGATCTAGCAAAATATTAATTTAATTTTTTATGTAGGCATTTGATTTTAAAATTATTTTGAATTCAAGAAAGAAATGTAATAAAAAATAAAAAAATTTATGGGGAAACATCGAGAACAGAATTTATTCTCCATGTGTCTAAAGAGAATGATATCATAACCATAACGCCATAACCTAACGAATTTAAGAAAATTGTATTTTGATAAAATATATTTTTTTTAAAATAAATAATTAATAATTTTATATTTTACAGAAAAACGAAATCTTTACCATTTTTATAATTTTTAATTGATATAATATACACCACAAAACAAATAATTAATAATTTCTTTTATTTTTCGTATGTATTGTAAATTGTATACTGAAACAATTGAAATTTAGTTCGAGAAGACTTTTCAATTAAATGAAATATGAAAGAAATGTCAAATTCAGAAATTGAATCAAAATCATTCATTTTGCATTTGGTTTTGGATGTGCTCTCTCTTTCTTTCTTCTTTTTCCAAAATCAACAAAACTATTGGAGAATTTGTTGAATTGGAGTTGTTGTATTACTGTACTAACAAATTTTAACAAATAGATGTCGTTTAATGCAGCTAGTTAAATTTGAAAAATACCGACGGTTAAAATGACTGTTTTATTTAATTTTGAGAAAAGAAAAAGACCAGTAAAATTCACAATTCCGTGAACAAAAATTGAATATCATTGAAGATTGAAGTTAATTGAAAATTTCATGATTTCTAATGAAAAAAGATATTATTAAAACTTCATAATTGTAATTCAAATTGCATAATAGAAAAAAAAGTACAAATTATTAAAATACGAAAACTAATTTTAGATTTTGTGGATAATTTTATTATTTGTGATTTTTAGAGAGAAAAAAAAATTTATAAATATATAAAAAGTACCAAATATCAACATATTATTTGCACCCATCTTGAATTCCTAAATTAATTTTGTCAAAATCTTTTATAATAATGTATGTATTTGCATTTATATAGGTACACACATATACTTACGAATGGCATACGTTAATTTATAGTACACTTCACGTTTCGCTGTACATTTAATTGCACATTATATATTTTATATATTCGTATATACATCTTTTTACAGTGTACACGTGTGTATCTGTATGTACGTATATATATTCATATAGATAAAGGATAAAGGTAAGAGTATTTAAAAGCCAAAAGGATATGCAACTGTGTATAGATATTTAAAATTCAAGTGAAATGAAAACGGATGTGGTCCGTTTGGTCGTTTTATCATGGTATTATAATAAAAGATTTTCGAATACCGTCGAGAATTTATATGCTATATCATTCCTTTTTTATACATACATACATACATACACACATTCATTACATTACATTAAATGCAACACAATATAACCTATTTGTATAGGTATGTACTCGCATCTGTAAGCGTGTTAGTATGTGTTGGTTGCATTTAAAATGCGAACGAAAAAAAAAAAATTTTATTGTAAAATGTATTTTTTTCGGTTTTTGTATTTTATAGTTTTCTTATTCATTTTTCGTATTTCGTTTTTGTTTTTGTCTGTGCGGGATATTCAATTTTAATTTAAAAGTGAAAATATGTAGTTTTTTGTGTGTAAAAGACGTATACGTTTGTTTTTTTTTTGTTTTTTTGCATTTTTTAATTTTACTTTATTTTTATTTATTTGTTTTTTTTTGTTTGAAGAATTAATACTGCTATTATAGCTGTCGGTTGTGTGCTGTATGTGTGCTTATCCTTCGCTCTTTAGTAACTACACACGTTGGTTAATACAAGAAAAAATAGAGTAAAATAAAATTTATTTAACGTATACTTGTGATTGTACGTAGATATGTATGTATTTTTTTTTAGTTTTTTGACTTAAACGCGTACATACATACATATACACATGTACTTCGTATATATGTAAATTAAATTCTATTTAATATTCCATAAAGTTATGTATTATTGTATCAGTTATAGATGTAGATAATTTCTTATAAAAAGAAAACATATATAATATGAATGTAAATAATGTACATTTATACAAATATATACAATATACATACTTATATGTGTAAATTGTATAGTATATAGAGAAATTCATTTCTTCTGTAAAATTAATTTTATAGTTGCACGTTGAGTGTATGTATAAAAATAGCTAAATAGATATATGTACATATAGCCAGTATAAAATTCCATATACAAAAATGAAAAAGGATATGTACATTTATATCATAATAATAGAAAAACTGTTATTTTTGCATAATGTGGTAATGTGTTTAATTGTATATGTATGATATGCATATAAAAAAAAAACGAGTATGTAGGTGTATAATTTTTCATTTCGTTTGCTTGTTATGTTGGTTTTTATTTTTGTTCACTTACATAATATATGTATACACTGTTAAAAGTTACACCAAAAAAGTAAAATATGTAGGTAACGTATGTACAGTACAAAACATAAGACGTGATAAAAAGGTAATAATTATAAATAAAAGAAGTGAAAGAAAAAAAAAATTTCCACAAAATGTAAATTCACTTAAGAATTATTTATATAAATATTATATGTAAAGCCTCTGCCTCTTGTAAAGAAATTTGCTTATCATAATAATGCAGAATAAATTAATGGAATTTTTTAATTATGTATTTCTTATACCAGTAAACAAGTATATGTGTGTATAGGTAGTTATAGAGTTACAATTAGTTTTTGTAAAGATTTTAAGAAAAACTTTTAATAAATTTTTCGTTGATTTATTATTTGTTTTTAATTGTAATTTTAATTTTCTATAAATGAAATTAAATTCAAAATAAATTTTTAGTAAATACATATGCATACAATACATATATGTATGTGTGTACAAACAAAATGTTGCTGTTTTGTAAAAATAATGCAAGAGGATATTCTATACTTTATATATACTTATATGTATTTGTATACAAGATTTGTACAAATAGAAAGTATATATTATGTATATGTATGTAATGTATAATGTATTTAATATACAATAGATCTTAGTATTTAATATGTAATACAGAAGATAGTAGTTATTATTTATTGTTAAAGGAAATTGATCAATTACACAAAGTAAATTGAACTGAATTCCTGTAGGGAAATTATCTACAATAAATTGACATCATTCAAATGACGAATTGATTATGTATTATTATTATTATTATTATTATTATATGAGTATGAGTATGAAATTATACCATAATAAGTATATGAATGAATGAAAGATAATTATTACTTGTGTATTTAATAACTCATACATATAATCATAATCACATTTATCCTTTCCTTTCATATAATGTAAAGTCGATTATTTATACGAGTAATTGTAATTGAAATTTCAACTTTGTGATAAGATTGCATATTATACGCACGAGTAATGATGTGCTTATAGACGGTATATGTACATATTTGCGTGTATTGTATTGTAAGAAAGAAAATTTGGTCAAAATTTAATACAAGTAGAAAAAAGAAATTTCATTTTATCAATATATTCCTATGTATGTATGAATGTTTTCAATAAATAATAATCTTCGTTGCCGATTATTACTCTACAATAATTCTATTTTCATTCATGTAATTAAAATCATTATTAAATACAAACAAAGTACACATGATTTTGAATTCATCAATTACTGCTGGGACAGAATGAGTATAACTGTAGTTATGGCTGAAACATGTAGTATAGCAGGTAGTATATTCTGAAGTGCTGCATCCGGTTGTAACGACCAGAATGTACTGCTGCCTAATATATGTAGCTGTTCATTTGTTTTGTTGTTGTTTTTTTTTTTTTTAATTTTTATTTAATTTAATTTTTAATTAATTTTTCTTCATCTATTGAACTCATAATGGCGCGCCTTATTTCTATCACAAAAACTGAAATGTCAATTTGTAACGTTGTAAATTAAAAATCAGTTACAGACGACCAGCAGCTAAGACTACAATTTTGACAGCAGCTGCACACTTTGTTGTTAAACATTAATTTATATCATTTCAAATTTTGCTGCATGCTTCAGCCGTAACTGAAGCTACACATTCTGTTCCAGTAGTTAGAGTACACATGGTATAAGCTAGATTCAAATATAAATAAGGAGGTCACTTTCATGAATTCAAGCTTGTTTACGTTACCACCAAGCTTGTAAAATGTAGAAGCATGCAAGTCAATTTTCAATGAATACACTTCTTCTTTTCATTCTTCCTCTTTTCCAAATTTATAGTGCAAACAGTTGAAAATCCTTGCTGAACTTACGTAAGATTTTCTTGCGAGATTGATTTTTTAATTTTCTCTATTTGCAAGCTTGAATTCATGAACAACTATCGAGGTATCGAACTACTGAAGTTCCGAAAAAAGTTTGTGTATATTTGATATTATTTTTAAATATGAAATTATGAATTTTAAAACATAATTATTTACCAAAGTGTAATATTTAGGATCAACTGTAATTGTGTAATATACAGCACATTGCGATAAACACCATAAAATGCTAAATAAAGATTAAAAACATGAAAAATTCAATCTATCTATACAACATACAAAAATTATTATATGTCATATCATATGAAGAGTAAATAATGTATAATTATTTTTTACATAACATACAATTACATAAAAATTTATTAAAAATTCTGTTGAAATTCAATTATAAAGATAAGTACCCCCTATACAAATATTATTCATATAATCTACTATTGTACAGACACAACATTTACCACAATATTAGTATGAATATTACATAAGTATGTAAACTACAAATGAATACCGTGTTTGTATTGTTTTCCAATTAATATAAAAATTTAATTATCCTTCAAAATTGATAGCAATTAGGTATATCGAATATTAAACTTTACATCTAATATATATATTTTTTTATTTTTTATTTTAAATAAATTTTTGTATACAGTAAATGTTTGTGATACGTTTGAATGAGTTTAAATTGATATTTACCACAAAACAAAAACAAAGGATCAACAATAATTAAAAAAAAAAGAAATTCAATAATTTTATGCTATTGCTGTTAGTATCAGGCCACTGTACATTTAATTTGAAACAATAAATTATAACAAGCTACGCTAAAAGGGATAGGTACCAGACAGCAGTGTGTAATTTTTGAAATTTTATTTTTTTTATACTATAGATTCGGTACATTTTAATGACAAATCAATTTAATTTATGTGTGATGATATATTCTGCATATGGAAATGGAGGATCATCGGGTTGGAGACCATCGCTCCTCACAAAGGGCTTTAGAGTCGAGAAGAATAAGATATGTACTGCATAATCAATGGAGGATATAATGTACATATTTCATTATTTTTATATTTTTCCTTTACTTTAAAATTTAAAATTTTATTTCACTTCAATATTTCTCATTGCACATCAATAATTAAGTGAATGTAGACAATTTTATTATGTTGGTAATGAATCGTTTAAATGATGATTATATAGAAATAATGTTATTAAAAGTAATGATGAGGAGTCGTTTTAATTAAAATTTATTTGTTTCTGATGTGTTAAGTTATTTAATTTACTTATTCCACATGTGTGTTTGATGTCAAGATCGTTGGTCAGAAGTTGACAGTGAAGATACGAGTTCCCTACTTGACATAAAAAACTGGAGAACAGTATCAAGAAGTCGGGAACCATAGAGGCAAAGTCTACAAGATTACAGGAGGCCAAAGCTCGATTTGGGTTGTTGTGTCATATATGAATGAATGAATGATGTATTTAATTTATAATGAGGGTATTCACTTAATATAGTAAAAGGCATGCAAGCCTATAGTAAATCTTTTATAATATGTGCATTTACACATTTTATTTGGTTTACAAGATTTTTACTACGCACTAAATGAATAACCTCAATATAATTTCTATTAAATGACTGTCATAAACGGTTTTGTAACTTGCTCTGGATAGGGCAAAAGTTTCATTCTCTTAGGGTGGTATTCACCAACATAGATATATCTGTCGGATATATTTTAGTCGGATTCAATTTCAGATTATTCATCAACCTATAGATAAAATTAGTTTTCGAACTTCGTTTTCGGGACGAACATGTGTGTCAAACATGTCAGGTGGTTGTATTTTTATATTACAAAATGAAAAAGAGGTTCTGTGATGTGATTATTATATGCAAATATGATAATACAGTGGCACAACATTATCTTTATTTGTGCTGTTGCTGTTAATAACAAGGTTATGTTCGAACGATATTTATAATACCACTCCGAGGTTGTCTTAAAAATATCCTAGTAGTGTTTTATCCAGGTTGATGAATACACTTTATCTTAGATAAAAGATAATCTATGTTGGTGAATACCAGCCTTAAGGTTAATACTAATATCATTATTATTTCATGCATATGTATTACATATGCTATGCATATTTATAATGTGTATTTATTATAACAATAACTAGCATTTTTTTTTTCTATAAAGTAATTTAAAAAAAAAAATGAAATGTTCATATTTTATTTTCTTTAAATAATAATATCACTGCATAATATGAATGTAATAATTGTTATAAGATATTTTGTGGTTTTGATTCAATTTCTTTATACGAGATAGAGCATAGATATTATATAAATGTAATGTTCTGTATGTATATGAAATAAAATATAACAGAAATATTTATAATTAAAATTTAGTTATGAACAATTTATTAACGTTATATATGTACCAGTAACACATACATACGAAACTTAAAAGCTTTAAAATAGCATTTAAATTATGTATATTATTATGTACTTTCATATATACATATATGTACGTATAAACAAGTATATGTGTATACATATTGACTTAAATGTGCATTTATAATGCACATTAAAGTATGTAATGTATATACATATTATATAAATATAAATATGTATATATATCACATATACATATACATATGTACATATATACGTTTACATTATATGATGGTATATTCGTAATTATTGTTGAGGCCAATTTTTGAATAAATTCTAGTTTTAGTTTAAAATTCATTGCATGATGATATTTTATATATGCATATTAAATATGTACATACATACATTATGTATGATACTTTTTATATACAAATGTATATATACAGAGATTTTGAAAATTTTATTAATGACTTGTACAGAAACCATAAAACCAACAAAAGGATATTTTAAATATTGTACTACATGTATATATAGTATGTAATATACATACATATACATATATTATATATTTAAATATGTGCATTATAGGTACATATTTATGTAAAAATTTATATTATGTATATGTATGTACGTTATATGTATGTACATATGTCCATATGTAAATGTGTAAAAAATTTTTTTTTTGAAAAGGAAATTGGAATATGAAATTTGGTTTAAAATTCATTTCGTATATTCGTATAAGATATTTATGTGTTATATGAGTGTCTATATTATATGAATGTTTATATGTATATTGTATGAATATTTATGTATTTTATTATACTTTTAAGGGATATAATAACAGTTGTCATATTAAGAATAATACATATGTATATAGACATTTTACATGGATGCATTTGTAATGTAATATAGAATAAAAAGTACTTGAGATGTCATCATACACATTATATGTAATATGTAAAATGTATATATGTATATATAATACAGTATATATATCTATATTATGTATATGTGCGTACTATGTGTACTTTCATGTATATCCTATGCAATGTACATACTATATATGAGTATATAATATTATATTTATTTAATTTGAATGCATAAATTGTTTGTATAATGAATATGCATATACGCAAATATGAATTATTTTGCGTAAATATACATACGACTATAAACATATGTATACATACTAACATACATATTATATATAAATCTATTCAATTATGTACATATATATAAATTATATGCATAACGTTATACAAAATACCAAATATATGTTAAGAATACAAATTGATAATTTTAAATTTTAATTACAGAAAAATAATTCATCAATATTCTAAATATGTAATCTAATCATTAAGTATTTTTGTACATTACATTTACATATATAGTATATGTATATTATGTATTATAATTGTATATACAGTGTAAGAAATTATGTCTTATATAATTGCTACTATTATATTTGTACATATGTATGTATGCATTAAAATATTTTGGTTATCATAAATTTTTTCCATGAATTATGAATATATGAATGCAATTATGAATTCCATGCGTATATCGCATAAGACATAAATATACCTACGTACTATAAATTTAGATAAATGTTTTACTAAATGAAATCCAGTGGATTTCTATATATTCACTCATATTATATTATCAATGAATGTAAAAATCATCGCAAACATATTAACATAATATCATCATCATTTCATATAGTACATACAATTTATTATTAATAATAAAAAATATAAAATAATTTTCTTTTCAAATTCAAATCGAAAAAATTGATTTCATATGAAATTCTTCTTAAAAAAGGAATGATCGTTTTGTCTACATACATTAAATACTCGTATGTACAATTATTGTATATGTATATTTTAAATTTTTTATTTGAACTGTATGATAAACGAGTGTTTACTCGTGAATCTTTTAAAAAATCAATTTTCAAAATTCTTTATACATACAATTTTCATACACAAATACACACACATTTATAGTAATATAAAACAACATTCATATATGACATATTATATTTTTAGATACATACACATTATTATGTACATATATGTGCATATGTATGTATGTACTATGTACATTACATATTTTAGTTTGCAATGTACAGTATTCGTAAACATTGTGCATGTACATACTCCTGCATCGAATCAAATGTATGTACATATGTACATTATATTATATACATATACTTACTATATTTGATAAAAGTACAATAGAATATAAAAAAAAAATTAGAAAAAAAAACCAATATTTATGGAAAAGAAAATTTTTTTTTGATTATATAACATTCATAATAAAAATTGCAGTACATACACATTCTATACAATATCAATATTCAAGTATACATCATAGTACGTAAGTTTGTATGTGGATTTTTTTTAATCCTTTGACTAAGTATAATATTTTGCTTTAAACTGAAAATTAAAGAAAAAAATCTATTTACTTATTAATTTAAGAGGAGCAAGCAAAAAAAAAAAACTACTATCAAGTAAAACCAAAAAGAAACTATACTATCCATGTTTTTGTATGTAATAAAAAGGATACTATACGATATATAAACAATCTATATCAAAAGATTTTTCTTCACACAGTATACATTACATTATATAATGTATAAAAGTATTTGAAAAAATATATCCTGCATACAAAATGTTTTTGGAAAAAATATAATATATATATACATTCATATTATGTACACATGTAATTTGATTATAATGTATGTAGAAATATTTGTATGTGTATAAGAATAATATTCTTGTTTCAACATCAAAAATATAAAGAAAAAATAACAATAATGAGACATAAAATAGTAAATTTCGTACTGTACTACACTACTTACTACAGATATGTATTATAGAACATAACTTTGTACGTAGTGTAGACATATAAAAGTGAAGAAAAAATAAAAAACGAATCAAAATAAAATCAAAATAGATAACAAAAAAGTCTATTCAAAAGTTAAATTCATACAATAAAGATGATGATGGTTTATAATTGAAAGGAAATCTTCTGTTTGTTGTTGTTGTTGCTGTTGAAGCTACTGTTGTATATGTATATAATATGATAAAATGCAAGAATTGATATAACAAAAGAAACATATAGTTAGTCACAAACATTCATTGTTTTCATTTATAATTTTCTTTTGCAATATAGAGAGAGGTATTTATACAGAGGAAAATGTGATGATACACAGTTGTACAACAAAAAAAAAAGTAGACATTTAGAAGAAGGCGAATACTCGTTTATTTGAATTGCAATTATTATGTTAATTGAATTGGATTTTGAACTTTTGCAAATTGGCTAAAGTATTTACAATAATTGAAAGTTTTTGAAGTCATGTATATTTTGTAGATACATATATCATATGTATGTGTATATCTTTAGGAGTATGTTATTTTGTAATTAAATTATTTTTAAATTATAAAATCGTATATATTAATTCTTTGTTTTCCTTAGTTCATGTTGTTGAAAAAATTTGGTAAATGAATTTTAAAGTTATAAATTTATTATTAATCAAAAATATATCCTGTGTATATATGTACATAGATACATATATAATACATACATCACATTATGTTTATAAGCTCGTTCGTAGATTCACGAATACATTTCCTTCATGATTATCCCTTTTGGGAGCACAGCGACAGCTCCAGAGAAGTTGTTTAAAGACTTGCTTATAATTATTGTCATGTGTGCGTCTATAACCCACACTTTTAATGTGGATTGTGAGGTGAGGCACTGAGCTTCTGGTAGAGATATAGGATATAGTGTTTAGACTCACGATACAAAGACTTGTAGACGTGCTTAGACTAATGTATTTGTAGAATGATCTAATAATACATAATACTTTGATTGAGTTACTTTTCTAAGCTCTTTTTTCCAAGCAAGTTGGTACTCATTCGAATCTGAGTGTACTTGAGAGCAAAGAGGGTAATGAAAGTTACAAATATTTGTAGGCAACGAAAAATTGAAAATTATTTTTCTTACTTTTGTTGTGGAACATGATCGAAACCCCCAACATCGAAATCAGTAGGCCCGTTGTTCTACCATTGCCCCACCGAGTCCCTACATTCACGAATGTATGCATATTAATCAAATATTTAGTATTTGTATTTATATTTGGACATATAATTTAATGAATCAAATATCTATTCAAATAAATTACATTCGATCATTCACACTTACCATTTATTTAACTAACAAAATTATTTTTTCATCAGCCCATTCACATATACTACGATTAAGTATAAAAAAAATGAAAAAATAAAGTTGGAAAAACTATAAGAAAAAAAAATATATCAACATTTTATTCTTCTGTTATTAGTTTTCTGTGCTCAATCTACATTTTCAACTTCCTAAAATACTATTATTATGTGTATTGTACAAATGATCGTATAAGTTCTATCTGTGTTGTACTATGTGTGGTATTTCTATGATATATGTATTTAGATATTATAGTATATACAATATGGAAAATGCATAGTAGTACAGTAGTAATGGTAGTACTCTATATTCGTATAGTGGTAATAAAAACTTTGGTATTTAATAGTCTTGTATATGTATTTTGGTCGTTTGTATTAAAGTGTAATTTCATCTTGTTGCCCTTAAGCAATCAATTACAAGGTAATTTATCTGCAACTTTTACTACTACCCTACTACCTACTACTATATTCTCAACATTTAACTATACTACACTATAATACACATTAATTCTTATTCGTATGTATATCTGTTAACATTTCGTATTTGTATATTACTTATTTCTGTATAATATGCGAATTACATATGAACTTATATTAAAACTATGAGGCAAAACTAGACTAAACTAGTCTAAAATATACACATGTACCATATAAAGTGTACATCATATGTATATAATATTTATTTATACGCCCTTTTACTAGACCGTTTGTGTTGACTCAGTCAGAAGTTAACCATTTCATTGCACAAAAAAAAATAAAAATAAAAGTAATAAAAAAAAATATAGTATAGAAATAAAAAATATTTATAGACAAAGTAATATAGAGATGAGCAGCAAGAAAAAAAAAAAAGAAGAAAAGTCATTAAGATTTGTTCTTATAACTTTTGCCTTTGGATATATAATATATGGTTATTCTCTGATTCATATAAATACATTTATGCATGTAATTGCTTTAAGCATATAATATGAGTGTAAATATATGTATAGTTGAAAAAAATATGTAATATGGAAACATATCCTTTCTTAAGACAACAAATACACATGCATACATGAATATTCTAATCTTTCCGCATATGTAAGTATACATATACATATATTATACATAATATGAGAATTTGATGTTGATTTATATATTTTGTGCTTATGTATTTACAATAAAATAAAATTCAAGATTTTTATACTTGACTTTCTTATAAGTCGATATAATGCAAGTATGAAGTACATATTTATAGGATATAATATACATATATATTTATTGTACATAAATACATATATACTCAAAAAGGATGTCACTTTCATTTCGATTCAGTTGAAAAGTTAGCTAGACCTTGATAAATCCCTATATATATACGTATCCTGTGATATTTTTGGTTTTTCTTATAATTATAACGATTATTATATCTTTTTATGTACATAAAAGTATAATATATCGATATACATAATGTTAATATAGATATGTATGTACAAGTGTAATGTAATGTGTAATTATGGAATATATGTAAGCGTTAGACCACATTTTGAATCACTGAGATTAAATTCTATTCATCGGTGGTATAGTTTTATTTAAGAATTTCTTTTTGTTCTTTTTTTATTTTTGGTTTAATTTTTTTTTATTTTTTGTCTTTATAGATAAGAATTTATTTGGTAGAAAATATATCACATTTTTCCTTAATATGTTTTACGTTTTACACCAACATACACTCATAATATGTACTCGTATATGTATAAATTTATTTTTATTTTTCAAATACACATACATATAAACATATACCATATACGCAAATAAAACACAACATTAAGAAATGAATTACTTATTATAAACGAACGTTATAATAATATATTTTGGTTTTGTTATATGTACATACCATATGAATTTACTGACTTGACTTACATCTTACATCCTCGTAAAATTCATTTAAATACACACAGATATACACTGTATACACAAATATTTTATGCTTTCTACGAAGGAATTTCTTAATGAAAAAGATTTGTTGTTGTTGTTATTTTGTATTTTATTATATGTGAATGTTATGTGAATGTTTATACACACTCGTTCATCTGAAATATTATATTAATTAATAAATTACTTATTTCTGAATAAATTAAATATAAATAAATATATATATGTATATATGTATTGTTTTTTTTTGAAAAATTGTGATTTTTAATTGTACACACAATTATACATATATGTACATTATATGTACGTACATATAAATTTCTTATTTAATTTGCACAAAAATCAAAAAGATATTTTAATTAAATTTCAAGATTCATGTATGTATAAATTAATTTCTTTAAAAATTATTTAAGATATAAATAATTTCTATTATTTTATTGAAATTATTGATCTTTAGGTTATAGTTCTTCTTCTTTTTTCATTAAATATTGCAATTGCAATTAAAATTGCAATTAAAATATTTTGTAATTAATTGAAAATATTGAAAATATTTCGATAACGTGTCTCTAAATGGTTAATTTATCATCAACATTGAACTTCAACTAAAATATATTATTGAAAAATTTATTTATTATTAAACTTTCCTACAATAATGAGGCTAATAGTGTTCACCAGAGACGTGAAAATTGGTGCTAACGTACATAAAAGCAATCTAGACAATTTTGGGAGACGAATTCTTATAAAAATCTTTGGGGGTGTAAAATAGAAAATTTCTGGCGTCGACCATTATAATAAGGAAATCGAAAACATGTATGGTGACGCAGTGCTATAAGGGAAGGAACAAAGACCCAGGGGACGCCCAATAGTCAGATGGAAAAATAACGTCGTAAATGATGCCAGGAGATTATATGGAATATATGTAATTATTAATGGATAGAGGAGTTTGGTAGGTTTGAGGAGTTTGGAGGTTTGAGGAGTAAACATTATAATTGCAATATGAATGAATAATAATTTGTTGTTGTTTTATTGAAATTTAAATGTAAAATTGCTGTATTTAACTTAATACGAAAATTAGGGCACCATTATTTTATTTTATTTTAATTTTTCACTTTGATTTTCACTGGGTAATTTTATTACACTGTATGTATATATAAAATCCTAGATAACATTAGTGATAATTATAAAAAATTATCTCCCAACCACTACTACTACATAGACCATAGATGTAAGAGAAATAATATGTAAAAATTTAATTTTTTGCTTTACGAATAAAATATATCGTGAATAAAATGAATGCACATATGATCAGATAAACTAAATATTTAATTTGTCTGTGATAGATGTACATATACACGCGGACTTGTTAATGGTATTATTTGTTATACATATGTATGTGCTCGTATAAATTCAAAAACTTGTCAAGGACTATAGGTTAAAAATATTTACCTTTTTTTTTTACTTTTTCGTATATTTACATTTAATAATAAATCATGTAAAATTTGACAGTATCATTTGCTTTGTAAATAAATTTTTGATCAATAAATGTTGTCAAGTATTAATTTCAATTATGCTTGCTTATTAATTTCAATTTGTATGATGATGGCAAATAATTATATTATATAATGCAATCTATCTATGTACATAAAGAATGTATACATATACGTATATGTACATATATGTAGACATTGAAAGATATTTAACTATCATTAGTAGGTAGTAGATTTATTATTCAATAACGTTAAATATGAGTTCAATTAATGCTTTTTTTTTTCAAAATGTCTAATGAATTTGTAAGTGTACAATAAAATAACACCCATCACATGTATATTAGTATATGTATGTAACTGTATCAATTCTATAAATCAAACTGTTTTGATACTCTCCAGTAAATTTATGGTATATACGTACATATTGTATATTTTTACATTTATTTATTATTTCTTTTATTCTCATTTTCAAAACAAATCAAGTCAATTTTATGATAAAATTATTTCGTTATACAATTTGTCAAAATAAAAAAAAAATTGGTTTATAATATGTTTTTGAATTTTTTTTTTATATTTATGCATTCATACATACTTATTTGTATGTACCTATTTGTGTTTGCAGTCATAAGTGCATATAATGTAAAAATCAATTCACAATAAGCACACTCATTGTCAAGATTGGATATTTTTACTAATTTGCATTTATATTTCTATGTAAATAGAATCAGAATATATGTATATGTACATATATGTAAGTAAAATAGCATTATATCCTTACATATATGTGCCCATGTGTACTTACTATGCATGTCCTACATATGTATATGAGTGAAAATACATGCATACATAAACGAACGATAAAATGTGTTTTACAAGTATTTGTAGAGAAATGGAAAAATTAAATTTTTAGTACACAAATATATTTGTAATAACATATATTGTAAGCAGTAATAAATACCAAATAAAATACATATACTCGTATTATATATTCAATTTTGTAAAGGATATACAGTAGATGTATGCATGTGTACATGTATGTAATGTTATTTTAAATACATTGTTTTATTTTACGCTTATTTTAACATAGCATGACACCCAATATTATAATATGTACATTTATATACATACATACATACATATGTAATTTAATAGACGACAATTGTCATGGTAAATAAATGCAAACACGTAGAAATTAACACATAAAATTGTCATGTAATTTGTGTTGTAGCGATTAATTTTAAACGTATATACATATACATAAATACATAATGTACACTGTAGATATGTTTTTTTTTGTTGTTGTTGTTGTTTTTGTTATATCATATGAATATCAAGTATATGAGTATCAAGTAATGTACATATTGTACTATGTATGTCTAAATATTATATATTATTTAAATAACGAAGAAGAAAAATAAACGTACTGCATGAATGAATGAATTTTATGTATACCTAACGTAACGTATATGTACATATTGTGTTTATTTTACAAGATTGCATGATGCATTTAACTAATGTAGATAATATACAAATCGCATATTATTGCAAACACACGTTTTAAATAATATTCTAATATTAAATTGAAAAATACCATCGGTGGTATGTATATGGAAATACGTTTATTCACTTATAATACGCGTGTACTGTACATTATGTAAATTGAATTGAAATTTTTTTCTTTTAAATTACAAAAAAAAAAAAAATTAATAAATTAATTTCAATAATTTGGTATACAAAAAAATTAAAAAAAAAAAATATAATTATTCGAATAGTGTGTGGACATAGTATTGCATACATGTATCTACATTTATGTACTTAGTACTTACATGTGTATGTATATTGTATACATGTGCAGTGTGCACATACATATGTACCATACATTGAATGTAATATTATATATGAAGGCAATTTGTAAATTATTTGTTATTTTAGGATGAAATTTGTTATTGAAAATTTTACCATTTCATCAGTATTTTATTTTTTTTTTCTATTTTTTGTTTTGGTTATTTTAATTTTTTTTTATTTTTTTTTTTAGGATCAATGTCATGATCATATTACGTACATACATACATACATACATATGTTTGTATATGCAGTTTTATTATGT
The DNA here is from genome assembly GCA_951394055.1 of Villa cingulata. Classification (NCBI taxonomy): domain Eukaryota; kingdom Metazoa; phylum Arthropoda; class Insecta; order Diptera; family Bombyliidae; genus Villa; species Villa cingulata. Next base: position 12,179,829 of record OX596018.1, on the reverse strand, counting down.
TGTATGTCATATGCATATATCTAATAAAGAAAGTAAAATATGAATATACGATATAGTATTATGGTATTATATTATAAAATGAGTATAAAGAATATACCAAATAACACTTCATTATTTGTGTGTTAAGTGGATATACATATATGATAATGCGAGGTCGGAAGTTAAATTGATATTTCTTTAAAAATGAAAAAAAACGATAAATAATTTTATTTCATTTATTTAGTCATACAAATAATGAAACAATTAATTGTTGTTAAAGTGTCATCACGAGCACAATTAGCTACGACTACTATATTATTTATATATTTATTTTTGTCGGCTTGAATATTTTGATACAATAATCAACTCAACTGAAATAATTTAAAAATGTGTATAGCATTGCCAAATATTGTAAAAAAATTTGAATAATTTTGGTTTTTCTATTTATCGCATAATTATTGTACAAATAATATTTAAGTTTTTTTTTAGTAATCTTTTTCAGATAGACTTGATCATTTAATTTGTACTTGTACAGTAGTAGTATGTATACATTTCCGGGTAATTGTATGAAAATATTTAAAAACAGAATTACTCACATTTAATTGTCATTAAACATTTTCAGTTAGAAAATTCATATTTTTCTTAAATTTTGCTTGGTAATACTCTTGAAAGCAGCATGTGATAAAATCTCTAGAATTGGAATACAAAGAATGATTTGTGGTTGGTTAAATACTTCATAATATACTAATTATTCTTCTCGATTGTGTTATAATATCATGGCATGGTATTCTATTACTATACATATATATATGATATGTGAATGATGTTTATTATAACACATTACATATATGAATATATGGATGTATATATATGTATGTGTATGTACAGCTTATATACGCACGTTTCAAACACCCTATTTATTTTTATTAATGAATTAATTCGTTTACCAAGTGTTCAGCATAGTTTTGTTTATAGTCATGATCATTATTTAGCAACAGTCAGTATTGATGTTATGATCATCGTTTATTGAGAGCATTAAAAATCTTAAATACATATTTCAATTATGGATGTTGTATATACGAGTATAAGATGATGTTAAAGTAAATTTTAGAGCGTACAAAAGCAGAGTAAAAATAATTCGTAAAACTGAGCACATTATTAGATAATTAATAACTGAAAAATGAAAGTATTTATTTCATCATCAGCAATTATAGTGATCGCGTGTGTTATGAATCAATCATTTAAAAAAAGGAAATTTAAAACGGAAAATAAAAAGTTAATTAGAAAAAATTGAATACATAAAATTAAAGTTTCATTTTGTTTAGTTCGATTTTATTCTTATTTTATTTTTTTTTTTCAAATTTTCGATTATAAATAACATTTTAATCAGTAATTATATAAATTTAGTATTTTCGCTTGTAAATGATGGATTACGGAAATCAATTATCATCATCAATAATTTTTGATTTGAATTTCAATAGTAGTAGTTTTAGTTCAAGTGAAAATGAATCGATTGGAATTGGTGGAACAACATCACTATTAAATAAAAATCGAAATCATGTAAATGCACGGGAACGTTTTAGAACACAAAGGTTTACACATTACATATTTTAGTTTATATATGTATTAAGTTTTTTTTTCTTTTTAATTTGATATCGAATAAAATTGAAAAATATAATAATTCGTTTTTTATATTTAATTTTTGTTATTCATTTACATTTTATAGTGTTAATTCAGCATTTTGTAAATTAAGGCATCTAATACCGACTGAACCTCACAATAGAAAATTATCAAAAATAGAAATTCTTCGTCTTGCAAAAAAATACATTGAACATTTGGATGCGATTATTTTAACAGGTAAGTGTATACATAATTATCTAGAGAAAATAAGTATCGAAAAGAAAAAAAAAAGAAGGTATTGGGAAATAATTTTTTTTTTTTTTAATCAACAGGTGATTCAAAACAACCATGCATAGATTTTTATATATCCAAGGATGATATTTCAATAGATAAGCGTTCAGTAATTTGTACATTTTGTGCAACATTCAAACATAAATGACAACAAATTACAAAATATGTTAAATCTTGAATTAATGGAAATAAAATAAATCACAAATAATTGATTAAATTCATTTGTATGTATTTTTTTTATGTAATATTATATCATTTATATTTATTTACATAATATTTTTTTCATTTTTATATAAAATATTTTGATTTTTCAATTTTGTACTTTTTAATATCGAAATCAAAGCAGTTTTTTTTTTGGTTTTTAATTAAAACATTATTACATATAAATTTAATTAAATTAAAAAAGTGCGAAACAAATTAAATACATATCAAGCAAAAACACATTTTTTTTTTATACAATTTTCATCTGTAAATACAAATAATAATATTGCAAAAAAAAAAATGTTTCCTTGTTTTTTATATTAATTTATGTTTTTGTATAATAGTATTGAATTTGCAACATATCTATAATATTTATTTATATATTATTTATGTATTAAGTGTCTGAGTATATGTATATTTTTACATATTATATCAAATATTAAATATATGTGTGTGTGTATACGTATTTACAAAACAAACAAATAAATATAACATTTTTTGTTATAAATCAAATAACATATAATTACTTATACAAATAACAAAAAAAAAACTCTGATTTGCATTTGAATTTTTGATTTTATTTCAAATTTTTTATAATTTATTCATGATAATAATTTTATATTATGCTAGTATGTGTATAGTATATATGATATCCTTTTATGATTAAATAATATTTTTTAACGATTATACACACACACAAAATTTTAATTCAATTAATTATTATTAGTATAGATTTCAATCATAATTAAAAATTAATTTCATAAATTCCTTTTTTTAGTTATAATTTTATTGTTAGTAAAAGTGAATTCAAAATCAAATATTTTTAATTATAATTTAAAACATGTATTAACATTATTATTGAATATGTGTATTTAACAATAATTCTCAAAATTTCAAAAAAATTGCATCATTTTATATATTATATTGGACAATTTTTTAAAAGATTTTTTTTTTTTTAATATTTACTAAGTATTTTTTTCTCTTTTTCTACTATATTGTAATGATAATAATTCATGTAATTTTTGTTTTTATTATACTGTGCATTTCATTATATAACACTTATCAATATGATTAAATTTTAAAAAACTATAGTTTTCTATTTTTAAAGTGTTGAATTCTCTTTAAGTGTTGAACAACATTTCTCTCAACAGTTTTGTTGTATATTTTTCTATTATTTTTCTTTAGTCGTAAAATAATTTTAGAATTTTTTATTTTGATTGATGTTAATTCAATTAAAAATATTATTATTGATAGTAAAATTAAAAATATATAAATTTGAAAACATCCTTTAAGATCATTAAATGATAATTTTTGTGGAACTTCATATTTCATTAAAACATCAATTTTATCATCTAATCCAGTTGTGTTAGCTATTTTCGATGTCCATAATTGAATTAAACCTGTCGATAAAAGCTTTGAAATTAATTTATTAAATGTTGGTTTTAAATATGAATTTTTCTTAAAATATGTACAAAATGGACGTGAGAAAAAACTGTTTGATGAATAATTTATTGTTCCATTTTTATAATGTTGATTATTGAAATAATTAATTAGTAAATAAGATTCAACTGTTAAAATTTTAGAATTTGATGATTGCATTTGCTTCAAATAATATTCATAATCTAGTAATTTTGGTAGAATACTAAAAAAAAAAAAATAAGTTTGTTTAAAATTGAAAAAAAAAAAAAATAATGCATTTTAAAATATTTTTATACTTTTTATATTTTTCTAATGAATGAAATTGTCCCACCAAATCCATTAATGTTATTGGTACATACATTTTGTATCCATTTTCAAGCATTTCTGTTACACTTTTTAAAGGTTTCAATACTTCATAATCTTTAAGAATTTTATACAAAACACCAAGATAACCATTTCTCAAAATTATACCATAAATGAACCATGTAAATAATATAAGTCTAGTGGCTAATGCTTTTGGTAATATTTTAAGTGTACCACCATAAAAAATATTTATTAAATTTAAAAATGGATCACGAATATGATAGTATATTTTAAATTCATGTGAAAATAATTTTGTTTTATTTAAAAATCTTATTAACATTCCACCAGTTAGATAGGTAATCAATATCAATATCCATACACTATAATAGAAGGGTAGAAGTAATTTTTCAAGTCCTGTATATTGTTCTCCAACAGAAAATGAATAAACATATTCATTTTGAAAATAAGTAGCACTTGGCGTAAGTATTAATGATCTTTCATATGTATAACCGAATGCACCTATTAACATGTCATTATCACTATTGAAAAGCTGTATGAAAATATTAAAAAAAAAAAAAATAAGAAATAAAATAAAAATGAAAATCAAATTTATTATTTAATTTTTAAAAAAAAAAATAAATATTGTAATTTTTATTTACGTAATTTATTGCATCATCATGAGTTCCATTTTGATCAAAGACTCCATTTTCAATACAAAATGGTATGATAGTTAATGTAAAATTTAATAATTCCTTAATCGAATCTAGTAAATATTTTTCAATTCCATCAATTAATAAATCTTTATTATTTTCAGCCGAAAAATTTAAAAATATAAAAGGCTTAATATGATATGCAATCACATTTAAATTACAACCATATAACTGATCAATTTTATTCGGAAATAAATTTTCTTTTTTTACAAATGTATTATTAACAAATGAATTTATATGATATGGATGCGGTTCTCTACAGTAATCATATGAAAATGGACGATATGTATAAAAATCAATAGAATTTTCATGTGAATTTTCTAAAACGATATCAATATCAATTAAATACATATTCCAAAAATTTTGAAAGATATTTTTCAATTTAAATAGTTTAGCTGCATCATCAATATTAGTCAATGAATTATCTCCAATTATTACAGCTAGATAATATACTTCAATATCGGTATATTTGTAATTAATATGCGATATGATATGATCAAAAGATTTATGATCATCTAAAAATATTATCATCAAAATTCTTGAATCAATTTGATCTTGATAATCGATATCAAATATTTTATATGGTGTAAATTTACTTATTTCAATTACAACTCTATCTAAAATTGAATTAATATTTAATAAATTATATGATTTTGAGAATGATTTAATAAAATACGTTTCGAAATGTGGATTGATTTCGTAAAGATATTTATATGTTGAAATTATAGCATTTGCCATATTATGATTATTATCTGTTGTTTCTAGTTCAAATATATTACAGTTGATCGGAATGAAAATTTTACACAAAATTATTAAAAATAAAATAAAATTCATTTTCTTAAAATATTTAAATGTTTTAATTAGGTACCACATAAATTTTATTTTAAAAAAAATTTTTTTAATTTTTATTTAGTTTCAAGACTATGCACGTGTAAATGTCAGACATTACCGAAATAAATTTTCTCACTACTAAAAATCAAAGCGAATTAGTATTTTTGTTAATTACAGAAATTTTATTTCTATAATCAATTCATATTATATTTTTATTAATTAATTATTGCATGTGAAAAATGAAATGTACAATAATGAGCAGAAAATAAAATATTATTGACAACTTAAATTTTAATTGATTTGAAAAAGGTATTAATCATTCAACAATAATTATCAATATCATTAGGAAGTGAACGTATTTTTTTGAAATTAATATTGAGTGTATTTCAAAGTTGTTGTTGTCATTGTGCTAATAATAAAAATACAACAATAATATTTCAAGGATAGAAATTATAAACATATGTATATGTAGTTAATATATAAACTTGAATAAAAAACATTATTTTTCATTACCAACAGAATCATTAAGAATTTTATACAAAAAAAAATAAAATAAAATAAAATAAATGAAAAGCATGAGAGCATATTTCCTTCAGCTTTTAGTAAATATTTACATAATTTTGAGAGTTAATTTATTTTTATATTCTGTTTACCTTCATTTCATTCATGACTCATATACACAACATGTCTGAGATATTTTCTTTTTCACTGCATTCTGACTATACTATGTGCTGTACAAATTCATTTTGTAAGGTATAATACGAGTATATGTACAGCATATGAAACTAAATTGAAAATGTAAAAAATTTTATGTATATAAAAGCTCTTGAATCTAAATTCCCCGATTTAATTGTGTTATTTTTTCTTTTAAATTTCTTAGCTGTTAAAAAAAATATGTTGATTTTTTGTTACTTAAGTGTTTTTCATGAAAAATCTTAATGAAGAAAATAATTGGATATAATTTAGTATAGTAACAGGAGAAAAAGAATAAAAAAAAGAAAAGAAAAACGGATTTACCTATTAGAAGAGAAGAAGATTTTTTTTTTTATAGAACTATATACCTACCTAACTCTTTAAAGAATGAAGAAATATCCTGTTCGAAGTTAAGAATCGGAGAGAGCTGTAGCATACCATTAATGATGATTATGTACTGCTGTACAATACATATTATATTCAAATAATTATTATCATTGTAAATATGACAAGTGTAAGGATTATTAATTTTTAATTTATCGTAGAATATAAATTAAAAGTATAAGTAGAAAATAAAATGAAAATGTAAAAATAATAAATTTCATAAAGAATAAAAATGAATTGTAATGCTTTCACTATAAAATAAAATAATGAATGTGTAATTTTTATACCCATACTCATATTAATATGATAAAGATAAAAATTAGTAAACATAAATTTGTCAAAAAATATTCTAGAACTTCCAAAAATAAACTTTAAATATCGTGGCTCATTTATGAGACTAAAATTCCCTAACCGAAATTTCTGGAACCATCTTTGCACTTGGTTTACACTTATGATGGACTGAACATACACATCACCACACATCAAAAATGTTTTTAACCGCTCTTGTTGCTTTGTTGCTTTTATTAAATCCGTAGAGCATAATATGCTGAATATGCTCTTTGGTCACTTCCATTTTGACACTGTAAAATTTATTCCTCTAATTCACACTAGACACTTGAAAAATTAGAATAAGAATGAGGATATACTATAGACCTATAGATAATTCTTCGGTACTTATAAATATTGGTGGAAAAACCATGTCAAATAGTATTGTTTGTACCTGAACATGATTTTATGGAAAAACTCGCATTACTTTATTGGATGACCAAATACAATTCGTAAAATTACATGTTGTGAAAGTTTCAAATTATAGAAAAAACAAAAAAAAAAAAACAAATGTATTTATTTTTACAATACGTTTTATTTGAAATTTCAATGTCATACAGAGCATAATTAGAATTTATTGAAGCCATAATAAGCACAAAACTGAAAAATTTAAAATATATTTTATACACACCCATTACATGTACAAAGTAATACAAATAAGTACATTATTTATTTGAATATGTTATCAATATATTTATTACATTTATTTATTTATTCGTCATTAAAATAATTAATTAATTTTCGTATAAATGAAAATTTTATTGATAACAATTCAAATATAAATTGAACAATTGCAAATGATAAAAAAATAGCATGTACTTGTAATATACCAAATAATTTTGATGCTGTAATATTATCATGATCATTATTATTCCAACGATGTGGTAATTTATAATAGTTATTAACTAAATATTTTGGTTTCCAACATGAAAAAAAACCAGCATTTGATAATTTTAATAATATATCATCGATTGGTAATTTTAAATATGAATTTTTTTTAAATAAAAGCACAAGTAAATATGATGAGAATACTTCATTTAAGACATGTATTATATCATTTTTATTAGTATTTATTGAATTGTAATATTGAACTTCAGTGTCTGTTGTCAGAATGATTCCCTTGAAATTTGGATTTCGAAGTTTTTTAAAGTAATATTCAACGTCTTTATTCATGATTTTAATGCTATAAATATAAGTAAATATAATAAAATGTAAATAAGAAAATTTATTTTAAAATTTTTGACAAAAAAAAAAAAACAACAAAAAAAAATCCTTTTTTCTGTTCTGTTTAATGTAACTCATACATACTTATATTTTGTTGGAGAATAAACTTGATATATTTTTTTATCTGCTATTTTACTAATGTACATTGTGTAACCATTATTTAAAAATTCTTCAATTGTTAACGGTGTCCGTTTGTATTCACCTTTTTTTAATATTTCAAATAATGATCCTTGATATACTGATCTCACGATGAATGCTGATAATAGCCATGATAAAAAAAATGATCTTGAAAAATGTCTGGCTAATTTATATTTTATTGGTACACCAGTACAAATAGCTATAATATCAATAAATATATTCTGTTTTATTGATGGTGTAATAGAAAATATATTTTGTTTGAATTTAAGTAAAAACGTATTATAAAATTTTGTTATTAAAATTGTTATTCCAATTAGAATCCATATGTATTTATCGAATGGTAAAAAAGTTTTTTCTATTAATGAGTATTCAATCGGTAATGGTATTGCAAATACCAAATTTGTTTGAAAATAAACAATACTGGTACTTGAATCTATGCGTCTTTGCAAATTACCAAATCCACCAACTGATATATTATTCCTCTCAAATATCTAAAAAAGATTCAGACAAAAAAAAAAAAAATGAAATTTATTCAATCACTTTAAAAAAAAAATTTGAATCAATAAAAGTAAAATAATTGAATTCTATGTAAAAAATTTCTTAATTTCAGAATATTCTAAGAATACTTTTTCTACAAAATTACCGCTTTTATATGCTTTAACTCCTGAATATTTGGATGAAATATATTGATTTTTTTTAAAACATTATATTTGATTGTGAAATTTAATTTTTTCGATATAATTTTTAAAGCTCTTATATCGATGCCATTCAAATAAATAATATTATTTTTTAAAAATTTTATTGTAACGAATGGTGCATGATTAACAGCCATCACATTCAATGGACAACCATAAAATTGTGATAATTTATTCGGAAATAAATATAGTAATTTATTATCATCAATTTGAAAATTATTATCATTACAAAATCTATAATATAGAAATGGTCTCCATGTAAAACATTCTGTTTCAGTGAATGGATTATACGAATACATATCAATACTATAATTATTATTTATATTATTTTCAAATATAATATTAATATTAAGTATATTCAAATTGAATAAATCATGAAAAATATTTTCCAATATAATCATATCGGTATTATTTTGTATCAATTCAGTTACGATTATTAAATAATATCCATATACATTGAAATTTTTATCATATTTTAATGTATTAAATATTGTAAGATATGATTCATATGTATCAATAAAAAATACACAAAATACTTTATATGAATTAATTTTCATTTTATATTTAATATATTGTAATTGATATACAGTCAAATCTTTAATACTATACAAAATTTCACTTATAATTGTTGTTTGACGCTGTAAATTTATTAAACTATCATTCCATACCGAATTTATAATGAACATTGTTTGTGAAAAATCATTTTTATAAAATTTTTTTAATACACTAACAACAGATATTGATAAATTTGATAAAGATTTTTCTGATTCAATTATATAATTTTGATTAAAACATAAAATTGCATTTAAAGATGAAATTAAAATGATGAATAGTTTTAAATTCATTGTGTACTGTTATTTTTTATTTTTTTAAAATTTTTGAAATTTTAATATGAACAAACGATAAAATGAAATTTAAATTTGTAACTGAAAGAAATATTTTAAAATATTTTGTTATTTATATGTTTTTGAAACGATCATTAAAAATGAATTTGTTGTTTATTTCGTATGTATACATACATATAACCACAACCAAGAAATTATGTCATCCATTAAAAAATGTTATAATTCACATTAAACAGATATGTATCTAAAAATTTCTCTAAACAGTAAAATGTATCGATATACGTGATACGATACATTGAAAATTAATTAATTGCAGTTAATTGCAGTATAGAAATGAAAAATGAATTCAATTTATTGATTTGATGATTAAATGTCTGTCTGCATTTGTAATAAATGGAAATGTAATTAATTTTAATTCGCACATTCACATATTGTTCACAGTATTCATTATGAGATAGGATAAAAGGCTCCAACTCATTTATTTTAAGGTACATACATACATACATACTAATGCTCTATTCATATTATTTTTTGTGTTATAATTTCCATATTGTATGTTTATACATACTTATATAGGTATAGGCAAACATTTGATTCTATATTTAAAAATATTTTTATCATTTTTAAAATGACAATTGTTCTTTTCAAAAATATTTTACATTTTCATGAAATTGTTATAAAACCGAATTTGAAATTAAAATAAAATGGTACGTACATGTTAAAAGTGTAATTTTTGTTTTTACTTTTTTTTCTCAGATAAAACTTATCTCTCTCCGTCTCTTCTCTTAAAATAAAAATATACCATTAGAATAAAACATACAAATTACATACATATAAGACAAATCTGCAGTCGAAATTAAATTCAATTTTATTTTATCATTTATACAGATTTTTATATATAAGAATCATTGTTTATAGTTATCCATTAAATTATAAACGAAAGAAATAAGTAAAAAAGAAATAGTCCATTTAAAATTGGTTCGTATTTTTTTTTCTTCTTTTGTTTTTATATACGAGAATATAATAAGTTTGTTCAATTTAATTAAAATTTCACTTTAATTTAGTTCGGTGATGGTTTATAGACGTCATTGTTATTCTATTGTTGTTATTTTTTGTTTTTCACTTTACGAGGATCATTACATAGCTTAGTTGTGTTGTTATGTGTATATGTATCTTTTATTTATTTTTTTTTTTTTTTTAGTTTCAGATACATTCGGATGTGTATTATGTCCTCTCCTATATATATATATATATGTATGTATGTATTTACACATAATATTTTACAATTTATTGTATTGAAGTTCTAAATGATGTAATAAAATTGAAATCTCATTTAATTAAAAGCTAAAAGTTTAATATTATTTCTTCATGGTTATATTCTTTTCATGAGTGTTAAAAGTAAATAATGCTCGTATATGTATATATGTCCGCAATATTGTATTTTATTGTACATTGTACGTTGGTAATACATTGTATGTAAGTTATCTGGATATATGAAAAATGGATTGTATGATCTGGTCATAATCAAGAAAATAATATGGTAAGAAAATGTAAAATAAATAAAATAAGAAAATAACTTTTTTTTTAATTTGTGTAATTTATGAGAAGATTTCATAAAATTATTTTTTATATTTTAAGTAAAAAAAAAAATAAAAAAAAAACAAAGAAAGTAAGGAAGTATGTAAATGAAAGATAAATTTAAATTTGGATATGAAAATTATTTATATATTGTGTGGATGATAAGTTTATTAATGAGTACCTAATTTGAATCTTTGATTTGTTTCTAATCAAATTTATAATAAGTTTTTATTTTTAAAATTTAAGGTGAATATGAAAAACATTTTCGTTTGCTTTTAACAAAAAATATTTATTACAATACAAGTATATACTATGTATGTATTACATGTTTGCGTGTTATACCTAAAAAAAAAACATGTGTCATTGAAACTACTGTAGCTATAGTATAGAAAATTGATTATAGTGCTCTTGTATTGAATAAAATCAAATTGCACATGTATTTGGCTTGAAACAAATTCTTTTTAAACAATATCACCATCTATATCTTTCTACACTCTATACGTAGTATCAGTATCACATGTATTTTCCAGTTATTTATAACATAAAATAAATTACAAAATTTTAATATGTAAAGAAATCAATAATTTTTTTTAGTTTTGTAAATTTAATTGATATCATCTCCAAAATGAACATAATTGTTGCAAATATTAAAAATATTCCACATAATATGAAACCGCCAGCTATGTATGGTAATGATAATTTTTCTGGAATATTTTTTACTTTATTTTTACTAAATGAATCTTCTGATAAGAAAATTTCAGTATAATGATCGATTAATCCGCAACTAATTAATCTTAGCAGTACTCTATCGAATGTTTCAGTTAAAAATGAATTTTTTGGAAAATAAATACTCATCGGGAATGAAAATAATCTTTCCTTTAATATATCAATTATTTTGTCTTCAGTGTAATGTAACTGATTGAAATACATTACTTGAGTTCTTGTTGTTAATAAAACTCTTTTATGACCATATTGACTGATTATGTTAAGTGCTTTTTCCATGTTATCAAAAACTGCCAATGGTCTAAAAAGAATTAATAAAAAAATTTAATAAAAAATTAAAGATTTTTTACATTTATTTTAAAAATGCTTTTCAATAAATGAATTCAATTCAATTGAAAAAATTTTTAAATAAAGAAAAATTTTAATCTTTACATTTGTTTACCTGAATTCTTTTTGTGGAAACCAATCAAGAAATGCTTTTGATGCAACTGTCGCATAAATTTCATATTTCTGATCAATAAGTTCTTGAATTGTTGTTGGTTGACGTTTTTGTGTTGCCTTGTGTAAAAAATTAAATAATGATCCTTGATATGCTCCACGTAATACAATTGTCATTATTAACCATATCATAAAAATTGTTCTAGCGAAATTTTTTGTTGGTAACGAATAGACAACACCACCAGAAAATACATTAAACATATTTAAAAATGGTGCATTTGTCTGTTTACCAATCACAAAATTACGATATTTTTTATTCATCACATTTAAAATTTGTATTAAGAAAAAACTAATAACGAACATACAACAGATCAATAACCATATTTTGTATTTAAATGGTAGAAAAAGTTTTTCGAATGAATTATATTGCAATGGCGGTGATATTGCAAATATGATAGATGTTTGAAAATAATTTATACTTGGATCTAGTATTCGGTAACGCTCGTATGTATAACCAAATCCACATATTGTTAAATTGTATCGTCCCTCTGCGATCTAATAATAATAATTATATAGATGTTTTGATTTAAAAATTAAAAAATAAAAAATAATAATAAAAATGACATAAATAACCATTTGAATTGCACCAGTTGATGATCCATTTGGAAAAATTATTCCTCGACTGCTAGTTTTTGGCAATTCTACATAGATTGGTGTAAAATTCATTTTTTCTGATAAAATATTCATGACCATACCATCAATTCCACTTAATACAAACGAATTTGTTGTAGAATTTTTGTTTATAATGTATGTATGTGGTGGAAGATGCCATGTAAGTACACTTAATGGACACTTATGAAAATTGTATAATTTGAATGGAAACAATGATGTGATATTATTAATATATTTGTTATCGTTAAAACTATTTATTAGATATGGTACAATTTTATGACAATGTAAATTTGTAAAAGGATAATATGTATAAACGTATATTGTTTTTTTATCAGTACTTTCAATTAAAATATTTATATTTATAACATAAATTGTCCATAAATTATATAAAATTTTTTCAACAATTTTCATTATATCAATAACATCATTTCGAAATTGATTCGTAATTATGACGATTGTGTAAAAACCTTTTATATCATATATTTTTGTTGTTTTCATTAAATTGAATATTTTTATAAATGACATATAATTATTATCAATAAAAAATAAATTTTGTATTCTTTTTGAATCACTTTTTTTGATTTTATTCACATCATCGATGTAACAAAATATTTTACCATTTGTTTTTCGAAACATATTTTGTATTAAATAACTGATAGTTGGTTGATAATATTTTTTTGATCCTTCTGTTGTCGATATTGTTATTGATAATGCTATGGATTTTTTTATATAAAATTCCAAAAAACCATTAATTATTGCATTAGATAAAATTGATGATTGATTAAATTGATTCAATTGTAATGTCATATTGATCAATTCTAAATGAACAAAATTTAAATTAAATAAATTTGATAATATAAAAAATTTAAAAATTATTTTCATATTTTATTGTGTTACTTTTATCGTTTGACTTCAAATTTATCACACTCATATATACATACTAGTCGTAATATTTATTTAATTTAAAATGAAAATGTTTCAATCCAAATCCAGATATGGTATACATAATACATTTATTGCACATATGTACAAGTAAATGAGTAAACATTCAATTAAAAAATTTTATTATTTATTTTTTAATTTTATGTGAATGTCAATACATTACAAATTAATTTTTATTTACTTTTATCAGATATGATTTGAGTATACGTTATATAATGGTATTCTTTTATTTTGAATTTTAATGGATATTCAATTATAGGTTATGTGTGTTGTAATATAGTAGGAAACATGAAAATATATGCAATTTGTTTAATGCATATTTAAATGTAAATTTTTGTAAATAATAATTATCATTTTTATATTATCTGGAAAAATCTAAACGAATTCAAATGAAAAATTCATGTAAAGTATAAGAAATTTGAAATCCTCTATCTATTTGATGAACGTATAGAGGAGTGTTAAATTTGTTTTATTATTATTTTAACTTAGTAGAATAAAGTAATTCATATGTATTACACGTATATAACAGAGTTTTGTTTAAAATTATAAGAGAAAATTTGAATTTATTTTAAGAAAATTTAAACTTGCATACATTTGTGTAGACTTTCTTTCTATTATTTTATTGTTAAATATTTTCTTTCCTTCGTATTTACCACTCTTAGAAGCACAGCGCCACGAAAGTGATCTAAAGACTTTATTACTATCATTTGTGCACTCACAGTTTTGATGTGGATTATGATTTGCAAACCACAGAGTTGCTGGTAGAGAAACAAGCTCATTTACATTATATTGCTTCTGCTTACACTCACCACACTCACTGATCCATGTATTTTTAGAATAATCATGGAATGATTTAATAATACAATACTTTGAGTCATTTGTTGTTGTTGTCAGCAAAAAGACTAATCACAATCAGCTATTCCAAGCTCTTTTTTCTCAGTAAGCTGGTACTCATTCAAAGCTGAGGGTAGTGAAAGTTGAAAATAGGTAACGAAAAATTAAAAACTTACCGTTGAATAGGATCGAATACGCACATACGCACCATCGAGATCAGTAGTCGAGTTGCTCTACCACTATGCCACCGAACCCCCATAGTTGAATATAAATGTATTATGTTGTATGCGTTATTCTCTCTGAGTAAATAAAACTCTTGTAAAATAATAAACTTTTGAATATAATTACATAATTTAAATGTATTATGCAATTATTAAAAATTTTAGTCATGTTTACACACATATCGTTTTTAATAATAATTATAATTTCCACATATCGTATATAGTATTGTAATTATATAAATATGTACATATACATTTTATTTACAAATGTATGGCACGTCACGTGTATATATGTTTGTGTATTATATCTCAACAGAAAATATATTTTTCAAAGTACACGAGTCATTAAATAAAGAATGACCATTAAAATTGTGTAATATAAGTCTGTCAGTTTAATTAAATCGTTATTATGGTTCTGACAGCTAATGACTTTCTCTATAATTTATAAACATTTTTTTTTTTCATTTCATTTTTATTTTTGGTTTTACTTAATTTTCCATTTCGTCATATATGTACGAGTATGTATATGTATTTTTACTCTTAGATTTTTTTCTTTGTAAGGATCATTACTCTTGGAAAATTTATTTTATCATATCCTCTATCTCCCTATACATAGTTGGTATACGTTATGCGTTGATACATACATAAATAGTATTTTGATATGCACATAAAAAAATTTAATACGTCAGATAAATTGAGTGATAATAAATTAAAGACTTTGTACTTCTTTTACTTGTCATTTTTTTTAGTTTTATTTGCAAAAAAAAAAAAAAAAACAAGAAATTAAAGTTTTTTAAATTGATTTTTCTCTTTTATTAATTATCATTTTTAATGAAAAATTTCATAATATGTTTTAAATCGCAAAAAGTTCTATGAACTTTGAAATATTTAGATTAAAGAGCTGAAAGAACTTAAAACGAGCGATGTTAAATATTTAAATTCATTTTTTTTTTGCTTATAATTTTTTAAAATATTTTTTATTATTCACTATAAAATTTATATTACGATTTATTATTAAACTCTATTAATGATTTTTTACTTCATTTTTGTATACAAAATAAATGATTCGTTCATTAAATTTTATTGTTCAGAATGAAATAAAATTAAAGCATCTGACAAAGTGTTATATATTACGCATAGTATTTTTTAAAAAAATATTATTCTTTTTCTTAATTTTTGATTTTTTTAGCATTAAATTTTCCCTAAAAGTACAAAAAGTAAAGGTAGAAAAAATTTACAAAAAAAAAAAAAATGAAAAATGAAAAATAAAATCAAATAATCTTCAATTAATGACAAAGTATATCAAAAGAAAGTGAAGATAAAAAAAGACAATTTAAGTAATATATGAAAAAAAAATTAAGTAAGTATGTGTTAATGTTCATGATAGTCTATGATATGCTATGATTGATTGATAATTTTTTGTTTCTTAAGGATTTTTTCAGGAGACAATTTGAGGAAAGAAATAATACATACTATACGTGTATACGGACGAAAAAAAAATACGTAGCGTTAACGGCATAAAAATCTAGTTATTACGTTGTTATTATCGAAATGATTGAATGTTTTCTTATCAAACAGTGAGTATTGTAGATAAATGATAATATATCAAGGAATCTTTAAATCCTGAAACTGAAAATGTAAGCATCATATAAGAGAAAAATCAAAATAATTTCTTCTAGAAGATGGCATTCAATCTTCATTAGTCTGAATATTGATGACATTCCTTGAAGAAAAAGTTTTAATGGCGAAAAATTTTTTTATTTCGACAATTTCTTCATATACGAGAATTAACTTTTTTTTTGTGATTATTTTTTTGATTATGGTGTAAATATTTATTTTAATGTAAATATTTACTTTCTTGTGGTATCAAATTTACGATTGCCGATAATTAATTACAGAACGAATAAATTAAAATTTTTTGATTTAACCAAAAATTGTTGTGTTTTTGTGATATAAAAAATATTTGCAGATTTTTCTTATGAGAATTAATTTAATGCAAATTTCAAAATATGTATACTATATACTTTCCAGATTTTTTTATATTTTGAGTTTTCCTTTCTGAGTCAGTATTCAAAGATTTTACTAAATATTCTCTTTCAATTTCAAATCATATTCAATAGCAGAAGGAAATATTTTAAATAAATAATATAGCTATAGCTGTTTGAACACGAATAATTGAAAATTTCAAATTTTATTTTACAATAAAATTTTTAAAATCATTATAACGTTGATTATTCAAGATTTGTTGGGCATGTATATAGTATTTTTCATTTAGAAAATCTTCAAAAATTCAATTTATTTAAAAAATCATTTTAAAATCGATCTCATACTTTATTTGAGGGGCTTGAATAGTCCGATGGTTGTAGTGTCGGATTTGTACACTTGACGTTCTGAGTTCACACCTCAGCCAGGGCACTATTCTCGCCCAAGTCGATAATTTATTCAATTAGCAATGTACATCAGTAACTGATTACTGGTGATAATGAAAAATTATTAAAAAAAAATTAGCTTACATATGTACATACGAGTATATGTACGAGTATTATTAACATGCAGTGATATTAATGAGAGTTACAAAATGAAAATGTTCGTATCTGTATATTTAATAATTATAGATGTAGTTAAATGTTCTACATTATGTACATACATATGTACTTATTTTACAAAGTTTTGATAAAAGCATTTTTAAGCAAATCAATTTAAACAAACACATTATTTTTAATACAACAACTACAACAAATTTTGACTTTAGGTCTTATGAATGTGTATTATTTATAGGTCAGACAGATACAATCTACGTCTACATCTTAATACGTATATGTAAATAAAAATAAATACAATTTATGCATGTGAATGAATCAAAACAACAGAATATCCTTATATCCTTTTATGTATATATATATATTGTGTAGATATAAATTTTTAAAATCTATAATCTATAGATATAGATGTCTTTTATATGTAAGTATTTACATATGCATGTGCATTTAAATGAATGAAATTGTCATGTATCTGTTTTCTAATTGAGTGTAACGATATAATAATAATATAGTCAGTTATAAACAACTATTTTAGATGTGGTTTCATCTTATTAAATTTACATATATGGATACGCATTAAAATTTTCACAATATGTGCATTACTATGTGTTTTTGTTTAATTGAAAATTCGTGTTGGATGATTTTATTATGATACTCTATTGTTTATGAGTATAGGTTTCGATATATGTACATAGAAACGACAACATCACATATAATCCTATAGTAATGGAAAGCTAATTAATATTGACAGTTTTGCAATTAAATTCATGAATGCAGAACGAAAACAATCATTTAATGTAGTACGAATATATCTACTCGTATGTACGTAGTATAGTCGAAATGAATTTTATATACATACATTACATATTAGAATATTTTTTCAAAAAATAACTTTTGTTTATTAATAAATTTTTTTTTCTTCTATTTTAAATGCAAATATTATATTGAATTTTAACTATAATTACCTACTTACTAGGTGTACATGAAAATTTAAAAAAAAATGAATTTTATATATATTAATTTATTAATTTTTCAATTAATTTTAAATATCTGAAATTATTTTTAATACTCCATGATGAAAACATTTAAGACATCATTTTTATTAATCATTTATAAACACTTTCTAAACATCTTTGCAGGAAATGCATTCGTATCGATAGTATTTCAATTATGAATATAAAAATTGATAGAATTATTAAAAAACCATAAATCTGATATGTTCCAAGTAAATTGTATATTGTTAATTTTTTGGGGAAACTAGCTTGTGTTTTTGTCTGTGCACCATCACGAATATATTTTTTTGACCAATGTTCAATTAAACCGCTACTCAAAAAATTCATTAGAACCGAATCAAAACTTTTCTTTAGATATGAATTCTTTTGTAAATATAGTACAATTTGTTGAGAAAATACTTTTTCCTGAATAATATGTAATTTATCTCGGCTAACTGGATATCGATCCATATATGTTGCAATATATTCTTTTGGTCCTAATACAGCTTTTCTTTCGTTACTTTTTTGTAATAATTCAAAACCATCAATTTCACTGCCATTCATAATTGTCACTCTCTTCTGAATATATGGAACACTCTGCAAATGTTCGTAAACAGAATCCGTAACTAAAATTTCATAATCTAATTGAAGTAAATCACGAATTGAATTCGGTGTAAATTTTTCCTGTTCAGATTTTATGAATGCAAATAATGCACCTTGATATGAACTACGTAATACTAAAGTAGCAAGTAGCCAAACCATTAATAAGAATCTAGCAAAATTTCTAGATGGTTCAGGATCGACAGCACCACCTAATACACTATTAAATAAATTTAAAATTGGTGATGTATTATGACGTCCAATTATAAATTCTCGAAATCCATCTGTTCCAATGTATTTGAGAATGACGATAATTGCAAATCCAATAAAATTAACAAATAAAAATAATACCCATGTAATAGTACCGAATGGGAATATTAATCGTTCAATTGGTGAATATGGTAGACCTTTACGTGTCACCAAAACGACTGGAACTAAATAATATGTCATAGTCGGTGTAAAGACTCTAGCTCTTTCAATTGTATAACGAAATCTACCGATTAAGATGTCAACTTCACGTTCTTTAAGCTTTAAAATAAAAAAAAAAAACAAAAAACATGAGTAATTTTATTTATTATTATTATGACTTTCGAAATATTCAAATTTTCGATTTTCATTTACCATTAGAAATGTACCTGTCGCTGTTCCATTCGATTCAAGAGTTCCTTTCTTCCATTTGACGTGATTCATTCGAAAATTTAACTTTTCCGCTAATGTTTCTAACATATCGCCTTCAACACCAATTAATTCAAATGAATTAATCGTTTGATTATTATCTCTTTTTGCTGTTGTTTTGGATGTTATTAATTTATTTTTGAATACTGTATCAATGTACGGCATATTATTCCAAGGAGATACTTTAAAATGACACGAATAAAAATTATTTGTTTTTTTTGGAAATATAAAATTTTTTCTATTAAATTTATTTTCCATAAAATGATTTATGATAACTGGTGTAACAATATTACAATCATATTTTGTATTTGGATAATATGTATAAATTTGTATTAAATTCGGTATAATTTCAACTAGAACACTAACATTAATTATTTGCAAATATCGACAATATTTAAAAATATTTTGAATTTCTTGCAAATAAACGTTAGATGTTGTCGATGATAATATAAAATAAATTAAAAAATATCCATCAAAACTGAAATTATTTAATGATGATTTCACGAAAATATTTCTAGAAAAAAAAAACACATAAAAGATTTAAGAATTAGTTAAACACTTGTACATATTTTTTTTTTTTTTTTGAATAATATGAAAAATTAGGAAAAAAAAACGAAACTATAAAATTACCTAAACGACATTGAAGAATCGATCAATATTAAACTAAATTGTCTTGGAGAATCTAATCTTACATTATTTTGTAAATGATCAATACGAACTGATGAGAAATTAATATATTTAATAAAATTATTTAAAATTGTATTAAATTCATTTCGTATATGTATTTTTGTATTTGTTTGATTATTTGAAATTTCAATTAAAATATCAAAACAATTTGTAATATCATTTTCATGAAAAAATTCTCTGATCACATATAACAGAGCATTCGATATGCTATTTTGTTCTTCAATCATTGAATAATTGAAAAATTGTACAAGAAATTCATATTGTTTTAAACATACAATTAAAATAACAAATATATATTTACTATAATTTTTCATAATATCATTTGATATTTTGATTAATTAATATTCGAAATTAAATATTTACATATAAGAATTTTATTATTACTTAGTTTTTATTAAACAAGTAAAATAGTGATTTTAAATTTATTCAATAATTCAGATATTTTTGCACATATAAACTATTAATGCTTGTAAATATGTTGTATGTGAAGTAGAAAAAAAATATAATATATTTTTCGTTCATAGTCTCTTGTTAGACTGTTGAAAAAATATCGAAAGACTGAGATTTAACTGACATTCATCAATGCATTATATTTAATATTCTGAAAAATATATATACATATACATATTCATATTATAATATTTACTTGTAAATTACATATTTGAATAAACATGTATATAGTATCTATGTGTATGTGAATTTTTTTCATACGTGTGTATAATGTAATATGTAAGTACTTATACATACTTACTTACATGTAAAATTTATGCAAATAATAATAATATTTAATGGATTGATGTTTGTAATTTTTTATTATAAATAATGATACATAGTATATAGTATATACTTTATTGAACTTTGCCTACTTTATATAATTACGTGTGTATATTATTTATTTATTTAAAAAAAAAACATTTTTTTTATTGTCGAACTAAATGGATTTTTTGTTAACATAAGTAACTTAATATAATAGCAGACTTTTATAATAAAAAAGTTTTTATTTTGTATGTAAAAGGTTCGTGATAATCACCAATATTAAATATTTACATATGTACATACCTATAGTATATAAAAAATAAATTGATGCAATTATTATAGTATATGAAAAAAAAAATAAAAATAAAAAAAGCAATAAGGATATACATATATAAAATATAATTATAATAAGACAAAAAGTATTGTGTAAATTATTTGATTTTTTAGGTGTATTAAATATGTAAAACGTACATGTACTAAGTATAGGGTTTAATTTCTTAATGTATCAATGCCGTATTCATATAAAAATATGCGTTTTGAAAAGTTCAAATATTGAAATTTCAATATCAAAATAATGCCTTGTATTTATCCACGAATTTCAAAGTTTAGATATCGAAAATGTCTCTATAATTTTATTAATCAGTACATTAAGAAAACTTACCACCACATTATTTTGATTTTTATTCCATATTAATTAGATTTTGATGGTAGGTTTCCAAAAAAAAAAGTTTCCGTTTCCTATTTGCTATAACGGACTAAATTTTTAGCGGAAGACATAAAACTTCTTATTTTTAATTTATATTCTAGACACATCAAGCTTGAAATAACACAATTTTACGAATTTTTTAAATTCATACATTGCAATACTATACAGTTTTTGATATCAATTAGGATTCAACTGTCAAATATTGTATGCATAAAATTTAAAATGACATAAAAAATTAAATAATTTAATTACAGTAATTGCCATTTTTGGAAAATGAAAATTTGAAACTGAAATTTCCATTCCGATTTTAGTATTTTTTATTGGCTTTCAGCCGCAGTCAGTTGATTTTGTTCGACTGAAATCATGTTCAGATCGAAGAAAATACACACAATTTCAATCTCAAAAAAAAAAAAAAAAAGAAACGTTTTTTCAATGTAGATTTATCTAGTTTATTAAATGAATTAGCGGAGAATAACTTAAATATATTTTTAATGTATTGTTTTAATCATTCAGACTATGTATGTCAATGTGCAAACATATTTTCATATTATCCTTAATTTGAAATTATACATTCACATATAAATGAACATGAATGTTATCTACTACTACTGTAGTGTATATTGAAATGTTAAATACTCATTAAATTAAAAATTAAAAAGTTGAATTTTGAATGCATTAAATTTACATGAGAAATCATTGAATACTTTATATAAAATTGAAACATACACATATAATCTGAAGTATAAACATATGATTATGAGTGTGTAGGTATAGGAATTCTGTTATTAAGCAAAAAATATTTTGAACATGCAATAAATTGAAAATTAATTATTGTAAAAAAAATGATGAATATTTTAAAGGTTCTGAATTTGTTTATTCCCAGAGGGAAAATTTTATACGCCTTAAATAAAATTGATTAAAAATTGCTTTTAAAATGTTTTTGAGTTTAATGTGAAATTATATAAAAATTGAAATTTGAAAATTTAAGAAACAGATTTAAAAAAAAATTGTAGTAAAATTTATCTTTAAAAGAAATGACTGAACTTCCGAATTGCGGCCGCCAGCTTTTCAAACGAGACCTTCCAATAATGATACTTTGGAATGTCCTATTTAGTGTGGTATGTGTCTCCATTGCCGCAAATTCATCTTAAGGACGCAAACTACCCTTAAAAATTATTGGTCCAAAATGACGTGTTTTACGAAAACCGTTATTTCTCCAGATCAGGATCTTGAATTGATCTAATTAGTTAATATACCATTTGAAAGAGAACTTCCTGCTCTATTTGTCACAGTTTATTTCTCTTCAATCGGATTGATCTCCTGATCTGGAGAAATAACATAAAAACTTCATAAAACTTCATAAACACGCCATTTTGGACCAACAATTTTTAAGGGTAGTTTGCGTCCCTAAGATGAATTTGCGGCAATAGAGACACATACCACGTTAAAGAGGACATTCCAAAGTATCATTATCGGAAGGTGTCGTTTCAAAATCTGGCGGTACCAATTCGGAAGTTTTCCCAAAGAAATGACAGAAGAAAAATAATGACCCAATCAATTATTTAACCTTTACATTTTCAGTTTATTCTGCATATTTACATTCAAACATTTTTTATAAAGTTTCCAATGATTGTATGGATTTATATACATTCAGCTTGTTACGAATATGTTTTGATTTTGATTTCAAAACAATTTTTTATGTAGAACTTTTGTGTTCATAGAAAAGAATAAAAATTATCCTTGAATTTGAAAAATTATCAGATAATGTACCTATTTATTTAATGTACATGCATTACATAAAATGAATACCTTAAACATATTTTTTTTATTAAAATAAAATAATTCAAACGATTACATATGAATTATTGTAAATGTATTACAATAAAAATAAAAGTAATTTAATGGAAAAATAATGAATGTAATTTGAATTTTTGATATAATATTTTTCTAATGTGCAATTGAAACAAAATAAAATGTGTATATTCGTTATATGTGTGTGTTCGTTTATGTTTTCTGTCACCATTTGTGTATGCACAACTTGATTTTTGACCTTACATTCATTTTTTCTACATTTATTGTGAGTAAAATTGTCTCATTGCATAAACATGCATTTTTATTACATAAATGGACGTGCACAATATAACTTTCGATATCACAACTGATATATTTTTCAGCATGAAATATAAATACTATATTAAAATATCTTCAATTATTGTGTTTGTGTTATTTTTCAAATGTTCATTTACGAATTCTACAACGAATAATGTAGTGTTTCCAATTAATAGTGAAATTCAAGATGATAACGAAAATATAACTGAAAATGTTTTGAATCATAGTTTATTATGTGATGTAATTGGAAAATATTTTTTATCAGAAATCTATGATTTACATATATCGTATCGGTCATTAACAAAAAATATTGAATCTATCCAAAATGATATTGTGACACAGATTTTAAAAGAAAACTATTTAATTAAATTCACATTGAATTCATTCAATAATTCTGTGACTAATATTCCAAATTATTACAATTTAATTATCGCTGATTCATATGAATCATTTAGGTAAATTTTATTGTTTACATTACTTGAAGAATTTTCTATAAATGTTATCTAGTAAATTTAAAATAAAAACTATAATATGATTTACTATTTTTTTCTCACAGAATAATTTTATCAAGGATGAGATATGAAAAATCTAGTTTAACAGTCGGTTACTATCTTATATATTTATCCTTATTCAGAGATGAAAATTATAACGAAATAATTATTAAAATATTCAATGATTTTTGGATAGAATACATAATAAATGTGACTATAATTATTTCAAATGCTTATAATGAATTTATTTTCTATACATATTTTCCATTCACTGAAAAATCATGTTTTCAAGTCAAACCTACAATTATTAGTAAATTTTCGAATTACGATACATTAACAGAATTTAAAATATTTCCTAGTAAAACTTCGAATTTTAATAAATGTCCAATTAAAGTTGCATTATGGAATACACCACCTTATATTAAATTGAAAAAAAATAAAAAAAAAGAAATATCAAAAGTCAGTGGAATCGATGGAATAATTTTGTTGAATTTAGCTCAGAAATTGAATTTTTGGATAAAAATTAAAATTCCACCAAATAATGAACAAAGAGGTTTGGTTTATGAGAATGGTACATTTACAGGAGCTTTTCGTTTGGTAAAAAAAAATGTTATTTGTATTTCATTTTTTTTTTTAAATAAAATTATTTTATATGATTTTCCTTTAATAACATTTTAGTTAGATCAGAATGAAGCAGAATTTATGATTGGATGTGTACGTTGTTCAAATTTACGTTCAAAATTCTTTGAAAATTCACAGCCATATTATCAATCATCTTTTACGTTTCTTATTCATGAAGGACAACAAATTGAATCATTACGACAACTTGTTTTACCATTCACTTATAATACATGGATAATATTTTTATTGTATTGTAATATTGCGATAATAATAATAACTGCATTGAAATTCACATCATTCAGTATAAGATACTTTGTGATTGGTAATAAAAATTCAACACCACTTTTGAATTGCTTTTATGGACTTATTGGTGGATCAATTCAATATTTACCGAGAAGAAATTTTTCTCGATTCATCTTATTGTTGTGGATTGTAGCTGCATTAATATTACGGTCATCCTATCAAGGAATATTATTTGATTCGATTCGTGTCGATCGTAAACAAAATAATCCGAATACAATTAAAGAAGTTTTTAATAGAGTTGAAAATTTTGTTATGTCTACAGGTACAAATGATGCTTTGAAACATTTGATTGATAAAAATTTTAAGAAAGTAATTGTTTCTTTAAGATCCGATGTTGATTTAATTAAAGATATTAGTAAAATTGTAAATGATCATCGAACAGCACTTGTATCTTTAGTTGATTTTTACATTTATCATTTAAAGCAAACCAAAAAAATTGAGAAAATACACATTGTCAGAGAAAGGATATTTTTCCAACATAATTGTATATATTTTCGGAGAAAGACTTGCTTAAAATCGGCTTTTGATGACGTATTAATGAGATTTTCAGCAAGTGGTTTAATCGACAGATGGATGTCATTGTATCTGAACAATAATTTTCATCATACGAATGAAAGGAAAACTCAAAAACTTACAAATCATCATTTGAACAGTGCTTATAAAATATATTTGTTATTATTATGTGTGGGATTTATTGTTTTTCTTATTGAACTTTTATCTAAAAGATTTCTATGTATTGCAAAATTATTTGAATTTTATTACAAATAAAATAAAATATAACTATACAAATAAATACATACTTATTATACCATACATACATATATGAATCTGTTATTTGTAAATATTTTGATCTAATTACTAGATTTTATGGAATAAAAGTTATAAATAATTTCCAGAATGAATACTAAAAATGATGTTAACATTAGAATAAAATAAATTTCAAATACACCATTAATTTGTATAAATTTAAGTGGTTGCGGATAATTCACAGGATTATTTTTTGTGTTCTGTGCATGAGATTCATAACGTGATGTCCATTTATTTATTAATCCGGAACTCATCAAATTCAATATGACATAATTAATACGATCCAACATGAATGAATGTTTTTTACTTAAATAAATTACTAATTGCTGTTGTACTACTCTCTGTTTAACGACATTCATTTGTCGTCTAGATTCAATATTCATTTCTAAATATCTTGAAAATGAACCTAATGGTCCAAGTACTGCATACTTTTGTTTATCATTCGATAGATATTTTGATTTTAGTATATCATAAATTTCAGATTGACTTGAATTTATGGTTATTGAACATTTTCTTAATTCTGGTAAACCAACTAATAATTGATAGATATACGGTGTCATTAGGATTTTATAATTATTATTGATTACTTCGTTAATGGTGGCTGGTATAAATTTTTCACGATTCGAACGTATGAAATCGAATAATGCACCTTGATATAATGTCCTTAATATTAGTGTACTTAAAAACCATGTTGTTAAAATGAATCTAGCAAAATTACGTTTAGGTAATGCATGTAACGAATTACCTAGCATAATACTGATTATATTCATGAATGGTGTCTTAATATTACGTCCAATAATGAACCAACGTACTGAAGTTTTTGTAATTTTCAATAATAAAACAATTATTAATCCAATTAATTTAACGAATATAATAATTATCCATGTTTTCAATTTGAATGGATAAATTAATCTTTCGATCGCTGTTAAAACTTTACCGGGTCCAACAACTAAAACAATTTCTGTCATATGATACGATTGTGTTGATGCCAAAAAAGGTTGTCCAGCTTTACGTAATCGTCCAATTGCAAGACCTGCTCTTTCTTCAAGTAACTGAAACAAAAATAAAATTCAAATTGTAATAACCAATTAAAAATTTGTAATTATAGTAAAACTCACAGTTTTATATGTTCCTGTACCAGTACCATTTAGAAAAAGTTCTCCTTTACCTTCATTTTCTGATGATCTCAATAAAATTATTGAAAAATTCAAATGTAATGCAACATATTTTAAAATTTTTCCTTCGATACCATCAAATCGTTTCGGACTATATTCATTATATTTTTCCGTATTTATTATAATATATGGAGGATCATCATTTGTCGATACAATTATTGGACAATAATGCATATTTTTTAATTTAAATGGAAATAATCGATTTTGATCATATTTTAATGCATTATTTTTATATTGATTTATAATGATTGGTGCTGATGAATTACAATTATACGGTGTAAATGGAAAATATGTATAAATTAATATTTCATTTGTTATCGTTTTTATAATTATATTAACATTAATTATTTTCATGATACGACAATGATATAATATTTTTTCAATATCTGTATAAATACGAAAATGTTTTCGTGTTAAATATATTAAAAAATATCCTCTATAATTGAATGTATTTTTTTTCGATTTTTTATATTCGAAATAAAAGTAATCACTACAAAAAATAAATACATATTGCACTCAGTTTTTTTCAGAATTTTGTTTTTTCATTATTTTAATTTATAAATTATTTTTATATGAATTTATTATGTACATTACATACTTACATAAATGATTTATAACCATCCAATATTATTAAATTATAATATCTTTCGTCATTTGTTTGTAACTTTCTCAACAGATCAATACGTATTTTCAGGTATGTTAAATTATGTAAAATTTCATTTAAAGCGAACAATTCTAAAGCTTTATTTGATTCACCAGCAGCAGCAATAATGTTGGAATCAGATGATGTTGTTGCACTATTCATAATATTATCATCTTGTTGATAACAAACCAAAATATCAAGTAAATTTGTATAAGCTGGAAAAAATTTCACTATGGCATATGTTACAGCATTTAGAACATCCATATCTTTATTTCTAGTAATTTCAAATTTGTTATTGATTAATTTTGAATTTATACAAAAATTAATTATTATGAAATAAACTAAAAAAAATCGACTAATAAACATTCTCGATAAATAAAAATTATTGATTTATTGCTAGTGTAGCACGTATGCAACTCTTTGACAGAATTTTTTAGGCTTATACTACGAATATGATTTAAAAAAGTTTTAACAGATTTCTAACTATTATTGAATTAATTTCACGTAATTTATTGGTTATTTCAGTGAACCTTTTTTAAATGCTTACTTGCATAAGTAAATATGCATTTATTTGTATGTACCTAGCAAATTGATAGTTTAGATCATGGACGATGTTATTAAATAGCTTTTAGCACAAAGATAATTATTAGTTTAAAACGTATTATTTAAAATGATATTTACTCAGTCGTTATTGTTGCAAACAAATAAACAATTTTCAGTTTGTTTTAAAATTACTTACCGTGATTTGTATTTGTTTTTGTACAAGTTCAAAATCATACAAACTGTAATTTAATAGCACATATGATTTCTTAGCATTTGACAAATTTAAAATTATGGAATTATATTCATTCATTCGAATTTGACGGATTAAAAATTTATTAATTGATACAATACATACAAATGAATATCCATAGCTACATAATAAATGCTAAATAAGTGAGAATACGATATCATTGAACGATTGAACATGAAACTTTTCAACAAAAGAGAAAGGTAAAAGATTTTCAAGAAATGAGAATGCAATTGCAATCGAAATGGATGTAAATCATAATTTCTTACATATGTACATCATTTGTTTTTCACAAATCTATCAATGATTTTTCAAAACATCAATTTTATTCAGAACTAAGGTCAACAATTATAATTATGGTGTTCCGAATTGTGTGACTGCATTTTTAAAGCATCATTATTTCTATAAAAAAAAAACATTAAATTTTAATATTTTTAATGGCAAAAATATAAGTGTCTTATTTTAGAAAAAAAAATTTTAAAATTAAATATAAAGAAAATAGCGCTAATTATTTTATTTTTTAATAATTTGTCTTGTTTGTTTACGAAAATTTTCATTCTCTTATACACTTACACTGTTGAAATGATCGTATATTATAATATTTTCTGTTTATATTTTTATGTACATATGTATATACGTCTTCTTCTTATCAACACATGATTCAAATTTAAGTTGGAAAATTACCTTTCAGTATTTGCATAACTAAATAAAATTCTTTATCTTTTATTTTTCGTTTTGTTTTATTTTTATCTGATGTATTATAATACATATTTACTGTGATATAAAATATAACACGTATAATTTTATTCTCGTGCCATCTCGTGCTATATTGTTGCTTTTAGCTTAACGTAATCATATAAATATTTTCTATCTGTTATAATATTATGTGTGTCTGGGTGTGTATTTATTTCAATACTTTCTTATTTTTGAAATATTTTACACATTATCTTAACTTTTGTGACATTTAAATCACATCGAAGCATCAAGATTTTTCACCTTTTTCTTTTACACAAATTGTATGTATATGAGCACATAAGTATTATGTATATTTATGTAGTTTTATATCGTGAATAAAAGTATGTTTGTTTGCATGCCAGTAAAATATTCATATTTTATCATGAATGTGCATGTATCCGTATACATATAATATATAAGTATTTTATAAAGGAATTTCAGAAAATTCAATTGAATAACAGAAATCTTGTAAATCATCCTGTTACAGAGTAAACGTTCCGTAACATTACCGTTTCTGTTGTATAAACTGTATAAATGTATGCATGTATATACATTCACATACTATAAAAAACTTAAATATGTTCATTTATGAAGATAAGCATGTACATATTATATACATACTTATATGTATGTGCATATTAAATAATTCGAATTTTCCATCACACCATCGAAAGAACAAAAAAAAAAAAAATGTTTTCCTTTTATTGGGTGTTTTATTTAACTATAGATGAGATTACGTACTTATAACACAGGATAAAGTTAAGAAAATGAATCGCAAATATATTACATATAATATAAGGAATTGTTTGTTCATACATTTTTTTTTTCATTTTCATTTTTATTTGTTTTTGCTTTTTTTCTTGTTTTGGCACTAAGCTTTTTTCCAAGTAGACGAGAATTATAACATATTCTTCTTTTACTCCTTCTTCTGTGCTTGGTATATATGAAGATGTATTGTGTGTTAGATATATTGGATTTTTATTTTCATTTTATATTTATGCACATATTTATGCTTGTTTATCTTTTCTTTTTTTTTTTATTTATTTGTATAATACAAATTTATGAATATGCTGTTTGGGTAAGTATACTTATAAATGTATTTATGTATATACGAGTATAGTGTGTGCGTAAGTAATTTTTTAACAA
Source organism: Villa cingulata (assembly GCA_951394055.1). NCBI lineage: Eukaryota > Metazoa > Arthropoda > Insecta > Diptera > Bombyliidae > Villa > Villa cingulata. The sequence goes on along the minus strand of OX596018.1, from coordinate 12,148,985 downwards.
ACTAAACATTGATAAAAATAAAACAAATGGTTTACTTTGCTAAAAATCCCTTTTTCTAGTGTTCATCGTTTTAGTGGCAGGGTTTCAGTTTCAGTTTCGTCGAATAAGTCATTTCAAGGATTTCTTTATATTAATTTTTTTGTTGTTGTTGTCAATTTTACTTTATATCCTCAATGGAATTTTATAAACAAATTATACATGACAAGTGCTAGAATTTTTTGAAGAATAATTTTTTTTTGTTTTGTTTTTTTTTTCCTCTTTTTTCTTTATAACTTTCACAGGTTTTAAGCATTTTGTTTATATTAACATATTTTTTCTTCTTCTTACGTTTTCGTAATATTTAAAGAAAAATACTCGTCGTAAATATATAAGAATTCAAATAAATAAATATTCAGTACTATTTTATTTTGTTTTATTTTTATTTTATTTTTTATTGTTGTTGGGTATTATTTGTATATACTACGCACACAAATACAAATATACTTAGGTATACTTGTACATTTATATGACTACTAAAATTTAACAGAAATAAGTCCTGTATTTACTCAGATAATGCTTATATACTCCTACATTATTATGTCATGTAATAAGAAAATTCCGAAAAAAAACATATATGTACATATTTTGTTTGTGTTTAATTCAATTAGATAATGGAAATACAAATAGCTGTGTAAATCCAAGAAGAATCTTAAACGCTATTTAAAGAATTTAAAAGTGAATATTCAAAATTATTGTAATGTAAATCTGTATTTGTTATGATAGGATATGGAAGTTTCTGTTTTTTGTATATGAATGCATATAGAATTAAATGAAATTAGCCATGCGTTCGGTAATGTCAACTGCATAGCAGATGACAAATGTCGAAAGTTCGGTAATGCAGATTGCAAAGATCATACGTTCGGTAAAATCGATAGAATCAAATTTTTGATAAAAGCAATGCAGATAACGCAGGTGATAAGTGTATGCTGCAATCTGCAAACATCTATGTAGAAAGTAAAAAAACTAATTGAAAACAAAGATTTTGTTTTGTTTTGTTCTGTTAAATAGTTTTGCTCGTTATTATTTCACATTTTGTTTTCATTAATCATAATTTATATAAATTTATATAAATTCACTTTCTCCATTATTTCACTTTAATTTAAAAATTACTCTAATTTATATTTATTTTTTCAATCCGTTTTTTAATGTCAACTGCGCAGACTGCATGTTTGATCACACAAAAATCAAGTGTCTTTTGACATTAGTAAATCAATCATTCAATCCATCAATTGACAATATTTTCGACATTACCGAACGCATGGTAGCACATCGAATTCGATAATTACAAGCATGTAAAATTTTCTATAGTATAAAAATTAATAAGTAAATCTTAGCGTTTCACGTGTATTTATGTTTGAAAATTCTATTGTTACTTTTAAATGAAAAAAAAAAAAGAAAATATTTTCAATTTCTCAAAATTTAATCATTCATATGTAGATTTAACGTAGAATTTAATATTCGATTAATTTTCCGTACACCCGCAAAAATTGATGCAAATTTTAAATTAAATTCAAGTTCGAAAATAAAATAAAATTCAAAAATTTTTCACTTTATTGAATAATTCATACTTTTAAACGTAATGTAAGATTATCATACACGGAAATTTATCATCTGCTTATACTATAGTATATATGTAAGTATAAAGTACGTCGTCATACATGTACTTAAAAACCAAAAATATAAAACTTCAATTATATCGAATTATATAATAAAATGCTTTCATCAAAAACTTTTCCATTAAAGAAACCTCAGGCATTAAATATGTCTACACGATATACGAATTTTCAATTGTTCAAAAATTCATTATGAAATTTCATTTCTCTTCTTTTTGTTAATAATATCTCCTTGTTCATTTGCCTTTTTATATTTTATTATCTAAAAAAAATAGTCTTTATATTTTATTCTTAAATACAGTTTTGTTTCGAAGAAATTTTTAGATTCTGTAACTCATCAGATAGACGATATAGAGAAAAATATCAAAAATTATATTTCAATAATACGTGTATAGAGAAGAAATTATAAAATGCGCGCATACACGTTGTATTTATTTTTTGTTTTTGTAATTGTGGAATGAAAAAGTTTTATTTGCGGCAAATTTATGGAGAAATGGAATATGTATTAAAAAATTAACAAAATAAAATACTTTGGTTTTATTAAGTTTTTCGTTGAAGATGTAAATTTTAAAATAAATGAGTAGTGATATACATATGCAATTATTTGTGGTAGGAAATCTTGTGTTGTATATGCTCATGTAGTATTATATGAGAAATATTTTTAACTAATTTATAATTGAATTTAAATTTCAAGAATCGAATTCATTTTGGAAAATTGAAATTATTGGAATTAAATGTGTGTGGTATTTTAATTTATTAACAATTGAAAAGAAAAATGAATATTATTTGTAAATGTTTGAAAATTATAGTGATGGGAATTAAAAATTACACCAGTTATTTGTGTAGATAATGATATGATATATGATATGATAATATGTAGATATTTTATCACTTTTCGTGTTGAATGCTTTTGTGAAAATTATTTACCCTTAAACGTAACACATCACTGGAAAATTTGATCTTTGTTTTTGACATTATTATTGAAAATACTCCAACAATTTGTAATATTTCATAGCTTTACATATATATTTCGTACGTAGTACGTAAGAGTATGTACGAATATATTCATATTATTTTGAGTTTCATCTTCTAATGAAGCGTATTATGTGATGGCATAAAATTTGTTGGTTCATATTTTTCATCATACACTCATACACGTTTATATATCCATATAGCATTTACCTGTAAGAAGAAAATGTTATGCGTATTTATACTCAGTTTATCATTTTTTAACTTAATGATATGAATATTTTATTATCGCATAATGTATGTTACATACGTAATATTAAAAAAAAATAATAAAAAAAAAATGATGAAAAAAATATGAGGACAAGAATAAGAAAGGTATGATAATATGATATAAACTGTATGTAAAGAACATTTTCTTTTAAAATTACATTTTTATTTTTTATTATACACAGACACAGGGATAATTTAAATTTATGAATTTCACTATATACACATAATAAATAAATTTGTATTATTTTTAATTTTTTGAAAAATGAGAATGATATAAAATATATTTTGTAGAAATCTTCTTCAATGAATGCCAAAGCTCTTCTTAGACCGAATGCCAAAGCTCAACATAGAACGTAGCGTTCTACAAGCTGTAGCGCCATTGAAAAAAAGGAAGAAGAAGATATTTTGTAGATGCATATTTCAAAATTAGTTGGTTACAAAAGTTTTAATTAATTTTATTATAATTTTAGATTAATACTTAAGTTCTCTCTTCTTTTAAGAGCAACAATCTTATATCCAGAATATGAGACTATTCATTGTCAGCCAACTATTTTCTATCATGGTCATGAATACCTACAGGACCTACAATGATTTGAAACAAATTCTTTACATGATACATGATAGAGCTTAGTTTTTATACTAACTCTATACTATATGAAGCTTAACAGTATCTTTATGATTTTTGGATTGAGTAATTAACTGTCGGCCAGTAGATGCAGTAATCTTGAATCTATCTCTAGTAGGTGTCTAATACTAGAGACAGGCCTAAAATTAATCTAGATAAACTTATCCGGGTTATCTCTAATTCGGATTTATAAAGCTGAACGTGACAGATTGCAAAGTAGATCATCCCTAATGCGATCAGCTGATTTGTTGAATTTATTTATAACCACACAGTAACCACAAATTACTTTAAGGCTATTATTTTCGTGTTACTTGCGATTTATATATCGAAATATTTTAATTATTTTAACTTTTTTATTTTTAGAAACGTTTAATTTGTAAAATCACTCATTTCACACAATTTTAATAAGTCGCTAAAAAACAAAATACATAATAAATCAGAACCAGAAAACTGAACTGTCAATTTTTATGTCTTCTTCTTCCTACTGCAAATCCAGTTTATGTGGGTTATCCAGTTTTCAGAACTGAATTAGGATAATCTAGTTATACAACTGGATCATCTAGTTATTGTGATGACAGATATCCACTTTTATCTAGATTAACGACTTAATCTAGATTGGAATGCTTAGCCTGTCAGTGTTATAAGCTACCACTTCCAAGTTAATCTAGCTCTAGTAAGTTTCTAAGCTACCACTTCCAAGTTAAGCAACAGTAATTCATCATGATGTTCCTTAAAAGCTGATTGATGAAAATCGGAAAATTAGTAATGAAAATTATTTTTCTTAGTTTTAATTTTCACGGGAAACTAGCCAACGATTTTGTGATTGGTACTTACTACTTAGTATTTTTGTATTTTTCAAAAACCAATAATTCTAATGAAATTCGAACAACTTTGTGGAACAGTGCACTTTTAAAGTTAAAGGTCTTAAAAATATTATGAAATTTGTGAAAATGATAAATGAAATTCGTATTTTACCCAAGTATCATAATTTCCCAAAATATTTTATTCTGTGCACCATGTTTAAAAAATTTTTTTACATTTTTTTCTTAAAATAATCTGCGAAACAAATGATTTTTTTATAAAAATATTTTTATTCTTTATTTTTTCAGGAAATTATAAACATATTCTTTATAATATGATTACTTTTCAAATTCGTTTTATTAAAACACCTTTTTAATGGTTTTGGTTTTTTGTTCGTTTTTTTTCTTAAATTTTCTCAGTCAATTTGCTTTTCTTGTGTATTATTACATTATGTATTATATTATTTGTTTTAAAAAACACATGCATTATACATACACATTTTATTTGCATGCATGTACGCACATATGTACATTAATGTTCAAAATCTAATTTTATATGTGTTTTAATATTATAAATTATATCAAATTTTATGAACAAAAATGTTAAGTGTATAAAAATGAAAAAAAAAAAAATAAAAATACATAAAACGTGTAAAATTGAGTAATAAAATTGAATATTATTCATTGAAGTAAATAACATATATGATGCTATATTTATTATGTTCATGTGTGTTTCTAAAGGATAAGAATATATTTAAAGGATATATAATAAAAGCTTAAAATATAAGTATATGAATGAAATATGAGTATATAAACATAATAAGATTGTTATTATATCAAGAGTTTTTGAGTTTATTATAATATGAAGCTAAAGATATATTAATTTTACGGTATTTTCTTCTTCTTCTTCGAAATTGAATATTTTTGAAGATCTTGAACTGACTTTTAACTTTTTCACTTCTAAAGATACATACAAAAATTGATTATCACAAAATTTTTCATTTTATTTCATATAACCATATTAATTACGTTACGATCACTATAACAACGACTATTATATACGACAGTATATAAGTACTAAATTTCAACGATATCATTTATACTGTTGTCCTATTACCCTCCATTTTTAAATTATGGAAATGACCTTTTACATTCACTTCAAATTGATATTATCTTTTCAAAATTTTTCTATATGCACGAGTAATTTTCTATTCTAGAATCAGGTTTACATAGAAATTTCACAAAATGAACAAAAAAAAAATTAGTCCTTAAAATTAGAACAGAAATTCAATATTTCAAAAAGGAAAAATAAAAAAAAAATGAAAGGAAAATATCTTTCAAGTCTATTAAATAAGTAAGTTACTCTGTCAGTTATAATTATAATTTTAATATCCGAATATATTTAGATACAACATGCGGCTATTTAGTTTTATTATTCATAAAAGGCCGAAATATATTTTTTTTCAACAACAACAACAACAACTACAGTAAAAACATTAACCATAACACTAATTTGCATTTTCGATGTTGACGGTAATGGCTTTCTGTTGTTAATTATGAAAAAATGTATGTACAGAAAAAAAAAATACAAGAAAATTTCGTAACAAGGTTAAATTAAAAATCAAACTATGTATAGTATATGTATTAACTACTTAGTCTAAGCGATTTCATTCACATAAAATGCTAATAAGCACAAGAAAGTCTATGCATAGGAAATTTTCGTATGTACGATTTGTAGTAAAAGAAAAAAATAATAAAAAAAAAATAAAAGGAACAGGATGTCGAGTATTCACAGTCGTACATTATTTCCTTTCAATTAACCTGAAGTACTTCTATAATAATGTGTACTCATAATTTTCCGCACTTTTAAATAGTCATTAAAATTGTTGTGTAATAAGAAATTTATTGCAGCTGTAAGGCTGTAATGGAAACGTCGTATCATATGTATTAGAACAGGTATTAGTATAGTGTATACCCAAATAAAATATTGGGAACTTTTACTTCTTCAGAATACCTATAGATTGAAATCTGTTACTATTAAGAATTATTGTAGGGCGGGTAAATTGAATTGTAATGTCAAGAAAAATGAAAATATCACACCAGGAAATACAAATATGAGTACTAAATGATTAATTCATGTTTTCATGAATATATAAAAATTTTATCAAGATATGTGGTTAATTATGAATTGAATTAGTAGAATACAAAAAAAAAAAACACACTGGAATTAGTTTTCATTTAAAAATAATGAATGGCCGAAATTAAAAACTGCCAGTGATCCAAGATGAATTTTGAAAGAATTTTTAAAAAAGAGAAATATTTTGTAATTTAATGGAAAAACTTTAAGAAAACAATTTTTTATTTGAAAAGTTTTTTTTTCTGTTTTTCTGATGGTATATTGAATTACTTTCAAAAATATTTTTTAATAATTATCTAACGTATCAAAAGAAAAAATCGTTACAAAAAAACAACGAAATAGAAAATTATTTTTATCAGAAATTTTTTATTAATTCATAAAAAATGCATTTTTTTTTTCAAATCCATGCAAGACTGCAAGATATATTACATTTCATATTATTTTTTTCAATTATTCTCTGTTTTTATTTTTTCACATAAATAACGAATGAAGAAATTAAGAAAAATCAAGGAAAATTAAAAAAACAAAAATAACAATGAAATAAATTTCAAATGAAACGATATCGTTATAATATGCATCTTAAACGTAGTCTTTTTTTCCCACTTTCTTAAAAGAGGTATATAACTACAAGTTAACAAAACAAAAGTGAAAAGAAAAAATTTAATTTCCTTTGAGAATTCGAAAAAATTTCTAAATAAATATTAACAAAATGTAGGAAAAAAAAATATTATTACAAACAATCCTTTTTATGAATAAATACTTAACGGTTTGTAAAAGATAATTTTATAAGAGTTATGAGGAAAATAATTTTTTCTTTAAAAAAAACAAGACAAAAATGATATACATATATATATAAATACATATACAAATACGTATAGATGCTATAATGTACGAACGAGTATTTATAGTGTAAAATTGTTACATAATTTCCATAATGATAAAATACTGTAGACCATCAACATTATACAGTCGCTTTTGGCTCTGTGATTATAGTAAGTACTTTATAAATTGATTACAATGAAAATTAATATCGCTCAAAAAAAGGAAAACAATTAAAATCGATAATAATATTTCCCTCACTTATACTTACAAAAAAAAAGGAGAGAAAAATGATGAACATATAACTTTCCTCGAACTTGAATATTGTCTTTATTATAATCTGTTAATAAATTAACCTTGTAGCTATTGTATGTACGAGTATATGTGCGTACATAGTATCTTGTGTATACACACTACATAAAATAATTTTCTATTTAAGGAACTTTTATCCAAGTATAGTATAAATATTATGAAAAGATTTTAATTAAATTTTCTTACAGATTTTTCTTAATACACAACTGTAATACATACAAAAAACAAATTAAATTCAATAATTAAACACAGTAGGGAAAATATATATATTTTTTTGTCTATACTAAATATATATGTAGTATAAAAGTTTATATTATATCTGTTTGGTTTTTATTGTATGAAGAACGTATTAATTTCGCTTAAAGACAGTAAATATATAGTATATGAATTTTTTACCAAATTCAATTGTCAGCAGTGTAAATGTAAGCAATATGAATACAGGATATTTATGGTTTACATTAAGGTACCACCTATACTCGTACAAGAAGACAAAAATTGATCACATATTGATATTACTCCTGTACGAATATTTTCAAAAAAAAAAAAATATATATATACGAGTATATATTACTTCATGACTTCTGTACATAAAATGAAGAATTATTTTGCATAAAAAAAAAATTTGCACAATATGTGAATCAAATTCCTATACCGACACTGAACCATTCCTATGCATATAGTTTTCCTTTCGATACATTCGTATGTAGTTTCTTTTGAACAAAAGTCTCTTAACATCTCAGAATAAGATAAATTCGTTTAATATTCTTTTCTACTATATATCAACTGATTATACACGAACTTATGCACTTACGTATGTATGTGTGTATCGTGTATTCATATACGATCTAATTTCATACAACGTCAGTTTAAAACAAAGCAATTTTTTCATTTTCAAAAAATGATATTTCAAAAAAAATATTTTCTTGTGAATATTGATTTAATGCTAATTCATATATTTTTTTATACATTTTTCATAAAAGTTACAGCTGAATTACTTCTGAAATAAGAAATATTCAATACTCTATTACTCGTGTATTTTTTTTTATTTTTTGTAATTTTCTTTTATTTTGGTTTCAATATTTCGTTGTTTCTTTTCCATAATCAATTTCAGAAAATGTGTTAAACCATATCTCATACTCTGATAATACTTAAAATACCTTATCGCATATTGCTATTGAATTTGTGTTTTGTTTTAATATCAGTTATCTTTAATTTCATTTATTCAAAAAATTGATAACAGCTGTTTCATTTTGAATAAAAATGTATATATACACATAATACTTATGTAGTACACATGAATGTATTTATATATACTTATGTATGTAAGTACGGTGTAAGTGTATACCCATGAAAAAGGATTTATCTACAAACCATCATTATCATTAGGATTTTTTCCAGAAATATTCATCCATAAAACCAATTCAACCATAATCTGACCGAATAGAATTGCAATAAGAAGAAGGAAGCAAAACAAAAAAGAAAAGAAAAATACAGACAAAAACAATCATCCATCATGATGTAGACTAATATTCTCGAGCACTACTGTATATTGTAATCATGCATGTCAGTGTGTGTATGTACATGGAAAGAAGAAAGATCAACAATCAAGAGGGTCAAATCAAGTTAAACTGTTAAACGTTCCAAGCAGGTTAAACAGATGAGTACAAAAAAAAAGAATATTTTTTTAAAAAAAACGACATGAGAAATGAAAAAAAAAAGTGGTAAATTTGTAATAGTAGGATTTGATGAAGAAGAAAGAATATAAGAAAAACCATAAAATTATATATTCAACAAAATATTTTAAATAAAAATGTAAGTACTTACTCGTTACATTTATACTAGTATTGTATGTAAATATACATAAATCCATATAGATATATACGAAATATTTTACATTAACAAAAGTTATATACCACTACAGTACTTATATTCTATAAAAAAAAAAAAAACAATTTGAATTCATGAAATTTTAAAATAACATTAGAAGAAAAGTAGTAATGGCAGTATAAAGTAGTATAATACAGAATCAAAGTTTTCGCACTGTCTGGAAAAATAAATTCTTTTTCTTTTTTCGTTGCTAGATTGGTAAATTGCTAGATGCATAAAATTTAATTTTTCATCATCTATACACGTATACTGGTATACTCGTATATCTTACATGCAATGTTAACCAAATGAATGAATTAAATATAGAGAATAAAAATGAAAGAATTGTAAAAGTAAAGGAGTTATAATATGGATGGGTGAAAAAGGGTAGAGAATAAAAAAAAAAATTACAAAAATCAATTTAAATATATCTTGCAACTTTTCAAAAAAATTCAAATTTACATTTTGAGCAGGAATTAAACAGGAAATAAGTGCCAATTTTGTGTCTTAAATACATAAACTTTCGTATAATTTATACGTATACATAGTATGTTATGTACATACAGTGTAAAATTAAAATTAAATCAACCACTGAAAGCGCTATGTAATATAGAGATGATAGAGAGAGAGAGAGAGAGAGAGAGAGAGAGAGAGAGAGAGAGAGAGAAAGGGTTGTTCTTTATTTTATTATATGTATGCGGTAAAAAGGATATAATTAGAAATCTTTAATAAATACATTAACATTTAAGTAAATGTTTTTTTTTTTTTTTCATGAATATTAGTTCTTTAGTTTATTGAATTTTTTTTTATATTTTCCTTTTTAGTTTACTTATTATTTTACTGTTTCTTTTTTTTTTTTTTTAGTTTTCTGTTAGTCTGCAGATAACTATGGCTTATTATTATTGCATACGCTTTTTGACTTTTTATCTTTTTCTCTCTCGTTTTATTAATATTATTTTTTCGTATATGAATGCATTCATAATCTACAATACATATAAGTTCATTTCATTTATTTTAAATTTTTTTTGTTTTGTTTTGTTTAAAGAAAATTATTAAAAAATAATACCAAGAAAAAGAAACGACAAAAATACAAGAACGAAATAAATTTACCGTGAACAAATTTTTAAGAAATGTACTATGAAATATATTTATGTATCCGTACTACAAATTTTTGTTTTTTTATTCATTTAAAATAGTACACACCATATACATATACATATATATTAAATAAATATATACAAATAGTATAAGGATAGTATTTAAATATTTTATTAACGTTTCACATGAAAAATTTAAAACACAAATTATTTAAAATGAAAATTTTCAATTAAAATTATGCTTGTATTTTATTTTATTTTATATACATAGAAGTATACACTTTATTATACATAATCCTTTAGAAAATTATTCTTCATTTTCTTTTCAATTATATATACTGAAACTCTAAAAAAAATAATAAAATAGTAGGAAAATATAAAAATATAAACGAAAAATTGTACTACATTCTCTATACACTTACCTTTATAGCATAATCTAGTAGAGTAGTAGTACATAGAAATTGTAAAAATATTAGATATATATGATTTACTATAAGAATTTTCATTATTCAAATATTAATGGTATTCACTTAAGAAAATAATATTAAAAACTCGTATTAGAATAAATTTACACATAGGTTTTAAATAAACGCGCTGTTACGTATATTTTGTGTAATTCAGTAGGTAGTATTTGAAATCTTTTGTTATTTTCATTGCCAAAAATTTCATTTTGAAATACATATGTATTTTAATTACACAACATTTGTCTATGCTACGGTAACTATAGGTTCAGAATGCAGAATACCAAATTATCTACTAAACACAAACTAATAACTGAGACAGAGCTAATTGGAAGAGTTAAATTTACTAACTTATAACTATTAATTTACAAAATTTTATAAAAACGTGTAAATCGTGTTAAAATACACGTTATCTCGGTTTTCGTGATTTTTACTGCATTAAGTGAATACCCTTATTTTATTGTTTGCATAAATACGAATAAATTTATATACATAACATTATAGTTGTCTCTTAAAAATACACAAAAATAATTTCAAAGATTTGATATTACACCTAAAATGTAGAACAGTGTCTAAATTTTGAAATTTTGTAATATAATTTTTTTTTTGTTTTTGCTAGTATGTATTTGTTTTATATTTAAATTTAATCAGGACGTGTCAATCAGTATAAATATATGTATGTACATATATGTATATTTTCTCATACTAACGAGTATATAAAAGTATAGTGTGTATGTAATAGAATGAAATAAATTTATGATATTATATGTACACTGTATACAGATGTAATGTAAATGGTAATTTTATTCTTCATTATTACATGCATATTACTCGTAAATACAGTGCATCATTTTCATATGTACAAATATAATATATACTATTGTCACTTTATCAAAATAATTCTGAAGATAATACGTGTCTTTTTAGTTGTTTTTTTTTATTTTTTTTATTTTTTTTTTAATTCAGTTTTCAGTTTATTTATATGCATCCAGACAAACCAATTTTCTTTCATCAAATCAGCTTTTTGACTTTTCTTATTATTGCTTAACTATATCATTCATATAATACCCCATCTATTCTTATATGTATATATTCGTACATATATTTTTTTGGTTCTGCCTTGCCTTCATATATTATCAGAAAAATTTTCATATTTTCCTATAATAATTATATACATACATACATATATAGAACATATATGTATATACTCCTGCATATATGAGTAAAAGTATATGTAAATGCATGAACATATAAGTAGAAGACTATTATTATTCAAATCATATAATTTCATCAAGAACTCCATTCAATTTTCAGTAACTTTTGATTAATTTCATACAAACACATATACATATATTATTATTTTAATATGTGTATTATATATAAATGTGTGCTATTTATATATGTTTGCATATACATATATAGTATGTATATTGTAGGAAGATGTGTGTAGTGTAGATAATATACAATCTGGTATGCATATAATATAGAATATGAATGAATATATGTACGTAACTTTACATATTTTTTGAACATTTGAGAATACATCTTGTTACCATTTACACATCTATGTATATAAATAAATACATAGAATACATAATATATATAATATTTTATATATATATTTTCATCGTTTATAAATTTGCCTGCATACATATATTATATTTATATGAATAGTATAATATGAAAAGATATAATATGTAGGTATACATATCATATATCTTATACATATATATGCATGTACATTAATGAGTATAACTATATTTTCTAAAAACTTTGTTAGTATTTGATAAATACCTATATATCTATAAATAAGTTTATATGTATATACGAATGTAGCTAATTTTTTGTAGGATTATGTATTTGATTACGTATAGAATGATCATATAGATAATATTTAAGGATGTTCGAGAAAATAATATAAATACAATATATGCATATACTCGTATTACATACATGTATATCTATCTATATATGTAAAATATCAAATGTACATAACTACTAATATGTAAATGGTTTGTGAGTTTGAGAAAATTTTTTATCAGCAGTATAATGGATCACAGGGGAATGAGACCAGATAATGCCTAATATAAGCCATATGTGTAAGTATATAAATACAAGGATATTTTATTTGTTTAATATACATACTTACATATCTATATGTGTATTAATATACAATAGAAGTCTTTGCATATTATAACTAAACGACTTATGATCATTATAGATGCAAAGGCTTTAGGATTTTAGGTTATGTAATTCTTACAAGAGAATAACTGGACATACAATAGCAATATTTTATATTAAATATATTTTCTCTTATACTAAATACACCAATTAATATACAATACAATACATACATATGTATGTATATTCGTACATTTATGTTACGTATGTATAGAATATGTATTTGAAGTGATGAAACTACATTTCCATAACAAGAACAAGAATACACATGTTGTACGTAGGTAGTACATATTCTACATTTATACATGATGTGAATTTCGAAAAAAATTATAAATTTTTGAACAATAATAAAAGTTGTCATCACGTACAATTCATATAAATTAAATTTATAAGGTCATAAAATTTTTAATAATATACAATATTTAAATGAAGGACCTATAATATGTTGTAAGGTGTGTATGAAAATTCATTGAACATAACATATGCATTTACTTATTATATAATTTATTAAAACATAGACTGTTACATGAGATTTTTTTAATTTTTCATTTGCTAGAAATATGTGCACATATGTATGTATGACTATGTTTGTATATTTTTTTTTATTTGAATTTAGAATTAAAAAAAAATAATTTGAAAAGTTTATAAATATCTTTGGACGGAGATATATAGTACAATATACCATTGGCTTATAATAACTCGTGTATATTATAGATAGACAAATATCTCAATAAAATGAATTAGATCTTTGTTGTTACGACTATAGTTTTAGTTTTAATATTTATGTAGTTTCAAGTTATAACAAATCAAACAAAAGTCATATTTTTCTTTTTTCTCTGCTTTCAAAAATATATGTAAATGTTCGTTCGTAAATGTTGGAAGAAAGTGGAAAGTGGATAAAGAACAAATTTTCTAAAATAAATTATGAAAGAAATAATCATTTTTATGATTTATGTACATACTTACATACGAAAGTATATTTTTTTATGTATGTGTGCATTTAAAAAAGAGTTCACACACATACATATAATTGAAAGTGTTTTAGTTTAATAAGTAACATTTATTGAGTTTTTAGTCTTTTGTTTTTTTTTTTTTATTTTTCCAGGAACAGTAATTTACATGTACAATTCAAATGAATTATGAATGAATATGAATTCGAATGAATAAAAGAAAAATGGCTGGTTATACTACTTAGTTAAAAATTCATGATGTTGCATAATAAACATTACAAGATATTAAATTAATTTTTTCTTTGTTTGGAATAAAAGAAAATTTATATTGAATGAGAGTTGAAAGAAATAATTGTTTTTAGTGAATGTTTTTGTAGCGGTAATACAAAATATTATACACCATATTATACACCCTGTTAACAACAACTACTCATCATCTCTTATCAATTAGTAACAAGAGATGAGAATAGTACTAGATCATCCCACTTCTTTCCCAAACGTCGACGAGTAAACATATATAATATTATTAAATAAAATTATTATAATTATTACTTAAAAATACGGAGTTTTATTTTTACCACGTTTGTGATACCCAACAAAATGGTGACCCCGTTTAAAAATTTTAAAAATAATTAAAAATTTTACAATTTAATTATTTAAAAATTAAAAATTAAAAATTTTACAATTTAATTATTTAAAAATTAAAAATTAAAAATTTTACAATTTATAATTATTTAAAAATCAAAAATTAAAAAGTAAAAGTGCAATATTATTAAAAATTACATATAAAGTGCAATTTTATTATGTAAAAAAATAAAATTTACTGCACAGTACAAGGTTCAATTGAGCTGAGAAGTGCTAAAAAACAACGGATTTGTGATACATATTCATATATGTACGAGTGGTTTTGCACGTGATTAAAAGCAGATCTAGACTTATACGTGTACTTGGTTCAACTTGGTATAAGTTTAGTAATCTTCCAGAATCTTCTACATCACACAAAAAAAAGGGTTATTTAACAGCACCGAGACCTAGAGGAACGAGGCATACAATCAACAATCAACATATTTTTACCATATTTTTCTTATTATAATATAAAAATTTTCTTATTATACCTAATATATATTTTTCTTATTATAATATATACCTAAATAAAAATTAAAAATTAAAATTCATATTTTACATACATTTATATACATTGTTACATTTAAACATATATCGATTTATGCAATACAAATATCATACAAATTGAATTACAATTAAAACATTGATAACTTAAACAAATGTACATAATTGTATCATCTGTAAGTACCTGCAAAATCAACATAATATTAATAACAATATAAAATACATATAGTCACATCATCAGACAAAACCGTAAGTACAAATTCCAAATTTATTACTTTTTCTTTGTTCACCTAAAAAATTTAAAATTTTAAAGAATTACATTATATCAAATTTGGTATACATAATTTGATCTATTATATATAAGGTCTGTTATATATAATACGTGTAATACAAATTAATTTTAATTTAAAAAATTTTTATTCGATATACGGGGTGTTCATTCATGGTGCATTCAAAGTGTGTAAATAAATACGAAATACATAGTGCATATATGTACGTATATATACTATCTATAAGCATATATTATAATCACAATATATAAGTGTTATGTATTATATATATAGAAATTACACGAAATATTTATATTAAAGTGTTTCATATTGCATATTTTCTTACGTACAGTCGTTTTCAATATTAACATTATATGTACATATGTATTTAAATTATTTTATGAATAAATATACATAGCCACGATTAATGTTTTGATTGATCAAAGTAATTCGCGAATTTATTGATAATTTTTATTAACTATTGTCACTATCTTTACTATAAACATGTCTGTTGACGATACAAAAACTAAGGAATCAACGAGTAATAAAATGGATGAACATTCTTCACAGTTTATATCTACCCTTAAAATCCCTCCATTTTGGAGTAGTCGACCTGATTTATGGTTCATCCAAGTTGAATCTCAATTTAAAATCAAAAATATAACAACATCAAATACGAAATACGACTATCTAGTTTCATCGTTACCTACCGAGGTAATGGAATTGGTAGCAGATGTATTGATTAAACCACCTGCCAATGATAGGTATGAGAAACTCAAAGAACAATTATTATCTAGAAGTAGGGATTCTGAAGAAAAAAGGCTCGACGAACTTTTAAATAAAATGGACCTAGGGGATTCTAAACCATCCGATCTGTATAGGAAAATGGAATCGTTAGCTGGTGACAATACATTAGTAAACCAAAACCTTTTAAAAAAACTCTGGCTTAATAAATTACCTACAAATATACATACCTGTTTAATTGCAATAGACGGTTCACATTCTTTACCAGAACTTTTTACAATAGCTGATAAAATCTTTGATTCTACCGCTCCGAAGTCAGTTTCAGCAATCATGCATTCAAACACAACCGAACCTAAAGTCGATATCTCAACTCTTATTCAAAAACTTGAAGATAGAATTAAAAAATTAGAAACTCGTCATTCAAAGACAAGATATAGAAGTTCTTCACGAAATCGTAGCAAATCAAACACATCTAAAGAAAGAAAAACTCTTTGTTGGTATCATAGACGTTTTGGTGATAAAGCAAGCAAATGTACACCACCTTGTTATAAACAAAACAATACGAAACCGAATAGTAATCCAAAAAACGGGTAAATACATCTTCGTCTGCGGCTACGAAGAGCAAGAAATACCCTTGCCGCCTTTTCATTGTCGACAATCTTACAAAAATTTCTTTTCTTGTAGATACAGGTGCAGAAATATCCATACTACCAAAAAAACTTTTTCCACAAAATACTATGCAGTCTGAATTCAAGCTTATAGCTGCAAATGGTACGCCAATTAGCACATTTGGTTTCAAATCATTAACATTAAATCTTAATTTACGTCGTACTTTTGATCATGTTTTTGTTGTAGCCGCTGTAGACCACGCAATCCTTGGGGCTGATTTTCTTCACAAATTTAAACTTTTAGTAGATGTTCACAATAAGAAAATTATTGATGAAAAAACCTCTCTAAAAGTACATTGTATTTCACGACACGTTGATTTTTCTTCACCTAAATTATTACCAATGCAAGGCGAATATGGATCTCTCATAAGTAAATTTCCTTCTCTGATTTCACCTCCTGACTTTAATTCCGACGTTCGTCACAACGTAATTCACCGCATAATCACTCAAGGTGCTTTACCTTCGGCACGTGCTCGACGTCTCGACCCTCAAAAATTTAAAATAGCAAAAGCAGAATTTGATCTTATGGTAAGAATGGGCATATGTAGACCTTCGTCTTCTCATGTAGCATCACCACTTCATATGGTTCAAAAGAAAACACCAAACGAATGGAGACCATGTGGAGACTACAGGCAACTGAATGCAGCAACTATTTTTGACAAATATCCTTTGCCGAATATACAAGATTGCAATCAAAATCTTAAAAATTGCAAAATATTTTCAAAAATAGATTTAGTTCGTGCATATCATCAAATACCAGTTGCAAAAGAGGATATACATAAAACCGCAGTTATCACACCTTTCGGTTTATTTGAGTTCGTACGTATGCCTTTTGGAGTTAAAAATGGGGCACAAACGTTCCAAAGATTCATGAATGAAGTACTTTCTGGTCTAGATTTTATCTTCTGCTATCTAGACGACATTCTGGTTTCAAGCAAATCTGCTGAGGAACATAAAGAACATCTTCATGTTTTATTTTCTCGCCTGCATAAATACGGGATAAATATAAATCCGAGTAAATGTATTTTCGGTGTAGAAGAACTTGACTTTTTAGGTCATATTGTTTCATCTCAAGGAATTTCCCCTGCGAAAGAAAGAATAAAAGCCATTACAGACTTCCCAACTCCAGATTCTCATAAAAAACTCCAACGTTTTCTAGGAGTAGTGAATTTTTATCATAGATTCATTCCTAAAATAGCGGAGTTTTCAATACCCTTGTATTCTCTTTTAAAAAACTGTAATATTAAAAAACGCGTTAAGCAAGAATTCGTTTGGTCTGAGGTTCACGAAAATGCATTCAACAAAATCAAAAAAAGATTTGAAGATAAATTACTTTTAGTACACCCTGATCCCAATGCAAAGATTAGTTTATACACTGATGCATCTAATGATGCAGTGGGAGCTGTGTTACAACAACTTAACGGTTGTAAATGGGAGCCCCTTTCATTTTTCTCTAAAAAATTAAAGCCAGCAGAAACCAGATATTCTCCTTTCGATAAAGAGTTATTAGCAATTTATCTGGCTATTAAACACTTCAGGTATCTGATAGAAGCGAAAGACCTAATTGTATTTACAGACCACAAACCGTTGACCAATGTTTTATTTTCAAGAACCGATAAATCACCAAGACAAACACGACATCTTGATTTCGTAGCACAATTTACAAACGATATCAGATACATCAAAGGTAAAGATAATATTGTAGCTGACACTTTGTCACGTGCATCTATTGATTCTTTAGAACAATCATCACTTAGCATTCAAGATCTGCACAAAGAACAGTCTCAAGATAGCGAATTAAAAACAATAATTGAAAATGAAAATCACACAAGTTTCACTCTTAAAAAAGTACACATACCATTTGAAGAAAAAGAAATATGGTGTGAAATATCCACAGGTGTGAATAGGCCTTATGTCCCTGGGAGCATGAGAAGAATAATATTCGATAAAATTCACGGTTTGATACACCCTAGTATACGTACAACTAGAAGGCTCATAACTTCGAAGTATTTTTGGCCGAATATGAATAAGCAAATTAACGCTTGGTCTAAAACATGTATCAAATGTCAAAAAGCAAAAATTAATAGACACACAGTTTCTCCTTATGGTTCGTTTGAAATACCTTCTGGGAGATTTGAACAAATACATATTGACCTTGTCGGCCCACTTCCTCCTTCTAACGGCTACACATATATCCTTACTATAAAGGATCGATTTTGTCATTGGCCAGAGGCCATTCCTCTTAGAACAATGTCTGCAGAAACAGTTGTCAATGCTTTTGTTCGAAATTGGGTTTCGCGTTTCGGTGTACCTCGCTCTATTACCACAGATCAGGGAACACAATTCGAGTCATCCTTGTTCAAGGAAATGTCCACGATCCTCGGAAATCACCGGATCAGGACGACAACATATCACCCTCAATCTAATGGTTTCATAGAGCGATTCCACAGACAACTTAAAACGGCAATCAAAGCTTCTGATAACCCTAAGAAATGGTACTACACTCTACCCTGGATTCTCTTAGGTATCCGCACTGCCTTAATTGAAGACCTTGGAACTACACCCGCTCAACTCATTTATGGCCAAACACTTCGCCTCCCAGGAGAATTTTTAGTATCTGATATGCCACCAAATGCAATCAATCACTCTACAGCGAAAGAATTACAAGAATCAATCAAAGCAATCAAACCACAAATCAAACGACAAAGAAAACAAAACAATATTTTTGTACCAAAAGATATGGACAATTGCACCCATGTATTCGTACGGCAAGAAATATATAAAGGTACTTTGAATGCGCCATATGAAGGCCCTTATGAAGTTACCGCAAAACACAAAAAATTCTTTAAAATTCTTAGAGAAAACAAAGAACAAGTAATCTCGATTGATAGACTTAAACCCGCATACTTACTAAACCAGAATGTACTCACGGATGATACTATTATATCAACTAGAAATCAAAATAAGAAAAAAGTTCATTTCGTACTTTAAATTCATAATTTTCTATGATTTTTTCTATAATTTAACTTTAAAATTTTTTATTTAGTTTATAATTTCGAATTGTATCATATTGCGCTTACTAGTTATTTTAAAATATATATGTATGTTTATATATGTAAGTAAATAGTAAATTATATGTAAAGAATATTAAGAAAACTACATATAGAGATGATCTTTTTGATAAGGGGGAAAGAATGTAGCGGTAATACAAAATATTATACACCATATTATACACCCTGTTAACAACAACTACTCATCATCTCTTATCAATTAGTAACAAGAGATGAGAATAGTACTAGATCATCCCACTTCTTTCCCAAACGTCGACGAGTAAACATATATAATATTATTAAATAAAATTATTATAATTATTACTTAAAAATACGGAGTTTTATTTTTACCACGTTTGTGATACCCAACAGTTTTATTGGAAATTTTTGCATAATTCTTTGTGAATCTAATAGCCTACATCCAACGAGCACATCAATACCAATGTCACGGTATCTTTCAATGTGAAAAACTCAAGTAATATTATAGAAGATCTATGGTAAGATACATTGTGTCTGTTCTGTTTTGACAGTAACAGTGACATTGTCATTTATCTGTTCATTGGACTTAGGCTGCTAGTGTTGTTAACCTTTATTTTAACTATAATATATATTTTTTTTATTTAAATATATGTACATACTTAGTATACATTAAGTGCACACGGATACTCAGTCCATTATGGCACCGCCGATCAGTAATTCTGTCAGATATATCACCCATTTTATCATCAGTAATCAGTTACTGGTGTACATTGCTGATGGGAAATTAATGATCGACTTGGGCGAGAGTAGCTCGCTGGCTGGGATTCGTACCGTGATCTAAAGATATTTCAAAATGATGTGCATATTACATTTTTTGGATATGTGATAATGACTTTGATTCCTTCCCAAGGAGAAGCATACATTCCCACCTAAAAAATTTAAATAATTTTTTTTTTTTATATTTGCATCTTCCTTCTCCTTAACTTTTTGTTAACAACAGCATATCATATTGCATTTGCTCATCGTATATTTAAAATTTTCAGTATCAATTTTTGTTCCTTTTACTATAATATGGAATAATTGTTTTATGTAAAAAATTATTATCAAAATGATTAGTCATTTTATTTTTAAAACAAGAAGCATAATATTATTTTAATTATTCCATGTTATAATTTATACGAATAATATATGTATATACACTGGTGTGATTCTGTATATGTATTCAGTCAGTATTTAATATTTTTACAACACGTTAATCTTTATGCATTTGAAATTTGCATTTATTTGAAAGTTCATTTTCAGTAAATTTCTTAAGAAAATACAAATATGTATTTGTAGATTATAATCACAATTTATGTTATTATATACTTAATATACATTTAATAATAGTTATAGACATACAGATATGTATTTATATCAGCAGTTACATTAATTTATGCAATGCTAATGCACATGAATACTAGAGTATACTTGTATACTAGTATACATAAATAATGTACGAGTATATTACAATATTCAAATTACATATATGAATATGAAACTAGAATGATGTATGAATCATTAAAAACTCATTTTATAGTACAACAAATTTATTCTAAGAATATTTACTCTATACTTTAGTTAGTTAGTTATTTTCTGTTATTTACCAATATGTATATGCACACATATTGCTTGTTCATTATTGCAATATGGATACATGTATACGTATATAAATATATTATATGTTATATCTTATTGTAAGTATATTATGTATATAAATATTATCACATTATGATTTATGTACACATTTATGACATCCTGTTGTGATTAACAACACAAATTTCAACTGCATCATATTGTAATAATTAAGGAACTCATCATAACAATGACATGTTTTGCATACACATATGCATACATACATTTATGTATAATATATAATATGTAGTAAAATTGATATACTCGTACAAACATAATATAAAGTATATAATATAGGTATCGTATACATACATATATATGTTTGTGCATAGGTAAATATACATATTATGTATACATTTAAAACATTGGTTAACATTTTGTGAATTAATAGGATTCAATAAATCAACGCCGACGGTAATAATAATAATAATAATCATAAAATAGTGTACATATACAATGAAAATAATAAAAAGACTGAGTAATAATAATATTAATAACGCGATACGCAAATATTTATGCATTTGTGTACATATATACATATCGTTTCGTTATATATGCATTTACTATTACCATTGTACATTAATATTGTTGACATTTTTGAATGTAAATAAATAAATAGTAATAAAAATTATATAGGTACTGTATATATGTATGTGTATATTGAAAATTTAGAAAATTATAAAATAAGATTTGAACACCCGATAATTTGTAAGACCACCACAATCACCTCTTTACCTTACAGCTTACAGGCATTACGTATACTGTATACATTACAATGATTATTCATGTGTGGGATACTATGTGTAACGTGTATAATCGTATAATTTTAATAATTGTCATTGTAATTATCAATTTTTTTGCGTGATATTTTGATATTTCGATTTACAAAATAGTACGTGTATGAGTGTATGCAAGCGAATAAACATTCCTAGGCCATTATTGGTATATTTTAATTAAAGACAAGTATACAAAAACTATATTCTACTAATATTTTATTATACATATTATGTGTATTTTAATGTAATTACTATGTGCGTTTTTCATTAAAATTGCAATAAAAATACATATAATTTCATTGTAAAATATCAATATATTTGCTATTTATACAGTAATGAGCCTGTACCATCATAATTTTCTTTTGTCTAAATGTCCAACAAATACATACTTAAGTATTATAATTTTTCGTAATTTCAATAAAATGAAATTGAACAGGAAAACAAAAAATAAAAATATTATACATGCATTTTCTGGTGAAATTTAAAGGATACATACAATACATGCACACTGTACGATCTATGATGATTGATTGAATTTTAAATCAAAAATTCACATTTGTAAAATATACATACCGGTGTACTCTAAGTATCTATGATATTGAAAATATGATGCTAAAAAAGGTCAGAATACAATCGATTTTCTTAGAACGGAAATTGAATAATGAAAGCTATACAAAAGAAAATATTAAGAGGGATTTTTTATAATTTTATTTCTATATAAATATTCGATTTTGAATGGTAATATTTACTGCATACATTCATACACGCAGATTACATATGTATTGAAATCCAAATTGATATTGAGAATATGGTATATGAAACGATTTAAACTGATCAAATTATTCTCACAATTTATTAAATCTTCTTTGAGCAATATTTTTCTTGGTATGACAATATGTACAAGACAAGTATATAATTTTTTTTTGGATTCTTATTCCGCTACAAAAAAAAAAAAAAAAAAACTGAAAATCCTTTGGGGGTTCTTTTAATCTACAAATAGCATTGACAAAAGTTCAAGACAATATTGTTGAAATAATTCAAAAATAGAATACATATATCTTATAGAATTTTACATATACTCCTATATACATAATGATGTACATATGTATGTATGTAGATTTCGAACGTGCCTTATGGATATATACGAATTGATGAACATTGGTGGAAAAATATGTATAGATAATACTTACAAATGTGTAATATGTAATATTCACTTTCAATGGAATTTCCATTCTTTTTTTTTTTTGCTATTCAAATCGTTTGTATTTTTACTGTTATTATTGTCATGTCATGTCCTTTTTTTTACTATTCTTCACAACTTATAAACTCTGCATCCATATATATCACAAGATTGCTGTTGTATTTTTTATTTATTTTTTAAATTCGCTTTTCGTATCCTTTTTTTTGAATATTTATTTTATTGTTGTTGTTTTGCTGTATATATGCGTATATTACTTTTTCGTTATTGTTGATAGGACCTTTTGATTGTTTTCATTTCTAATACTTTTCTCAGCTAAAATATTAAAATTTTCATTTCAGTTTGTATATGTGATGATGTAAGAGAAAGTGTGTATATATGCTCTGTATGTTTGTTTCATATTTGTTTGTTTTTGTTTTTATTATAATTTCTTCTTTTGAATTTTTTTCAAGTTTTTTGGTTTTGTTTAGCACTAAAAACTTTTTTTTTCTTTTTACAAAAAATAAAAGATAAATATGAAATTCGTGAAAAGGACTATTTTTATTATTAAAAATTTCTCATCTTGATAACCGATCGTTAACTAAAAATACACATAAACCCATACATTTATACAGTTTATTTCTATGTGCATTGACGAAAAACTTCTAAAAAAGGAGAAAAATTGAAAGGCATAAATGGAAAAAAAAAATTCTTAAAGAAACAACAGAGATAAGATTTCATAAGAATATGATGAGCAAGACAAAACAAACAAAAAAAAGGATATAACAGGAAAAGAAATAGAAAAATAAAAATAACATTAAAATAATAAAAATCAAAATCATACAAAACTTATACATACAATTATATACAGTTATATTATGTACTATGTATACACACACATACATATGTGCATTCCTTTTCTGTAAAATATAAGAAAGCAATTTATATACAGATAAATATTAGACATTTAAAAGACCAAAAAAAAAAAAATAAAAAATAAAAAATAACTGAAATTGTAATAAAATAAAATCACAATAAAATAAAAATGGGATAAAAAAGGAATAAAGAAAAAACAAAACAGATTTCATACATGGCTCTAAAAAGAACCCACACCACAAAACATATAAATGCATTGAGTTAAAAAAAATTCTAATGGTATAGCATGTACAATGTGGTACATATTTGTGTGAATACTGAAATGCTGGTATGTTTTGGTTTAATGTAGTGAGTGGGTGACTACATATATGCTGTTGTGTTATATATGGAAAATGGCAAATGAATGAAACAAGGAATATAAAATAAATTTACTGGAAAGTAGTTCTGATGACTTTATTTGAAGTTCTGGTGTTTTCTGATAAATTGTTTGGGATAATATCCTTTTCGAAGATTTTCCTTTTTCTCTAAACATATACATTTCTTTACATTATTTAAGTATATATAATGTGCATATGTATATCTTCTCCTATATCTGTATATACAAAATTATCACAAGTATACATATATGGTATACAGCAAATGAATACCGAAGGAATACATATTCAAATATAAGTGTATTAAAATATAGGCTGAAATTCATAGAATTTTTTCTTGTTTCCTTTCATTGTCAATAAAACAGATTCTTCTGTAGATTGTATTATACATCATATAGTAAATAAATGTTTTTGATTATTCAAATATTTTCGAAATTAAATCTATTAACTGACTACTGGGAATGTGTACAAGTATTTGTAGAAATATTTAATGGAAAAATGTATGAAAATGTATGTAAGTATATACGCAATATAAATTTATGCGTTTTATACCCTATGTTAAGTATAAAATGTATAAATACAATACAATAAAAGAATTTTAAAATTACAAATTTGAGATACATTTAAATTTAATTTGAAATTTTTTCTAAATTTAAAAAAAATTAAAAGAAAACTTTTTTAAAGGAAATGACAAAAATACAAATTAAATTCAATAAAGATGAACGAAATGATGAAATTGAAATTGAAAAGAAATAAAACATTTCTTTTTTTTTTGCTTTGTAAAAAAGAATGATTGATAAAATTTGTTAATTCGCATTGATTCAAACAATTCTACACATCGAACATTTAAGTGTACGAATACATTTTCAAATTCACAAACATTTCTTCACATTGAAAATAAAAAATAAAAAATAAATTAATTTCTTTAGAATTCTTGTATTTAACACTGTATTAGACATTGATTGAATGAATTGATTTTTAAAATTTTCGATGATTACAATTATAAGGATTTGATATATGACCCTTATCGAAATTCGTTATATAGGTACATACTCGTATATATACTCGAATAAGAGTGTATCATAAGAGGGATTTATTTAACTTCCAATTATTGGTTGTTTATCACACTAAAGAAGACATTGAAATATAATCCATTATTATAGGCAAACATCATAGACAACAGACATTATTCAATTTTATAAAGGGTCAAAATTAAAATGATTATTTTTCTGGTTTTTGGTAATACATGACAATTAATTAGAAAATGACAATTTATGTATATATAGTATACTTGTAATTTTTTTTTTTTATATCCTGTTCTGAGTATGAATATGTACATTAGTATTTTATGGGGTATATTTCCGTAAATATGAATCATATTATTTATTTTTACTCACAATAATCTGTGATAATTATAAAAACATACACAGATATACACATACATATGTGTAAAATAAACTTTGTACACATACTGTTCAACTGGATTCATCTGTAAATGTATATGTTATACATTGGTGTTGAAGGATATATTTTAAAATTTATTATGTTAGAATATACATACATATATTTATATTAAGAAGGACATTATCGTATACGTACAAGTATATAGGTATATGATATATATATTTGTGATATTATTGTAAATGTTCACCGAATAAATTATGTCATAAGCAGAATATCCACTCTTATACGATTGATTTTTAAATGAATTTCAAAAAATTGCATTTTAACCTTATATTACGTATATTTTTGTGAATAATAATAATAATTCAAAATCACAATTTCTATTAAAAATTAAATTGAAATCGAACATTGTACATACCTGCCCTACCTACTAAAATATTTTTTTAATAAAACTATGAAACCATAGCAAAATGACAAAATGAGCAAAAATAAAAAAATCATTTTTAATCAAATTAGCTATTAAAACTGAAATCCGATTAATTGCATTCGTATTTGTGTCCTATACTATTCAATACTTATTATATGGTAATATGTATACGTAGCTACTCATATTTTGAAAGTAATAAAATATAAATAATAATTTTCAAAATTGAAACAAAATGAATGATTTTGATCGAATAATAATAATAACCGATTCGATTCTATAATACGATATGATATTTTATAATAATTTAAAATTCGAATATCACATAAATGTTCGATAACAAATTAATAGTCTATATTATAAAGTGCGTATACATACATCGTAAATTATACATTAATATTTAATATTTTGTAGATATTTGTACATAATCATAATACCAACAGAGTATCTGAATGCATTTCAGTATGTAAAATATTAATATGATATTATAAATGAAAATAAAACATTTTAGATTTTTGTTATTTTAAGTATTAAGTATACTATACTCGTTCATATTTATTTTTATAATAATAATAATATTTATTTTATACTACTCTTTATTACTCATACATACGTATGTATGTGTAAATAATACTCGTTCGCTATTATATTCGAATGATAAATATTTTATTTTATTTTTTTATTTATTTTTGTTTTTGGGAAATTTAATGCTTTTCATTTGATTGTGATCACAAAAATTTTCTTTGATAATGCTCTTACAACCATAAATGTAATTATATGCACATAATATAATATGTACATATAAAATGATAAATATATAATTATTATATGCATTATTCATATATGAATGATGTATGTATAAATCCTACACTGTACTCTTTTATTTCATAGTATCTCTATTCTGTATACAGTTGAAAAATACATCCATACATGCATACATATAATTTTTTTTTTGGCAGTATATTTTACAAATAAATACTGTTCCAATGTTATCATTCAACTGCATGTGCATTATTGTATTATTGCATAATCAAAACGATTTTATTGTTCGTTTCGTATACGAATATATGAAATATATATAACTTTTATATACAAAACATTATGTATGCATGTATGTATGCATTTACATTTATATTTAAGGATATAAATGTATGGATTTATTATGGATTTTCATTTTTTGTTATTTTGTTGATTTTCGTATACCATACCCATACTATACGAAATACTGTGTACAGTATAAATTGTACAGAGTAGATGTGTAAAATGTATAATGTTGGTGGCGATATTTTTGTACAGAGAGAGTAGACGTATTGTATGCCAACAATAGTGGAATTATTTATTATGGCGTCGTCTAGTCGTTATCTCTCTGGAGTAGTAAGAAAATATATATAAAAAAAAAAAAATAATAATAATTTTTGTGTAATAGAGAGAAAAGAAAATGGAAAAATGTAATTTGAAATGTATTCATTTTTTTATAATATTTTATGTTGATGTTTATTTTTGTTATTCCGTTTTCTTTTATATTTTTGTCGTCATTTTTATGTTTACGAGTATACATATATACAGCGAATTTTATAAAATTATTTTCAGTTTTTATGAAATTTATTAATGATATATGGTTTTTACATTATTTTATAATGCAGTTTCAGTTAATGTGTTTTTGTATACACAATGTAGGTATATGAAGTTATTTTTATCGTTTTTAGTGGGGGCGATCATAATGTGCCAAACAAAAAAAAAAAAAAAAAAAAAATAAGAAAAAAGGACAAATTAATTACGTATTTGTTAATAAAATCGAATTTCATTGAATGATATAATATTGGTCATACATACACGTAACAAATTCAATAGATAAATCTAATTTTTATTACACGACTGGTATACATAAACGATAGCTTTATGTGGTTGTGTTTTCAAAATAAAATTATTATAAAAAAATTATTTTATCAGAAAACTACAAATTCAGTCTCAAACTCAATTTACAATTACATTGTATGTAATATCTATTTAAAAATTATTTGATTTCATTATATGTATACTTCTGTATAATAATAATAATATAATTCTAGGATTTTATTTTATTCTTAAAATAATTTTTATATCCGTAACATGTAAAATTTCATAAAACCACAATCAGAATTTTTCAAAAGTTTAATTTTTTTTTTTCAATCCACTACTATTTATTATATATACATTACATGCTCATATAAGTACATTACATTCTAATACATAAGTATAGAATTTATTTATGTATTTTGTGGTTGAATGTATTTTTCTGGATGAATTTAACTTTTTCAACATAAATCTCATTGTGGTTCCATACTTATATAATCCCCCACATTACATATACATATATTGTGTGCATCTTTTTTACAATATATTAGTCTCGTATAATAGAAAAAATAAAATTTATAATTTTTAGACATAATTTTGCAATTTAATATGTACGATCGTATGTCATAAAACCGAAATGAAATATTTGTGAAAAATATGAATTTAAACTTTTTACTTTTTACTTTTATTTAAACTATATACCTATCTAATATACAAAGTTAATTTTAAGTTTCAAATAATTTTTTGGTTTTCGTTACTTGCATAATATGTATGTGAGCTGACAGTGAATATTATTTAAGATATATTTTTTTTTTCATATAAAAATTAGTTTTTAAATTTACTCATAGAATAAAGAACAAACCATATTTTTATCTACATACTTAATAATTTGTTCAAATATTTCAACATGTTTATTATTCTATAAATCGCAAATCGTAGTTGGGTTTTATCTTTCTTTAAATTTATGAACTATTTTATGTAGAATATTTGTTTCAGAATTAATAATATCTACACTTTCTTTTTTGAAGGCATATTTTATATCTTTTCATTTATCATAATTATTTTTAATTTTTTTTTCACATAAATTTTATCAAAAAAAAAAAAAAAATCTTTACTTTAAATTTCTTTGCTTCTCTTATAAATGATTATTAATGCATATTTATGTACTTAATACGAATGGTTCATAATGTAAATATGAAGTACGAATAAACTCTGTACAATCATAATATTTTAACACATTTAAAAAAAAAAAACGAAGAAAACAAAAGAACTCAAAACGCATTGCATATAAAACTAATCAGTAAATTTTTCTGCAAATACAAAATCCATATATCCATATTAATGTAGCTTTTTGATATATTCGTGAATTTGAATATTACTTAATATTGTTTTTAAAATAACAAAAATATGACCAACAATTTTTTTCGATACTTTACAAGCATTATAATACATTTACGTATAAATATTCGATTTATTTTAATATTCAAAAACATAAACATGAAGAAAATGAAATAAAAAATTAAAAGAAAAACCTTCAAAAATATAATATATGTACATACTAGTTTATAGATACATACTAAGTACATGTACGAGTATGTATGCCTGGCCGTATATTGATTATAAAGAAACATTCATAAAGATAATACAATAATTAAATTTATAATTTTCATAATCTTCTCTCATTCATTATCATTTTGGTATTTATATACTATAATCGTGTATTTTAACATTTCAACTGCATTTACTTGTATACACAGATATGCATATAAGTACATGTATAGTTCGATTGCATATATTTTTCCTTTAATTACCTTCTATCTACGTTACATTTTACATTCAATCCATTCATTGATTGCACTAAAAACATTTTAAATAATGTAGGTAATGTGTATAAATGTGAAATATGTAAATGTAAATAATATTAAGTACGAATATATTTATATGTACAGGAGTAGGTATATCAGTAAAATATAATCACAAATGTAATTGTGTATGTGTTACATACTCCTAAATGTTAATCGATATAGTATATGTATGTATATGTATGATGTCGCTTATATTTATATATTTGTACACCATAAAATATAATTATGATATGCAAAAAAGTAAATTTTACATTCATGTATGATTTTATTCCATTTCTATATGAAACGTTACATAATTTACATCAACTACATTACCGCCAATTAAGAAATTAAAATGAAAAACGACAATCAAATAGAGAAAATTACATATACATATTATAACATGGTAAATATATTCGTACACATTTATATGTGCATATCCTACACATAAATTTATATGTATTCTTATATTAAAATATCAATAATGAACTTTAAATGTACACATACTCGTAGTCGTACGTACTCGTATATTATATGTATATGTATGTATATGAAAAATGGTATTATTAATAATTTTCTGAACGAATATTATGTAGATTGGTTTAATTTTAAACGAAGACAACAGAAAAATATGATAGTTTTCTATAGTATGTGTTCGTTTATGTTTTATTCATAAAGAAATAAGTATTTTTGTTTTATTGTACGATTGTTTTAAAAAAAAAATTTACCTTTATTTATTTACAAAATTATAAATAATTGTATTATGCAGATATATAGTGTACTTGTAATATAATTAATTACAAACGCACATTATTATCAACATTAAAGTTGAAAAATTTATTGAATTCATCCAAAACTATGAGCATAATAAAAATAAAAACAAAATTTTTTTTTAATTTTGTTTATGTAAATTTGTACTTTTTTTTCTTATTTTTCTCGTAAATTATGTTCAATCAACAACAATTTTTTAAAAATACTCCTAGAAATCCTACAAAAAAATAAATAAATATGTACATTTAAAATTTTTATTTCTTTTACAATTTTTTCAAATTGAACTTGGAATAATGAAAATATGAATGCAATATAGAAATGAATGAATTAATTAATGTATTTTGGAACACAGCCTATAATGTCGAAATTAAAATAATATTTACATACTTACAATTTCCGAACGTTGTCATAGATGAAATGTCATATAATATAATTTGAGGTGAGGTGTATTTTGAATGTAACGCCTGTTCGGGAGTTGAATAATATGTATATACCATTACATTAGATTTGGACAAATTATTCAGTTCATTTCGTTGATAGAATTACATATTATATATGGAAATTTAAAAGATACAAAAGTTTCATATAGGAATAAAGCTTTAGGGTAATAATAATAATATTATTTAAATGGGAATAATTTTGAAATTATATTATTCATGGAAAACTATTACACTATGTTATGCCATGGCATATTTTTATATTATGCAAATTATCAATGAATACAAAATTAAATTCAATTTTCAGCATCATCATACTATAATAATTCTTCTATATTTTCCATATTCATTTATTTTTTTTATTTACGTATTATTTTTATTTATTTTTCTTTTGTTTTTATTTATTTTTAATTTTCATTTTATATTTGTTTTCTTTATTTTTTTTTTTAATTTCTGTATGAATTTAACACCAAATTTTTAGTTTATGTATAATTTGTTACAATTATTGTTTTTGCTATTGTGTTTGTTTTTAATTTAATTATTGTATACTCTCGTATATTATTATAATTTTGCATCTACATATATATCAAACAAAAATAATTTCTAGAACATTTTATAAACTCTAAATTATCAGTTTATTTTTTATATGTAATTTTTTTTATTATTTTTATTACTTTTTTTTATTTTGTGTTTATTTTCAATTTGTTTATATAATTACCATTGCACATTCAAATTCAATTTATCTTTTTGCGGTATTCATTTTTGATGAGTACGAGTATCTAACATACATTAATAATTACAATGTATATTACATATGTAATTATTTAGGAAATTTTTATTTCTTCAAGCATTGTATTATAGAATTTCTCAAATTTGAATTATTTCTTGGCGATATTCATTATTATGCAATGACCATGTGTGGGTATAAATTTATTTGTATATATTGTATATCGATTTCGGTTCTTATAATTTATAAAATAGTAATTGCTCTCGAAATTGAATATGTACTCATTTTTACATTTTCATTTTTATTTGTTACAAATTGTATACAATAATTTTGCAAATTGCATAATTTTTTTTTACATTTTCTATTTCTTTTTTATTTTGTAGTTTTTTCATTTTACATACATATTTCCATTTTTATATTTTGGCTTGTTTATAATTTTAATCTACTGTATAGGAAAGCTTTAATTTTGTTTATATAATATTCATATATTTTATTTATTATTATTTTTTTCATTATATTTCATAAATTATTTTATTATCCTTTTATAAATTGTTTTTTTTTGTTTTATTTTATCAATAATATCTTTTTGAAATTTTTATTTTTTTGCACGTAAATTTTGTATTGATCTTCAATTAAAAATGTGTGTCACACTGAACTCAAAATTAAAGGGAGAAAAGGGATGTGTAACACTTTGATAAAATTATTCAGAAATTTTCAAAAAGAAATTTTTGTTCTTCTTGATAATATTCACTAAACTATATTCTCCGTCGCCAAAAAGTTTAGGCGAATCATGGGGAGAAGAGAGACAGATTACCCATCCTTCTCTTTTAAATAAATAAAAAAAAAAAAACAAAACTACTATTTTTCAGAAAAATTGGAAGTTTATTTGCAAATTGAGACTTTAGATTAAGTACCAAAATATATACCTATACCCTAGCCCATAACCAACTTATAAACCTAAACAAATAGACTAGAAGGTAAAAAAAAGTAAAAATTAGAAGGAAAGACTAAAGCCCAAACCTCAGATGAATGAATGTTATATGGAAAGTGATCTAAAACGCATCGGGATAAGAAATTGGATGAACACAGAGCAGTAGAGAGAAAGATTGAAGCAGATCTTGCAGCGAGCCAGAGTGAACTGAGAGCTGTAGAGCTGAAGATGATTGTGAATCACTTCTAAATGATATAGACAAAATAAAATAATACGTGTATTTAATTAATTATGTACAGTAGAAAATCGATAATTTCAAACGAATATATGGGTACTTTATACATTTACCTTTTCAAACATTAAATTTCTTAAAATTTCCAACACAAAAATTTTTAGTTATAAAATAATAACATTTCCGCTTTGTAATTTATGATAGATAATAATGTAGAGCATTCACAGAATCCAATAATTAACAACGATTGATATTTAATTAGACGGAATTATCGAGATTCTATTATACATATTATTTGATTTTTTTCATATATAAGTAGT
The DNA here is from genome assembly GCA_951394055.1 of Villa cingulata. Classification (NCBI taxonomy): domain Eukaryota; kingdom Metazoa; phylum Arthropoda; class Insecta; order Diptera; family Bombyliidae; genus Villa; species Villa cingulata. The sequence continues at coordinate 12,115,208 of OX596018.1, read as the reverse complement.
ATGCAATTATTTTGTTATGTATGTATGTAATTTGTTATATGTAATTTATATAATATATCACCTACATTTTTGTATTTATTTTCCTAATTCATTTAATTAATAATAATAATAATATACATATTACTCGTAATTACATATACATATACATTATATTATCATTATTGTTATTATTTACTATCTCTTATATATCATCGTTCGATTCATTAGTTTTATTTTATTTCAATAGTATATATAACTATATAATTGTTTCATTTCATTTCTTTTTTTCATATACATATTTAATATTTTCATTTTTTTTTTTATTTTATTATATATTATTGTCCACCCATTTTTTTTTTCTATTATTAAATACAATTTTATTACATACATATTTAATTTATTATTAAATTTTTATTTGCGATTACTTACATATTTTTCACATTTACACATACTATACTGTATGCATGCGTATTATATTACATAAATATATACATAATAATTTTCTATGTATGTATTATGTATGTGTATATTCTTGTATATATATGTGAATGAAATAATTAGATATATAATTTTGTTTTTTTTTTCAATTAACCAGTCAATATTTAAAATTAAATTTTTAATTCAATTTTTTTTTGTTTATGTATTTGTTCATGCATTCACATAATAAATACAACCAATCATTATTATTAATTATTCAATTATTTAATTACTTTCAAAACAGATAAATAACAGTAAAAAAAAAGTAACAAAACTTAAACAAGAAAAAAATGAAAAAAAAAAATGATTAAATATATTTATCTAATGCACGCTATAAAAATAAGGATAATAAAATGTTGATGGTTTATACATATTTGAGTTTAATTAATATAAAAAATTTACATACTTTTTTGTTTTTTTTTTTTTTTTTAAATTCTGATTAATTATTATTTTTTTTACATATATATATTTATAATTGTATCCACTCCACTCCTTTATGTATATTTATATTTATTTATTAACATTGTATACATTTGATGAGTATTCAATATAATAATATATGTACTTACATAATGTAAGTATATTATGCATGGTATAAATTTTATTTGTTCATGTATACGTAGTAAAGGAATTATGTATATCATCGATAATTTCTTTTATTTTTATTTTTTATTTTAATTTTTTTAATTTTTAATTAATTATTTAATAATATTTATAGTTTTAATTAATTATATAATTATTAACTAGTGTAATGAATGAAAAACAGTATCTGTATCGGAAAGACTTCTTTGTCGACCACGTCCACTAGTTATGCCAGTATCGATTGCCCATTTATTCGCTTTATAGTACATTTCTTTATTCATAGTAGGACAATTTTGATTCTAGAAAATTTGACAATATTAAAAAAAAAATGTTTTAACGATAGAAGTTTTAGGATAGAAAAATTACACAAAATAAAATACATAATAAAAAAACAAAAAACACAAAATAATTCAAATATTCGAGCAGATATTCAGTTGATTATTAGATATATGTACATAATAGTGTGTAAAACTGGTAAAACCATAAAACTTAATACAGAGATTGTATACGGAACCAAATGAACACTTTTTATTCTTTTTATGCGACAATAAAAAAAAATTCTTTTAAAAAAAAGATTGAAAATAAATAAATAAATAACAGAATATCTATTAGTACTTATTTTTCCTTTTTTTTTTTACCTTAGAATGTTTAAAATCTATATTCGTTCTAATTGTTCTATGATGTAATTGCTGTAATGGTCGTGCATTATTACCTAAGGGCGCTTTTGGTGTTTGTTCGGAGCCCTGCATCAGCCTTCGAAGTTGATAAAGCTGTATACATAAATGAAGGAATGCATTTACACATTGTACATATATGGATTAAAAAAATATTTTTGTTTCATTTTAAAAAATTTATCAACAATTTTTTGTTTTCGTTCATATATTATTTAATTTTTATTTTTATTTCTATTTTACTACCGATAAATAATGTTAATTTACCTCTTGTTTAGTTATATAAATTGGCTTATTTATAATTATCCATACAGTACTTTCCCAACAGCCAGGATGTGTTGTTGAACCCTCGTAAGTCATATAATGTTCGGTATTTGGCAATAATGAACGTAATGAAATGTGTCTAATTGGCGTTGAAAAACCTTCAAAAATATATATATATATATATATAGAGAGAGAGAGAGAGAGAGAGAGAGAGAGAAAAGAAAAAGAAGAATGATAAATGTTGATGAAAAATAAAAAATCAGTTTCAATTACAATGACAAAAGTACAACTATTGATTGAATAATTTGGAATTTTAATGTAATTTTGTAAACGAATTTTTTGTCATAATTTTTTCATGTTTTGTTAGAAAACCAAATAAAAAATTACATAACAAAAATATTTGGAATAAATAATTTATAAATTATATTTAGGGTCGTATTCACCAAACAAGATTATCTTTTATCTGAGATAAAGTGACATAAACCTCAGTTATACACCAATCGGGTATTTTTTAGACAACCTGGGAATGGTACCATAAATATCTTTTGAACATATAACATTATTATTAACAGTCAGCAACAGCACAACAGAAATACTAATTTTTCTAAATCAGATAGCATGTTTAACAGTCCGAAAATGAAGTCCGAAAACAAATTTTATCTAGGTTGATGAATAAACTTAAATTATATACGGATAAAATATATCCGACAGATAATCTTGGTTGGTGAATACGACTGTTAGAGATACATTATTTCGATAATAGTATACAATTTATTAGTCATACGAAAAAATATAAAAACCAATAAAAAATGAAAAACCAAAATCAGTAAACCTATAATTAGATATTTTGCTTTTATTCTTATGAATACAAAATCGAAAAAATTATCTATAGGTACATACAAATATTTGCCCAAATATGTTCTGTATACAACATAAAGTATACATATGTTTGTGGGTATGCATTATGTATTTTTGTAATAAATATGAAAACTTTAAGAATTATTGTTAATTTATTTTCATGTATGTACCAACATGCAATTTTAATGTAAAATACAGCTGTACATTTACACATGAACAATGTATTCGTATTATTACAATTTTAATCCATAATCATGATGTATATTACGAAAAAAAAAAAAATTTGTTTTCCCACCTGTTATTTCAATTTTTGACTGTATACATTTTGGTATGTATTTAGTAGATATCTATGCATTTGAATGTCAATAATTTATATAATACACAATATTCACATTATTTATGTATAAAATGTGTATTGTTATGTATTTGTTCAAAAATGACAGTTCGAAATGAATAATTTCGTGACTACATTTTTGTATACTACGAGTGTATGCGAGTATTTATGAAAATTTAAACAAAGAGCAGAAAAAAAAATTAAACATTGTAGTACATAACATACTCTTATATAAATATATAAATAACTCGTATATCATTTTATATAAATGTGTATGAATATATAGTATTTCTTGGTATACATATGTAAACGTTATCCATTTATTTAAGTATGTATTGTATCCGATCATTTTATAATAGGTATGCACATATCCTAAAATTATTTAAAACACGATATATTGTACAATTTATAATGTATGTGATTTGTTTGATTTGATTTCATAATAGGTATACATAAGACATAAGTGTATAACTTTGTGCACTCATATTTATTTATTTTAATACTACCTACAGTATGTATACATATTAAATATTTTTGTAAATTCAATGATAATAATAATAATAACACACAACAATATACGTACATATGTATACGAATCGAGTATTATATCAGTTAGTAAATACGACTTATTATAGTGCATAAGTCATAGACCGCTTATAAAATGATATGGTTTCGAAAAGTCTTCCATTTTATACTTAGTAAGTATATAGTATATAGTACAAATAGAAAAGACGAGAAACAATAATAATTTTAAGAAAAGAACTTCCTTGAAAAAAAAAAAAAAGAAAATAAAATCTGTGAAAAAGGAATATCATGTAAAGAGCTAACTAAAAATAAAAAGGATAATCATGTAATATACATATAAAGCTAAATATATACTTAGATTTATAAAGTATTCATATATAATGTGCATATGCAAGTATTTTATGACGTTAAAAATAATTTTTTTTAGATTCTTTATAAGATTGAATCCTTTTTTTTTGCTCTGGTTTATTTAAAATAAAATATTTTGAACTGTGGATAAAATAAAATGAAAATAATATTTTTTTATTTTTTTTTTGCATATTATGTTACTTATAACCACCAACAACCAGCTAGAAAATAACAAGAAAACACAAATAAATTGCAAAGAATTTATATAATATACTGTACGTATCTATGTATGTAATCTGATGTACCTCTAACCATAAAATTCATTTTTATTTTTTTTTTTCATTTTTCTATTTTGATTCGGTTTTTCTCCTTTGGTCTATTATAATATGAAAATTTTAACTTTCAAAACTCTATGTTATTCAAACATTGATTTTATGGTATGTAAATTATATACTCGTATTTTGTGTGTGTGTATATCATGATGATGTGAAAGAATAGTACACATAATAGCATGCCATAGTTATTTTGATTGCATGCTAAAAATTTCCAAATAAAAAACGAAAATGAGAAAATTAAAAAAGAAAATAATGAAAAAGATAAAAATGAAAATTATGAAGAAAAATTTTTGCGTGTATGTGAGTATGTTATGTTATGTTATGTTTGTAATTTTTTTTTTATTTTTTAATATTTGCATCATTATATCATACGTTATGTTGTGTTGTACATACAGTACATTGGTAGTGGTTATACTTTTATAACTTTTTCAGATAATAGTAGTGAACTGTAGTTAATATTCGTTAAGATATCAGAAAGTTATTTTTGCGGACATATTGTGGAACAATTTAACACCAATGTTGTACGATTAAGGTTAACAATGTTTTGTCTTTTTCCGTAAAATACTCGTACATACTGTACTGTGATATACACGTATATGTGCATCTATGAAAATTCGGAATGAAGCAACAGCAATAAAAGTCCGATTTTTTGCTTGTTTTTTGTTTTTCTTTTGTTGAACTTTTTTAATGTACCTACTATAGTCCTATAGTGTTTATACATCATTATAATAGAATAACAGAGTTCGAAAAAAAAATAAAGAGAAAAAACAATAAACCAGAAAAGAACAACAAAAATTCAAAAAGTTAAAAATACGATGAATTTCCAAAGAAAAACTTTTCCGTGCACATCGTCGGTACATATGTATATGAGTACCTGCGAGTTACGAGTATATATGAGTATTTATTGGCAAGTATACAGGTGCCCGGTAAGGTATAGGTGGATTTAGGATTTAGAGGTATAGATTGGTTTTTTAAAGAGTTGGGTAAGTTTGATGAGTGTATAGCCAAATCGTTGCCATAACCTGTATTACATGTAATATACGAAACATGAAATCGAATCAAATGAAGTTTAGTTCTTCATTGTGTTGTTAAAAAACTTTGCTCTTTTTTTCGGTTCTGAAATTATAGTAGTGGGTGGTAATAGTAAAACTATCTGGAAATTGTATAGTTATAGTGGTAATAGTGATTTTAGTCGTAAACATATTTAAAAATATTTAGTGTACAATCTGTACAGATAATTTCACTATACGACGAAGTGTCCATGTAATAGGTAAACATTAGGTATAACCACACCGAACAATAACCTGAAACAATCCTATTGTATGAACGTTTATATGAGTTCGTGATGTATTCGACACTGTACATATTCATAGCATTTTCCATACAGATTGCACAGATTGTGCAGATGTAAAAAAAAAAACCAAAAAAAGAAAATTAAATATTTACGAGTAGAAGGAAAAGTTTATCACAAAAAATGAACAAGAAAAAATCGAAAAGTTTTTATTTCTTCTTGTGTTTTTTAATTATAATGTATTTTTCGGTCAGATTTTTATATGGTTTCATAAAATTATTAAAATGGATTGAAACTCTAACTCAGTCGCAAATTTGTACACAAACAACACAACACATCACATATTATCGTAATAGAAATAATACAGCAATCATGAAGATTGAACAAATCTGGTTGGGCTATTAAAATATTTACAAGAAAATCATTTTTTTATTTAATTTTTATGCAATATATTCGTTATATACCTACAAGTATACATATGAGAAAAGTTTATTTTAATGTTACGGAAAAATTTTAAATTTTCATACCGTAATTTTTATGAAAATAAAATAATTTTATCTGTCAAATTTTATCTAGAAATTTTTTTTTTAATGAAATAAGAAATTGTTAGTTTTATAAAAGACGGTAAATATAAATAATCACAAGATATGTATGTATAATTATGATGGCAGTGATGAACTAAAATTTCTACAAGTTATATGGAGGGATTAAAATATAAGCATGGAAATTTACACAAAATTATGTAAATTTCATTTTTTATAAATTTTGATTTAAAATAAAATTTAATTTTATAGTTTGAAACAAAAATCAATAAAATGGAAATAAATATGTAAGATAATTTATTCTATCTATAGAATATGTATGTACGTAATCTTACCTCGATATAAAACTTTATTAAATGTACTAGTTATTATTCTAAGTTCTGGATTTGGTGTATCTCCGATTTGTATCATTAATGAGATACCGACAATTCCTTGTGATTTATGTTGTGCTTCGGACATATTATGATATAATTCTTTGTTAAAACCGTACAGTTGAATCTATTAATGAGTTTAAAAAATATGAAAAAAATAAATTAAATTCAAAAATTATCGACGATTAAGATAAAAAACTTCCAATAAATTATATTGCATTCACTATCATTAAATTCAATTAGGAGATAATGTACCACATGCGGAAATTTAATTTTGTAAAAAAATCTTCTTCATTTAGTTGCAAAATATTCTAGGACTACTCTTGTCAAAGTTACATTGAATCATTAAATTCTGTTCATTTACTTATTTAACAATTTAACATTTCTTATTTGTATAATACAATGGAAAATTATCATACATATATTTATACTCAAATATAGCGCACATAATCAAATGTATTCTTTCAACACGTGGTTATATAGCACAAAAATGCTTGAGAAAAGATTTGTCTTCTTTGAAATGAAAATCACAAACTTATGAACATTTATGTCATGTATAAGTATTTTCCTTTTTATTAAATACATGAACAGACAAAAAGTATGTACGTTTTGCTATCCGTAAATGTATTTGTATATACAACCATATGTATATATATCTATGTAAATAAATACTCGTATACATGGATACTGATATTATACTCACCTCTCCTGGGAATGTATATCCTTGTATACGATGTTCTGATCCTTGACTATTTTCAGTACCATAATGAATATAAATTTCTTCGAATTGATATCGGTAGGCAAGTGGCCCTCCAGAGATATTTACATGCTGTTTTGTATCTTTATCTACACGAAAAACTAAAGATTGACCAGTATTGTGAAGTGTTCCAGAAACCTGTGTACAAACACACATAAAAAAAATAAAAAGAAAAGATAAATAAATAAATAGATATACGAAAGCAAGTTTCGGAAAAAACAAAATAGAAAATGTACAAATGAAATAAGCAAATATCATAAAGAAGTGTGAAAAAGAAAAATGAATAATTGACGATTTGAAAATTGATAAATCAATTTATACGAAAGACGAAGAAACGAGAGCATTTTTTCTACCAATTGTATCCAATGTACATGTATGAAATTTTTGTATTAAACTCGTGAATCGCGAATATATGTATTTAAGTGTGTAGATATAAATTCTATAATAGAAATGTTTTAGTCAAGTGTAATCGATTTGTTTCGATTAACAAAGTTGATAAATTAAATTGAATAAAATTGCAATGATTTATTTTAATTTTTTTATATTAATTTTCTCTTTCATTTTTCATATAAGGTTAGCATACAGCATGAGTGTATCATTTTACTCTCACTCCTCTTCTTGGTGTCTGGAAAATATGCAATTATGTATACATGGATGCAATTTTAATTTTTCATTTTTATTTTTACATAGAACTATACAATGAACGAAAATACAATAGCTTTACGCTTACCTTGTGTTTATCAATATGAAGTGGCCTTAGATATGGATCGAATAATAATTTATCTGGCTCTACATCTATGGGTGACTGACGACGTCCTTTATTACACATATTCCATTGTGGATTTATAAGGCCCCAAAATCCTGGTCCTTAAATACATAAAATCGATTAAAATAAATTTCAATAACAAATTTTTTTTTTTATATGAGAAATTGAATGGGTGCATAGATTCAATTATTTTTTAGGCAAAAAAAAGGGAAAATGAAAATAACATAATAATCCATGAAAGTGCATTATACGAGTAGGTATTTGAATTTTTTATCCTCTCGTAAGTTTTTTATTTTAAATTTTTCATTTTCACTTAGATGATTTTGCTTTCAATTTTTTTTTTTAAATTCTTTTTAAATTTATTTACTATACTCGTATGTAGAACGTACTTATGATTTTATTTCATTTATTTTTCGTTTATTTGTTTGTTTACACAATACAAGGCATATTTAACAGCAACATAAAACGTGCAAACAGTAAAATTGTTTTTACTAAAAATTTTACAATTGAATGGAAAACATCACATACGTGTCTGTACATACTAGTCACAGTTATCATGTTGTATCATCATATGAGTTTATATAACGCGATATTTTATTACATTTTTAAATTATATATTTATGTATCATACTATTTTTATTTTATTTAAATTTATTTTTTTTTTATTTTTTACTTTGTATGGATTTTTTTCTTTTGAAAAGTTTACTCACCGGAAATTCCATCATATGTCCACCATTCTTCCCAACTTGCTTTTATTCCTGTAATTGAAGAAGAAAACAAACAAACGCATGAGAAAAAAAAATGTCCTCGTGATAAATAATATTCGTCGTTTGTATATGAATGCGAATGAAAAGTGGAATTAAAAAACAAAACAAACAAATCCTATAAAAGCTCATTGAAACAATTGAAAATTAATTTATTTTGAGTGAGTTTTAATTCATTTATTTTCTTTATTTTTAATTGTTTAAGAATAAAATATAAACCACTATTGTTTCACAGTTACAAAAGTAATCGATATTATTATTACTTCAATAAAACTTTGTTGTTTCAATTATACATACACACATATGAGGATTTTGTATACCAGAAAAAGATACATACATGGGTAAACATTGAAGATTATTTTATTTTTATACGTATGTATTTATGTGCGTTATTTAAAAAAAAAATTGAATAGGAGAATAATGAATAAAATTCTTTTCGTATTATTTATGAAATGAATTTTTTACAAAATTTTAAAGATTTATGTAACTTTGGATTTTGTGATATATATACACATTCATGTAAATTGAAATAAATATTTACATAATTTATAAAGATGACTGATAATGATTTGATTCTGTATACATATGAACAAATTAGGGTCGATTCTCACTCTTGACCCCACAGACCCAAAACGGAACGTACAATAAACGAAACGACCGCAAATTCCTCATACTTATAGCTATATTAACTTACTATATACTGTTTACATTAAGTTAGTAATATTCAGACTACATCAGACACATAATTAAATGTTCCGAGTCCTGATAGACAACGTAATTACAACGACATTATCGTTGTCTGTCAAATAAAAAATATCCAACAGACATATACATATACAGACATATTGTTAGTCGGCATAAAAAAATTGAGTAAAAATAAATACACAAATACAGAATCATACAGAGGCGTTGAATTTTACTTTAGTTTACACTTTATTTCAGCCAAACAAAAGAAAATTTTCCAAAAAAATTTTCGCTGTCTTTTAGGCACTAAACATGATCAAAGCAGCTAGAAGAAATCTGCTACAATCAGCTTATCCAAGCAGTTATCACCAAATGGCTTTGGCGGGTCGTGGTGAAGACGAAAGGCTGGCAATTCACTGTCCACCTTTTTGTCATAAATAAATAAATAAATAATTATCTAAGCAGAAAATCAGCTGCATGTCGTCTTTGAAACAATGTTGAAATTTAGTTGAAACCTTTTGATATATGACAAGTGTTGTACAACAAAAAATGTTTCTTAAGTTGGCTGCGTCAGGTTTTCTGTCTACACCAGCATATTTCTGCTCCTACTGTATGCTAAATACTTTGATTGTATTGTCGTACTTGTATTGTCGTACGGCAGTATGGGAATGAAAGCAATTTACTTGTCTTGTTGTTTACGTTACGTATCGGTTTTGTTGGGTTGTAATTTTTAAGTGGAAATATACCCTTAATTGATTTTGTAACAACGAAAATTTAGTTATAATTTTTTTTTTATATTGAAACTGAAGACATTAATTAATTAAAAGTTATTCGTATTTATTTTTATTTTAACGATGAATGACTCAATAAATAAAATTGAATTTTCAAAACACATTTTATTTTATATTTGTGTGCTGACTTGTATGCTAGTTGCTTAATTAGTAACTTAATTTTAATTACACTTCTGTACACATACAATATATAGTATTTGTATACAATTTGTATAAAAATTTGAATGTAAACATGTGAAAATTTCATAATAAAATTTGTTAAAAAACCATTATTGAATTGAAATCTATAAATAAATGAAAATAATTATTATACTATCACTGGTTCCGCAAAAAAAAAAGTGAAAATGAGTAAAAAATATTTACTTATGTGCATGTAAATGTATGACAAACAAATAAAAAATTCGGTTTTTTATTTTACAAAAAAGAAGTGCTCATAGTAAAATCAAATGCAAAACAAGATAAAAAAAATTAAATTTAAATGAATTTTTCATATATGTATGTATAGACATGTTGTTTTCAATAACGAAGAATGCAGAAAAAAATTTTTATGCGTAAAAATTTATAATAAAAGAAAATATGTAACAGGAAAATTCATATATGTATGTATACAAAAAAAAATTATTTTTTTTTTCACCTTAAATTAACATACATCTACATATAGATACAATACGTGGATTATGCTGGTGCATACATACACGTATAAGTATGTGCTTGCATTATTATACTCGCTCATATATGAAACATCGTATAATAACGATAAATTTTCACAGAGAATAGAGAAAAACTAAAAGTTTTGTGATTTATTGCATGATGATACTACTCCGTTTATACTATGTAAATATTCAGTCAGAATTGTAATTGTTTTATTTTTTCATTTTTCATTGTACTTGCATTGCTCCTCATCGTTTCATTTTTATATGTATTTTACACTGTTTTTTATTTAGAATCCCTTCAATGTTCATTCATTCGTTTAGTCAGTGCAGTGTTTATTTGCATTATTTTGTATGTCCGTATATACATAGGTATGTATAGGTAGGATATATATATAGGACATAATATGTATTTTGTTTTCACTATCAACAGTAATGGATGTACAAACATCTATATATAATATGGTGTATATGGATGTATGCAAATATTGCTATATACTTACAAATTTGAATCTTTTTTTTTTCATATATCAAAATAAATACATATATTTATAATAGAAAAATTTGTTTTTCATACACAAAAAACATGTGTAAAAATGAATGTATAGTAAGTAGTTTGTGTAATATCATGTACATATGTATGTATGTACATTCGTTTATGTGTATAGTATACGATTTGCATGAATCAACAACGCATTTTACTCACAAACTATAATTTTTATTTTTTATTTTTTATGTATCCAGTCTGTCTGTACTATTTACATATTATGTGTAAGTATTATATGGCCAGTATGTTTTTTTTTTATTCTTTGTTCACAGGAAAAAATAAAATTGATTACATATACATACTTACATATATGCGGATATATATTCGTACCTTGTACAGTAAACAAAAACATGTAATGCATTTCGATCCTTTAAACCTTTAACATAAACCTGATCGAATATATTAAAAATAATTTTTTATTTGTTTTTATTTATTTATTTTTTTTTTTTTTTGTCACTATGTCTATACATGCATATAATTGCAATTCAATAATTTTACGAGTAGGTATAATGGTGATATGGAAACGTATGACAACAAAATGAAATGGTGCCTGTTTTTCTGTTCATCAACGGTCAAAAATGGATTTTAGAAAAAATCAAAACTAGAAATAAAAATTTATTAATTTTTTATTTGTACATGGTTTGTTTCAGTTTAGTTTTTTTTCCATTACGTATTGGAATTATTTGAATTTGATTTGAAAGAATTATTTCTGTTAATGTTTAATGTTCATCTAATTTGAATACAATTCTATATGATTGGTGAAAAGAACAGAATAATACAATAATGTACTAATCTTTTATCTGACATATACTTTTGGTGGAGGACCACATTTTAGTAAATATATCTATGTGCACTTTATTGTAAAATTACTCCAAATACTACTCGTAATTGATAAAAGAAACACACAAAAATTTATTAAACTTTGTCTGTATAAAATTCTTTATAATATTTCGTTTACTACTAAACAGAGCATCAACTGAAACAACTTTTATGCATTACGTTTACGATGTGTTACGGTATACAACGAGTGAACATTTTCAAATTGCATTTTAAATTTAGTCATTCACTAACTACCTACACACACACACACACACACACACACACACTAGAATTTACACAACATATATGAACTAGGATTCTATAACAGTGTTCTAGTGCAGAGTATTAAAATCTCTTATACTCGAATGTATACAGATACAATTTTGAAAATTTTCTTTAAATTTAGTTTTTTTTTTTTCGTTTTCTATTTTTGCATTTGTTAGCTTATTTTTGTTATGCCTTGTTGATTACGATAAGAACTTTGTAACGAAATTTTCTCTGGTATTTATGTACTTAAAAATTCAAGTTTTTCTCAAACTGTATAATTTTTTTTTGTGTGTCTGTTTGCGAATATTTTTTTCATTTCTTTTACGTGCTTTTACTTATCAAGAAAAATGCAATTTCTTCTTTTTTTTTAACTTTCTTTGAAAAAAAAAAAAAAAATTGTCATGGTGTGTTAAATGTAGATTAAGTTCTTTTTTTTTTCTTCATGTTTTTTTTATCTTTTAAAGTACATAACTAGCTCACACCATATCACAGCGAAATGTACAAAAATAAAAAATAAAATTCTGAATTTATTTTGTATATACAGAAATTGATGTATCTGTATACACTCGAAATGCATAACAGTTTCTTACATAGATTTTGAATTGATTTTCATATACTAATGTATAATATATAATACGAAATATCTATAAGAAATAAAGAAATAAACTATAAATTATAAAATATTATTTTTTCTTATTTTGCACGTACATATATAGTAGTTATAGTTTTGGTGTAGTGTCGTACGTCGTACATTTATTATAATCGTATGCATATAAATCGATACGTATACGTAGGCGATGTAGGAAAAAATTATCATACGTTATCAAAATCGTGGTAATACACAAGAGTAAATTCGTTTCCTCAGTTAATTCTATTGAAGGTATTACGTATTAAAATATAATACACCTGTTCACCAGATAGGTACTATAATATCAATGGATTACGTTACAATTTTAGTGTATTACTACATTGCATTGCATACATGACTTTACACCTATCTATACATATGTGTAAGCATTTTCGTTCAAAATTCTGCACATTTCAGTAGTTCCATTTAATACAAAAAATGTTATGTATTGTAAATGAGTATGCAGAATATAATCTCGATATCCAACTATCAATTTTACGCTTCCATACCTTTAGAAAGAAAGTGGTGTATGAAAATTTAGAATTTTCAGTATATGTAGATTGTTGGATATGTATTATTAATACAAACTGTATAAATTTTGTCGTTTTTAATTTATTTTATGTTCTTCTTTTGTAATTGTATACTGTATTTTGTCTTTTAAATCTTTGTACGTATAAGTAAAAAATTGAAAATTTGAAAAATAGTACACGAAATACTTACACAAAAATATATTACTACTTTTGTTGATTTAAAAAGAAAAAATAACAACAGTTTAGAAAATAAAACTTTTCTGTTTATATGTCATCACAGCTTAAGTTTTTCGTGGTTCGTAAATTAAATTCTCTAATTGATTTGATAGTTAATTAAAAATCTTCATTTAAAAGTTTTCATATACAATCGCATTGAAAATAGTGCGATAAATTTCCAAGTACCGTCTGCATAGAATACTACATTTTAAATTATTGTATTTAAACCTTTTCAGAAAGTGTCGTCTTTTTCAGTCTTTATTTATAGTGTAATTTATTTCATTTAATTTTGTGGTAGTATACAATTGAAATATTTTAATTATGCAACAATAAGTATACAATAAATAAAAAATATTTCATTTATTTACTTTTGGAGCTGTTCTCTTACTCACGAATCATGATACAGAGAGATTGGCGAAAAAACAAAATAATACGAATGTACGAACAAATAAATAAAACAAAATTCTATACGACAAATTGAAAGCTATTGGTGAAGGTAAGTACCTACAATTTTGCTTTTGAATGCTTAATGAAAAAAAAATTTAAGTAAAATAAAATGGTAAAATAGATATATAAAGGAAAATTTGTAAAATGGAATCATGAATGAAAGATTCAAAGTTGTAATTTTATATACAAATTTGAAATGAAACATAATATCAAAGAACAGAAATATGGTGACACACAAGCAAAATATGATGGTATTGTTTTGTACATGAGTGTAAAAACACACAGATAATTAGATGCATTATGTAATCAAAAGTGAGTTTTAGAGGAATGTATGAGTATGTATGTGTTCTGTAGACGATAAACAAAATCAAAGTGTACAGAAGCGTTTTGGAAAATTCATTCAGTAATAATAAAAACATACGATAATTGAGATATAAAACGTTACATTGCAGGGTAAAATCAGAAATGAATAAAGAAATTAGTGCTAATAAAGAAAATTTGTGTATGTACTAGTATGTAAATATGTACGTTGATTCGATTCATTCAATGTATGTATTAACAATAAAAAATTTGGCTTTTTGTATAATTTTTGTGTTTGCATCGAAAAAAAATGTAAATAAACGAGATCGTAAAATTTAAACGTATTTTTGGCACGAATTGTTTCACACATAAAAGAAAGGAAATTGCTCAACGTATGCTACAAATGTATATACGTATATACCATATATGTACATATTAATAAAATTTCCTGTTAAATTTGTAACACAAAAGGATCTAATTATAACAACAGAAAAAAAGGCAAAGAATGTTCGACAAATCTGTATTACACGTAAGTGATATTGATTTTTAGCCTTGATTTCGTAAAAGATATTTGATGATAAATTGTTGAGAATACATAATTATAGCAGCGGTCCTATGTAGAATTGAATACAATGAAATTAGAAAAATTACGAGAAGTGTTACAATATGTATGGAGTTATAATTGAATTACCAAATTGATAATTGCGAATAGCAGAGGTTGAGAATAATTAATTTATAGATCATCTCCATCAAAACTTATTGAATTCGAAATAAATAAAAGCCTTCTAGAAAATATCATGTTCACTTGTAAAATTCAATAAAAGGAATAGGAATACATGAAATAAATGACAATAATCTAAATTGAATGAAATCTTTGAATTCTTTTCTGCGAGATTTGAAAATTTTTTTCACGTGAAAATTTGTTATGCAAAATGTATACTAGAAAAAATCAAAAATTTAACAATCACAAATGTATGTTTGTACATTTTTGAGCTGAATTATACATACTTGGACGTATATACAGACATTTCGTTTTGTATATTATATTATCATAGACTGTATATATGTACACTATTATTAGTCTGTGATATTACATATTAAAGAAATAATTTTCATGAGAGAAAGTTCATTGATATATTTCTTTAACTATTTTTATTTAAAATGTATATTTATGTATAAAAAGAATATAATCACGTATATTTTAAAACCCAATTTTTTTACATAGTTACATCAAGCGTATTCAAGTACATTAATTTTTTCATGAGATCAACGCTGAATTGAATTATACTCGTACAAGTAATTTCAAACAATAAAAAATGTACCTACTTACTTAGATTTCAAGCAAATTATTATCATTTACTTTTTTTTATTTATTTTTCTCGCGTCATTCCATTCCATCTTTTTATTGTATTTTTATCCTTATTATATATTTTTTAAGAGTTTTTTCTTGATTACTTTTACAAAGAAATCTATTCTTTTTATATTTCGAATTAGTTTTCTTATTTTTCTTTGATTTTCTTTTCCTGAATCTTTTTTTTTTTTTTAAAAATTCATTCTTATTGCTTTAAAATGTTTGCATTCCAGTATCAATTTTTTTTCTCTTAATGTATTATAATATTATCTTATATATGTATATACATACACATACATATTCGTAAATATATGTACATTATATGCATATATCTGTATATATATATATGCATATATGTGTACACATTTGCATCCATTTTGAAATATCATTTTTCCAAGAAAACGAGTAAATTTATCTTCGACTAGAGTAGCATTCCCATAACATTTATTATTCTCAATCCTAGTTTTTGGTTTTTTATTTTTATTTTTTCGTATTTTTCCTTTTATTTTTAGTGGTGTCGTGTAGATTATATCTATGCATAGTTACGATACAATAGTATTTACTTACTATGTACGTATATAAACAGTGATATAAAAATTCAGTAGCTTCTACATAATGGCTGCATAAATGTATGTACATACATACATATAAATATAAAAAAGAATCATAACATAAAATGTATGTAGAATACGAAAAGGAATAAGAAAAATCACAGTGAAATGATTGAATAAAACAACAAACATTTCTTATACGAGTACATTTCAGATTTGGATGTTGTGGGTAATATAAAAATTGAAAATGATGAAAAAAAAAAAAAAAAAACAAAAAAGAAAAAACAAGAGATAGAAATAAGAAAAATAACAGAAATAAAAATATATCCTGTGGAAAAGAAAACTTTCGGAAAAAAACTATGTAGATAGATAGATAGATAAATAGAAGGCTAATGTTTGAAGATGGCACCATTTTGTCTGGCGCCAGTTTTGTAACTATAACCCTATAACCAAACTATGGGTGAAAAAAAAGCAACTATGTTCGTACTGAAAATCTCTGAAAGTTATGTAAACAATTGAAAATAATAGAACCATAACTTTGAATTCATGACACGACGTTATATCGACATATATACATACTTGTGCATACAGCAATATAAAAGCATATATGGGTGCATATACATTATGTGTTTGTGTATGTACATTCGCGTAAAAATATACGAGTACATTATGATGTACATATGCATACGTGTGTAAAAAAAATTTCTTATATTTTTATATTATAAAATCTCTGTTAGCTCGGTTATTTCAAGATTCAGTTTTTGTCTTTCTTTCGCATTGATCGATACACACATAATCATACAAATAAATTCATACGTAAAAATATATATAAAATAATGTACACATATGATTACATACAGTTATTTTTATCATTATTTGTTTTTTCCTTATGTTTTTAATCCTTCGAGAGAATTATAAGCCATTTCGAAAATTATATCACGAATCTCATAAGTTTGTAGCTTGAAATTGAAATATTTTTTTTTTGCATTCTTTTGCTTTATTTTGAAAATCTAGAAAAAATTAAAAAATTCTTAAATGTCTTCCTGGTTTCATTTTTTTTTTGGGTTCTTTATCTCTGAGGGTTGATTAGGCAGATGATTTGGAATGTTGTGGTAATGCGGCAAAATGCCTATAAATTATCTAAAAACAAAAAATATTTAAGGAGTTTGAAAGGACAATTGCTTACTTTCGATGATTGTGGGATAAGGCGATAATTCAGAAATTTAGTAAAATCGGAAATTTAATACCTACTGCACCTTAAGGCACATTATTGGGAGTTTTGTTTTATTTTTGGGAAAGAGAATATTTTTTTTTCGCACTTTCTTGTTTCTTTTTGTACGAATAAAATTTTTTGGTTGAAAAATCTGTTACATTATTTGAACTGCTTCAACTTTTTTAAAATGTGTTAAGTTTTCATATCCCAAAAAAGGATTGAAAAAAATAAAGGAAATAGGAATGATATGAAAACCGTTGAATTTGTTCGTTTAAAAGCAAAAATCATGAAAAAGAAGAAAGTAAAAATGAATTTATGTTTAGCAATATGTTTGACGGAAACGTACACAAAGGAACACAATACAACTGCACGTACATATGGATATTTTTTTTTCTTTTGGTAGACATTTTTACCACCTACGTACATACATCATGTACACTTACATGTACATGCTTGTACAAGTATATGTAGTATATGCGAAGATGAAGTTACAATCATTAACATTTTTAAGATATTTGAATCCCGAAGGCTGAAAAGGCTAACAAAATAAATCGAAAGAAGTGGAAAATATATGTACATGAACGTGGTATTTACGTATATATAGATGTGATTTCGAGTCGGATTGAGCAATGTTTGAACGCAATATGCAAATAAAATGCACATATTTGTACAGAAAAATATGACGTGTAGATGATTGTGAAATTGCTTTTTCTGTTAGTTATCATCATGATTGTAAATCAATTGTTTGCGGAAATATAAGGCATATTTGAAAATAAATAAAAATACAAGGATAAAAATAAATTTTATGTTTTCTGTTCTCTACATAAAGTAGACACACACATACAATTCTTATGAAACAGGAAATCGAGTTCACAGATGTACAAACAGCAATTTAAGTCGATGAAATTTTTACGTACTAATACGCATTTACCTATGCTTAAAAATGCTTGAAGTTAATTATTTTTTTTTTTCAATGTTTTAGTTATCTTGTTTCTTTATTTTATAAATCCCAAAATTATTTGATATTGTACTACAGGAAAAAAAATTTTTAATTTATGCCCGTGTAAGAGTTATACATTATCGAGAAAAAAATTTTCATTTTATTATTTATCATCAGTATTTAATTATATATTTGTATGATTGATAGCCGGAAAAGTCCTTAAGTCCTTAAAGGAATAAAAGTTTTAGTTAGTTTTTGGTTTCAATGATTTTTGTTTAATTTTGGATGTTGCATTCTAATGAATTCTTTATAGACCATGCAATTTTCATTTACAATCGCTCGCTAATTAAAAATTCAATTAAATACTTTTCAAAGACAATAATCCTCGTAATTCAACAATTCGAATTTTATCTATAGTATTAGTCAAAATTTAACCCATTATTAAATGTAGCTATTCTCGTAAATTTATTTGAAGGTGTTCAACCTATTAAAGTTATAAAGCTAAAGATTAATCCTTTAATAATAATAATAATGATATAATACAAATTAACAAGATACACGTAAAAGGATAATATCATTTTATATACGAATGTATATATACATAAAATATATCTATATTATTCATTTAAATGATGAAGCATAATATGTGCTATTATCCTTTTTAACAATCTTGTTAGCTAGCCAAATATCTATTAAAAGAGAATGTAATGAAATCTCTAATATTTGTAATACCTGTAGATAAGTATGTACATATACGCACGTACATTATTAAATATCTGTATGTGTTTTGTTACGCATTGATTATTTGTATACATACGTTTATATATATGTGCATACGTTTATATGTATGTTTGTTCATTTATATAGCCATCAAACAATTCCCAAATAGATATATAGATATGTATAAGAAGTGATTCACTTAATCCTTATCATTATTTACTATCGATAACAATTACGGAAATTTTCTAATACATGACTGTTTGTGTACCACTTCTAAACACACATGAACACATACTGGTATAAAAGTATACAAAAAATATACATACATACATCCACACGTACTACCTATACATAATATTCGTGTTCATGTACTAAATGTAAATATAATCAGACAATTTGTAATACATACACATACATGCTGATATTTCTCAGTAAGGATTCATACAGAGAATGCCTATAGATAGTCAAAGGATGAATTTAATGAATGAATAAATGAATGAATGAATGAATGGATATAAGGGTACTGTACTGTGGTAATATATACAATTTGCCTCATTTCATTTGTTCTGTGTTGTTTTATGTGTTTTGATTTGGTTCCAAGTGAATTTAGAACATCAACATGGAACAGTGACCATGTATATAATATACAAAGTATATAAGAACGACTATGTGTATTTATGTTGTTTTTGCATTTATTGCATACATCTTTAGCCCAATAGAACGCTGTTGGGTATTCAAAATTCAGTTTTGGCTATTGATATTGTGTGTATCTGATGATGATTTTTGTTCTTTATCATTTCAAAATTTAAATATTAAATAAAATACTGTTTCATTGCGTTAGTATCATTTTGTGTATTTATGTGTGTATACATTCTACATAAATAAACAAAAATATAATGATCGATTGATGATTAGTCTCACACATCAGATCACAGGTATGTACATAATATTTTTTTTATACGAGTACATACATATATGTACATTTCCATCTATCATAAATTTGTAAATTTTTATGGTATCTATATAATAATAATGTACATGCTATTGCCTATTATCCTATTATGTGATGGTGATGTATGCTAATCTACAAAATTATTGATAAAATCTAATCCCATTTTTGAAAAGATCCTCCATCGATGAATATTTGCAACCCTTATGAAATTCATCTTGATTACAACAATGAATTATGGTTTTTTCTCATCGATTCCTGTAAATA
Organism: Villa cingulata; assembly: GCA_951394055.1. Classification (NCBI taxonomy): domain Eukaryota; kingdom Metazoa; phylum Arthropoda; class Insecta; order Diptera; family Bombyliidae; genus Villa; species Villa cingulata. Next base: position 12,094,474 of record OX596018.1, on the reverse strand, counting down.
TACGAGTATGTATGTATTCATATGTATTTAATATCAATGATATAAACATATGTATAAGAGTATTAATAATAAAATCAAAAATATATCCTCTTATACACACATTAGTAAAATACGAATACCTATCTGTATCTATATAATTTCAAAGGAATTTAGAAAATTTTCTATTGCAATTAAGATGGAATATATATAAGAAAATTATATTCGAAAGACGATTGCATATACACATGTATGTTTACACATTATATATGCATATGCTTCAAGCGAATGAATTGTAAGTGCTATTTGCTGTATAAATTAAAATTGTATTGTGGGATTTCAAGAATTAATACGATAGGACTATGTATGTATGTTACATGAATATGGACTATTACATAGTTTTTGATTTAGAAATTTCTGAAAATCTCTTGTTTAAAATATATTAAGATTATTATACTGCATCTACCTATAGACATGATATACTCTAATTTGAATAGATGTGTTGTTCAAAATGTATTTGGAGAATATCCAAATCTGTTCAAATTTACTAGATTGTTACTGTAACAAAATATTTCCAATGAATGAATGAGAAGGCGTCGCATCTCTTAATGCAGGCAAAGATAACGATGATGATTTAGCTGCTTTTCGGATGTCTAAAATTTGATCAAAACAAATAAATAAACGAAAGATTTCACATTTACACTACCACATTGTACCAACTCTACTGTATACGATTTTGTATACAATAATGTGTACTATAAATTCTAACAAAATTTGTATTGTATTGATTTTGTTTAAATTCTGTCTGACTGCCAGGTTGTCTATTTTGTTCTATGGGAAAGTAAAAAAGGAAAAAAATTTGTAAAAGCAAAAAATGAAATGGTAAAAAGTAGTTTTTCCCTGTGGAATAAAATCAAAAAAAAAAAAATTTGAAAGATTTATGTATATACACAACCTACATGTGTATGTATATATACGTACATACATATATGTGTAATACTATATGTACTATTCCATCTATATCTGAGCAAAAGTATACGGACTAGTAGTACATACTTATATACATATAATCGTAGATAAGAACTATCGAATGGAAAAATGATATAGAAAGATGGGGTGCCGAGCAAAAGAGGTGATATGAAATCAATGAATTCAGAGCATCAGATGTGTTTCAATTCCATTTAAAGTGAAAATTAATGAAAATGTATTTTTAGTTAAACGAAAGAGCGAACAAGCGAACGAACGAAAGAATGAACGAACGAATGAACGATTGTTTATTTGTTTGTTTTTGTGTAAAAATAAACTTGAATTAATTGCTTTTATTGAAGTTTTCAATTGATCAACTTTTAAATGCTTATATGTATACGAATATGTACATAGAATGTATAGAATGATGTACACAGTATACATATATGATAGAATTGATGGATTTTCTTGTTATGTTTTAGAGTTTTAATTACCACTTCATCGGATAAAAATTGAATGAAAATGTTGTTGATGCAAAAGATTTATGTGCTTCTTATTCGTGTATTTTAAACGAGAAGGTTTAAGAAGATTTTTTGAATTAGATGAATAAAAATAGAATTGAAAATGTAGAAAAAAAAAAGAAAACAACAAATACACAAATTAATATTAAAATTAAAATTAAAATTAAAACGTTTTGTAAGATATCAGCATATCATCGTATCATCATTATCATTATCATCAAGAAATTAAAATGATAGACATTTTATAATTTCAATAACTTTATATCAAAAATAATGTATTTTAGGACATATTTCATTACTAAATTCTCTTAAAAAAAGAATTTTTTTTTCGATTTATACTTCATTAATGCAATAATTGATTTTAATCTATATTCATTTCTAGTTTTAGAGTTGATTTCAAATAATGTGCACATATACAAATATTTATGTAAAGCAGTATAGATACTCTTCTAATATTTAAAAAAAAATATTTTACAAGAAAATTGCATAATTTTAAATTCCAAGAAATGTTTCCAGTTAAATACTTATGTAGATACTACTTAGTACGTTACATTATATACAAATATGTATACATATAATATTATGTAATATGTATGTCCAAAATGTTAATGAAATTCATACATAGTCAATTGAGTATATAATTCAAGAATATTCAAGCTTTCATAAATCATTAGACATGCAATATTATGACCTGCAGAAATTCTTCAAACTTCTTCATTTATTGTTGACAAGCATATCTACTTACGTACAGAAAAAAAAAATTATTCAAGGAATTTTTGATTTAATGATACTCTCACAAATTGTAAAGAATGCAAATATTAATTAATTATGCATATGTATGTATGTCCTTGTCTTGTATTATATTCAGCTATTCAGTACTCACATGTAAAATATGAGTAAATTAATGTAATGCATTTTGTATGCAGGCGAAATTATAAAATACTCGTAAATTGAAATTGCATGCACAAAATAAAATTACAATCGCAATGTAAACTAGTAAGGAAGAAAATTTATTAAATATAGAATCATCAGTTTTTTTTTGTGCTATTTGACTTTATAATTATCAGAATTTTTACGCAAAAATTTTTTTATATTATTTAAGGGTAATTAGTACATTGAAATCAAATTAAATGAACTTTTAAGAGTAACAAAAAATTGTGCAAATTTTTCAGTTGCGTATATTTACAAGTAGTTCAAAAGTAAAGTTTATTGTTTTTAGTATTTCATAGACAAGAAATGATTCGAAAGAAGATGTATGTATGTTCATGCATAGAATAATTTAACTGAAATAAAGACAATTTACTCATTTATGTAGCATACTTTATCTATATAGGTAGAGAGATTCATAATATTTGCATAAAATAATTTGTGCTTTTATCTACGAGTATATTAAAGAAAATCGTATATCCGTAATGCATGTTTGTACGTATAATTTACATGATATATGTACATACATGCATGAGAAATTTCATTCCATTTTTTTTTTGTTTCGTATCATTTCACCACTGTTGTTATACGTTTGTTTTCTTGTTTCTTGTGATTTCGATCTTTATTTATGGTCACCCCCAGAGGATATTTTATCAGTAGCTATATCGAACAAAACCTTTTCATTACGATTTTCTATTTCATTTGAAATGTGTAAACGATTGAATTTATAGTACAGTAGATATAGTCATATCTACATTCATAAATACATAAGTACTATGTACGTAGAAAGTATTTGCTCTACAAGAAAATAAAGAAATGAATTTTAATACTACATATAATATATTTTCTTTTTATTACCAAATGCCAAAATACATGCATATATATATCTATCCTTAAAAATTATCCTAACAGTTGCTATGTTGAATTTTCTTATACAAAAAAGAAAATAAAAAAAAAATAGTATAGAACATAAATTACTTTTCGATATTCCAAAATGCTACGTAGACGTACTCATATAATGTACTTGCAAACTCTACTCTAATAATCTGGTATAGCATCTAACCAATCTAACTACTTATACGATGTACATACATATGTATGTACGCCATAATCAAATATCTAACAGTTCTATATTTAAAAATCCATCTGCAATATATTCTACAAATAATCACGGAAAAAAACTTTTTTATTTTCTTTAATAAAAATCAAAATAAAAATGAAATTTTTTTTTTAATCTTAAATTTTTATTGCACATACCTTTAAAATGAACAAAAAAAAAATTACAGACTTTAATGTGTAAGGGAGTAACGGTACTTTTATACAAAATATTCATTTTATTTTATTTTATTTTATTTTTTTGTACACATATTATATACTCTGACTATTTTTTAGTTCAATGTTAAATGTAATGTATTTATTTCTTATCGGAATTTCAGATCATTTTCCATCCTCCTTTTCCGACTATGATATCAAACAAAATACACATAAAATATTTATGTGTATGGTAGGAATTCAAAAAAAAAAAAAAACAAAAAACATCTGTATAGTATGTATTAGTATCCTGCCAGTCTTCTAAGATTATTTTATAAAAGCGCATTACACATACATACAATATTATGTATACCTACACACATAGAGATGTGATAAAAGATTCAGCATTTTGTTTTTTTAAACTTTTCAATTTTTTTTATCTTTATCCTCTCTAATGCATGCTCAAAGACAACATAAAAAGAAAAACGAAATGATTTTCAACATATTCAAATATGTGAATGCTGTCTAAACTATTTTCTGTTTGATGATGGACAATATGTAAAATTGTTAAAATTATGGGTGGTTATGGTTAATGTATTTTGTATTCCATAAATATAAGTAGTTCGGAAAACATAAGAAGATAGCAACAAATACGAGTAGGATAAATTTTTATAGAAATATTTTTTCAATTTTTTATTTGGAATTTTCAATTTTTTCCTTTTTATATTTTTCCTAAATTCACACACAATGTTGGAACTAAAATTTTGTAAAATATGTAATTTGTGCATAGCTACATTTTATACAAAAAATATTTGTAACAGCCATATAAATGGATCGACCTGCATGTTTGTAAGCACACACATAATATCGCAAGATCTTTAAATTTGTGCCATCAACTTTTTTTTTGTATTTTAAATTCATATTTCTTCCTGATACTTTTTCGTCGTTGTTACGAGTATTTTTATGTAATGAGTATAATAAAGTGAAAAAAAAAATATATTTCGAAAATATTATGTACAAAAACATTTCTTTCATGTTTTGTTTCCATGTAATCAGGTGGTTGTAGTTATTTTGTGTTGCTATACCATGATTTTAAATTGAAAGTTTGGGTTTTCATAAAACAGTTTCAACATTAAAAAAAAAGATAACAAGAGAAGAGAAATATTGTTTTCGAAATTTTTTAAAGTAAATATTCTCTGCTGAGTTGTAAATTTTTGTTTTGAAATTAAACCTTGAAATAATAGTTTTGTAAATTTTCAGGTGAATTTCTAAATACGTTACTGTATAAAGTTGCACGTGAATTTAAAACACCAAAACTATGAAAGATTGCTGAAATGAAATTTCATATAAAATTCAATTCTTGAACCTTAAATTCGTAGTTCGCATCTTACAATTTTATTTACAAATATAACATAAAAATTATTTAAAAATAAAATAAAAACGGAAACATTTTCACTGTTTATTTTTTTTTTATCAATGTATGAACGTTTTTTTTTTTAATTAAAAATATTCTTAAAAAACAGATTTTTAATAAATTGGCATTTACCAAATTGTATATATAATATTTATAATACAAATATGTAGTACTTAACTCTTATACGCTCCTACTCATATTTTAATCTTTATATTTTGTTTTAAAATGCAATAATATTCAAAATACTGCAGAGAAAAAAAAAGTGCAAAACACAAATCGTAAAAGAAAATTCTTTCATTTTCATATTTTTAATCTGAATTTAATTTGCATAAATATAATATTTTGAGAAAAAAGTATTATATGTATAAGAAAATACGAAACAAAATTATTTTAAAATAAAGAATTGAAAGAACTAATAACGAAAGAAAAACTTTACTAATAGGTTAAGATTTAGTGGGAGAGAGAAAGAGAGAAAAAAAAAACAACAACAAAGAAATATCATCTTCCTAAAAAAATTTTCACAGACAAAAAATATTAAAAAAAAAAATAATTAAATGAATAAAACTTGTAAACATTTATTCCCATTCCATTCGCATTTCATGTTTCATTTTCATCATTTTATAAATAGTAGGTAGGTAGGCACTATAAAAAGCTTAAAGACTGGTACATTGGTATCTCTTCCCTTATCATTCCCGTTCACTATTTGCAATTTCAAAGGGAACTAAATGAATTATTATCTAGTAAAATGGTTGTAAAATATAACCAAAGAAAAACTTTTAGTTCTGTTTTTTCCGTAATTTTTTTCGTCATTTCGTTTTACTTTTCTTTGTTATTTATTCAAATTTAATTGTTTGGAGATTTTTTTTTAAAAAATTTCCTTTTCGTTATAGATGGTTGTAGTAACTAAAAAAAAAAAAATTAAGAATATTGTTTGAAAATTTATTATTTTTTTTTAATAATTTTCTGAGCACTTATTTCTTTATGAATATCTTCTATACTTGTTTTTATTTAATTTTTTTTTATCAATTCTAATCTGGTTACATCAAATTGAATGGAAACGACAAAAGAAAATAAACCAATTTGATTGGTAAAAAAAAAAATTTCCTTTTGTTAGAGAAATTTTTTTAAAAAAAAGCGTTTTTCTTTATTCAAATAAATTTATTGAATAAAACAAAAACTTGAAATAATTGTAGTAAGAAATAAGAGCGATATAAAAGCAAATCAAACGAAAAATAATGATCAAATGAAAAATAATAAACGTGTATTTCAATGGAACCAATTATTTTACGATGATTACATCAAAGTTGGAATAATGATAAAAAACAAAACGAAGGAAAATAGTCATAAAATATCAAATCAAATAAAATATAAAGAATATAACTCTTAGAACGAAAACAAAAGAATATAATTCATAATTTCATAATTGAACTTAAAGGATTTCTATGGTTACAACAAATAATGTATGTATGTACATATATCTCTTTACATATATATATTGTACAAAATAAAAATTAAAATTACAAAAGTTCATATTTATACCGACAGTATATATGTAGTAGATAGATTTCAGATTTTTTTCAAGAATTTTTATATGCATGCATACGTATGTATACATGCATACAACACACATAGTCGATATGACAAAAGTTTTCAAGTCTTGTGGTTTTTATTATTGTGGTTGACCATAACAGTGTTTTCGCCTTGAATTTAAAAACATTTATTCCATTACGTAAATTACTTATTGCACAGCGTAGGATATTATTTACAGTAAAGAGTATACAGTTAAATGTATATGTATTTTATGTAAAATATGACATAAAATCATTACGAAAAAAAAATTGTTTACAGTGACTCAAATAATTTTTTTAACACTCGGTTATCAAAAGTTTATTGATGGTTTTAAGATAGTTTGACATTGAATCATTTCAGGTTCATAAAGCCAAGAAAGAAAAAGGACAATATGACAGCTTATCAAATTTTTTATCAAACAGTCAAAATGGTAAAAAAGAGATTAAGGATTGAAACTTCTATGACTCCGGAGTAATGTCACATTGGATGTAGAAAAACTTGTAGAAGGCCAATATTATATGATTCAAAATTGGCTATAAATTGGAAAGAGAATATTGAAAATTTTCACACAGAAACATAAATATTTTATAAAAATTATTTGAAGAAAAATTAAAGATATTTCAAAACTTTGAACAAGTAGATATAACCACACAAAACACACAAGAAAATATTATAACTTTTGCTTAAAAATATATTCAATGAATATTCTTCGAATAAAAAATTAAAATGTGACAATTATTTGAGTTACTGTAAACATATCTACATTTGTAATACATTCTCGTATATAACGTACATTATGTATAAAAATAAATTAATTCCATAAGTAAATATATTTTGACATGGATTATTATTCAAGGATTATTATGAAGAAAAAAAAATATGAAAAATGAAAAGGAGATTTATTCAAATGTTTTTCTTATATTTTTGTTGCTTTTTTTTTATTATTCTCAGTTTTTCAATTTTTCAAATTTCTCTAATTTCATTTTTTCATTTTTTATTTCACTATTTTTCTTGTGTTGTTGTTACCACCACAAATACATAACTTCAGTAACATGCTTATATTATATTGAAATTAATATGTTCGAGTGTATAAAGTTACAAAAAAATAAACAAAGAAAAACCACTAACAACCAATAAAGAAAAACAAAAATGTGTCATTTTTTATTAAAAAATGTTGGACTGTACGATATTACTCGTACAGGAAAAAGATACAAAATAGACGAAACATTTCATTTGAAAACCATTTAGTATCTACATATACATATTTTATAATATTTTTTTCTTTTCTTTTTTTTTTGTATCTTCGATATTTTCATTTTTACTTTCTTTCTATTTCTATCCTTTTATTTTTTATTTCCTGTTGGAAGCATTTGACAAAAAAAAGGACATAAAAGTTTTGAAAATATAATAAATTTCAAGTGGATTTATTGGTTGGATGATCAAATATAAAGTCAATAAAAGCATGAAAAATAAGATCAAGTTGTTAATTAATTTAAAAATAAAAAAAAAAACAAGTTTCTAAAAATTTTATTAAACAATTAAAAAGTACTATTTGAAGGATTTTATAATTTCAGATAAGCGAATATATTGTCGTTTAATGGTTCAATGTTATTCTTGAGTATTATTACACAAGATTTTCCATTTAAAAATTATTGTTATGAAGCAAGAAAAATGAAAGTTCTTTAATGTGATTTTTTTTTTGTATATAGCGTTAAAGGTTAGACAATTTACACAAAAAATTTATAAAAAAATTTTCTCCATTTTTTCCAAAATGAAAAAAAAAAATTGAAATTATAATTAACAAGTTTGACATAAATTGAAATTTTTAAAAATTTTATGGTGAAAATTCTATAACTTAGAAGAACTATTACGTAATGTATATAGTTCCAAGGATATATGAAAATCTATTATTATTATTATTTTTTTTTATTACAACTATTAATTCTGCGAGCATATTTATCTGAAATTTATTGTCCTTAGAAATGAATTCTCAAATTGAAAAAAAATATATATCATATATTTAATGAAAATAAAAAAGATATGAAAGGACATTTAAGGTCAATCATATTATAGAAATGAATTTATGTATTAATGAAAATAATTTTTATACTTAGTTTAGTTTACAAGGATATTTTCTTATTTTTTGTTTTTTTTTTCGTTATCAGGCGATCATATTTAAGGAAATTGAAGAGTTGTATTGTATAACTGAATGTATTCAATGATAAACAAGTAACTTCATTATTAGATTATTTTATTGAAAAAAATTAATATATTTCAGGATTTCAAATCCTTTTACCATTTAATTTGTTATTTACCAACAATTATATGGATGTAAGTATAATAAAATATTCATGAAAATTCACATAAATTATTACAGAATTTGATTCAATTTCGAACCATTGTACTTTCGACAAATAAGAACAGAAAAATTTAAAACGATATAGGTATATGGAAAAATTCGAATAAAAAATATATAAAATAAAAAAAATTTCATCGAATTCAATAATCACGCATCCTATATTAAATTGTTAAATGAATTTAGAAAAATTTATCGCTTGAATTTATATTTCAAATTTGTTTTATTACCAGTTAGTGGTCTCTTAAATAAAAAATTATAACATGTAATTTACAATAAATAGCATTTTTTATAATAAATATATTTGTGAGATATATGTATATTCAATATCTTTTAACTTACCCGTAATGTATGATAGTAATAAGATGGTATGTAATATTGCAAATATTTTATGTGTTTTAAAATGTTTTCTAGTCATATTTTTATCACTGTATAATTTTATATTTTGAAAAATTTCATTAAAACAAAAAATTCACAAACTAACTAAACAGCTTTACTACTTAGTACGAACAATCACAAAACACAAAAAAAGAATGTTTTTCTAGTAAAAATGATTAACAAAATATGAAAAAAAATTAATAATATTTTTATAAATTTTCATTTAATAATTGAAACATTAATTCACATTTTGTTGGTATTCTTTATATTTTTATAATTTTTTTTTGTTTGGTTCTCATATAAAAACCAACCCTACATGTATGAATTTTCACTATACATATATATGCGTATTTGTTTGTTTGATTTTATTTTTTTTCGCCGTCCGATAAAAATCATCATCACACTATATACCACATCATCACTCGTTTAAAATCTGTTTTATATCAGTTGTTTTATTCATTTGAATATTTTTTTTTTATTTGGTTCTTTTTTATTTTTTCCAATTCAATCATCACACACGTCTTTCTATTTACAAATTTGTATTTTACATATAAGTAGTACATATAATCTATTTTTTTCATTTTATTCTTTTATTCTTCTCAATAGAAAATGAACAAAAATCAAAATACAAAAAAGTATTGTGTATATGCACACATACATATATACACAAAAAGTTAAAAATAAAACAAAAATGATCAAGTTTATTTGAAAAAAAAAAAAAAAATACTTTTTGGTTAACCAACTTCCATTATAATCACTGTTGTCGTCCTGTATACAAACGTGGTATAGGTACACAAATTATTGCATAGATAGCTATATAGTTTATACAATTTTATATTATATAAATATATTATACGAATGCACTATATTACATAGTGATATAGATATGTATGAGAATCTTTTACATTTACAGACAGTTAGATAGATAAATAAATAGATGGATGGATTGTGCATTTTAAAATTTTTTAAACTGAAACCATATATGTATGTACCAGAATTTAATTCATTCAGAAAATTCATGAAATTTTCAAAAGATATTTTTTCTTTGTTGTATTTTAAAATCATTTTTACTCTTGTGTATTTGTGTATATATAAATTATTTTTTTTTTTTTGTATACAGAGCATTGTATATCTGAAAACCACACACACACACACACACAGAACGGATAACAACTATTTACGGACTATTACCACTATTTCAGTATATAATAGTATATCTACACGTATATAAAAATACATTAAACGAAAACTGACCATTCAGTCCGTTGTTGTATACACCACTTTAGGTACAAATGATTTTTGCATAAAATATCTGCACATAAGTGTGTGCATATGTATGTACATATTAATTTATATACATATATATAAAAAAATATATGTACATACATGAACGTCCTTGCTATTTTATTTTATAAAAATAAAAATCCATGCACTTTTTATGAACACAATAAAGGGTTCGTATCTAATGCGTTATAGTTGCAAAAAAAAAAAAATATTAAATTTAAAAATACAAAAAAAAAAAAAAACCTACTTGTGTGATGTGTAAAACATGCACAGAATATAATGTATAATATGGATGTTTGTTTAATATGTGGATGTGCATTCTCAGCACTGATATTAAAAAAAAAATAAATAAATCAGAATTTTCACTAAAAATATTACAAAAAGTTAAAAATATAGCAACGATTAACGATAATACTACTCGCACATACATATATATACATACTCGTATGTGTGTTAAAATGATATGTTCGATAACTGAAAAAAAAAGGAAAGTAAAAATTTATTTGCGGTTATGACGTAAATGACCTATAACATTAACTGAATCATCTGAATCAATGCTAAAAATACTGAATTACGAATTTTATTTATTTTATTTTATTTTCGTCATAGCTTTTTTCTATCTATCAGCTATCAGACAGATATGTATGAATTTTGATTTGATTCTATAAATTTTGTCATACAAATATACATATACATGTACATACATATTCAATCTAAATAATATTAAAAATAATTTGAAATCGATATTAACGTAACGGATATTTAAATCATACACTTAAATTATATATGTATGTATGTACGAGTATGTATATAATATACGTGTGAAAATTATATAATATAACGATTCAGTTTTATTTGCAACTACAACTATCAGTACATTATACTATACAATTTTTTTTTTGACTAAAAATTTTTCCAAAACTCTATACCATGTATTGTATTTTAATTAAATGTACGAGTGTTATTCTATATCCGTTACGTTTTTGTTGTTAATTTTTTTTGTTTTTTAACACACAAAACTTTTCAATCAATTCGAAAATTCAATTTGAAAACTTCTACTTTATTTTATGCTACTACTATTACCATATAACTCGTATGTAGGAAATAATACATACTCGTGTATGCCATAAAAACACACTAATTGACAATAATGTAGATTTGATGTAGTTGTAATCAAAAAATTTTTTTTCAGTTTTTCTTTTTATCTACTATCGTACTCGAATACAGTTGAATTTATATGCTGTGTATGAGTTTGATTTATTTATGTGTAATTAATGCTAAAATTTACTACATACTATATGCATATAAAAACGAATATCATGGATGTGCAATTAGAGTAATGCATATACATAATGTATATTTCTATGAAAAGGATTTGTTGCATACGATTTATTATCCATTTATTTGGTTCATGTTTTTTTTCTTGTTACACATAATGGAAATTAATTTAATTTAGTTTTTTTAAAATTCAATTTTAAAAATTCAAAAAAAATTTTTAAAAACCGAAAAACTGACTGTCACTGTCACTATTTCAATTAAACTTTCAAAATACACTTTATTTATTAATTTCATTTAGAGCGCACCGGTGTATAACCATAGAAGATTTACTCTTTTTTCCATTTTTTTTTTTTGGTTTCAAAAAAATTTTTTTTGTTTTTGGTTCAAACACAACACTATAAATGTTCACTTTTCATTCGTTAACGTAATTTTGAATAATATTTCTTTTTGGAATGTATGCAAATGAAATTTTTTTTCTGGTTATCATTTTTTTTCTTCAAAAAACTAAAGCAAACAACAACAACAACGAAAACATCATAAACTAAATACAGTTACTGTATACCAAGAGCTATTTATCCGTATGATATCCGAATTAAAACTGATTTGCTTTTTGGGTATTGGCCAATCTTTATTTTTATTCAGTACAAAATGAACAAAAAAGAAACCGAAACAGAAATACATGGAAACAGAAACAAAAATAAAAACACAACCATGTTCATTCTAAAAATATAAAGACTATTCCGAAAAAAATTAAACCAACAATGTTTTGATACAATTCGAAAGATATTGCTCCCTGAATGTTTGTTATGTTCATTATGCTGAGTCCGAATATTTTTTAAATGTTGCTGGAAAGTGTATAGTTACAATTTGTAAAATTTTGAAAATATATAAAACAAAAACTGAAATATTTTTTTTTTGCGCATGTCCTTACGATAATCACGAATTTTGCAATTACTTATTACGAAAAACAACAACATCGTGTTTTTAGTCACATGGTACGTAACGAACTTACTCATAAATTTCATTCTTCCTTTAAATCATCAGTAATCCTTATACGAATATACTAAAATTATTACACGATGAAAATTTATTATCAGTTACCAGTAGCAATTTGACCGCAGTACAGAACACAGACAATTAAATGTTTCAATTTCTTTTATCAATAAAATCGTATCAAGATTTTCGATAAATTTTAAAAAATTAAATTTTAATAGAGTATTCACAAGTTTGTACGTAAGTATGTATATGAAATGTTTGGTGGTGAGACTGAGTTCATGTTGGTTTTATTTATTTTTTATTTAGTTACTATATCCATCAAACCAACATCCTGTTTATATAAAATAAGAACACTACCGTTTAATCACTCAACCTTTTTTCTTGTACACCAGTTATCCTCATTTATTACCTTTACTCGAATGCATGAATATTTTATGTACATAATCGTTTATAAGTATATGCGTGTATACTGTCATGTTGTACATGCTATATACATACGTGGTAAATTTTTTACACATTATTCTTTTTCTTCTTTGATTGATATTTGTGAATTAACACAATTAATGTATTTATTGTTTGTATTTCGATTTCTGTTTTTATTTTCATTTTCTACTTGTAAATACTACTATTACACCGCAGACAAAAACGATTTAAGTCAACTGGTAGTTAGCTTATTTAAATATCCTTCTAATATTTTCAAAAACATTAATCACTTAGTAGTGCTATTAAAAGATGTCAATCACATTAATACTTAATTATTATCAGTTTCTAAAGGGGACGAAAATTTGAATTTTTTTTTAAATGCAATTGATTAATAAATTGACAAAAATTACTAGAATATAATCAATATTAAAAATATTTTGAAAATATAAAGGGAAATTGATGATGTTTGAAACAATTTCTAACAATTCTCAACGATTCTCATACATTTTGAAATATTTCTTTTTCAGAATTTACATTAATTTAAAAATTTTAACGCAAATATCTTTAGTCAATTTACAAATTCACTTTTCGTTATTAAAAATTTATCAAAAAAATTTTAAAATTAAGGCAAAAAATAAAACATACAAAAAAACGAAAATAATATTTTGAAATTACTTTTTAAATGATTAAGTATGTAGTATTTAACAAGTTTTCTAAATTTTATTAAAAAAAAAATAACAAACATAAAAATAAATAAATTCAAAGTATTTATTTATAAATTTTTTTTGAAATTATTTTGTTTTTAAATTGAGTTATACTCTTATAGGTATGTAACAAAAAATATAAAAAATAAAATTACAAATTGAAAAAAAAACCTAACTGAAAATTAAATTTAAAATAGATATAAACACTCATTATGATTCATTTTCAATAAATAATTTAAAATTTCATTATTTTCATATAATATGTAGGCACGTATCGGTTTATACAAAAATTTCGTGCTTATGTTTCTACCTGAGTGTATATATTTTTGTTTGTTAATATACAAAATATTACTATTATTTCTATTTTCACATTATGTACACGTATACTCATAAACGAAGGTCGTAGATCATAACTCCTATTGCATACCTAATCCAGAATTTTATTTTTTCAATGTTATCAAACCTACGATTAGTAGTATTATATCTTTCTCATTCATAATTTTTCATTTTACACATTTTTCCTCTAATTTTTTTTTTATTTCATACACGTACATGTACACTAACGTACATGATTTTATGTGTATTTATTTATTTATAATGTACTATATGCACGAAATATTGATGTTATTTTTTTGTTTGATTTTGGGGCAGGACAATTATTACACATACACCATAGTGTTAGTATATTTATATGTAAGTGTAAAATCATACAGACAGTAGCTATTCAATATTTAATTCTTATGTTTAATAAATAAGTTTATTATATATCAGATAGTATAGTTTTTCAATTACATTTTATTTGATTTTTGATAAGCATTAAATATACTATATATGTGTATGTGAACGTGTTACATTTACATATGTATGTTTTTATGTTGCACTTGTATACATTGTATGTATACGTGGTGAAGATAAATTCAATGAAATGTGTTATAAAGTGAATCATATAAAATCATGAAAATTTCATGTCTGTATTTTGATATTATTTAGCTTTTGTTTAGTTTTTGTGTATAAAAATGAAATGAATTTATATTTTATATAAATTATACGAGTTATGTTTACATGATGTGTAGTATATACTCTAATAAAATATAAAATTTTATAAATAATTGTATATTTTGATAAATATCTGTAAATACTTAAATTTTATATGTGCATAAGTATATACGTGATAAAATTAAAAATTATATACTGCATGATGTGCATTATGTATACATAAACACATACATATGGGTATGTATGTGTAAAATTTTTAAAATAAAATTATAATCATATAATGTACGAGTACATCATATATAAATAAAATGTTTCTCAATATTCACTTGTGAACGTGTCAATATTATTATTTTTGTTTGCTTTTTTTTCACTCTGATCCATTATAATACGAGTATATGATTTTATTGGTTATTACTCGTACATTTTTATTTTATTTATTAACTGATGTATTTTTTTGTATATTATTATCGATTTTATTAATTTGTTTTCTATTAATTAATTTATTCTTTTTTCTCATTTTTATATTTTAAATTTTTACAAAATGCATTATTTATTCAATAGTTCTGTTATATTTTAATGAAATTGTACAAATTTTTGTTCTTATTCCATTAATTTCTCTTCATGTATTATTGAGATTTAAATAATTATTTTACTCGTCATGCCATGAATAAATTGATATTATGTACGAGTAACGTCACTTATTTAATATTTCTCATATCATCAAAATCTTTGAAGATATGAAAATCAAATTTTAAACAGATCATAAATCTAAAACTATGTATACATTGAAGACTGAAATATACATACATATATATGTATGTATCATTTATTTAAAATACGAAAATATTAATTCACTTAATTTATTTAACTCATAATTTATTTATAATGTATCTTAATACGCGCAATTTTCATAAAATATTTGCATAATTAATTTTCTTAAAATCCCACAAATCACATGATAAATAAGGTTAATAATGTGGTAGATATATCATAAATAAGTCACATACACGCACATTTAACGATGAAAATTGAAATCAAATATACATACATATATAGTTAATTTTTAAATTTTATTTAAAAAAAAAAAACAAAATAAAAAAGTTATTTCACCAAGTTTTCTTTGTATTTATATGTATTTTAATTCATATGTGAATTTAATTACAATTGTCTGTTAACTATATCTCTAATTTGCAATTTGAGGTATCTAACTACCCATAGCCCTGTGTTCCACCTATCAACAGTTTTATATTGTATATTGAGTATTATTACCATAGAATAATATTACTGCGCAATATATCATTATTATTCTATGGTATTATGTTTTATTGCATTTTTTCTTTACAATTAGTTTGCATACTGATTAAAAGATGATATCTTAATATTCATTTTTCTAAGAATATGTGATAATTAAAGTTAAATAAAATACATATGTTTTATAATGTATATAACAGGGTGACCATTAATTTTTAAAAATCCTACAAAATTATGAAGAATAAATTTAAAAAAGGGAAAAAAGGAACATGTGTAAAAGATGGTAAAAAATAATTTACATATGTACGAAATTTTAAATACATCAATGTAATTTCTCTATATGAAATGAAATTGATATACACATAAATGCAAAAGGGATCTCTTCATATCACTCCAAATAGATACATAATGTGTGTACTCAAATATGTAAATATTTGTGGGTACATTACTGTATGGTTATTTACAACATTATTACAGACATATAATTTGCATATATACATACATATGAGCATATTTGAGAGTCAATCTAAAACAGATGAAAATAGAGCAATTAATTTTATAAAATTATATATTATGAGAAATTTACGTACTTGTATATTTATAATTTTATCACTTTAACGTGTACATAATTATGTAAAATTATTTGAACATATATATGTAAGTACTTATATATATATTATATTTAATATAACGATTGTTTTATGATGATTATATGATGTGATGATGCTAATGATGACGGTTCTTAAAGTATCTACAGTAAGTATTTACATTTATAGTATAATACGATGAGTATTATTATGAGTGTACATTATTTGTTCATATATGTTTTTATTTACACATTACAGTATTATTAAAGTTGTAAATAAAATATTTCAACATAATGGCACGTAGTATATATTATATTTTGAATATGAAATAACATAATTTACATTCCTATATAACTATGTAATGTATGTACATACATGCATATAATATTTATTCTAATAAATTGAATATATTTACGAATCAAATGTATACATATATTTACAGAATAATATATTTAGATATGAGTACACACATGTATTTATACTCGTACGAGTATAATCTGCATATAATATTCGTACATGAATATAATTGAAGTGTATATTTAAGGTGTCACACATTCTTAATTTAATATTTGTTGAGATATTGTACATTATGTATATGTTTAATCATGTACAAATACACGTACAGGTACAAGTATACAGTGTATTCATATTCAAATATATAATATATGCTCGTGTGTATGTAATTTATTTATCTATTGTTTATTTATTTATTTATTTATTTTTTCTTGATAACTCATACAGGCTAATGATGAATGATTAGGATATGGAGAATATGACTAAATTAATTTACAAGTACCATATACTCGTAGAATGAAATTTATTGTTTTTTGAATTAGTTTCATTTTATTATTGTAAAAGAATTTCAAATATGTAAAGTATATTATAGATAATGTGTGTATGGTAAGTATGTCTGATGTACATATACGTATTCTAAAATGAATTTATACTTCATATTATAGTGTTGTAGTATATGTGTTACTTATTTGTGTTAATGCACGTACTTTTATAGGAATTCTGTAAGAATTAAAAAATAATAGGGAATTTTGTACTTTGAAATTTTCTTAAGAATTTATTTTTGAATATACTGTTAGTTTTGTTAAAACAATTATAAATACGTTTTAATTGTGTTAATCCATGAAAAAATTCACTCAGAAATTATGGTTCATTCTAATCAATTTATGTACTTAGAATGGACGGTATTCGTGTATAAAATTAATTTGATTTTCATAAATAATCATGGAGGCGTATATTTATGTAATACAGGCTAAAATTGTTGTCATTTTTATTTTATTTTTTTAAAAATTATTTCACATTCACGTAATACATTTTTGAGAATAAAAAATATTTGAAATTTATTCAGAATTTCTAAGAAAAATTAAAAAATAAAACTGCAACAATTATTAAAATTATGAAAAATTAAAAACTACATGATTCATAACAAATAAGTTAAATTGTTCTGTATACGAAAATAAATGGATAGAAGATACATATATTGAATTGACATTCATAAAAATGTTTGTGTACTGCGAAAATATATATTAATCCTTCCGATTATAATATAATTCAATTTTATGGATACAATACAATATTTATACAATGTGCATATAGAGTAAATGTTAAATGCCATTTATGATTCATTTTATAAACAATTATTTATTTGAAAAAATTAAGTATATATCTAAAAAGGAAAACAAAAAATTTTTTTTATGTGGACACATTTATTAATTATATCATACATTTCTCGTACAATGATTTACGAATTACAATCTACAGTTTTTCAATTTTTATACGAAGCAATGTATGCGGTTCTAATATTAGAATTTTATTAATAATTCATTTTATTTACTTTTGAATAAATTAAAGAGGAAAATTTGATTTAAATTCTCGGTATTTGGTAAAACTCTACAAATATGTACATCATAATGAATTCATTTGGTATTTACGTGTATTACAAAAGACTACAAATTATATAGCAATCAAAATATTCATATTTTGTGGAACTAAGTAAAAAGTACATAAACAAATCAATGTATATATATAGTTGTTTTGAAATTATAACGAAAGTAATAATTTTTGTGTTTTCTTTTGAAGCTCATCAATATTTAAATCGTACTTCAAGGATATAATTTCTTTATAGAATGTATGGCATATGAAACATGTAATATCCTTGATAAACAATTTAAAATTAGAATTTTACGCCCTTAAAACTTTTACCTTGTTAAGAGAACCTTGTAATGACCAACGTTCAAATTTAGCCACACTGATACCTTACTTGCTTTAGACATAAATATTGAATGACGTCTACAGTGGTGGTGAATTCTCTTACCAAAATAAATTTGATTTTTTATGCAATGTACCTGCAATATTAGACGGGTATATGTAATACGAAATCATTGAAAGTTATATGTACATTTATGTACGTACATATGCAAGTGTACATTTAACTTACATTCATGCATATTAAATAAATGATAAACTTTTCAATGGAATTTTCAAAATTCAAATCAAAATAAAATTTTTTTTAAAATTAATTGCAATGAATTGCGTTGGTATATGAGCGTAACTGAAGGCTACAATAATTTCAGTGTAAAAATAAATCGTTTTTTTCTTTTGTTTTTGATGTTTTGAACTTATTCTCTTGTTAAGCGAAATCATTACATTTATCGAGCAAGTGCTCATCACCCACCACATATGCATTAGATTTCTATAATTAATACGAAGCAGCAACGTTATATATTATGTACATATATATTCTTTCAATGTATGACTATGAATTCAAGTAAAACTTTTCCAACAGAAAATTCATTTATCATTGTTGATGGGTAGCTAAGCTATGGTCTAGTATTTTCATATTTTTCTTCTTTTTTGTTTTATAATTCAATTCATTTTTTCATATACACTGTACATATGTGTACATATGTAACGAATAATGAGAATATGCAACTCGTACACACATTCATATACGATATACAAGTACACGAATGTTCAAATATCAAATGAATGAAATTGAAAACTGAAATTTCGCAAAAAATAAATCCAGCCTAAATGAAAGGTCAGTTTTTTAGCCATTCCACTCATTTGTTACATACTCGTTCAACCATATGTATATTGTGTGTGTGTTCATTTTTATTATTTTATACTAGTATTTGAATGTTCATGAAATATTAAAAATATACTGTACAACGTGGTAGAACTGTACTCGTGTATATATGTATGTAAATGCAATTATATATTTCATTATTCAATTCTATTTTGCATTTTACATTATCGTAGTACCACAAAACTTTTCCTTTCAAAACGAAAATCAAAAAAAAAAATGTTTTCTATTTTACTTTTCATATTTACCAACTTGAAGTGATCATTTCAACTGCATTCAGAAGCACATATGCACATACATAGTATACCATATTCATATATACTTGCGTGTGTGTACTTATTTTGAATTTTTTAAAAGCTTTTTTTTTTTACTTCCTGACAATATAAAACCAAAGCATTAAATTTGAATCAACCAAACAAAATATGTAGTAAAAAAGAGAAAATTAAAAAAAAGAAAAATTGAAAGAAAAAAAAAGAGAAAAAAGGAACACGAGAATGTAGAAAAATGATAAAATGTGTGGTTGAATAAGCATGTAAACAACCAATAATAATTTGCTCTTTGATCTAAGCATCAAAAATGAACATACTATGCATCCAAGTTATCCATGAATTTGAGTATAGATAGATGTCTGTTTGTATGTGTATAGTGCACACGAATATGAAATGAAAGAAAAATTAAAATTACAAGAAAAATGATGAATGAAATGGACTTGTTTTCATATACATACTCCGAACAATTAATATGTAATATAAATTCAAGTATGATACATGTACGAGTGTATAGTTTTTTTTGTATTTATTTTCTATTTTTATTGAAAGCAATTTATTTTTATAAGTTGATTTTTTTATTTATTTATTTTTTTGTTTAGTTAATAAATTATCTTCTTAATGCAGGCGAGGCGACATATAAAATATGTCAGCAGCTACGTATAAAAAATAGAAAATCATTTTTAATTTTCTGCCATACCGTATACCTACCTTAAATACCTAGCCTACGCACCCTACCTACTTACCTCCACATCCTACCCTATCTACCTACCCCACCTACCTAACCACCCTAACTACAATCCCTACGTACCCTACCTACCCCGTAGACCCACTTAAGAGAACGACTCCGTAGACCCACCCCATAGACTTACTGATTCTGTGGAATCCA
Source organism: Villa cingulata (assembly GCA_951394055.1). Lineage (NCBI taxonomy): Eukaryota > Metazoa > Arthropoda > Insecta > Diptera > Bombyliidae > Villa > Villa cingulata. The sequence continues at coordinate 12,073,345 of OX596018.1, read as the reverse complement.
AAAGTGGTTGTCAGTTTTCCTATGCTTTGAGACTTCTTTAGTTGTTTTATTATTCTATGGCACTACGTACTACTATATAAAGGTGTACACAATTTTCTTATAAGAAATTTTTTTAAAATGAATTCATCATAAAATTGACTTTCCATCACTTCTTCTCAATAATCAATTTTTGATAGCATTATTCGTATTCATATGTGTACATACTTATCTGCGTAAATGCATATGTAAATTAAATTTTACATACAGGTAATGCATTATTGTATCTACTTCATGACAGTACCGATAAATGTATAGTTGTGCATCCTTACACATACTCCATATATACCACAAGTGTTCATTATTTTGTGGTCAAGCAACATACACTGATAGCTCATAGTAATATTGATATCGGTGCTAGAATCAACTAAGTGAATTGAATAGTTATACCGAATGCATACATTCATATTAACTTAAGTGTGTACATGTGTATGCATTATGTACATTTATTTTACCAATATATGTGTGTATAAATGATTAAATTTCATGCATTATTAAATAAATGAAATGAATCAAGAAGAATATATCTTTTATTCGTATTCTATACTCTTTGTATATGTACGTACAGGTATGTGTTGGTAATGGTGTAACATGGTATAATAGAATATCGTTTCTTGTAAGCTTTAAATCCTCTCTAGCCAAGTACATTCGTTCATATTCATTCATAAATTTGTAGATATGTATACACTTTACACGTACTTACTGCTATAGGACTATAGTCTACAGAAATACCATATTGTTAAAATATATGAACACATGCACCTACCTATACGAGTGTAATAAGTTACAACACATATTCGTATATACAAGACAAAACTTTTCTTATGTAGCCCATCTCTCATCATCAATGTTCTCATTAAAAAAGGAAGAAATGGTGAAGTAATGAACATGTAGTGAATGAATAAATTGATTTCAGATGATACTTTTACACCTACCATATGCACCTATACAAAATAAAAGAATCAAGAGTATAACATCAACATGTAAATGTTAATAGAGTGGTATTCTTCAAAGAAGGCTCTTATGCAATAATGTTGATGATGTTGATGATGATAATAATGCTGATGGTACCTATTGATGAAGATGAGGTTAATGACGATAATATATTTATGTTTATAGTTACATTCGAATAAGTATATGTGAATGCACAAGTCTATATATGGCAGTATCACTATAGTAACATAATCAAAATCCGAAATTCTCGTGGCAATGCATATAATATGCAGTGTTGTGATTTGTGCTCCATCACATCATATACACAGCAAGGACTAGTATATTAGATTCCCGATCATGTTTCGAACGAATTACTGCTACTGGTTGTACTGAAAACTATACACTGTACCAGAACATAGTATGCATATATATTATGTATGTACATAATAGTCTCTGCTACTGTTTAAAGTATATAAGGAAAAAAGAAAAACAGGAAAAAAATGATTCTATATGCAAATTCTGTAAAGATACACATAACAGAAAAAAATATTAAAATATTTTCAAAACAAAAAAAAAAAATCAAACTATTAAGATACTTTATGAGATATAATGTATGCGTGCAACGTCCATGTACATTGCATGTACATATTAAATTCATATAGATGCATGCATACTTATTCTATATTTATTCACAGGCACACATGTGTACATATACGTATTGAGTTCGTTGTACTGTAAATATACAACTACATCATGATGGTACATCTACATACATACTTGTATGTACTACATATTTGTACATAAAAAAAATAATGTATAGGATATAGGAGTACCATAAATATAAGTACATATATTTATATGAGTATAAGTAACTTTATTATGTATGTAAAACACACGCTACAAGTCGAATTTTAATGTCAATTTATAATTCATTGATTTTATCTTTTGCATATATAATTTATTTAAAAAAAGGAAAATATTTTCCAAATAGAAGAAAAAAGAACAAACCAAAAAAAAAAAAAAATAATAAATTAAATAATAAAAAAAAGGAAATACATAACAGCATCTGAAATCGTATGAATGTTAAAATCATCAGCATCATCATCATCGCATACATCCATATCCATACAGACAGATATAAGAATATTTAGTATATATGCATACTTATATCTACGTAGGAGTATGTACATAGTATGTTTTTCATTTGTATATGAGAACGAAATATCGAACATGTTTGCATATGAAAAAAAAACGAGTTAATTAATTACTCATTTATATATAATCAATATGAAAATTATAAGAAAAATAGAAAAAAAGAATTTTCTTTTATATACGTACGTTACGTATGGGTATTAGTTGGTATTAGGTACGTACTAAGTATAAGTATATTTTGATTTTATGAACAAATACATTTGTATTAAATATGAAATTAACAATATAGTACGTGTTGAAAATTGAAAACAACAACATACATTGAAAAACAATTTTTTTAATTTAAATTTAAGGATTTCAAAAAAGTTATTCATTCACTGTTGAAAAAATTAATAAATTGTAAAACTAAGTTATGTACGTTAAATGTAACAAAAAATTAGAAAATTTGAGAAGAGAAATATCATGTAAAAATAATTAAATTCTTGTTCTTTATCATGTTTATTGTTCTTCTGGAAGCGAAAACTGATAAAAATAACTTTTTTCTGTATATATAACATATCTACACACATGTGACATTCGAATTTTATTTGGAAAAAATGTCTCTTTTGGTCTTTCACCTATATCAAAATTTTTTTAATAAAATATAAAAGTAAGAACAAAAATTTTTTTTTGAATCCTTAAAAGGGACACTGCACGTCAGTTGTACTTTCGATATGTACTAAAACTTCATATGTAACGTATAAGTGAAAATTTGAATTTTTTGTGTAAAATATTTTACAATGCCTATGTATAGAAAGAGATTATTAAAAAATTTCATTTCAGAACAGAAAAGAGAACAGTTCCTTCAATAAATTAAAAAAGAGACAAAAGTTTGTAAATCTCTGGATTTGCATCAAATCGAGATGATTAAATTTATTTTGAAATCCATGTACGTATTTTTATGTATCTGTGTATGTATGTCTATGAAGAATTGTAAAAATCCATAGAAAAAAAAACTGAAGTGAAAAAAACATATATAGTCGTGCGCAGACAATATTAAAGTTCAAAAAAGAATTTCTTTTTAAAGATTTTTCCCACACACTTTCACATGGTGTGCTTTCATTCAAGTGAAAAATTCATATTTTGCTCTTTCTGTGAAAATATTCTAACTAACCACCTTGTCAATCATGTACCAGACCGTGCTACATACCTTATACATTCATAAATGAATAGTGAAGTGAAGGATAACAGCTGGCTACTACGCACTACATTACTACTACCTACCCTACTACCATTAATAGCATTCTATTCATTAAGTATATTTTCATTTAACAGAAAAATTCATTTTCTTCTTTAGGAGGAAATATGTATGAAAAATAAAAACCAATAGCAGGATTGGACACATAGTCAGAAATTAGAAACGTAGATACGAAAAATTGAAAAAAAAACAGAAATGAGGACACGCTCGTTTGAAGAAAATAATTCAAATCAAAGGTTTGTTTTTCAAAATTCATCAAATTTTAAAATTGTCATCATTATAACTGTATTTTAGAATTAACTTTTATTTCTGTTTTGTTAGAATATTTACTTTTAACTTAAATAAAATATGGTGTACTTCTACTATGCAATTTCTGAATGATATACATAAAAATGAATATTACATAAGAACATTTATAGCACAGTAAAAATTCGACTTTTGATCCTTGTTACCGTAAACAAATGTTGTGTAATTTAAAGATTTCCATCTCTTTTAACATCGACATCATTTATTTTGTTTTTATTATTTCTATTATTGAACTAAAAATATTTAAGAAAATTTATGAAAATATAAAAATGTAAATATATAGCAGCAACTGTCAATCATAAATTCAATTTGAAATTTTGTTTTTTTTTTTTTTTATTTCGCATTTTAACCAATTTTCCAATACATATGTATATTTTTATACATGGACGAGTTTTTAAACTCTGTAACGATAAAACTATATATTTTGAATGAAAATGTTTACGTCCTTGTATACATTATAAAAATAAATAACGTTATCTATACATACATATATGTATGTCTGCTTTTTATGATGTCATACATTGAAAATAAAAGCACATTACATAACATATACTTTTCTATATACAGAAAATTTCAATTTTGGAAATTGTGCCTTCTTTTTTGTGTGCCTTGTCAAAATATTTACCCAATCATAAAGCATTATTGCCTAAATCGTTTAGTATCTAACATACACAAATTAGTTAAGAAAAGTTTTTGAAGGTGTTCGGTGTCCTTAGTTTTCTTTTTTTTTTTTCTTCCTTTCATACATTTCATTTTTCTGCTCTGCTATGTAAATATAATATGGTCGTATACGTACATATGTATATAAATAAAATAAACAAAAAAAAACTTATGAATGGTACAAAGTACCCAAATATGGCATACATACATGTGGGAAAATGTACAGTGAGTTAATGCATTCACTTTCAATTTAATAAGTAATTTGAGAGTATGAAAAGAAAAAAAAAAGTTCTTCCTATACAGCCAAATGTTATACGGTTATACGAAATAGAAAAAATAAGAAAAATTTGCTAAATAATGTATATGTATGAGTAGTTTAGGTCCTAATTTCAGTTATATGTAGACGGTTGGTATAATGTCCCATAAAAAATTTCGTGATGTAAGAATGTTTAGTGATGATATATGGTGAAAATATAAATTTTCTGGAAGTGATAATGGTAAACACTTTTTTACTAAACTACTTTTAAGAAAAAAGATAAAACTAACTTATTAATATATCATATAAACCATTAAAAATATCGTATACAAATGTGTAATATATGGTAATATGAATTTAAAAAAAAAATATAAATTTAAGTAAATACATACACTCGAGCATGTGTTGGTATAAATCTGTAAATTAAATTATCGTAAGTGAAATAAAAATTAAATTTTATTAATTACTTATATTATTAGTGAACTTTAATGATACCTACTTATTGTTATTTGTTCATATTTTTACTCTTCGATTGTTTGAATCCTTTGATTCATAGATGATGCTGTTGCTGAATCTCTAATAATATGAAGCTCTAACCGTTTCTATCTTCCGATTTCTATCCTTTCTAGTTAATGAAATTTAACTATATATATATACATATATATAAACTTGAAAATATTAAGCATTTTTTTTATTATTAACAAAATATTAAATAAAGGACAATAGTATGATATTTCTAAAATTTCCTAATTATAACAATTCATTTTTCGTAAAAAAAAAATTAACATTAGGAGTATTCCCTAACAAATAAAATCTTCCCTTCACAACTATTTATTAGTTAGCTACTGCAATTTATATTTAGTACGTAGTGTAGTAATTATAGTAGTAGCATTTATCATAGTAAACTCCAATGTAATGTTATATAGTACGCACAGTATTTAAGTGAACAAAATGAACATATAAATTTACTACTCGTGTTTTCAGTATTTTGAACATGTTTTTATCCTTGTTAAAATCGCAAAATTATATTTTTTTTTCTTTGTCTTCCATGGAACTAAAAATTGAAGAACGTTCGTTAAATGACCAAAATGTCAAATAAATGGATGATCTCATCTCATTTTGACGATTATAAATAATTACGGAATAGTCCACTCTACTTATTTAGTTCTACTTAGTTATATATGTACGATTAGTATGTATGTATTGTACATACAAACTCCTTATTTATGTTTATACATGTATACTTATCTTATACATTTATTTTTGTATTCCGATGCTTTTAATTTTTTTTCTCATTTTCTTATATATTCTTTCATTTTTTATTTATTTTTTAAAACATTATTAACATTATTATTTTTATTATTGGTATTGTGTTTGTTAAACATCATAAATAAGGTCATAATTTTGTTGTTCATGTTGTTCTTGTAGTTTTATTTTTATATTCATTTTCATTTGTTTTTCTTTTTAGAAAACAATAAACACAAGTTGTTATACAGAATATTAAATCTACCATTAAAAAACTACCAGAGTGCACGCAATCATACTACATACATATACAAATACAAGAGAGAAGAATATGAAAAGAAGAATCTAAAAAACAAATGAATACTGAAAGTAATTTGTATAAATAGGCTAGACCTAATTAATCGTTTTTCTTTAAGTTCTTTGTTCGAGTTTTGAAATATTAAGAACAATTTATTTACATAATAATAAACAAAACAAAACGTACATACAAACTTATAAACTTTTGCATGTACCAACTTATGTATGTGCTTATGTACAAGTATCTGTGTATATTTTAAGAAATATATTGCTGTCATTTTTCATTATAAACAACTCAACCTACACATAATATCTATTCTCTAGAAAAACAAAAAACAACATGAAATTGTAGAAAAAAAAAAAAAATAAAAACTGAAAAACAAACAAATTATATATATAAAAAAAAAAACAAAGTTAAAAAGGATAAAAATAATAATGCTAATACTGGACAATACAAGGATTTAAATAAAGAGTTTATTGTATATATATGCTAGTATTTTTCATTTATCAAAAGACAATATACAAGAAAAAAAACAGTTTCCTGTATAGTGTATTTAAAATGAAATTGAGTAAAAAACTAGAATTATGAATGTAGTACAAGTTCAATTTCAAATATCGGTTGGAGTCCTTTGTTTCATTTTTCTATATGATTATAGCATTAGGCAATTTGATTTGAAAATACCACATCATATGCAACCACCCATGATGATGAAAATTATCTTCGAAAATTTGTATGTAAAATATGAGAATAATTAAATACAGTTGAAAAAATTGACATTTATACTCTCCTTATTTTGGAATAACATAAATTTAAAATTTTCCTCTAACAACTATCAATCAATTAACAATGTAGCTAAAATGAGTATGTGTAGGTCTTAGTGTGCTCTTAAATATTCCTACTGTTGAATCGTCATTCAACATTTTTAATAATCAAACAAAAAAGTGGGCAGTGTTTAAAAAATATGTATAATAAAAAAAAAAGGTTACAAACACTTCAAGACAAACAATGCGATCATATAATATTTCGTACAAAAAAATGTAAACCAATCAACGTAATCAAACATATAACACAGAAATATATGCAATAATATGGAACATATAACATGAATATGCACAAGCAGGTAACATAAAAATGTTTATAAACATAGCATACAAACAAAAACAAAAACAATCCACATAGCACAATATATAACATAAAACATTAAACACAAAATATTTAATTGCAGTGCATAAACAATGAACATTAACAAAAAATAAAAAACATTTAAACATATATGCATAATATATAATATACACATTACATATATATATATGACCATGCCAGTACTGTCAAATTGTCAAAAAGTTACCAGTGAAATAATTACCAATAGAGTTATTCACAATCACCATAAATTGTCATTCGAATTAGCAGACACAATTTGAAAAAAAAACGGTTTTATAAAAAAGACGAGAATATGAGATAAATAGTAAAACATTTCAACAACGGAGAAAAAGAAAATTCCAGAACCGCGAAAATTTAGTATATAAAGGGTTGCGATTCGCAGAAAAATTTGTCTTTTGCAATTACTTGTGTATACTGTCGTGTTGAGACTGAAGCAAGGAAAACAAGAGACCAAATCATCAGCTTGGACGTGTTGAGTCCTATCAAAATCTAGCGTGTTGAGCTAGTAATTAGGGAAAAGTTAGGAATTTCTGTAAAAATACTTAGAATTTTTACAGAAAATAGGGAAACGTCGAATTAAATCATCGTCGAAAAAATACTTAGAAAATTTCTTATACAGAAATTTTCTAACACTTAGAGCCGAAATTAATCATCAAAAAAAAAAGTACTTAGAAAATTTTTTTCTTACAAAATTTTCTAATACTTCGGGCCGAATCATCGGAAATTGTTAAAGTCGATTTTTTAAAAAAAGACTTAGAAAATTTTTTTACAAAATTTTCTAATACTTGGAACAAATTCATCATCGTTAAAGACTTAGAAAATTTTTTTATAAAATTTTCTAATACTTCGAGCAGAAAATCAACACTTAGAAAATTTCTAGGACTTAGAAATTTTCTAAAGTTTCATCACTGAAAATAGCATCAGAAAATTGAATTATTTTGGAAAATTAGAAAATTCATCGAGACAGTAAAAAATATTTCATCTCGACAGTCGTCAGTTCCCGTCGGAAATCTTCAGCTTTACATAACGAATTTTTTTGAAAGTTTGAAAATTCGAATAGTCATCGTTAAATTGATCTCATCATCGTTCTTCAATCAACATAGTGTCTACAACGCCATCTATTCGTGTAGGTCGACCTATGCCAACGAATAATTATTAGCTAATTAGCTCTTAGTAGTTAAGAACATATGTAAAATCATAATTAAAGTAGATTTGATAAATTTCTTTTATAAATTCATGATTTTATTTCAATTTTGTTAAATTTCTTATTTATAGTTACTTCCGGTTTAACTGAAATATTGTACATATACAAATTGTTAAATTAAAGTAAATTTTATATATTTCATAGATTTAAATTTGTTTTGTATTAATTGCATACTTATTTCCGATTTTGATTGAAATATTATTATATAATTAAAAATATTGAATTTTATATAAATTGAATTAGATTTATTTAAAATTTAAGTATACACGAATTTAAGTAGATTAGAAACTGTTTGTAATTTAGTTTAAGAATTGAATTGTTAGATTTAAGAGAATATTTTAAAATAAAATTTGTAACGTAAATTGAAAAACATTGTGTTTTTATTTTATTAAACATTTTGAACCGACACCCTTTCTAATTAATGTTAAATTGAAAAATATTTTTATATTCATTTTTTGGTGGATTTAACACCTACAGATGGCTCTCCAAATAGATTTTTAATTCGAAAGACAAGAACCATAATCGAAGACAAATTTTTTTTTATCTCTAATAAATTTTAAGAGCTTACGATTTATGGTTAACGATTTACGGTGGGAGAGGACACTTGCTTGCGAATGAAGAAAAAGGAAAAAAAATGAAAAAAATGAACAGGGCTGCCCATTGTAGTGGAAGACTCTCGTTTAATCCTTTCGGTTGATCTCAGATAACGAAAAAGCTCAATCCAACATTCAGGCTCAGAAGATTTCAAACAATAATACAAATCTTTTTTATAAATTTTTGGTAATATTTTTGCACCATTTTCCTATACTCTTTACTTTTTTTCTTTAATCCTCGCTAACCTATTCTATTATCTTCTTTTTTAATAATTTTTTTTTTTTTTAAAGAACAAATAATATATTTTCATCTAACCCGAAATTCAAATAAATTTAAATAATAATCAATTTCATATTCATAACCATCAAATGGAGTTTAGCCTTGAATAGAAAAAAATAAATAAATAAACAGTGCCAAAGAAATTAAAAAAAAAAATTATTGAATATGAATACATATTTTAATATTTTTCTGTTAAATTGTATGTAAGGAAGGATGTATGTGTTTCTATATTCTACTTATAATTTACTTTATTTATATTACCATATATACCAAAGAAAAAAAGAAAAATGTTTTGAAAATCTATTTGAATGATAATATATCGTATTTTATTCATATTTTTCCCCAAATTCATTTTTTGTATGTACTCGTATAACAGATAAAAAAAAGAGGTGTGTTATAAGTCGCCTTAAACCATAATATCATATTAATATGTACGGTACTTTTCAAAAACGTCAAATGATCGTCTTTTGACGAAAATCAAAAGTTCATAAACTTTTTGACGAATGCGTCAAACATTCAAAAACTCGATGACTTTGCAATTGACTGCAAATATTTGAGCAGCAAAGCATTCAGTTTTAAGTTACTGCAAATTTGCTGTTGTCAAAATTATTAGGTTAGATGTGCTCTAAGTGAAACGAAGAATTTTAATACAGGGAAAAATGAATAGGTAAACATTAATTATTTTATAAACTTTATTTTCAATTCCAATAATTTTCATTTTATTCATTAGTGAAGATAATAATTGGTCCAGAAATCAAATTAAGTGTTTGATTTCAACAAGATTGGCAAAAGAAAAAGAATTTACAGACGGAAAAAGGAAAAAAAGTGTTCTGTGGAATATGCTGGTAGCGGAAATAAAATCTATCGATAAAGATTTTTTATTTTCTGCTGATTCATGTAAAGTAAAATTCACTAATCTTTTTACCACTTATAAAAGAATAAAAAAAAGAAACAATTTGAGTGGAAGAGATGCCACTACGTGGGAATATTTTGAAGATTTTGATGCAGTTTATTCAACATCTCACTTCATATCACCACCGCCACAAAATTTATCTTCTAGTTTTGAATCTAATATTAAAGTTACACAGGATAATGAAGTACACAATGAAGAAAATACTCCGCCAAACCCAAAAAGACAAAAAGTGGATGATATATTAGCATTTCTGAAAGAAGAAAGCGAAACTGCTGAAAGACGTCATCAACAGTTGCTAGAACTGGAAACAGAAAGAGTAAACGTATTGAAAAGTTTAAGAGATATGTTTCAAAATATTATTGATAAAGATTAGATTGTTTTTTCTAATTCTTTTTGTGCCTGAATTTTATGTTTTATTATAGTTCTTGTTTTTTTTTTGTGCTCATATTCTTTGTTATTTAGAAAATGAGTAAAAAAGACTTGATATTTTGTAAAAAATATATTTCGTATACATATATTCTTATTATTTATTCTATATTATTTATTCTTTTATTTATTAATATTGAAATACCATACATTCTATGACACAAATAATTGTGTCACCAATTCTCTTTTCTCTTTTGCTTGTGACACATTATTATCCGGTATGATAGTATATGAGTGGTTATCATTTTCGTTATCATCTTCATCTTCGTTGTCAAAACTTTCTAGATCCAATTCTTCATTATTAATTATCATATTGTGAAGAACGATACATGTATTAACAATATTTTTTGCTTTCTCAATGTTATATATATTTAAAAATTTTAAAATTCTAAATTTTCCTTTTAGAACACCAAATGCTTGCTCAATGCATACCCGTGTTGAGCTGTGATAATAATTATACAGTGTGTTTGACAAGAGCGTCCGCCTTATAAATTTAATAAGAAGTAAAAAACTAAAAAAAACTTTTTTTTAAAACAAAATTTATTTCAATATCTATCGCGCAATACATTTAATAGCATATAAAATCACCATCATTGTCAATAATACTTTGACATCTTTTGTCCATACTTAAAACTAAATTTTCTGCATAGTCTGTTGTTAAATTTTTCCATATTTTCCTAATTCTTGATTTTAATTCCTTCGCACTTCTTATATCTTTTCCTCTTAACCTGGCTTTCATTAAGCCCCATACGTTTTCAATTGGATTGGCATCAGGACTTTGTGAGGGCCATTCCATCACATTGATATTATTTTTCTCCTTCCAGGTGCGACAAAGATCACTTCTGTGTTTTGGGTCGTTATCTTCTTGTAATTGCCATGATCGATTTTCTCTGCCAAACCAGGATTCAGTTGACTTCAATAAACCCTTTTTATAAATATCCAACATTTTAGGTGCATTCAAATTTACAGTAAAAATTATCAAATGACCGAATCCACGAATATTGAAGCATCCCCAAACATGCACTTTAATCGGGTGCTTCACCGTCCTCACGACAACTCTTTCACCTTTCGCTGACCATGCACGTTTAGAACTTTGAAACGCCCAAAAGGATGATTCATCGGAGAATACGACATTGTTCCAATCACGACCCAAATTTTCTGTAGCCCAGTCAAGTCGTTTTTGCGTATGGATCGTTGACAGTAGAGGTTTGCTGAGGGTGGTCCTAATCTTTATATTATTTTCATCCAATCGTTGTCGAATTGTGAAAACGGATATGTTAATACCCTTTTCAGCCAATTTCTCTTTTGCTTTTCGTAATGTCATGAGAGGATCTTTCTTAAATAACTCCAGTATAGCTTTGTCCTGTTTTTTTGATGTGGTTTTCGTTTTACCCCTTCCAGAAAAATCGTCCACGTTTTTATGCTCCGTATAACGTTTACACCACTTTCTCACAAATGACTCATCCTTTTTAATATATTTTGCTGTCTTTTTAGCACTCCACTGAGGTCCTTTCGGATGCTGACATAAGAAAACTGCTTCGAATCGTTTTAAGTATTTTGCACTCATTTCAGAAACTTGTTATCACCACGAAAACTGAATAACTAATGAGGCTAATTTTTATAACGCGCTTTACTACAAGGTATTCTACTTAATCCTGTACCTACGTTTTTTCAGGTAATTCCTTTTTCGTTGAAAGGTAGAGCGGACGATCTTGTCAAACAGACTGTATTTCCTTTGTGTAGACGAAAGAAATCCATTATCCCTGTGTGGCGTTAACAGATACGTACTTAAAGGATATGCTGAATCTCCTAGTAGATGACTTCCCTCTCGAATATTAACTTCTCCATTTTCTAGTTTTAATCCTAAAGGACTGCTTCTCCAAACAGCAGCGTCATGTGATCTACCTGGCCATCCAAAATATGTGTCGATGAAACGTGACTTATTATCACAAACTGCCTAAAATAAATTAAAATTAATTAAATTAAAAAACATTCGTTCAATTTTACAGAAAAATTGTAACGTACTTGCAATATTATTGAATGCTGTCCTTTACGATTGTAATAACTAGCAGCATTTGTTTTTGGCGAAGGAATCTGAATATGTGTACAATCAATGCAACCGATGACGTTTGGAAATGGTCTTTCTGAACGCATTTCTTGAAAGCCTTCCATTATTTTTGTGAATTCGGTGTTAGATTTTGGCCACTTCACAAAATCGCCAATGAAATTGGCAATTATTTCCGTCATTTTTGTAAATAACATATGAGCTCCTCCTTGAGACACATCAAATCTGTCTGCCAATATACGAAATGCAGTTTGATTGGAAAGTCTCCAAATGGTTAAATACAGGCTTTTCTCCGAATCTAACCTTGGTCTCCCAGTCCACGAATTTTCCCAACGTTCTTCGACAAGCTGATGGAGTTTCTAAAATTTAAACAAATTTTATTTATTAATTGAACTTCAAATTCATTGAACTTTTACGTACCTTGAATGTTTCTCTTTTCATACGAAAATGACTTTTGAATAGGTCATCGGGATAACTTATAATTTTTTCTATGTAGTTTTCTACTTTGGGAATTTTTCTTGGTTTTTTCTTTATATCTAAGGCTTTAAAAATTAAAATATTTCTATATATCTTTGCCTTATTTTGCACATTAATTTGTTTAGATAAGTCACTTTTTTGACATTCATCCAATATTTGATTGAATAGAATGTGTTTTATAATTTTTTTGTCCATTTTTATTTTTTTGTAAAATTAAAAATCTAAACCCTTCAAAAACGTCAAATAATGCAAAAGCATTTGTGATGCATTTGACTTATCGGCGGCACGTCAATGATGCCAACACAATCATGCGATCGTCAAATTTTTGACGTTTTTGAAAAGTACCTACGTATGCAAGAAGGAAACAAATCAGAAAAAGATAATTTTCTATTCACATCAAAAGGGAAAAATGAAGAGACGAGATCACATACATACATACGTAATCGTGGAATTAAATAAATGATTGAAATGTTAAAACATTTTTTTTATATTTATTTCAGGTGTATTTACATACTTATTTGGAATATAATTATGTATTATGATAAAGAAATATCAAATGAACTTTCTTGTTTATTCGTAAGCTGACTTTAAAAACTTAAATAGAAATTGGGGGATTTCAATTGAAAAATAAAATTCTAAGAAAACCATACCTAGGTGGTTAGTATTCGTGAATAAAATTTTTTATAAAAATGAAAATGAACATAAACATAATCCCTTGAAAATAACTTTAATTTTTTAACAACTTTTCAAGGATATTTTAAATAATTTCTTTATATGATGTAGGATCAATACCACAATCATGTCTGTCTTAAGTACCTAGGCTCGACTTTTTTCATAAAACCAATAAAACTATCGCCTCTCCTCTATCCTTTTCTCATTACAATTTGTGATTTTCTCTTCCGCACACACAATTTTGAGTACTTAAATGAAATTTAAAAAATAAAATAAAATAAAAAATATTCCATAAAATCATATACTTACTAGCGCACATAAATAAAAATAACCGTGCCCAAAACATTTACATAAATTTTACAAAACGTAAAAGAAATGTGAATGACCGCAAAAATTGTTACGATGCGTGCTATTGTCTAATGCTTCAGTTCAGACATTATACGTTATGTGCGTTTACGTACAGTGTACACGTCATAAAAATTAATGTCTCAGATTTTTTGACAAATGAAAAAAAAAGTATATAATGTGTCTATGTGTAAGTATGTGATATCCAAAATAAAAATATATGTGCACATATTAATAATAATGATAATAATAAAAAATCCACTGTTAAATGAAGAGCATATATTGTAACACAAACACAAATATAATCAAAAAATTTCATTTCTTTATTTTCAGAGTTTAGGATTTACTTTTTTTTTTATTATTACCTTTCTTTTTTTCAGTTCAGTTCAGTTTTGATTATAAAGTGTTAAGGACCTTACGAACGATCTGATTAACTTGCGTGTTGAAAATCATCATACCTTGTTGAAATGTGATTCAATTTAGACTAAGGTGTGGAAGATAAATGGTATATTAATGATGTGTGTATTAAATTAGGTATATACTCGGACATATAAATAGATAGTAATTCGTACACCTTTATAAAGTACCGTCGAACTGGTACGAAGGAAATAAACGAATAATATTAATGGAACACTAAACAAAATCTGATTCATTGCTTTAACTTTCAACAAATAGAAAGGAGTAAATAATGGGAAATTTTTATAAATTGTTTATACGAGTAATAAATCTACACATTTGTTCAATATTTATAGATTAAAACAATTATGAATAATTAGGATAACCCTGTTTTAGTTAAAATCGATCAGATTTGTGTTGCTATTCTGTACCTAATTGTATGCAGATTACTCAAGTTCTTACAAATACATAATTTTGTTTAAAAATTTATTTCTAGGTGCTATCTAGAGTAATATTGGAACAAGAATTATTTAGAAATTTATTTCAATTAGAAATGTTCCAATATTAAAATTATTATATTGTAATGTTACCATTAAAATAAATTTGAAATTGTTCAAATCTAAATAAACTTCCTAAATAATTCCATTCTCATAAAATAACGCTTCAAATACTAAATCACTTTCGGAAAACTATTTGCTCCTAGTGTCTTCAATTTTCACACATTCTCATATTGAATTAAATAAAAATGTAAAAAATATGTATTTTTTTTTTCTAATTAATTGTGCAACAACTAAAAGTCAAACTCAATAAAGAAATTACCTACAAAATAGTACTGCATACTGCCTACTGTCTTATCCAATTTACGAATGTTACACGACAAGACAATAAATGGTAATGTGGGAGTTTGTACATAAAATTTAGAAATAAAAATACTTATGTACGAGTATGTATGCTGCGGTTATATAACCACTAACCAACACAAGCACGTTCAACTTTTAAATATAACACTCTTTTTTTTATGGTCTGATTTGACGTTAGGTAATTACACATCTACTTTCTTTGTACGTAGTACACATCGAAAGAAAGTTTAACGATTTAACTGTTGTAAGTTATGTAGTTGAGCCGAATAACACAGCAAAATGATCTGGAAATGTGCCAATTTATTTTGGAGTATGTAACATTCTCTAAGAAAATTGAAAATAATTTCAGATAAAATAGCAGCAGAAAATAACAAAATGAATAAAAAATTGAAATGAAAAAAAAAAAATTAGGATAAAAAGGATAAAGAGGAAATGAATAAAGGCATAAAGGTTATATATGAGATTAGATATATGAGCTACCTACAACTGATTGTCTTTTTCATTCGTAAAATAAATAAAAATGCATTTATAGAATATAGATTAAGTGATATACGTATACTTTTACATTGAGATAGATACAAATATAGGACATACGAGAAAAGTAGCATGATATGGTGGTACATAAATAGATGCATGAATATATTGATTATTTTCTCTTTTTGTTTTCATTCACTCATATACTCATACTGAGACTGAGATATACACACATTCGAATGTAATGTACATATAAATTACATGTCGGCAACATCCAAAATAAATTGCAAATTTAACCGACTTCACTGAAGTGTAACATAACCAATTTTTTTTCGTTCTTTTCCATTTTTTTTTTTCCTTTTGCCGCTTTTTCGTCTTCCGTTTTCCGTTTTTTTTGTTTTTTTTTATTTTCGTTCTATTTACTATACATTTGTTAAAAGTTGTAAGTTTCTTAAGACAATGACATAATGGAACTTTATCTTCGGAATGAATGAAGTATTAAATATGTGCTTCTTATATGCATGCATATTATAATCTACTTCTACATATTATTTATGTACGAGTATATAACATATACATATGTACCAGTAACAGTATATGTATGCACATTATACTTTATCTACGAGATGTTTGTAATCCAAAGACAAGTAGTAGACAGGCTGGCAGGCAAATAATGGGAAATTCTTAATGTCAAAAACAATATGTCTTTCTTTCGTATATATTCGTAAAAAGTTTTCTTTTTTTATAAATTTTCCATTTTTTTTTTAAATATTTGTACATACGCGTACATAGATGATGATATGTATATATAACATCTTTTATTTTATTTTTTTACATTTTTTTTTGTTTGTTTCTTCCATTTTTTACACTAATTTTCCTCGAAGTTACACACATAATATGTGAAAACTGAATAAACTCATTTATTTATTAGAAAAAAATTACTAAGAATAGAAGTGAGAAAATGAAAAAAAAAATGGAAATAATTTTCGCGTATTAGCTATGAAAAGGACATATGCACATGTATCCAACTGACTTATGAATGAACTTTTTTCGTAATTTGTTTTTGTATATTAGATGAGGAATATCCACAGAAATAACATGCTGCAGCATAAGGGTAAGTGAAGATAGAGATAAATACGCAAACTTTATAAAATTAACTATTATACGAGTAATATTGAATTTTAAAAAAGAATTTTCATTTAAAATTTTATTTATTTTTTCTTGAAAATAGAACAAATTAAAATAACAAATAAATTTTAAAAAGAGTTGAATGTAAAATTTTCGAATACATAGGTACATTATCATGTACATAAATGTCAATTACTGGAAGAATTGAGAATTTCATTTTCCTTGTTTGTTTATCCGTTTAGCTCCATCGAACTCTGTTACTAACTGTTCTTTTTGAGTCATCCCAGGTACACTTGAATTTATTCAGTTCTGTCATTACTGTCCTTCTCCATGTATTTTATGGGAAGGGAGACCTCTGTTTTTTGTTTTTTGTGGATTATACTGTGGATCTCATTCACCATTTATATAATTTCAAAAAATTTGATTTGTGAAATGAAACAAATTTTTTTCTTCTGGGTTATAAAAATTAATTGAATAAAAAATATTTTCATAAATTATGATGCAATTTACTTATACCTTTTTGTGACAGTTTTAATTTTAAATTCATAAACGCGATTTTTTTTTTTTTTTGATGATTTTAAATTAAATGCTAAAACAGATTCAAAAAACAGAGCAACAAAATAAGTAATAATAAATCGTCTGTTGTTGAAGAATTTCCAGAATAGCAACTTAAACTATGCATGCATGTACTTCTACACACTTTCTACATTTATATTTGTATCATACATTTTCTATATATTTATTTATTCTATATAAGTTCATTATTACATTATTACACATCTTATATACTCATATAGAATTAATATCAAAATTCCAAATTTTTTTCTTCATTTTCACATGACAAAAAAAAATATATGTATAGGTATATTATAATTTACACATTGTACATAATCTATATTGTATTTGTATATTTGTATATTTTGTTGTTCTTAAATGAATATTTTTATATATTATCTGCGGAAATGACTCACCATTATATACATATAAAAGTTTTCCTTTCAATTTTTTTTTATTTTTATGTTGTGTTTTTTTTTTTAAAAGGACAATAAACATTCTGACACTTAAGGTTTTGTTTTTAGTAGTTTTTCACTTTTATACTTGTCGTCGTACCGATGTATGTACATATATCCATATTATACGAGGAGAATATGTGTATGTGAATATATTATATAACATTAGTTTCAATGACTATAATAGTTGAAGTGAAAAAATAAAAAGGCAAAACTATTTAAAAAAAAAATAGAAACAACACACACAAACAAACACTTATGTTTTATACTTGAATACAAAGATAAAAATGCAGTTTTTGAATTAATGAAGAAGTTGAAGGAATTTTGTGTACATATGAATTTATTGTATTTAAACATATATGTCTCGGTATATTTTATATACATTACACTAGAATTTTCTAAATATGTACATACATTACTTTATATTTCAAAAAGCAACAACACATAACTATGTATACTGTACTACTACTACTACTACTATACTTTAGAGTAGGTAGTCTGAAAGACGACAAAACTTTTACGTCATTATTATAATAAGAAAGTCAAGAAGTGAAGTTGTTTTAAACTTTTCTAAGTTGGCTTAGTTACGATAAGGAAATGATATACCAAATATAATATAAAATGTATGAATATATGTATGCCACTCTCTCTTAATGTAAACGAAATGTATGTATGTATACATAATATACATACATACGTATAAAACAGAAATGTGAAGTGTCATTGTTGAAAATAAAATAATAATTTAGAAAAATAAATGCACCTTTCATTAGAAATTTAAATTATATGTGTAAGGTAGGTTACGTTACAAACAACAAAACGAGCAAATGACAATAGCAACAACAACAACAGAACAACAACAACATTTGTACTATGTTGTATAATGACGACAACAGAAAATATATGATCATAATGGAAATTTTTAGATTAAAAAAAATAAAATCGAACAGCCCTAGAGAGCTTTAAAATGAAGAAAACATGAGAAAAATTTTCATTCTTTATCTAATCCAAATATAAAGCATACACACATTCGTCGTATCGTATCGTATCGTATGTATCTACAAATGAACAAATTTGAGAATTTACCTACATAAATATAACATGTGCTAACTACATACTCGTTTGTATAGATAGGAAAATTTTGTACTATATGTGGATACTCGTATTATGTTTTATGTTTTATTTATTCGCAATATGTTTGTAAATTTTTAGTTTTTAGAGAATTTCATATATGATTGTTTTAGATATTGAAATAAAAAAGAAAACATCCATACAGGTTTTATCGAAAGATTTTCAACTTTTTTCTAACAAATCATACATTAACAGGTAGATAGAGTAGTAAATACGAACGAGTTGTAGTTTTGCTAAATTTAGCTGCAATCTTAGTAAAATCGCTTCGACATTAAAATCGTATAATAAAATTTGGAAAAAAAAATAACAAGAAATAAAAGTGTTCTTAAAGTTCAAGATGACAATAACCGTAAACAAAGGACAATACAATAAAAAGTTCAAAATTAATTTGAAAAGAATTTTTTTTTTTTTGTAATTGTTATCTCTTGAATTCATCGATTGATAAAAATTTCTTTCAGTTTGAATTTAATTGAAAATATTATAGAGCGATAATTTAAAGTTTCTTCATAATGATTACATCATATTTCGTTTAGTCACCTTGAAAAAAAAACAATTATTTATGTATGTATGTGAATATTTTTTTTTATTTTTTGAAACTGCATGAAAATATCAGAAAATTTTTTAACTGAAAATACGAAATTTATTCTCATGTTTATATTTAGAACGGATATAGCTAGTCAGATATGAATTTATCAAATAATATGATGATGTCAGAATCATAGAGTCTTTTTTGAGTGGTGTCTTGAATATTTGATTCTTGAGTGGTGAGATTCTTGAATATTTTTAATGAAACAAAAAAAAAAATATGTGCAATTCAAGTTAGTGCGAAAATGTACATCTCATTTGTGAAATGTGAGTTTATATTGCATTTACAATGAGTATATACATGCTGATCATTTTAAGAAAATTGAAAACAAAAAAAATTGCCATACAATGTTGAGAATATTACAACGATGAAAATATTATAAGTAAAAAAGGATATTTTTAATTTTTTATAAAAAAAAATATTTTATACAACATTCTTCTTCGTATACAATCAAGTCAAGATAGAAAGGAATCATCATTTAAAGTTATATTTTTTATGTTTAATAAATGTGCGTATAAATATTTCTCATATATTTGAGTATGTATGTATATGCATATCTATGATATTCTCTTATAGACATGTACTGACATTTTTTTGATACAAACATATACGTACATATGTATGCGTGAATATGTGATGCAATGCATTTAACAACGAATAAGAAGTCGAGGACATGTGTCAAGCACACTTTATGTAATAATACATATACATATATACGTACATATCAGTACATGGATATGTATGTAATGTCGCTGTGTGAATAGATTCTAAATTCCAGATAAAAGGAATAGGGAATACATATAATCATTCCTTCACGTATTATTAACATAAATTCAGATACTTACATATGTATGTACTTATATAATAAGCGAGTACATTAATGCATACTTGTTACACATGAGACTCTTAAAATACAACTCCTCGTAAATGTACATATGTACATACATAAATATGTAAATGCCTGTCTCAAATGTATATTTTTTATCATTCTTCCTTCATATATATAATCATATACGAATATGTATTACAATAGATAACAGAGTGCATACATATACTTATGTATGAATTTCAGTTCATATATTTGATTTTTTGAATCTGATATTGAGTACCAGTTTTAGTACTTTGAATCCTTTTTTTTTTTTTCAAAAGCATGCATACGTAATGTACGTACATAGTACATACATACATTGTAAATATGTACGAGTAATATCTTTTGTCAGCTTTTTCATAATTTCACTACTTATCATCATATAATTTTAGAATTATGTTCACTTGTAATCTATTATATGATAATATGCTTGGTATATGATATGCTCGTTTGTACACATATTAAAGAAAATTACTTATGTATGCAATAAATTTTATTAAGGATTCTAAGATCATACATTACGCGCGAGTATATATAATGATATGAGTTTACTCTATTCTGTTTATTTTTCTTGATTGTTTGTTTGATTGAAAAATAGAAAAAATATTAATTTTTTTTTTAAAAACTATATGAAAATCTGAAAATTTATAATTTTTTTTTTTTAATATGTGGTATAATTAATTTTAAAAATTTATTTCGAAATCTAAGAATACTTTTGAGAATTTTTAATAGAAATAAAAACTTTTTATAGTACACCAGATTCTCAGATGATTGTATTAGATGAAATGAAGAAGTTCTTTTATGGGGTTGCATTATAAGTAAAGTAATAGAGGACAATCCAAATATCATTACATCAAAAAAAAGTTTCAAAGAAAACTTGATCAATTGTCTTCAAAATATTTTTATTTTGTATTATTCATCACTTATGCAGTTCATCAATTTTGATTTCATGTTCAATAATAAAAGAGAAATATAAATGCAGGTTGTTTATTATTCGAAATACGAAACATTTTTGATGACTGTTGCAATTTAAAACCGTCGCTTTTATTTGTAAATATGTCCATATATTAAATAGACTTGACTATTATATCCTTTCGTATAAACAAATACAAATCACCAAGAAAAAGTTTCTAGAATAAAAATGTCAAAAGTTAAGTAAATCATTTTAAAACAAAACACAAAAAACCAAAAATAAATAAACTACATAAATACTAGTATAAAAATCTACGACGGTATTATACACAGTACAAAATATCTCTTAATGTACATTTAATGTATCTAGATATTTAGTAAAATTCCAGAGGGATAAAATTTTTTATAACTTCATATAGTCAACTACCAACTACTTTTATACTCTACACAACTTTCACTATACTTTGTTTTCTATTTTTGTTTTTTTTTTTTTCAAAATTTTCCTTTCTCTTATTGTACATTTTCTTTATCTAATATCTGAATTTAAAAAAAAAAAAACAAAAAATCAAAAAAAGTTAAAAAAAAAACACAAAAACGTAATGAAGAAATTTTTCTTCGAAAGCTATAAACAAGAAATAAACAAAATCAAAAAAAAATTGACAAAGTATCCAACTGTCCATCGTATATATCCAGTCGAATAGAAAAACATTATCCATTTACACATACATACCACACATATACATATGCAATTCTAACAAGAAGCTACTACTACAACTATAACTACCACACTACACACATTTTTATTGAGTTTATCTACTTTCCAGACTACATGATACAAAATCTAAAACAAAACAAAAAATAACACAAAAAATATAAAACATGTAATAAACTTAAATCGAAACTTCAATTTTTCTTTTTGTTTATTTTCTTTGAAGGATTGAAAGCTTGAAGGACTGAGAAATAATAGTTATAATAATAATATAGAATTATACAGCAAAACAAAAAGCATTTGTGGTGGTGATGGTGATGGTAATTTTTATATTTTTTCATATTGCTCCTTATGTACGAGTAAGTGTATACTCCAATTGTATTTATTTGTATCTCTTTCAAGGAAATAAATAGTCACTTTAGATGAAACTTGAAATGAAGTGTCATTGATTTTTGGTTTTTGTTATTCAATTCATTTTTACGAGTATATACATAAACCCTAACTACATATACATATAGTAAACCCTAAATGATTATTCGATATCCTTTGAGAATTCAATACGTATAAATGATTGTAGTAAAACAATAATCAAAAAATAAGATAATCGTATACACACAGTATAAGGATCTTGAATTTTAGTGGAATTTTTTATATTATTGTATGTGTGATAATGATCCCCTATATGGTTTTGGGATGTATTCGTAAATTTTGATTGAAAAAATAAAAAAAAACAAATGGAAAACAATTAATCCTTAAGACATTCAAAATTAATTTTCGAATTTTCTGAATACATATTTATCTCCTTGCATATCTGATAATGAAATAAAACTCAATGGAAGTAACTGAACGCAATTTCAATTGCTGAACTTCAATTTATTTCATTTTGGATTAAATTAGAACGTGAGGCAAAAAGGTTAAACTAAAATGAACAAAGAAATTTATCTTGAAATTAAAATTTAATGCATACCAGAATTATAATTTTTCATTTCAGTATAGAAAGGTGCAATAATATAAGAAACTGGTGACAGAATTAATGGTTTTACATTCACTGTATAGTAGATTTAATCGAAATGTTGAATAAATTTGCATCCATATACGATTCAAGATAAATGATGCAGACATATTCGCATATTTATGTATGAACTTCCATATAGTTCAGATGTCCGACATTGAAATTATCCAAAAATATTAAAGGATTCCACATACGAGTGTATTTTGTATGTACTTATGTATGTGAGCGCCTTTGATATATACGAGATAAAATTCACTTTCAAATCGAATACCATACATGCATTTCATACTATAACTATCTATAACCATTAAGATAGCTGAATAAAATATAACAAAAAATTTTCACACATGCACCTGTGTATGATGTAGGTCCTTTTATTTCTATATTATCTATATATTAGTAAAATATACACTCGAATATATATTGTCCTAGTGAATTATTATATGATGGTGCTAGAAACTATAAATTTGTTCACTTTGAATTTCAATAAATTTTATACATAGCACATAGTACGTAATTCACTGTAATAAAAATGAAACAATTTATTATTCACAACGAAAATAAAATAAATTAATGAAAGAGAAAAAATAATTATCAATAAATGTACATATGCAATCAATAAATAAATTAAAATGAATAGTTATTCAAAATATACTTTGTACTCTTATACTCGTGTACATCATATGTGTATCGAGGAAGTTTAAGGAATTTCGAAAATGCCATTATCAACCAACATGTTATGTACATTCCATATAATCATATTGAAGAAAGGCCACATTAAAATATTTCATTTAGAAATTATTTAAAATATTTATGTATTTTCAAAAAAAATAAATTAAATTTATTAAACTCTAAAGGATACAATAAACTATTTTTCAAAATACAAAATAACTATGTATGTAGCTCATCATCCTCCATAAAGTATGAAATAACCTATAACATTATAGGAATTTTTTTTCTCTCAGACAAAAATAGTGCACAACGAGTATTTTGTTGTGATAAACACAAATGAATTTCGAAAATTTCTTTATATAAAAACAAAATATAAAATAAAATAAAAAGGACAAAATAAATTTTTGATATTTTTTTCTGTGCTTATAGGTATATACTTGGAAAATTTTTTCCAAAAAAACTACCAAAAATTTTGTTCAAAGAGTCTATCATCATTGTTTGATAATTTCGAAAAGTTCATAATAAAAAAACATTTTGTTGTTTTTGACTTCCAGATTTTAATTATTTTTTTTTGTTTGTTTCTATTTTACTCATCTCTCTAAAAGCATGTTTCTAAACATTGTTAAACCATAGAAACTAGAAATTGTATAACATCTCTATCAGTTTTGTTGTGTAAACTATTTCCAAACTATTTAAATGCTTTCTATGTGAATATCCAGAAAATGAAATTCTTCAAAAATGGTACAAGATACAAAGCAAATGTATGTGCATTGATAATGAAAATGTTGAAAAATTTAGTAGATAACCAAAGATTATTTTTTGTTATTTTCCCTCTTTTTTTTGTTGATTTTTTAGATTTTACTATTATAAAGGTAAATATATAAAGATATAGGTAAAAATACTATATGAAAAATAAAAGTCACACATAATAATGTAAGTTTTAAATTTGTTAACAAAGTTACAATCTATTTACAACCGTTCGAAACATATTCATTAACTGGTTCTCGTTTCTACCATTGACAGATTCATTAAAAGGTGATTTCTACTTGTCTTATCATAATTTTGATTATCGTTATTATAACTTTCATAACATTGTAATGTAATTTCATTACAAATATTTGTTTAAAATATATTTACGTATTTTAGAACCTCTTCAAGATTGTTCACAATACGGTTTTGATACTATTTACGAGCTGTTTTAATTGAAAACGTTTTCCTTACTTACCTTACATAACCATTCAAATAGAATTCAATTGAATCAAAATTAGGAAATAGTGAGTGTGGTCATTATGATCACTAAATAAATTTACAATATCTCCGGTAAAAATGTATTTAAATACATATGTATGTACGTCAATTTGAGTATATACGAGTACAAGTATATAGATACATACAGTATGTAATTGATGATTTAAATGAATTCAATATCGAAGACATAACAATTGAAAATTTATTAATCGATAAATAATGAAGTACAAAAGTACTCAAACGTAAAACTGAAGAGAACTTCATGTTCAATTTTACCTATTAATGTACATCTACCTATACATATTTCGTTCATATACGATTATATGGTTATAAATTATATTTATAAACATGTACATGCATAAGTGAATTATACAGAATATATGTACAACAAGTACTCTTACACATATATACAAAACTTGTAAATTATGTACGCTTATGACAATTTTGATTTATGTAATCCTTTTATTCGTTGCATATTCTTTGAGTTATGTAACTGGGTTATGTTAGACTTATGCATACTTATGTTTTGGACATTTAATGTCTTTATAAAATTTAATTACAAGTAGTACGCATACATAAGTACATGATGCCAACACTATAAGCTATAAGCATCTCTAAGTTCACGAGTATATGTGCTTTTGTTTTTATAATAACATACAAACATATTTATTCGAAAATAAATTGTTTATGCTAAAGACAAAATTATTTATTATGTTTTTAGTTTTGTTATTATAAAGTCCTTATATATAGTTATATGCATTTATATAAAAGGTAAATACTACAATTTATATACCGTATGTACTGTAGTTTTTGATCTTTCTCATGTGATTTATTATAATGCATATTTGATTTTGTGTAAATGATATGTAAAACAAAATCAGATATCAAAAAACATGTGAATTTTCATTGTATACAAAAATCCACTACTCGTATAATCATCACAAGCACTTTACTATACACAGACATTTATTAAAATAACGTATTCGTGACACTTCACATATTCCGGAGTTTTCAAAACATTTAAACAGCACGTAGCATTGCACATTATAATATGTACGTTATGTGCTCGTATACAAAATGTTGATGACGATGACACCTGAAAAATGTTTTGAAAGGTAGATATTCAAATTTATTTTTCGTTACAAAAATTTTAATAGTATTTTTCAGCTGAAGTACTATGTCCTTAATTATCATTTTTATATAAATTTGAATTTCTAATTGAAAATATATATCAATTCTATAATATATGTTTCGACATAAACTATAAACACACTTAAGCCGGAAACAGAATGTGCAGCTTGTAGTATGTAGCTGTAGTTGTAGCTGTAGCTGTAGCATGAAGTAGAAAAGTTTCTACTTTGAGCAGCAGCTTCTACTACTACTACTGCTACAGCTACGCATTGTGGTGCTTCAAACTTACATTAATGTAGTGTATTTTTGACAGCTTGTAGTGCTACATGTACTACATACTACAGCTACACATTCTGTTTCAGGCATTAGGTCTATTTCATATTGACAAGCGGTGAGCGGTGAGCGTTGAGCGGTGTGTGATGAACGGTGAAGCTTTCACATTGAAAAGCGGTGAGCGTTGAGCTGTGAGAGTTGACAAGTAACATTTTCGTATTGGTTTATTACAGATTTTTAGTTTTGCTACAAAATGGTTTCAAATATTTGTCGACAGGAAATTCTTTTAAGTTAATTTAAATTCCTTACCTGAAAGCCCTAAATGATCCCCAATTTCTTTCCATAATTTTTCTGTAACTTCTCTTTTTTTATAGTCAGGATGACGATCATCCCACAAGCATCTTCTAGATTGCACTTCTGAAATTAAAACTTCACGTTGCGAATCACTCAACTTGAATTTATCGGTCGACATATTGAAATCGTCTTCACTATCAGAAAATAAAATAACAACTAAACAGACAACGCATAAATCTACCGCTCACAACCAAGTCAATCCGAGCTGTGAAAACACCGCTCAGCGATACAGCTCACCGCTCACCGCTCAGCGCTGATCAATGTGAAATATTTCGTATAGATTGCCTTGCTGAGCGGTATTTTAACTCTCACAGCTCAACGCTCACCGCTCACCGCTTGTCAATATGAAATAGACCTTAAACGTGAAGATAAAAAATAAGGATAAACTAAACAGAAAATTGATTTTTTTTTGCAAAAATTCATAAAAAAAAACAAAAATTGTCAATGTATTGTACATATCTATATATTGTTTTCTATACTAGAAGGAAGCTTTCCAAAAATATCAAAAATAATAGTTTTTGAAAATTTGCTTATAAACAAATTTCATGTCTGTCAGTAACAAATAAATAGACGGATATACATATTAGTATATATAATGTACTTAGGTAATTAATAAAATTTCAAATTTAGTTTTATTTGAATTTTTTTATTTTGTTTTTTCTATACCAGGTAAATGTAATAACTTTAAAAAAAATTCGTTAAATATTAATTTGGAAAAATCAAAAATAATTTTATCTCTACATAAGTAGTTGTCATTATGAATACGTATTTGTATGTATATTTGATACATTTACGTCGTCAGATAAAATCACATTTTTTTATCACATTTTTAACGGAAAAATTCTTATACTACAACATTTATACTCTTTTATATGTACAAATGCTATGTTTATTTTATACGTGACTATAGTTCTGTAGTAAGAGCACAATAATAAAAAAAACAACTAGATTTTATGTAACGTCATTCATTAAATGACGAAAATTATTTTTCGAAAACTTTTTCGAGTATCAATTAAAACCAAAGAGTCTCATAAAATTATAAAAAATTTTTATTTTCTCATTTGTTTCTGTAGAGTATTTTAATTAATATGCATTCTCTTCTCAGAATGATTTAATTATACGATAAGTATGCTTTCACGAATATACATATAACGCCGCAGTGTATATACGTTAGGTAAATGTTAGTAGACGTAGTTAGTACGAATGTTTCAAATAATTATCATTATTATTATTTATAAAAAAAATCAACAAGTCGAAAATATTTTCATTAGAAGTTTTTCTGTTTTTCTTTATTATACTTATTTTTTTTTTCAAAATTTTTTTCAAAAATAAAAATAAAATATATGAACGGTCGATGCTCATATTATAGATAAGATAAGTGTGATAGTTATGTATTTATATTTATTATAAAACTGTGTATGAGTGGAAATGTAAATTGTTATAGGAAAGTTAAATTCAAACGAAGGACGAAGCGAAAAATTGGAAAATTCGTAAATGGATGGAACCATTTTTGACCAGATAATCGATTGTCACGTTACTCTATACGTATTTCTTTTGTGTATACACATTTACAATTCCATGAATATTATAAAAGGAATTGTCGTCCTTAAGTGGAACACTTTTATGGAAAAAGTTTCTTTTTTTATGCAAAACTTAACAAATGTTTATAAGTAAAAATTTAAAAAAATGAAAAATAAAATCATCTTCATTTTAAAAATACTCATATTTTTTGTAATTTTATCAAAGTAAAATTTTATTACTGTTGATTGTAAAAATTCTAATACTAATTAATATGAAATACATTCATATTTCAATTAAATTCATATGCAATTGTTCTCTACATCACATCTTTTATTCCTTTTTTTGGAATTTTAATACAAACGTATACACATATGAAAGATATCTATACATATGAAAAAAAAAAATAAATAAAATTAATTCAATTGATAAATTTTGAATTCTATATGAATAAAATTGATTGCAATGAAAAATCAAATCAATAAAATACTCATCGTAGATACACATATACGAGTATAGGTATAGTACATATACGATTACATATACGAGTAAATACGATTGTAGTCATCATCAGAACCACATCATTGATTTAACAATAATTTATTGGTCACTTTTAAACTTCAATATAAACGTACAATTCTTATATACATGTGCAAAAGGTACATTATATACTTATGTTTTATATAAATTATGTATAAAATATACGAGCATATGTAGGTGTGAATACATCAATTCATACATAAGTACTTACCACATATAAGCACATATGTATATAAATTTGTGTATAATTGTATGTTCGAAAAAAAAAAACCAAAACTAATACATACTATACATATAGAATTTTGAGATAAAATTGAATTAAATTCGTGATAATTACATAATTCTATAAGAACATTTATACTTATACAAAATCTAAAACTAAAATATATGATATATGTACGTACATATATCACATAGTACAAAAACGATACGTACAAGTATGCATGTGTAAATCCGTTATATATTTACATAGAGAATATCTATATTCTAGAGAGGCTAGACCATAGTGCGTACATCATATATACATAACAGTATTCAATTTTATGTGTACGCATGAATACATAAAAACATATATTTTAGTCATCAAATAGTACATTATTTGTATGTACACAAGCGTGAAAAAATAATGGGACAAGTATAATTTTTCAAAATAAAGTCATCTAAAACGTGTATATATAATATGAAAAAAAATTTACAATATTTTTTTTAAAAAAATTTATTCGAAAAATAAAATCAAAACGAAACTGTGAATTGTACTGTTGGAAATAGTACAAAAAATTATTAAAACATTTCAATGAAAATATGAATTCAATATTTTGTATGACAATCTTTTATGTCTGTCAGCCTCCTATAATTGTTTTGGCATTGATTCTACAAGATTTTTAACAGGATCTTGTTGAGTTTCATTCTATTCTTCTTGTAATCATTTTTTTATGTAACAGGTCTGACTTATGGTGACATTTTTTTTTCAAATTCCTCTTTCTAAAAATGATCAAAAATGTTCGATAGGATTTAAGTCACGGCTTTATTGAGGAGTTTCCATCACATAAGAACAATTATGTTTTTATTTTTTATCTGGAGTTAATAATTAAAGATCGTAGTTTGATCTCAGTATGACTACGTTATCTATTCATGAAAAATTCTGTTTGCTTCATAATTTTTTCACGCTTGTGTACTATGTATAGTACTATGGCACTATGTATTTTGTTCACATACATATAATATGTGGCTAAAATGAATTTAATTTGATTCAACAAAATTAATTGTTTTTAATTATATTAAATAAAAAATTTTTTTATCTATTCATATATGAATACATATACAAGGATACAAGTATACATATGAGCACATATACGTAATTGTGTATAACAACTTACCTATGTTCATGTTTAAATAGTACATAAATGTTCGTGTGATGTTCCAAAATTGATTGCATCGAATTGAAAGATCACTTCTCTTCTACACATATCCATATCTATCCATATGTACATAATTAAATGTATAGCCTTCATTATACATACGAACAAACCGAAAGTTACGTATATACAAAATTGATTATTCTCGATATTATATTTAATCTACTACATACAAATGAAACATGCACACATGCATTATAAAAGTATCTACCTATCTACACCTTATATGATGGGAATTGATAAGTGTATCCTTTGTACAAATAATTTAATTTAAATAATTAAAGTTGAAATTTTTTGAATTTTGATTTCAAAATAATTTAATCAATTACCCATTGTATGACACTTTTTAAAAACATGAAAATACTGGTATACGATATAATGGTACAAAAACATACACATTCGTATATATAAGTACATATATCGTTATTAAAATTCTCAACTGAAATTCACAAAATGAAAAATTTTAAAAACAAAACGACACAAAAAAAAAATCGACAAATACTCTACTCTACTCATTGATGAAAAAATAATTTTCATTCGATTTCCTGAACTTGAATTTCGTCTCTGTTGTGGGAGTTCTATATTCTATTTATTAATTTTTTTTTTATTTTTGTGGAAATTTAATTAAAAAATGAAAATTCAAAACGGACAGATTTTAAAACAAAAAAAAAATATATATATATATAATGACGAATATATAAATGTATACAATTATTTGACTTGGAAAATCACAAAACCGAAACTAAATTGGGATTCCATTCTCGTAAAAACCAAACAGAGTAGAATTTTTTTTTTTTATTTTTTTTTTGACCAGACATTTTTAGTGAAATGAATGAAAGCCAAAAAATACAGTGTATATAAATAATACTTATTTGGACAAGAATAATATTTGTGTTCTAGATTGTTTTCGATCAAATATTTACTCATGATGATAAACTTTACGTACATTTATATAGGCAATATCCTTTCTTTTTTATTTTTTTTGACCGCACAGTGTTTGTGTAATGTTTCAAATCACTATGTTCTATCATGTATACAAACACATACACACACATAAACATTTTCTTTTACTGGATTCCGATGTACACACATTTTTATAAATTTTGAAGTTGATGATGTGTACATACAGTGAACGTACTTGTATTTAAAATCTTCATTTCTACGAGTGTATTATTACTGTGTGGACATAATAGTAATAATCAGAAAAATTCTCAAATTTTCAGTTTTTATTTTTCAACTACCCCATACGTAATCTGTGCAATTTTTTTTTATTTCTAGTCCTTCAAAAAGTAAATACAGTTTATTTGGCTTGTTTATATACAAATAGAAATATGCCTAACCTATCTACCTACATATATGCAATAGCATATCATATATATGATAAGATGACATTTTTTTTGATGAGACTCATTCTGCTATCGTTCATCACAATGAATTAAATTTGAAAAAATTACAAATTTCTCATTTTCTTGTTTCTTGGATTTTTTGTTTGTTTCAAATTTTCTAGAGTTTTTTTTTTTTTATTTTTGTGTTTATGTATTGTGTATATGAGAAGAACATTTTTCATATCACATCAAATGTGTACATATTTATACATTCTTGTAAAACCTAATAAATGTGTAAACATAAATTTGTACGTTGTAAATATGAATTTATATTTTTGTGTAAAACCTTGTAAAAGTATAAATAATGTAAGAAATATCCAAAGTATAGAGCTGACTTGTCTACACCCATCATAAGTAGATAATATGTATCTGTGTTGTATATGCGGAGAGACAAATTCATAAAATCTTTGTTTACAAAAAATTAAAATGAATATTATGACGTCAAATAAAAGAAAATCAAAAACGATAATTATAATAAAAAAAAAAAATAAATAAATGTAAACAGTTTTCTTTTTATTTTTCTTCGCTTCCCTTAAATAAATAAAAATTTTTCTTGATAGCAACAAAAAAAGAAAAAGCCAAAGAAGGGAGGAAAACAAAAATTCTCAATTCATAAATACATAACAAGATATTAAAAAAATTAATTCACTAAATATGTATGGAACAATAAAACTTATACAAGAATATTATGTATGTATTGTTGTGTATGCAAAGAATAATATAAGAATCTTTGGATATATCATTAAGATTCACTTGAAGATTTTTGTGTGAAAGAAGAAACATACTCTGTAGCTGCTTTATCGATATACACATAGTAACTACATAATGTACATATGGAATGGATTCACTTACATACATACATATACCTACATATACTCGTATACGAGTATAAATTTACAACTAATAATAAACACAGCAGCGCAATCAAATAAGAATCCTAGAGGGGACGAATATATAATTTTTATCATTGTAACAATTGAATTATATGTCATATCCTTTTACGTACAGTATACGGTTTCTTTTTGTCATTTTATTTCTGTTTATATATAACACGAATACATATACATATTTGGGTAGATACATTCTTTGTAAATTTTCGTTTACTACATTGTATCTAACAAACGCAGTGTTTATTTCATTTTCTTTTATTTAAAATCTGTATAGGTGAAAACTGATGATAGATGGAATTTTATCTAATTTTCTTTGAGTTTATTTTCATTTTTATTTTCTTTGTTTCAAAATTATGTACCATGATTATCCTTGTTAAGATAATTGTGAATTTTTTTTTTTTTTTTTTTTTAGAAAAAAGAAATAAAAACATTCACATGAAAACGCACAGACACACACACACACACACACACACACGTGGAGAGACAATTTTATGTGTTCTTATAATGTAGTCCCCATGTAATTTTTTTTTTATTTTGTTCATTAGTGAATGTTTTGAGATGATTGATTGCATGTTATGGAATAAATTTTTTATTTCTTTTATAAAGAAAATGAAAGAAAAAAAAATTTAAAAATTCCTGATGTTTTGAAACAAAAAAAAAAAACAAAGAAACAAATTTTCAAGGAGATTTTATTCAAGTTCAGAATAAATTTGCAACAAAATCAGATAAATAAGTTAGTAAATTTGCAGTGCTCCAGGCTACAGAAAAACGACTGAATTCGATACATATAGAGAGTAATTCACTGCTAAAATCATTGACAATTGTTCATCGTTTTTCTTTTCTGTCTAATAAAAAATTGATTTTATTTAAAAATTTATTGCAGTACTTGTTTAAAAAAAATATTAAAAAAAATATTCTGATTTCATTCCATAGTCTTGTCTTACATAAACACGTATCCCAATTCCATACAGAAACTATTCCTTATCAAATTTTTTTTTGATAACTAATGTCCTTTTTGAAAAAATTCATTTGAATTTTATTTTTAACCTATGATGCAATCAGCAAAAAGTGAAAATGGAAGATTATTTTAATAATGAATCCTTTCTAATAATTTTTTATTTTACCTTATAATGTAAAATTGTTACAATTATTAATTCTAGAAATTTTTCAAAAAAGAAGAAGAAGAAGAAGAAAAACTTTTAATCCTTTATCCTCGAAGAAATTCATTTTTCTTTTCAATTAGTTTTTTTTTGTTTATGGTAAATTCGTTCACCATTAAAATACTGTAGTGGTGGAAAATGAGAATAACAAACAAATTGACATGAAAAAAAAATATTTATAGTTAAAGTCGTGTAAGATGATATTTCTTGCTTTGCTCATTATTGTATATGAAAATCTCAAATCTCATCATGTTATTATTATTGTGATTGTGACAATATCATCATGATTATGTCGTCTACATTCATCTTCACATCCACATCTACACAAGTCTTAAGTATTCTTTAGTTAACTGATGATGATGATTTCATATTACACACGCACAGAAAAGTACAAAAATACATTCTTTTCTTAAATTTCATTACATTACGTCATGCAGACAAAACATCTTCTAAAACTGACATAAGACTAAAACCTCTATACATACTCTGACATTTAATATTATGATGATGTTAAATGCATAAAGTATTTTTTCAAAAAAAAAAAAATAAATAAAGGAAAATTAAAAGCATAAAGAGAAAAAATAAAAAATTAAAAGAAAAAACAAATATAAAAAATGAAGAGAATGTTAGAAAACTCTGCATATTTTGACTGACACATGTACATCATATTATGTACA
Source organism: Villa cingulata (assembly GCA_951394055.1). Taxonomy (NCBI): domain Eukaryota; kingdom Metazoa; phylum Arthropoda; class Insecta; order Diptera; family Bombyliidae; genus Villa; species Villa cingulata. The sequence goes on along the minus strand of OX596018.1, from coordinate 12,038,737 downwards.
ATTACATGACAGTTTACAAAAAATGACTAATAGAAAGTGATGAAAAGTATGTGTGTTACATTTTACATATATGTAGTTACACATCATACATACATATACGATGATACGATTATGCATATATGTATGGTATGGTATGATGTCAATTTGCCTGATATTGCTGTGGTAGTGCTTCTTTTTTCTTGTTTACTGCAGCTCGCTTGCATTTATCCGTTAATGGAATTTAAAAAAAAAAATGTTCCATTAAATTTTATGCTTTATAATTTTTTTATTGCATTTTTTGTAACGTTTTGTCACTACCATTTTGAATTTTTGATACAACTTAAAAGAGTGGTTATAAAAATACATTCGAAAACATAAAGAAGAAATAAAATTGCATAATACTGCTGTGATTATGAAATTTTCGCATAATTTATTCTTTTTCCATTTTTCTATTTGTTTCCCTAAATGATCCCAAGAATAATTCAAATAAAATTTATACTCGCATTGAATATCTGCATTGAGAAAAATTAATATTATGTGATTTTTTTTATTCAATAATCTTTTTCCATTTCTATTTGGTTGGAAAAACAAGCCTAGAGTATAAAGGAATGAATGATTTATAGTAGACTCATTATTTTATGATTATTCTCTGCCCTTCCAGTATTCATTCTCCACACAATTCTGTTTCAAATTCTGAAATTGTCTTTTAGCGTCAATTCCAACAATTCCAAACTACAGTCCAGACGGAAATTGACAGGCGATGAACCGAAACAAAATTAATTTTATAAATTTTTGGAAGATTAAGTCACCGAACCGAAGTCAAAGCAAAGTTCAATACTTTTGATGAATTTTTATTCGATTCAAATTCAAGTCGACTTTATGATTATACAATGTAATCCGACTTCTGCTTTTTTTTTTTCAAATTTCCATGAACGTTGAGTGAGTATAATGATGTGTCTATTTTTTATAAATTATTTGTGTGTGCGTTTTTTATTCTAAAAATAAAATTTTTATCTTGAAATTCACGTACACAAATTCTCTTATATTAAACGTGACCCTTACTATAGAAATTCATGGTAAAATATCCTACTATGTAAAAAACAGTAGATACCTATATAAAAAATGAAAATAATGAAAAAAAATTTTTTTCTAAAAAAGAAATTAATTATCGTACGTAAAAAAAAAAAAGTCGGAAACACTGGATAAAAAATTGTCTGTCATGTTGAAATCCTTGTAAGTTAATTATTATCATTTTCATTTCATGATTACGTGAACGTACAAAATATAACCACATTCATGTAAAATATAGTTGATAATTTTCTCTATTAAAATGACAACATTACCATTTACCATATTTCATGACTTTTATGTAAATTATTCGGATTCGACTTTCGAAAAAAATTTTTTCAAAGACATTAGATTATATAGCAATGCGATAAGTTTTGTTGTCGTTTATAATTTCATTAGCCAAAAATACTTTTCATAAAAAGGAAAATATTCCAAAATTATTTGTGGGTAACTATCGAGTTAATGTGAATTCATTTCATTTAAAGATCAATTCAATACTTTTTAAATTTTCAAGTCAAGTAGAAAAAAATTCTAATTATCCTTGCACCCAAAAATAAATACATCGTTTTTTGTTTAACTCAAGTGCTTTTATCGACTTTGATTTAATACCGATCGATGTAAGTACATGATACACTTTTAATGTATGCAAAAATTAATTAGAAATTCATGTAAATATTTCAAAGTTATTTAAAAAAAAAAAGGGAATATGATGTTCAGATTCAATTTTCTGTTAGTAAGAAATTGTCCCATCTGTTTCGTTTCATTTCACAGTATACAGACTCCTATGTACAACAAAAAATTTTTTTGTATCTGAAATTAAATTGATACAGCATACACGTTTGCTGTATATACTATATTATAAAGATATTGCTATCAACATTATTATCATCAACATCGCATCATCATCATTATTATCGTGCCATAGTCATAGTCATATTTTCGTAGTATAGCGATAAAAAGTTAAACTTTTTCAAAAATTTTTTAGATACAAAAATTTTTTGAATTTTTTTCTTTTTTCAATTAATTTTTACTTTACAAACGAAAAAAAAAATGACTGTATTTACTACTTATCAATATTTTCGCTAACTTTTATGTTTTAGCTATTACGAGTAGTTTTTTTTTCTCTCTCTCACTAAAGTTACATGTTATATGTTATACATGCATTTTTACTTTCTGTGATAAAAATATTAGTAAAGTAAGCATATGACGATAAGAATATTTGTTTTGATAAGCAAGAAATTTAATTAAAAAAATTTCTCAAATACGAGTATAGATTAGGTACACTGAAACTGCACACCTTGTAGAAAGTAAAAGATTAAAAAAAAATGTACCGAAATTAAGTATTATGTAGTGTAACTATGTTTTGTACATACATACATTTAAAGTAACCGATCGTTTGAAAAAGTTTCAAAATTACTTTTCGACGTAATCAGCTTAAAAGTAAAAAATATCGATGCCACTATTAAAGTATGTGAAATGAAACACCACAGCACTTATTATTGCACGATGGGGTTATGCGTTCTCGTACATGTACCGTCGTTATATCTTTTATTGAAAATATGAACACGAGTATTCGTATGTGTGCATAAAATAATCGAATTTGTATTCAATCTAGTGAAACTTAAAAGTTTGTCAGCAAAATAGAAAATATTTTTCAAAAAAAGAAAAAAAATAAATAAAATTGGAAAAATTTCTATTAAAGGAATTTTATTAAATTACAAAATGACGGAAAAAAATTTTCTGCCTTTATAGTGGCTTTTGTGTATGTATTACATGCCTTCATACCTTGCTATTTTATGACTGTATACGTAAAGTGTAATAAGTAGAATCATTTAAGGCAGGCATTTTTATTCTGTTTTTTTTTAGGCAAAATAAAAATAATTATATAAATATTCAATTAAAGTGAAAAGTTTTCAGTTATCCTTCTAATTAAATTAAAAAAAAAAAATTAATAAAAAAAAACAATTTTTTCTGACTATTTTGAATTATTATTTTTTATTTTAATTTTTAAATTCTCTTCAAAAATTTTTGAACATTTCAATTTCATTCAATTGTGTAGATTTAAAAACGAAACGGTATACCATATGCATATACACATTACCACTTGTGCATGATTTTTTTTGTCTTTTTACCATTTGGTGGTGTTTTTGGTGCTTTTTCACTGAATTAAATGAAACCCACAAAACGAAAAAATAAAATATAAGGCCAAAAGCCAAATAAAACTTAAATAAAATGAAGGATTCTATTAAAAGAAAGATTAAAATCCATCAAAAGCAGTAAATGAATTATTATAGTTACATAATGTGTGTGAAATATAAACAAAATTACACACCGTATGAACAGACATACAAATGCATATGCAAAAGTACAAACATATTACACACACATGTACACTTTTGTACTGTGCACCTACATACGTAAATATAATTCATAAACATGAAAGGAACAAAAAAAGAGGAAAAAGGAAAAATATGAGAATACATATATGTACATATGGCTTATGAAAGGTGTGCAAATAATGGGTACTCCAACAACTGTTCTCTCTTATAAAAAATATACATACATACACATACATGAAATACATAAATATGCACGTACATATTATGTATGTAGATTTATTTGTTTGATAACAGCCGAAAAACTTATGCACGGATACAAACTAATTTACATACAAGTCATGTGCTACCTACACTTATACATATACACAGGAATATGTAGATATTTGAACGTACATATATGCAAAGTAGTATGTATACATTTTATATACAACGTATACCGACGTATCTGTAAAGTGTGTATCAAAAATGAATGAAAATCTGACTTCTATGACAACTAGATTATGTGAGCACATCATCATATCGTTTTGAAGAGCTCTCAGGCTTACCACGAAATAAGGTTTAAGGAGTTTTTACTTATTTACATATCTACATTGTGTACAAGCACACACAGGCCATCGTCAAATATGTATATACATATGTACGTAAGAACGAATACATGTATGTGCACACAGGTATGTACATTATATACGTGAATACATATGAGTACATGTTTGCGAATAAACAAAAAGTAAACAAAAGGAAAGTACACAAAAACCTTCTCAGGAAAGTTAACGCGATGATGATAATGATGATGATGACGACGACGACGACAGCGATAATGAACATAACAAGGATAATGAGTTTTAATATGCCAGAAAAATTAAAAACAAAAATAATAAGAATTTTATGTTGACACTCATTTTATTTTCCATGTTGTGCCTTTTTTTTTCTGCATCGTGATGATTTCATCATCATCTTAAACAGTTTGCTGTTTATACTATTAGCCTTTTTTTGTAATTGTTTTGGATTTTCTTTCGTTTATAATTTTTTTTTTGTGTATTTTAAGGTAGGCAACTATCTGGCAGTCATGTTTCTATATATACACCTACATTACGTATGGATATAAGAGATATAAGTATGTATAGATGTATAATATAAAGAGATATGGATATAATGTATTTTTGATTTATTTGAAATTCGTGCGATTTACTGTTTCTGAAATGTCTTCAGGAAATTGAATGTGGTGACCAAAAACAAGTATACGATATATTTGTGTTGTCTCTGAAACTCCAGTTTATTATTTAAGATGCTCACGCTCTAATTCTCTACATTTTTTTTTTAAACTATATGGGAATCATGTCTGCTTATTGTAATTCGTTCGTATTCAGCTAATAATAATTGAGGAATGAACAAAATTATTTTATCTAGTATTTTTGTTTATTATTTTAAAATGAAAAATTTTAAAGTAAAACGGTAAATAATTTTGTATACGTATCCACACAACTTTATATCTACATGAAAAATTTTCATTTACCAAAGAAAAATAAGAGGTAAGAGATTGAGAAAGCCAAACAAAAAAATTACCTACCCTTAAGGTTTATTTACACACAAACATAGAAACACATTAAAACTGTATATGAAATTAAAACAAAAATAAAAAGTTGTCAAGTGTTTATATATTGTTATTGTTTGTATTATTGTTGTCGTTATGGCCTAATTTTCTTTTTTTGTATGTTTATGATAAGTGAGTGTATATATGTGCTGTTTAGCTGTTGGTTATGAATGTGTCACCTGTAATAATATTATACCGTTAGCAAATGTTTTCTTTATTCAAAATGAAAGCATCATCATCATCATATGCGAGAAATGTAAGTGAAAAGGTTTAATGGTTTAACGTTATGTTGATATAGCAAAAGTTAATTTCACTCTATTATCATATACAGACTTGTACAAAATGACAGATTATATTCGTACATGAAAGTGATGAAAACTTTTATGCCCTTTATCATTTATTTACATTTTTTTTCTTTTGTATAAATTTATCTCTAAGCTGTTTATATTCAGAAAGCTACACAGATACATACAAGTGGGACAGTAGGATCTAGGATGGTATGTGCATTTTTTTTTTCACTAACTTTTCTAAAAATTTTATAAATTTTAAAACAAATTGTGATTCAAAATCTCATTTCAGCACAAATTTTTTCACAGAAAACAATTAAAAGATAAATTCATTCTCTGTGAACTGGAAATAAGAAAAATTTCCAAAAAAAATTTATGCGCAGACCTAATGATCTGAAAGATTTTAATGATAATAATCGACAGTGACATACTTGTACGAATATTTTTTTTTTCTTCAATATTTTTGCATTATTGTATTTAAATATATTTTTCTGTTTTTTATACATTCATTGATTATGGCATTTAGGATATAACAACAAGCCTGCAGTTCAATAATTTTTCTTTATTATTTTGGTTCATATTTTTAACAACCTCTATCATATTATTTATCTACCGTAATCATTAAAATGATATTCAAATTTAAAATATTTTTATTTATCTACATATGTGTGTGTATGTACATTTATTTCATTTGTTGAATCTTTTATTCGTCCATATTCTGTCAGTTTTATGATCAAAATATTCCATTTCAAAAACAACAAAAAATCGTAAAAAATCTAATTAAATTTTATTTGAATAAATTTTTAGATTTAATATTATTTACAGGATGGTTTTTTTGTATTTAAAAAAATATACATATATATTTTTCCTCGACATTTGATTGTACAAATCAAAGATATATGTATGTATATCCTTTCTATCTTTCAACTCACATTTTAACCACAAAAAGTATCGATTTCAGAACCGAATAGAATATATAATTTAGAAAAAAAAAATTGTTTTTTTTTTTTTTTTTCGAAAATACTTTTCCAACTATATAACAACCATAAATTTTATATTCGAATTTTCCGGTCTGACACGAACACTTCCGCTTCCATCCATGAAATATCCGCATATATGGTGTATATAAGTAGATGTAACTATATGTACGAGTACAATCTACATCAAACTGCTGTGAAAATTCAAGTATGAATGTGTGTACGAACGAATATAAAATGTAATGTGAAACGTAAAACTTTTGCTAATTCCATATTATACGTCGTCTAATATTACTATTTCCTTCATTTCCTTTGTCACAAAAAAAAAAAATTCACTTTTCTTCTTAACAATTTTTTTTTCTTCTCTCATACCAAATGCATTATGTACGTATGTATGTATATATGTACGTAAGTCTGTATAAAATAAAATGTAAAATTCCATCTTTTCCATTACATAATATACACGTTGATAACAAAATCGTAAAGAAGTCGTCATGATAGTGTACATTTTTCATTCGTTGCGTTATTATGACAAAAGTCACTATATATAGATCCAATAGATCCAATAGATCTATATAATGTACAAGTATGTATTTTTGTACTTTTATTTTCATAACGTCATCATTATCATTATCAACTTCATTGCAGAACTATAAAATATAAAAAATATTTGATTTTTGTGCATTTCATGAACATGCACACATATTCATGCATCTACAATTGTATATATTGTACCTATAGCTATCAAAAATATTAAAACATGTACTATATATGTATCTTACAAGAATTTATTTTTTTTTCCATTCAAATGAAATCGAAATGATGATTTTTCCGAAACGAATGAATATAACATAAAAAATGAAAATAAAATTTATTTTATGTTTTAATTTGAAAATTTGAATTTCCCATAATATGTAATAATGCTGAATTTGTTTTTATGTAGAAAAATTTTCGTAATTTCTTGAATCTCTTCTATTGAAAATAAAAAAAAAATAAATAATTTTCAAAAAATAAAATACAAATTAAGTTATTCGAGCATGTTAAAGTACTTATGTATGCGTGCGTATATATGATGTGTGAAATTATCAGAGCGTATTAATATAGATTTTACTCATCATTTTAGATAAATTTTGTATTAAAATAATATACGATTCATATACATTTTATATACATAATGTATATGAGAGTACCAATGTACTAATTAATTAAATGAATACGTATTCTATAGAAGTCTATGTGAATATGGTAATTTACATACAATATATTTATACGCATATATACATTCACCTGTGTACACCTATTTATACATACATACATATGTCTACACATCAATTAATAGATAAATAATTATCATTACATTGAATAATTTTATACAAAAAAAAAAATTTCAATGATCCTTTGAAAATTGATTAATATATTAAAAGTTAAGTTGAAGTTTTTACTGTAATTTATTTTATTTAATAATACACTCATCTCATACTTACATGTGTACAATATAAATACAAATACAAGTCCATAAATACATACATATACGGATATAATACAAAATTTCAATTAAATTTTAAAGTATGAGTATAACTTTAATATTTCAAAATATTTGTGTACATTTAAGTGTAAAATTCTGTTAAAAATTACCCACATACATATGTAGATGTACACACATAAAGCATGCACACACACATGAGTGCATTTATATAAGTACTTATATACATACATATGTAAGTATAGTGCATATGTGTGCCTTGATTGAAATATAAAATTCCTTCGTATTTTGTTTTTGTAATTGTTATGAAATTATAATCCAAAAGTCATTCAACAAAAAATACAAATAAAGGATACTTCTATACGGAATACAATTTTCTGTTTAATATTTTTACATGATTTTTTTTTCACATTTTTTTTTTATCAGGATTTTTAGAATATTTTTCTTCTTTTTTCTAAAATTATTTATCTTTCATATACATATTTCAAAATGAACAAGGAAAAAATATTTGATTATGAAAACAACAAAACAAAAAAAAAAATATTTATAAACAAATTCAGTATAATTCTAGCTATCAACAAAAGCTTTAGTGTTAATGTATTTAGTATTTTTCACATCATTCTTATGCATGCATATGTGGGTGGGTGGGTTATCTTTCTCGATTTAACATTCATGTAACAACGCTTATGTTTATTTACTAGACTTCACAGCACACCGCACATCCTCCATGAATTTTTTCATTCAACTATTCTCATTAGTTCTCATTTTTCATAAATTCATTTTATTTCAAAAGTTTGGTGCAGCATCCATATGATGACATGCATCCAACATTTAAAAATTCACTTTCTGTATAGATCATATACTGTTTTACCTATTATTTGCTTTATAGCATCATCATACAAATTCATTCTACAATACAGATATACTGACAATGATTTTGTGAAGTTATAAATAGGATACATAGATATAGATTTTTTTTTTTTAAATATACATACACTGTTTACAAATATATGAATATACGGTCAAAAAATGTACAAACATACATATGTAGATCTAAGTAGATACAATAAACTTAATCGTATCTAAAGTGAATTTTTGTTATATGTATAAAATTTAATAGAATTAAAAATTTACCTTGAATTGAATATAATTGAAAAATTTATTCTGTGTATATACACTAGTGCAAGTGTATGTTTCATATGTAATGTATGTAAATATTTATATAAAAATTTGTATAAATTAAAAATGTATGTATTTTCGAGTTTTCTATTCTTCTAAAAAATATTTTTAGTTAAGTATGGTAATTAAAAAAAAGGAATAAGACTCTTCCATTAGTTTTTAAATTTTAAACAAATTTCATTCAGCGATAGTGTGAAAATCTATGTTTATATCAATAATTTTTTTATGCAACTTTAATTATTATATTTTTCATTTTTATTGTATATACATATCCTATATACAAACATAGAAAATGCTGAAGATGAAGTAAATAATCTGGATAAAGCAAACATTTTGTTTTTCTGTTTAAAAATCTGATTTCGAAAAATAATTTTTCAATTTCAATATAAATTAGAGAGAGTACTTTCAGGCTTCATTTAACTGTAACGAACGTACACACAAAATTTTCTAATTCACTAGACAGACGACGAATGTCAAATTATCCCGTGTAATGCGAACTTTGAAATACAGTTTCTCTTATCTTTAAATTCATTAATCGAATTCATCCCAAAATCACTGGATTTGCAAATATGTTCATTTTTTTTTAATGATAATTTCAGAAATTAATCATTATTTTTCTTCATCCTTTTAAGAAAATAGTCAAGGATAAATTCGTTTTTCCGTAATACAATTTTTTTCTTTTATTTTTATACTTTTTAAAAATTATATCACGTCTAGGACAGAGGTATCTGCCTGACAATATTTTACGTCTGTATCTGTAGTTCATACATATTTTCAATTCAAATTCATAATTTCTTTTTCTCGATGACTATAATAATGAAATAGATAATATCCTGTCACAAATAATTATGTATACATTGTTTATTTAATTTGAATATTATTGCTACTACCCTATTACCAACGCTACACTATACCTACCTACACTACTGTACATGTTATAAATTCATAAAATTTGAAAACAAAAAAAGAGCTAAATAGACTAAATAGCTAATAGAGCTAAATCTAAAATTCTTATCTATGCGTACTCTTGAAATTCTATTTGAAGAATTCTACCTTGTATTTCTACATAAAAAACACACAAAAATCACTGAAGAAAAACTATACAATTATTTCAACTCCTCTTCATTTATAATAAAAGAATAAAAAATGGCTGTCGGAAATTAAATGCAAAAAAAATTGTGAAAAAAAGAATCCAAAACAAAAATAAAGATGAATAATGAAGAAGAGAAAACTAAAAAATCTAAAAAATATGAAGGTGAACTTTTGTCGACAGAATATACGGTACGGTAATACGAGTTCATTTCCATTATATAGTGATGAAGCGTTGATTATATTGTGTAGAAAACTTAAGTGTCTACAGGTTGTAATTGGCTTAGTTTACAAAATTTTATGATTCATTCTACAAATCATTTCGACTGTTATATAGCAAACAAATTCAAGTGGAATTCAAGTTGATTTCAAGATGATTATGTATAGAGGAAAAAAATTCATCTTGAAGAGTTTTATTTTTCGTTCACATTTTTAAAGTTTTTTTTTTATTTTTTACTTTTTGTGTTTTAGTTGATTCCGCCATTAAACTTTATTTCGATTTATGGTAAATGCAAGAAAAATAATTTCATCGGTATTTTTACATAGGTAGGTACTTTCAATGACTGATTCGTTGCCTTTTATAATCGATTTCGGAAAGGATTGCATCTTCAAATTCATAAGAAAAATTTACTTACTTTGATCATCATTTTAATTTTATTTCTATCATTGAAATTCTTTTATTTTTTTTTTGTTTGTAAAAAATATTTTACGTTAAACCAAAATATATATGTATTTGAATGTAAACGTCTGTACGTACATACGTGTATAAAAAAAATATAATTTAGACCTCTTCAAAAATTTGTTATTTTTATAATTAAAAAATAAAACATAAATGAAATTAAATGAAAATTCAAAACTATCTTTCCTATGTGGTACTCTAAACAACAAACAAACTTTTAGTTAAATAATTCTAAAAACTAAAATAAAAAAAGATGAAATGTGAAGAAGAAAAACTTTTTCTAAAAAAAAAATAAAAATTCAAATTAACTCATTCTTCAGGATACTAAAACATATTAAAAAAATATATATAAAAGTTAAGATATTATCATCGTAATTTAATAAAAATGTCAATGTACTAATTTACAAACAAACCATCACATACTATTGAGAAATAGACTCTTTCAATCTAAACTTACCAGCCATCACGATTCACGAATTATGTAGTAAACTTTAAAAAAAAAGCTAATAATGTAAGTAAATAACTTCTCATTCCCATTTCCAAATTCAGTCAGTTCCAGTTCCAATACAAATCCAAACTTCTAATAAAGTTACGTCACAGGTTACGTCGATACGTCTACCAGCACCAACTCTATATTGTTGAGAATCTACATGAATATAAGTAAAATACCATAAAATCTCTTCCGCATTCAGTTTTTTTTTTATTCAGAATAATTTATCTTTTCCTCAGCGTTCACTGCACGAGTACAATTAATTTCTTAAAGTGAATTCTATACCATAAAATGTATATCAGTTTTCTGCTATCAGTGTTCTTCATTAAATTTCATTTATTCTGGACAAAGAAGTGTAGGCAGCCATCGATATACAAGTATAGTATGTCCTATATGCATAGTATCCTAAAACCACATATAAAATAAATATTCATATGTCCAACGTCCATATAAAGAAGTGTAACCAATTTTTTCCAGCAACCGACACGACCAACCGACAAAAAGCACAAAAAGCAACCGACAGAAGCTTTCGTGAGAAAGGCTTTTTCTTTATTCTCTCTGTTTTCTCAACTTGTTATACATACACATAACATTCATTCAATACATACATATTTTGTTATATGAACAAAACATAGGTACATTTCAATATCTTCAAATGATCATGTATATAATGTAAGGATCAATATTGAGTTCATAATGATCTGGTATATAAATATAATATACGTTTATTCATATACATGAATAAACAATGTTTGTATACATGATAACTGTGTATATGTATGTATGCTTTGGTGATAACGCGATAAAAATAATAGAAATCCATTCTAATGCAATTTTAAAAATAAAGTAACCGGTTTACATAATAAATTGTAGACATGCATGCAGTACAACATGCTGCTGCTTATGCATAATAGCAAATACTATATAGAATGAATATATGTATATGTATACTGTTTATGTGATTTATGTACATGAATGAATGTATACATCTAAAATTGAATAGCCATTTGGGCAGGTATTAGTCCTCAACCTACGAACAAAATATTTAAAAAAATTCAATCGCTGAGAAAAGGATTTTCATATTTTTAACATTTTTTAACATGATCTAGAGTGCGTTCATAAATATTACTTTAACCATAGTCATGGTATGGTATAGTGTAAGCAATGTTATGTTGTACTACAGCCATAGTTATTTTCAAAAAAATTTTTATAAATAATTATATTTTTTGTTTGTCAAAAATTAATTAATTTTTAAAAATTAAGTTTAAAACAAAATTAATTAATTTCAAATAAATTAAATTGAAATTTCACAAATTCACAACACAAAATTAAATGACAAACGATTTTTTTATTGTCAATGTCATTACCACTTAAAGGCTTACTACGTACATGCTTACTCTCGAGCATGGTTAATTTTTGACATCAAATAGTTAAAAATTTACTTTACTACAGATGTTTATGAACGCTAAAAATTCATGTTGGTAGTTATGTTTTACTACACCACCACCATTCTGAACGACGAATGATAACTATGGTTAACTATAGTTAACTATAGTAACGTTTATGAACGCACTCCTAGTGGATCTAGTATTTTGGCATGAATAAATATATTAAGATAGGTCATGAATACTGTATACATTACAGATCCTGGTATATATCATTGAATAATCTATTTTTATAATCATTACACTTGTATGTGTACAAAAGATCATATTTATATAGATGTATACATTCATTCATGTATATCACCAATATCACATAAATTGTATATATGTGTTTATTAGAATCAAAAGGGTATCATAGGAGTTTTTCAAAAAAGAGTTAGATATGCCAGTTTGTTAGTTAGTTTTTTTTCTATTAGAAATAGTTTAAATAATTTGAAAAAGTTTCCATTTCTCCTTTAAAATCGAATCGAAAATCAGTGTTTTTTTTTCAAAAGGTAACCATTTCCTTATTTTTAAGTATCAAAAAGATTATTTTTATTTGTAGGCATTATTTTATATTTTATTTGTAGGCAAATTTTATATGTAGTTTTAACTAAAACCGTAAGAAATATTTTTTTTTTATTTTTGTTGAATCGTGTTTATTTATGCTAAAGAAAAGGATAGGTTTTAAAAATGTGTAACAATAGCAGTAATATGGATATGACAACATTTTCATGATTATCTCAATTTCACTTAACACTCCTGTGATCCCCTTTTCATTCTAATAGACACATATTATTCATTTTATATAGTATTTGCTATTATGCATAAGCAGCAGCATGTTGTACTGCATGTCTACAATTTATTATGTAAACCGGTTACTTTATTTTTAAAATTGCATTAGAATGGATTTCTATTATTTTTATCGCGTTATCACCAAAGCATACATACATATACACAGTTATCATGTATACAAACATTGTTTATTCATGTATATGAATAAACGTATATTATATTTATATACCAGATCATTATGAACTCAATATTGATCCTTACATTATATACATGATCATTTGAAGATATTGAAATGTACCTATGTTTTGTTCATATAACAAAATATGTATGTATTGAATGAATGTTATGTGTATGTATAACAAGTTGAGAAAACAGAGAGAATAAAGAAAAAGCCTTTCTCACGAAAGCTTCTGTCGGTTGCTTTTTGTGCTTTTTGTCGGTTGGTCGTGTCGGTTGCTGGAAAAAATTGGTTACACTTCTTTATATGGACGTTGGACATATGAATATTTATTTTATATGTGCTAAAACTATTTAATTTTTTTCCACTAATATTGGAAATTTTTAACAAATTTGCAGTTAAAATAAAAATTAAATTTTATCTTCTTTTTCTTCTTGTAAACACAGTAAAATGAAGCTATCGAAACTATACACACGAAGTACATAATAACAAGAATTATGATGAAATTGACAGGACAAATAATTATTATTATTTAGTAGCCAATTTTGCAGAGACTGTAGTAAGTATTTCAGTTTTTTGTAACATACACACATACGGAGAAAGAAATTATAAGTTTTATGGTCGCGTTATTTTCATAATAATAATTGTGGTTATTAATAACGTATTTAAAAAAATTGAAAAATTTTGAAAGTAATTACGAACCCACTCTAAAAGATATTGGGTAATGGTTTGTGTGCAAAATTTTTAAAAATTCTTCAGAAGCAAGAATAAAATATTTTATATAAATTTATGTTTTTTAGAATTTATATTTCAAATTTTTTACTTAGAATACGATCTTATAAAGGTAGATTTTTTATAGGAACCTTAAAGTTGTTTTCTTTGACAGTACTTATATCAACAAACATTGTATATTTTCGAATACATGTCTCTCTCGCTGACCTTTTCAATAAATCAATAATTAAATTGTGTTTTTGAATGTTTCTGAGAGAAATAAATTTTAAATTTTTTATTTATAAATCAATCAAAATATATACATACATATGTATGTGTATTGTGTACATATGTTTGCGCGCATCTATACTTGCAACACACTTAAAAATTATGTTCTGGATAGATAGTTGCGATTTTTGTTTGCTTATTGTATTCAACTAACATTAAATCTCTTACCGCACATCCACACATATCCTTCAATATACATACATATATCATTAATGGACTTCAAGAACAATTCAAACACATAATCAAAAATGAAAATAAAAAAATTTTTTTTTCATTGTTTTTATTATAAATCATCTGATAGGCATAGATATACATATAAATAGTATATAGTTTTTACATATGTAAATAAGAGCACAAGCATTCATTCATTTGTTACATGTATGCTAGATGATGTTTGAAAAACGACCGTTTTTCAAGTAATTGACTTTTGTCATTCAATTTTTTTTTCAGCACACATACTGTACAAAAAAAGAATACTTCTACTCACACATACACACATATACGTATTTAAACACACATATACGAGGCAAAAAATACTACTACACTCCTATATATACATACATATATTTATCTGGTTCACTATTATTTCAGATAGGGTAATAAGAAAAAAATATATGAAAATTTATTTTCACTTTTTATTATTTTTCATTTTTCCTTTTTTTTTTTTTTCATTTTTCCATTTTGATATTTTGACAGGAACCTACTTTACTTCACACACATATTGAATTGATTGTAAAAATAACATACAGCCGCATGTTGTGCGATGTCAATCAATTTGTACATACGAGTAACATGTGTGTACATTGCAAGCACATAAGGATCCATTATTTTATTTATGTATGAGTTTATTGTATGTATGTTTGTGCATAGATATGTATGTAATTGAATAAATTTTCATGTTATTTATTGAATATGTTCATCTGTTTAACAAAACAAAAAAAAAAAAGATAAAATAAGACGAAGACAAACAGACAAAGAGTGAAATTCTATGAATGATGGACATTTAAGGACATTAATAATAAAATTTAAAGAACAGAAAAATTTTTGTAATGTCCAAAATAATGAAATTTTTTTAACGGCTGTAGTTGAGTATTTATGAGATTTAAATAAGTTCGATGTGAAAACTTTTTAAATCGAATCTAAAAAATGTGAAAATTTCAGTTCGCAATGTTTTTCATAAAATTGGTAAAGTTAAGCCATAATCAATCTCAAAACCAGCAGTTAATCACATTTTATAAAATACTCTTTTAATTGAAATTGTTTTTTTTTTCCAATTTTTATTGAAATTTTAGAACTTCGAACGCATGTACGTATATAGAAACCAAATTTAAATTCACAATGCATCTCATCATATACAAACGCAATAATCTACACTCTGTGCAAAATCGCACAACACACAATAGCATTGTTAATATGTATTAATATACCAACGTTATTCTCCTGGATTTTTGATGCTTCAATAATATTTTGGATACTACGTATGTGTACATGCGTATGTACTTTCACGTGCTTTCACCTAATCAATGAATGTTTCATCAATCTGTTTATGTTTTTAAAATTTTCCAACAATAAAAATCGTCTAAAAATTACGGTTACCACTCGTATACATTTTTTTTGCCTATCATTCAAACATTAAATTTTGTATATTTTTTAATAATTTATTTTTATTTTATACGAGAATTGTATTTACAATCGTTATGATGAATTCATTATTTTATCTTTCATTTCTTTTTTTATTTTTATTTTTTTTGCATTTTTATGGCTTATCAAGATAACATAAACAGCCGAAAAACAAAACACCATCCATAACAATAAGAACAAAAAATAAAAAAGAAATTTTCATTTACGATAGTAAAAATCAGTCTTTTAACGTTTATTTCATGTTTATCTTAAACAAGACAAAATGAAAGACATAGATCGAGAGAGGGAGAGAGAGAGAGAGAGAAAGTTGAAAAAATATTACATTAGAGGATATAATATGTAATAATAATACATTACATGCACAAATAAATATATCCATACGAATAACAGTATATAGTCGGATGAAAAAAAGGATCAAAATTTAAGTACCGCAAATACATCAGTAAAAGATGAAACAATAAAAACGGCCCATTTATATGTAAAAGTACCAGAAATATGTACCAGAAAATAACACAATTTTTATGAGTACGAACGATATTATAAACTAACATTACAAACAAACATAGGATTATATGTAAGAATATTTATATATAATATACAAGTGTGCGTGTGTATGTATTTGGTGGTTGCTATAATAATAATTTTACATCTAGATATGAAATAATAAAAATCCATAAAAGTGATCATAAAATGGACAAAGATAAAGAGTAAAAAAAATAATAAAAAATAAAAAGAAAAAATTAAATTACACTCAAATAGAATTTGAATCCATATGTATTCGGTTTATCCAGTAAGGTATGTATATCCTATTCTATTTCGCGAATGATGATATCCTCATGAATTTTTTGTTGTTTGCGTTATGTGTTTCAAATCTAAAATGTTCAGAATTGTGATGTAAATTTTAATTGAAAAAACAAAAACCGAAATCTTTGAAAATGATTTTGATAGAGGTGTACATATGTACATACATATGTACATAATATGAAAGTAATCTTTTAGAGGGAAGTCATGCAAAACGTTGAAACGAATGAGTTTGTTTTATCGTTTTATTTAGAAGCAAAATTTAACGTCTAAATGACCATTTGTTGATAATTTCACATGTGTAAAGGAATCTTTATCTACGACAGAATACATCAAAAACAAAAAAATTAAAAATAAAAATACGAGAGTTTGGATAAATTCTAAACAAAAATCTCGAAAAGTATGAAATCCAAAAGGATTTTCTTCGATACCTTAAATTAACGATAATACCAAAACTATATTCGTCGTATACAAGAATAATCCTCTTCATTTCACTTGAAATTCTTTTGATTTCTGTTGTTCCTGGTGGATTTATACTCAACAACACAAATATATTTATCTCAATGTGCAGTTTAAAAATTCACTATATAAATGTGTGCAAATAAAATTTTTGAAAAATGAATAAACGAATATTAAAAATTTTAATTATTACTGAAAAAATTAAAAATGAATTTCATATTATCCTTATTCTTTATTTTTTATATCCTTATCCATTTATTTTATTATTTATTATAAATATTTTTCATGTATACAAAAATGTATTCATTTTTTACAAAAAATCTGAATTCCTTTGAACTATACATGTGTAAATAAATTTAAATAGAATTTAAATTCTCATCATATATGCATACACTTAAACACATACTCGGGTCGAATGTAATATGCAAAACAAAAAAAAAATTGTTTTATGAATTAAATAAATAAATGCAAAACAATATACTGGTATACATATACGAGTATGTATACGTATATAAGTTGTAAATTACATAACAAAAATATTCTATGAATTATAAAAATATGTACTATGGGGTACTATGTAGTACTATATGTACATGTGAAGATGAATATACTTACATGTCCGTATACAGATGTATATGAAAATTCTGTTGTATGTAAAAATAAATACGTCATACCTATATTTGTTATTTTTGATGTTAGTATTTGTCTGTTTGTATGTTTATATTTCCGTGATTATTTTGTTTATTTGTAAATTGTTTTTTTTTTTTTTGAAAAGTTTTCCTTATTACTTTTAATTTTATTCATTTTTTTGCATATGTGAACATAGATAGTATATTTTTCAAAAATCTATTGTATTATGATACTTGAAATAAAATTAAATTTATGCTAAAATTATTTTGAATGCAGATTTCCAGTGAAATTTTTAATTATAAAAAGTTTAAAAATTAATTATATTGTTTTGTATGTGTGTTTGTTTCAATTTATTTTATTATATTTATTTATTTTTTTTGTAATTTCAATTAAAAATATTCAAATATTTTTCAAGAGTATTTTAGGTACGTACCCATGTACATATGTGTATTTGCACATACGAGTATGATGTTGATCTCTGAATGATTATAGTATGTCTGCATATGATTTACATGTGAAAATAAAAATAAACAACAAATAATTAATTTAATAATATTTTTACAAAATTTACATACACACATACATAATGAGCTTGATGAGCTAGATTATAGTGAGCCAGTGAGCACATAAAAATTCAAATATGATACCGGAGAGAGAACTGATAACTTTTCAAAAATTTATATTAATATTGAATTTCAGATTCAATTATAAACACTGAAAGAAAATTAATATTTATATTTACTTTAAAATTTATGTAGTTTTCGTAATGAAAAATTTTTAATTTAATTTCAACATTTTTTTTAATGAAAATTCAACTTTGAAATTATTATCAATTAACCCAACCATCAAACATGAGTTACCGAATCTTCCTCCATCTCTCTTCACTCCCATACCTTTCTCCGATCAACAATCCTCTCACCTTTATCGATAAGTATAGCTGTATGTACAGCACAAAATTTGTACTTTTTATCTCTCCCACTCAATCTGGAAAGTATACTAAGAAATGATCTCCATTAATCGAAAAACTTTTGGGCAATTTCTGCTCTAGAACTGGTGTCTCAATTATAAATAATTACCCAGACTTTTTATTTGTTGAGTGTCATCAATAAATTCAATTAAATTAAATTATAAGAGAATTTTTTTTTAGATGTTATCTTTTGTTTTTGATATTTATTTGATCTCAAATTGTATCCCGTAACAATAATAAATTAAATGTTAAATCATTTGGAACTTTAAAACTAAAGTTAGTTCTCTTTGTTTTTGTTTGTTAGAAAAATGAGAAAAAAAAAGATACTTCTGATACATATGTACACATACACACATATTAAGGAAAAA
The DNA here is from genome assembly GCA_951394055.1 of Villa cingulata. NCBI lineage: Eukaryota > Metazoa > Arthropoda > Insecta > Diptera > Bombyliidae > Villa > Villa cingulata. The sequence continues at coordinate 12,019,314 of OX596018.1, read as the reverse complement.
AGGCAGCATAATTAAAGTAAAACATTGGGAAATATATTTTGAATAGATAATAAAAACTTAAAGCATAACAAAATAAATAGAATAAGTGTATCAAATGGAAGAGAAATAAAATTTTTATGCTGTATTTTAGAATCCTTAAATGGATTGATTCAATTTTTAATGAGAGAGCAATTAACGTACATGTAGGTAAATATACATTTATGAAGTCATATATTTGAAGTCATAATTGTTAATGAAGCAAAAAGAGAAAAAAATTGCAGTTACAAAAGTATTGAAAATAACAAAAAAGTAAAAAATAAATAAATTAAAATTAAAGTCAAATTATCAAACATAATCTCATAAATACTCTAATATATATATACCCATATAATTTGCTGTTATCCTTATCAGTAATTTACAACAGTGTTCCCTTATGTGTTAATGATTCATTGTGATCTTATATCTGGTACTCAAAATTGCTTTTCTGATTTTTACTTCCTTCATACATTAATGAAATACATTTTAGAAATAATTTTTCAGATTATGAGAAAAAAAAATTGTTGTATTCTTACGATATCAAAGCACATATACGAGTACATGCATAGATTTTAAGATTTTGTCGTTTGATGAATGAAATTTAGCACATTTACATATTAACATAACAAAAGAGATAAATTCAAGCACTCCAAATTCTTTGATATGGTAATTTTTTCGTCATAAAGTAGAAAAGAAAATTCATGAATTGTATACAGTCATACATGTTCATACATGAACTTATTATATGACTCATACACGGTACACAATGTTATGTTGATAAGAAATTGAACATTATATACTTTAATTATGTAGCTATGTTCAAGTATACAAATTTTAAAAGAAAAATACAATTATGCTTAAAGAATTAAATGAAATCGCTAACGGTATCATTTTTACCATGATCCATTTGTTTGGGAAATTTTCTCGAGAAATCAACAAAATCTTTGGTTACAGGAAATGCACATTTTATGTGGTTATGATATTTGAATACAAATACTCTTAATAAGCTGATTCCATTTCTGAACACAATACGCTCACACTGTCAATATCAAACATTTAATATGCGTCAAACACTTGTGTAAGGATATTTAGATTTACTACTTATCTGATTTATTTTTTTAATTAGCAGGAATCGTTATTAAGGAATAGTGTGAAGAGAGTATCACAATTTGCTAACAAATCATCAGTTATTGTCTGTGAATCTAAGATTTTTTTTTTAATTTCTACCTTAATTAAATTTACAAAAAGAAAAAAATAAATAAATGTAGTACATATCTACGTAGAATATCCAGCCAATATGTGTACACTCGATATTTTAATTAAATTTCAATTAAATTTGACCACAAAATATTCCATTATTCACAACACAATACACACGAATATCCGACATCAGCTATCAATCTATCATTTCGGATTCGCCTGCCAGCAGTCAATGACACTTTTGGAAATTTCAATAATTTCAATATCTTTTTTAATACACCACAGGCACATACTAACAAAACACAAATCGACCAGACCAAACCCGAACTCTAAAAATAATATAAACCAGATCCAGGCAAATTAATTTAATTTCAGTTAGTTACGGTTCATTTTTATTTCATTGGTATTTATTTATTTTTTGTCCTTTTTTTTAAAAAATTTTTATTGCTTGTAAATGTTTAAATTTCTTCCTCATTTATTTTCAAATTAAATCTGATAAAAAAAAAACTTTTTAATCAACTTATTTTGATTTAGCTTCCTTATTACTTCCTTATACATACTATACACTTCATTTTCTTTCAATTATTCTGTGTTGGAATAAATACTCGTGCATATCTATGTACAATAATTATTTACGAGTTTATATGTAAATACATATATAGAAAATCTTAGTTCATTTTTCAACTTATTAAGTACGATTATATACGTATAAATCATGAGTATGTATTTGTGTATGTATAGCTATAAAAATATCCAACTTTTAATTCATTTATCAAACCGAAAATTCTTTGAAAATCACCAACTAAAACAACAACAACCTAAAAATAAATAAATAAATGAATAGAAGAAAAAAAAATGAAACAAGTAAAGTGAAATTATTTCAAAAGATCCGTCTAAAGATATTAATTCAATTACTCCGTGACAAGTTTTCTAGATTTGCTTGAAAATTACTGAAAAATTAATACAGAAAAAAATATATACTATGTCTACATAATTCTACATATATCCTTATACAAAATTTATATAAATTGTATATGTATAAAATTGTAAGTGTTAGAGAATTGTTACAATTTAATTTATATTCAAACGGAAAATGTAAATATTTTACTTTTCGATTATAAATAATTGTGGTATAATACACACATACAGATACAGTACGGTGATGATGATGAGTAAATAATTATTAAGTTATCCGACGATTTCATTTATATGTTTTGTCTAGGATTTAAAGTATTAGGCAAATGAAAAAAGTTTCAAATTCAATGTGAATTAATTAAATTTGAAAATTTTTATCGACACTCTTCAAGATTTTGTTATTGGCGTTTTTTCCATTCACGATATTATGATTTTGGAGCGATATTACTTCATGTGGATCCACACATTTTATGATTATTATATCGTGCTCTAGAGAAATATTCAAAAATATCAATACCATATGAGAATCGAAATATACACTGCAAAATTTTCATTGTGACATACATAAAACGGAATAAAGAGTTTTAAACAGAAAAAAATCGTCACATTTTATTTGTGAAATTTCGTTAAGTTTTTCATTAAAATAAAGCCGTCATATTTTTCCATCACACTAGAAATGTATTCGATTTTCATTTTTTCTCAAATTTAGAATTGAAACTGAAAACAAAAAATGATAAAATGGTACATGGAGGTACATGGGGGTACATGGTACATTAAATATAACATTTTTTTTTTACGAAAACAATAAAATTACCTTATATACCGTGCATATATCATACACATTACATTCTACGATTTATGAACCTTCTTTTGTAAAAAAAAAATTTCAATTTCTTAAAAGTAAAAAAAAGTAATCTTCTCCTTAGTGACTATTAAGTGCTATTTAAGAGGGAAAAAAAAATATAAGGGTAAAACAACTCCTACATATATCTATATGAACGCATATGTATAAATATATTTAATGAATGTATATGATATCAATGAAACTAAAGAAAAATATGTACATACAGTACGTATATGTACGTATGTATACGTTTTCAACATTCGCACTGATTTCATTTTGTACCATAAAATCTCTTGTGACTTATTTTCCGCATTTACTTTGTTTAAAGGCAGCAATTCAAATCATTTATCAAGATACATACAAAAATACATCGTAAACAAGTATACATGAATTTGTATTTTATATGTACGTGCGTGAGAATATATGGAAGTATAATAATGAAAAACGGAAAATACACAGTACAAAATGTTTTACAAAAACAGAGCAACTACAAAAAATTATACATAATAATACGTTATGTGTATACTGTATGGTATAATGTGTGGATGCACGTTATGTATATACTTGTAAAATTTTTCAATTGAATTAAGTATACTTGCTGAACTTTAAATCTTAAATGTAATGACAACAAAATGAAAAGAGGTGAAATATCTTGACATATTGATATGATTTACATGTCAGAAAATGTTTGTTATTTCAAATGAAGCAAAGTGTAAAGAAAAAATTAGAGAAAAAAACATAGTTATGTGAAGTGTGTTACGTTACGTATATACAGTATACATGGTATAATTTGTGCAAGATTGTAATGTGATTTTTAACAGATGAGAGAGTAGAATAATTTTCATTTTTTATATAAACATTAGTCGTGTTTTTTTGTTTTTTGTGAGCTATTTTGTAATCCTATATAATTATAAGATTGTGTGAATGTTATGTCGTACACTAAATGAAAAGTAATTATTTTCATGTCTGTATTCTGTACGAGTGTTTTATAAATGACTTAATTAAAAAATATATTTTGTACGTAGAAACTTTTCGTGTACGTATAGGTACATAAATTTTGAGAATATTTTCAAATCGAAGAAAAAAAAAAGGAATCTAAAAAATTGATAATAAAAAAAACTAGAACATATCTGATATCGCTGTAATAGCGAATTGATTACTGAATCATCATCATCATCATCTTCATCATAAATGTCGTTATAAAAATATCATTAATATAAATCGATTTCTGATAAACTGTACTCAAATATAATTTATATTTTCTTGATCCTTTGAAGAGAAAAAAAAATGAATAAAGTACCGAAAACTCATTATAACTTTCATTTTACTTTTGGAATATAATAAAATGAAATGATAAAAACATTTTGATTACCAATAAGAAATCTAACGAAAATGATAATTCATATAAAAACAAAGTACTTATTATTACGAAATAATTTCGATTTCGATTTCAATTTTTGCCTGTCATATAATATTAAAGTACATAATATGCTCGTGTATATCAATATGTGAATAAATGAATAAATAATATGATAATGCCAGATGACGAAATCAATTTGATATGAATATGTGAACGAAAAAGTTTTTTTAAATTAACCATTCGACGAAAGAATATACCGATTATGCCAATAAAACAACAGCAATACATACTTTCCCCAGTGCGTGTACACATGTAACTTAATTAAAAAGTTTTCATTGTTTTTTGTTTTTGTCGATTTATTTTCATAAATTTCATAATGTGTTTTCAAAGAGTTATTCAAAATACATCTCTATATACATTATATACTTATATACAGATTGCATTTTTCGGAATATAGGTAGTACATAATACCTTTGACACTCTTTACTTCATTATGAAGAAAATCTGATTTTTATCAAGAACTCGCAATGAAATAGAAGTTATTTCATTAGCTCTACAATAAAGTTGAAGTGCCATTTAATTTAGAGTTCTGCAATTTATTAGCTTATCAAATTGATAGAATTTGTTATTATAGGCTGAATATCGAATCAAAATTTGAAGTTATTTTAACAAACACTTTCAACTGTCAAATAAAATTTGTAGAGCAACTGAATATGTGCAGTCTGTCAATATTTTATAGTGACGTATATACTGTTTCAAGCATTAGTCTAACCCGTATCATGTAAAAGAGCTTGTTTCTCTACCAGAAACTCAGCGGTTCGCAATACTCGTTAAACTGGTAATAAAATCTACAAATTACTTCAAGGAAAGCCCTGGCTCACCTACAGAACTGTAGTGCTGTTGATGATGATAATGATGATGATAGTGTGTCTAGGATATAAATGATTATCTGTGTTACAACTTGATCAGAACATTAAACCTATTCCGTCGGTCTGGAGTATAAAAATAATTAAATTAAATAATTAATGAATCCAATAAAATTATTAAATTCCTTCCTTACTACTCTTGTATTCGTGTGTGAGAAAAAAAAATTCGAAGTAATGTTCGTACATGTACATATATGAAACACCCTATTTTACTGTAACCAAAGAATATAGTTTTATTAAAAAGTTCTAAGTATAATTTCAGGGACACAACAAATTATTTGATTATGGAGAGAATAAATATGAAAATAACTTTGTCTATATATTTACGTAATAAATTCATTCTGTTGTATATATGTATGTATGTACGAGAACACTCGTATGTGTATTCACCGCGTTGACACTATGACAATGATATTTTTTTTTTGTTCGGTTCGTGTTAGTGTGGTATAGGAGGTATATAATAAAATGAGTGAATAAAACTTTTTCAAAACAAAAATGTAATAAGGATTTCATAAATTAGTTAATTGGTTTTGTTTGCGGTTGTCAAAACGTATACTCTAATTATGGTGTTTCATTGCTAAGTTTGTACAAAAAAATGTTCTTACATTAATTCTAAGCTAGCTCATATTAGAAAAAAAGAAGGGTGAATAGAAATAAAAAACATAAGTTCGAATACCTTTACTACACAATTACAACATATACAATTAATATATTCGAGTTTATAGATTATTTTTAGATTTTTATTACATATTGAATTTTTATGATAGTAAAATAATGAAAGAAAATAAAAATTCCATGCGTGTTTTTGGTTTCGGTATGGGTATAAATAAGGATAAAAAGTATTTTTTATGTATGTGTTGATAAATAAAACTCTCCATATCTATTAAAATCTTTTTACAGCTTATACAAGAAAGGAAAACTGATATAAACGCATTATTTTTTCTCACTTTGAATTTGTTCTTATAATATGTAATGAAAATGGGATCTAAAATTTATTTTAAATTTTTCTGTAAACAATATCCATTATAAAATATTCTAATCGATTCTTGAGGAAGTAAGCTTTAAAGATGAAACAAAATAGAATTTCATTGATAGAATAAGAATGTGGAATATTGAATTTCTAATGTGAACATTTTTGAAATCTATAGTAAAAGGATAATAAATGTATAAGAATACTTTTGTTTCCTCCTGAGAGAAAAGTAAACCACTTTTGTATTATCCTTTTTTATGTAATACACTTGAGCGGTAATATGTGGTATCTTTGAGACGATGACAAACAGATTATTTAATGTAACAACATGCATTCCTTAAGGAAAAACGTGATTTTTCAATAATTGATAGAAGGAAGTAAAATAAAAGTGTTTGTTTAAAATACTGATGAAGATTTTCACAAAAATCCCCTAATGAATCAGTCTTTTTTTAAACGTTTCCAAAAATATCAAATAATAGTTAAAAGTACAATAGTTGACAGTCAAAAAGGTAGAGCAGTGGCTGTTTTAGACAGAATAAAAGCGGCTAACAGAGCTTATTATACACATAAGTAAGTAGTAAATTCCTAAAATTGAAACATCTTATCCCAGGTATTACAAGCTAACTATCTATAAAACATTGGTTCAACCAATAGCGACATACGGATATGAGACATGGAACCAAAAAATAAAAGAAACAAATTAATTAACAATTTTTGAAAGGAGAGTTTTAAGAAGAATATTGGGACCCGAAAGAGATGAGGATGAATACAGAAGAAAATACAATTCCGAATTAGACGAGATAGTGAATCACATAAGGGCTCAGAGAATTATACATGACTTGGCCATGAATGGATGACATTCTGAGGGATCTGAGGAAATTTGGAATAGAGGACTTCAGAAGGCTGGCTCAGGATAGAAGTTAATGGAAGGAAATTGTAGAAGAAGCCATATCTCACCTAGAGCTGTAGTACTATATGGAATAATAAGAATACTACGATAGAAAAATTCAATTCGTATTATTTATATCGTCTCATCATTCTAAATAATTGTCGTCGATTCATTGGACGAAATTTATCTACTATTTATAATAAATAATTTTTGAACATTACATATAAATTCGTATGTATTACAACTGATGTCTTTTATAACTTTCATATAAAAATGAAATGAAAATAAATTTTAACAATTTAAATATAAAAATGTATAATATTTTACCATATACTCTTACGTTACAAATACATTATAATAGTAGTAAATACAATGTCAAATTATATTATCCATATTTATGCTCGCATGTAGTACATACGTTCATTTTCTAAAATATATTTAATCGCATGTACATCCATATAAATGTAAATACTTAATGTAAACGTTTAGAAAAGTTATAAAAATAGCATACATTATCTACGTAATATTTACACATATATATATTCTATATACATTTGTTAAAATCCTACAAATATTTTATTTCTCTTACATATAAAAACAAATTCTCTAAGGGTATATATTCGTCCAACAAAACGTTCTTACATATAAATGTATATGCTATAGAATATGTACAGAAAAATAATAAACGATTTTATCTTTATAAATCAGTGCATAATTTAAGTATAGTATATGTGTATGTATGCCATGCCATTTCATATATGTATGTACATAAGGATTATATTTTATATTCTATGCGGCCATATATAAGTACGTAAGTAGAGAATTTTAAATAAAATACATGCATAAATACTATCATAAGATTTTTTATTTTTATTTACAAATAGATATACCAGTGCATGTAAAATCATATAATAGCTTTATAAATATCTAAGTTTTTGAGTATTCCTTGAAATATATATACACTCGTATACAAAAAATATTCGTACAAGCATTTATATGTAGATGTAAAGAATGAAGATTTTATGAAAGTTAAATAAACTTCTTAAGTGATATGAGAAATTAAAGTGATATCATTTTTATATAAAAAAAATAATAATAATAATATTCATAATGTGCAGTATATAAAATGTTTGTGCAAAGGATATAAAATGAAAATTTTCATTCAGATACGAGTAAAGTTACAAAATTATTTCAAAAATAAATTTTTACATTTGGTGTAAAACGACAACAGTAAAATGGTCAATAAAAGGTACTTATGTACTTACATATGTATTTAGAAAACATTATGTCTTTGAAATTTAATCAAGTTTTTAGGTTTAAGTTAAAGAAAAAAAGAATTGATGAATTTTTTACATCAATTACAAGATGTATAAACTAATGATAGTTTTTTTATGTTAGTCTTTCTGAATTCATTGTAATTTTTTATCTTTCAAAAATACCTTATTTTCAGCTTTGTTATATAACTGGAACGGAACCGTATGTTAATAATACTATAGGCACAAATGAAACATAATCAAAAGAAGTCAAATAGCGGAATCATAAGTAAAAATTTAGAAAATTTTCTTAAACAGACAAAGTTTATTATTTAGTAAAATTTAATTAAATCCTTGCAAGGTCTGGGATTCATTGAAAACATAAAAATTCAACTTACCTACATTGTGAAATGATCAAAAGTTAAGATTTTTTCCTTTCCAAATATTTAAAAAAATTTTCGTATAAGAAATACTCACACACATGTACGAAACTCTACAAAAATTACATATTTTCCACATTCACATAATAAAAATAAAATAAAAATTGAATGAGAAAAATACCATTGTTATTTCACATACAAATTTAAATAAAAAAAAAAAATAAAACTGTAGGAGTATTATCATTTATTTTTGTTTTCTTTTCATATTTATTTCCATATGCAATTTAATAGTGAAAAATTTAAAAAAAAAAATAATTTTATTTTTTGACTAATATCATTCAACAAACAAAAATATAAGAAAACAAGTATAAAAAATAAAAAAAAATATTTTTCATATAATAATTTGTTTTTTTTTTCTTTTTGTATTTTTTCTGTACCATTTAAAAGCAAATAATGCAATGCACTCTGGAAAAGTTTTTCATTTTGAATTCTTCTTGTTTAAAACTTTCTCAAAGCAGAGAAAACAAAAACGATCTCCAGAACTTTGACAACATTCAAAGTATTTTCTATCTATAAACAACACGTATGTAGATAGACATTATATAATGTCGTAGCTCTTAGATGCAATACACAGTTATCGTGTTTGCACGCATTTGTACTGTGAGAGGGGTGAGACTATACCCACATGATATTTTCCTTCTTCCTTATTTTTTAGTTTAATTTCTTAGTTAAAAATAAATTGTTAGCTTTTGTTGATCCCATATGTAAGCTGGTATATTTGTATGATTATATGTATGTATTAGTCCTGATTCTATATACGAGTATATATATATATTTTCATACTATACGCGTACAATAGAATTGTGTTCCGCATACATACACATAATGTGTATAATTCTCATATTGTGTGTGTTGTATGAAGCAAAATAAAAAATGCATTTTAACTTTAACTCATATACAATGAATGTAGAATGAATGAGAAAAACATGAAATCAACAAAGAAAGTGAAAAACCATAAAAGAAGAAAATAAAAAAAAATAAAATTTTAAAGAAAAAAAAAACGAAATCTACTGGAAAAAAAAAACTGAAGAAAGAATAAAAACTTACAATATGATTCTCACAGATTATGATGATGATGATGATGATGATGTTAATAGCGACGACCTTAACAATAAAACCAAGAGATTGTATCACAAAAGAAAATGAACTTTTTGTGCACTTTTTTTTTTTATTTCTTTATTTTATTCTTCATCATCATCTTCAAAAATTTTCCAGTTATTTCTTGTTTTTTTTTTTTTCTTCTCTTTATTTTGTTAGTTTTGTTTAGTTTTTCATTTAGTTATGTTTTCATTTTTTTTTCCTCTTCTAAAAGAGATCACATACGAGTGTAATTTGCCTATCTTATAATATAGCAAGTACATAAACATATCCATACACTTTTTTGTATGTAGATAGTAAACAATTGTTCGTTATATATGTTTATAATTTTTGATAATGTAATTTTTATGATTTCTCATAAAAAGAAAAGAAGTTTATGATTTTTTTTTTTTTTTTTGTATTTCCATAATGTCGTCAGGATATACTCGTAAACTTAATATACGGATATGTTATGTTATATGTATAATTTTATTATAACGATAAACTTTTTAAAATGTATTTTTGGTTATACATATATTTTTATTATACGAGACACTGTACTCATTGTCATCGTATATGTGTAATACCGTGTACTACTAGTACTATACGTATACGGAATATCAAAAAAATGAAATTATATTTTCGAATTTATTTTAAATACATACACAGAAATATTCGTAGATATATTGTGCATATAGTAAATTTAAATACATAAATGTACAGTGACTGAAAACTAAAATTCTACTCGAGTATACTGTATATGTATATGTACAATAATGCACTCATGTACTGTAAGAAAATTACGTGCAATGAATTACTAATATTGCTAATATCATATCGCTAAAAATGCAAAAAAAATTTTCAAACAAAATAGACACACACAAAAAAAAACATAAGTAAATAAATAAATAAATTTGAATTACTACATGTACTCATCTTATAAATATAAACACAGTGTAGATACCGACTGATATAATAAAGAAGAAAAGTTTGTATGTGCATATATACAAAACAAAATCTAATTTGTTTTACATTGTATACTCATAGAAATTTTTGAAATGTTTGTACAAACATAATTTTTATTTATTTGTACAAGTGTACATTATGTATGTATAAATATATGCATAATATGTAAAATGTATTTGGTATTACATTTTCATAATTTTTGTTTTTGTTGTTGTTAGGATTGAAAAGAACTTTGTCACAAAATTGATAAATTTAAATTTATATAGTGATTTTAGTTTTCATCTTCTTTACGATAAGAATATGAATGCATAGGTAAAATCATAAGAATTTATTGAACCTTCTATACTTACGAGTACTTGAATTTCCTGTATGTACATATAATGTTAGAAGACTGTTTCTTTTCTTGTACAATACAGACTTATTTTCAAATTGTAAGGGTCGTATTTACTAACCAAGATTATCTTTTATCTTAGATAAAGTGTATTCATCAACCTCGATTATACATTATTTGGATATTTTTAAGACAACCGAGAAGTGGTACTAAATGCAAATGTAAATATCGTTTGAACATAATCTTGTTATTAACAGTAACAACACTCACATTATAATCATCGAACCACATAAGAAAATATTAAGATACTAATTTTTTGCAATCAGCTAACATGTTCGATACTCCGAAAATGAAGTCCGAAAACAAATTTAATCTAAATTGATGAATAAGCTGAAATTATACCCGGCTAAAATATATCCGACACATAATTTTTGTTGGTGAATACGACCCTAGATGTGACTTTGCTTATCTACTCATAAATGTACACATCTACGTTTACTTTTCTTGTCATTATTTTTTAACTTTTTTTTTTAACTTGAATTATCAAAATAATGGTGAAATTAATAAAAACTACATGAGAGGAAAAACAAATAAATGGACAACGAAATTATAGAAACATTTTTGAAAAATTTATTTATTTACATTTGTATATTCTTTACTTTTTTTAGTTTATCTAAACAAACTAAAAAATATTGAGGAAAAAGAAAACAAAATTTTAAAATAACTGGCTACTCTATATCGTGCTATTTCTAGGGCTATAAAGGACGATATATATACTATCAAAGAACAAGAGTAAAGAATATAAGAAATATTTTTATTAATGTTGGTGGTTGGTTTTGAATTTTTTTCCGACGTGACCAAATTGAAATATGTAACTTTAAAATAAGAATGCACATACAAAGTGAAAGAGGAAAAAAATTTTTACTTTTATCTGTTATGTTTGTTTTATTATATTTTTTTTGTAGTTTGTTTTTTATTTTGTTTTTGATGTATTATGAATTTTATGTTTTCTATAAATTTCAAATTTCAAACAAACACACTAACAAACAAACGAATAAATAAATAAATAAGATATAAAATTTTCGAAAATTTTATTTTTTTTTTGCATTTTATACTGATTTACTCTTTAAATGATTTACTATTCACATGAGACTTATTTCCTCATGATTTGGATAGAAAAAAAAATCAAAAATGAAAAATACTTAAAAACCCTCTTTTGTTGTGCTTCTTTTTCTGTATTTTTATTTATATTTATTGTCATTGTTGGTGTGAGAAAAAAAAAATCTTTATTTATTAGTTGTAGAAAACGATTATAGCATTAGAAATTTATGTAAAGAAAATTGAAACTAAAACTTCTACCAAAAAGTGAAAAGTATGACCTTTTCGACAACACATACACATACACTATGACATACACCTAAGATTTATTATGAAGTTTAAATGTGTGCGTATAAGTACGTGATTTTTTAAAAAAGTTTCCATTCACTTTTTGTTCTCTCAAAACGAAATCGTGAAGTACTTACTACAGTGACTTACATATGTAGTAAGTGCGTCCAGTGGCTAGAGTGTTAAAATTTTTTGAAAATTTTCAAAGTCAAATAAATTTCAAAAATTAAAATTTCAAAAATAAATTTACAAAAATTTCAAAATGTACTTACAAATGTTGTTGCTGCTGCTGTTGTTGTTGTTGTTCAATCGAACAACAATTTCGTAAATAAACAACAAAATACTACAAAATGAAATGAAAATGTGGAAAAAACGTATAAAAGCATTCATTTACTTTTTTTTCAAAATTTAAAACTTTTTAAAAAAAACGTACATACAGCACATATACAAGAACACAAAAAGATAACATACACAGATATTCAGTGTCAAAATTTAAAATGTCAAAAAATTTTTATTCAATTTTTATTTTATATGCACAACATTTTAATTTTCTTCAATTCGAACACCTGTGATAGAAAAATTTTTGTTTTATTTTATTTTTCGATTTCTCTATACGAATATATTTCTTCGTCTTTGTTTGATTTTAAAATTTCATGCATAAATAGTACACACATCATCGTATAAATATTTAAAAGGAAGCAATGGAAAAAAATGAATGTAAAGAAATACATATATGAAAATGTGTGATTTGTATCCTTGAAGAAACGACAAATTTCATTCAAATTATATGTATTTTAAAATATTTTTATCCTTATAAACCTTTATGTATCTACTCGTACATTATATCTAACATGTACATACTTAATATACTTTCACATATTTTGCAATGTGTTAAGATAGTCGCAAAGTTAGCTCTATTTTTCGGTATTATAAATATCCTTTCAACAACAAAAACGAAAGAAAAAAATAATAATAATAATAAAAAAACGAAATCCTTTAAAATACGGTTATTATTTACCCCGGTTTTTTTCTTCTTCTTTATCTCATATTAAATAACATGAACTCTTCTTTTTCAATATACATACATTCATATTTTTAGTCAATTTATTTTGCACACACACATATATTCGTGTGTGAAAAGATAGTGAAATTTTTCGTAAGTCCTGATTTTATTTTTTTACAGTATTTTTTTATCCATTTCAATTTTTTTGTATAGTCATAAATGCCATTCAGTTACCTAGATCCTACATTCAAAATGGGTATCCTATATACCTTAATATATAGAACATATGAGTACGTACCTATTTACATGCATATTTGAGAAGAAGAAAAATTCTATTATTAGAGCACGTGACAACAAATAGGCGAAAAAAAAAATCAAATGTATACACGTATATGTGTGAGAAATCATGAATATTCTATAAAGTGAAAGATATCATATAGAAGAAAGACAGAACCATACAAGGAAAAAATACTTTTCTTTTATTTTCGCTTTTGTAAAAAGTATGAAAAATGTTCAATATGAAGTCGTCTTCATTTATTTACCTTCAAAAAAAAAAGCAAAGGAAAATAAATGCAAAAAAGATCCTGAAAAGAAAAATGAAAAATTCAAAAATTATGATTTGAAATTCTGTTACTCGAACATTATATTAGTACACTTACTTGTATCTGTATGTATGTGTGAATACAACAAATCGGTTTTTTTCGTTTGATTTTAGAAAAATACACAAAAAAAGAGAAATTACAACAAAGATCATAATTTGCATTCGTACGTCGTTTATATTTGCAGATGTAAGATACTGCAAGAAAAATAATTGATTAGAAATGAACAATATTTATCTACAAAATGAAAATGTATGACTGTTTTTCTTTCTTCAAACATGTCAGGGCTATAATGTAAGTCGGACAGGTATGATTTACTGTTTATGCAGCCGTGAGATAATAAAATTGTAGATTGTAGTCTCGTGCGCTTGAAAATCTTTAAGATTTTTTTTATATAAAGTCTAACAGGACCGTTCTTGCTTTGACAAATATTCACTTTTTTTGCAAGATCTGGACACTCTGTCAATTCAGTATAATGCAAATTGTGTTTCCTTCTCTTCTCTTCTCTTTTCATGAGTCCACAAATTAAGTCGTTGTCATATTGGTTAGATGCCTTGGAAAACAGACATCGATAGTAAGACAATGTGTAATTTATTATTAGAAAAAAAATTGAAATTGTAAATTTAATGATCAAAGTTTCACATTTTCATTTGAAAGTACATAAATGAAAACGAAAAACTTTTGTTCATATCGATTATTGGTATTAAAACGAAAAAGATAAAAATTAATCATTGAGAACAGTATGTATAAAAATAATATAAAATTATCAATTTATTATTGAATTTTTATTAAACAATTAAAACTATCGATTTTTCAAAATGATAACGTACAGAAAAAAAACAACAACAATTAAATAGATAAAAATAAACTTTTTAAAATAAAAATAAAATAATCGATTTTATGTTTATTTTGTTTCATCTTAAAATAATAAATTATAAAATCAATATTTATGTATATTTCAATCTACAATCTACTATGCATATTCTTATGTATGTGCGTGTGTGTGTGTACTTGTAGGTAGGAATAGCCACAAAGTTCAAGTTATAATTTTATTTTTCATAAGACTATATAAATAATTTCATATACCAGTATCGACATTCTATATTACTCGTGCATGCATTCATGTATAGATGCAAAAATGAAATTTAATTTAATTTATTAGACTGTAGTATATGTATATGTACATATATTTGGTATAGACAGAGAGACGACTCTCTATTTGAAAACTGCTATGTACGTGTTATTCTTATCAATAATCAAAATGATCATTAAATAGCAATAAACTCTAACCTCCTCCAACCCAATTTCAATTCCAAAATGACATGAGGGGTAGACATTTTATGATTGTGTACGTAGTTATGGTGTTCATGATGGTGTGCATGATGTATGATGTGGTAGAAATAAAAACTACAATGAAAACTATTATGAGGATAAAATCCTGTGCTGTGTCTCTTATAATATTAACTATATTAACTATTGCTTTATCAATACCAAAGTACGTACATACATGCGTGCATATATACAATATACATTATAAATTTGCCTTTATTGAATACGTATACAAATAAAGATTTTCAAATACTTTAACTATTTGTTGAAATGAAACTATGTGAATTGTTAAAATTCTATGAATTTTTTTTTTTGTTCCAAAAGTTTTCCTTTTCAGTAGAATGATTGTGCAGTAAATGAATATTATGTGTAATTCTTGTACATAACAATGTACATACATATATTCAGAGCAGACAGTAGACAGTAGTTGTTTACGTACATAGAATGTATGTATGTAGTCAGCAATCGTATAATTGTGTCTTGAATTTATTTACATTTGAATGGTCAGAGACAGAGCGAGAAAAAAAAAGATATTCAATATATTGATACTTCCTTTGTTTTCGATATTTCCTCCTCCAAAAATAGTTAGATAAGAAACTTTGTGAACAGTTTTTGGATACTGTGAAACTTTGAATTTATATATTGGTCAAATTGAATTGAGTAAATGAGGAGAAAAATATTTGAGTAATTACCATGTAGCTTTATAAAATGTTTGTCATAAAGTAAGTGTGAAAAACTTGTAAAACAGTGTGTAATACCATTTAATATGTGATTACAAAAAAAAAAAATAATAACGACAATAATCAATGAATGCAATCAGTAATCCTTAAATTATTTGTCAAAAATTTCAAGTAAAATTCAATTTTGTACTTTAATTTTCATAACTATTCAGTTAAATTAAAATTTATTAAATATACGTAATTTAAAAAAATACATAAGTATGTTCCTTAGGATTTTTTACTTTTAAAAAAATATCCTTTCAAGTATTAGATACCTTACCTACTTACAATTTCAATTTCAGAAGGAATAAAATTTATTCCTGATTGTTTTCTCCCTTCGACTTTAATGGGTTTTCATTTAATTTAAAATTCATCATTTGATTCTTAGTTCATTTATTCTCTGAATGGATTCACTCACATTTGTGCAGTGAAAGAAAATTATTTAAATGAGAAAATTTTACTGATATTTTGGTAAATACTTACATATAATTCAAAATTCAGGATTGACGCTTTGAATTTAATGAATTGTACTTTTGATTAAAATTAAATTTAAAATGTAATAAATACAAAGATTTATATATACAACTACAATCTTATCCTCGTTGAATTTTTTTTAAAATAATAAAAAGAAAAAAGTGTAAGTATGAAAAAGTATTTAAGATCTTATATGTATTACCATAGAATAAATAAACATAAAGAAGTAACAATCAGTGTGTAGTTTCAACAACCAAATCAGCATAATCGAACCTCCACATTTCACATTTTCACCATAAAGTTTAAATGCATAATGTTGATCGGTTTGGAAACAAAATAAATGTTTGTTGAATATTTTATTCGGCTGGTGAAAAGTGTAATGCTGAAATGTGCTTTTAATATAAATTGTATGTACACACATACATACCTGTAATAAGGAATAAGGCAGTATTATTTTTTATATTTCACTCTATATCTATATGCTATATGCTGGCACTAGACATTATTAAATGTTTGTATAAATGTGTATTCTATTGTATAAATTTATTTGTTGTCATTTTTTTCCTTCTTTTCCTTTTCTCTTCTGTTGGTTCGCTTATTTGAATAAAAATATTATATATGTGTGAGTGGTACATATTCAATAAACAACAAAAAAAATGCTTCCAATTCGATCGCCGAAAACAGAAGAAAAAAAAATAAATAAAAAAACAAACAAAAAAAGAACATGGCATAGCCAGCATAGCAAAGCATTGCAAAAAAGACACCTGCTATTATGATGTACAATATTGTATGATTGTATATTGTATATAATGCGTATAATAAGCACTAAGAATGAAATAGCTAGAGTAAGGAGTAACCTAATGATATTGTATATTGTATGAATGTATGTATATGTTATATGTGAATGTGATATACGCAATTATATACACAAATTTTTATATCTTGTATTTCAAATATTATTTAGAAATTATCAATACAGGTTTGTAACTCGGTGATAAGTATGGTAATATAATTTTGTTTGAAGGATAGTAGATAGGTCAGATATAATTGTGTTATATTATATTTGCTACTATGTGTATTCTAAAAAAAAAACAATCTGTACAATACATTACAATGCTTTATCGTTGCGACTTGCGAATAAAATAGCTGAGCTGGAGTACTAATGAACATTGTATGATTGTATATTGCATGAACATATGACGTGGAATGACTGTATGTATACATTATATGTATGTAGTCTTTTAACTTTTAACTTTTAACTTACAATAAGTATATTTTTTTCACATAAATTCTGAATGATCCATTCACACACAGCACAATTATATTATTTTATATCATTATATAATGATCGAACAACAAAAAAATACATTTGAAACGTATACATACATAAGATAAACAATTTACTTTTATATGGTACTTTAACTTTAACTTTAACTTATTTATTGCTCATATTTTATACATGGTTGTCTATAATTAGTTGTCTTATATTCTAATTTTACATATTTTAATACTTATCACTATTGTGAAATTGTAGTACAATGGTCAATTATCTTTTATATTTATCTTATATCTTATATCTTAAGTACAAGTGTGGTAGAGTAGTTCTTTATTTTTGACATCTCAGTGTATTCTTTTAGATTGAGTCGCATTGCAATAAGGGTGCTCTTCGGTCGTTAAATTGCTGTGTTTTTATTGCACAAGTTTAAAGAGGGAATTGGAAGTCCGGTTTTTAGATTATCTGAAGTTAATGTCTTGTAAAATTGTACATATAATTATATTATATTATATAGCTATCTAATTTTACTTATTCTAGTTTTAAGGCACTTTGAGATTTGATTAGTTTTTAGTTAATTGTAATTGGTTCTTAATTTCTTAATTTGTTAAGTTTGGTAAGTTCGGTATATTAACCCCTATGGTGATTTTTATCTATTTTATGATAGAAGTCTATAGTTCTTTTGCAATTTTTGATAGGATTTATGAGATTTTGTGACAGTAAGTCAAACGGGGAAAGGTAGTAGTTTCTTGGATTGTTTGGTAGTTGATTTTCTAGCATGATTTGTTTGATTAGTTTGTTTTCGTGTGAGGTAAGTTTTGCACTGCGCTTACTCCAAAGTTCAGTAACGTATGTCATTAGTGGAGTTAGTTTAGATTCATCATATATTTCAGCATTAGAGTAATATTTGTTTCTAGTTTTGTATTTCTTGTTGAGGCAGCTTCTGATTATCTTTCTTTCAAAGCATTCTAGTTTGTTTGCCATAGTTGTTGATATTGAGAACCAGCATGGAAAGGCGTATACTAATTGTGGTCTAATGATTTGTTTGTAGAGTAGTAATTTGGTTTTAAAATTTAGCTTGCTTCTGTAGTGCATTACTGACGAAAGTATTTTGTAGGTTTTATTTGCTTTCGAAAGGGTTTTTCTTGAGTGGTCGTTGAACTTGAAGAGGTTGTTGATATTTATGCCGAGATACTTGATATTTGATTTTAAGGGCACTTCTGTTTCATTTATATATAGCTTCATGTTTTTGCATCTCTGAACGTTCTTCTTTGGACCTTTACCGCTAGGGTTTCTGACGCAGATCAGATTAGACTTTTCGGAGTTTATAGAGATGCCCCAAAGCTTGTAGAAGTCATCTATTATTTGTAAGTGTTTTTTGATTTCGGAGAGACCTTTTTGTGGGTCTTTATCTCTGGCATATACGATAGTGTCATCTGCATAGAGTATGGCTTTTGATGTTGGAGATTGGGTTATGTTCCTTGTTTTAATGTGATGAGGAAAATCGAAGAGATATATGTTGTAGAGCTTTGGTCCGGTTATGGAGCCTTGAGGAACTCCAGAGTTCACATTTATTTCGGATGATTTTTCTCCGTCTATTTCTATGGTGAGTTTTCTGTTGGTTAAAAAGCTGTGGATTAAATTAAAGAGGTATGGTGGAGTGTTGATGAGGATGAGTTTGTATAAAAGGCCTTTCGTCCATACGGAGTCGAATGCTTTTTTTATGTCCAAGGCACATGCTACTGTTGTTTCTCGTTTCCTTAATCCTTGTACTATGTCATTTTGTAGATAGAGAAGTGCATGTTCTGTAGAGTGTTGTGGTTTGAAGCCAAATTGTGCTTCTGGGATAATGGTGTTATTAGTCGTAAATGATTCTAGGTCGTTCGCTATCATTCTTTCGAAAAGCTTTCCTACGTTAGAGAGGAGGGATATTGGACGAAAGTTGCTAATGTCATTAGATGTTTTATTTTTTTGTATTGGGATAAGTTTTGCTTTCTTCCATTCGTTGGGAAAGTATCCTATGTTTATACAGTTGTTGAATATTTTTTGTAGGAATGTTATAGCTTCTCTTGAAAGTTTCCTAAGGATGTAATTTGGGATGTCGTCAGGACCTGTTGACTTTTTTCGATTTAATTGTATGAGGTGGGTTGTGATTCGGTCAAGTGTGATGAAAGGATGTTTTATGCTGTCACCTTCTGAGGGATTATTAATATTGAATTGTGTTATGGCGTTCGATGGATCTGTTGCGTCGCAGGTGTTTATAAAATCATTAACGGTGTCTTCAACTAGTGAGGAGAATTCTTTATTGAATTCAGGTTTTTCTTCTTTGTATAGTAAATTGTAATAGTTTTCGAACGCTTTAAGTTGGTCAGATTTATTCGTTATGGTTATGTTGTCGATTGTGATTTTCTCGATACTGTTCGACTTTTTTCTACCAATTATTCTATTGATTTCCTTGTAGACTGTGGGTCCAGGCTTTAATTCCTTCAGTCTGTTTTGGAGTTGGAGGTTGAAGTGTGTATTGATTTGATTGTCTATTATGACTGACAGAAGTTGTATTTTATTTTGTAGTTCTTTGGATTCTTTGTTTAGTTGATTTAGGTTTCTATTTAGTCTATGTTTAAGATCTTTTTTCCATTTTTTCCTTATGTCGAATAAATGTTGTATTTCATCCGGCAGTTTTTCATAGTAGCTTGGGTTGGTGATTTTTTTTGAGTGTTTTTCTATTATTTTTTTTGTGGTACGGTTGAAAAGTTTGATTGCTTCATCTATTTTAGTTCTGCTCAGGTTTTCGTGCCCGTTTATTTGGGCACTTGAGAATTCAGTGTCCATGTCTGTTTGAAATTTTTCCCAGTTGGTATTTTTAAAAGATCTGAATTCTTTTAATTCTTTCAGTTCCAGCTGGTAGTTAAATAAATCTATATTTAATAAAACTGCGTAGTGGTCGGAGAATGAACTAACTGTGTTGCACGTGAGGTTTTGGTTTAGTCCGTTGTGCAGATTGTTCGTCAGAATAAAGAAATCTATACAGCTTCCCGATTGGGGGAAGGTTGGAGAATCAGGATGAATTACAGAAATATTTGAGTTGTGTGTGTTGTCTTCAAGCCATTTTGCAATTGTTTTTCCATTTCTGTTTTGTGAGTTGTTATTCCAACTCTCGTGTTTTGCATTGAAGTCACCTCCAACTATGATGCCGTCATATGCACCATTGTTGTAAAGGCTGTTGATTTCTTGCAGGAAGTTTTGGATTTCTGTGGGGGTGGTATCTGAAGTGTGGAGGTAAGCAGAGCTTATAAGGATTTTCTTGTTTTCATTTTGATTGGATAATTTGATAGACATAGAGACTGTACTCCCTCTTAATGAGTTAAGGATAATGTTTTCACTATTAATGTGACATTTGTGAAGAATTGCTGTTCCTTGGTTTTCGTCATTTCTTAATATTTTGTAGTTAGGGATATTTAGTTTGGTGTTGTTTTTTAAGTGCGTTTCGCTAATTAAAAGTATGTCTGGCTTGTTATCTTTGATGAAATCGAGTAGCGCAACTTTTTTTGCCTTAGAAATTAATGATCTGGCATTTAGGGTTATTATCCTGAGCTTTTTATTTACCATTACTGCAGATTTTGAAGAAGAATTCAAAGTATTTTGCTTGTTTTTCTGCTATGGAGTTTGCCGCAGTAAATTTGGGAATGAAGTCATTTATTTTTTTAATTAATTCAGAAAGGTCCATTCCAAATAAATCATTTGAACAGCTTATGAAGTCCGTTGCAGACATGTTTTTTCCTGATGATATGTGTGTTGTGTTTGGGGAATGTGTTTTGAAGAGGTCTGCGAAAGATACTTGGTTCGATCGATAGTTATTTATAGCAGACTTGACGAAGCTTCTTCTGTTTTCCCGGTTTTGTCTTGCTTCTTGCATTTTTTTTTTCTTGCTCTCGATTATTGTAATGTATTTGGGACAATTCCTGTAGTTTGCTGGATGTCCAAAGCTTTTGCAATTTACACAAAAAGGTGGGCTGCTTGTGTCGATTGGTGTGCCATTTCTCTCGCAATTCCCTGGTTCGTGTTTTTTTTCGCATTTGACACATCTATATTCATTAGAACAATTTGAAGCTACGTGGCCGAATGTTTGGCATCTCTTACACTGAATAATACCTTTATTTCTGAGTTTTTCCCATTTTATTCTTTGGAAAAGTAGGTATTTTATTTCTACTAGTTCGTTTATACTTTCGGTTGGTGGAAGTTGGATTAGTCTCATGTCTAGTAGTCTGTTTTCTCTAGTGGATTTAGCAGTTGTGAAGTTTTTCACTGCTAGAATTTGCGTGTTTTTTGTATTTTTCTTTAATTCGTCTAGGATTTCCTCGTTACTGTACGAATTATCTATGCCTTTTAATATTAATGATGTTACCTTACTTTCCTTTGGAGTAAACGTGTATGCTATAACTTTGGCTGTTTTTATTTGTTCAAATATTTCTTTATGAACTTGGTGGTCATCTACGAAGAGTTTGCAGGTGCCATTTCTTGTTTTAATAATTTTATGTTTAGTGTTTGGGAACTTAGTGATCATCAAATTTGAGATTTCTTTAGCTAGCCCGTTAAGAATTATGATAGGGGGACAAAAATGTTTTTTGGTTTCATTTGGGTTCTGGGGTTTTGAGTTGTTAGTGTTAATGTAATTAATATTATTATTATTGGTATTAGTACTTTCCTTATTATTGTTTAGTTTACTTTTTATATTTTTCTTATTATTACTTAATTCTAATACTATTTTTTGGGGATTATTGTTGTCTTCTTCCTCTTCTTCTCCATCTGAAGATAAGCTGCTGTAGTAATTCTTTCTTCCATTACTATAGTGTGTTACTTCTTGTTTCTTCCTTATGTTTGCGTTCGATTCTGTATTGCGACTAATATACCTTTTCCTTTTCTTACCTTGGATTTTGCTCCATTCGTATGTTGTCTCGTTCTTGTCTTTAATTTCTTCTTCAGAGCTTGTTGAACAAGCGTGTTGTCTTTTGTTGTCCATATTTTCCCTTTCATTTGCTGTTGGTGTTTTGATGACCAGTTTTGCTACTGTATTCGCCATCTTTGCTTCCTGTTTGGCGTCGTTGTAATCTACCGCCATTGAATTATTTGTGTCAGAAAATAGATTATTTATATTATCTATATCTTGTTGTGATAATAATTTACTAGGGAGGGTAAATTTTTTATTTGCACTCATTTTTCTATTTACTTTTTTTTTAATTTTTGTGAGCATATGTAACAAGCTTTTCACTTTATTTTTATTTTTCTATTTATTTTTTTTTTTTTTTTCCTTAAACTTACTTATTAGTTATTAATGTTAAAGATAACACACTTAAGAAAAGTGTATCTGGTCCTTGTGCCCCCAGTTTGGGCTATGCTAATTATGGATGCTATACACTTATTTATCACTGTTTATTATATTTTTTTTTTTTTTTTCACAACTTTACACATTCTACTTTTAATTTATATAAATTAAAATTTAATTTATATAAATTCACAGAGAATATAAAATATAAAATTAGCAACTCAAATCAAAGATTTGTATTCTATTCCGTGATAATCACCACCAATCATAATTTTTGATTTTATATGGTACACATAATTTAGCAACGATATAGCGAACCAAAAGAAGAGTAAAGGAAAAGAAGGAAAAAAATGACAACAAATAAATTTATACAATAGAATACACATTTATACAAACATTTAATAATGTCTAGTGCCAGCATATAGCATATAGATATAGAGTGAAATATAAAAAATAATACTGCCTTATTCCTTATTACAGGTATGTATGTGTGTACATACAATTTATATTAAAAGCACATTTCAGCATTACACTTTTCACCAGCCGAATAAAATATTCAACAAACATTTATTTTGTTTCCAAACCGATCAACATTATGCATTTAAACTTTATGGTGAAAATGTGAAATGTGGAGGTTCGATTATGCTGATTTGGTTGTTGAAACTACACACTGATTGTTACTTCTTTATGTTTATTTATTCTATGGTATTACTGACAAGGTGTAACGCGTTGAACATGACATTTATAGCAATACGATTAAAAACCAGGATAATTTATCAACATCTATAAGGCTTTTTCTTTAATCACAATTCACAAATCACAACCGTTTGTTATTTCGTTTTTCGTGTTATGTATGTTACACACATTTTGTTCTCTTTTTCGTTTTTTATTTTTTTTCTATTTTTTGGTTTTTTGCCTACTGTCAATATTAAATACGTATACCTTGTATTACACGATAAATGTGTCTAACTAAAAGGGTTTATTGTCTTTTATTGTTACTCGTAGATCAAATTGAAAATCAATTATTTATCAATTTCACTCACTTAAGTTACACAAACACACGCATACCATAGGTATGTATACCAGTTACTAGAGTACTGGAGCACTAACATTGTTACATACTCATGTTTCGGTTTTTTGTCAATTAAACCTGTTATAAATTGTTTAAAGGTAAAATGGTGTCAAATAGGCGTATTTAACATAATATACTATATGCAATTCATTTCAAAATGGAAAATAAATGAGGGTTAAAATTCAATTGTAATAAATTATCACATCACATCATTACTATTTTATATTATCATCATCATTACCACCAACCACCACTATACCATTACCACCGTCGTCATTATCATCAGGAATCAATAAATTTTCTTATTTACATGTATGAATGTATGTAATTGTGTGTACAGTGTACGAATATGTACGAGAATATATGTATGTAAAATTTTTTGATAAACTGAATCAGGCAAGGTACATAAATAGGTATATGGTTTTGGTTATTAGCTTTTATCGATATTCAAACTTGAAAAGAATTCAGTTTGTATATTCAGTTAGTAGTACTAGTACTTAGATGTAAGGAATATCATTTGTAAGTATTAGTAATTGTTCATGAATTGAATTTGAATTTAATTTATTTCTATTGAATTACTAATCGGGTTATTTTTTGAAAATTCATTGACTAATTACAAAAATATGACTTGTGATAATTATTGAATGGGGATGGAAAATTTATTGAAAGGATTCTTTCTACACACACGCGAAAATAAGATCAAAGAATCTAATGAAAATCAATTTTAACTACACACTAAATTATTAATGAATTTTGCGTGTGGTTGATTTAATTTTCTAACAATTTTGAAATAAGTGGGTATGGGTATAAAGAAAAAAATCACTAAAATCTAGAATCACAAAGTTATAATAATAATTAGATATAGAATAATGCTGGATAATACAAAGTAAATGTAATTTGCCTTTTAATTTAAAAAGAATTAGATCCGTTCAAATGGTAATTTCAATCAAAAAAAAAAAAAAAATTATTCCTAAGCAATTTACACGTTTCCCAAAATAGATTTGAAAATTTTTATATTCTACTCGTATTTAAAGTTTCTCATATCGTATCAATTTTTTTAATCGAATCCTTTTAGCACTTTATTCCATTTTCTTATTGATATCCTCTACAATTTATATAAATATCTTAAACATTGATCTGTAAAATAATTTTCATTTGATTTTTATTTTGTTTCAATCGTAACAATAATCAGAATCCTTTTGTTTTCAGATTATAATCTCAACCGCATCAACGAGAGTACTTTGTGGGAAATTACACACTTCTACTAGTCAATATTGAAATTGAAAATGAAATTACGTTAGCTTAGAATATGCTTACAGCTAAGGATAATATTTATCCTCACAATCACTTATACATACGCATCGAAATGAACAATCTACATTTTGTAACGTGATGTAACTAAGTATAAAATGCAAACGACTTTGGGACAAAAAAAAATTTGTCTTTTTAATATTGGGGTGCTTGTAGTATTCATTTTCATTTTGATTTAAAATTTTTATTTATTTTTTTTTTTTGAATAAATACAATAATAGCTTTTCAATCGATTTTTCTTCTACAGTTTATTCTTTTTCAATTTTTTTTTTCGAAGATTTTCACAACAAGACGAACTTATGTATGTACATTTGCCCTCATAAAAATACACACACACAAAAATAAAACTGAAAAAGATAAGAAAGACGAAAAATAGAAAAAAAAACCGTTGCAACTTTAGGGTAAATATTTGAAAATAACTGTCTACAATACAAAAGAGCAATGTCAGCAAAACGCTTACGATATTCAGGGAAGGATGTTTTGTATCGAATTCGTATCGAAAATTTATTATATGTGTTGTATTTGTATGTACAAGAAAATAAAAAACAAAATGGTAAAAGAAACCGTTTCGAATCATTTGCTTATCTTTATGGTTTTCTAAAATGATATAGAATACCTAGGAGTGGTTCTATGTATGTATATATTTAAAAAAAATATAAACATAGACGACACAATCGTTTAATTTTATTATAGGGATGACTTTTCGCATGGTTTTCATTATTTCTTACTTTCTTCTTTATACTTCGTTCGGTTGGCTGCTGATTCATTGAAAATTTATCGAAAGTAAAAAAAAAAAAGAAAAGTGAAATAAAAATGAAAAATAATTTTATATAAGGCCTCCAACATGATAAAGTCAAATCAGTGTTAACAATATGATTATATATATCTTAAAAACGAATAAAGGTTCGTGTTTATCTATTTTTTGAGCTCGTTAATGGAATAATCTATGGTCGTTGCGTATATTGTCGGTTCTGGTTTAATTTATATTTTGTACATTTTGTATGTATTGAAAATGTTTGAATTTTATGTTGCTAGATATGTAAAATGTATTCAATTTTCTCAGAAAAGGAAAAAACTGTAACCTATAACCTGTAATTTAAATTCAAGTATTTATATAGGTATAGGTATTTCACAATTTAAAATTAATTCATCCCTTTTCTTGTAAGTTTTCAACCAACTTTCTATATACGCATTTCAATTCAATTTCAATTTCAAATCAAAATAAAGTAATCTTTTGAAAATTAAAAACAAAAAATCCAAATACACATGTACTTTCTAAAAACTTAAGAACATAAATCTATGCTCGTATACTTATATTGCTTGTATATTAGATTCTTTAAAATATCTTCGTTTTATTAATTTTGAAATTTGTATGCGTGTATACAATTTTATCTTTCTATATTTTGTTTACAAAGAGTTCTCAACTAGTCAACTATACACTTAAATATACACTCGTATAAATCAAAATTAAATTTAAATAACAAATGAACGACGCCTTTGCATATTAACTAAATTTCATAATTTAACACGAAATCAAAATGATGAAAATAAAAACGAAAATAAAAAAAACTTCGAAAACTTTCTTGTCATACGTCTTTACTTTTAACGTTTGTTTCAACACCTCTCTTCGAGTATCGTGTATGCATTATCGTTTACTCTATAGATGAGCTACATACATACATATTATGTTATATTTCTTCAACTTTTTCTTATTGTTTTGCTTCATTTATATATTTCATGAAAAATTCATTTTAAAGTAAAAATACAAAATTCAAAAGCTTTTTTTTTGCTTATCTTTCATCTTTTTTCGTCATAGCTTTATACAAAATGATTTTATCGTTTGCATAAATTGCATAAAAAGAGACTTTATACCATCAAATACACAACACACACCTACAATGACTGCATAATATAAAAGGTACCAACAAAATCCATAACCCATTTTATAAGTATAGTCCGTTTTCTTTTAAAAAAGTTAATACACAACGACCATGACGACGACAAAAAAAAAAAAACGATGAGGACGACGACAAGAAAGTACATGAAGTCCTTTTTGTGGTTACTTGGAAAATGTTCGTAAAACTAATTTTTTTTTTTCGTTCTTAGTGTCGATGTGTTTTTCTGTATATAATTATGTACTTTCAAATAAGTTACCTCTATTAATATGAATATTGTCGTTATCATTTAGTTCTTGCTTTATGGTTTTCTATTTCTTTCATTTTTCTTCTTTTTTTCTTTGTACATTAACTTATGATTTTGGTTTTTTGTTCTGATTTGCTTTTTAACTCTATGAATAATTTTGTGATTTTTTGCATGATTGAATAAAAAATTTAATGTCGTTTATATGCTTTTTAAGTTTTTTTTTTTTCAATTTTTTTCACATTTTTTATTCATTCATATTCGAATCTAATTTTTGTTTTAATTTATTTTTAGTTTTACATACATATTATGTTTTCAAGTTTATTTTAAAAAATTAATAATTAATAAAGTTCTATACAATTTTAAAAAAAAAATAGACACTAATTGGAAATTTATTTTATTTTTCGTATTATCATAGTCTATGGTATTATGTATGTATTTTTTTCCACTTTTACTTCTACTATTTATCAAACAAATACAAGTAAAAAGTTTATTTTTTAATTTTTCCAAAAAATCTAGAATCTTATTTCAGCCGTTTTTTTTTGTATCTGAGTTTTTGTGAGAAATTGAAATGTTTGTTATTTGATTTTGTTTTCTTGCACAAGTATACATGCGAGCATTAATATTTTTTATCTAAATTCTAAATTATCGTCTTAAAATTCTTGAAAACTTCATTTTGTAAATATGTGTGAATTTGTGTACAAATTATTACAACAAATAAACTACTCGTATATAGAACTAAAATTAAAATTATACAATACTTTATAACAATTTGAATAAAACAGAAGTTATAAAAGAAAATATAAGGAACAAACCGAACAAAAACTTCAAGCATAAGTTATACACTGAAAAAAAACTTTATATTTTTTATGTACAATATTTTCTTATTTTGTTAAATTTAATTTTTCATCTTTATACCTCTCTTTTAATCTTTAAATTTTTGATAGCTAAATATTATTTTATTCGTATTTTTGTATACACCGCACCGCATTGTTATACACAACCAATGTTCACTTGTTATAATTTGAGTGGAAAAAAAAAGTTTTTGAATCATTTTTATTGTTTCTTTACAATTTTTCACATATTACATTTCGATAGGAAGATTTTTGTTATGTTCAAATCTCATCTAATGAATTCCATGGATTTTCAAAAATATTTGCACAGTGGAAGTTAAATTCATTTTGTTTGAATGTGAAATTAAAAATGCACTCATATTCATTTCATTTTCAATTGTCATTCTGTTGTCTGATGCTTGAAAATTTCTGCATCATGCCGATTTATGAAAATTGCTTGAAAATTTTATTCGAAAATTGGTAATTTTATGAAATGAAATTAAAATGTGATGTTTATTTGACATTCAGAGTATATAGACAAAACATGTAAATAACAGTTTTCGTATCTACATGAATCCAATTTATTTATTGTACAATTTTAGAACTTGTGATATGAATCAAATCAATAATTTTTAGATTATTATTAAAATAATTGAATAATAAAATAATACTTTTTTTTTAAATTTAAATTTATATTAGTGTTTTTAATTTTTTGAAATTTTTTTATTTTAATGTTCAACTTTTTAACTAATTATGAGTAGAAAATAACGAATTTATTTTTAGTTTAAACATATACATATTTATATACTAACATTATTTACATGCAGTGATAAATTAATCGTTTAGAATTTTACGTTCTGAATGAAATTTAAACTTTATTTTTTTATTTTATTTGACTACTTTAATAAATTAGTAAATATGTAAGTGTAAAAAATTCAAATCTTATCTGCATTTACCAGCGTAAGGTACTTAGCTAAAACAAAACTAAACTACAAAAACTAAATTCTCATACATATGTATGTAATCGTAAGTTGATCTAGATATATGTAACTTCCTGGAAATTTAACAAAAAAAAAAAAAAAAAATTACAAGACACATAACTTTTCCCTACAGACGAAACATAGTAGATACAGTATCTCCTTGAATGTACATTACATATATGATAACACATTTTCTATGTAGATATATGTACATAAATGTATGTATCATATGTACGTACCGTCATTATTATATGAAATGCATTTTTGAAAAACTAAACATTATAATATACTTGTATATGTATGTATATATGTATGTACATATCTATATATTTTTCGTAAATTTTTTGTGTATTATAATTTTCTGTTTGTGATAATACATAATGTACTGTATATAGAGTATACATAATACAACAAGTACAACAAGTAAAAGTATATATATTGTGTAAGTAGGTATTAAAAATTCTAAAAATTTAATTAAATTATATAACATATTTTATTTCTCAAGAGATATTTTATTTGACTTTATAGTAGATAATTTGCATTCACACAGATCCATCTATGTAAATAATTTAATACATATAAATACTATTTATATTCAAATTTTATCTTTTGTTTATTGAAATTTTTTTCATTTTTTTTATTATGCAATCAAAATAACAATTCCATAATGTGTAATACTAACACTACATATAAATTAAAGATATAAATTTTTTTTTTAATTTCAATTAATTTTCTAATTTTCAAATTTTGAATTTAAAAAAAATATGAAATTAACGATATTACGATGTGATATTACCATTCATATTACTGTACTTGTTGCAAAAATAACGTACACAAAAAGTCATTAACGAGTATGAGTCGAATAAAGTATAAGTATGTAGTAACTATAATGTGTATCAGTATATCATACATTTTATAATATTATGTGATAATTATTTTTCATGAAATTTTCATATCAAACACTGGGGATCACACTAAGAAATTAAAATGTGTGTACACTACCATTAACATTCGAATGATGTATGTACATAATATGCATGTACATACTATGTTTGCATTTACTCTCTCTCTCTACACATCTTTAAATAAATGTACATATACATATATACGATTAAAAACATGGTAATTTGTAGTAATGTTAATATTTACATTCGTTTTTCTGAGTGAAATTAAAACATTTATTTATTTTATTTCAGGCTATGAGGCTATATTATACGTATATGTAATATAGGAGAACGTTATATCACTATATTATACACGTATACACATTTAACGCATCGTTCATCATTCAATTTTCATGCAATAGGGAAATTTCCTATTTTTATTTCATTTTTAATATTTTTTTTTTTTTAGTAACTGTGTACTTTGTAGTTGTTTGTTTACTTTTTTGTTAATTCATTTTCGTTTCATTTTATGTCTATCTTCCATTTTATTTAATTTTTAATGTTTTTATTTTAATTTTTATTTTATTTTTTTATTGTGCCGTTACAATTTTTATATTTTTAGTTTTTATGATATGTACATATACATAAATATTGTCGTATTTGTATACGAGTTTAATTCATTTCGAAAGAGAAATTAAATTATAAAACCAAATTAATTGATTATTTTAACACTGATGTAGACACATATATAAAATGTAATCAATTAATTTCACCTATTTGGCAATTAGTAGAATTGAAAACAACAAAAAAAATTCAAAAAAAAAACGAATACAAACATCACGTATTACATATACACAAGCACATCAATTTTATATCCTCTGCTAGCAAAAAAAAAACAAAGTCAACCGTAGAAATGTTTTTATTCTGTTTTTAATATTTTTTTCAATTTTCATTAGTAATGATTGTTGTTTTTTTTATTTATATGATGTATTTTTTTTTTATATTTTTTTCTTTAATTTACATTTAAATTTAATAGTATTGGTAGTACGTGGTATTGTAGAGTTAATCAATAATTTTTCGTTTTTATAAAGTTCATTTCTGAAATTTATGTAAATTTTAAGTTAAAATTTATTTTTGGATTTTTATTTTTATTTTTTCTTTTTTTAATTCAAAGATTGATGATTGATATAACTCTAATTACATTTACTTTCATTTTACAAATAATGCACCTACATAACGTGTATATGCAATTTTTGTAGACATTTCGATGCATTCGAACTTTTTGATAAAATACATTATTTAACATTTACTTTTTGATGATTACCCATTATGATATGATGTCTAATAAATAAAATCAATAATTGTTGACTTATTGAATTTCTAGGATGAGCAGCATTTAATATTAATCTGTGTGTACACATTATAGGATAATGTTGATAAAACCAAAAACAATATAAATGATATATTGTGTATCATTCATAATGAATATTTCAAAGATTTTAGTTACATTTCAAAATACATCACATTTCATATTTTTTTTGTTACAATTTATTTATTTTCACGATTTAGTTTATGACTGAAAAAAAAATACTGAACCTGTCATTTTGAATTGAATTTAATAAATTTAAAAAGAAAATATAAACTATGTATTTTTACTATGTATTTTAAACTATGTATCTGCTAAAAAAAAGTGTACATAAATTTTTGTGAATTCCTTTCAAAATAAATTGCAAATAATTTGTAAAAATTTGAACTTTAAAGTTTAATTATTTTCCTTAATATACTTATAACAGTTACTACTTACATGCTACATTGTATTTTCATTTGTATTCTATAATAGTATTATCATTCTTCTTGTTGTTTTGTTTTCTCGTCTTGCATACATTTGTATGTAACAAAAAAAAATATCAATTTCTTTATTCAATTTCATCTATATAAAACTAGTACATTAATTTAATTGTACAACTTTAATATACTACTATATATATACACACACATAAAACTAGTTATATACTGACGTACATATTGTATAATTTCACATAACACACGACATAATTTTCATGAATTTTAAAAACACATATCCTATTTACATATATGTATACTATTTATATGTTTATCATCTATAAATATATATAATTGCATACATTTGTGTAAAATATGTACATATATTTATACATACATACAAATACATGTGTAGATATATATTTGATTTTATATTTACTTACTCATCTTATGCCCATTTATGCCACAAATAAAATTGTCATATGTGGTTAATTAAGCAATAAATCACATCTGGTTTTTATTAAAATAAAGTCAACAATTTAAAACAGTTCGCATATACGTAATTATGTATCTATGTAATTTGCTTATATATTGTATGTACAAAATATATGTATACATTATATACATATACATATCTACTTATATCTCATATTTACATTACGAATATACAAATGTACAAACACACACATATATTTATGTAAGAGTAAATCGACATACAATGTAAACACATTCACAGACAAAATACATTAAGACAAATTTTAATTAAAACTTAAATGTGTATCACATCATATATGCACATACATATATAGTACATACATCCTATGTATTTTTCACATATTTGATATTCTTAAACATATACGAGTATAATTTCGTTCATATAAATATATTTATACACATATCAACGTATATACACTTATATATATATACGAGTATATTAACACACCTTTTCAGTTGTGCAAAAATCTACAATATACAGTCATATAAGTATGTATGTTTGTAGAAGTGTATATATAAGTCTGTATATAATTGTGTATATTAAGACTTGTGTATATACATATATACCAGTACATTAAAAACTTAAAAGTAAACAAATTCTCATGAATGTTTTTTATATAGTGCACGAGTATCTGGAAATTTTAAATTTGTGTAAATACGTTATTTTACATTTTAAGGATTATATTATAATAATAACTTTTTAAATTTACAATTATCTAACATAAATTTAAGATGATAAAAGTTAAAATCTCATACATGCAGATAGAGAATATAAGCGAACTAAAATTTCTACAGATACACTTTACATAAATTTTCCATTTATTTCTGTATGTATGTACATAAAAGAATATTATGGAAATTCTAATGAATGACATAATAATGAATCAATTTTAATTAGAAAATGAAAGCATTACTCACACCACACGGCACACATACATACATATGTGTATGTACTATACATACGAGTATTTAGGCATACGTTAATCATTTCATTCTTTGCTTTAAAAATCTCCTGCTAATTTTATAGTTTTGTTAACAAAAAAAACATCATTAAATTCCAGTAATAAGTAGAATTTGAAAATAAATTTTCGAACATAATTAATTGAATTTTCGAAATTCTAAATATCAATTTTCATTTTCGTAGTTTATCGAGAAATTGAAAATCTATCTGTATGCACGTATTGAAAATGTTAGTCGGTAGTTTATGCAATTTTTTTTCCTAAAAGTTGTAATTTCAAAAATCTGTAATTGTCAATTTTCAATTTTGTACTAATCATTTCAAGTATATGAATTCCGAAATAAATTGATTCCGATTTCGTAATAGATCTCTCTCTCTCTAGTTCCACTTAAATTGGATTTCGTGTGATGAAAAACATACTGAAGTGTTGATAGAAATGCTATACTCTCTTCTTCTGTCTCTCTTTTTGTCATTGTCAATTTTTGATTTTTAATATTTGTTTTTTATTTTCTTCAAAACTTTTTCAAAAATTTCTCAATTTTACTTTTAACGTTTTAATATCTTTTTTGCAACTGTCTATATTTAAATTGGATGTACCTACATATTTGATATTAGACAGCATACATGTATTGTACATGTACGAGTGTATTTTTACACATAATAAATAAGTTCATGAACGTATGATGAGAATAATATGTGTATTTTTCCTGTAAGCATAATACATACATAACTTTTTAAATATACTACATTTTATGTATTTTTTCCTTTTATTTTATTTCATTTCTCATTTACTTCTTGTTTATACCATTCATAAGTAAATATTGATTACAGCAGATATATTCAATTCATTGAATTCTCTCCTTTTTATGTTTGTTGTATTGGTTTCCAATTGAATTTTTCAAAATATTTTTCAAAATTGAATATTTGCATTGTATCGATTCTTCGTTTCTATCATGCAATACATATGTATGTATGTAAAATGCATCACACCTATACTTG
This sequence comes from Villa cingulata, assembly GCA_951394055.1. Classification (NCBI taxonomy): domain Eukaryota; kingdom Metazoa; phylum Arthropoda; class Insecta; order Diptera; family Bombyliidae; genus Villa; species Villa cingulata. The sequence goes on along the minus strand of OX596018.1, from coordinate 11,984,569 downwards.
CTGTATATTTAAATTTTGCTTTGATCCTTTTTTTGAAAGTGACAGGTTCTCCGTATATACAGGAAAAAAAAATTAATGGGATTGAAATCTCACCCACAAACGGTATTTTAAGTTATAAATTCTGATTCATTCTTTATTCTACTCTTGTATAACGTATACTGTATATGTACATTCTCTCGTATATTCTCTCTAAATTTCTAGTTAAATATAGTTTTCTCGATTTTGTCAATGCTATATGTCAAATATAAATAGGCACACACATCTATGTGTTGATGTAAGTTTCGCTTTGATGTTGATTGCAATAAATAAAGGAACAATGTATAATGTAATTGTGAATTAAGGTGAAAATTCATAAGCTACAACAAAAAATGTATTGATGACAAAAATAAAACCATTTAGATAGTTTGCGTATAATTCGCCGGTTATTTTTTTTGTTTTTTTTTTTTGGTTTCATAAAATAAAAGTGATAATAACATTTCATTTATTATTCCAATCTTCTGATGATAAGTATTAAAAATAAAATAAAATTCATTCTACATAACATGTGTTACTAGCACCGTTATCAAATTTATTTCATTTCATTTCATTTATTAATAATTTTAATTTCACATTATGTTTACGTATTCACCTACTATTTACTATTACTCTTATGTACATAAACAAACATTACATACCTACTAGCACATATGTAATTTATTAAAAAAAAATACTACAATCATATAAAAACAATATTTATTTGTTTATTTAGTGGAAAATCAACAAAAATTTAATATTATTTTATTTTATTTTTTCCATTTTGGTTCTCGATTAAAATTTAAATAAAACCAATAAACTATCATCTATGAAAATATGTTTGTAAATGTTTTCCAGTTAATAAATAAACATTAACTTTGTGAATTCATATTCGCGTGTATACATACACAGACATATAGATTTAATATTATAAAAACCAATCTATATAAACATTACATATTATTATATATTTACGAGTATTATTCAATAATAAAATGATTGAATACCATTAGAATTTATCTATTAATTATTTAAAAATAAAAAAAAAAAAAACTTTAAACAAAAAATTTTATTTACCTAACTATGTAAATGAAATAACGATTTTCATAAATAAATATTTATTTATTGGCATTTATATGTAATGTACTCTTACTTGTATAATATATAAGTTATTTAATATGTGGAAAAAAAACAACAAAATTATTACTTTTTTATGTGCTCTAAAATTAATAAAATATGTACAAGTATATTACAGAGTGAAAATAATAAACTTTGATATTTTACTGATTTGTATTTTAATCAGTTTACCTTACATGTGTATTCGAACATAAATTAAAAATCAAACATATTAATTATTATATACGTATATATAGTATATTATTTTTTTATTTATTCACGCATATAAATGCATTTATGTGTCCCTTTACATATATTGGTTGTGTGTGTTTATTTATTATATTTTTCATATGTGTCGTGTATTCGCTCATATTTTATATTTTGCTGTTTAAAAAAAAAAAATTTGGAAAAATTATTTGGTTTCAAAATTTTATTGTAATTTGCATAAAATTTTAATTATTTTAATTACCTACCTACATATTTAGAGTATGTGTTCTCATCACATCACACGGCTAAAAAATGATAATTGATTGAAAATTTATTTAAAATACAAAAATATTTATGTTGCAGTGCAAGTCTTTTATCTTTGAACACAATGAAGTTAGAAAGGTTTTTGATAACTCTGCTGCGTCTATTATAGCGATATATGGACAACAAAAGCAATAAAAAATTCAATGCTTTTACGATATTTTCAAAGAAATTTCATGTGTAAAAATCAAATTATTGCCACAATATTTTAGTGAAACAATATTACCATCCAGAAAAAGTTGCTGGAAAATGCAGTTGATTTGAATTTTGTTTATAAGGCTATAAAAGTATCAAAAATTTTTAATATCTAATCCCGAATCGAAGAGAAGTAATTACCTAAGTAAATAAGTTTTTTTTTTAAATGCGAACGTAAAATTACTGAAAAGTTTAAAAATTACTTCATAGGTTATATCATTACCAGTTAAGTTACTAGACTAGGAATCTAGGATGTTATATTCTCTACTATTATGTAGATCAGGGATAGTATTCGTATATTATCATTGCATTTATCAACATTATTATGATTTTCTTTTGAATCTTATTTTTGTATAATAAATGTATCCAGTCCTTTATTAATCAATTCATTTGATAATTAGTTCATTTACATTGTAGATGTAGAATTTCATTTTTCGTTTTCGGTTTCATTCAAGAAACATCTACAAATACACATGTATACGAGTATATCTACTGTACATTCACTATCACCGAATATCAATACCAACTTCCATACAGTATTACCGTATTACATACTCGTAAAAACCGAATTACATCATTCAACTTGACCATCATTTCAATTTATTTTTTATGTAAACGTCTCTAACTATGTATATTCGAGTATTTACACTCTTACCCTGTACGACTTAGTATACGATTATGAGTATTTACTTTACTATACATACAAACAAGATCCAACTACATACATATTCCCATTTCACAAGACTATTCAATTTATTTTGATTTTCATTTTTGTTTTTCTTTCAATTTTTTATTTTCGAATTTTTTTTTTTATTTTTTGATTTTTTCCATCTATCTATCTGCATCCGTTTCAGTTTTAACATCGATTTCATGTTTTTTTTTTGCAAAAAAACAAAAAAAAATTTGAAGATAAAATAACTGATATTATCATTCTCTATCATTTAGAGAATTTATTTCGAATTGAATAAAAACAAAAAAAAAAAAAATAAACAAGCAAACATATCATACTATTTTACTATGTACTGAAGTGCATAACTTATACATCACTTCTTATGCACATATATGTATACTCATATTTAAGTACATTGTGTATATGTACATACAACGACATTGTTATATCAGAGTATTAACTATAAAGTGAAAGGATAAGAAAACTTGAAATTTATTCTACAATTTTGTGTTTCTTTCAACTTTATTTATTTTTTTGTTTTTGTTTTGTTTGTTTTTCTGCTCTATAAAACGAAAATTTTCTTTTCAGTATTTTTTGAGAATATATTATACGAGCACAGTTATATAGTGGACAGACAAAAATCGATATAGTCATCACATTCGAAATGAAAAAAACGACGAATAAAAAAGAACATAAAAATATAAATAAAAAATTAATTTTCATCCTTTTTTTCTTTATCCACTACTTTTTGTTTTCGAATAAGAAAGAAAGAGAGAAAGAAAAAATATTGTGAAATGCATTCTAATGTTGTGAATACATTGAAATTGTAAATTTTTCGAAAAAAGTTTTAATTTTCTGTTCGTTTATTTGTATGTATTTTATTTTATATTTTATTTTTTAGTTTTACTATATCTGTTCATCGACATTTTAAGTATATGTATGTATGTATGTTCATGTAAATAAGATTCAGATATTTATTTTTAGTTTTCTCATTTTTAATTTTTCAAATTTTCTTTCATTTCATTTTTTTTTTTTTGTGTTTTTTCAATTTTTTCAATTCGAAATTTTCCGATAAATCAAGAAGAATAATTCATGTACCCATACATGTACAAGAATAAACATATTCTAATTATATATACAATTCCGGAATACAATGTCGGAAATTAAATAATGAAATGAATTGCAACAGGAAAAAATACAAAAAACAATATTAATAAAATAAAAAAGATGTGAATTTTTAATTAATTTGAGAATTGATTGATTTTCATTTTATATTTTATTGTGAATTCGATTGATGATTTTTAGCGAGATTGTCATAAAATTGAATAATTACGCTTTGATTAAAAATCAAGAATATACAAATGGATTTAAAAAAAAATCTAATATGAGTGTTAATATATGTGTTCAAATGTTTCTCATGTTAATGTACAGTACAATCCATAATATTAAACTTAAAGGTCACATATAAAATGGTAAAACATTTTGAAAAAATTTTTACCCAATATTGATAATAGAAATTCATAAAGCGGAGAAACATTTAAATTACATTATTTTATTTTCCTTCCACTGTATTCCTAATTATATTCCTGAAATTTCAATTAAATCTAACATTCTGACGTCGGAGAATATCACTGCAGCTGGTTAAAATTCTTCTAACTTTGTATACTATGCTTTAGACATCTAAAAAGAAATAAATAAGAACAGTCTCATAACAATTAAAAGCTTCTTTTGTTCTATTGGAAAATTATTCGTAAAATTAAAGAATAGGATAAAATTTTTCAAAATTTTATGAAAAATTAAAATTTTTTTAAATTTCCATATTACGTTAAATTTAAAGTTACAAAGAGTGACAAAAAAATATATTCAACTTTTATCTACTGGTAGTACACCGCACCTTAGAAAATGTACACATCTGCTTGTAAATAAAGAGGAACCCATAGATTTTATCTTTTCATAAAGAGAAATAAAGATAAAATAAAGGAAAAAGGTATCAAATGATAATACACACAATGAAAAGAAAAGTTCTAGTTCTAGTAACCAAATTATGTATATTTTACATGCACATAGATAAATGTATGCTTACATAGAAAGATAGCATACAAAGGCTAAAACCATGTTACAAACATTTTTTTTTTTGTAATTTGATAAACATATAAGATAAAATAGAAAAAAAATAGACATTCACGTACGTACGTAGTACATATAAACATAATAATGCATAAAAATAATTTTATAAAAAAAATATGTCTGCGAGTATGTGTTTAAAAATTTAAATGATATTCATTTCACAGAACTGAACTTGATAAAAGCAGTATGCGTTATAAATAATATTATTATGAATGTACAAAACATATATGTACATAAGTACATATGCATAAGTAAATCAATTAATAAAAAATTTAACTATATAGTAAAAAAAGAAAGACAAAATCATTGCAACAAAATAAATGTAATCACAAAGAATATTATATGAAATTTTCATATAAAAATCATTCAAAATCGAATCAATTTGAATCCCATAAATAAAATTCCATCCTTTCTTTTATTTCCCTAAATTGTAAATTTAAAAAGTAGAAAATCTAAAAGTTAAAATTTCACATGTGTATATTTGCTCCTGTTTAATTTTCCTCTGCGATTGAATAAAAGACAAAAAATTATTATTTTATCAAAATAAATATAAATTCAGAAAATTTTCAATCAATTCAAAAGTTCATCAAAACGGAAATTAAAGAATTGAATATGTGTGCGGTTTCGTATTTCCCTCTTTTTCATTTCCTATACATTTATGAATATATATAAGTGTACATATAAATATCGTCTATCATATATTCCTTCATATAATGTATATGTATATAAATTTAAATGGCAGTCAATTTAAAAATAATCAAATTTCAAATCTATAACCACTATAATGCTAGCATACTGGCATATATTATATCTGTTTAAATGTCAATTTTCAATTAATTGTACATTATCGTTTCGTTATCAATACATATATGTATACGAATATACGAACATATTACAGTTCCAGTAACAAAAACAAAATCTGACCACATCTACAAATAATCTCTGTGACACCTTTAACTATTGTCACGTAAATTTCATGCTAAAAGATTATATTTTCTGTTAAACAATTCTATTTTTTTATTTTTTTTTTTTTGTTTAAATTCAATTTTCAGTTATTTCACCAAAATTGATAGAAAAATAAAATTATACTCAAATTTTCAATATAACGAATTCATAATAATTTTCTCACAGAAAAAATTCATAAAAATACATTTTGATTCGGTCTTTACTAAACAGTATCTGAATAGTGACTAAACATTTTTCATATTACATTTCTTCAACCAATCTTTGTTTTGTTAAAAAGAAATAACAAAATAATTGAATTTGTAATTCGGAAAATCAAACTATACCATATACAAATATACGAATATACGAGTATAGTATAGACTATGTGTGAAGACTATATACAATCGTATGTGTAATGAACATTTTATAAACAAACATTTCATTATGTTTCTGTTGTCAATGTACTATGAAACAATTTTTATTCCGAAATTGTTATTTGTTATATGTTAGTAGAGTCGCTTTTACATCCATACGAAAAAATGCGCATGTCCTTGCATAATTTTTTTCTCCTTAATTGTTTTGTTAATGTGGAATGGAGTAGTAAAATATTTTTTGAAATTTTTCAAATATTCGTCCGTTCATTCAAACGTTTTCAAATATCTATTCCGAATATTATTTTATTTAATTTTCATTTTACATAATTTGCTAAAAAAAAAAACTTTGAAAATTAGAAAAAAAAAATTGTCACAAATATTATAGAACACAAATTCAATAATAATTGAAGCCGCAATAATTTTATAATTGTGTATAGAAAAAAAGTAACTGAATATTTCTTTTTTCAAACTGCAACAACTAATTGATCAATCTCAATATTTCATACATTGTTCAAATGCAACACATCGAACGTGTATACTCTTCTCTTATACTCTATTTTAATTGCATAATTGATCAAATTATGATTGAATTAATTAAATTTCCAAATGATGATTTTTATTGTAACTTTTTAATTAATTTTTTGCACATATATTGCTCGACTCGTGCTCGTATCATATTTTTGGCTTCTCATTTTTTATTCCTGTGTTTTCGTATTTAATTATTTATTTTTTTCTTTTGTTTTATGTCATTTTTTTATTCGTTCCTTCATTCATTATTCATTTTATAACCGCCGCGCTGCATATTGTATAATGTAATGGCAATACAAATGCATTATATAATCAATATTAATTTCCTGATGTTATTTTTTCATTCACGAAAAAAAAACATCAGAAAGAAAAACCAAAAGACAAAAAAAAAAAAAAATAAATTATATGAAAATATGACGAAAAACAAAGGGAAATCATTAGTGTGTGAGAATGGAGAAAAAAAAGCGGTTATTAGCGCTAATTAAAATATAAATTTTTTAATATTTGCATAAATGACTATACCACATGACAGCAGGTACATATGTACATACTACATGTACTGTACTACTGCAGAAAACTGAAAAATAAGTATTAACGTATTAAAGGGCAATGTGAAAATTTGAAACAAAAATAAAAAAAAAACAAATACATAGTAATATAAAAATAGTTTGAAAAAAATTTATTAGAATTTTTTTTCTTTTTTCACACTACAGACATACATGTGTATTGCATTATATGTGTATATTGGGCATATGAATGGAAGTGTATGTACATTATATTCAAAACAATTTTTTTTTTTTTTTTTTTTTGTTGCAGACATCACACGAATATCCTTACCATACATATAATATTACTGCTATTTTTATTGCACTTACTGTTATCTGTACGTGCATATGTGGTCGTAGTAAAAAATTTAATTTCTATACATTTGATAGGCATACATTTATTACTTACACACACACACACACACATTATATAGTTTGTAACTTTTTTATGTATGCAGCAATTTTTTATTTTAATTTTTTTATTAAATTTTTTTTACTAAAACACATAAAATTACTTTGTATTGTAGATATTAGATTTTTATTTTCATTCACTATGTATATACCTACTATAAAACTAGTTGACTAGACGACAATAGAATAATATACGACAATGTTAAAACTACAGGCAGATAGTAAATGAATATTAAGAACAAGAATTATTATATGTTTTTTTATGAAATCGTTGCAGTTGCTTTATCGCATAAAAATCAAACACACAGAACTATGTTCATATACTACATACAAGTAAAAGTAAATTTACAGAAAAAATTTTTACGCATAAACATATAATAGATTTTTATTTAGAAAAATACCAAATTTTTTCTTTGTTTTTTTTTTTTTAATTTTTTCAAATTTGAATTAAAAAAATATATATTATTATACAACTAATATAAACTCTAACTCTGCAGATATTCACGAATTGTTACCACATAAAACCGCAAAGTTACCGCAAAGCATCCGCAAAGTCTAGTTATAAAACCTCATTTTTTAAAAACATTTTATACATTTAAGGATCGTTCAACTTGAATAGTGTTTTTCTGTAAATATTTTCACAGACACACGTTATTTTTAATTACAATACAGTATATGTACATATGTACAGAACAATACGCATTCACAATTTATTAATGAAAATTAAAATAAAAGCTTAAATATTTAAATACTCGTAAATAATTCTTTTTTTTATTATGTATATGGATGATTACCGTTTTTTTTATTTCCCAGAACATGTACAAAATATTTTTGTAATCTCAGATATATATAAAATGCAAAAAATGAATACATATATATATATGTACCTTTGTATGTATGTGAATATTTATGTTTGATGTGTACGGTATACCTATAGTGTTTTTGCATAATAATGAATACGAGTGAATGAATTTATAAGTACTTATATTGAATATCATTTAAAATTAATATACTTATAGGCATATTATGTACTTATATTATGTACATGCATGCATAAATTTTTGTATATACATATGTATTATACTGTAATAATAAATTGTTAATTGTTTTATTGATGAAGTTAATATTTTCATTATCATCGTCATCATCATCATCATCATCATCGTTATTTTAACATCTTCGATACGCGACAATAAATTAAAAATACACATTATACGCATATAAACTCGTACCACCTACTTATCATATTCGTATACAGGCAATATATAAGCAATCGATATAAAAATTTTAACAATTAAAACATTATTTATGTAAATAATGAAGTGAAAAGTGAATAACAATAAAATTATTTTGTACATTACAAGTATTTATCTTCATATTAAGAGTATTCATTTCAATTGTCTTAAGTCTTGTAATTTGCATGAGTAACAAAATTGGTCGTATTTTTACGGTTTGTTTTAAAAATTACGAGGTCTGTACGAGGTAAATAAACGTTAATATTGTGTAATAAGTGAAGGTTTGACAGCTTATCGTTTTTACCAACTCAAATATGAAGAAATTTGTTGGTTGTGGTTTCGCGCCATTTCAATTTACGATATCATAAAACTGAGTGTGATTACGATTTGAAATGAGTACCCTTATTATAATTTTAAATATTTGTACATTTGTCTCGTACTTAACAAGAATAATCCGGATTGAAATTCAATTAAATTTCACACGCAACTAATTTTTAAATTGCGTAAATTACGATTGAAAGTCAAAATTGTAAATGTAATTTAGTGAAAAATATACACATGATGATTTACGTAAGTCAATACAATCTATTAATAAAAGAGCAAGTATAAAAATTGTCATGTTATTTTAACTTGTATTGTATCGTACTTACAACAGTCCAATTTTTCTCACAGATGCATAGAAAAGGAGAGTAAGAGTTTTACAATCGATATCTGATCTCATCTTATCTCATCTCATCTTAAAAATTTTCATGGTTTCGACATCGCACAATAACTCATTGTGGTTTCGATTTCGACTTTCCTGTGAAATAATCTCTCTCTCTCTCTCTCTCTCTCTATTATCTCTTCACTCTATGTAGACGTGCAAGGTGCAACTTGCACATTACTTGAGCATATAAAAATATTCATGTTGACAACTTTACTAAAGAACAATGTGATGCTAATTGTTTTTTTCTTTAAATTTTATTAAATTCGTTAAATTTGTAAATTTACTTTTAAAATTATAGTAAATATTTGATGTAATTTGATAATGATTTTTTTGGCTGGTAAAAAGTTTTTTTTTTAATTTCAAAGAAATGAGCAAAATCCATATTCACTAAATTTGTATTCTATCTAGTATATCAGAACATACCCCCATATGTAATGTACTCGTATATGTACACATTTTAAATTATTCTTAACTTCATACTTTAAATTTAATGAAATTCATATTGAATGCGAAATGAAGTTTTTGTAAGTAATTTTTTGAAATATTTCTTTTCCGAAAATAAATAAATATTTAAATCCATCATTGAAAAACGCAATTTTAAATGCAAGAATAATAGAAGATAGACACAAGAAAAACATAAAAAAAATTCAAAAAATATGAAAATAAATATATTTATATATAAATTTATTTTTTCTTTAATATTCCATTTTTCAAAACCTTCTGTTATCCTTTCGTTTTCATTTTTTATTCTTTTATCAATTTTCTTTTATTTTATTTACATTTTGTTTTTTCTTTTTTTTTGGTTTCATATTTATACTCGTCAGACTTTTATATTTATAGATACATACATTAATTTTCTTCTTATTTTTTTTAGGTTTTATATTCTCTCTTGTTTTTGTATGTATGTGAATCGTTATCAATAAATATCATAAAAAGATAAATGTATCGAGTAAAAGTGAAATGATGATTCTATTTACTTTGAAAAATGATTCTTAACATTTTTACAGCCATCAGTTATCAATATCGCAATTTTTTTTTTTTTTTTGATATTATTTTTTATTTCATATCACTAACATACACATTTAGATATTTTTGTATGAGTGTAATCGTGTATGTATATAGGGAAAAAAAAACATTTATTTTCTTTTGCAAATTTATGTGTGATGAAAATATACAGTATAATGTACTCGTGTACATAATATTGGTATCTATTTATAACGATAAATACAAAAATGTTATATAAATTTAAATTACCAATATAATAAGTAAGTAAGCATATGTACGTGTACATACATATATACTTTACTGAAATACATAAATAAGTATCTCAATATCTATAATATTTCTAGATGTAATGTAAGAATATAATAATAATGTACTTACTTAGATAATGTTCATACTAATATACATACATTACATGTTCAAGGTATATGAAGAATATACGCATTTATGTGCTAAGGTACTACACGGATCAATAAGTCCCGAGACTAACTGCCAAAACAACGACTTCATAAGCTTTCAGGCATGAAAAAAATTTTTTTTTTCAAATGGGCGCTGTATTATCTCTCCAGTAAAGCAAAATCAACAACAGATCTATGATGACAAAATTGCATGAATTTGACTTCGAATTATCTCGACATCCACCGTCTTTTCTACATTTGATCTCCAGCGATTATTATTGGCTGTTTGCAAACTTCAAAAAAATGTTTCAGAGAAAGAGATTATAGTCCAATAAAGAAGTTACGTCTACTTTGAGAGCAAAGATAAATCATTTTTCATGGTCGGCATAGAAAAGTTAGAAAAGCGTAGTCCACAAATTTATTGTACTTGAAGGAAACTATGGAATATAGGAAAATCTTTAAAAAAAATTTATTTCAGTAGTTAGTCTCGGGATTTATTGATCCATGTTCCATGTGTTATATGTATGTATGTATGTACACATATAAATACATTGTAATTTTCAAATAAATGATGTAAATTAGTCAAGATAAATCTATAAATATCTTCCATTTAAGGTGAACATTATTCACTTACATTTTATACATATTTAATGTAACCGGCAATTTTTATTTTTTCTAACATTCATTTTCAAATTTACTACAACAAACCAGAAATGTAATTTTTTACATGTAATAAATACGTGCACTAAATACTTTTGTAAAATTGAATATATACTTAGTGTACAATATACTATATTCATATATTAATGCTCATAATATATACGTATACAAACGTATATGCCTATACAAACATCCTACATATTTTTTCGAACGAAAAATTTTGTTTTTTTAGTTTTGATCTCATCTACTAAATTCAGATAATAAGTGTTATGTTCATGTATCTATTTTTAAAGATCTAAATTATGGATAAATACTTACATAAGTACTCTATTATATGGTTCTTAACTAATTTTTTATCAGAGTTTAGTACCAACCTTAAAAATTATACACATACGTTACGACTGTATGTTCTCATATGTGACGATAAAAAAATTAAAAATTTTGAAAATGAATTTTTGTAAATAACAACAAATTACACCAGTTAAATGTTTTCGTAATCAGGTAATTTTTTTTGCGAGCAAAAAAATACAATTTTTAACGAAAAAAAATTATGGGCGTACAGTTTAAATTTATGTTTTATTTGTACATACATACATTATATAGGTACCAATAAATATTTTAAAGTAAAACAAAATGCATATCTTACAACCATAACTCTGAACGAATCCAAATACAAATAACTTTACTCAAAAACTCGACACAAATTTATAACATTAGAATTTCAAAACAGATAACATTTGAAATATTTTCATTTGTATAAAATATACATTAGATAATATCAGATAAAAAATTCATATTATATACAAGTACAATTTGATCCTTAAACGAAAAAAAAAATTAAATAAAATTTATAGAATAGAATGTCTGATACAAATTAAAAAATCTTAGAATTTTTATATCGTGAACTTTATCTTTTCATTAGAAATTATACATTGAAATTGAAAGCAATTAAACATCAAAAACTTTACAATAACAGCAACTATACATTATTTTTATATGTTAAACTAACGAAAAAAATGAAATTATTTTTAAACTTCCACTACAATTAAAAACTTAAAAAAGATAAATTAAAAATATATTTATGTAGCATGCAAGAAAAAAATAAATTTTTTATACCCTACACTACCATATAATTTAACAATTTTTCTGTTTAAGATTTTTACTACTCGCATCAGATACTTTTATGATAATTCTCTAAATAAATAAACATATCTGAATTTACATAGAGAAAAAATTCTTATAGTGAAAAAGGAAAACATAATTATATATTTCAAAAGAATTGAATCCATGCTATCTCACATCCTTCATTTTTATTTTCTTTATTTTTCACTTCTGTAGCTCTTGATAAGCTTCCTCCGGAATTCGCTCCATATATTTCCTTATTTTATGGGCTGCATTTCTTTCTGATTCCGATGCATTGTAAAGACTTTTCTTGTTTACAGTGCTGTAGCCCTTGACAAGCTTTCTTCGGAATTCACTCCACATTTTCCTAGTTTGAACTGTATTTCTTTAGTTTCTGATCCGGATGAATTGTAAGCTCTTTTCTACACCGTTTATTTAACGTTCTATGACTTCGTTTTCTGTCCTCATCGAAACATGACGTTACCACTGCGCTTACATTAAATTCGATGTGTCATATTTATATTTTGATATACAAATCGTAGGTATCACTCATTATGAATTCTGTTTCAATGTTCATAAATACTGTCTTCTAAATTATTTTTTTGTGCATTTTCATTTGTTGTTTCCGGGAGAATATCTAGATATGTACAAACTTTTAAAGTGTTCATATAGATATTAGAATATTGTTAATAGATTTCCACACAAATTATAAATATTTACATTTTTAATTATTTAATTTAATAGTTCATTTATTTCCTGTATATGTAAATTAGATCATAATTCAATTAAGAAATCTAACTTTATTATCTACTTACTCTGATAAATTATCATATAGAGTAATTGTTTTAATCTTATACTTAAATTTTGGCTGGAGTTCCGAAAAGGTGTTCCCTCTGATCCTCTTGAAATTTTGACCACAGATTCTACTCGAAAATATCAGAAAAGTCACGGAATATTTTCTGTCGGAAAGCCCTCTATCGGTCACAATTCGCATTTAAAATTTTTTGTCGAAATTCTTATTTTAGCAATATCTCTGTAACGGTACATGATACAGGTATGTTTTACATCTCAAAAGATGTGTCTTAAGATGCTCTATATTCTGAAAAAAAGAAATTTTCAAAATCTCCTAGTAGAAGGATAATAAAGGACATTTTGTGATTTTTGGCTATTTTCACATTTTTGACAATTTCTCAGAAAGGAGTAAGGATAATCGGTTCAAATTTTTTGCAAATAAAAAAGGACACCATGAGCAAGATTTTTCATTTATTACTTTGATCCTGATGAAAAAGGAAAATGTCCTACAGAGAAATAATTTTAATAATGCTGAATTTTGCAATTTTATGTTCGTGTGCACGTGTATGTATGTGAGTATGTGTATTTGTAGAAGTCAAATATATGATAGTTTGTGTATGTGCGTATATATGCGTGTGTATGTGCATTTGTAGAAGGTAAATCTAACAGTGTGTACATTAAGTATTTTCTATACAGGCATACATATACACTACACGTATATCGGCAAATATGATAGAGTACGCTTGTGTGCGTGTGTGTGTGTGTATGAATTTGTAGAAGGCAAATCTGGTAGTGTGTGTATGTAAGTGTATGTGTGCGTGTGCATTTGCAGAAGGAAAATCTGATATTGTGTGCATGTAAGTGAATGTGTGTGTGTGCATTTGTAGAAGGAAAATCTGATAGTGTGTGTATTGTTAGTGCATGTGTGTGTGTATTTGTTGAAGGCAAATCTGATAGTGTATGTTAGTAAGTGCATGTATGTGTGTGCATTTGTAGAAGGAAAATTTGATAGTGTGTGTATGCACTTGTAGAAGGAAAATCTGATAGTGTTTGTATGTAAGTGCATGTGTGTGTGTGCATTTGTAGAAAACAAATCTGATAGAAAATGCTTAATGCACAAATTATCAGATTTACCTTTTACAAATGCACATACTCGCACGCATATACACAGGCACGCACGCACACACAACACAAACGCGCGCGTTTGGTATTTTCAGATTGTTTGTAGAGTATTATTCCAGTCATTGAAATAAATGTAATATAATATAAAATTATATCTAATAATAACAGTAATAATCACACATGCACTTACATACACACAGTATCAGATTTTCCTTCTACAAATGCACACACACACATGCACTTACATACACACACTATCAGATTTTCCTTCTACAAATGCACACACACACATGCACTTACATACACACACTACCAGATTTGCCTTCTACAAATGCATACACACACAAACCAGCAAGCGTACTCTATCATATTTGCCGATATACGTGTAGTGTATATGTATGCCTGTATAGAAAATACTTAATGTACACACTGTTAGATTTACCTTCTACAAATGCACATACACACGCATATATACGCACATACAAAAAATATCACATATTTGACTTCTACAAATACACATACTCACATACACACACGTGCACACGAACATAAAATTGCAAAATTCAGTATTAATAAAATTATTTCTCTGCAGGACATTTTCCTTTTTCATCAGGATCAAAGTAATGAATGAAAAATCTTGCTCATGGTGTCCTTTTTTATTTGCAAAAAATTTGAACCGATTATCCTTACTCCTTTCTGAGAAATTGTCAAAAATGTGAAAATAGCCAAAAATCACAAAATGTCCTTTATTATCCTTCTACTAGGAGTTTTTGAAAATTTCTTTTTTTCAGAATATAGAGCATCTTAAGACACATCTTTTGAGATGTAAAACATACCTGTATCATGTACCGTTACAGAGATATTGCTAAAATAAGAATTTCGACAAAAAATTTTAAATGCGAATTGTGACCGATAGAGGGCTTTCCGACAAAAAATATTAGAGTTCTGTGCTTTGCGTCACAAGGACTATCTGTGGTCAAAATTTCAAGAGGATCAGAGGGAACACCTTTTCGGAACTCCAGCCTAAATTTTTATATTTAATTTATGATAAATGATTAAAAAAAAAACAAAAAACCATTTCTCATTTACATTCAAGTAGATACGAATTTTAATGTGTAATGTAATAAGTACAATGTCAGCTTTAATAAAAAATGTACAGGTAATTTAAATTTGTTATCATACCACGCGATATACTTTTGATATTTTTGCGCTTTCAACAAATAATAGAAAAGAAAAACATTTGTATATTTCGTACACAGTTGCTTAAAACATGACAAAATTCAAAATTTTCAAAATTATTTTACAGATTTGGTTGTTAAAGTGAAAAACAAACAACACTAAGAATTCACTTTTAAATATTGAACACATTCTCATTATAACGCATTTGACTTTCAATTTTTAATCCACAATCCACATAAAATCTGTCGAAATCACTCTAAGTACTAGAACGATATTCATTTTTTTTTTTTTTTGGTTGAATTTTTCATTTTATTTCATTCTATATTTTCATTGCTTCTATTTTGCTATCTTCATTTGTATGTAAGTATGAAATGTATGTAGTTTATCCGTTTTCAAGGTAAACCAACATAAAATAAAATTAAATAAAGTTTGCGTGTAAAAATATCATTAAAACCAAAGAAAAAAAGTGACTCAATTACAAAAAAGGTGTGGAAGTTAATAATAATGTGTACATAATAGATAATATGTATGTACTGCTTTTATCCTGGGTCATATATGTAAATAAAAGATAATTACTTATAACGTATTGTACATATTCGTGTACATAGATAAATTATTTTCGTAATACGTAAATTTCTGTTAACGTAAATCAAAATTTTAAAATTTTTTAATTTGTCAAATTTTAATTTTAAACATGTTCCATTTCAACAAGATTTCATTTTCATTTTTTAATTGTAAATAACTGCAATTTTAAGATTCATAATTTATAACTCTAATTGAAAAAATTGAATATGCATATTTCAAAAATTAAGATTCTATTTGTCTTTGTACAGAGGAAATCGTCCATTAAAGCAACAAAAAAACTTGAGTGGGTCATCGTGCTGATAAGAACCCTGATTTCTTCCTTGCCACAAAATGCTTACAAAATAATATGTAAAAATTTTTAATTTATTTAACAAGGACTCCAAGTTTAACAAGGACTTTCAAACAAACAAAAAACATGTCTGTCAAAGTTAATACCTACCACAATTTTTTTTTTGCATTAAAAATTTTCCATCACAAAATACTCGTAATTGGCAATATTCCCAATATTTTTTTTACATAAAATGTTTTACACATACATTAACAATTATTATTATAGAAAGAAGGCAACAATTGAATAGAGAACGTATATACCAATTACATTGAAATAAATTACTAAATTAAATGACCTTACTGAAACGTTATACACCATCACTTATTGTTAATTGCGATAAACGAATATTCATACGATACGTGTTTGTTATACATTTAACGATGACTATTATAGCTACTGGTATTCAAAAATTTCATTATGCAAATGTATTTACAATCACACATACACACTGATACATATGTACTTGTATGAATAATTAGAGAGAATACAAACTAAAAAACTAAAAACAATTTCGACTATTTTAAACGAACATTACAATAATGAAGGCTATGGATTCAATTTGCAAAGATATTCTCTAATTTTAAATAATTATTGGAATTGAGTGCAAAGTTCTACTACTATCCTATCGCCTTAAACAAGTAACATGCTAAAAAATCATGCTATAATTATTAAGTTCAGTAAAATCAAGTAAAATATAAAATGGAAATTAGATTCAGGAACTAAAAATTGGGCTAATGATTTGTGTATATTTACTGTTTTTATATATTTATTTATAATCCTTTTAAGAAATACATGACACTCTATAATCTACTGAATATAAAGTCAAACACAAATTTTCAAAATTTAATTCGTTTTTTTCATCAATTATTTTCAGGATTTATATATGTAAAAACACAAACATAAGGACAAGAGAAATGATTTAGCTTCTTTTGTTTTCGTTTTTTACTTTACATAATTTATTAGATAGCAACAAAATACGGGTACTTTTTATACTCATCTCATATACAAACATACATGCACATACCATACACATATACATACAATAAAACATACAACCAATACAACTGACTGAATAACTTAACGTCCATTTATAATATACAGTTTATTCACTTAATTCCCTATTTTTAAGTTTATTACAAAAAGCACAACAAAAAGGACGACCCTCTGAAAATTATTTTTTTTTTTACTTTTCTTCTTTCTTGTATTTGTCATTTTCTTTGTTGTCGTTTTTCTTTTGTACGTTCTGTTTTGTTTGATTTAATTCTGCCATTCTTGAATGCTTTAACAACTTAACCAAGTAACCCCAAAAGATTTTCCTAAGAAAATCTTTATACGAATATAACACTACATACACCCACATACAAATATATGAAGATACCAACAGTCATTACAAAGGTAAAATATTTTTTTTTTTTTTGAATTTTATTTTGATTTAACAACATTATTAAGTTAAGAAGCTTTGTATAAATTTTATTTGTGTTATGTATATACTCGTTTTGTTGTACTCGTATAAATAATATAAACAAAAGAGAAATGATTTTGAAATAAGTCCTTTAGAATACAATCATAATGTTGATCACAATGGCAATGATGATTATAATGATAATGATAACTATAATTGTAGATTAGATGACTACACACAAATTCAAAAAAGGGAGATAATAAAGGTATAGTGGAGATCAAAAGTCTTTGTACACCTCCAAATTTTTGTGAAATGCTCTCTCTTTCTAATAAACTCTTGACGAGTAAAGACGTGTTTTACATTAAGGTAGTGAAAAAGTTTATTATTATTATTCAAATAGAATACATTATTAATTTCAGTATGTTAATGTTATCATTCGTGAAAAAAAAAATTTGTATCAAATATCATTAAAATCGAAAAAATAGTTTTTACAAGAAACAGATTTTTATAACATTACACAGAAAGACCGTATAAAAAATTATATGAGATTACATGGGTGTACAAACATTTTTGACTCGTAATTTTGGGACTTGTTTTAATTATTTCTCTATAACTTGAGAATAAACGGAGATATGCAAATGAAATTCCGGAATAGTATTAAGAACATTCAGGGTTTGATTTATGCAAAAATTGAAAAGATTTGTTCATTTGATTTTGACTTAAAGGTATTCAAATTTCAAATTTGAAGATGTGTAATGACTTTTGATGTCCACTGTATATGTTATACGACTTTTTGTGTTTATGTGCAATATTTGCAAAATGTGCAGTGAAATGATACTGGGAATTGATTATTTCTTTGACTTTATTTCAATTTCGATTATTGGTGTTAATATCTTCTTTAAGTGTAACTCGATAAATTTCAAAATTTATGTATGTACATGTAGTATTTTATAATGAAAACGACAATAATAATTAAGAAATTCATTAATTTAAAAAAAAAATATATGTATTCCGAAAAAGAAGAAACAAATCACAAAAAAGGATCTACAAATGTTCATACTTAATTTACCAAATTAAGATTGAATGATATTTATGTGTTTAGATTTTTTGGGCCATACACATAATATGTATATTTGTGATCAATAAAATATTTGTATTACACAGAATTTTGGAATTCATGAGCATTTTTTACCATTATTTCTGTTTTCCGATTAAAAATCAAAAAACAATAAATCTAATTATTGTTTTTTTATACAATGAAAATGATAATATGTAGTATATTCATGTGTACGAGAACAACATTTTATGTACATACTCTTATGTATGTACAATCGAAATCGATATTACAAAATATCTAAAATACATACACAAGTTTGTACATAACATACAGATCTATATACTTATGTGTGTGTGCATCTGATATATCGAATTGTATTGCTAGGTAATAAAATGTTTATTAGTTACCTTTTACAAGAATGAAAAAAAAAATTGTTTGTATACCTTTTGGCTAAGACAAGACAATGATATCATTAATTTTGAATCGACATTTTTTCGTAATACTTATGTATGAGCATGTTCGAATACAACATACACGCACATGTAGAATATGTACAACATTTTGTATGTTATGTACATATATGTATATCTTATTTACAAGTGAAGTAATGTCTTATATATTAAAATGCATGTAATAAAATAAAGTATAACAACTGAAAGAAAAGAAAAAAATTACTTGTATCCTTGATTTGATTAAGATTTTTATTTTTTAATAATTGGTTTTTTCTGACGTTTTGGTATTATCTTATTGTTCTATCGTTTTCAGAACAAGATATTAGCCCTGAGATTGAGATAAAGATATCAGAAGTAAGTACAATACGAATGTGTGTATACGTAAATAAATTAATTAGAACATTTATTCGATAATACATACATACTATATGCATGTACAGATAAGTATATTCGTATGTTTATAGCTTCATCTAAAAGCGTTTTATTATTATTATTTTTTAATTTTTATTTTTATTTTTTATTTTGTTTTTAGCAATTTACCATGATAAGAAAATACACAAGGATGTACAGTACATAATGATCTTTCGAAATATCTAATTAAAAATTGTAAAGAATATTTCATTTTGAGAACATATTAGTATATAGAATTATTCCATTTCTCTAGGCGATTTATCGTTCCAAATATATAATAGGAATTTCAAACATTTTTTTCGAAGGTTACTATTTAAAAATGCTTCATGAAGGACATAAATATATGTATATTGAGAAATTATGAAAAATCAATTAATATTGGGCCCTATTATGAGTGTCGATAATATCGTCTCGTCATCGACTATCGCCTCGACTCGACAAATTTTGTATTGTAAGTGTCGATTTGAGGCGAGAATATCGACATATTGAGTCGATCAGCTAAAACTAATCGACAGGCATATAGTAGTCTATGATGATTTGACATTTTATGTATGCTTTGTATATAATATAAAGTGTATTTAATTATTCTGCCTAATTTATTTAAGTTTAATTTAATTTATTTAATTAATTAAAGAAAAATTACCAAAAATGGTGCTTGAGCTGTTTGAAAAAAAAATGAACGCATCTCTTAATGCTCTTCTTTTATCCAAAAAAGTCATTATTGAATTAATATGTTTTATACGTATTTTCTCACTTAGCTACAAATTATTTAAATTAATCAAATATTTATTAAAAATTACAAAAAATAATTAAATATTTATTAAAAATTGAAAAAAAAATGAATTATAAATTTTTATATCGAAATATTTGACAACTTTTATAGAAATTACATGGTAAAACTGAATGAAAACAAAATTTGATATGGCAATATCTTACTGTCAAGGCGATCTATTTACATAATACCAATTTTACATCGTCTCGTCTCGTCTAAATTTTGTCGATAGTCGATACTATCGACACTCATAATAGGGCCCATTATTCGAAATAATCATACTTTTCCTAACAAACCCAAAGGAAATAGATGACTGAAAACCAATCAAAACTTTTGTATACTGAAGATGAACCCATCCAAATTAGTAAAATTATCATTAGATTGAATGAAAAAAAAAACCTCATCAAGTGTAAATCTATTCAAAAATGTATTCACTGAAACCAAAACCAAAAAAAAAATCAAAATAAATTATTTAATGACCATAAAATAACAAAAATCTGAAAACAAGAAAAAATTCTAATACTTAAGATAATGAAAAATGCATATGATCCCTTTTTAATCTGCGTGTATGTATATAACCTATTTATATAATATCTCAAATATAAATTATATGCTGTAGTATGAAACTGTATTATCCAAACAAAAAAAAAAAAAAAAATTCAGTGTATAAATAAATAAATAAGTACATATACGTACATATACTTATTTATATAAATAAATCCACTCAGATAAAATTAACAAACTTCGTATCCTTATAATCTCCACATGATTTCTGCTACAGTAAACTTCATCATCATTTTTAAGTCAATATAGTTTTCTAGAATAAAGAAGTTTACATCCATACATATATCCTTATTTGTGTGTTTATATGTATATTTTTGTATATGTATT
This sequence comes from Villa cingulata, assembly GCA_951394055.1. Classification (NCBI taxonomy): domain Eukaryota; kingdom Metazoa; phylum Arthropoda; class Insecta; order Diptera; family Bombyliidae; genus Villa; species Villa cingulata. The sequence continues at coordinate 11,963,001 of OX596018.1, read as the reverse complement.
GTTACACCGGCATATGGACATCAAAAAAAAAAAAAAAAAAAAAACGGAAAAGACATTGAGTGACCAACATACCAAAAATAACAGAGGACACAAAAAAAAATTAAACACATACCAGTATGATATGGTTCATGTATATCAAAAATATCTAAATATTTCGAAATAAAAACAAACAAAAAAAATAAAAATCCATCCTATACTTAGATAAATAAAATAAATAAAAATTGTGGAAACTTAAAACTACTTTTTTGTAATTTTCTTTTATTTTTTCTTCTTGTGTTAATCGTCTTGATCCTAAGTATATTACGTATATATATTCCTCCTCACTCTGTAACGATTGTGATTGTGTTTTTGTATAAATAATCTACTAAAATGAAATAATATGAATGAGAGTATATAGAATAGAACAGATTGGTGTATATGGTATTTAGTATATTAGGTATTAGCAATACTCGTCGTTTATTTACACATACAAAAAAAAAATCTTCATTTCTCGACTTTATTAACTTTTGAAGAATTTTATTTTTTGTTTTTATTTTTTCAAGTTTTCATTTGTTTTTATTTTATATTATTTTTGGAAGTAGAATTGTTACATGTAGAGAATTAAAAATGACATGTCTAATGTCTGTGGAGAATTATTTTTACAAAAACTTTTCAAATATATGCTAGTGTATGGTCGTAGTATGTAATATATGTTTCTTTTAAAATGTGATTATAATAATATGTAATATGTGCCATGAATGACATCAAAATGGGGAACAGAGTGTCAGTATTTTTTAGATAAAAAGTGTTTTTACTTTTTCAGATTTTAATTTAATTGATTGATAAATAATTTTTTTATCTATTTTTGATAAAAATGAACATTTAATGCAATCACTTTTAATGAAAATTTGAAATTGAAAAATGTATTAAATGTTTTAAATTTTATACTATTACTTTTTCCTCTTCTTAGCCAATGGCAATAAAGCTTATACTTATCTATCGAGCCATGGTCTCTTATAACTTCATCTTTCACATCCTACTTATCTTCAGTTCAATTCTTTTACAATTTCCAACTTTTTCTTCCAACTTATTTTTAATTTCCGAAGTAGTATGATGCTCCCTTTTGAGCCATCTCTATCAGTTTTTTTTTGTTTGGAAACTTTCCTATATATTGATTGACGGATGTATACATCGTAGTAGTCTCACAAAGATCATAAAGCTATTCTAGCCAAGAATAGAGTCTCATCAACGTTATATTTTCTAATGATTTTACTAACTTAAAAGCTCATACAACTCGTGGTTGAAGTCGATTCTTTAAGTAACATTTTTGTATAATGGGTCATATATTTTTCTCCAGATTTTTCTTACATATTTCTTAAGTTGCTCTGCAATCATTTTTGGCAACGCCTATGCTTCACTCAGTACGGTATGTAATATCGCTTTATAAATTGGAAAAAATTTATAATTTTCTTTGTGATAAAACTAAGAAAATTATCTAATTTTTTAAAAATTCTAATTTTAGATAATTTGTAACTGTAATTACTACACACCCATATATGACTATTATATACATTATTTCAACATAATGTTTTGTAATCGAGTTGTTGCTCACAAATTTATGTATGTAAGCAACATTTTGTAATATGTTCATACATATTTGATAAAGAAAATTACATTTTCTCTTGATTACATTAAAGCAAAATGAAAATTATTTCGAATATTTATCAAAACAAAAACAACAAAAACATACCAACAACACAAAAAAGAACAAAATGTTCATGAAAAATTACCAAACATTCATTCTTAAGAAAACTAATTAACATGAATATGAGTATAAATTACTTTGTATTTAGTGCGACAACAATAATAATAACATGGAAACAAATTACAAATTACAAATACACGGATAAATATAAAGTAAACAATATTTTATTTCTTCATTTTGTTTCTGCTCTGTATAAGATGTTTTAGATCAAGAATCAAAATAATTAAGGATTTTCGTATAAGGGATTTTATTTTTATTTCAAATGATTTCATACACTGTATATGAATATCAAATTAAATGTGTATTATGTAAAAATTTAAATAGATTATTTATTTTTATATAAATAAAATTAAGTGTATGTAGGAGATGTAAGAATTGCATGTGTGCGTAAAATAAGATTAGTTCCTATGAACAAGATATCACTAATTACAAACAATAAGTAATTAGGTATGTGAATACTTTTTTAATGTATAAATCTTAGTTTTAAATTGGTTTCAATTAAACCGCAAAAATTTAATTTTTATATATGTACATATGTACTTGTAGCACGTTCAAACGAAATATCTACATTAGTACTTCACTTCTGGAAATCTACAATTAAATGCAATTTCAACTGAAAATAATTTCCATACAAATTTACATGAAATTAAAATCGAAAAATTGTTGTCGAAAATTTACTACACTTTGTGTTAAACTATGGCATTGACTATGGGTGATGTATTTATACGTTCGACTGTTTTTGAATATAAATATTATAAGGGTATTCACATTATATAGTAAAAGGCGTGTAAATCGAGTAAAAATTACACGTGTTTGCACGTTTTAGTTTACAAGCCTTTTACTGCATTAATTAAATGCCCTTGAAGATTTTGTAATAAAAAATAAATAATACCTAATACCCAGTATATTACATATTTCTCTTTAAAAAAAATCCATACTTTCTTATCATAAGAAATATTTTAATTACTTTACCCTTTTTATTTTAATTACTTTATCCTTCAAATTTTCTTCACATCATATGATAAATTCGTTAAAATATTTTTAACAGAAAATTCTTTAAAAAATAAATTGTTTACACTTAACATACCTTGTACTCATTTATATTATAAACATATTTCTTATAAATAGAAATTATTTTGTAAAATATCTTAATATTCATAAAGGAACAAATATTCGGGAGTACATATTAATTTATAGAAATTTTTGGTTAAAAATATTTACACATAAAATTACTGTAATATATGTATAAGTATAGAGGTTCCTTGCAAAAGTAAAACATAAAACTGTGAATTTTGTTAAGAGTCATTCGTCGTTCATCAACCAAGATTATGTTTTATCTGAGATAAATTATATTCGTCAACTTCCATTATGCACTATTCTGATATTTTTATGACAACCTGGGACTGATAATATAAATATCGTTTGAACATAACCTTGTTATTAACAGCAACAGCACAGTACTCACATATAATAATCAAACCAAATAACCAAATATTTTTCATTTTGTAATATGAAATTATTAACTTTTCGCAATCAGCTGACATATTTGACACATTCGAAAACGAAGTTAGAAAACAAATTTTATTTATGTTAATTAATAAGCTGAAATCATAACCGTCTAAAATAATATCCGATCGATAATCTTAGTTGGTGAATACGACCCTAAATATTAGGTACAGAAGTACACAATCTGCATACATACTCGTCTCGTATTTGTTTCTAGTTGTACCAACAAATTTCTTTTAAAGATATTAAAATAAGTATAAGGAGAAAGCCAAAAACTTTTTCATCCTTGTATCAAAAGTTATTTTTTTTACTGAAAAAAATTCTTAATAATTTCACACATCAGAAGAACTGCCTATAATATGCTCTATATCAACTCGTATATAATGATAAAAAGATTATGTATCTTAAGACCAAAAATCTTCGAAAACTATTTAATTTATTCTTTGCTCATCTCGAACGATACTTACTAAGATCTCAAGAATATAAGTTAGAAAATAATGAAAAAATATTTACGTTCTTACTCATCGTAAATGTAAGTACGAGTATATGAACTGCCACAAGAAATTTTAAATCCTTCGAATGCATATTAAACTCTAATATCAGCTCCTCATTTTTAGATTTGGTAATGTTTTCCTGATAGAGTCATTACTTTGGCAGCTCTATATGCATATAGAATTTTTATTTTATAGTTTTTATCATTTTTTTTTTGTTTAAATTAAGTTTTAAATTAAAATTTATTCGCATAATTTTTTTGAAAATGTTCTCTTATATTGTATGATGAAAGTAAGTAATATACTGATAATACCTCCCTATATATAACGATTTCAAATTAAAATTAGAACATTTTATTGAATTTATCCTTTTTATAAAACAATTTTTATAATAGTTAAGTATTTTCGTACATTTTTTTTTCAAGTAGGAATTAGACAGTTAGCTTTAAAAAACTATATTTTCCATTCAGTTAAACTTCGATTAAATTTCAAAATTTATCTTCCTGATTTTACTATTACGTCATAGCTTTACTCCATTTTTATAGAATATGCAAGTACATATATGTAAATGTATGTACGCATCTATAAATTTATTAAATTTTTTTGGTTTTTTTATTCAAATATTCTTTCAATTGTCTTTATATAATTATTACCAGAAAAACTTTCGAGACCTCTCACCTTACCAGCAACAAAATTTTCTCTTATGAAATTTCCATGAATTACATATTCATGTGAATTTTCAAATTTGGCTAATTATTCCAAGGTGAATCTAACAGTATTATATATCCACCTAGGTTTTATGTTTTTAGTTGTTTTTTTTGTATGCCACTAATAAGAGATTTAAAGCACTTTAGAAACTTTTAAATATTATAACATAACTCAAAATTTTATGTTACTTTCTCAAGGTACTAAACTAAAGGTAGTATATTCGAGTATATGTGTTTTTAAAGCACATTTATTCAAACATACATATGGGCATATGTGTATATGTGTATAGTATTATCAATTATTCTTGTTCTCTTCTTATATGCATACCTTACTGAATGAATCAAAATAAAATGAAGAAAAAAGTACAAAGAGAATATCTAAAAACTTATTAGATTGTTAAATAGTCTCAAAAGAGATGATGATAATGATGATGATGATGATGATAATAATAATAATAGTGATGATATTTCATTCTTTGTACAATTAATGTGAATAAAAAAATAAATAAAAGAATGACTGAATAACAAGAGAAATTGTGAAAATTGAAAACTTGTTGAAAATAAACTTTTAACACTTTTAACTTAACAATAATTGTCGGTGCATGCATTTACGAGTATATATGTATCTAAGTATTAATCTATATAATAGTATATTTTATTTATTATATGCATACACACAATGTATTTGCAATGATATAGATATTTACGTGTATTATATATAAATTAGGAAATACAAAATTTTTCTATATAAAACTATAATGTGTATATGTATACAATACATTCTATTTAGATTCCTCGTGAGAATCACGTACATATGCGTTAAAAGTTTTACCACTACATATATTACCATACTATTTCTTTTATACATATGCAAAAACTTTCTGATACTCTTATATATGTATGTACGTACGTTTTTATGTATTTGCCTTATACAAAATGAAACAAGCACAAAAAAAGGCATTCAATTTTCCTATTTCCCTCAATTCAAAGTTGATAGGAAAATAGAAAATTTATGAATCACTTATATAACAAGTATTATCTTATTATATTATGAAATATTATAATAATAATTGTCGGTTTTGTTTTTCATTCAAACATTTATAATACACATATTCATGCACCTGCGTATGTACATAATTTATATATTTTATATTTAACTGAACGTAATAATTTTATTTAATGCACATTGTGTATTACTTTATTCCTTTAGAGTTTAGACAAACATGTAGTATAACAGATACATAATATGTATATTATGTAAAAGACATTTATCATAAACATCCTTGAAAAATAAAATTCAATCGTATATTTGATAATGATTTGGTGGATCAATGGTTGAGCGATGATTTACTTCTTGATAAAAAAATCTCCAAATTGACAAAAACTAAGAAAAATAATATATTCTCGTTACAATTTTCCAACATCTTCAACGTTCAATCAGCTTTGAAACACTATCATCATCGTCCTCATTATTAACCATACAGTATTAACTCCTAGTAAACTAGCCTTCACTCGAATATGTGTTCCGCTGCAGCTTTCAGTTCATTACGTCGATTATTTTCAGATTGTTCTCCACATTGTCCAGCCATCTTATTTTAGGCTTTCCTGGCTTTATTTTTCGCTCTTCATTGTGAAATTTTTACATTATGCACAAATCAAAAATTTTTTAAAATTTAAATAAACTTTGCTTAATCATATATTATCATCTCTTGCCATCACCTATCGATTTTTTATTCAATTTTTTAATAAAAAACGAATAAAAATCATTTTAAAAAAATTTACGAATTCGATTTGAAACACATCTCAAAGTAAAACCCACAAAATTCTTATCAAAATAAATTTTTAAAGTTTCCAATAATATAATTTTCCTATGTGTGTTTATACAATCATAAAAACCACATAACATTGATTAATGACTTTCAGTCGATACAGTCTATTCCTATATTGTACAACAAGTATTATACACGAATTTAAATAGCGATAACGTTCGTTCACATTTTTATTCACAAAAAACTAACAATAATAAAAATTTCCATATAATTCTGTCATAGATATAAATGAAAAATTATAGTTCACTCAATCATCATCATCATCATCGTCGATATCCACATCAAATTATACGTCTATATACGTGGCCAGTTATGCTTTATGAAAAACCAATAAACATTTTTTAATTTTTCTTTTAAAAAGTTATGAAAAAATTGGGAATTTATATTTTTTATTTTTCACTTTAAATACCCACAAAATTAAAGAAAAATTCCATTTAAGATTTATATGGAATTCATTCAGAATTAAATATGAAAGCTGCAATTAAATGTATGAATTGAACTCAAATAAAAATACAAGCAAAAAGCAAAAGTTCTCATTTTGTAAGGCTATATATAAATCCAACACAAAAAAAAAAAAACTATCAAAAATCTGTTCCGTTAAAAACCTATTCCATCCTTTGAATTTTCTTTACTTTAAATTTGAAGTAAAATTCAATTTTCAGAATTTCTTCCTTTTAAAGCCAACTTTTTAAAAGCAGTGGTTATCTGTTCCATGTTAATTAGCAATTTGGATGGCTTTTTATTAATAACATCAACATGTATATACACAATTAATTTGAAGCAAAAAATCACAAATCAAAAATTTTTATCAAGAATTTTGTTTCATTTTCAAATTTTTTTTTTTTTTTTTTTTGTTTTCTAATGAATCAAATTAATTATTTCATTTGTAAAAGTATTCAAATTTAATTATTAATAATAAAAAATGATAAATATAAAAGATTTTTTCATAATTTTTAAATAATTTACTTTTTTCTTTATTGAAATGCAAAATATATGAAAATAAAAATGATAATATTTCAACATTTTATCTATAAACATATGTATGAAAAGAGAGATTTTTAAAAATAACAAAACAAAATATTAAATTTCATGAAAATATCATTATTTATATAAATAAGTATGTATTATTTTTGTAAATTGTAATCTCATTATCTACAAATTAGTAGCCGTATTATTTTAATCAAAATAAAAAATTGAAGAAAAAAAAAATTAAATTTATATAACAATACATTACATATTTTTTTCATTTGACATATTTAATAAATTAATTATTTGATATTGATACGTATTTAATTAAAATTGACTTTTCATTCGGCCCTTTTTATTATTATATAAAAATGTTTTGTGGTTTCAAAAGTAAAACAAAACAAAATAAAAAATTTCCATGAAAAATAAGTAAATACAAAAAAAATGTGTAAACAAAAAATTTTTATAATATGCAAATGTTTAAAAAAAAAATTTAATAAATACAGACGGCAATATTCTATAATAGTGATTTTGTAAAAAAAAAAAAAAAATAATCATTCATTGTAATGTGCATACTAGAACGTTTATGTATGTACATATTTGTATAGATATATAAATATTGGATATACATATAAGTAGTTAGCAAAATCGTGGTTTTTAAAACATAAATAAATTAAAATGAATCATCGATATCGACATAAAAACAAAGAGCATTGAATATATACAGTCTTTTTTAAACATAAATTTTGAAGTAAAAATGAAAGTGTATACGTATACATATACATATGCACATATCAGTACATAATATAAAATTTATTAAAATATAAAAATGATTTTATAAAGGGTTCATCAATAAGCGCGTCACAACTTTAAAATGAAACACAATTCTAAATGCAAGTGATATTCACGTTATTTGATTATTTTGAAGAGCAATCGTTTACATTACGATCTGAAAATAATATCGTTGTAAATATCCTTCTTGGCTTCGTCTAGCTGAATGTAGTCGTAACTCTTAAGATGCATTTTGCAACTACTTTTCCAAATCCTTCAGTTATGTTTGCTCACAAACCCATTTATCCATAAATGCGCTTCGAATAATTTCTATGCGTTGTTGAATCGTGAATAAATCTTCCCTTGATCATTTGTTACACAATACAAAGTTGAAAGTCCTGACGTTCTTATTGGTAGAGACTTAGAGACCATATAAATTAACTAAATGTAGTTTAGTATTATCATTGTAAAATGTTAGTAAAAATTCATATTGCATGAATTGAAATTTGATCTATGTTATATCCATGTACTCATATCCACATATAATATCTATAGATTTACATACGAAAATTTTTAATAAAATTTGACTACCTATACTACATTAATTTATAATTTCAATAATAATAATAATTATTATTGAAAGCTAAAAAATTAAAACTGAAAAAAAAATACGTACACTATAGCCGGAGGATAATAATTTGATTTTTAATACTACTTACTATATGTACATTAAGTACAGAAAAAATAATTTTTTTTTTTAAACAACTAAAAATAATTGAAAATGTTAACAAATTAAGTATATGTATGTGTACATAATATATAAACAAATATTTGTCTTTGTCAGTATATACATATATGGATAAAATTTGAGTTCATGAGTACATTAAGGTCCCCATAAACATACGATACATCTGACGACTGGTTGACAACTAATTTGAATTTGGATGAATGTTGTACTGTTTGCAGATCTAAGTGTTGTTTGAGTAATTAATAAATAGACAATTCGAAAGTCGAACAATTTTTCGTAACAAAATCAGAAATCTTTCATTTTTCGGAGTGTAGCTTCAAATTTGACAACTAAGTTGGTTGTGTTTAGTCAAGTTTGGATCAAATCTTCGACATTATTTTATGTTATGATATTATGTTGTGATAACAAAAGTATCTTATAAAGACAAAGTTCAATGAAAAAAAAAAAAAAAAACAATTCTGAAAAAATTAATTAACGTTAACGTCATGAACTTCAAAAAAATATTCTTTCGAATGAAGTATGTGTGGTTGCAGTTGTAATTTATGTAGAAAACTTATTTTAACCTGTTTATAAACCAGTCGTCATATACATATATCGTATGTTTATGGGAACCTTAAGGTATAAAAAGTTCGTTCACTAATATTTGATATTTTTTTGAATATATACATATACGAGAATATATACATGCATATCTAATGTATGAACATATATTATAATATGTCTGTTATAAAAGTTGAAAATCAATAAAATTTTCACTCTGACCAAAATTGAAAACCGATATTTTCTATTTTCCTCAATTTAACTAAAAGCATTTGGATTCAATACATATAATAGAATGGATATAAAGTACGTATCCAAAAATAATAAAAAAAATTGAAAAAATAACAAACAACAAAAAATCAACAATTCAATCGTATAAACAATATAACGGCAAGAGCTTATACGCTTATTCACTATTCACACAATGAACGTACATATATAGTATAGACGGTATTTTTGTATGTAATATAGATAAATGGACTATATGTACATACTTGTGGGTATTATTGGTATTACATACATATGTATATACTACTCGTAGAGTAATAAATTGTAGTGTGTGTTGTGTACAACTTATATGTAGTAGATATTTTTGTACAGAATGTTATAGATGAGAGAACGTACAAAAAAAAATAAATAAAATATTATCAGAACAAAAACAAAAAACGAAAACAAAATATCATATTCGATCAAAAACTAATTGTGGTTATAATTTAAATGGGTTGCGTTTTAATGGTTTCAATTTCATAAATTATCAAAAATGGTAGAAGTTAATTGATTGGTTTTATACTTTACATTTAACAATAACATTTTAATTTTATTTTATTTTTGTTTAACCAATAATATTCTTCTTTTTTATTGGCATATTTAGTGTGCGTACATATATTTTCATTTATTATGTTTCATTTCAATAGATGTGTACAGTGTAGATGTACATAATAAATTAGTACCAAACTATATCTAAATATTATTATGAAAATAAAAAAATTAATTTTCATTTTATTGAATTATTTATCATTTTCCACTTTTTTTAAATTTTTGTTCTTAATTAATAAAATCCAAATGAAATTATTATATTGTGAACATTACAACTTAATACAATATTAATTCAGTTCAGTGTATATCGATGTAATGCGTCACCTTTGATATAACAATATTTCTAATTTAGTGGTTTAGTTTTGATAAAATCATTAAAAGATTATTTCGATCTAGTAGTAATCAATATTTTTAATTATAAATTACAATTACCTTCATTATATTCAAAAAGAAAATTAAAAATATATTTGATGATTGGTGACGATTGATGACTATTATCATCAATAACAGCTCCATAGGTAAACGAATGGCTTTCACCGAAGTGATTTCTAAACTTATTACTATCACGTATGCTATGCACTTACAGTTTAACGTGGATTGATGACTATACCCGATACGATACGATAATTGAATTTGTAAGCAAATTATGTGACAAATAAATTCAAATTGATAATAATTTAAAAAAAAAAATTTAAAAAGCCAAAATTAAAATAAAAGTTTAAAATTGTTTAACACATATATCACATACGAGTACCTACACCAAGAGAAAATTGAATAAACATGAAAACAATTTCGAATTTTCAATTTTCAAATTTCAATTTCAATTCTAATTATACAATTTCGTTTTACATAAGACGACGACCATATAACCATATGCATGTATGCTGAAAAGTGCAATATATTTACATACCTACTATATTTTTTACATTTTTGCTGTATTTTACACACAATACTCCTACATTCAGGGACTTCGTTATATTTTTTATACATACATACGAGTACACATTATGTATATGCACTTATTGTATAACCGAATATAAAATAAAAATTATTACAGTTCAACATAAATCATCATCAAAACAAAATACTCTAAAACTAAATTTGATTTCATAAGGAAAAGGAATATAATAGAGAATAAAAAGATAATATTAAAAATGAGAAAATTTACGAAAAATAAAATGAATTCTTCTTGTTCTTGCATTTGTTGAACAACAACACTAACTGGCATTTTGGTCAAATTTCAAAACAATAAATCATAAATAATTTTTTCGTATTTAAATTGGATATTATTGTTCGAAACACATAATTTTTATAACTTTAAACGTCTTATGTGCAGGCTCATTATTACTTATTAGTTATTACTCAGATGAATTGCAATCCCTCTTGCTCTTAAATCACGGGTCGCATGTACTCTCATTTTATACTTTTGATATCTGAATATGGTCTATAATTATTGAAATGGTTTCCTTTAACTACTTATTTTCTATCATGTACACGCTTACAGTTTTTGTGGGTTGCAAACTACAGAATTTTTACCAGAGATACAAACTCAATTACATAAAGGAACTTAGACTGAACTATTTTATAAAGTGATCCGATGTTATTTTGAATTTAATCTGAGCGATATTTGCTAAGTAATATTTATTTAATTTTTTCATTCAAAAGAGCATTTCAAACACGAACACATTTCAAAGTAAAAAACTATGAATAATTCTAAATCCTTCAGGATAATAAAAAAAAATCATAATAATCAATCATTAAGTAAAAAACCTTTTTTAGAAATTTATACTTTTAAAATATGATACAAAAAATTTCCTTTTTTTTTTGCAAACTATAACATTTTATTTAATTATTTTATTTACAAAAAAAAAATTATCAATTAAACTGCGTACAAATTTTCGAAATTAGTTATTTTTCTTATCTTCTGCTTCTAATTCTGCTGCTGTCTCTTTTGCTATATTTGTTACTACTTTTTCTGCTAATTCTTTTGCTAATTCTTCGACATTAAGACTCTTAAGTTCATTTTCGTCTAAATCAAGATATTGTTTGAATTTAGGATCATTTAATTCTGGTATTTCTTTGAAAGCTTCAGCGTCTTCTTTCATATTTTTTGCGTAGTTAGCACGACGTTTAGCTTCTTCTTCTTCAGTAGCATAGCTTTTTCCATGTTCTTTCTATAAAATGAAATTAAGGACAAAAAAAATAATAATAAGAATTTATGAACAAAGTTCCTCAGTTTTTTATTTTACCTTGAAATTTTCCCAATCTTCATCTGATACTGTTACATCATCTTGATCTGCTGGAGCTGCCAAAACAATTGCACTCAAGCATAAAAATCCTAAGAACATCCAAACGAATTTCATTTTTATCTGTACAAAATATAAATTTAAATGAAGTTTAATTTTTAATTTTTATTAAAATTGTAATTTAATAAATTTGATGTGAATTGAAACTTTTAAATAATTTAAATAAAAAAATAAAATATGAAAAATGTGAAAAATTTATTAAATTAAATATTATTTCAATTTACTAGTAATAAATCTTACAATTTTTTTTTTTTTCAATTGAAATAAAAATTTGAAAATTTTTCGAATTATTTTTTTACAGTTTTTAGTTTAATTAAACTGGACTGAATGATTGTTTTGATTTTAGTCTACTTTTATTTATACTTTAGATGATTTCTTGTAAAATATGTTTTTTTGAATTTATTATACCAATAATTTTATTGGATGCGATAAGACAACGCGTGTTCTAATTAAATTATAATAATCTAATTAAAAACTATATGAGACAGCTAAAGATGATAGTAACAATAATCAGATGTATATATGTATAATATAGACAGAGATTATGTTATGTGACATATGGAATTCTTTTGTAACCATGTAAAAGGTGATACTCGTATATGTACATATGTAGGAACAGATTTTTGTTTATTCTTTGTGATATTAAATTTTTATTAAGTACTATTTATTATTATTATAATGTATATGGTGACAAAATTTCTAATTTGATAATAATTGTGTTTACTGTAACCAAAAGTAAATGCGCATGATAATTATTAGCACAAATTAATCTGTTCGGTGAGTTGAATCTATATACAAAATGTTTACGTGTGTTTCGAATTAATATTCAAGAGATTCAATTAATTGTTGAGCTCATAGTTTTTTATGAAAAACTCTAATTATTTTATTTTTGAATTAGTTGTAGTATTTAATTCAAATGATTTTTGAATTAGTTATAGTATTTTATTCAAATAATAATCTTTGTATATTGCAGTTACACATATATTTTTAATGTTTGATTATTAAAAAGAAACTGAAGGGTATCTCTTCAAAATTATAACATGTTTGTAGTACTATACACACATACGTTTATTTTCGTTAATGCAATATTTTTATTTTTATTCTCACAAGCTAATATAATAACTAGAAATTTAAAAAATAGTGAAAAAAAAAATGTAAACTCTAATTAGGTTAAATATTAATAAAATATTTTAGATGATATTCACATTTTTGGTTCAATAGAAATTATAAGTGCAGTGAATTTACTATATATTTAATTTATATACTCATTATTAATTCATGAGTATGAGAGTGTTTGCATATAAAAATATGTTTAATGATTTTTCAATATCACTTATTTATTAATTTTCTTCAATTTTATACATATTTCTATTTCTCTCCTAAGTATAGATAATCGAAAATATGAAAAATTCTCAATGATTGTATTTTATTTGAAGGCTAATGAACATATTTCGGAATGTATCTAAATAATTTTATAATTTCTGTAATTGAATGAGAGATAAATGAATGTTTTTTATTTTTATAATACAGCAAAATTTTCATATACGAGTATTCCAAAAGATCGCATTAACAATATAATATCCATATATATTCACGTACATATTTTACGTAATATGTATAATATCTCTCTATGTACATTTGATATTCATAAAACGTGTGTACATAAAGTAAGTGCACAAAGTATATAACCCAATAATTTTCATGTACAGCATATGAAATAGTTTTTCAAAATAAAATTTTATTCTTGTTGGTTTTTTTTTTTTTCAAACAGCAACTCGAGATTACCATCACACTGCCATAAACTTAAAAAAAAAAAACATTTTTTTTTTGAATTGTAATTAACACGAATAAAAGTCGATTACAGCCTTTTTTATTTTTCTAAACACTCAAAATGTGTCACAAAATGACACTAATTTGATGTTGAGAATTCAAAAAAAAAAAATCAGGGTTTCATTTACTAATTAAATTTTATGCAATATTTGACTGATATTAATGAAAATTAGTAGGTGTACGTAAGTAAAGTCTCTTCTATATTAAGAGATGTGAAAATAATTATATTATTACTTATATGATTGTACTGCGATATACTATAAATTCTATGCATTATTATGGTGATGATTTTAAAATGGAATTAAGTTAATTAAGGACAATCATATAATAATTTTATTTAGTTTTAGGAAAATTGTAAAATTCTTAAAATTTACAATATGCTTTTCATATCATAAGTAGAACGATGTCATTATAAACAAAAGTTTCAAAGGTAATGAATTTTTTGTAAGCCTATAAAAAAGTGTTTCATATGCCATCCATACATGTGAATGCATATGTACATATTTATACTTGTGATGATATAGTAGAGTACGTTATATATACGTATGGTTTGTACTTCAATTTGAATTTTTACATAACTGTGTCACAAAATAGAATATTATTAATTTACATTATATTATATCATAATATATGTACATAAGTATATGTAATGTGTAATGTAATATCATGTAATATGTTAAGGATATACAAGATACTAACATATATTTATACCGAAAAATATTATGTATTTATACGTATACAAAAATTTCTTTGTAAATACATGTATAACACACACTATACTCGTATGTTATATCATAATTTTCATTATGTTGGCGCGTTAAATGGAATTTTTGTAATTTTTAAACAATTTCAAAAATTTTCTACTCGATTGTAAATTAATCAGTTAAAAAGGAATTTTTTTATGCATCATATCATAATATTCATTCCGATTATATATAGGCATATAACATATATGTATGTAACTATAAGTACATACTTGTAAATACTATAGTAGATGACTATATAAAGAATGTTGTGAAAAATAAATTCCACATGGATAATTTATGAAAAGAAAATAGTGGAAAAATTCTTTTGAAAAATTTTCATTTACAAACAAGTACAAACGTTATATGTAAATATTTTGATCGTATAAAGTTGCATGTTACACGATACAGGATTTATTAATAATTGTTTTTTTAAAAATTTCATTATTTAATATTCATTCAGAATAAAATTACATTTTTATTTGAGAAGGGCATTTATGTGATAAATTCAATGTTGTACTTCTTAGGTAAAAGAAAAAATTTGATAAAGACTAGTCTGAGTATTAGAACGAAAAATATCACAAAAACAAAAAATAAAACATCTTATTCGATTAATCAAATTACCAGAAAAACAATCCATCCAAAGACATTTTGTCGCTGTTTAATAATAATATCAATATGTTAATCAATATTGAAAATATCTACTACTAGAATTACAATCAAATTTATTAAATCACAAGGTCTTCAACTTTATCAATAACATTATTTTTGTAGTTGTGTGTATCATTGAATCATGACTTGCACCTTTTTAAGGATAAAAAAGGAAAAAAAATTACGTTTTACTAAAAATTTGATATGTCATTTCCATTTGAAATTTTTTTTATTTTCTCATTTCAAATTATAAATTTCTTAAATTTCAGAAATCAATCAATGATCTGTGAAATATTGGAATCTATTATACAAGGATTTTGAAATTTGAATGATGATTTTCAGTCAAATTTAATCATCATGAATTCATTTGAAAGAAGTCCTTAGTTTTTATTCTGAATTTTTCATTAAATTAAATGAAATTAAATTGAGTAAAACTAATTAAAGTAAAATTAATAGTACACTTTTGATTCGAATTATTTTGAATTATGCAAAAATTTTCATTCAAATTTAATTAACTTTTAACAGCTCTTTTACGGTATTTGATTAATTGAATAATTCTTATCGATAATTTTTCACTTTAAATATTCCTATATCTATATGTGTACTTAATTTGTTGCTTATTCATTAATTCAGTTCATTTTTCCTTTTTAAAAGTAATGTAACTATATAAAATGATGTCTGTATACATTACACACATATGGTATACATTTATGGATGTTGCGCATATAAAGATTATGTAATAGAGAATTGTTATACACGTGTATAAATTATGCGGTGGTGTAACAATTTTATTTTATATTGTCAGAAAAGAAAGTAAAAGTTATACTTATAGCTAGTAGTGAAAAATAAGAAAAAATATTAAATACAACATGAAGGGTAGAGAATCATCGATACGTGATCAGAATGGTAATAAGGTAATCGAAATATATAAGGTGGAACAGAAAGTAATCAATCAAAAATCAATTTTCTTCTTCAATTGTATTAGTATGGTGCTACATACGCACTCACATATTCGTTTCGTAGAGTGTTAAGGTTTTTCATATTTATTACTTTTTTTTTTTTTTGTAGTTCGTATCCTGTTTTATTTTTGTTTTTCTCTACATCAATTTTATTCGTTATATTCAATACATATATACAATGTACTGTACTACGTATACTATAAAGATTGAATGGAGAAATTCAATTCAGGTGCTAAAAATGTTGATTTTTTTTTCTTGTTATTAAATTTTATTTGTTTGTGTTATTGTTGTTGTTGTTTAATGGTATTCAATTGGAAATTTACAAAGTGTATATATATAGAGTGGCTTTTTTTCCAGTTAACTGACATGAAAAATTGATATTAACACGTAACATAAAGAGTATAGTATGTATATGTTAGTAAGTAGGTTGCTAGAGAGACATAATATAGACGATAAATCTGTGAAAGAGTTGAATTATTTTGTACGTGTAGAAGCGATAAAAATCATTTAACGGTTAACGTATTTTCTTAATGTTTATAAAATTACTATCTATACACATATGTACATACTCCTAAAATAACAGAAAATAAATTAATTTCGATGAAATTCGACCAAAATATTGAAATAATAGATTGAGAACATAAACGAACAACATAACAAAAAAAACACTAATATTTTTGTGGATACAATCTAATTACTTCACATTTTTCGATTGTTAATATGTAGATCAATATTAACTCATAAAAAAAAGCAGAGAGGATAAACAAAAGATATACAATTTTCTAACGATTATGATTATATGGTATAGTTTTTGTTTTGATTATTATTTTTTTCATATGCTAATAGGTAAACAATTGAATCGGTTCACCACAATAAACTCTAATTTATCGAGTATTTGTTGATTGAATCTAATTTGATTTGATTTGATTTTATTACGATATTTACAACTCATTTATTAAATCGTGTTCGGATAGTATACATCTTATATATTGATGTGTGCGTTTATGATTTCCTATAATGAAATGAATGAAATAAAATTAACAATTAAATTAGGCGTGAAAATGTTTTGTTTTATATGGAACGCGATTATAATATTGAATGTAATCGAGATCTTTTATGATTGAAATCTCAAAAGAGATATTTTTTATGATTAAACGTAAACAATTAATATTTCAATAAAATATCACAGCTAATTACTAAATATTAAATTAAAACTTTTCTATAATCCAGAACATCATCTATACCTATCTCCTAATTAAAAAATAAAAAAAAAAAAATATTTTTGAAACTACATAATGTATATTAAAACCTGCTATTGTTGAAATTATTTTTACGACAGATACGAGCTACATGATTAAATTTATTAAATCTCCTAAATATTAATTGGAAACAAGTGTCAAATTTTGTATATCGATTGATATTTAAGTAGTTGTAATTTTAATTATTTAAAATTTTATATATTTTTTAGATAAAAATTAAATTTGTTTGGACGTTCTTAGGAGTTTTATGATTGAGTGCAATTGTTTTGGCAGCTTCAGTAAATCAAGATTATGTAAAAGTATCAGATGAAGAATGGGAAAAAGTCAGGGTAAATTATGAAAAAAGAAAAAGAGAAGAAAACGAAAAATTTAGAAATGGATCAGCTTCTCGAAAAGATGAACCAAATAAATCTTTGGATCAAGAGGAATATAGATTTGGTATTATACTTAGTACCAACAAATTTAAGATCTAAATAAATAATACTTATAATCATATTTTATACAGTTACTGTTAATAAATTAAAGTGATATGATTTTTTCTTTGTTCGATTCTTTAGAGTTGCTCACCTAAATGTTTCATATCAAAATTTTATTTTAATTATAATCAAATAATTTTATTGAACAGATATGTTTACATTTTAATTATGATAATAACAAGCAAACAATTGCTAAATTTTTAGGATTGAATGTATAAAATTTAAATATTTTAAACAAATTTAATATGATTCATACAACAAAGACACACAAAAAAAGTTAAATTATTTAAATACACACGTGTACATCTGTACACCATACAGTGACACACACATGTTACTGTCAACGATTTATGAATTTATTTAAAAAAATTTTTTTTATTTTAAATTTCGTATTATGTACGTATGTATATTTATTCATGTACGTACCTTTCACATTATATTTAGAGATTTTATTTCTTTATCAATAAAGAAAAATGATCTGATCACTTTCTATTGATATATGTATTTTTTTCCAATTTATCTGCTAATGTATCTTACATGTGACTTAATTTAATGGTCTAACGTATAATATACATTTATGTGTATACGAATATTACAAGTTATTGTATATGGTATTGTATATTGATATTTTGATTATTCAAAATGATGATATTCGATCCCAAAGATATAAAATGAAATTTATTACCAATAATATTCGTATACTTATGTATGCAATAAACAGAAATAATTTCTGTATCAGAGATTGAGTGTAAAAGATTTCATAAATGTATATAGATAGATTCATATTCGTATATGTGTATTTTTTTGTATAATATTTATGTAGATACATAATGTTTGATGAAAAATTTATTTACCAAAATAATAGTTTCACATATTATGTAAACACATTTTGCTTTATTGAAAATTAATTAAATATGATTATAGAGAGAAAAAAATATATATGTATACATACAGGTACGATTAAATCAAATTCTAAATGTTGTATTAATATTTGAATTCTGGTTTTATCAAAACGAAACTTTCAGCCAACTTTCAAACAGCACCAAATAATAATGAAATAATTAAATTTCAGTTTTATTCCGTAGACAGACAGAACCAAATCAATGATCATTTTTCCAATCTTCATTCGTGTAAATTATCATTCAAAAACACCCAGACACTACTTCAATAATCATCGCAAGTATTTTTCATTTTTATTGTTAATTTTTGTTTTTACTGTGAATTTTAAATTGTTATTGTTATATCGTGATTTTTGTTGTTTTATTTTTTTTTTCTCACCATTGGAAATTTCCAATTCACCGTCTTAATTTGTCGCTGAATGAAGTTCCTGAAACGGTATTCGAACTTACTTCAATGGATGTAATGATAATTATTTAACTTAATTTGAGATGACAGAAGGCAAATGAATGATCATTTTCAATGAATTTATCATTGATTTTTTACCATCTGTCTGTGATATTAAACATTAAGCTATACGAGCAACCATAATAATGTAGTCAACATTCTATAAAAATATATACGAAATAAATTTTAACTGAAATTTGTAAATGCATGAAATTTTATAATATTGTACGATAACAATAGCAAAATATGTACAAATGTATTGTTTTCTTATATTGTATACGAATATAAAATAATTTTCAATTTTTGTCAACATAAATCAATTTTCTTTATTATGAAAATAAATTTGTTGAAAATTTGAAAATTTTTCACATGCAAACGAAAATAAATAAAGAAAGAAAAATATAAAAATGTATATAGATGTAAATATTGTTGTTACATAAACATATTGCATATGTATACGTATAGATATAAATATATGAGTAGAAATATAACTACGGAAATCATAATTCATTTACATTTCAATAATAAAATTATTCTCCTATTTTGGTATTACAATATTATCGATTGTTATTCGAATGTGATAAAATGAAAATCATTTTTTTTGTTGTTGTTGTAATAATGAAAAATATTACAATTTAATTTTTAAAAAAATCGTCATTGACCAGAAGAAAAATATACAAAATCAAAAATGTGTGCATTACTTATGTTTCGATTCTTTATGAAAATTGAATTTTATTACATTGAAATGAATGGAAACAATTGATATAGTAGTGAACCGAAACTTTATTCAATACGAATATCCTTTTTTTAAAACAATGTACCAATAGTAGCTACAATATATGTAAGTATCACATAATCTGAAGCCCATTAAAGAAAAGATATAGCAAACTTGAATGACAAAAATCTTTGGACAAAGTTCAGATAACTCACTAAGAAACTGTCATTATTACTAAGTAATAAGCATAAAGATAGGAACTCGTTAGCTCAACCATTGTGATAAGGAGCCATCAGTAGATAACTGATTCTCTTAAAATCCAAATTGTGGTGATAATGACTAACTACAACAAAACTCCATATTACAATAAAAAAATATTGTAAACTTTATCAAATTTTACATGTTCCTTTTCTAATTTGATTTTTAATCCTTTTTTTAAACTGTTTTTGAGGAAACAGTTTTTTTGAGTTACATAAAAATGAAACAATTCGCAATATCAAAAAAACTGTATACTACATTATTTCATCTATGTGTGTGGGATAATTTTCAAATTATATGTATATTTTTTCAATTTTTCATATTTGTATTAAATTGCCATTCACCAGCAATCATCATTTTCTTGTGGCAAGAAATAAATAAATAAAACTGTATGTGGTTTTGAGTACTATCAAGTACTATAATACATACTTGTATGTATTTACATAAATCTGTACATTTTTCCAAATAAATTAACAAAACTTTTTTTTTTTTTTTATTCGTTTTTCTTCTTTCATTACAAACACACACATACACATACACATACACACATTATTCATTTTGAGCAAACATGAATTTTTTTCTATATATCCACATTTTCAAGAGGAATCCTAAAAACAAAATTAATTCAAATTCTGAGATTATGAATAACAAGCTTTTTTCTAGGTCAGAAATTTAATTAAGCTCTTATATGATGTTTTCTATTTTTTTGTTTTCTGTATACTCGTATTTCATATTAGAAAAATGAAAAAAAAAAAGGTTTTAAATTTACATTCATATTATTAACACTCCTGGGCTTAAATAACAACAAAAATGTACAAAATGATATGAAGAAAATTTCAAAATTAAATTCACCATACAAACTATATGTAAAATGTACATAAATTACGTTACATATACTCGTATGTACCGTATGTATGAATGTGAAAGAATTATGTAGTATAAATGAGAAATGAAGAAAAAATTAAATTTTTGATTGTGTGTGTAGTCATTGAAACTTTTAGTAGATAAGTTTTTGTTCCAAATTACAAGTTTTTATTGAATTCTTACACTTACCGGTGAAAAAATAATAATAAAAAAAAACTTTAATCTTTCATTGTAGTCGTATACATTGAACAAGCGATTAGAACGATAGATTACTATTTACTTTCTAATACGTACTTTTCAAATAACAAAAAGCAAGTGAAAATGATAAACATTTAAAATTTTTTGTAGTTGTAATAATCAAAGCTAAATAATTTTAAATCGCCGCAAAGAATAAATGTCAATGAGGTCAAGTTCTTTCACCCCCATAAATTATAATTAATGACTGATGCTAAAAATTTCAAAAAATCACAGATAAACCATGCAAAAAAAATTTTTTTTTTAATTAGTATCACATCGTCATATATCTACCGAACTGATTACCATACCAAAATAAAAAAAAAATATTGTTTTGTGTTTGGTGTTCAAATTAAATTAATAAAAAGCACGTGTAGTTATTAATCAAAAATTTGTATTCTATTTTTAAATGAATTAAAAAAATTCAATTGATCATAGTCAATTTGTTTTTGTTCAAATAAAAATGAATAAAAACAAAAAATCAACAAATCAAATGTCTATAATTGAAAAAAATTCATAATAATTAAATACTTATATAAGTTTACTAGTTTCTAAGATTTAATTCTTATTGTACTACTAACTCTGTTTTTTTTTTAATTTTAAAGATTTTATATTAACGTACTAACTGTGATTACTGAGTACAAATTCAAATTCAAAATATGTATACAAAAAAAAAAGTCGAGTGTAAAATAAAAATAGTTTTTGTTTGTATTATTAAATTTTTAAAGAGAAAATAAATGAAATCTTTGCGTAAATATTTTTAGGACTGTCATGGTTCAGTTCAATTGCTTTGGTAGCTTCAAGAAATTATTTTAAAGTAACAGATTAATAATGGGAAATTTTCAATATAAATAGAATGCAAACTGATAAGTTTTGTATGTATATTTTTAATGAGGGAAAAATCAACTTAAATTATAATCTCTTTCTTTTTTTGTGTTTCAGTGAAAATTCAAAAAAATTATTCCTAATTAAGAGGAAAAACCTGAACTTCATTCTATTTACGATCAAAAAAAAACGAATACAGACAAACAAAATCAGAGATTCAAAACTGCTTTAAAATTAACAAAATACAAAGCAACTGAATGGTCAGATATGGAAACACATGAAATCTATATTTTTTGATCTCATATTGCGTCGAACTATATGTTTGAAAAATGACAAAAAGTTTGTTTACGACGTAATTTTTTTCATCTTGTATAAAAAGAAATTAATTAAAAAATTTCAATTTAAATAAAACAAATCAATCTATTCAACTGATAAATTTGCTATAAATGTCTTCAGTAATAAATTATAATAATTTTTATATAAAATTATAATATATTTGTCATCTGGTACTATCAAATGGCAATAAAGTTCCGCTCTCCGCATATTATATAGCTTCATTATTTCATCATATTACACGTTTGTTAGCTTCTGCTACGTTGCTACATTTAAATTTATTTATGTAGTCTTCACAATAGGCATACACATAAAAAAAATTTAATTTATTTAAATATGTAATTATCATTTTTTTTTTTGTTTCTTACGAATTAAATTAAAACGCGTGTTATCTTATCGTCCAAAATATTAGCTAAACAAATTATAAAAATATTAGTTTGTATAAGAAATCATCCAAAATATAAATTAAAACAAATCAGAATCAAATCAAACATTCAGTTCAGCTTAATTAAATTAGAAACTTAACCGATTCCTTTCCAAAAAAAAAAAAAAATAAATATCAATTTTATTTTAATTTTATTTTAATTTTAATATAAAAAATAAGTTTGTAATATGGAAAGAAAAATGAAATTTGTGTGGTTGTTTTTGGGATTTTTATGCTTTAGTTCAATTGTTTTAGCAGCTCCTACAAATCATGATGATGAAACAGTAACAGATGAAGAATGGGAAGATTTTAAGGTAAAAAAAAAAATAAAAACTAATAATTAATTTTCTACATTTAATAATTTAATAATTATTTTTCAAATTTTCATTTCAGAAAACATTTGAAAAAACTTATTCAACCATAGAAGAAGAATCTAAACATCGTGCTAATTATACAAAAAATAAAAGTAAAGAAAATGAATTTTTAAAAAATGCATCTGAATTAGAAAGAAATGATGTTAGAAGGTATCTTGATTTAGATACAAATGAACTTATTGATCTTGTATTTGCAAATTTATATGAAACTGAATAAATTTTGATAATTGTAGTGTTGTTTTATCAACAAATAAATTAAATAAAAATTTTATAAATTTGTTTCTTTCAATCGAAAACAATCCATCGAAACAATCGAAAACAAAACATTGCTATGTTTTTAAGAAATCATTTACTTAGTCAATAATCAATTGATATTTGTTGGTTTTGTCGAATTTCGGTGTAATATATGGTGTGGCATGTAATGTATAGTATTACGTAATAGGAAGGAATTTTCAAGTAATTAGTTTTTTAAATAATTACAATGTCTAAATAAATTAAAAAATTAAATTTGGAAAAACCCGATGATATTGCGCTTGACATGCACATAAATCACTGATAACTCATAAAATTTTATTTACTTCTATATTATGTATGTACGTACATATGTTCATGGAATGGATATAAATGTTAAAATATAATATATTTTAAAGATAACGAAAAATAATTGAAATTTTTTTTTGTACAACTGTATGCATTTAAATTTTTAATAATCATAATTCCATAGTCAAAGCAAACCGTAAAAAAGAGATCAATAACGTTTGCAATTTATTTTCAAAAAAATAAAAGCAAGCGAAAATTTTGAAAATTTTCATTTTTAGTTCAAAAATAGACTTTATTGGTTATTATTAAGTATTTGACTATATTTTATTGGGAAAGAAACAATTTGTTTTTTTTTTTTAATTTAAACATTTGAAATTGCTGTTGTTATTAAAATTTTTGCATTATTCGATGTCGATAAAAAATTGAATAATTCGGAAAATCTAATTTCTATATAAAAAAACGAAAAATGAAATTCGTTTGGATTTTCGTAGGACTATTTTGCTTAGCTGCAATTGTTTCAGCAGCTCCAAAAAATGAAGCTGAAGTAACAGATCGAGAATGGGAAGAGTATAAGGTAACATAACATACTCGTACCTGATACCAAAATTTTATTTAAAAATTTTGAATATTATTTAAAAAATTGTTGTTTTAATTTTTTATGTAGAAAGAATTTAAAAAAAACTATCCTGACAAAATAGATGATGCTAGACATCGTTCAATTTATGCAGAAACAAAAAAAGAAGTAATGGAACACAATAAGAATTACTATGCTGGCTTAGTATCGTATGAACAAGCTCTTAATCAATACGCTGACTTATCAGCAGAAGAAGTCGGTAGACTGTATTAAATTATTTTATCGAATAATGAATGTGAATGAATATGTGTTATATTTGTTTGATATTTTTCTTTTCTTTTTCACATTTTTATTTTGTTCTATAATTATTATGTACTAAATAAATAAACAAAAATTTTAGCAAAAAAAAAAAAATTATTTTTATTTCGTTACATTTATGAGATTGATTGAGAGATACTAGATACTACATTAATTTTTAGATTCTATATTAGATTTAATTGAACGCAAATTTCAGCAGTTCATGATAAATTAAGTTGTCGAACTGGTTCTATATGTATACAAGCATCATTCAACACAATAAATGTGATCCATATCAAAAATTACATTTTTAATCAAGCAAGCTGAATTTCTAGATTTCTTTACGTTGAATAAAATTACAAAAAAAATAAAAATGGATACAGGGTTTATGTTCAATTTGTTAATTTATTTATTTTTTTCACTAGAAATATTCAATAATGGGACTTCATTACATTATTTACAAAATCAAAGATTATTTTTAAGTTTAAAAACACCCTGTTTGGGGGGAACTGAAATAATTTGTAAACAAAACAAAAATTACAATGAATGAAAACATTTATAAATTTATATAATGCCAGTTCAACCAATAAATTGAATCAGTCAGATAAAAAGCTTCACTCAAATAGATAAATCGCTTCAGAGCTTCAGACTTAAATTCATATTCATATAAAAGTGAGTATAAAACCAGATTAATTTAAAATATTTAAATGTTAAATGTTGAATTCGTTTGTGACATTGCTCATAGTTATTGTAAAAATTTTTTATATTTTCTAATTTACATTGTAAATATTTTATATAATATATACAAATATATATACATTTATATACATACTTTATGTATATTATTATATTTTATATCGTATGACATCATTTTCATTTCAATTTTTTTGCTTGAATTTAATTAAAACGTTGTGCTATATAAAGTTCATTTTATTTTTGATTTTTATTTTTCAGTAAAAAATAAAGTATAATAAAGAAAATAAACATCATGAAATTCGTATGGGCATTCTTGGGATTAATTGTTATAATTGCAGCAGTATCAGGATTTCCAGCGGATCAACAATCATTGGAAGATGTTGATTCTTTTGTAACAGATGAAGAATGGGAAGAATACAAGGTAGGTACTGCATTATTGTGAAATTTGAATCATTAATTAAAGAAAACTCTGTCATCTTACAATACTCATATATATGCATAAAATATTATGTATAATAATTAATAATTTATATTTTGTAGAAATCCTATGGTAAAAATTATCCAGATAAAGAAGAAGATACAAAACGACGTAATATATATACAAAAACAAAAAAACAAATAACAGAACACAATAAAAAATATGAAGAAGGTGTAGTTACATATAAGCAAGGTATAAATCGTTTTGCTGATTATACAGACGAAGAAAAGCATTCTTTACATGGTGTACTTTTAAGTCCGCGCTCAAAAAAACATCATCATCATATAAGTAGTGGATTATTTTGAAAAGATTTATTATTGAATTATTTTTATTTATTTATTACGTATTTTATTCTGTTATCGAATAAAAAAATAAATGAAGTGATGAAAAAAATGTTTCAATTTATTTTGAGATTGTTGTTAACTTAATTGGTTTGTTAATCTATGTATATATTTTAATAATAATCAAGACTTGTTGCAAAATTTCATTTTAAACAAAAAATAAAAAGTAAACGGTTTACAATTATGTGATAAGTAATTATGAAAATTAATTATAAACTCATACATACTCGTACATATTTTAAAGTCATCCATAACTATGACTAAGAAATAAATTGAATTTAATTGATTGCATTCACACACATATGATATTTGAATAGTTTACTAATTATTTTTATTAAGAAGAATTTTTATTTGTATATATGTTTGTGCAATTTTAATTAATTTCCATAGAAAATCTCCAGAACATAAAATATGATTTGAATTTTTTATATAAGTCAAAATTAAAGTTCGCATCAATAATTAAAATTTTTGTACAAAGTACAACACTATTATCCAAAACGTCTATTCATAATTACGAGTATTCTTCTTATTTCATTTTTAAATCGAGTAATTAAATTTAAATTGAGTGAAAAATGATATTTAGAAACTCATTTCATGCATTGATATCATGCATTTTTTATTTTCAAAGTTTTTAATTTTTATTTTACTTATAATTTTTTTTTTCTTTCTTAGAAAATATACTAATTGAATTCTTTGAATTTTAAACAAAATTTTATTGAATGTAAAACTCTAACTATACTATAATTACTGTATAAATTTTATGACAAAATATTTTCAAAATAATTTAAATTTTTCATCTTTCTGATACACTTACTTACGTTATGTATACATAAGAAATTTGAATATTATGTAAACTTAAAGAAATTCTAGAATTAACTTGCTTACAGCTTACAATTTATCTAGCTAGATAGCTATAATCATATTTCACATTATCACATACTCATAATCGTAGATAATTTTCAATAAAACAAAATGTAATTACCCCTACATAATGATACAACAAACTAATAAAAAACAAATTTTATACAATTTATATTCAACAAAAATTTTCTTTGATAACCGCATAAAAATTGAAAGTTTTGTACTTTTGAAATTTTTATTATATGTATACTTATGTACTTACATATCGTTTTATATTTACGTTTTACACATAAACACAGGATACATATTATGTACATACATTTTATACAAGCACATACTCGTACATCTATGCATATATATAAAATTTGTATATTGAATTTTCACATTCTAATATACGATTTTGTACGGCGACTGTATTTACTTAAAAAGTTTTTGAATGACTATTTTATGTTATAAATGGTTGGGTTCTTGTTATTACATATTTACATAAAATACTATATGTATATACAAGAAACTTTTCTATAAAATAACAACATCAATGACAACTGAAATTACTTGTAAAGTTCCATGAAATAATTTTACAAAGAATTGAACACATTATGAATATAGATACAAGCATTCATACATGTATATTATGTATTGATATAATTAAATATAAACAGTATATTATTCACTTCTTATTTTTACTGGCTAATTTTATATATGTTTAGATGCTCCATTACGTACGGAAAGTATCTACAAATTTTCTTTGAATACAAAGATACATACACACACACACACACACATCCACAAAAATACAATATAAAATCAAATAGATGTGAAATAATAATATTTAACATTTGAATTTGACAAAAACTTTAACAATTCTAAATGTTTTCTGGAATATTATTGTTATCAATATTCGGTACTGTAACGGAAACTTGACTCTTTATTATCACTGTTTTTATACTTTGTCTATCTATTATATATTTTGTTTTTATGATAATATTGTGTAAAATTTGTAATATTATTTTCTTATTTTATTATTAGATATTTTCGAAATTGTCACAAATATCCATACTCCTTCATATATAATCGCAACAAGTGATTACGAATACGAATATATCCTTTCATAAGAAGTTTATCTTATAGTCTTTGAATATAACAAAAAAACTATAATAATATTTCATTCTCGATTTTACAAGAATAATAAAACAAATTTGTTCTAGTAATCTGGAATCTCAGATAATAATGATTGTATAACTGAACAAATTGTAAATAATTACAAATATTTTTAGATTGTTTGCATTTGAAATTTCGGAAATTATAAGTTAAGACGATATTTTGTAAGTGTAACAATTTTGTAATTAAATTTTGTTACCTTATAAGTGATTACGCTTAAATTTAATTTCATTTATTGAATAAAATCATCTAAGTTCCCTTCACAACTACATATGTAATGTGTAATAAATTGCAATCTTAACAAAATCACACTATATATCCAAGATGTGTATGATAAAAATTCAATGTTTTCTTTTTATAAAAACTTTAAAAAAAAAATTTCAAGTTAAAATTAGACATTTCGTTAAGAAAAATATTTCAAAAACATAAACTCTTATATAAATCAAAATATACATACATACATATAATCCTTTCTCATACCGATTCGTTAAATGGGCATAAAGAAATGATACAATTTATTTCTCATTGTTCACTTCTGTTCACATTTCACTTAAATGATTAATTCCATATAAATTATTATTTTATTTTTTATCATTTTTACAATTCAGCATTTATTTGGCAAAAAAAAAAAAAATGCATTTTAAAAGTATCCTTTCCTTTCGTATATTACAACATACATAATGTATATGTATGCGTTATCTTATATCCTTTATAGAATAAAAATACTCAAATATTGTATAAATGTAACGAATAGCTTAGTCAGTCATTTCATAAATATGTATTTTTTATGAACAATACACACATGTCCATACACACACAATATGTTTCATACATACAAAAATATTTTATGTATTTGATCTAATATATGTATATTATATAACCGTCCAAAAATATAATAGTGAATCGCAGAAGAAGAAAAATATATGATGAATAATTCCCTCTGTCTATTTAAAGTGCATAATATAGCAGCAAATATACTTACATACTCGTACATTTATGTATAAGATCTATAGTAAATATACATGAACAGTATCTGAGCATTAAAATGAATGCAATTATTTTTATTATTTTCAAATTGTATACTCGTATATGTGTGCACAAAAATAGAAAAATTCTAAAAATGATTGTTTTCTTTTGATTTTTTTTTTTCAGAATATATTGAAATAATTTATAACAAACTTTAATAAATGACTTTATAAAAATATTGTTTTGAGTTTGGAATTACAATTGTATATTTTTACACGATTATAATGCATATGTGGAATTCTGAAATGTAATGTATCGAATGTAAAATCTTTATTTTTATTATTATTTATATCGAATGTATTTTTAGCCAAGTAAAAATGAAGCAGGGAGAGTGAATAATCCGATTAAATGAAACCTTCAAGGACTGTACGAAGATAAAGCCGTTGTAGAACTCATTAAATTAATTTGACCGAGATGGTTAGGCCACATAGAAAAGATGCCGGAACAAAGATTGCCGAAAAAAATAATATATATAGGGACTTCCCAAAACATAGAGCAATCGGTAGGTCAAGATAGAGATGGTTGGATGATGTAGAGTCGGACTTGAGACAGCTTGGATGATGAGACTGGAGGAAGCGGTGAATAATAAATGAGAATGGAAGAAGCAAATTAAAGAGTCTAAGACCCAACTAGGATTGTGAGGCCGTTGAAGAAGAAGAATGTATCGAATGTATAGAAAAAATTTAAAGAAAATTATTTGCGAGCCAATTCGTATACAAACTATCTAATGTCTTCCAAAATACATCAATTACTTTAGCCACTTTAATCGTTTAAACTTTCTATTTGTTCACAAAATTCGAAAATATGATTAATTTAATGTCTAAGCGATTTTATCATTTTTGCTAATATTTTCTTATATACAATTTTCCATGATTAAAATAATTAAATATTTTATATTAAAGGTATTACGTATAAAATAATCTAAATAATGCACACAAAAAATTTTTCAGTTCTTTATACGATTTTCTCCCTTTAAAAATTGTAAATTAAATTTAATTATTTTTTTGCAGATTTTAGTATTTCATAGAACCATATAGCATATAGGACATAGTACTCGTACGTATTTAATTCTTTTAACGTAAAATTGTGGTTAAATATTATATGAAAACAATAAAATAATAGAGTGAATACATACGACATATACTCGTATTTCGCACGGACTTTTATTTAAAATTCCTTAATTAGGACTTATTTAACAATTTTGTGCGGAAAAAATGAGAAAATATTCATATACCATATATCATGTGTGTGTGCAAGTGAAAATTGTTTCATACAAAAATGAATACGTGTGTACATAACCATATATAATACATACTTAGTACACATTCTGCAGTATTCATTTGTGTATTCGTTTCTATACTGTGAATAAAAAACATACTCGTCGTAACTCCCAAATATGTATATGTGAGTATAAGTATATAGAGATATAGAAACGTACGTATTCTGTCTCTAAAGTTGACTAGTCTAGTACTTATGTGTGGTGATACTGTCTTTCATACACATATTTTTAATTTGATTTAAATCTACACGATTATGTGCTTTTTCTGTTTTTTTTTTTTTTTTTTTTTTTTTTTTTTTTTTTTTTTTGGATGCTTTAAAGTGTTAATGCTAAATCAGATAGAGGAAATTATGTGATTCTGTCAAGTATTTAATAAATGAAAAATATTCAATTTAAATTACTCGTATTCGTATATTCACAGTAGAATTTCACGAGTATTAAAATATATTTTTTTAAGTTTATTTTACAGACTTGAATCGTTGTACTGGTATTGATAAAAAAAATAGGATAATTTGTAATAGGAACGAATGGAAATATTATTTATTTAAATTTATTGTGATAAGTATATAGATAATAAAATTTTAAAAATTGAACTTGCCCATAAATGTATCAGAAGATATCATACAACGGTCCAACAAATATTGTTTTTTTTTAAAAATTAAATTTTTTTTGTGATAAATTCAGTTGCCAAGAAATTTTAAAAAATGATAAAAATGAATATTTTATAAGCTAATTTTACAGTGAATTTAAACTCAACAGTGTATATAACACTGTTCATTTTTCAGTTTCTTGGCAACCCGTCAATAACAACATAATTATTATTCATTTAAAAAATTATTTTATTATTATTGAAATTTTATTGTAGATAATTTGTTCATAATCCTGATGATATTTTGAAAAATATAATTTAATTTTTGATTATTATTTTGGCTCCATTTTGTCCCTATTCTTCCGAATTATAGAATTAGTTTTATTGCTTTTGCTATAATATATTGATCAATAATACTCGCATATACAAATGATTTGTAAAAAGCTAATTATTATTTAATATAAATGTTCTCTAATTAGTTGTTTTGATATCCATGCAGATTATATCATAACTATATAAATTTATTGATGTCATGCTGATAAATAGAACACTAGAGGTATATGATTTCAATTCAAAATCTTGTTAAAATAAAAATTAATGAAAATATGTAATTCTAGAGTATTCAAATTTTTTTTTTATAGTGCACCAAAATAATTTATTTACTTCTTCTTCCTGGAAATACAGCTCGGGATGAGCCACTGTCTCATCTACAATACTACAAACTGCATCCACCTTCTTCTACTTTGTGCTATGCCTGTCTAATTTTGAATTTTCATTTTTCTGAGCTCATCTTTTTTTAATACTCAAAAATATTATCAAAAAAAAAAGGCAAAAAAATAAGAGGAAATCAATTCTAAAGATGATTTTGTTAACACAAACAATCTTTAGTAAAAATTTATAATCCAATTTTATAAAATTTTCTTAATTTCCTATATCCCATTCTATGATTACATAAGCCTTATACTCGTAAATTGAAGTCAACCCTCAATTATATCACAGGTACATAAATATTGATTCTATGTAGAACATTAAACTTATCTTATACTTTTATTGACCGCCTTAAGGCAGTATCCATCCGGAAAATTAATTTCTACTAAAACGGTAGCAGAATAAAAGAAAACAAATGCCTTAATATTATATTTTCATTGATTGACTTTATAAATATTATAACAAATACCTAACACATTCTATTTATTATTCCTGTATATAACTAAAAGATACTTTATGAAATATTCGATAACAAACAGGGAAAAAAAGCAAAATATTGTTTTTCTCAATAAATTTCAAGAAATTCATTTCACGAAAAATGAAACTAAATATAATCCTTTTATAATCCTGTAGGAAAAATGTTATAAATAATGAAATTTTTTCGATTATATTACCAAAAGATTTTTATTTTTCGTATTAAATCTCATCATAATCTTAAATCAATAATATTTTGAACGATTAATTTAGACTACCTATGTGTATGTGTGTGCACGTAATGTAATACCATACATTAATATCGCATATAAAATAAAACAGTAACTTAACTACATAATTTAAAAATAATTTAAATTTGTTGAAAGGTTTATAGTTCTGGCACAAAGTCTGCAGAAGAAATTTCTTCTTTTTTTTTTTTTTTCAAACATTCTTTTCATCAACTCTAACCAAAAAATGTATACTTATATACTCGTAGCAAATAAATATATAATTAATTTTTATATTTTTCAATTTTATTCTTAAATTTATTTCATAAAAACATTTTATATTTTTAAATTAAATTCAATTTTATTACAGAAATTATTCAACAATTTCCTATACATTTTAACAATGAGCTTCTCTTTCCTTTTATTTTCTTATTTATTTCTCGTTTTTCATTTTTTTTATACTATATACTGTCATCATCTTCTATGTGTGTAAATGTACATTAAAAACATATCCACATGCATATGTGTGATCTACATATTATGTACATCCTTCAAAATGACAAATCTTATTTAAATCTAAATCATGATTTCTCTATTATAAAATTCACATTTTGTATAGAATAGATTTCACGAACATACTGGGATACTCGTATATGCATGCAAGCATCCATGCATTAATTCTATTATAAAATTTTCTCTATTCTGAAAATAATATTTTTTTTTTCATTTTTCATGTTAATATGTGTATTCTTGTACATACATATGTATATATGTACCTACCTGACTACTGACTAGTGACTGCATATATTACATAATGATATACCATTGCTATATGAGTAGATATACAATATACAATACAGATGTGCACATAATGTAGATTTACATAATATACAAATTTTTTTCATTACAATAAAACGGTAGCACTGTTTATCTTATAGGAGAAAAATAAATATGTGGACTAGTTATTATTATACTGCATGAAATTGTAAAATGCATAAATAAATATGTAAACGTATATGTAAATCGTTTTTCATGAATCCTGGGTGATTAAAATTGAAAAATCTCTGTCTTTTTTATCTTTTCTTGTTGTTTAATGAATATTTGCTAAAAGTTAATTTACAATAAATTCAAAAAAAATATGTGAAAAGTTTCTATTTTCGTATGAGAATGAGTGCATATACATTGTACATTGTTATATCATATGACGAAGAACACAATGCAAATGCAAGTTTTGATAAATAAAAATTGAGGATTTATTTCTCTCTATATAAAGAAAATATATGTTTTATATCGTTACTATATGGAAACAAATAATATAAAATGATACAATGGGCAACATATCAACAAATGCATAAAATATCCTTCTTTAGCTGATTATTATTTTGTTACGAATTTTGTATTTGAATTAAATATAATTTTAGAAAAATAATAAAAACATTTGAACAACTATAAAATCTTATATTACATAGAATTTATTTGTGAATTTTTATTCCATACTTCATCTCCTTCTAGTTCTTAGGACGTGATTTTCGGTCTTCCAACACATCTTTTGACACCTGTAGCTTCTAAGGTCTCTCTTGTAACATTATCCGGATTTCGTCTCATGACATGCCCATACCATCTCAAGCGATTCGATGTTATTATATCTGGAATTTTATGCTGCTTTAAAACTCCCTTTTACATGGACATTCCGAATTTTATCCAATTTTCTGACACCATCTAACCTCCTAAAATTTTCAATTTCTGTGGTATGAAGCATACCGATTGTCCAGAATACCGCTCCGTACACAATAACATTTCTAATACCTATTTTATATACATATTATATCTTTAATTTTAATCGAAATTTTTTTTGTCACACATAACGCCAGATAAAGTTTTCCATTTTGACCATGTAATGTTTATTCTTTATTATATATCAGTTTAAAAATTTCAGTTATTGGTAATTAGTGATCCTAAATATATGAATGTTGTTCTATTCTATACTTACATATATTTTACACATTTTGAAATGAATTATTGAGAAAGTTTTTCTAATTACATTCTGATTACATGAACATAAACATTGGTAAATGAACCGAAAATGTATCAAAGAAATATATAAAGCAATGTAGAAACAAGTTTAACAGTCAAAAATTTTAATTTATTACACTTTATTTTAATAAAATTTTTCTATATGCTCGTATAACTTTTATGTATTATAAACCTATGTACATATAAACACACATACATATGCAGATGCACCTAACCTACGTATATACTCACTTTCCTCGTAAATCATAGTTAATTTACACGATGTTTTCTAAAATGGATAATCATGTTTACACATTTTGGTATTTTCTTCATTCTTTCATTCCATGTTATCAAAATACATACATAATAATATAGTTATGTACTATTATATTGTTTGCTACCATACAGCACCACTAATACAATTATTGTAAATTTAGTTACTATAATTACTAAAATCTAACTAACTTACACCAACATACGAATGAATGCATCTCTGAGTTCTAATTATTAATATCCTTTATTTCATGTTACAATAAACCATCACATACGAATTTTCGGTAAAAAATTTTTATTTTACAAAAAAAATGTTTATAAAATAATTTACAAGAAAAAATGCATATTTACATATGAATATTGTATACAGACATACATTACATTATCAACACTGATTAAAATTTATCATTTAACTTTTTTCACACATTAGTGTTTTATCAAGATCGAAACCTTGAATATATTTTTTTTTTATTTTTTTCATTTTCCACTTTTTATTTGTTTGATAATTTTTCAATGAATCAGCAACCAACCGAAGTAAGAAAGAAAAACAGAATTAAAGAATACCATGCGAAAAGTCATCCCTAATCAAATTAAACAATTGTGTCGTCTATATTGTTTTAAACATACTTATATATTCTATACTTAGATACTCTACATCATTTTAGAAAACCATAAAGATAAGCAAATGATTCGAAACGGTTTCTTTTTCCATTTTGTTTTTCATTTTCTTATTTTCTAATTTTTTTTTACTCGTGTTAATAAATTTTCCATTCGAATTGGAAACTCGATACAAAACATCCTTCCCTAAATATCGTAAGCGTTTTGCTGCCATTACTGTTTTGTATTGTAGACGGTTATTTTCAAATATTTACCCTAAAGTTGCATTAGTTTAGGAGGTTTCTTGTTTATTATTTTTCGTCTTTTTTATATTTTTCAACTTTTCTGTGTGTGGATTTTTGAGTGTA
This sequence comes from Villa cingulata, assembly GCA_951394055.1. Lineage (NCBI taxonomy): Eukaryota > Metazoa > Arthropoda > Insecta > Diptera > Bombyliidae > Villa > Villa cingulata. The sequence goes on along the minus strand of OX596018.1, from coordinate 11,926,786 downwards.
TTTTGTTTTTAGGACGAATTTGCATACATATGTTCGTCTTGTAGTGAAAATCTTTAAATCTTTAATCTATCATCGCTTATTAACTTAAAAATATTTCAACTCAAAATGAAAATAAAAATTTCAAACACTCTAATATTGAGAGACAAAATATTTTTTTATGCTAATGTCGTTTGCATTTTACATAGTTACATCACAATACATTGAGATTGTTATCTTTTTTATGTTTATGTATAAGTGATTGTGGGTATAAATATTATCCAGATTCCTTAGATACAAGCTTTCTTAACTACAAGCAGATTCTAAGCTAATGTAATTTTGTTTACAATTTCAATATTGGACGAAATAAAAACAACCAAAAAAGTATTATTAGCCACAAAGTATTCCCGTTGATGTGGTTTAAGATTATAATCTGAAAAGAAAAGAATTCTGGTTATTGTTAAGAATAAAACAATGAAAATGAAATGAACATTATTTTTCAAATATTTTTTATGATATTTCTTTGAATTAAGAATTTTAACTCACATCCTAGAGGGTAGAGGAATGTAGAAAATCATGTTGTGTTGTAGAAATGATGATTATTTCACTTTTTGATCCCAATAAGATGATGAGAGTATTCATCTTTCAAATTTACAGCTTTTATTTATAATATCACTGAAAAAACTTATGCAGTTAAATATCCATTACAATTTTTGAATACTTTAATTAGTAGTACTGTAGTACTGTACTGTATTTTTCTTACAAAATTTTCGATTACTGGGTAAAAAATAAAAATTTATTCGATTGCATTTTTAGTATTTTAGATTGGCTTTTTTACCCAATAATTTTATCCAGTAAGTGGATTTTACTTGCCATAATTTTTATTATTTTATTATATCGAAATAGTCTCGATTTTATGTGGGAAAATCATAAATATGCACATCTACAGAACAGCTATTATACATGTATACTCGTTCACTGGCTTATTATTATATCACTCTTCGAATACACTATAAATGTAGATATAGGATTTGTAATTTTTACTGCAATGTTACATATCGTTTTAAAGAGCTTATTTTTCACTTTTTCAAATGTCCATCAATTATATTCTATCCTATGTACCAAAAATATATTCTACAAACACACACATCAAAATTATGTAGAAATATATACTCGTATATACATACGTCTATAATATTACTCGTATATTTATAAACTAACCACTATTGTTGATGTTTTTGTTATTGTTGAAACATTCAAAAAGCAGTTCGATTGTTTAAAATGGGCTTGAGCTGATGAAATTTTTATTGGCCTCGTACTACTCGTTCTTATATAATGTACAGATACAAATATACATATTTATGTGGCACACTCGTACATTGTAAAATCGAATGAATAAAGTGGTTTTGCCAATTCATTGCAATTTCAACTTATCGATGTTCAATATCTTTTCTTAATTTTCATTGTTGTTGTTGTTGTTATTATTATTCAATTTTTTTTTGTTGGTTTTCTTGCTATCTTTGAATTTATTTTCGATTCGAACATTTTTATGCATTTTTTAATATACATGCATCTTTATATCAAAATAAATATATGAACATGTACATACATACATTCACATACGCATACACTCAATACAAATATACTATATATTTATCAAGTTTAGCTATTGTATTTTTTTTTTATTGGAAGGATATGCATTATGTATTTATGTATTTCTATATATTTGTTATTTTTTTAGTTTATATTATAATGTTATATAAATTTATACACTTACAGATATATGTATATATGTGTATATGTGTAAATTTATTTAACCACCGGATTCATTTATTCATTTCATTCTTTCGATTCATGTATCGTCTTTCGATTCATTTATATGCATGTGTACATGTACATACATATATGAATTTATACACATTAAATCGATTTATGGTCTATTGAGAATATTGTGTTTTTTTTTTTTTGTTCTTTTGCTGATTACAGTCGGATTATATATTATACCTTATGTATACATACACACAATAAAAAGGATCTCTTCTCAAACCATAGAAAACTTATATACTAAAATTTATTTATTTATTACACCAAAATATATATATGAAAGTTTGTACATACTCATACATCTACCTTACATATGTGTGTAATCTTATGTACTAATATATCAAAAGATACATTCGTAAAATTTCGAATATTGTATATTTTTGAAAATTTTCGTATAATGCTCATTCGTATAGTAGTGCATTGATATCCTAAATATTTTTTTTTTTTTTTGAAAATGTGAGCAAACTCGAATAATCGAATCAAGCAATTGACGAAAACTTAACAATTGTATTTATTGTTCTTGCACTTAATTTACACTCTAATCTTTGTTCATATATTGAATATATGTATGTAAATGTAGGTTGGTCTGAATATGTAGGTATGTCTAAGTATCTATCTATATACGATACGAGTAAATGTATACGAAAATTGCAAATTCGGTATTATGCTAGAATAAAAAAAAATTTTAATCAATTGTAAATCGTTTTTATAAATTTATAGTATGGTTTTTTGTTAGCATATACAGTGGAGAATGTATACACAGTTATACACACATAACTCATGCTCAGATAAGTATTTAAAATTAATAGAATACGAGAATGTAATTAAAAATATATTTAAAAGCAAAAAAAAAACATTTTTTTTTTATTTAAAGAGAAAGAAATAAACAATCATTTTATCAGTCAGCAATTTTAGAAATTTAAAAATTTATTTTTTCTTTAAATAATAATAAAATAAAAAAAACAATTTAAATGCCATTCAAAGTCGTAACAAATAGCTTATCTATATAGACGTCTTGAACCGTGAACACATCATAATTAATTTTTTAATATTCGTAAATAATTCAAATTTAAGTGGTAGACAGACAGTGGTATCAGTAATAATATTCTTCTAGTCTTCATTCGAGTGAATGGTAAAAACTTCCCGATACATGACACTGCTTCAATAATCATTCTGGCTGTCATTCATATATTTTTAATTCTAACTGTCAATTTTAGTTATTACTATCAATTTTTAATTATTATTATCTGTATATCGTGATTTTTTGCTTTAATTTTTTGTTTCATTTGTCTCTGAATGAAATTCCTGAAACTTTATTTGAACTTCATTTGATCTTACTCCAATCTCCTAACTTCATTGAACGAAGATGTAGGCCGTTTTCGGTAATTCAGATGAGTTAGATATTAAATTTCAGAGTGTTCGGTAAATAAGATCTTTGTAGTAAGGCTGTTCGAAAAGTCAGATATGAATATTAAGTGTTGTCGGTAAACTAGATCTGAATGGTAAGTTTGTTTGAAAAATCAGATATGTATATGGTATAACTATAAGTTGGACATGTCAGGTTTTTATTGAACAGCTGACTTTGATATTATTTTAGTGTCTGAATAGACAGAACTTTTTTAACTACATTCACATATGCTTTTTAATCAGTGTTAAACAAGTCAGATTTGACTGAAAAGTCAGAAAAGATCTGGATTACCGAAAACGCTCGTAATGATCATTTTAACTCAATTTGGAATGATAGACATCATTGAATCGCTTTCGTCTGTCTACCACATTATACTGCATGCTTAGTTTTAATTTAATTTTCTTTTCAAATGTAACACTTTACCCGCAACATTTTCATGTGCGTAATTAAATTTTATAATGCATAAATGCAAAAATATATCGATAAGAAAAATATAATCAAATTAAAAAAAAATGTTGTTTCTTCTTCTTTAAATAAATTAATAAATTCTATCAAAGTAAACATTTTCTACATTTATCATCTATAAATTACAAAAAAAAAATATTTCAATATGTAAATAAATAAAGAAGTACATATATTTAGAACATAAAAAAAGCACTGAAGTAAAATATGAAAATTTTTCACAAAGCCATCTTATATTTAGAAGGAATTCAATATTTTTTAAAAACTCTAATCAATACACAAGCTTACATCCATGTATGTACATATCCATAAATGTGTAGGTAAGTACGTTACACACATACATAATAGTCATGAGTATAAATGTAGTATTCAAAATTTGTTATTTTCATATTTATTATAAAATGTATTTCACTTTACTACGCTTTACATTTTTATATTTGTTCACAAATATTAGTACATACATATGTATAGGTATATACATACATATCTATTCCATTTAAAACGAAAAAAAAAAAACTATGTATGTACTATATTAAAAAATTGAACTTTTCCACCAGTTTATTTGTAAACGAAAGAAATGAAAACAGCATAAGGAAATATGAATATTTAGAAGATGAAGAAACGGATAAAATGCAAATAAAAAAAAAATAAATTCGTTTCTTTTTGAATTCATTTTTCCTTATTCGAACTAAAAGTTAATATTGAAAAGTCATATAGATAATGTACGAGTATGTACGCTTATACGAATATACTGGATCTGTATATATGTATACTGTCAATATTCGGAAACAAATTTATACATGCATATTTGTACATAATAGTACGAATATGTGTGTACGTATATAAATGCCGACAACATACGTATGTACAATATTCAAATTTTCATTTTCTGAGACGCCTAAAATGCATAATAAAATATTTCGTGTATACACGTATCAATGTATTACATACAAAGGTAGGTATACATATATAGGTATACTCATACATATTCATTTTTGCGAAGAATCAATTTTATCCCCTGTACATTATGTATTCCTTGAATTTTACTTATTTTTTTTTTCTTATTTGTAACAACAAAAAAAATACTCGTATATGTTGTATGTATGTATCAGGAAGTAATACACATGATTTTAGTATGTGCATCTTCCATTAAGGCAAAGTATAATAATAATAATAATGCAAAGAAAAAAAAGACAGTTGTATTATCGTTGTTAAAGGCTATATATATATGCATATAGAAAAAAAACTGAATATTACAAGATATTAGATCGGAAATTAGTTATGAGTATATACAATATTTTTGTGCCACAAAAATACGTATATACATATACTCGTATATTTATGAAACTCTACATGTACATGCATATCCATAAATCCTCATTCTATAAATATCAATATGTATGGTTTATATATTTTCCAAAGGCGCTATATGTAATATTTGTAAGTGAAAAATTTAATATGAATTTAGAATTTTAATATTCTTGTAATGTATGAAAAAGCAAAAAGAAAAAAATTATATATGTAATACATATATATTTTTATTTTTTTTTTGATTCTTTGAATTTCATTTTATAATGCGGTTCTTTTATATGTATATTACGTACATATATGATATACATACGAGAATATTTTAATCAAAATACGCAATCCGTAATTCAAAATAGTATTGTGCGGTTTCATTTAATTTCGATTCACTTCTACGATTATAATATGTTTGATATATAATGTATGTACTACCATAGACAACATAAAGCATATTTTATGTTATCTCTAGTACAGTACTACTATTCATCATTTTTCGAATTCTAAATACATACAAAATATGTGTATGTATTTGTATATTTAAATAAAATATTACATTTTTTTTTTTTTTTTTAATTTTAAATCTGAACATTTTAAATAATAAAATTAACGAAATCACTTAACATAAAATTATGTATTTAATTAAATATCAACAATACCAAAATAGTATTCAATTTATCAATGAATCAATTAAAATCAATTTAGAAATATTTAAAATATCTTAAAAGATGAAAGAAAAATCTCAATCAATTAAATGAAATAATTTTCTTATCTTTATACTATGTACAAAGTATTTACATTCAAGCATATACTTACACATTAATATATGTACTACATTTTCATGCAAAAAGATTTTTCATAAAATAATCGATTAAATTAAAACAAAAATGAAAAATATTTCATTCTTTTTTTAAAAAGAAAAACCTTTAATCTACATAAATTTATTTAATTTTCTTTATAAACTGAAAAATATATGAGTATATACGACATCATTTATATGTATGTATATCTTCATTCCGTACAACAATTAAAAGAGCAAGTTTTTTTTTTTTTGCACAATTAGAAGTTTACAAATAAATGTAAATAAGAAAAATCATTGAGATATTGTTTCGTTAAATTGATTTATAAAATTAACATTTAAATTGATTTTCAATTGATTAAGAATTGATAAAAATTTAGATGACATAATACAAATATAGTAAAATCATAGTGCACAAAAATACACCTATTGATGACTCTACTGTAATTTATTGTGTTTTCATTTTTCGGAACTATATATTTGATTACATTTCCCATATCATTTTTCACTATCTTACATAGTTTTTAATAAGAATATTCTTTAGTTTAATTAGAAAACATATATTGTCTTATCATTACATCGATAATTTTGATAAAATAAATTCAAAAACAGCATTTTACTAGAAATCATCTCAAGTATAAATAAGAGCCAATCAAAATCAAATCAATCATTTAGATTAGTTCAATTAAATTACATAAATATAAATAATTCTGTAAAAACATAATATTAATTATTTTCAAATTTTTATTTTAATTGAAAAAACAAATTGTAAGATTTATTACTATCGATTATTGCATTGAAATAATATTTAATTTAATAAATTTTTTACATTTTTCTTATTTTATGTTGTAATTTGAACTATTTAAAAATCAATTCACATCAAAATTTATTAATTTACAATTTTAATAAAAATTAAAAATTAAACTTCATTGTGAAACTAAAAAATAAAATTCTCTTTGTTATTTAAAATTTATGTTTTGTACAGACAAAAATGAAATTCGTTTAGATGTTCTTAGGATTCTTATGTTTGAGTGCAATTGTTTTGGCAGCACCAGTAGATCAAGATTATGTAACAGTATCAGATGAAGAATGGGAAAATTTCAAGGTAAAATAAAAATTTAGGAACTTTATCAATTAATTCTTACTATTTTGTTTTTTTCCCTAATTTCATTTTAGAAAGAATATGGAAAAAACTATGCTACTAAAGAAGAAGAAGCTGAACGTCGTGCTAACTACGCAAAAAATATGAAAGAAAACGTTGAAGATTTCAAAAAATTTCCAGATAATCCTATGATTAAACAATTTCTTGATTTTAATGATAATGAAATGAAGGATCTTTTGTTGCGAGCAATTGCACAAACAAAAGTACAAGCAAGAGCAATGCTGCAGCAGAGCTAGAAGCAGAGAAACAAATCTAATTCCGCAAACTTGTATGTATGCAGTTCGTTTGATAATTGTTATAATTTTTTTCTTTTGAAAATAAATTAATTTAAAAAAAATGTTATAATTTGACAAAAAAAACAATCATTTGCATATCGTGTTATAAATCTAGTCTTCAATTTTGTGTAGTTTACTTTCTTACACAAAAAGATCTTTTTAAAATATTAGCTCCATATGACGCGTAAATTAATTTAAAAATTCTAATAAAATTTCAATCCAAAATGCTGCATAATTACTTCTTCTAACTATACTAAGAAATACGAGTATGTATGTATATAACAAAGAAGTTGAATTTATTTACTTAGAACCGAGCCGAGTACCTACATGAAATTCAATAAAAAAAAAACATTTCATACAATAGAAGGTATAAATAATAAATGTGGTGTGATAAAGTATTTAATGTATTCATTTGCCTATAAGTATCGATGAAACTGATGCAGGTTTAAATAGGAAACACTTGCATTTAACTTTATGTCAAATTTCCTTAATCATTCAGACGTTCGTAATACAATTGAAGATAACTCATGTTTTTCTTTTCATTTTATATTTCTTTCTCTTTATTTGTTTTCTTTCAAACGTATAGAAAGTATAGTAAATCCAACTGAATACTAAACTTAGCGACTAAACTTTACAAATAAAATTGTTTGCCGTTCATCGAAAGAAAATACATACTTATGTGTATATAGGAAAAATTGAAAATATGTATACCTGAAAGTACGAATACAGCTGTGTGTAACCAAATAGAAGCGATTATCTAGAAGAGTATATATTTTTTGGTTTTTCCATTTAAAAAGTAGAAAGATTTTTTTGAATTTTTTACTTGTAAAGTCAAGTCACAAACATTTACTTACTCTTACTTTTAAATCGAAATAATTAAAAATCTCGAGAACCTTTCAAAAAGTATTCTTCTACTTTTTATGTAGGAAAAATGTATAATTTTTTCAATGAAAAAATTTTGACAGCACATGGCTGTATATACAAAAATTTATGTTAATATAAGATACATAATAATGTTACAGATAAATTTTATACAAGCACATATATCGTATACATATATCCATACAAACATACATTCATAAAAATGAAATATACACAACAAACATAATACTGAAACATTTTTTTATCAACTCAAATAAATGTTCTGTTCTTCTCTACACAAAAAAATTTTGTTTTTCATCCTAACTAGTATATACTGCACTATTACTGTCATCGATTCTTGTTAGTTTATTGCATTTTAATGATCACTTTCGTGCGGTAACATAAACGTTAGTTTAAAAATACATACTAATACACAAACAATTTTGTTGTCGAAAGATAAGAATATTACCATTTAAAGGAAAATAAAGTATATGATATTATATGGTACTTGTACATGTATGCATGTTCCATAACATAATGTACATATACATACATTCTTAATTCTTATATGTAGTCAAAATGGTGTAATATAGTTACATCGTTACGTGTGCAATTCATTTTATACATGTTTGCATGAAGAAATGAAGGAAAAATGTACATACATACATATATCTCTTATCTTTTAAGAAAAAAATTTTTCGCTATTCAAAAAAAAAACATAATAGTTGCTAACAAGTTAGTGAAAGGAAATATTTTTTCAACATTTTTTGTAAAAAGAAAAACAATCTGACTTTTATGTGTATAAGTACTTCAAAGTTATATTACATTAATGATTGTCAAATACAAAAGGATACAATAAAATATAAATGTAGTAAAAAGTTGTATATTATTATTATATAAATTCTAATAGTTTTGTCTGTATTTGTATTCGAAATTGATTATTATAAAATTGAAATGCTCTTTTTCTTACTTTATCAAATCATTTTGTATTATAAAATGATTATACATACGTATTTATATATACAAGAGAAAAAGAAAATTCTAATCAAACGATCTGTATTTCAGATTTTAAAGAAAATCACAAAAACTTTTTTTTTTTTGAAAAAAATAAAAAATAAAATATGTCTACTATTGCACAACAAATGATTTGATAGATATGAACAAATAAACATACACGCACATACCGACATACGTATGTATATTACGTGTATATGTAGATATGAAATAAAATGTCACGTCTTTTCTAAATTTAATTTTTAATAATAAAAGGAGATAAACTATTTTTGTAGAGGTAGGTAGTTATGTCATGTATATAGCATGTATGTATGTATGTACATAAAATTATCCTGATCCTGATGATATGACAACATTCCTTTTATATGTTCATTTTCATTTTATTAAGTCATTCAATTGGTCTATCAAAATACCATTTCAAGAAGTTATTGCACATCAGAAGAAAGAACAATTGTTCTCATATACATATAGTATATTCTTATATAATGTATCTTATGTTGACATACTTACATTACATACATACAAAGCATTATTACGTAGGTATACGTTCTATTGATAATAAAAAAAAATTTTTTTTCTTCTGAATTGAGAACAATTCTACTCGTATAATGTTCTTCGAATTATTTTCATTTTTTTTCGTATTTATTTTTTCTTTAATAGATATTTGTACGTGAAAACATTTACTCAAAATGAAAATAAGAACTCACACACATACAAACTTGTGTTATATGTATATGGTATATGTTTACAGATTGGAAAAAAAGAATAAATAAAGAACAATTGAATGATTTCATGAAACTAATGAAAAAAATTTTTTTTTTACTTAAATATACTTAGGTATGTGGTACCAGTGGTACATACATACCTAATACATATAAAACGTTTTGTGTAAACGCAGTGTTATATATTCGATATGCGGTCTATTTGATATCCTGGCTATCAGATGCTCGATATCCGGCATCAATATTCTAGTGCATATACCTTTACATTACATGTACGTACATATATGTGCACATTCGTATGTACATAAAAAATGATAGAAAATACTTACCTTCTTATACCTTTTTGAATTGCCCGTTTGCTTGATGCGCTATAAGATGGAAATCTATAATACAATACAAATACCACTATTATCATATTATGTACAATTATAGTTCACAAATTCTGCTGATACTCTTTACTTATTATAAGATTGCTTGCTATACAGCTAAAGCTATAGATAAGTGTATTTCAGTAGAAATAAAATTTATTTTTGCGGTGAACCAAATACACTGCAGTCTGAATCTGAAATTTTTAGAGCAAAGTGTGTAACATTGATTCAACAAAATGAAAAAAAAAAAAAACAATTTAAAGACAAAATGAATGCAATAAAAAATATATTATGTATATTATATCCTTAAATTCTTTGGATCTATTTAAAAATAAGTATGTAGGACAATCAACAATAACGAAAATGAGAATAAATCAATAAGAAAAATACAAAAAAATTTCGGAAAATTAAAATGATAAAAACACAAAAAAAAAATAAAACAAATAAAAAATACCACACATTAATACATATCAGAAAAAAAAAGTAAAAGGATTTATTTAATTTCAAGAATTTTCTTGTTATTATTGAACATACTGATAAACAAAAGTACACGTCATAAAATGTAGGTACAACAATGTATACGTATATATATACATTTTATGTTTATAGAAAGCACGTTCAATCAAGCAATTTATCGTATGCAAAAATAAAAATAAAATTTTCAAAAGTTCTAAAACAATTTGTTTATAAAGTTTTTGAAATAGAATGACTCAATTTAGATTTATATATACAATCGAATGCATACAAAACGTACGCAATTATATAATATACATACATATGAACAAATTGATTGTATTGCCTTTGTCCATAATTTGGTTATAATAAATAAATATTTTTACATTTATACGTACATATCTGTATACAATGTATGCATGGATGTTCTTAGGATTCTTATGCTTGAGTACAATAATTGTGTTAGCAGCTCCAGTAGATCAAGATGATGTAACAGTATCAAATGAAGAATGGGAAAATTTCAAAGTAAAATAAAAACTGAGGAACTTTGTTCATAAATTCTTATTATTATCGTTTTTTATGGAAAAAACTATGCTACTAAAAAAGAAGAAACTATACGTCGTGCTATCTACTATAGAAGATTGATTTTTTTCAAGTCAATAATATATGAGCATATGTATATGTTATGCTGGCACTTCTATATTTCACACATCATGTGTACTAATTTTTAAATTTTTATTTTAAAACTTCGAATAATTCCTGTGTAAGCTCAATCGGGAAATCAGCCACTGATTTATCATCATTTGCTATCTCACATTGTTTTTAATTAGAATATTATGATTTAATTAGAACACGTGTTGTCTTATCGCATCTAACAAAATTATTGGTAAAATAAATTTAAAAAAAATATTTTACTAGAAATCATCTGAAGTATAAATAAAAGTAGCCCAAAATGAAAACAATCATTCAGTCCATTTTAATTAAACTAAAAAGTGTAAAAACTTAATTCGAAAAATTTTCAACTTTTTATTTTTTGATTTCAAAAAAAAAATTGTAAGATTTCTTATTTTTAAGCTGAAATAATATCTGCGTTTTAAGAATTTGTTTTATATTTTCATAATTTTTATAATTTGAATTTATATTAAATTTATTAAGTTACAATTAAATAAAAATTAAAAGAGAAAATTCATTGAAAAACTAAAAAAATAACTTCTCTTTATTATTTAAAATTTACGTTTTGTACAGATAAAAATGAAATTCATTTGGATGTTCTTAGGATTCTTATGCTTGAGTGCAATTGTTTTGGCAGCTCCAGTAGATCAAGATGATGTAACAGTATCAGATGAAGAATGGGAAAATTTCAAGGTAAAATAAAAATTTAGGAACTTTATCAATTAATTCTTAGTATTATTTTTTTTCCCCTAATTCATTTTAGAAAGAATATGGAAAAAACTATGCTACTAAAGAAGAAGAAGCTGAACGTCGTGCTAACTACGCAAAAAATATGAAAGAAAACGTTGAAGATTTCAAAAAATTTCCAGAATTAAATAATCCTATGATTAAACAATTTCTTGATTTTAATGATAATGAAATGAAGGATCTTTTGTTGCGAGTAATTGTAGAAGCAAAAGTACAAGCAAGAGCAATGCTGCAGCAGAGCTAGAAGCAGAGAAACAAATCTAATTCCGAAAACTTGTATGTATGCAGTTCGTTTGATAATTGTTATAATTTTTTTCTTTTGAAAATAAATTAATTTAAAAAAATTATAATTTGACAAAAAAAACAATTATTTGTATATCGTGTTATAAATTATTAGTCATCAATTTTGTGTACTTTACTCTCTTACATAATACAAAAAGATGTTTTGTAAATATTAGCTCGACATGATATATAATCTAATTAAAAAATCCTGATAAAATTTCAATCCGAAATGCTCTATAATGGACTATTTCTAACTACTTAAATACTTCATCAGTTCATAACTGATTTCGGTTACTAAGAAATACGAGTATATAACAAAGAAGTCGAATTTATTTACTTAGAACCGAGTATATGAAATTAAATAAAAAAAAAACATTTCACACAATAGAAAGTAAATAAAAAAAATAATGTAGTATGAGAAAGTATTTTAATGTACGAGTATTCATTTGCTTATACGTATCAATGATAGGATAGGAAAAATCAGAGTATCATTTTTCAAACAGAAATATTGTCCACTACCCCAGATTCGACAAAAACAATGACCAAAGTTTGAAGATATAGTCGGTAGCTTAATTTTATTATAGTATAACCCTTTAAAGATGAGCATGAAAAAAAATATAAAATTCAGAATTCAAATAATTTTCTTCCATTCATTTCATCAAAATTTTCAAATTCAAAAAAAATATATTTGATTACAAACACGCGCTATACAAATTATAAAATAAAAACAAAACAAAAAACACATAAATAATCTGATTTTTTCCTTTGAAGAAAAAATGTTTTTCTACATTTAATTTGCAAACTTAACAACAAGATTTAAATTTTATCTGATACTGAAACTATTATGAACATGTGGATACATACTTGTAATAAATTTTATGCTTTTATGTAAGTACCTAAACACATACCAATGTTAGATCCAAAACCTCAAAAATAAAATTTTTAGATTATTTTTTCTGATACTTTTTTTTATTTGCAGTAATTTTTTTCCCATATTCTATTTTTTTTTTTTTTGTTTTAACGCTTTCGGCTAAAATATCATTATTTTGAAGATTGACTTGTTTTGATATCGTTTTTTTTACTCAAAAAAAAAATATATATATACATATATATATATATTGATTATATATAAGACATTATACAAACCCTTTTTGTATGTAGACAAAAATTATAATCATACGTGGAATAAACAACCTACAGACAAGTGTGCATAATACATGTTAAAGAGAAAATACGTAATCCTGTTTGCTTATTTGAAGAATGGTTTTTTGTTTTTCAACTTGAATGTTTAATCCAAAGGACTTTTTATGTAATGTATGCAATATCGAGAATAAATCAGATAACATCATAAAATAGGAATTGTGATATTATATACATTATATATTTTTTTGTAACAATGTTGTTATTTTCTTATTGTTCTAATCCTTTTGTAAAATTTTGTTGCTTTTCCTCTTCCATTTTTATCATTATTATTGCCATTCGATGTACATTCGACGACTAAATCATCGTATATACATACTCGTATGTTGTCCTACCAAAAAAATAATAAATGAAAAAATCCCAAAAAAATAAAAATCAAAAAATAAAATGATAGAAAAATCCATTCATGAATTTGTTGAAAAAAATATGTTCAGATAAAAAATAAAATTCACTTTCAGTTAAATGTTGTAATGATTATCTATCCATCCACAACATACAACAAATAAAGATACATATACTTATTAATATAAAGAGGAATAGACATACACATTGAGGGTATTCGTTTCAAATCTCTTAAGTCTCCGAATCCCCGTAACTGTAGCGTAATTAGTCGTATTTTTACAAAACTCCAAAACTTTTTCTTTTGTTTTGAAAATTACGAGATCTGCGTAAATGAACGAGACTTTTTAGTCTCGTATATCAACCTCGCAAATAAATTTTGTGCAAACTAAAGTTTGATAAGTTATTATTTTCACCAACTGAAATTTGAAAATGAAGTTTGTGGTTATATTTTGAGGAGATTGTTAAATTTGTGTAATAAAATAAGAGTTTGTGGAAAGCTGAGTAACAATATTACGATTAGCATTTCCATGTCATTTTATATTATGGTGTCGTAAAATTACGTGTTGTGTATGTTTGCGAATTGAAATGAATACTCTAATCATTTTACAATCTATACGAAGAATATGATACATTCGAATGCTTTTTTTTGTATCGTTATTCTTGTTTGCTATTTATTTGCTGATAAACTATTATTATCAAATATGTTATCTTTTACGGATATTAGACATCATTTTATATGATAAACATAAAAATGAGACAAACAATTTTGTAATGAAAACAATAATAAAAAAATAAAATAAAAAATAAAATTATTATTTTATAGATTTTTTTTTATTTCTGCTAACAGTAAGAAACATGTGAATCCAATAAAAAAAATTTTTTTTTTACATAATTATGTGCATTACATATAGTCTCATATGCGACAATGTAGACGAATCGTCGAATAGTAAAAACAAAAATTAAGTATAAAAATTTTATTCTATGCCTAATTGAATTTGTTTAATTTTTCTTATAAACATTTCAATAATTTTATTTTATTTAAAAAGTAGAACATGTATATTGCAATTTCATTCACAATACATACACATCATTTGAAGAATTTAAAAATTGTTTAATATAAAAAAAATACCAGCTAATTAATTAATTGAATCTCTTGAATATTAATTATTAGCCACACATGTAGAAATTTGTGTATAGATCCAAATCATGGAACAGATTAATGTATGCTGATAATTATCACGCGCATATGTACTTTTGGTTACCGTACATATTTATTATAAAATGAAAAATTTTGTCACTATATACAGATTATAATAGTTACAGAAATACATAAAAATTTAATATCTCAATAATATAAAAAAATCTGGTCCTACACATACACAATACCTATTACATGGTCACAAAAGAATTCCATATGTCACGTAACATAATTTCTGTCTGCACTATACGTATATACATTTGATTATTTTTACTATCATCTTTAGCTATCTCATATAGTTTTTAATTACAATATTTTAATTTAATTAGAACACGTGTTGTCTTATCGCATCTAACAAAATTATTGGTAAAATAAATTTAAAAAAAATATTTTACTAGAAATCATCTGAAGTATAAATAAGAGTAGACAAAAATCAAAACAGTCATTCAGTCCACTTTAATTAAACTAAAAAGTGTAAAAACTTAATTCGAAAAATTTTCAACTTTTTATTTTGATTTCAAAAAAAAATTGTAAGATTTCTTATTTTTAAGTTGAAATAATATCTGTGTTTTAAGAATTTGTTTTATATTTTTCATAATTTTTATAATTTGAATTTATATTAAATTTATTAATTTACAATTAAATAAAAATTAAAAGAGAAAATTCATTGGAAAACTAAAAAATAACTTCTCTTTATTATTTAAAATTTATATTTTGTACAGACAAAAATGAAATTCATTTGGATGTTCTTAGGATTCTTATGTTTGAGTGCAATTGTTTTGGCAGCTCCAGCAGATCAAGATGATGTAACAGAATCAGATGAAGAATGGGAAAATTTGAAGGTAAAATAAAAACTAAGGAAGTTTGTCAATTAATTCTTGTTATTATTTGTTTCCCCTAATTTCATTTTAGAAAGAATACGGTAAATTTGCTACTAAAGCAGAAGAAGCTATACGCCAACTACGCAAAAAATATGAAAGAAGACGGTGAAGTTTTCAAAGAAATACCAGAATTAAATGATCCTAAATTCAAACAATATCTTGATTTAGACGAAAATGAACTTAAGAGTCTTAATGTCGAAGAATTAGCAAAAGAATTAGCAGAAAAAGTAGTAACAAATATAGCAAAAGAGATAGCAGCAGAATTAGAAGCAGAAGATAAGAAAAATAACTAATTTCAAAAATTTGTATGCAGTTTAATTGATAATTTTTTTTTTGTAAATAAAATAATTAAATAAAATGTTATAGTTTGCAAAAAAAACAGGAATTTTTTGTATCATATTTTAAAAGTATAAATTTCTAAAAAAGGTTTTTTACTTAATGATTAATTATTATAATTTTTTTTTATCATCCTGAAGGATTTAGAATTATTCATAGTTTTTTACTTTGAAATGTGTTCGTATTTGAAATGCTCTTTTGAATGAAAAAATTAAATAAATATTACTTAGCAAATATCGCTCAGCTTAAATTCAAAATAACATCGGATCACTTTATAAAATAGTTCAGTCTAATTTCCTTTATGTAATTGAGTTTGTATCTCTGGTAAAAATTCTGTAGTTTGCAACCCACAAAAACTGTAAGCGTGTACATGATAGAAAATAAGTAGTTAAAGGAAACCATTTCAATAATTAGACCATATTCAGATATCAAAAGTAAAAAATGAGAGTACATGCGACCCGTGATTTAAGAGCAAGAGGGATTGCAATTCATCTGAGTAATAACTAATAAGTATTGATGAGCCTGAAAATGAGACGTTTAAAGTTATAAAAATTATGACATGTAGTCCCGTACTAATAACAGTCTTCTAAAGTCTTTATTAAAAAAAAAATTGACTTTTAGCAAAAAAGTGTACCAATAACAATTTTAGCAAAGACTTTTTAGTTAATGCAGACTTTAGTGTTAGCTTCTAAAAAGCCATTTTTGAAGTCTTTATTGTAAATTTATTATTAAATTTATTGTCAATTTTAAAGCGCATACTATGATTGAAATACATCAACTATGTTTTAAAATAATGTTCATGAAAACCATCCCATCCTTAACAGTACCAACGAAATAAAAGAATACAAGTACACACCCCTCCTTTGTAGAGCACAATCTTTAGCACAAAAATATAAAATTCCATTTAAAAAGAAAATAATTAAATATCATCTACCCTCAAACCCTCCCTGGCTAACTCCAAATATTACCATAGACAATGAAATAGTAAAACTGAAAAAACAAGAAACAAGCCCCCAAATTTATCAACAACAATACATAGAGAAATTAAATACTACATACAGAAAATACACAAAAATTTTTACAGACGGATCAGTACAAAACGAAAAATCAGGCTGTGCCTTCATAATAGACAAAATTAATAAAAACTATAGACTAAATAACTACACTAACATTCACACCACAGAACTGTATGCTATACTAAACGCAATAGTCGAAACCAAAAATCACCCAAATAACAAATTCTTAATCTGTACCGACTCACTAAGCTCCATTCAATCCCTTGTCTCATTATATCCCGAAAACCCAATAGCCCAAGTTATAAAAGACGAAATATTCACAAACCATAAAAACTATACTTTCATGTGGATACCTAGTCACATTGGCATCAAAGGAAACGAAGAGGCCGATCGACTAGCAAAAGAAGCACTAAATCTTAATATAAACCCAAATAATGAAATAAATATAAAAGATTTAAAAAAATTAACAAAAATAAACATCCATAAAAATTGGAACGAAAAATGGAAAAACACACAAAATAACAACAAACTTAGACAAATAAAAGATGACACTACACCTTGGTCCAATATAAACACACTACCACGAAAAACTGCAACCTTTCTCACAAGACTAAGAACAGGACATACAAATCTCACACATAAATACCTCATAGACAAATCACAACCACCCAAATGCAAATGCAATAACCCATTAACCATTAAACATCTAATGGAAGAATGCAACTACCTCACATTCCACAGAAATAAATTAAATATAAATGGATTGAAAGATCTTGCAAGCGAAGAAAAAGAAACACTTTCAAATATAATCAATTTCTTTAAACAAATAAAACTATATAATAAAATTTAGATTAAAATACATAACAACAAAACAACAATAATAATAATAATAATAATAATAATAATGATAACAATTGTTAATAATAAGAATAATAACATTAACCTTTTTTAATTAAATCAAATTCATAAATATATGTAAAAGATAGTATAAGCCTTAAATAACCTAATTTTAAGAGTTGAAAGGCCTACCTTTAATAATAATAATAATAATAATAATAATGTTCAAATTAATAGTGTTATTATTAGAGAAATTTAAAGCTATGTAACTTTAAATTAAGTTAACTTAATGCCATAATAGAATGTTATTAGTACGGGCTTATGTGTTTTGAACAGTAATATCCTATCCAATTTAAATACGAAAAAATTATTTATGATTTATTGTCTTGAAATTTGACCAAAATGCCAGTCAGTGTTGTCGCTCAACAAATGCAAGAACCAGAAGAGTAATTCAATTCATTTTTCGTAAATTTTCTCATTTTTAATATTATCTATTTATTCCCTTTTATATTCCTTTTCCTTCTGAAAGCAAATTTAATTTTATGTCTTCGACAAACAGAGGTTGAAATTAAGTATATTTCATTTTAATTTCGAGTAGATATTACGAAGGTGACGCACAGCGATTTTGTCAGTTTGTCTAATTTATTTAATTTAACTAATTTTAATTTAATTTATCTGAACATAGCCTACTTCTTCTATTAAATTTAACTGTCAATTATATTCAATTATTTCTTAATGAAAATTTCAAAAAAAAAAACATTTTTTTGGTTTACAATTTGTTGGTAGATGTTTCTGCTCTACGTAAAGAGCGAAGCATGAGTAGATTTCGAGCGATTATTACGTATTTTTCATGTAATTTCGCTGAATAGATTTCGGCCCAAATCCGTCGTTTTTTCCGGATTTCTAGGCTGAAATTAGCAAAGTACTTAATTTCAACCTCTGTGTGTCTACAATATTAAACTATTTTGTTTTCATGCTGATTTATGTCGAATATAATTTTTATTTAATATTCGGTTATACAATAAGTGCATATACATAATGTGTACTCGTATGTATTATAAAAAATATAACGAAGTCCTTGAATGTAGGAGTATTGTGTGTAAAATACAGCAAAAATGTAAAAAATATAGTAGGTATGTAAATATAGTGCACATTTCAGCATACATGCATATGATTATATGGTCGTCGTCTTATGTAAAACAAATTCATATTTTCTAATGCACATTTACATATTTCGTATTTTAATAAAAGCAGAATCAGAAAATTTCTTTGTTATATGGGATGTAAAAAACGTATTCTAAGGATTTCTTTGTTACATTTTATACATAACCAATTACAAATATGTATATATTTTGTATATATATTTTATTGCTATATGAAATTGTTTTCATGTTTATTCAATTTTCTCTTAGTGTATATACTCGTGTGTGGTATATGTGTTAAACAATTTTAAACTTTTATTTTAATTTTGGCTTTTTAAATTTTTTTTTTTTTTATCATCCAGTTCTATCATACAGTAATCCAGACATTTTATCACACATTACGTATATGATGCAAATCATGGAACAAATTAATGTATGCTGATAATTATCACGCGCATATGTACTTTTGGTTACCGTACATATTTATTATAGAATGAAAAATTTTGTCACTGTATACAGATTATAATAATTATAGAAATTAATATAAATTTATTATCACAGATAATATAAAAAAAAACTTGTCCTACACATACACAATACCTATTACATGGTCACAAAAGAATTCCATATGTCACGTAACATAATCTCTGTCTATACTATACGTATATATACGTACATTTGATTATTTTTACTATCATCTTTAGCTATCTCATATAGTTTTTAATTACAATATTCTAATTTAATTAGAACACGTGTTGTCTTATCGCATCTAATAAAATTTTTGGTATAATAGATTCAAAAAAAAATATTTTACAAGAAATCATCTAAAGTATAAATAAAGAGTCAAACAAAATAAAATCAATCATTCAGTTCAGTTTAATTAAACTAACAACTGTAAAAACTTAAATCGAAAAATTTTCAACTTTTTATTTTGATTTCAAAAAAAAATTGTAAGATTTCTTATTTTTAAGTTGAAATAATATCTGTGTTTTAAGAATTTGTTTTATATTTTTCATAATTTTTATAATTTGAATTTATATTAAATTTATTAATTTACAATTAAATAAAAATTAAAAGAGAAAATTCATTGTAAAACTAAAAAACTTACTTCTCTTTATTATTTAAAATTTATATTTTGTACAGACAAAAATGAAATTCGTTTGGATGTTCTTAGGATTCTTATGCTTGAGTGCAATTGTTTTGGCAGCACCAGTAGATCAAGATGATATAACAGTATCAGATGAAGAATGGGAAAATTTCAAGGTAAAATAAAAACTGAGGAACTTTGTTCATAAATTCTTATTATTATTTGTTTTCCCTAATTTCATTTTAGAAAGAATACGGTAAAAACTATTCTACTAAAGAAGAAGAAGCTATACGTCGTGCCAACTACGCAAAAAATATGAAAGAAAACTCTGGAGGTTTTCAAGAAGTACCAGAATTAAATGATCCTAAGATTAAAAAACATCTTGATTTAGATGCTGAAGAATTTAAGAAAATTGCAATTCACGTAATGTTTGAAAAAGCAGCAGCAAAAGCAATTGAAAAAATGAAAGAATCATTTTCATTTTCATTTTGATAATTGTTTGTTAGTTGTTAATAAAATTAAGTATACAATATAAAATGTTAGATATATTTTTTTGTGTTTGTGTTAAATTTTTTAAAATAATAATTTTTCATCAATGATTTCTCAATTAATGGTCGATTATGATTTCTTTAATTTTCAATTTTGATGACGGAGTTATTAATTGCTTTTTTTTATGTGAGATTTGATATTTTTCCATTACAATACTACTATCAAACATTGTATGACTATTTTGTATATGTAATGTTTGCTTATATGTATGTACTTCCATCCTCTTCATATACATATGTACAATTTTATATCTCATACAGGATACAGGCACTCTATTGTATCTTTGTGTACAGGATATGCATTCTAATTAGTTAGATCCGATTTTAAATTTGATTAATTTCCTTTTACTATTATAATTTTTATCCATTATTTCAATTTATAATTTATTTATTTTAATAATTTTGCTTTGTTTAATAATAATATTTGAGCATATATTATGCACATATATAGATAATAATATACCATTGGAATATATGTATGTACACACGCATATATGATACACTTTCATATAGTTTCGATGATTATTACATATGTAGTTTTAAATATAAATTTAAATTTAAATTCGAAATGCATTAAATTATATAACAATCGACCGAAATTGAAATTTAATATTTAATATTATAATATTTTTCAGTTTTTTTTAATCAAATTTTCAATTTCTGATATTAAATTAAATTGTGAATGCATACATAATTTATGTATGTAAACTCTAAAAAAAAATATTTATGTTAGTGTTCAGTATCACATGTAAACGCATATATGTATACATGAATTTGTATATAATTTTCAATCCCTTTTTTTGAAAACAGAAAAAAAAAATTAATTTTCTGTATGCTTTTCCAATAATATTAAAACTCAAATCAATAAAATGGCGAAAAAAAACTACAAAAAAATAAAAAAAAAGTATAAA
Organism: Villa cingulata; assembly: GCA_951394055.1. Taxonomy (NCBI): domain Eukaryota; kingdom Metazoa; phylum Arthropoda; class Insecta; order Diptera; family Bombyliidae; genus Villa; species Villa cingulata. Next base: position 11,904,961 of record OX596018.1, on the reverse strand, counting down.
GTTGCTGCCTTTATTTGAAAAAGAAAGCACAGGAAAAGGAAAAAAATGCTTAATTTTCTATGCATTTAAGTATATGTATATGTGTACACAAAATCCCACAAAAAGATGTACAAAAATATGTACGAGTATTTCAATATATTGAAAACAAAAAAAATCATTTTTTTTTTATACACACATGTATTTTTCTTTCTTAGTTTGCAGATTTTCTTATGCTCATAATGTTTATTAAAATTTCAAAACAAAAATGAATAAAAAATGTACACATTCATAATATGTATTTGAACAAAAAAAAAAAAAAAAAATAACTTTTATTAGATTTTAATATGAATGAAATCATATATCGAAAAACTTACATGTGAAAATCTGCTTATATACCAATAAATTTTTGTATAGTATATTATAGTACAGCCAATAATATATTCATTTCTGTGTTGTAGATAGTGTAGTAACACATGTACGTATATGTAGTAGTAGTACGTATTGGTATAGCCTCAAATTTTCATTTTCATTTCAGTTTTGAAAAAATTTTTCTTCGAAATCTTTCTATTTTTTTTTTGTTTTTTTCATATACGCACACATTATAAAGATAAAATGCAATAAATGTATGGAAATTTTGCTATATTTAATGCTTGTTTAACGTAATATCTTTACTAGTTTTTATAATCAATTTTCAATACTCATTGTATATAATATACACTATGTAATATTTGGTAATATCCATACATAGATACAGTATTCAGTAACACAGACTTCAAACTCATGTCAATTTTTTTCTAATCTATTCACTTCTTTTTCTTTTTTCCAAGCTTTACAGACAGGCCACCAGGCCACGATGAACCATAGTTTTTCATACAATCCGCCGCCATGCCACTCTATCCAGAACCAGAACCTTGTAGTTTATAACCCCCATCACTCTCAAGTCTTCTTTTACAGCATTCCTTCATCTTTTTTTTATACCCTTCCGTGGTGCAATTCGATCCAATCACCTTACTGATAAAGGCACTATTAACAGCTCTGTTATCAGGCATTTTAATTGAGTGAACTGGTACCATTTTATATCCTTTCAGCTTTTATGAACTTTATGACCGTTTTTCCTATTTATTAAATTTTTAATTTCATAATTATAAAAAAATCTATAACTGCCTTCATTGTTTATTTTAGGTTTAGTTTTCAGATATCAAATTTATTCATTTAAACTTTCTAATTTTAATTTTATACACTTAGGGTGGTATTCACCAACATGGATATATCCGTCGGATATATTTTAGCCGGATACAATTTCAGCTTATTCATCAACCTACTTAGATAAAATTTGTTTTCAAACTTCGTTTTCGGGTCGAACATGTGTGTCAAACATATCAGATGATTGTATTTTTATATTACAAAATGAAAAAAAGGTTCTGTGATGTGATAATTATATGCAAAGATGATAATACAGTACAACTACGTTATCTTTATTTGTGCTGTTGCTGTTAATAACAAGGTTATGTTCGAACGATATTTATAATACCACTCCGAGGTTGTCTTAAAAATATCCGAGTAGTATTTTATCCAGGTTGATGAATACACTTTATCTTAGATAAAAGATAATCTATGTTGGTGAATACCAACCTTAATGATTTCATAAATATTCAGTTTAGATTTATTTAAGAAAATTATAAGTAATTTCAAAACTTAATTATTATAATTTTACAATTCAAATAGCTATAATTATAGATCATTATATAAGACAATTTTTTAATCTTGAAAACCTTGAGAGAAAAATTTATCTGAAATTCTTTAAAAATGAAAAAAAAAAAAACTGAAACAAATTTCAATTAAACTTTTTTCATAAATAAAATTTTGAAGAAAATTGAAGAATATAGATTGAACACTTATGTATTATACAGTAACATTATTTATAGTCGTTTTTTTAATTTTCAAGACCACAAATATTTTCATATTTATAACGACAAATAGAAATCAATTGAAAAAAAAATAAATTTGATTTATTCAAAATCTTTACCAAGAAGAAAAATAAGAAGTATAAAATTTACACATTTTACATATTATTTGCGTACATTACATTGTATATATAGGATTTACAAATCAAACGAACGTCCATCATATTATTTTATAGGATAAATTTTCTTTTTTATTTTTCATAACATTTTAATTATTTATTAAATATTTTCATATATATTCGTATGAGTGTATGTGTGTATAATTACTGTAATGTAATAAACAAGAATATAGTAGTGTATATATCAATTTTCAATTTTCACCTTATTTTTCTAATCTTGGCAAAAGTTCTAAGTTTAATGAGAAAACTTTTTTAATTCATAATTTAAAATAAAACCAAAAATAAAAAGTAAAAAATAATAAATACATAAAATTCATTCTCATTTTAATTTATGATAAATTTTCTAGAACTCAAAAATAAATGAAAAAAAAAAAACCAATAAGAGATTCAAGAAAATGTATACAATAAGCAACAAAGTAGCGAATACAGTTGTGTATTATAATAGTACTTCACAGTACGAGTATATATGTATGTACATAGGTACATAATAAAACATAGACTTCAAACCAACTTCAAACATAATTCCATGGTTTTTGTAAATTTGTATAATAATTAATTTTCGTGGTCATCATCATTATGAATTTTCAAATTTTCATTATAAATTTTACTTTACAATTAATATAATACTACACTTTTGTAGTACGTATACACATAAAGTTTACATTATTACAGTACACGATACAATAACGGTTGTTATATGTAAGTAGTATAGATGTGATTATGAATACAAGGTAAAATGTACAAGTAGGAGTTATGTACTTACATAATAATAACCGTTGTGACTAACTTATTATTTTCATTTCATTATGAAAAATGAAAATATGGAATCTGAATATATTGTGTTCTAGAGCGTTGTTGTAGATAGGTAAGCCAACGTGTAATGTATTTTGACATTTTATTCATTCATTCAATAAATATACTCACAGCTGTATATTTGGTAAGTATATAAAAGCATAAAAGACACGTTTTTTGTAGATATACTAGGTAGTGTACACTTTGTAAATGTATAAATGAATAAATTTTTATAATATTTTCAACTTTATTCAATGAATGAATGAAAATTATAGTGTACAGGTGTTTTTCATTTGATCTTATACATGTATAATGTATACTATCTCATACATAGTAAAATATGTATTATAAAATCTGAATACTGGTTATAATTTATTACATAATGTACATACCGTACATACAATAATTTTATATTATTAAGTAAAAACTTTTCGAGATGGTATAAAAGAAAAATCAAATAAATTTGTCATGAATTTGTTTTAATTAAACACTTATTCATCAGATTATAATATGTTTTATGTATGTGTACAGACATTCTATGTACACATTAATTCATAATTGAATATAATTTAAAATTTACACATACAATTATGTAAGTATGTACAAAATGAATTTTTTTACTGTGTAAAAAATTATAAACTAATTTTTAAAAAAAAAAAAAAAGTATATAAAACATTTCTGAACATAGGAAATAAATACACTATATGGGAAATAAAATAAATGAAAATTTAAAAGAAAATGACATTTTATTTATTTATTTATTACTAAGTAGACTGTCAGCAATCTAACAGCCTCCTCGCCCACACCACGAACAAAAGGATATTAAAATGTTTCGAAATTATTTCAAATAAATTGTAACTGTTAACCTACATGAGTATACATTTTTTTTTTCAAATCATTATTAAGTATCAAACATTATTTGCACAAAAGATTTATTTAAAATATGTATGTACCATATAAGTATTTGTATACATATCGATCTATTGATTTTATTTTTTCATTCAGAAATAACATATGAATTACCAAAATGTAAGAAACAATCTTTAATATGTTGCTGACACTGACAATAATCAGAGAATGGTGGCATTAAAACCTCATGCATTATCTTTAGCATATCGATATATTTATAAAGAGCTTTCTGTATATCACCAGCATCATATAAACGTTTGGCTGCCTTATCAATCATTACCGTATCCTTTAAAAAAAAATAAACAGAAAAAAAAATTAGAAAAATTGAAAAAATATATAATTAATAATTTTTATAAATCATGCACTTCAAATTCTTTTCAATTTTTATATTTTTCTAAACTATTTTACACTTGTCGTTGATTCATGTATAGCTACAAACAAATATTTTTATTTATTTATGTATACATATATGTATATACACTTACTTGCATTACTTTAAGTCCTTTCAAAATATTTGTATACTGTCCACATTGAACACATTTTATCATGAAATCATTACAGTTAGCTGGTACTTCAACAACAGCATTACATTTATCTTCTGCATCACATCTAAATCGTATCAAATTATTATCCATTGCATCAAAACATGGCCAATTATTAATGCATGCTTCACATTCACAATCGAACCAATACAAATCTTTTAATTTGGTTTGACGTTCAGTACGATTTTCTTGTGTATAAAATGGTCCATAATTTTCAGCAATTATTTGTCCATTTTTAATTGGTTTTATTGTGTTCACATAAACAGTATTTCCCTTGTAATATCTATATAAAATAATACATAATGTACACATACACACAAAATTAATTGCTACACAATATAAAACAAAATATGAAAATTTTAATTAATATTCAATTTACTTAACAATTCCAGGATCACACGAATGATTAAATAGAGCCAATGTTGAATAGACTCCAGCACCAATAAATACCGTTTTTAATGCAGCACCACTATTACTTTGATGTAATTCGAATATTTCGTGCGTATTGAATTGTAAAAATTGTAAATTTCTTAATATGAGACCACCAATAAAATTTATTTGTTCCTTTGTTGAATTCGATCCAAAATATTCTGATTCTTTGAGCAGTGATACCAGAAAATGTGACATGACTGCATATTGGAAGAAACTTGATGTCTGTCGTTTATCTTCGTGTCGTACTAAATTGTAAACACGTCGATAGTCATCATGTTTCAACCTATTTAAAAAACATTTTTTTTTTTGGATCACTATCATCAAATCAAATTTGAAAATGATTGATAATTTTCTTTTGACTTACTTTTTTAGTTCCTTGAAGTCCAAAGTTTTCTGTAAATCATTTTTTATTTGTAGAAAATAATCTACAGATTTATTTGAAACTATTCTGAGAGCTAAATGACAATTGATCGAAGCTCCAGAACGCCATAGAGTTGACAAAATTCCACATTCATGTTTATGATATGATTCAGTAGCATCGTTTAAACATTGCTCAGAACAAAATATTACATTCGTACAATATGAACAGGCTAGTGGCGTGATAGTTCTGCATAAAATAAAAAAAAATCAAAATTATTATCTTCAATTAATTTTTTCATATTAGGGCTATGTCGCATCAGAATATTTCCATCACCTTTTGAAACAATGCTGACAATGAGTTTTACAATATTTTTCCAAAAGTGCAAATGTATTCGGTTTTTCAATTAAAATTTCATCTCCAATATCAACATTTTTTGTCGACTTAGCAAAACGTCCTTGTTCAGGACTATTATCTATCGTTATTGCATTACTGACAAACTCTTTATCATCTTCGTTTAATTTTTCAATAGTCTTCTTAATTGTTTTTTCTTTTTTCATTTTTAAATCACTTTCCAACATTTGTATCATTATCATTGAATCCCTTTCAATTTTACTTTTCCTTTCAAATGGCAGTTTACAATCATCCAATGCTGTTATCGTTTTTCTATCACACAAAATGAAAATTAAATAATTTTTTAAAACAAAATTTCCGTTTCTAGCTATCCAGCTTACTCCTAAAATATACATGAACACAACACTTACTTAAACGCTTCTATAGCATCCACATATTCTTTTTTAGCTAGATAGCACTTTGCTTGCCGTTCATATAATTTATACAACAGATCTTTTGGATAATTTCTTGCAATTGCATGTTTGATATCTTCCAAAGTTTCATCATATCTTTCCATATGTAGTAATGCTGCAGATCGATTTGCCAAAATTATCGCTGCATCTGAACCTATAATCAAAATAAACAAAAAAAAAACCGACAAAAAATAAATTTTAAGAAAAGTATAAATTTTCTGATAATAAAAATCACCATCCACATTAAAATGATGCACATTACATTATGTAAAAGTTTGTATAATTAGATTTTTCACTACTATTTTAACGACATAAATTCAAATAAAATTGCATTGAGGTTTACTTACATTTTTCATGCGGTGTCGCAATATATCCTTTACTATACAATACCATAGCTTCTGTCCATTTTTTATTTTTGAAAGCTTGATTACCTTTCTCTTTGAATTCGATCGCATCTTTTTCACTTTTACCTGAACACTCTTTTTTTATTTGAATTGAAACATCATCTTGAATTGCATTCAAATTTGATACATAATCGAAACGTTCTTCATCTGTTTTCAAATTAGCAAATTTTTTAATTTCATCTTCTGTACATTTATTCTTTATATTTAAGTAATAATCTTGAAAATATCCAATTTTTTCTGTTAAACTCATTTCCCCGATATTATATGAACTCTTTTTACTATTAACTCTAAAACTCTTTTTTCTTTACTCAAATTCACTGTATATGTACAATAAAATAATGAATGAAAATCTATTAATTTTGCTTTTTAATTAAAAAATATTTTGTAAGAAATTTTATTTATGCATTTGACTCAAATACATATTTTTTCAGCACATAACCTTTTTTTTCTTGATATAGAAAATTCATTAAATTTTTTTTTTAATTTCAAAATTTTTTTGGATTTCTCTAATGGAGATGTATTTTGATACATGTGACATATACATACATATGTGAATAAGTACATATATGTACTGCACTAATTTATATATTTTTATCATTCTACATTCTATACCAATTCTCTATAAATACTATACACGATCTCATCAATTTTCTTTTCTTTAGTTTTTCATTTTTTTTTTTCAATTTCTTTTTTTAATTTTAGTACGAATGTTTTTGAAATAAATAAGAGAAATGTTGAAGAAAATTTATTTTTAGATTTTAGATGTTTGAATTTTTCATAATGAATACGATATACTGACATCATAATCGTATAGTGTTTGATATACTTATACTTGTACATTTACAATGTGAACGTGTAATGTACATTTTATTATACGAAATATTGGAGGATATAGCAATATGATATTCTGTCTAATGGATTGGATTTTATTCTATATAATATAAAATGTATATATAATAACGGTAATATAATGTATAATATAATATGAATCTAAATAGGTATACGTTTATGTATCCAAACATGTGCATTTGTTTTGAAAGTTATAAATTAGTTTCTCTCTTTTTTTTAAAAAAAATTACATACAATATTTTTGTGTATTTTGCTTTCAAATAATAAATGTTTTCTCCTTTTTACTTTCTTTTTGTATTTTGTTTCATTCCATTGTAGAAATATGTATACTACATACTACACATTTATACGAATGATGTATATCCATAAAATCATCATCCAAATAACATTTTTAATTTGAAAAAAATAAATAATTTATTAAAAATCTAGAATTTACTTTTAAAATGTTATTTGATTTTTTTAATATTTTTTTTATAAGAAAAATTTTATAAAATTTATAAAATTTCAAATTAATATACAAATAGGTATGTATGTATGGTACGATTATACGTACTTAGTAGAAGCTGTAATAAATCTGTCGGCAAAAATGAAATAGAAATCAGACCTAACAAACCTCGAGGAAGACCGAAAAAGCGTTGGATCCAACAAGTAAATGACGACATCTGAACGCTGTGACGCTGTGGATTGTACGAGATAACGCATAAAGTGTGATGTGAGATGCTAACGCTAAGAACAAGAAGAATATGATGAACTTATGTATGTATATTCGTTAGGTACAGACATATTTATGAACGTACCCGTATGTGTATGTAGTATGTTTAATAAATTTTTTAGTTTCACATAATTTTTTTAGTTTCTTATAAAATATTTTATATAAAACATAATTACATCATCGTACTATTAAAAATATGTTCAGGAACCTGGTCCACAACACAGAACACAACAAATACATTAGACGCTTTTGAAAGCAATATCCTAATTAAAAAATACACGAGCTGCCAGTAAATGTATATGTTTCAATCACGTAAGCTTTTGTCCCATATGAAGCTTGATATGGGATTATTATGTATAGTGACAAAATGAACAAAGAATTACCCAAAATGCTCACAGCCACAAGTGGCTCACGAAAAGGTGTTCGCCCAACAGTCAGACCTAGATCAAAATCAAATGGAGAAGTGACAATTGGTGCTTAACCAATGCTTAAAGTAGAAAGTTGATTTGAAAATACTGAAATAAAAGTATAAAATTGATTAAGTTATAAATTTAATCAAACATTCGAAATCCTAAATCAAATTCAAATCGTTAATGTCTTTCTAACACTGTTATTATCGTCATTAATATATCATAATAATGTATTTACATTTTCTTCAAATTAATATATCAATAAATAAAATCTATACAAGAGAATTAAAATTATTCTTACAAATTTTACAAAATACGGATAGTGTATAACAACATAATAATTAACACGAATTAGTTGTACGAGTACAAAAACAAAAAGAAAAACAAAACAAAGGAATAAAACATACAAAATTTTCCAAAACTACTCTACAAAACTGCAATTATCGTACACATCAATATATGCACACATATATAATTAGTATTGCTTACATTACAAATATTCATATGAAAATTTATTAAAATAGATAGGACAGTATAGAGAATATACATACTCGTATGTATATGTATATATTCCAAAATCTAAATCTACGTACATATATAAGATGGTGTATAAGCATATAAAGTATACAATACATAACAACATAGAAAATAAATTGGCTTTAAATATTTTCTTCAAGGTATTTCGAATATCTAAATACATACATTATGTACATGAGTGTGTATGTGTATGTATAACGTATAACTATGGTATAACTAATCATATATGCACGTATGCTATCTATTGTGTATTACAAGTATTCTAAATTTCCTTTTGTTATTAAAACTAAGCTAAACTTGTTTAATGCACAATAGAATAAATTATAATCTATTAATAGATATTCTGATGTATGTATATGTAGTATTTTAGATAATATGCATCATATACCTTACATATTCATGTACACATTTTTACATACAATACATACACAGTATAGAATATTTTATAAACGTATAAATGTGATTATAAATGTACTTGAATGAATTCAGGAAAAACATTAGATTTATGTGGAAAATTTTCAACCTTTACGTAATCGCATATACAGTATGTATATATCTAAATCTATATACTACCATGTATAAAGCTCTTTATATAGCGCATTATGTGTATAATCCCAATACATTCAAACAGCTTGTTTTCTTTTTCCACATATTTTGAAAAAAAAAATTATAATAATACACCCGATTGTTACTAATACAAAATATGTATGTATGTAAATATCTTACATTCAGAATATGTATATGTATATGTACATAATTTACGATATATGTACACTTATAAAAAGGATGTATCATCGATTGTAAAAGTTATTGATGGCACAGTGCAGTTCATACATATGTGCATATAAGGTATGCTATACACCTTGTATACCTATTATTATTATGTAAATACTTATTTTTATATAATACTTTTATATGGTATGTGTATATGTATATAATGTATTATCGCAAGAACATTTTCAATTGTGGAAACCATGTAACCTGTCTTGTATAAACAAATTTATATATTAAATAAAAGTGCAGATAGGACATGTTCACCTTTATCTATACAAAAAAAAAAAAAAAAACCGTTTCAAATAAAAGAATGGACAGACAATGAATGGATAATAAAAAAAAATTATTTTATACTCATATAGGTATGCATACACATTATGTTTGTACATGTTCATTTATTTTGGACGAAAAAAAAGGAACATTTCAAAGAGTAAAAATTGAAAATTGAATTAGAATATTTTTTATTTTCATATATGCAAATGCAATGCACGAGTACGATTAGGTGTACATTTGATTAATATTTTTTTTTATTTTGAAATTCATTTTAAATGTCATTCCTTCGTGATTATACTATGTATCTATCTATATACATACATACAAATTTTTCATATATGTATGTATATGTATAGTACATACAAGTATATACATACATACTCTGTAGCGCATATATACGTAATTTCATTTTCAAATCAAGAAAATATGTGACATGAAAAATTTTTTTTCTTTCTTGTTTTTTTTTTTGTCCTTTCCTTTAACTATTGTTTCAAGAAATAAATAAATTAAATATAAAAAATAAATTTTCTGAATAGTGTCGCATATTTCAATATTAAAATTCGTTAAAATATTCTTATTTTATTAGAAATATCTACATAATGTATGTATGCGTGTATGCGAATTCATATAAGGTACTATACTACTACCATTATACTACTGTATTCTAATTCTACTTACGTTTTCTTGTTTCTACTCTATATATGTATGAACTTAGAATTTAACATAATTCGCTTTTGAACCCTTTTCATTATTGTCACGTGTTGAAATAATACCAAAATCAAATTGTACGTTTCATGAATATTCGCATATAAATACCACACATTACATGCTACATACATACATACATACATATATACATATATACTTATTTTGATAAAATAGAATTATAGTCTTATATGTATACACAATATATTATACTGAAGATGAATACAAAAATAATGCATTCAAAATAGAAATGAAAAACATAAAAAAATCATCAACTACGTACATATATAGATAAGATTTTGTATATTCATGAGCTTTGATTGAAAAGACAAAAAAACACATACACTCACACACCAGCACACAAGAATTATAAGAATCTGCGATAAAATAATGAAAATATGTCAGAAGTATATAGATAGTTTATTTGGGATGCATCCATAGTAAACAGAAAAATTCAAAATAAACTAAACACGTTTTAGATTTGTTGAAAATTCATTTTTTATATAAATTTTGAAATTTTCCAAAAATGAATTGCTAATAATAAGTAATAAAAATTTATTATGTGCAATTGTCATGTATTAGATCGTGTCATTGTATATTTTAGGATTTGTTTGATATGAATTGATTTGATTGTTTTCTGGAACCAAAATACAACAATCGATGATTTCACATCATAAATAAAATACGCGACAGTATATTGCAGTACATACATAGTTCAAATTCTAATAAAATTTTTCAGTGAGAATAAGAAGAACGTAAAAATAAACATTTGAATCAGAATTAAAATTTCATATGTATAGTTAATACTAACCAATATTCAAATAATTTCGAAAAATTGATGAATTTCTCATAGAATTTCATCATCATTTCTGGCGTTACAATCCGTGGTCGGCTTTGGCCACCTTCATGATTTCCCTCTGTTATTCGCCAATGACTCCATCAATCAATTCCCGCATCATGTTTAAATCACTCTCAACCTCATCATTCTACCTTTTCTTTGATCTTTCAATCACCCCTCATTGTATATATACATCCTTTATATAGTAACTAAATTATACCAATTATACATACATTTATATAACAGTTTTTTAAGTCATAAACTTTAAGGACATTTATAATTCGAATATTAACTGAAATAAATTTTTAACGTTCTCAAGAAAATATTTTCTTACAAAATTTACATTTTCTTACACACGCATAAATATACATATATAAATAAACATATGTATATACATATAATCGTACATACAATAACATATTATTTTATTTGTACATACATATTTGTGTTTCCTGGAAGAGAACCCTGTTTGACTTTTATTAGAAATATAAATAAACAATTATATAACTAAAATTAGAAAATTTATCTCTGTAAGTATTATGTTTTTTGTTGTTGTTGTACAAATAATATATACATACAAACACAACCGAAACTATAATAAATATCTATCTATCTATACACATATGCATGTAGAGAGTTAAAAAGAAAATAATGAAAATTTGTCATAAAAATTAAAACAGAAAAAAAAAAACAAACAAATAATTACTAGAAAATCCCTAACTAAAAACTAATCCAAAAAGTTTTACAAATACAACTGCTTAACTATAGTACCAGTAAGGATATATACAAACCATATAAACTATATGAAACAATGCATACTGTATATGTATGTATATGTGTATATATGTACATGTTTTGTAAAAAGTTTTCATGTATATTTCTTTGTCCCTTATATAATTAAACAAAAAAGTTTCCTTGTATTAAGACCGAATAATATATATGCTACACATAATATTGTACAACAATCGTATATAATATACATTACATATACATATATACATATACATGTATCAACAAAAATCTACATACAAATTACCTAAAAATACAAAGAAAATAGTAATCTTACATATTCCATGGAAATTTCCAAATACAAACAAACAGATACCTGTATTTATAGAAATAAATCAAGGAAAAAATGATAAATTGAAAAATGAATGAATAAAATCCATGATATCAAAAATATTTATATGTACATTACAATGTACATGTTATGTGTATGTATATGTATGGTACACATATACAATGGAAATGAATCGATGGAGGATATTTCATGAAAATTATTCATATAGTTTTGTTTAAATGTAAGTAAAAATAAAATAATATAATAAAATGAAGAAGACAACACCAAATCATCATCGAAATCATTTTTATACGGATACGGTCTTTTGGTTTTTTATTTATGTTGGTATTTGTATTAATTGTAAAATAAATAACTGATGAAGAAAATATCATTTTGAGAAAAGAAGAAACAAAATAAAGTTAAGTTTAACAACTGAAGTAATAATAATGGTCGGTCGGATTCAAATATGTATGTACATATGTATATCCTTCAGCATACTGGTACGTAACCCATAGAAAGTTTATTATAATACACAATACAGTAGATAGTATGTGTATGTGTACTGTACAGGAAGATATATATATGCACATACATAATATATGCTTTGAATACATATGCATAAGTTAAGTATATGTACATAGTATTAACTAACTTACATAAATAGTTATAAAGGTTATAATCATAAGAAATAAAACTAAATACATACCAACGAGTACATTTATACAATGATAAATAAAATATAATAGAGAAAAGTATAGTTAATTGTATATTGTGAAAATTATAACAAAAGAATACCGAAACTCGAAACAAATAAATGAAAATAAATAAAAATAAATACTAAATGCAAAAACCAAACCAACTATTTTCAATTGGATTCAGGTCAAAGTTTAATTAAAAACCTGTCTGCCTTTTATCTTAATACCCAAAGATTAATAAATAAAACAAATAAACTACTAAAAAATCAAAGAAAATCTTCATTTATAAATTTATTTAGTTATATACAGATGGCTTTTAAATACATATATTAATGTATATATAAATACTTATATAAAAATTTATAGATATACATACATACATACATATATTAGGAGTAGGATGAATGAATGTTGAGTAATGCAGCATGTGAAATGTGAATAAGGAAATTAAAACAAAAAAAGTATAAGAATGTGATGATTGTATATAAATGTATGTACTACGTACTACATACGTACTACAGTGCAACATACATATGTATGTATGTACCTATAAAGTACTCGTAAAATAAAATTGAAAAGAAAGTATGTGGGTTTTTCTTCTGCATCAAGTTAAAAGTGAAGAATGGAAATGAAAACTCAATGTATTGTATCGTTCCTTGTTATACAAAATAATACAAATACGAATAAATGTAGGTGGTGTACATTATATGATTACATGGATCAATAAGTTCCAACTCCAAGATTAACTACCAAAAACAATTATTTCTTAGAAAATTTTTTTCTATATTCTGAGAGTCACGTACCAAAATTTTATAATGTTTCGATTATTTGAAGTGAAGCTACAATGGTGTTTAATGACGCTACTATCATATTTTCCAATACAATGGAAACATCTGAATTTCGTGTATTGATAAAACATTGCTTTTTAACTCGGAAAATTACTGTTTATGCTCAAATTGTTCAAAAAACTGTTTAAAAAGATTTGGAGGTGCTCTATCATAAAAAAAAACTGAAGTCTCGTGAGGTAATGTAGCCGACATCTGACATCCTAAAGATATCATTTGGTAATATTTGCACGATATTTCACGGACATTTTGGTATGAAAAATCTCTTTTTCAAATGAGTGCCGCATTTGTTCTTATAGTAAAACAAAAATAAAAATGGATCATAATGTTAAAATTGCACGAATTGGGCTTTCAATTACATTCACAACCACATCCACAGTATTCTGCAGATTTGGCCTCCAGTGATTATTATTGGCTGTTCGCAAACTTCAAAAAAATGCTTCAAGAAAAGAGTCCAATAAAAAAGTTATCACCAAAAATAACGTCTATTTTGAGACCAAAGATAAGTCATGTTTCATGGCCGGTATAGAAAAGTTAGAAAAACGTTATATGTATGAATTAATCGCACTTGCAGGAGACTATGGTAATGAATATGTAGAAAATTTTTTCCAAAAAAATATTGTTTTGGTAGTTAGACTCTGGACTTACTGATCCATATGTGTTATGCATCGTAGAAAAATACAAATCTATATAAACTTTATGGTAAAAAATTTAATCTCAGAACACTTTTGTGAATTCTTATTTTTTTTTCGATTCTTTAGAATAAAGACTTTTTCTTTACAATTACATAATTACAAATACATATATATTTTTTTTTTAGATTTCAGTAGTAGGCGTACAATACGTATTTACTATTATTATGTTATATGGAATTTATTGAACATATTTTCATGAATATTATGCATTAAGAAGCTCCAAATATATAATTATTTAAATAATCAAGAAATCTTTATAAAAATTTTCATTAAATTTAATTGAAATAAAAAAGTTGATTACAAATTGAAGTTTACAATAATAATTGATTAATTATTGTGACACATAACATATTCGTTTGTTTTCGAAAAACAAATTAAAGTCTTATCAGTCTTAAGATAATTCAAAATTGAGTCAAATTGTTAAGCTGTTTTCATGTGACTAATAATTAGTTACAAATGTTACAATTTAAAATTCACACAGCAAATGAAACAAAATTCCTAACTGCTGCAATTCGATAACAGTATATAATTTTCGTCGGACTAAAAATGTATGAGCATAATATATTACCCGTACTTGCTTTTCACTGCTTACAAGTTTTACAAAAAAAAAAAAAAAAATTAAATAAATAAACTTATCGTCATTTTTGGAATCAATTATTTTAAATTAGATGCATGCCATCGAAGAAGATCTATATAAAAGAATGAATAAGAATGAATTGAGAAGAAAATGTATGAACAAACATAAGGTTGCATAATGGTGCTTTTAAATTCTATTATACAAAACGAGCACATTAAAAAGAAAACTAATAATCTAATAAATAACAAATTTTTGATGAATAATACATTTACATTCTTTTACTGATAAGAAATACGTAACAGAACTTTTTATTTATATTTATTTATTTAAGTTACGATAAAGTGAAAATTTGAAATGACTTCAAAGTGTATCGCAAAAATAAGTGAATAGATTGGTGATTTTAGCAAAAATTATGCTCTTGCATAATACACACAAAAAAAAAATTAAAATAAAATCTTTGTATTACATCATTATTACAATAAAATGAATGAAATATTCAAATTTTTTAATAAAATTCTAAAAATTTATATATTTTTTAAAATTATTTTTTTTTATTTGTCATTCTGTATGTACATATAATATAAAAAAAATAACATATGCATATTTTATGTATATTATTATATGTAATACAAATATTTTTATAGTATACAATAATGTGTAATTTTAATTCTAAAAAATGTAGTCTTTTTCAGTCATATTTATGTCAAATAAATTACAAAAAAATTTAAAATAAAATAAAGCATAAAAATTGTGTATCTATACATTTAGTAGTTGATAAACAATGATGAACAAATAAAAAAATATGCAAGCATAAAATTATTGTTCAAAAAATTGTATGTATATATATATTGCAATTAATCCATGTATTGAATGAAGTTGTAAAATACCGACAAAAAGAAGAGATCTGTTCTATAAGAAATTCAAATAAAAAATTCGATTAAAAAATGAAAGAAAAAAACTATAAAAAAAATTAATTAAAAAAATACAAAAGTAACAATAACAAACCCTTTGACAATTATTTTTTACCCTTTCTTTAATTTTTTTTTTCTTAATATTTTTTTGTTCTTTGTACTTAATTTTATATGTTCCTATATACAATTTTTTATGTGTTTTACCCATAATTATTAAAACTTTATACGTTATATCTTTGTATTTCGAAAATTATATTTTTAATTTTCTATATTATTATATTAAATTTAAATAATAATTTATGTAACACAATAAAAATACAAATGAATAAAAATTTAGAATATTAATTTTTATAAATTATAAATTTATAAAGCGTCAAAATAAATGATTTTATAATTCTTAATATCTAACAATAATAGATATTTATCGTATATGTATTTCTTTTTAATTTGTCACTGATCCATTACCAATACTTTTCATTAATTGATAACAATCTTTTAATTTACGTTTATCACCGATTTTTTCTAACATTTTAGCAGCCTCACATAACATTCCAGCTCTTTCACCTGGTGACGATAATAGAACTGATGGTAAATATTTGCATGCAACATACATTGCAGATGCTCTTTCACGATCACCACCTTCATATTGTTGATTACGATCTTTACTACCGCATATTATTGAGCTACGAGAATATCGATGACGAAGACTACGATCTAATAGTTGTTGTGTTGGTCCTGGTGCTGCACCAGCCATTAATCGGCATACCGCTTCGTACAGAAATATTCTTGATTGACAACTCTGTAATGAAATAGAAAAAAAAAAAAAAATCAAAATTCGAAAATCAAAATTTTTAAAAAAATATTTTTTCTCTAAAAAACAAAAAAAAAAAAAAAAAAAAAAAAATAGAAGAAAAATTATACAATATTTTACCGGCATATCTTCGGCAACAGTACGAAGAGAATTCAAATCTACTTGAAATTTCTCAAGAATCTCATCGGGTACCTGACAATAACCGTTTTCTTCAACTGATATATAATCAAACTCCCATAATGTTGTACGTGTTTCCAATATCCAATCACATGTCAGCAGTTGAAATAGCTTTATTTGAAAAAAAAATTGTTAAATTTTTGGAATTGTTAAAATTGATAGAATTTAAAAAAATGTTGATTGATTGCAAAAGGTAAAAAAAATCAAATACTTCACATAAAAATCACTGTCACTGTGAAAATGATCGTTGCAATTTCCAAACTTTAAGATTGCATTGCAGAAGTACTGTACGATTCTCAAATTACGGACAATGCGACTACAATGCACCTCAAAATTTGGTAGTTAGCTAATTAAATTCTTACATTTACCTAAATATCACATTAATTTTTAGAAATTTTTGAAAAATTTTATCAAATACCTACCAGTTTCATGGAATTTACCGGCTTGATTTTGTTGCAAGTCAAACTATCTTGAAGTAAAACACTTGATTTATTGCAAAGTTGATTAATTTTGAATTTATCAATTACGTCAGAAGTTCTGTAAACAAATTAAAATTCTTATTAAATTGATTTTTGAATAATTTAAATTTTCGAATATAAACTTACATTAGCTCTGATTTGGCTTTGAATATTGTGTACAATGCATTTGGTAAAGATTCACCGCCCGTTGTCAATTTTTTTGGAACATTATCAATAATTTCATAAAGATCCTTTGCTTGTTCATCCTCTTCAAGTAACCAATATGCTGCAACACTTACTAGGCTTGACCACCATCGTGCTAATTCATCTTTATCTGAATGATTTTTCTCTTCGCCCGACATTGTATCATTCAACAGAATCGTATAATTGAGTACATCACTAAATAACGATCCTGATCGAATATTCGGAGCCGATGGTGTATTTTCAGTTTTTTGTTGATTCTCTTGCTCGACACTGGGTTCTTGTTTACCTCGTATAGAGCCAACTAAACACTGTACAGCTTTGTATATAAGATGCTCTCTATATTCCTATTATTCAAATAAAAAAATTATTTTTTAAATTGATTTTGCTTTCCATAAAAATAAAAATGCAAATTATTTTACCTTCATTACATATGTCATTGGATCTGCCTTATTACCCATTGTCGTAAACAATGATTCATTTGAATTTGCGTCATACAAGAAATCATGACGAATAAAAAACCTATAGCCATATGGTGTAAATGCCCATTGAAATTTACCAATTTGTCCACATAATTTTGAACTTTCCTGTTTTGCTTTATTCACATAATATCGAGCGAAGAATTGCAAATACTTTGGATAACTTCGTTTAACCCGTAATGCAGCTGTCATATAAATTTCCATTAAATCTGAAGAACTCATAATGCTAGATGATGTTTCGGCCATATTTATTGCATACAAAGACATCATTAAACCATGAGAATCATTCATTTTAGTTGCCAAATGTAATTGATTCAAACGATGAAAGACCAATGATAATTCCCTGGCTGATGTCAATGCTTCTGATCTTACTGCTTCCGAACAAAACAAACCGCCAGCTTTTCGTGAAAGCCATCTCCCGATCCATATTCTGTGAAAGAATAATCGTACAAATTGCCAGCCTGTTGACGTGAATGTTTCAAATCTAGATGCCGGCAATGATATACCAAATATCTGTAAACAACGCAAATATTCCGCATATGCTCCAGACGGATTACCCTAATCAAAATCAATAAATTGAATCAATAAAATCAATCGCAAACAATTGTTTCAAATTTCCTTTACCTTTTCAAATTCTACATCAGCTTTCTTTTTTCGTTTCCAATATTCATCAGATGCTTGAGTATCAGAATTTAAAACCGGATCACCATAAACTAACATCTTTATCATACAACATAATAAAACCATCAAATTAATTGTCCAAAGAATCATAGAAGTGGTGAGATTTTCCCATGAAAATATACTTCCACCTATCATTATTAAAGAAAGCCAATAATTGCAAATACAGATTATATTTTTTGCATTAAGACACAAGATAAATTACCATCGTCTTCGACAGAAAGAATATTTCTCCTCGCTCCACTGAAATCCTCTTCTCTATCTATCATCGATGATGATGAATTATTCAAAAATGCCTTGAATGGATTGATAGCGATGACAGCGAACATAAACATACACAATGCTAATCTTGAATGCGATGTCATTCCACGAACAGATGGTATTAAATCTGGTTCTTCTTTCACTGACAAATTTGCTGATGAATTTGTACTACCACCATATGGGGATGGTGGCATAGATGAATCCGAATGTGTTGGGGACAATGATGGATTCGATTCATCACTACGCGGTGGTGTCATTGGTCCTGATGATAATGATGGTGACATACCTTTCGTATACGTACTGTCTTCTTCCATTGCTGAACAATTTCCTTTAATCAAAAGTAAATCTTTGACTTTTGAACCATCTCTTGCCATCAGTTCTCTTTGCAGTCGTTGGACTTCCATTTTCAATTCATAATTTTGTTTTTGAAGTTCTTTAATTTTATCAACGGACTTTTTTAGAACTGCAGATTTATTCAGTTTTCCACTTTCACCAACTACCATATTTTTTAGTTCTGTTATTTTGTCATTTATCGATGTACGATAACGACGTTCTATGGCATTATGAGCAGATCTTTTAACTTCCTTCACCTTTGGTTGAACACTTGCAATTGGAACTTTGTTCTCTGTGTCTAAAACAACCGGAATTCGAGTAGTTGTTAAAATAGCCCCATTAACTATAGCTTGAATATTTTGTGTATTTGTTGTTGGAGCAGATGTTGCATACATGACTGTTGGATTTGTTTGTAACAAAACCGGCTTATCATTTCCAACACTCTGTAAAGTTAAAACTTGCGACACTTGTTGCACAACCGGTTTTATTTCTTTATTTGTTGATATGCCAGTAAGACTCGGCATTACAGTTGGTCGAGAAGGAGTTTTCAAATTATTCTGCTGAAGAACAAACGTTTGATTATTCACCAACGTTGGTTGGTTTGATGTAAAAACAATTTGAGGTGTAATCGTCATTTTTTGTTGTTGCTGATGTTGAGGATGTGGCTGTATGGGTTGTAGTTGTTCTAATGACGTTGGAGATTTTTTCTTGACTGGTACAGGATTTGGAGGCGATGATTTTGAAACCTTTGGTACAGGAATTGGTGGTGTGGAATGCTTTACTGAATTGAAGTTCGAGCTCATCATTGGATCTATGACTAATGATTTATATGCTTGAGGACTGGGTAATTGGGTAGAACTTAATAGTTGAGAACTGGGAACAGGCGGTACTATTTCTTTTTTAATCATGTCAACATCAACTGCGTTAGACTCCGTATGTTGTAATTGTAATGGCGATTGAATTGATAGTGGTGGTGGTGATTGAATTGGCTGAGGCGAGCTAACAAGTTGATCTAAGTCTTCGCCTATATCCATTATATCAATGCCATCCCAAAAATTGTTTAGAATATCTATTCGGAGGAATCAATGTAAAAATTTAACACTCATTATAATTGTATATATATCAAAACCACATATTAATTACCTGGCGGTATTACATCTTTGATTAAAGATATTGCATCTTCCTCTTTGAATATATCCATCATTGGCTCTGGGCCAATATCATTATGGGAGAAATTCTCCCAATCTATCGGTTCTTCCATTTAATCACTTTGATAATTTTTAATTTCAATTATCATATAAATGTTAACAAAATTCTTCAAAAATATTTAGAATTTAATTATTCAATTCTATTCTTTTTTTCTTTTTTGCACAATGATTTTTGCAAATTTTTCCTTTTAGTCGGCACAAGACAAGAACAAGACTGACTTTTTTCTTTTTTTAAGGTCAGTAATTTAATCGAATTGACCAATCAGCGTCGAGAATTTCTATCATACGATATGACGTCACTGCCTTATAACCTAAACTTAATTTCATCAATTAATTTTTTTCATATTCAATTTTTTTTTAATTACTAAAAACAAACTTTTTTAATTGATCATTTTTAAAAATATTTAAATAAAAACATTTTTCCAAAATAAATTAAAATCAATTCTCACTTTTAACATATTTTTATAATTTGTCTTTATGCAATTTTTATTATTCATTATTAAACCACGTTTACTTTCTACTTACTATTTCACTATTCACTTCACTCCACTTCTTTGTTCACTCCTTCTTCTTCAATCGTCACGTTCACTTGTTCATTTGTTCAGTGTCAGTCTTTCAGTTTCACAGTTCAGTCCAGTCAGTATTGTATTTGCATTTGTGTGTGTATTGTATTTCAGCAAAAATAACAATGATTTGTGTTTATCAATTGTGAATTGTGTGCTACCGTGAATCATGAATGATACACAGACACACGGAGGGAGGATACATGAATCACATTCACATCCATCATGAATTCAATTCATGATGGATTTGGGGATTCTTTTATAGCATAAATACAATTATACCACAAAGCGACGTACGACATGCGACATACGACAAGCGACAAGCAGATGATTAGGTAATGTCGTTGCTATGAATTAAATAAGGCGATAAAATCGCTTTGTCTTGTCATTGTTCATTGCCATATGCACAGTGATTTGTAAAAGTCTACATACACCAATTAAAATTCAGAAAATTGAAAAAAGTAATATGATTATATTTTCAAACAAAACAACAACACAAAACACACAGGTTATGTTGTACAGCAATGGATAATTTTCAATCTGCCTCAATCGTTCGACACAAATCTTCTAGAAAATATATGGACAGAACTATAAGGAAGATTCAGGCATAGAGAAATATCGAACAAATTACAACTAATGCGGCTGGTAATTGAAGAATGGCCAGATAGATATTAAACTTTCATTTATTGAACTGTATGCAGACTTTTGCAACAGGTTTTCTAATAATAAAAATTAGATATAACAAATGGATATTTTTAACTGTATTTTTAATTGTTTTTTTTTTTTTTTTTTTTTTTTTTTTTTTTTTTTTTTTTTTTTTTTTTTTTTTTTAAGTAAATTTAATGTACATTTATTATGATAAAAGAAAAAAATTGAACTGCAAGCCTGTCGTGTTACTTTTTGTCAATTTTCTTGCATTTTAATTGGTGTATGCAGATTTTTTCAAAACACTGTATGTATATCATATACATCATACACAAATAAACATTTTTTCTTTCATTTTCAAATTCAAAAATTTAAAACATAAAAAGTAACTGAAATTTTTTCAAAAATGATTTGTCAAAATGAATTGAGTCTTCTTCTTCCCAGGCGGCAGGCGACAAAATTAGAAATAGGTTTTAATTTTGTCGCCTGGCGATAATATCGCTTGTCGTTGTCGCTTTATTAAATTCAATTACATACAACTACATGTATTTAAAAAGTTTTTGACATATAAATGTCGTATGTCGCATGTCGTACGTCGCTTTGTGGTATAATTGTATTTATGCTATTAAACTTCAAATCTTCACGTTCCATATCTCCATTGTATAAAGGTAGAAGTGTGTATTTATTATGTAATTAATATGAAGTATGTAATTATTCAATGATATCACTATATATATTTTTGTACCTTTTTGTTAAAAATGTCATGTGATAGTCGAAAAGTTTCAAATTCAAACGATTCTCATCGATTATTCATTCCTTTGAAGTAAATTATATTTTGAAGAAATTTGCAATATATCCTTGCGACATGTCGTAGTGTGTGAAAACGGACTAAAACCATAATCATCATTAATAAAATAAACTGAAAATTTTTTTACGTGTAAAAGGCTAAAACGGAAACATTTTTTATTGATCAAATTTATTATTATTTTCGAATAACTACTTAGCTTAATATAATTGAATTACTTCTTAGTAATCTTAGTTCTTACTTCGTGTTGGTGTTGGTAACTCTACTATGGAAGAATGGAAGCCATTTTAGAATTGACAGTCAATCCAATTCCAATTCGCTGCTTCAATCGTTCCCTTTAGTTAGTCTTACCGTTTTAGTGAATTAAACCAACAATTTTAATTTTCAAAATAATTTTTGTAACAGTTGAAATTATTTTTATATGTTTTAATTTAGATCAATTTTCTAAGTACTCCTATAACATAACTATAACTGTAGCCATTCATTTAATATAATATAACATTTTACTGTCATTAATTTCTTTTCATGGTTTATTTTGATAACATTATGATTATTTTCAAAAACAGAAAACTATGAAAATATATGATTGGTAACACTTCCTTGTTCAATTCAATTTCTTTCAATACGCCATCTTCTTGACCACATTTTTGGTGCTACTCGTTCATTCGGTTTTATATTTTTGCCGAGAAAACTTCAATTTTAATAGCTACATAAGGTAAGTTGGAGAAAATCCTTTAAAAATATATATAATTAGATTGAATTAAAATATTTGTAAAAATTGTGATTAGTTTTTAATTAAATTCGTGAAAAATAGATTTTATAAAATTTAAATGAAAAAAATTGAAAGTGTAAAATTGTAACTAGAAAGTAGTTTCGGATTGAACCACGTGGCTTGGCGTGATTTGCATTAATTTTATTTTGTTAGTTTTTCAATGATGATAAATTTTCTATTCCTTTTGCGGTTTCCACCAGAAGGTATATTATTACCTAAGGATGGTCTAAGGAGTCTGAGATAAAAATATTTTCAAAAAATAATAAATCAATACTTCAACTTCAAAATCATATCTTAACCTTAGTTTTTTTTTTTTTTTTACCTTGATGTAACAGAATATGGCGGACGCAGCTCCAGCCCGTGGCGGATTTCGAGGAGGATTTGGTTCTCGTGGAGGACGTGGACGTGGTGGTCGAGGCAGAGGTCGTGGTCGTGGCCGTGGACGTGGTGGTAAAGAAGATCAAAAAGAATGGACACCAGTCACAAAATTGGGTCGTTTAGTACGTGATGGAAAAATTCACAGTCTGGAAGAGATCTACTTGTATTCTCTACCCATTAAAGAATTTGAAATTATTGATTTCTTCTTGGGTAGTGCTTTAAGAGATGAAGTATTGAAAATTATGCCCGTTCAGAAACAAACACGTGCCGGTCAACGTACTCGTTTCAAGGCATTCGTAGCTATTGGTGACAGTAATGGTCATATTGGACTTGGAGTTAAATGTAGCAAGGAAGTAGCAACTGCTATTAGAGGAGCTATTTGTTTAGCAAAACTTTCAGTTGTTCCTGTTCGTCGAGGATACTGGGGTAATAAAATCGGTAAACCCCATACAGTACCTTGTAAGGTGAGTCAAATATATATCAAAATTTGTAAACTACCTAAGTACATATTTAAAATTTTCATTTAAATGATGATAATTATTTTAATTCTTTTGCGGTTTCCACCAGAAACTTTTTTGTTAATGATGGCTAAAAGATTGTCTGATTTATAACTTTGAAAAATATATTTTCTAAGAAATTTCAAATCAATATTGAACATTACACTAAAAATGTACTTATATTTAATTTCAGGTAACTGGAAAATGTGGTTCAGTATCAGTACGTTTAATTCCAGCTCCTCGTGGTACTGGTATTGTATCAGCTCCAGTCCCTAAAAAATTACTTATGATGGCTGGTATCGAAGATTGTTATACATCAGCACGTGGTTCAACTGGTACTTTAGGAAATTTTGCTAAAGCCACATATGCAGCTATTGCCAAGACCTATGCATATCTGACACCAGATTTATGGAAAGAAACTGAACTCGGCGAAACACCATATCAAAAGTTTGCTGATTACCTATCTCAACATCATACAGGAACTGGTGTTAGACAAATTGAAGCATAAAATCAATAAAAAAAATACATGAATTATATATGTACTTGTATCAATGTGGGATTTGTTCTCCAGAGAATAAAAATGAATAAAAAATTATTCAGTTGACCATCAAAAAAAATTTGTTTTCTTTAAAAAAAGAAATATTTTCCTTATTTTCGAATTGTAAAATTTTTATAGGTTTAGATATCATGTATCATTCATTCCTCCTGTTGTAAATGTTCATTTAGAAGATAAATCAAAAATATAAAAAAATTTCCATAAAACAAATATTTTAAGGACATTTATTGTACAATAATAATACATAATAATAATCATTCGTAATAATATTCTGATTTACAATTATACATAAAAAGTGAGATTTCATTTTAAGTGTTTCTTCTCTCTACAATGAAATGTTTTTAAATATTATCTATTCGTCGTTCGTTTATCATAAAAATTAATATATAAATACAATTTGATTAATTTTTTTTTTCTTGTCATTTTAAGCATTTAGGACTATTAATAAAATATTTACTTTTTAATTAAAAAATAATAATACGTTTATAATTTAAATTTATTAAAAACAAAAATAATTCTACTATAAATTATATGTAAATATAAATGTGTACGTATATAATATATAATATGCATATTTTTAATGATAAGAAAAAAAAAACAACAAGAAAATAATTTACAAAATTACATACAATACAATACGTACTCATCTATTTATTTTTCTAATATTTATTATAATTATGTTACGCTACGTTACGTTATGTGTTTCTTTATGACTTGATTTTTTTTTTTTTTTTTTGAAAATAAATTCGATGAAAAAGATAAAGAAACTCGAAAACAATTCAAATTCAAAAACAAAAATAATTAAAAGTTTTAATAGTAACTTTCATCTTTATCATTATAATAATTTTTCTTGCATTTTTATTATTTTTTTAAATTTCTTAACAAATTTTCTTATCTTTCTAAAGGATATGGACAATAATTATAGACATTTAAAATATTTTTTATATTCATGTAATTTATATTCTTTAAAAATGCATCAAGAAGATTTTTAAGAGTTAATAATAATAATGATTCGTTTTTTTATTTCTCATCATTTTTATCCAATTTAGGTTATATACATATGTTTTTGAATAGTTTATGAAAATTAAAAACAAATATAAATATAATAAAGGATGAATTCATAAATGTATTGATACAACATTGACACATAAATAAATACATAATGCTGTTCCAAAATTTAGTATAATTGAATGATTGAATTGTATGTCGATTGTCTATATCGTATTGATACACTTATGAATTCATCCAAAATTAATTTTTAATTATACATAAGTATAATTAATACATATGTGTATAATTTTTTTATTTTTTATAGATTTTCATTATTTACTAATTTTATTTTGCATATTATTAAGAATATTTTTTTATGGCATAACAAAACAGCTCGCAATAATAGATTTGTTTGTTTTCATTTGATTTTAAGTAGCTGCTGAATTTCAAACAGAAAAAGATTTCTATAAAAATGTTTTTCTTTGAAATTTTTTGAAATCTTTTTCAAATAAAATGTTGCTTTTCTATCTGTAATGAATGGATTTTTCGTTGACTTTAGCTTTTTGGGATCAATTATATCCTTCAACTATTACACATATGATATCCATGATGTACATAATATATGTATACTTTACTTTAATTGAAAATTTACATTACATTCATTGTCATTTAATATGTATTATATCTGAATTTAAAAGAAATTTTAATTAAAATGATCTTTCAAGTTAATAATTGATGGTAAAAAAAAAATGGCCATAGTCAAAAATATTGATTGAATGTAATTTATCATAAAAAAGAGCGATAAATCAATTGACATTTTCATGGACTGGACATACATTTTAAACATTTTCAAATTAACATAAAATTGCATTTAAATTTTTAATTTCAATTTGATTATTTATTCAACATCCTACCCCTACGTTAAGGCCCAAGGCAAAAAACAACAAAACAAAAACAAGACAGCTGCTATAAAATATACATATGTACATATGTAATATGATATGTGATTTTTGTATAAAAAACAAGAAATTACAAAAAAGTGGAGGCATTTCAATTAAATTCAAAGTACATACAGTTAGAGCGTAGCTGCATGTATTGTATAATTTTTACAATAAAAAATATTTTTACGTATCACTATGTACCTTTTACAATAATAATATTTATTATGTATTTATGTACCTATCTAATGTGTACATGATTAAAAATCAAAAATAAAAAATTCGATATTACGCATTATTTGATGAATATCATTTCATCTTGCTTCTTTTTACTTTTATTACATACACAGTTTTGTTCTTTATTTAACTAACTTAAAAAAA
Organism: Villa cingulata; assembly: GCA_951394055.1. Taxonomy (NCBI): domain Eukaryota; kingdom Metazoa; phylum Arthropoda; class Insecta; order Diptera; family Bombyliidae; genus Villa; species Villa cingulata. The sequence continues at coordinate 11,877,644 of OX596018.1, read as the reverse complement.
AAAAAATTCATTTAAAATTATATTGGAATGTACAAAAAAAAAATGAATTAAAAATAAAATCAAAACAATAATTACAAATAAAATTAAAAATAAAAACAAAAAAAAATTATAATTCAATGTAAAAAAAATTAAAAATAATAAAACTGTACAGCCAACAATACGAATTATTTTTGTTCCTTTTTCCTAATTCTACTTTATTCATTCGTCATTTTTTTAATAGTTTTTTTTTTTTATTTTAAATAATTTAATAATTAATTAACGTATAATAATGTAATAATCTATCGCATTGAATAGCATTTCATCATCCATTTAGGTTTTCATTTTTTCTATGCTATGTATAGTTTTCGATTTATTTTCATTACATTCCAGATTCAGCAATACCTTCATCATCTAAAAAAAGGACAAATTATTGAAAAATACAAATTTACACATATATAATTTAATAAATTCTGCTGTATGTAATAAATTATTTTGAAAAAATTAACATACAAATGAAAAACAAAGAAATATAATTATGAGATAATAGAGACGGTCAATAAAACGGCAATCTTATAATTCTTTTTCTTACAACACAAAAGAAAAAAAAAACAAAATTATAAGTACAGGTTCATAAACATGTACATACTACATTGCAGGCTAAAAAAAAAATTAAAAATATTAATTTACATAATTGATGATAAATAACAAAATGAATTCTGTTCTGGTTCTTAAATTTATATAATAAAAAATGTTAGTTATTTTTTTTTTAGTATCTTCAAGTCTAATGAATTGTATGAGTTCATATGTGGATTAATTCCTAAGGTACATGTAAATTTAAATTTAAAGCATATTTATTGTATTATCCTTCAATTTATGTGCAAGTGCAAAATGTAAGTTCATCACAGATAGAATGAGTTTCAAAACGTTTAAATTAAATAGAAATATGTACTACCTTGAAGCAAAGTTTGAAATTTCAAAACATTAAAATTGAAATTATCACATTGTTCAGTCTTTCTTCAGCAGTGTTTCAAAATGTGTCTGAACTCTGAACAGAATGTTATTTTTGACACATCATCAGTTTTGATGTCATGTATTGATAACGATATTGACCGCGTATAACTTGGTGCACCAAACTGGTTTTGGTCCTTGTTTAGTGTTGTCGAACATTTTTTTAGGTCTACTTAATTTCGGTCGTACTGACCGACCAACTAATTCAAGTTTGAATTTATGGAGTATACGCATGGTACTAGTACTATTCAAAATGTTCATTTAGTTGGATATTAGGTTGTGTTGCATGTCGACTTCAATTTCTACTTTTGTTAATTTTTCAATTCAAATTTCTTTTGGTAATTCGACATAAACACACATACCTAACTACTTAGAATGAATTTTATCGAACCAAAAACCAGTTTGGTACAACGAGGTATCAGTGACAGCATATTTTTGGATGTTTTGAAACTCACTCTATGTAAAAATTAATAATTATGTATGTTACAAAAAATGATATTAACAGTGCAAGCTATAAAATTAAGCCACAAGCTACTATTCCTCATTCCGAATCCAATCATCACAGAAAGTTATTTTATTCTGTGATATTTTTTTTATCATTAGAACAATTGAATAGATTTTGGGATGCAATAAATAAGCAAAACACAAACTTATGATAATAACATATTAAAGAACAAAGTACATGATTTTCATAATAAAATAAAATTACATGATAAACATTTAATGATATGAATTAAATCGAATACAAACCAGCAAATGGATTAGTATAAATACCATCAACACCCCCTATCCCACCAACACCACTACCATTAACTTTGATTATATCATCGGATGTTATTAGAACTGTTGTTATATGATCATCATTTCGATTATTGCAGCTGATCAATTGTTCATAGCAACTAACATCTGTGCTAATAACGTCGACTTCCTCCTCATCATCATCCTTTTCCAAACTATTCCTATGACTGCTGCCTTGTATTGGATTCGAATCTTCATAACTACCGCCACCACTGTCATCGTTTGCATTTACAGCATCGATATTCGATTTTGTATCGAATCCATCGTAATCATCTACATCGTTATCATCATCATCATCATCGTTATTTTCATTGTGTCCAACACCATCATCGTCATCATCGTCGTCATTGTAACAGAAACCACCATCAATATCTTCACTGAGACTATTCACGTAAATGATATCGTTATTACTACAACTAGTAGGGATTATAATATCACAAGCGGAAGAACTATAGATAATTTGTGTCTGACTATGCCTATTATTACCACTACTGCTATTATTATCATCAGATGTTTTCGATTGATTATTAAAATTTTTAAATTTCGAACATTCATTATGTTCATTTTCACCCTTCCGTTCCTTCTGATGATGATGATTCTCATCAACCAGAACGATAACAACGTTATCGTTGGTATCGTTCTGGTTGAGTTTATGTCATCTATCCACTTTCCAGTTATTCGTTCGTTCATATTCATCATCATTGTTGTCATTGTGTTTATAATCATTGTCATTATGATCATCATCATTTGTACGATCATCATTACAATCAACGGTGGGTTTATCATTATTTTCATTATCTTCTAAATGATGATTTTGTTTCTCATTATATTCAGCTTCTATATTTGGTGATATATCCCCATTAGCCTTAATACTTTGTTCTGTAGTTTATATGGATTTATATTTATGATTAATAATTACCATCACCCACCAATTAAAAAAAATTAAGTATTTTTTTGTTGTGTTTGTGTACAAAATTTATAAATATTAAAAAAATACCCAAAAGAGTAGTAGTATTTGGTGGCAGATAAGATAAAATAGAGAGAAAAAATAAGAAAATATTTTAAGAATTTAGTCAATAAGATGCAATCGTATAAAGCTGAAAATTTTAAATGCCATCAAATTTTTTTAAATTTATTCTTATTTTATTTTCCATTTAAAATCTATAGACTATATAGATCAAGTCAATTTTCTTTTTAATTTTCATCATCTACTTTTGATTAGTCACTAAATTTTGTATGGTTAGGCATTTCAAAAAGCATGTTTTTTACTAACGCAACTATTGTATTTCTTTTTCTTTATCATTTAAATTCCTGACTCTCACCTTCGTATCCCTGATTGTCATGAATCTCTCTTGGAGGACCCACAACATTTTCTTTACCCTCTAATACAGCAAGTAAGCACTGATGTATGCAAATGTACTGTTGTTCTGTTTGGACCATCCAAACTCGTTCTAAATTTAAAAGATGAAAAGAAACGATTATCCAAACATCATTGATCATCATTCTATTATTTGTTACCTTTACGCATTGCCCAAACAATTCCAAAAATATCTACATAATCTGATACTTGAATTTGTTGTAATATTCGATCCAATGTTATGAATGTTCCAGAACGTCCGACACCTGCGCTACAATGCACAACGATCGGTCGTTGATCGGGACCTACTCTTTCTCTAAACGCTCGAACAAATCTGGCTAATGTTTGTGGAGGATTTGGCACACCGAAATCAGGCCATGTTGTAAAATGAAAATGTCTTATTATTCGCTGTTCATTACCCTGAAAAAGAAAAGAAGTTATGAAATCGGAAAAAATCACAAAATTTGAATGCAAAATAGAAAAAAAAAAGATACTTACTCTACATATCATAAATTCTGTTATAACCCAATCAGGATAATGACTGTCGTTGAGTATTTGAACTTTAATGTCTCCGTAGAATACTGGTACTGTATCGTGTGGCCAATAATGATCACATTTTTCACGACCTTTTTCAAAGCATCGTGTCAACATAACAATTGCACGTGAATTACTCTCCCAGCACATTCTCCAGAAATCATCTCTGGTCGAATGTAATGGTCCTTGTGTAACAATAAATTCACGCGGGGAATTATGTCCTGGTACATAATTTGCATTTATATAATCTGAACCTTCATCATCGTCAACCGGCTGTAATTTAAATCTCGAATGATCGTATGGAAGAATGTTGGTGAAACGATTCTTTGGCCTGTTACATGGTAGGTCAGCGAACGTACACGGTTGATCGCGTCCAACATGTTTCAGTTCCTCAAATTCTTCACTAAATCGAAAATCTGAATCGGCTGACATCATACGATAATGTTCAGCGAAATTTTTTATCAATATTGGACGGTTCGTTTCGATTACACTATCTGGTAGCGACATATTGTCATTTGTTCGTGATTCCTTGGCCGTTTTACGTCCACTATTACGACGTCGTCTTAAAAACATTATTGTCACAAGCAAAATTAAAATTATTGTTAGTGGCACTGTTATAGCTACGATAAGTGATGTATTATCTTGGTCTGTAAAAAGAAAAAGAAAAAAAAATGAAATAAATTAATAAATAGAAGATTGTTGAAATGGTAACCAAGAAATATCTGGTGGTAGTCACAAATTAAATCATCAAGAATTACAAATGGGAAATATAAACTAAAAGCTGAAATGCCTAAAAATTATTTTTTGGAGACAACTAATCGACTTACCCATGGATAAAAGGCCTTTTAGGAAAGCAATAAAAGAAAAACGACAATTTTTAAAATAAAATGAATTTGATATTGGTTTCAAAGTCTTACTCAATTTAGAATTAATATATGTATGCACGTATTTATAGATTCATACAAATTTGTATTTAATTTCAAAAATAAAATCAACTTACCTGTGGTTATTGGAAAACTGTATGCAGTGTCTGTGAATTTATCTGGTGCTGTAAATGCTCTAACTTTAACGCGATACGTTGTGCCAGATTTCAAAGGTCCATTACAGTATCCAGTTTGTCGAGAATCACAATTTTCTGCTCCAATTGTAAAATCTTCAATTGAACTATTCTTGAACGGATAATATGGCTCAATAACTTGATATGGCGGCCAAATACTGTACGATTGAACATCTCTCCAACTTGGCATCTCTAAGCCTGAAGCATTCTTTGTATCATCTTCGGCTACAATTATTGTGTACATAATGACCTAAAAGAAAAGAAAGATTTAAATTAAAATTTTCGGCATTCGAACACAATGCAATATTTTTGTTGTTGTTTTGTTAACTTACTGCTCCATTTTGATCTGAGAAATAATTTTTCCTAAATCGAATTTGTATTGTCGATGAACTTCTGTAAACTTCTGTTGGCACAACTTGAGTTGCTGGTTTTGGTGGGGCTAATATTGGCATTCTCTGTTTCCATATCGTTTCTGGTCCGAAACCTATCACAGTTTTTGCTTGAATTCGGAAAACATACGTCTTTCCAGGTAATAAATTTTTAATCACGCCATGTGATTCAGAATCTTTAAAGTCTTTAACTTGCGTATGAGATGATCCTTCTAGGCCGTAAGTTATTGAAAATTGTCTGATGATACCGTTTGCTTCACTTGACGGTAATGACCATTCAAAACCTATTTCACTTGGTTGAATATCAGTCGGTTCGAAACGCTCAACACGTCCCGGAACTGATTCTTTCGTTGTAAAACTAGCTGAAACTGGTGAACTACTTCTTAGCACACTTGACTCCGTTCCCGAACGTACAACTACTGTGAAAGTATAATTACGATGTGGTTTCAAGTCCGTTATTGTAATTGTGTCATGAACAGTAAGGTTCTGAACGTAAAACGAATCTGTTTTGAGGTATTGCACTTCGAAAGTATTATATTCTCCCTTTGGAATGTCCCATTTTAGAGTAATCGTTGTATCGGTAATACGAGTTGCATTAATTTGTGTTATAGGTTCTGGATATAATCTATCCTGACGTTGAATCGGCAAACTGGCAACTCCTCCGCTAACTGTCCACACCGTGATGTTGTACAAACGTCCAGGTACTAGACCTGTGAATGTTACTTTTCTGTCGGTATCATTTGCCAATTTTTCTTTATCAGGAATATCTGGATCACTCAAAGAGAAGCGATACAAATCAAATTTGGATACCGATTGTGGAGTAGGTGTGTAACTCAAAGTCACATTATTTCGTTCATGAAGATTATTTACTACTAGTACTTCGGACTGAATTAATGGCATTGTTCGAGTAGTCAAGTGAGTAGTATCGCTTGTCAATCGGTAAGAAACTGTATGAATGTCGAATTTGTATTGAACTCCGGGCATAAGTTCGCCAATCAGAACTCGAACCATCGGATGTTCATCAATTGTTTTATTTGGGGTTTCTGAAAAATAACCAATTGGAGCTAAAATTACAAATTAAAAAAGTCTGTATGTGTAAAAGGCAAATCTGAAACGAAAAATTCAATCATCACTTACCAACATAAGTTTCTGTCACATTTTTCACGTGAATTCTATTCGGTTGATCTGTGGGCCACCATCTCAACACATACATTTCTACTCGACCTTCAGGTCTTGGCCATTCTAAAGTAATATTCGTCGAGTCGGCCAACAAGAAAATATTCGAAACTGGATTAGGTCTAACTGTTTGATTGACTTGTTGTGGATTTGGACTTTCTACTCCGTAACTAACTGTATTCACTTGAATCGTATATTTTTCACCAGGAGTCATATCTGTCACATCTGCTTCTGTGGACTTTACAGAAGGAAGTCTGACCCATTGTTTTTCACTTTCCGTTCGATAACGAATGGAATATTCTGAAAATTCACTTCTATCTGGCGGCATCCAGTGAACCAGAACTGAATTGCTTGTCACTTTTTCGATTGTCATATTCCTTGGAGGATTCGGATCTAAAGTATATTTACAAAAAAATAATTGAAAATATGAGACAAAGAATTATTTGAATGTTTCAACAACTTACAGACTGCCTGGAAGTAAGCATGTGGTTCACTTCGAAGGCCATGTGATACTGCAAACACTTTAACTTCATATCCAGCACCGGGATACAAATTTTTAATGACCAGACGAGATTCTGTTGTCAGAATTGTACGAACTTCTGATGTTCCATTTCTAGAATACAAAACTTCGTATTTTTCTTGCCTTGAATTTACGTCGCTCTTCCAGCTGATGTTCAAACCTTCCTTGATCGATTTCAAATCTTCGATAATCGGTGATGATGGCCGTGTGACTACGTATATTGTGGTTTCATTTGACTCCATCTTTTTGGAAATTGCCTGAACTGTTAATGAATAGTTCCTTCCGGGAAGTAAACTTTCCAGAGTATATCTTGTGCGATCGGTATTCATTGTGCTAGCGTCACCATTAAATGTCTCAACTTCATGGTAACTAATTTTGTACTCTTCTTGTGTACTGTTCGGATCTGGATCCCAACTTATTGTCACTATACCAGTTTTATCGTCAGTAAACGATTGCAAATTTATAACTGGTAATGGTTTAAGTGTTACGTCGGCTGTTGCGGGCCATGATGTAACTTTCCCTGAAACTGTTTTCACAATTACTTGATACGTTTTACCTGGCTCTAAATTCTCTTTAAATTCCAACGATACGATTGGATCATTTGCTCTTGGCACAGTTTGTTGACGTCTCGATAACGATAATGAGACCTGATATTTATCAAATTCACTGATACCTTCTGGTGCACCCCATAATACTCTGAATGAATTTGATGTTATCGAATCTTTGTCGAATGTTACATTTTTCGGTCGTAACGGTACCGTACGATATTGTGCAGTTGTCGGTAATGAAATTTCATCTTCAGACATTGTCTGAACTGAAATATTATATGCACGTCCAGGTACAAGACCTTTAAATGCTGCCTGTGCTGGACCTGGTGGTTCACCTTCTTTTTCTACATACAGAACACTTTCTAAAGCATCGGGCGGTTCTATTGACACCTTATAATGTGTATATATTCCTGCTGGATACGGTGGCTGCCATAATACTAGCAGAGTTGTTTCATTACGAAACCATACGATAAATTTTCCAGGAGTATTTGGTTCTATATGTAAAATCACAATACAGAAAAAAAAGACAATTAAAAAATGTAAATGCATAAAAGTATTGCGATTATTTGAAATTAATTTCTTGGAGATGCATTCACCCAGTTATTTAGTTAAGTGCCAGGATATATTTAATTAAAACACATGCAAATAATTAAATAAAAAATTAAATAAAATAAATGAATAGTGCCAACAGAATGTGCAATTAGAAAACAAATTAAAAATATTTTTCAGCTATTAAAAATGTTTCTATAACAAATAACACACACATATACTTACAAAGCAGCTTTAAAAAAACTATGCATCATTTTAAATTTCTAAGATTCTATCCTTTTGAGAAATTTTTTTTTAGGAAATCCTAAACACTTCTCAAAGATTACATCTTTTTTCAAGCGAATTCACAAAACAAATGCATTAGAAACTCACATTTTTTAAGGATATTTTTTAAATTTCCAAAGAATAAACATTCTATAGCTTCAAGCACATTTTTTAAGTTTTTTTTTAAGATAAGATTCTTCATTTTCATAAGTTCAAATTTAAATTTAAGCAATCCTTATACATTCTACAATAATTATGCATAAGTGATGTTATTCGAATGTTTTAGAGAATTGTCAATACTTTTGCGGAAAGGAAATTTGAATGAATAAAATATACAAATAATTAAACAAAAAATCTAAAAAAGCAAACAAATATAAGTAGGCAATTAAATCTATATACATAAAATACAAAATATGTAGGGTATATGTACATATTTAAAAATAAAAATCATGCCTTTTATTTTTTTAATTTTGATTTTGTTGCGATTAAAATCACTCATGAATACAACATAAAAATGTGGAAATCAAAAAAATTTTTTTTTTTTCGAATTACAAAAAAGTTACATTTTTCTTGCATTCTGATAAAATACAAATACAAATATGTATACAAATAAATTTATGTACGAGTACATACGTACGTAATATCTAAGATATTATGCATTATTATTTTTGTGTATTAAAATTATTGCAAAAAAAAAAATATAATAACAAATTACCTCTTAAAATTTTAATATCCAATAAATCTTTATGACGAACACGTTTCACTGCACCAATTTATATATTTCCCATGTTAGATAATGTTTTATTATTATTATTAATATTTTTGAAAATGTTTTTTAAATGTTTTTGTAAGTTTTTTGAATTGTTTTTATTATTGTTTGAATTTTGTTATTTTGTTATCAATACATAGTGTAAAAGCAGCATTAAAGAGAAAAAATAAAATGTTTTGTTTTCGTTTTTTTATTTATTTTATTTGTTAGTAACATTATTATATAAAATTATTAATTAATTATTATTTTTTTATAAAAAGCCCATATCACCACATTAATTTCTTTTTTTTATTTCATTTTCCACTTTTCTTTTTAAATTATTTTTTTTCTTTGTATTTTTAAAATTTTTAATAACATTTTAACCCAAATGTTTTTGTTATACTTACAAATTGTCTAGTAATTTAAAATTTATGATATACAATTAGGTAATTATAAATATCTACATAAATGCACACCACAAAATATAATAATTTTTGTACATTATTATGGGTGGATCTGGATACATTATTATTTCGAAAAAGACTTAAGAGAATGTAATTACTCAGATCAATAATTAGTATTGAAAACTCAATTATGTACAATTTTTAATTACTAGACAATTTATACAAATACCATGTATTATATATGTTAAATTCTCATATATGTATAATGTGTAAATTATATAAATATATATTTAAAAAAAAAGAAAAGAAAACTTACTCGTTGTAAAATTACGACTTGTATATGCAACAGATTCCTTTCCATCATAAATTGTATACGCTTGTACTTGATATGTTGCACCTGGTGTTAATTCTCTAATATGATATTGTAATGAATTATCCTCAATATAAAATGTACGATTCGTTTCATAATTATCTGATAAACCTAAAATTTTTATTTTAAATGATGTCCAATTTCCCTGTAATGGTGGACTCCATGTTATTATAGCTGTTTTACCACTACGTACAGCTACTGATAGATTTGATGGTGGATCAGGTGCTAAAAAAATAAAATAAAATAAAACATAATTAGAAAGAAAGACAATCAGAGAGAAAAATTATATTCTATTCGATGTATTTTTTTTTTTTTTTTTAAATTAAAATCTTTTTTTTTTTTTTTTTTTTTAGCTGTGAGAAAGATGAAACTAAGTATATATATAGAAACAGAGTCTATTGAGTTCAAGAGCTAAAGTTCATAAAGTTATTATTTTTTTTTTTTTAATTTATGGAAGATATTTCTGATAAACGCTTATATTCATTTTTTATCAATCATTTATTTTTGTATTTTGAATGAGGCTGTATATACGAGTATATATATAGGAAAATTACAAATTAAAATTGATTCCAATTAAAAAGAAAAAATAATCAAATTAAATTTGAATGCAAATTAATCTCATTAGTAATTTTATTTACGACGCGAGTATGTATATATTTGTCCATTCTACACTCCATTTAAATTTATAATTGACAAAATTATATTTTCTTTTCATTTTTATTATTATTATTATTATTATTCACATTTTTTTGTGTATCAAATGAATCATTAAAAACAAAAACAGGCAAAAATACAAAACAAAGTTAAAATGACAAAAAAAAAAAGAAAAATCAAATTTGTGTCATCATATCACTTCTACAGCTGATTTTATACTTTTTATTCCATTTTAAAGATTATGAAAGTTTCTCATTTATTTGATTTTTTTCATTCCTTTCTTTAAATCTTACCCCGCGTTTACGTTGCACATCTTGAAAACATGAAGTTCACGTGATAAATTACAGAAAAAACGTTCAAATTTTCAAGATAATGGTAAACGCAGGTTTATAGATGTATATAGTGTCTGTCTTTCATTCGATTCATGTTACAGCCATCAGCATATTGATGAAAATTTATTTACAATCTGCGTATGATAAAATGCATACAAGTACATAAGAGTATGTAAATTGCATAAAATTCAATTCAATTTTTTTTTTTTTTTTAATCAAAATCGAAAGTAGTTCAGCATATAATTAAGTCAATTTACGTTTTAAGAGACACAGAATGAAACAGAATGAAAAAAAAAGAAAAATTATGAATTCTCCCTAAAGGCATGAGAAAAAAAAAATTACTTTTATTTATTTATTTTTTAATTTTTTTTAATTGAAACTGTCTGTGTCTGATCAGAATGTATGTAAAATATGAATCATTATAACGTAAACGATCATTATATGATGATATTGCAATATCATTTATATTGATTGGTATTATTTTCTGTAATTAAAATTTCATTTTCATTTTCATTTTCATTTTATTTTTTTAATGGTAATTGGTAATGAAAGTGATCCAAATAAAATGATTACATATTTGATTATCACTTTCAAAATAAATATACTCTGCGTGTGTAGACATTTTTTAAACTGAAAATGTTTATAAACATAATAAATAAATAAAATTGGGTCCCTATCGTATTATAAAATACTAAACTTTTTTTTTTGTATTTTTACAATTTCATTTCATGTAGCGTTCTTAATTTTAAAACAAATCATTTCGTGTAGTTTATGAAGAAAATAAAAAAAAAAAAATAAATTAGAACGAAAAGTGACACATAATAACCGAAAATAAAAATGTAATAAATTATGTGAATGAAAATTTATTACAAAATTGATAACAAATATGAAATAAAAAGCAATGAAAATAAATAACATCGAGAATTATATAGATTGAATTATGTACGAGTATTTATTATTTTTTCTCGTTTTATTTTTAGGAAATTTTCTACGTATAGTCGTATAAACAAATATGTAAATAGATTCATTGAGCTTTGCCTGTTTTTTTTTTTTTTGATCTTTTTTATATCCTTCGGATTTTTATTGGTTTCTTCCTATAATAGGCGATTTAGTTTTAATGATTCCTTGATGTATTATAAACTTTGTGACATTTTAAGTAGGTGTATACGTGCAATAAATCTTAAAATCATTTATACATATAAGTATACGTATTATACTCGTAGGTACGGGAGTATCTATAATGTTCGAGTATGAGTATGTGCGTAAATTCAATAAAACTCCATCTTTTACGTTAATAATTTTATATATTTTTTAATATTCTTTCTTTTTATGTAAATCTAAGTATGTATGTATGTATTTATTTATGCATATTTCTTTATCATAATGAGATTTTTATAGAGTGAAAGGAAAAAAAAAATAATTTTTCTTAACTTTGTGTATACTTTTTAATGATAATGTCCTGTATTCATAATAAAATTTTATTTTATTTTCTATTACCAGTATTACTTATAATACGATTATATACATATATGCGATCCTTATGTATATGTATGTATGAATATGTGATGAAGAATAAGTGAATTCATTAAAAGTTTGTCGTATATAGAGTATTAAAGTGTAATGATTATCATGAATATTACATGACTGTGTTGTAATCGAAAAACAATAATTCAACAACATCAACAACAACAACGTTATGGTTATATTAACATGAACAACAAAAGTAAAAGTTTTAGAGAAAAGTTTTGAACGTATAAGTATGATATGATACGTTTAATATTTATGCTGTATGTTACAAAAATATAGTATATCGTACACTTTAAGAAGATGTAAAGATTAGGATATTCGATTATTATTATTATTTTCTTATATAAAAAACTATACTAAATGTGTGTATAAATTTTGTTTTTACGTTTTTTTCTTATTTTCATTATAAAAAAAAAATGATAAAACACGACACTATATAGGCTTGTATATGAGTATGTACGTGTGTAGATATGTTTTAAATATGAAATGTATATGTATACTTATGAATTTCATTCCTTGTTTTTGTCATATCTTATGTAATTATCTGTAGAGCATGGTAGAGCATCATATACTCTTATAACAGAACATATAGTTAAGAAATACATGAGATATGAATGAGCATTTTTACTTGTGTCTTATATATTAACATCGAACAGAATCATATACATTAAATCAAAGTATATATTTTGTTTATGATGTACATATTATGTCAATGTCGCTATCATATATAGGATGTATACTCGTATATATGTACGTAAACATATAGATATCTTGCAATCTTACATATTAGCTAAATACTCAGACGTTATTGTTTGTAAATAATCTCACAAAAAGGATATGAGGAGTGCACGTACATATATATAAAAGATAAATCAAAATATTTATACAGCAGTAGATTTTATGTAGGTACAAATGTACATGCAGACATATTTTCGATGAATATCATCACTATAATATGTTATGACGAGAATGAGATACACTGTAAGACCATAATATGTAAATATATATGTGGATTAGTATGAGTAGTTCATCTTTTGTTTTTCATCTTTTTTTTGTGAATATAAAAATCAATTAAATTAAATAAAGCATCATAATATATCAAGTAAGTATTTGAGTACCATTTTCTTCAAACAGAAACAAGAAAAAACAAAAACTTAATTATTATTTTTATTATTTTTCTTTTTAAACTTGAATTATTTTTAAAAATAATGATGCCGGCTGACGACAATATCGACAATGACAACGAACTCCTCAATTTAATGATGATGCGATCATATATAATAATTTATTGACATTTTAAGTATTGAAATTTAAACATTTTAAGTTTTTGTCATTTATATTTTTTGATTAACTTTATTATCTGTAGGGATAGACTGTAGATGCATCAGAGTGCATTTTTAATTAAAATCAGAATTACTATACACTCTTGAGCGCTAAACACAATCAAAACAGTATAGCATCCAACAGGATCAGAGATATGTTGGTATAAGCAGAAAATATGTCTCAGGTAGTCAGGTCGGTCGTAGTCGTAGCGTAGCCAATTTCTGAAACAAATTTAAAGCAGATTATGCTCTCAGTTGTCATACTCTTGTTCATCGAGTAAAGAAATAAGCTTTTTCTCTTTTTTCTAAGCTTATTATTGTATAATTAAAATTTTTATACTTGTTTTTCTCCAGCACAGCCAGCAGCTACTCATCAAACACGACTGTTCCCGTAATTGTGTCAGCATTAATTTACAAAGTACTAAACAGCATGCTGATTGTAGCAGATTTCTCTGTTTGTTTTGATTGTGTTTAGCGCCTTACATATGCTATGGAATCTATACATCTCTACTGTACAGAAGCAGTAAATTATAAATTACGTTTATGTTGGTGTAGCAGAAAAAAAATTTATCCTTTTTTTAAAATTTATGTATCTTACCTGTAGTTATTGTCACTGTCCATGTTAACCAATCGTGATGTGTTGCATTCGTATAATATAACCAAAAATTATATGTTGTACCTGGTAGACCGTGTGAAAATTGTATTTCATCACCGACATCACGTGATGCAATTGTTGTATTTGGTTCCGGATAACCATATGGTGGACTATAATCTAAACGATAATATGAATCATCTTGACCTAAATTTCCTGGTATTTCTATAACTAAATCAGCACTATGAATTATCTGAAATTATATAAAAAAATACAAATAAAATTAAAAAAAAAAGAAATTGAAATTAGAAAAATTTGAAAAAAAAATAATTAACCAAGAACATCATATGTGCGATTATAATAATAAAAATGTATTCTTGCTTTTTTTTTTATTAGAGATGTCCTCGAGTTGACAAAGTTATAAAGAAAAATGAAAAAAGAAATTTAGAAAAAAAATTTGGGTCACTTTAGATTATATATACATATATGTATGCACATTTTTAAACATACAAATACAACATAAAAAATCATATATGTAATTTATATTTTTTTTTTATATTCTAGAACAAGGACAATTTTATCTAAAAACAACAGAGTTTCATTAAGTTTCATTTCATTTCAATTTTTGTTTTTGCACTACTTTATAAAAGTTTCATATGCAAATAATTATAATGTCCTAAATTTAAAAATAAATTTTCTAATCAGTGTGGTAATTGACTGAAAGATTTATAACTCTCTGTGTATAAAAGTATTATTGTATTTGTAAGTGTGTCTGTACATATTTTAAGTTAAAAAATAAATAAATACACATGTATTTATATACATATTTACATACATAAACGAACGGGTAAAAATAAATTTAAATCCTTTAATAAGTTCATGTCCACTTAACTACACATGACTGTACAAACAATTAATATCTACTACAAAAAAAAAAAAAAAAAAAAAATAAATTTTCAATCATTTTTCTCCTCTTTTTCAAACTTCACCTACATTTTATAGTTTATTTTTCCCATATGATATGATCCTATATAATCCTTTTCGAAATCAAATAAATACCTAAACACATATACTAAACCTTGACATATTTAATTTTTTGAAAGTATTCTAAATGTTCCAAATAATACATATTTTAATCTTTCTATCCACAGTTTTATGTATACACACATTTTGAAAAAACAAATTACTCAAAACTTAAATTAGTTTACTTTAATAAGAAAGAAAGAAAAAAATTAAAAATGAAATTTATCACCCAGACATACAAGTGAGTATATGTGTACGTTATAAATTAAAATTTTATATAAAATTCAAAATAATTTTCAATTAAAATGTAATTAGACGAATAAAGGTACATATACATATAAGAGATGATAAGAGTCAATCGAAATGAAATTTTAAATTATAAATTTCATTCATTCATAAATCTATAATTTTAAATGAATCTGATAAAGTGGTACTAGAAATATAAATGAATATACACTTCATTAATGTGTTATGTGTATGATGTAGATGATGTCAAGAGCGAAAATGTGCGGTATATGTATATGGAATAAATTAAAATAATTATTATTTTTTGTTTGCTTATTTAAGTTTATTTAATCATTGCTTTAATTTAAAGAGAAATCCTAAAAGCACTAAAAGGTATAACACACATTCTCTTCTCTGGGTTTTTGCTAATAGTTAAAACTTATTCCAGTTAAAATACTTTTTGAGTATAATTTTTAATTATACCGATTTATGCATAAAGGAAAATTTATAATTTTCATTTATATGAGAAGAAGATTTTAATTTAGTTTTATTATTCGTATTTGATTTTTTATTTTTTTTTTAATTTTTCCAAATAAATTACTTGCGAATGTATGTACTATACCTGATACTACTTTGATGGAAAAGTATGGTGAATTTTTCATTCAAATCATGAGGATTTAACCAAACGGTTATAGTCGAATTCTCAGTGAAACAGTCATGCCCATCCATTGCACTCATTTTACAAATCGAAGACAGCATTTTTTGTATGAAAGTAATTAAACGTATAACTCATTAATTGATTAAAATAATGACATGAAATTTATAGTACAGACGTCTATTAAAATACTGCGTGTACTACCATAGACTACAATACTAAACTAAAGGCAAAAAATCTAATCGTTTGGTTTAGTTCCCACAATTTAAATGAAAAATTTACTTTATTTTTCGATCACAGTATTATATTAGAATGTATTTTTAAAGTATATGTATCAGGATTAAATTTTTTATGCTACCGCACATATACTATGAATACCACATCACATGTATGTCTTATAGATATCAATTGGAAACATGTTTTAAAATTTATAATTAATCAATTAAAAATTTTAAGCATTTCATAAAATAAATTTAGACTTTACAGACGCAAATATATGACATTCCAAATTCGAAAAATTATTAGAAAAATCAATACGTATAAACCAACGATAATATAATATATGTATCTATATACCTAAATCGTATTATTTTAATACATAATTTCATAACATGTGAAACGAATTCCAAGAATTATTTATAAATTAATTTATTTTTACTTTCAATTTTTCTGTTTTTATTATTTAAACAATTTTAATTGAAATAGCTACTTAGTTTTTATTGTGATTAAAATTAAATTTCATATAAACAAAATGAAAAAAAAAAGTAAAAGTAAAAAATAATAAAAATAAAAATGTTCTACATATATTATACATACATGTAATATATTTTTTTTTAAATATTTCAAATGAAAGTGATAGTGTTAATAATAATTATGAACATATTTTTGTTTACATATTGTTTTATATGTATTGTTTCTTTTTAATACGATATACACGTTATATATATTTAACATTTTGTGGTAACATAATTTTGTATGAGTTTATATGAGTATATGCTTTAGAAATACGCGATTACCATAGGTATATAGATATACCCTACCCTGTACGTACAATAAGACTTTTGTTTAAATATAAAAACATTGTGAGATATGCCACAATAAAACAGAGACTCAAGAAATTACCTATAAAACTAAAAATTGTAAATAAAAGTTTTTAAAAAGAAATTTAAAAAAATGAGTTGTTTTTTTGAATATTTTTTTCTCTATGCGGTTTTTGTTTTCATTTAACTATTATTTTATTTAAAATTTAAAATGAAAAATATGTAAGCAGTATTCCAAACAATTCTGTTTCTGTGTATAATACACTCTTAACTTATTATATATGAGTAATTGAGTACATATAAATACATATACGTATTGTACAATATGTACTTGTATGTGTACATTTCTACTATATATATGTGTTATGAGTTCAAGGCTTATGCACTATTATTTTCCTTTTTTTTTGTATTTTTTTATTACTATTATTATTAAATATAAATGCGAAATTAAATAAATAACCTTATTTTGACATGGTAAATTTTAGAAAAGTTTAAAAAACTTTGTGTATACACATATAGGGCGGACGTATAATAAAATTCAAATACTCGTATATTATACTTTGTATTGAAATTTGTTCGTAGTTTCATGTTTCACATCAACGAAATTTCAAAAAAAGAAAAATGTATAGCCAGAATTTTTAAAGCTATTCCTGCTTTTTATCAGCACAATTACATAAATACATACATAGTATCTGAAAATGATTTCGAAAATTGAATGTTTTGTAAATAAAAATTGCCTTGGAAAAAGTTTGAAATTCGTTTGAAAGTTCGTCAATTTTACATTATTATAATTTTTCGTATATTTATTTCGTTATTTTTTGAAAGTGTACTTTAAAAAATATCGGCTTAATCATTTAAACTGTTGATTTGAATAAAACTGATAATTTATTGCATAATAATGAATATTATGTATTATCTCTTCTATCTCTCTCATTAAAAAGTTTATAAGCAATAAATAATTGTCAGAAATCAAAGTCAAAAATCTGATAATTTTATGGTAAGTAATATTAATATTTAATCGTAAAATCCAAGTGATAATATTTTTCAAACCACACTGTGATAATACTTTATTCATTAAAGATTAACATGTATGTATATATAATTGTATATGTAATGGTTTTGTTTGTGTGTGTATATTAATTTTTATCATACATTATATGTTAACAAAATGTATTTGTATTTTATATATGTATTTATGCAATTAATATATGCTTATGTTAGGAACATTTTTTTTCAATTAATTGTTTATTTATGCACACATTTACATTTATATACATACATACATATATATGTACACTGTATTGTTACCTATACAATTTATTTTATACATATTTACAAAAATGCATATACAGGAAAAAAAAGCATAGTTCATATGAAACAAAAACAAAAAAGCAAGAAAAAAAAACGTGTTAACGTGCTCTGAATAAATTTCACTAAATTTGCATTTTTTTGCTTCTCATTCAGATACATTTATGTACATAAATATATTGTAATAATTGCATATAATTATTTGTATACTGTGTATACACTGTAAGTACTCATATATACAGTATGCGTTTGTTGGTTTTCAAATTTATTATTATGTGTGACAAAAAGCTTCTGCTTCATTTTCATTTTTATTTTATATTTTTACTTTGTTTTTTTTTTTTTTTTTTTTTTGTGCAATTCTATATATTTATTCGTAGATAAATAATTTGATTTAATGAATGCGTATATGCGTACGTATACAGCTGTATAATTATACGAATATATAAATCCGCGTACCTATTTATGTACAATGTGCATACGTACTCATCGATCTATATGATATTGAAAATAAGCATATAAATATCTACAAATTTTATTATCGTGAATGTTAAACAAAAACAAAAATTACAACAACAACAACAAAATAATAATGAAAGTAATAAAATAATGAAAAAAAAAAATAAAGAGAATCAAGGATAATAAATTATTAGAACATTAGCAACAATATACAATACAATGATAATATTATTGTCATAAATGTATTCTGTAATATTATCTGCCACATATCTATTTATACGGAGAGTTTATCGGTCGATGCGTTGGTACTGCACATATATATATATACCAATATTATACCATATATTATGTGTAAAGGGACTGTACATATGTACGTATGTATTTAAAATAAATTTGCACCATTAACACAAAATCATACAAAACGATATTATTTTAGGTGTTTGGAGGTGATAGTAGTGATGGTGTTGTGTTTTATGGTTTTATACACTGTCGCATTATTATTATTTTTTTTTTTAATTTTTTTTTTTTTTTTGGTACATAATGCGTATACCATTTCTTTGTTGTAATTATAGAAAGCAAAAAAAAGCATAAAATTGAAGTGGTATATACGACTGTATACATATGCATGCATGTTTATCATATCATGTAGAACATACTCTTGTATAAATACATATTGTATTCATTTTATTTGTAACAAAAATGCTTAAATTTTTTCTGTTTTTATTACACGAACATCCTTCAAGTTGTTTTTGTTTTCTGTTTTATTTATATGCAACCTTTTGTTTATTTTCATTTTGTTATTAAATAAATTAAATTCAGACAAAAGAAAAAAGAAGTATAAAATGAAATAATAATTACATGAATTAAAAAAAAAACATAATAATAATAATAAAAAAAGGATATTCTATAAGTGTGTACTTTAAAAAACATACATAAACGAGCGCATTTATTATTGTCTGTACGAGTATGTATGTAGTATAGGAATATTGCATTAAAATGTTTATTATAAACATTTTCTTTTGTTTTTATGCTTTTGTATATGTATGTATGTGTATATAAAATGCCAGCTTTTTTATTATATGGATGAAATTTAAAAATTTCCAAAATGAATGAAAAATAAAAAAAAAATTTTCTTTTTTGATATTTCTCGATATGAATACATATTTATGTAAGTTTAAACAGCGATATCCTTTTTTTTATTTAAATTTTTATTTTAAATTTTAACTACACGTTATGATACGCTCACTTTTTTATATCTGACAGTATATAAGTTAAGGATAGTACTTTTTGGAAAATTTGATTTATTATTAATAATACACACACACATATCACACATATTATATGCATAAAACAAAAATAATTTTCTTTTTATACAAATATATTTTCATTTTCATTTGTTTTTGTTTGTGTTTTTTTACTATTTTTTTATTTTAGCTTTGATTTTTGATAACAATTTTTTTTTGACATGATGTGTGCTATAAATTTCAAGATTCAATACAAAAATAAATAAGCACACAAAACAAAAAATTGAATAATAAACGAGAAAAAATTGAAAACACAAAAGAAAAACAAATTCAAATGAAATGAAATGAAAAATCAACAAAAAAGAAAGGATCAAAACAGAATAATAGAGTATGTATGTGAAATTGAAATTCACAGTATGCCAAAAAAAAAAAAAAAACAACAAAATGAATTTCATAAAACATTTCCAGCAGTAATCCTGTTTTGTTTTTAATATTTTTTTCTCTTTTTCTTTTGAAAGTTATATTGTGTAATGATTGATTTATTGAGACATTTTTTTTCTTACTTGAAATTTGAAATTTTCATATTCATTGAGACAAAAGAGAAATCTTAATGAAAATTTGGTCCTTAAACGGAATACTGTAAAATTTTTTTTATTTTTTTTTTTAGATTCAAAACTTAACAAAAGTTACGAAAAAAAAAAAATTGTTTTTTTCATATTCATAAAAGCAGCAAAAGTATTGAAGGACTTAATAGGAAATTTTTCTAAATAAAAATTTAATCAAGCACAACAGCATTTCAAACAAAAAAAAAAACAAACAAAGAAATTTCTGATATTTTTTTTTTGTCTTTTTCCGCTACCATTTAACAGAAACTTTATGAATTTGCTTTTATTTGTATTTTTTATTTAAATACAAACGTTACGTCTGACGGTCTGGCACTTTATAAGAGAGCTCTACAAATTATGAACAATTTACATTGTGTACCTATTATTAAATTGTGTGTGTATACAGTATATTTTAAAGCGAAAAAATATACACTTATCATATCCTTTTTATTTTTTGCAATTGTTGTTGTTGTTGTTGTAATAATTGTTATTTGATTTTGTTGCCCTAAAATTATACATATACTCACCCACATATAATTACAAAAATTACGAGTATCACACATAAATTATTCGTTGCATCAGATCAAGTACACGCACACAATTTTCCAGATATTACATTACAGAAAAAAATACGAGAACATGTAATACATTATATAGATTTTCACAAATTGCATTTTTTATTTTGCTATGTAGTTACGTATAACAACGATCCAAGTAGATGTGAAGTACGAGTACATACATATATGAGTATATGATGCAGAAGTGTGCATTGAATTGTGTGCTGTGTATTATTACTGATAATTTATGTACTCGTATACGCGAGTTATATGTTCATATTTACGTCATTTGTGCATCAATAATATTACAATTTTAACAATTATAAAAGTAAGTGTGAATTTATTAAATTTCATATTATTTTTTTTTTTTTTTTTAATTTTTATTATTCAATTTTTTATTGGAAATTTTTTGTTTTGTTTTTATTATTACGAGTAATTCACGGTTTAATTTTTAATTTTATATTTTCCCTTTTTTTCTGTTTTTTAATTGACGTATACATTATATCGTATTTAATATTATATTCATCATCAGTTAATAATTTGTTGTGTGGTATGTTATTATGCTTGCTTGTATTTTATAAAGTAACAATATACCTAATTTAAATAAAAAATTTTTTATATTAATTAAAAACAAAAAATATAACAACCAGTAATAACAACAGCAACAGCAGCAACAAAACAATAAAATAAAACGTGAGATATCAAAATTGTATAAAAGTATGTACGATATGAGAGTAATACTCGTATTTCATAGTTATTTTGTTTTAATTTTCGAAATACCTACGAGTATGTATGTGGTGAAATGAAATGAAGCTGAAAAATAAATTTACTCTTTGTAAATAAATTTGCTATATTATAAATATAACCCAACATACTTATATATTTATCTATTAGTACAGTATGAATGTAAAGTTATATGGCCTATGGGTGTTGTATAAAATTTTCAATTAATTTCTTAATGCAAAATGACCAACAACAAAGTATGTATATAATTTTTTTCAAAAAATAAAAAACCTACTTTTGATAAAAATTTTTTTCTTATCGTTGATTTCATTTTTAGTTTTTTTTTTTTTTCAAATTATGCAATGAAAATTATGTAAGAATCGTGCAAAAATTTTTCAAAGATACTGAATTAAATTTGTATCATTAAAAAATTTTTTACAAATTTCCTATAAACAAATAGCACATGTATATAGAGGAATATAGATACGACTTACGAGAAAGTTAACTGTAACAGTTCTTTATTGGCAGTTTTTTAGGTACCTATACAAATTTTCATGGAAAGTTATCGATGTAATAATAATTTTGAAATTTCATCGTAGTATAATTATAAATATTTTTCGTAAATTTGGAAACTTTGATATTAAAAAAAAAAAGAATTTTATCTATGTAACAATATTTTTAATGAAAATACACAGTAGTGTTGTGTAATGTTTAAGTGTACATTTGAATGCTGAATTGTTGCACCTTTTTTCACATTTTTGTTTTAAATTATTTCATGAAAAAAAAAAAAACTTTATGCTGGACTATAATATAACTGCGTGAAAATTCAATGGAATTTAGTGGTAAGATAAGAGACACATTTAGGATCTGTGCTTCTTAATAACTGAAATGTTGAAAGCAGTCACAAAAATATCGAATATTAATTGATTATTCCATTGTTGAGAATCTATGTTGTTCCAAAATTATGTACGTGTCAGATACCTAAATCACATTTTTTTTAACTATGTATTTCGAAAGCTTCTACAATTATAGTGTAGTAATTCTACATAATTCCACGATATTCGACATACATTTTTTTGTATATCTTTTGGTAATTCTATCTAAATATAAACATTTTGTACAGTAGATAAATTACATTTTCATGTACATATGTGTATGTAATGTAAATTTCCATTCAATATTATGAAAAACAAACAAAAATAAATTTATTTATCGATTGTCATGTTTGATATGATGGTCTCGATATTTATATTTTTGCTATTTACTGTAATTTTTTTTTTTTTTTTTTATAAAATTATCGTTTTGTCAGTATGTATTTGTTTACATCCGCATAGAATTTTGAAGTTTATAATATTACACATGCATGTATACATACGGATAGTAGGTAGTACACTACACATACTTACATAACATTTACAATTAACAATTTTTTTTTGCCATTTTATTCAATTTTGGATGTGAAATGAAATTCATTTTATTTGTTAGGCTATTTATTTTACATTGAACAAAAATAATTATTATGTAGTTTGTAATAAAACTACATTATCTATTTTGTACATGACCATATCGTAAATAATGATTTATGATAATATTATATTTGTGAGGCATACGTATATGTACATATGTATCTTTGTGAAAATAAATAAATATTTTGTAATTGAATACAGCAACATATAATAACAAAGAAATCGAATACAATATCATCATTTTGAATTCGATACAAATTAAATTCTAGACTAATTGAAATTTTGACAAATTCTAAACAATTCATACACTAAAATGCCTTTATTGTTTGTATGTTTGCGTATAAGTGCGTTTTTTTTTTTAATTTGTAAATGAAATTCAAACAGAAAATTAATTAAAAGCAATAAATGAAAAGTAAATTTCCGGTCTTATGTGTACACCTACAAAAGTGTAGTATGTAATTACATCGTATAAACAAAATTATTGCACGCACTAGTATTTCTTTAAAAAAAGTGTAGTAATAAATACGAGTACGTACACGCACTTAGGGACTAAAAAAATGCCATTGCAATATTACACTATACACTAACTTATTGGAGTCCTTCCGTTTCCTTTTTTGACACCTTTTTCTAATTTCAATGAAATTTTTATATTTTATTTTTCATTTTTATTTTCCTTTTCGTTGCTGTACTCGACATTTGTTAATTAAAATGCTATAGATTTTAACAATTAATGAAAAACAATTAACTAAATTGTTTGTTTCAATATTAATTATTATTTTGTTAATTTTGTTCTATTATTTTCTCTTGCTTCTACTCTTTCCTATTGTATCTGGTTGCAAAAGAACTTGAAACATTTTAGGTATACGAGTACATAGTAAATTGTGTAGAAAAAATAATTTTTATTTCAATTTGTTTTTTTTTTTTGTTTTTTCATTTTTAACGTACACACAATAAGGGAAAACATGCGATATTTCATGTTTAATAGAACTTTGAAAAGTCAAGAAAATAGTTTACTGTGCATACTTTTACCTAAGTAATAATATACCAGCAATTTATATGTTTATAAAATGCATACCTTCATAAATACATAAAAGGATGATGGCTTTTCTTGTTAAGAATTTGAAATATTTCTTCAATACTCAAGAGGAATGTTTATGTTTATGATTTGAAAATATATTATAGCCGTAGGTTATACTAGAAAAATACGGAAGGTAACACAAATACATATATAAGGTGCTGGACTGAATTTTTTTTGTATTTTGTTTTTCGTAAAATTCAAAATTTAAAATTTTTGTAATTCATTTAGAGAAAATTTTACTGAATAATAAATTATCAATATTCACAAGGTTTTATACAGATTTTCTTCATAAAAAGCTTCGTTAACATTTTTTTTTTTTGAAAATTTCTGAAAGAAACTATAAATTGTATAAGAACAACTGAAGATTATTTGTAGTAAATTCGACCGTAGAAGTAAAATGCAAAGAATTCTTTAATTTCAAGAACAATAAACTATAAAAATTCCATGAAATTCTTTTATAATTCCGAATAAATTTATAACTATACATATGTACGCTCATACAGAATAAAATTTAGAAATTGTTTACACTTCTTATTAATTCTCTTAATCAGAGTCGTTTTTTAAATATTAAATTTTGTCTCTTTATTATATTCAATAAGAATATACACACATTTTATATCAATTAATTTATATTCAACACATTTATCAATTTTATAATTCGATATTCACCTCACATTCATCTCTTATTTATCAATTCAGACAATGCAAAAATGAAATCCTAGTATGTACGAGTATGTAAGTGAAATAAGTTTTGTTAGGTGTGCGATGAAAGAAATAAATAGAAAAAATGTAAAGAATCGTAAATGGAAACATTCATTCTAGAGTTTTTCATTTTCATACATTAAATGACAACATATATACAGAACACAACAATTGAACAAAACCATCACCAAAATACACAACAAATTTTTATTTCAAGATTTAATGTGAAATGTAAAACCTACAAACATCCCACATAATCGCTAAAAATAAAATAAAAAAAAAGATTTGTGCAAATGTGTTGAATTCGTTTCCATTTTTATAATGAAGTCGATTTTTTCTGATTTTATATAATTTTGTGTATACGCATTTTTCTTTGAATTGTTATTTTGCTTTCATATTCTTCGAAAATCTCTTGCACGAGTATACCTATACAGACTCGTAAATCTGCAATGCGTTAGAACGCGAAATAAGTCTTCACCTTGTAAATTTTTTCTTCCTTTAGATATATTTATCAGTATTTCATGTTAGGGATGGTAAATGTACCTATATGTATTTTCAATTCCCTACAGATATCTTAGTGTATAAAGATTCGATCAACCGAAATAAATCACATCTCGTACATATGTATGTGATACATGGTGATACGAAGTAAATGATGGAATGGAACCCTGATATCAATTGTTTGAGTACAAATACCCTATTTTGTCAAGTCCTTCAAGCTTCAAGTCCTCTTCTTTTATTAGACATTTTTTTTTTTTTGATTGACTATACGACAACCACTACCAATGAAAATAATGAAATATTCAGTGTTATTCTGATATGGTTTCTAGGATATATTCAAAAATACATTTTTTTTGTTCTTGTTTTTGTTACTTTGATCAATCATAATTTCGATTACCTTACATAACTTGCCCTTCTTTCATATTTTAATGAGAGTTTTCGGTTTCGACCTTATTTCAAATAAATTTTTCTTTGCTCAGTGAAGGATGATGCCAAGCCAACCATGTGCGTAGATACGTACAACAGTTACCATCGTAATTATCATTCGATATTGTTTATTTTTTTTTTTTTTTTGTTCTATTTATGTATACAGCAGATACACATGGACATGCGTTTATTCGTTACAAAGATTCCTAATTTATGGGATACCTCTATAACAAAATGCAAATAATATTCAATGTTTAACACATTGTTTACTTTTCATCTACATCTTGAGTTTTCCACTTCATTAAAATCGATATTAGTACACAGTATATATAGTTTATTTATTATCTCCATGTCATATTTATATTTACTTGAAAGATTATGCCTGCTTTAATCTTGTGTATGAAAGCTAATGACTGTTTCGATATTCATACAAAATTATGGACAGAATATCGAAAATCTAGATTTAATATTTATGAAATTTTAGAGAAATTGAGGTAAAAGAGTTTTTGACCACTTTATAGTACAAAGTATAAATTGATTATCTGAATATTCGAATACAAAATAAAAACATGTTTAATTCATTGTGTTTAGATTCTAGATTAAATCATAAATTTTCTAGAACATGTTCTTTCTCATTACAATTTTTTTTAAAGTTTATTTCAACGTTAGCTTTTATTATAATAATTGAGTGTCAAAATTAAGGAGAAATTTAATTCTGTTCTAATTTTTTATGATTTCTTAAAATTTTTTTAGACATTTTTTTCTTGTTATTTTCCAATTTTATTTTTTTCTTATTTGATATTATTCATCTTAACTGTTTCTAATGTAATTTATGCACACACATAGCTACAGATATAAACCATAAACTGTCACACTTAGATATATATTTTTTTTTTAGAAAATGCAAAGTAAAAAATGTCTGACATAATTTAGGTAAAATTATTAATACTCTGAGAAAATTTCACATTTTTTTTTTTCATTGAAGCAATAAATTTTCGCTTTTTCTTCTGCTATAAATCTGTCCGTATGATGTTTCCTATATCTGTTTATATCGTTTATAGTAACCATAAGATATCTTTGTAAATTTATATTTCATTTTTCTTGCACCTTTATCAAATGTCACAATTTTTTATCATGAAGAAATATTCAAAAAAATAAAAAAAAATTAAAAATGTTTTTGTTTGAATTATAAAATAAGAAAATAATGAAGAATATTATATAGAATTTCATTTAAACTCGTTCACAAGTTAAAAATTAAAGGTAACTGAAAATGTCCAGGGAATATTAGTTGCTAAGTTGCCGTTTCTATGATATAATTCTATTACCTACTTACTAACTTCATAAATTTTCTACTTCTGAGAATAAGATAAATTTGTTCATAAAATTATTAATATCTAATAATAGCTTTTATTCTTTATGTTCATCATTATATTTTTTCTTTTTAGATTTAATCTTCAAGTAGTGACTATTATATCACAATTTTTCGATTTTTATTATATGTACCTACCTAATAAAATAAAATAAAATGAAATAAAATTACATTTAAAGAAAATATAAAACTCAATAATATCAACTTATTTCACTTGAAATATTATAGTTTCCAATTTAAGTATACACGTATCCAGGATGAATGGATGTACATGGTGTATGTAGACTTAAGTTTTATTATATACTCGTATGTTGATAGAGCATTAAATTTTTCTTTTTTTTTAACAAAAAAAATAAATAAAACTTAAAAGGGAACTGAAGAGCATCATTTGTTGCACATGTCATTTTTTCATTTTTGTTTTTTTGTGTTGTACAAATTTACCGATAAAATGGCTATAGAAAAAACTGTGTGAAAGCACGTGATAAGAAGAGTGAGAAGGTGAACAGAAACTGAAAGAAGGATCAGAGATATGTGTATATAATAAATTTATTTTTTGGATAAGTTTGTTTATCGATCCATGAATAGATATGGTATGATACTTTTTGAACAAATTTTTTCATTTAATATCCTTCTTATAATTTTACTTTTAGTCGAATACTCTGATTCTGTATACGACATTTTCATATAATACGGAGATAAAATATTAAGTTAGTTATAGGATATACGAGGGTAATTCAAAAGATTCCCGGAATACCTGCATCAGTAATGGGGGAACTATAATTGACATAGCTGACATGGGAAACATGAGAAAAAATAACGAATGTTAAAACGTCACATTTGGTTAAATAAAATATCATAGATAACATACGAAACAAAAGCAATACGAATTTCACAAAATGAGGTTATGGCTTATGTTACTTATGTCATATACGCTTTCGATCGTACTGCTTATGTGGAGCTTATGTTAAACGAATTTTTAACGAATGTCGGTAATGTCAATTATAGTTTAGCTCATTGATTTGGCTGTGTTCGACTACGACATATGTCATAGCTTATGTCACATATGTCGATTGTAGTTCTACCTTAAGTAACTATAGAGTAACTATAGCAGGCCAACAGTCAAGAAGTTTGGTTATATTTTTAATGTTTTGAAAGCGTAACTGCTGTGTATAAAAAAAGTAATTCATTTGTTTTTATTTAAAAGGATACAGATACCTCAAAAATTAGGTATTATTAAAACATTGCCTAAAGCGTTGCGCGAAGAACACATTGAAAGACGTGTCGAACTTTCACTGAGTTTTTGACCAAATACGATTCAAATCCTGAAGATTCGTATTGTGACTGGTGATGAAACTTGTTGGTTTATACGCTGAAAAATAAATCCATAAATATCAACAATTAGTGTATTATTTCATTTTTTTTGGGAATTTTTTGAAAAACCCTCGTATGTACGTAGCGAAAGATGTTAACGATATTTAACTCGTATAATATGTTATCAATTTATGCACGAGTATTTGTAGACACAACACTCTTATTGTATATAGTAGATGGTGCGATGAATACAAACATTTTCGTTATTAAATTTCATTATTTTCAATAACGACATTATGAAATTTATGTACAACAACGTACATTATCTTCAATGCACCTTATTGTAAAATGCAATGGTATAGATAAGTTGTTATATCCTTCACACATATGTATAATCGTGATTCGTAAATTTTATACGAATATCAGTACACAATAAAGGTAGATTGAATATATGTATCATCATTTTACTATAGCACATGTACAAAGAAAGATAATACAATAATAAGTAGCCTAGTTTATAACTACTGTATACTCATAGAAAGTTTTCTTTTACAGTTGAAAATTAACAAAATAAAAAAAAAATAGTGGAAAAAAAATTAAAGGAAACAGAGAGTAAAATAATAAGAGAATTTTGTTTCACTGTGCATTCTGTATCACATGGTATCACATTGTACGAGTACTTATTTTAGTTAAATTCTGTTCTCTTGTATTTCGATGTTGACATATTATTTTTTTGTTTTACTGTTTTAATAAATTTATTTATTTTTATTTAGTTTTTTGTCTACACATCAGATATTATAGTTGTACATTGTATCATTATATGCATTTTATATCAAAAAATATATAAATGTTGATTTACTATATACTCGTATACCTACGATGTAACATATTCAGACAAAATTATGTACACATATCACTGAGATCACGCCCATAAGTATACAAAGTATACATATCTTATTATTATGTATGAGACTTAATGTAAGGATAAAAATACAAGGAAATACACATCAAATTTTTTCATTTTTTTTTTAATTCGTTATTTTGTTTTAACATTTAAAAAAGGATTTTTCATACAAATTTCATGTTGTAAAATAATTTTATCTTGTATAATGATGGTACACATACATACGTATAGAGTAGATTTGTTGTATTAAAAATGACACTGCATATAAAAGGAAAAATCTGCACTTTATTTTAATCTGGTATATACAATTTATGTATTATGTATTGTATTACCAAGTATTACTATATGTGTTTGAATATATTTTCATACATACTCGCATATACATATACATTCAAAATGCTACACTTTTATAATACCAAATCTATGGTGTGAATTTATGTGCATATTTTTAAATCCGTACCAAAATAAGCAAAAAATCCATCTGGTAGATGATATAAAGTATAAAAAAATACAAAAAAAGAAAAAACAAGATAAAATTCTTCATGTTATATTACAATATTTTTCGTATGTAGTTCGTACATTTTTTACGAGTATGTACATATGTACGTATGATGGTATAAATTGTAAAATCGCACTGACAAAGTAAATACACTGTATTCTATATATAAATCATACATAATATTATTATTTTGTATGTATGTGTATATATGTATCAATTTTTTTCTTTCTTTCTCTAAATGCATTTTTATATGAAACGATATTTTATAAATGTACTATTGTATGTATGTATTAAGAATACAAAAATACAGAAATACAGATACTAAAAGAGTGATAAATTTTCTACATTTTTGTCAAAAACAAAAAAGCAGTAGCAAAAAACAAAAGTAAAAATGAATAAAAATGAAAAATAAAATATCATTCGGTCGTAAAGTTTTTTTCGAAACACAAGCATATACGTAAATAAGGAATAAAATAAAATGTAAAAATAAAAAATAAAACATTTGAAAAAGTTGATTTCACTTCTATTTTTTTTTTGTTTTACTGATATCACATAACTAAAATCGAGAAGAAAAATATCTGGTTGGATAAAGGATTGGATACATTTTTATGACACATACAGATAATAAACACACATTCATCATATTATTACAGTCAGCAATACATTTTGTTAACACTTTATACTATGTACAGCAAAAAATAAAAATTGTAACAAATATTTTATATTTTATATAAGTATATAAAAGTGAATCATTTATTTTCTTCCTTGTTTTAGTTTTTTTTTTTTTTTTTTTGAATAGTGAATCCAATTTGTAAAGAAATTTTTGTTAACGAGGTCTCTTCCTTGTATCAATTTTTTTGAAACATAATTGCACAATATATATCCTCTATGTATCACATTTAGACTGTAAAAATTTTTAGTTCACTTGTTCTTATTATAATTTTGTTGCAATTTTCTATAATATATAAATGTAAATACTAGTAGATACTAGATTATGTAAAATATTTACTTTTTCCTTTATTTGCTTTGCTAAACTTTCTAAATTTTTTGATTGACTTCAATTTTTTATAGAAAATATTTAGAATGTTGACGAGATCAATAATGAATAATTCAAGAATTATAATCAAATTTCGAATTTAAAAATTTTTTATTATCCTTTCAAAATTTATGTATACTATAAATGAAATATCAAGAAAAGAAAAGTAAAGAGTAAATAGTGGCGCGCAGAAGAAAATTCGTTTTTTATTTTTGTAAATAAATCGATAAATTTTCGATTATGTTTATCTTTTAATCTAAACACAACATTTTCATTATTCTTTGAACAAACAAATAAACTACAAAAAAAAAATTACATTCCTGAAGAATAATTTATGATGTGTACACAGCACTGCATATACATACTCGAGTAGTACATACTTTTATTTGTAATATAATTGGACTATTCGTGTGTGTATACATATGGGATTTTGGAATGAATAAGTACAATCCATACAAAACATAGTGCTTACACAGCGACAGCATATACAGTAATTCAAAATGAAAAGTGAAAGCAGGAACAGAACACATGGAAAAGAATTATATTTATTCAATTTCTTTTTGGATTTTTGGTAGATATTTGAAAAATGCAGTTTTCTCATTATATAAACAAACCTGAGAACATATGCTATAGTTTTTTGTGGAAAATTTTTTTTATATTTTTTTTTCTGGCATTTTCATCAAAAATACACGTATACACATTTGTATAAATTTATATACAATTATACACAGGTATACGAGAGGATATATGTACATAACAAAAATTTCATTTTCGTTTATAATTTAAGTTGTATTTTCCCTGTTGTATTATTCATTTTATTATCAGTTTTTGTTTTATTTTTTTTTCCTGTCATTCTTTAATAATTTTTTTTTTTTTTTGTATAAAGTATTCGTGTACACATATCATGTCTTTAAGTGTCTAGAAGCACAATGTTTTTCTTTGTATATAAAAATAGATTATATATTTAGGTGAACATGTGTTTTTTCACTTTTATTACGAGTATTTTTATGCTAACAGGTTCTTTGAGGTTTCTTATATACTTTGTATAGGTTCCTTCCATACATACATATGTATGTAGCACTATAACGAATAATTTATGTACATTTGATATGATTTCTGAAAGTCGCGCATATTTTATATATCACATACATATACACATACGAAACTACAATGAATTTATCTAATTAAATCCAAAATTGGAATTTTCTTATTACTAGCTTCTATCACATAGCCTTCGGGTGTAAAATTAGTTCTCTTGTGTTTTTGTTATTTTGTTTTAATGCTGTTATGTTTAGAAAATTATTACACACCTTTCCGTTTTTATTATCTGCTCTACTACATACATACATTCATACATATATAAGTTTTAGTATATGTATGTATCATCACGTGTTCATGATTTCTGAGCTTCTGGCAATTTAAGAAACACGATTATATCAAAGGGACTACACTTACACCTACATATGTACCTACAATATATGAGCTGCTTAGCTACTATACATTGCTCGTGCATATATACATTTATCTACTTACTTACGTTCTTATATTGAAAATAAATTTATTATATGGATCTTATTTACTTTATAATTCTATCATTCGTATAAAATTTTCTTAATAAACAGAATAAATTAATGAATTTTTTTTTTTCATATTCTATACAGTAAGTATAGAGTTATACCACAGTAGCACATATCGACATATCGCTTACGTTTACTGAATATTACATTACATGTTTGTACGTACGTAGGTAAACTTACAATAATCATGTACGAAGAATTTTCCTATATAGAGATAAGATAAATTGTGTAAAATATATATTTGTTTTTCTTTTTGAAAATCTATGAATATAAGAGCATATATTATAATGTACCTACATACATATGTATAGTACATATTGTTGTAATGTTGATATGTGAAAATGAAAGGAAATCAAAACATTCAAACGCTAACACAGCAACAAACCAATAAAACATTTTCATAAGAATTTTTTTTTCATTAATATAATACCATAGACTAATATAGATAGGAAATCACCGTATAAATTTTTAATACACTTTTGAAATCGATCATAGCTGGCAGAAACTTGAAGAATGGCTGGCAGGAGCTTTTACTGAGAGGAGAGATAATTTTTCGCTCACGAATTTCCATATATATTACATATATTGTAGATTTCAATAGCTGGCAATGAAAATACATGCATATTTATTTAAAAAACAATACACAATACATGTTCATTGCAATAGCTGGCAGTAGTACTGGAATCAATATAGAATATTTATCACTGATCAACAAAGCAATAAGATGTGACACTCTTTTTTTTTTTAAATTTACTAACACACATAATTACTTATTTTAAAATAATAAAAAAAATCAAAATTCAATTTACAAAAACAGTACAGAATTAATGTACTTATGTCAAATCCATATTTCCTTATAAACCGCCGTAATGAAGAAAAGATACAAAACAATATATACATGTGAGCAATACAATCATTTTTTCACAATGCATTTTTAAAGGCGATCTGGAACTTTTTTTTTGACTACCTGACGCGTCATTATATCAAGATATAAGGTGATTCATATAATTTCTGAGAATTTTGAAGACAAGAAAAAGTTTATTTTGTTAAGCTATATATTAGAGTAAGAATTTAATTTATAATTAAGAAATTTAACAAAAATGTAAAAACATTTGATATCAAACACAAAATTTTAAGTGTAATGCATTTACAATTAATTTTGTTTATTTTAGATAAAAAATTTTAAATAACAAAATTTGTACTTTTTTTAATGAGTAGGTATACACTGTAATAATGTTATATTTTTTAAAACAGTTGGTGTTGCAGTTCCATTTTTTTTGTCTCTTTTTCGTATACAAAGGCTCTTAATTGCTATCGACTTTTAGCAAAACCGTTAAGGCCGAATGAATAACGGGACAAAGGTCATGAGAAATTTTTGCTAACGCGTGCTCAGTGTCATTACTGTATGAATATAGATATACTGTGATTTCAATAGCTGGCAATGAAAATACATGCATATTTATTTAAAAAACAATACACAATACATACTCATTGCAATGGCTGGCAGTAGTACTGTGTTATACGGTTATGTTATACTTATGTTATACCGTCATACATGGTCTTACTTGAATCATGAATATAGAATATTTATATTCATGTAGCCAACAATACAGATTGCATAGTATCAAAGAATATATAACTAACGTAACTAGTAGATATATATTCTTTGATAGTATGCATGCACATATGTGTTAGATACTTTCAAAACCAGTTTTAATTGTATATATAATATCACAGATAAGGATATTTGTATGTGATAATATATATTATTATATTCATTGCCAGTCATAACATAAATTTGTTGAAAATTTAAATTTCCTTTAGCCTACTGTCACATGAGTCTGATTCTGAATCTGAAAAATTCAGAATCACTTTCAAATGCATTGTAGTAAATGTGACTTGTTACATGGCTCTGAAAAATTCATCTTCTAAAAAAATTCCGGTTCGTACTTCCGTTTTGTAATCTGATTATTTTCAGAATAGAAAATGAAACATGCTGACAGTAAATGTAACATGTCACATGTACCTGAAATCTGAATCTGAATTCATAGCTAAACCACTCAATAAATTGACATAAAATTACTTGTTTATATACAACTTGAAGATCGTAAGATAGAAGACAGAAGACAGAAGACAGAAGATTAACTTTATTTCACCCTCCATTGAAAAGTGCGTCTTACCAACGTACTCGCCACTCATAGTAGTTATTGTTCGATGGTTTAATGTTCACTCGATAAGTAAAGTGTTTTATAACAATAACAAATTTAAAGAAAAATATTGAAAAGGAGTTTTCAGATTCAGAATCAGAATGAACAAAAAGTGAATTCTGAATCTGAAATTTTACGTTTCAGATTCAGAATCAGAATAATGTGACAGTAGACTTAAAATATACGATTTTGTACATTTGCCTGTTATTTGATATTTTTTATCATTTCCGATAAGAATATAGCTACATAGATTTTTGATTTTTAAATTTGTTTTTTCTTCAAGATATACAAGATTTCAAAAGATTACAAAAGTTCTCTCATTTATTTTCCTTATTCTGATTTTATAGCTTTTTCAAAATCTCTCAAAAGCTATTTTGATGTTTACTTAATAGTTATGAACACGATTTCTGCCATAAGCATTTCCAGTCTATATATTAGTCTATGATAATACATACAGTAAAAAGAAAAAGTTGAGAACATAAATTAATGGACTTTTCATACATGACGTTTATATGTATAGTCGTACACCAAACAAACATACATTTATATATGTATGTATGTACATAAATTGGATATATGATATATGTTACTAATGTTACACAATCTATTATTTATTATATTTACACAAAACACATTAAGAGATTTTGTTAATATTATAAAAGATCAAATGATTTCTCCACAGTAATTTATCAAATTGGTGTGTATATAAATGTATATGGATTATCATATATGCACATATGCCATTTACTGAAAAGTTTTTCATTCCAAATTAATAAAAATTTATTATTGATGATAGAAAAGTATACATTTCATACTTAATGTAACTCTTACATTTACATACAAAAAGAAAATACAAAAAAAATCATATCAAATTATTTGAAATAGAAAAAATACGACATTTGAAATTTGACCATTTTAACCTTTTCCCTTTTTTCTTCAGAAATGTAATGTATGTAATATGAAATGGTTTTATTTTTTTTTTTGTTTAATGAAATTTCAAAATTTTTCATTACAATTTTCATATTCCTCATGATTTATTTTGCTTGTAAAGTTGCATTAAAATACATATGTATATTCAAATTTGAAGAAAAAAAAGTTTTAACATTTCGAAAAGTTTGCTTTAATTTTCATTTACAACACAAATTATTAAATCACTATAAATATACTCGTACAATTCGATACATATACACCATACTTTTTATAATAAAAAAAAAAAGTGTATGGTCATCATCAGGTTCTGTGCAAATTTATGCACCTGAAACTTTTAATTAATAAAACTTTTAAATACAATCTTTACTATAGAACACTCATATACATAATATAATGTTAAATGTTACATGTAATGTTGACTGGAAAATGTCAACGTCACTTAAATATGCTTTTATTTTGAATAATGAAAAATTTAAAAATGTATATTTTTGACAATCCCAAATGCATTTATAATAATACAGAATGATATTATTGTATTATATTATTTATTGTCTGTGCTGAAAGTATAAAATACCAAAAAATAAATAAACTAACGAAAAACTCATTTAAAAGTAAAATGGTAAAATCCACGATGGTGCGACTATGTACATATGGTATAATAAAAATGATCACGATAATTTTGATGGAAGGAGTAAAATATACAGATACACAGAAACGAATAATATATAAAAATTGACTAGACACACTGAAGAGAGGATATGAGCACTACAAAATACTGAATACGTATATACGATTGTGGATTACATACTTATTTTTGTACTGAGCTGACTGATGAATACGAATATGATAATAATGCTTAAATATCTTTACTATTATTTCTATATTCCTATACAATATACACATACACGTACGCTTGTTGTATATGTATATTGTTTATCACCATGGTTTATCACCATCATCGACATTACAATACAATGCTAATTGTACTTGGAATATATAAAGATATTTCGAGTATTCGTGTCAATGCACGAATCTGTATGCACACATGAAAATATGCAGACTCCTTTAAACTCATCCACCCACAACCCGCACATTTTATAATCTACTAGTATATAATTCACCAGTGTAAAATTTTGTATTTATTTTGTCTGGGTTTTGGTTTTGGTTCTGATACTACTTTATATATGTATCGTCTACATACTGTATCGTTTAACATCTCCAACTTCAAACTCCAAACACTTTCTTCTTTTTTTTGTTTTTTTTGCTTTTCATTTTATGTTTTTGTTTTATTCTCTTTGTTTTCATTCTAAACACTAATATATGCATACATTTATCTGTTACACTGCATATCGTCCATGAAAATATTTTATAATTTTATACTTACCCATCATGTATGTACCTGTATTTG
Source organism: Villa cingulata (assembly GCA_951394055.1). Classification (NCBI taxonomy): domain Eukaryota; kingdom Metazoa; phylum Arthropoda; class Insecta; order Diptera; family Bombyliidae; genus Villa; species Villa cingulata. The sequence goes on along the minus strand of OX596018.1, from coordinate 11,840,266 downwards.
ACGAATACAATGCTAGTTAGCAACAATAAATAAAATAGTCAAATGAATAAGAAGATAACAAAATCGTATTGACGTTTAAGTGTATATAGTACATAATTGTACATATGAACATACGTAAATATTACATGTATATACTTCATTTATTATAAATACATAGAAACAAGAATTAATGCAATTCGGCTTAAGTCTGAATGTGAATGTGAATGTTGATGATGATGATGATAGCTTTTCAAAATGCATAAAGGTACTTTTACAAATATACAATCTGAAGCACACTATTATAATGTGGATTCAATTGGTAGTATGGTAGTATGTGTACACACCTCTGCAACCGACACACATAAGTCGAATATATACATAAAACCATAAAGGCTATGCATATATGCAAGTTTTGAAAAGCCTTCTCTATATCCAACATAATATAGATAATATATACGAGTATAACTATAGCTATAACACTTTGTGTAGTGCTAAAATACAATTGCATTTCAATTGCAAATCAAATTTTCCGATACTATCTCCATTTATTCATTTCCATACATTATGTGAATGTGTAATCCGTAAAATTTGTAAATGGATTTTATATGTAGATGTATGCATGAATATTCGTTAAATTTATTACTCAGAATTTAATTGTTGATTATTTATATAATATGATTATATCGTTGGACAGATCCGGATATGAGGCTACCTAAGTATAATGACATAAAAGGAAATCTAAAATATAATATTGTCAAATTGATAGCTACTATTCTGTTTTATTAAGAGAATTATATGTGTGTGTGTGTGTATATAATGTGTGTTGATTTGCATTGTATTGATTATTTTGTTATAATAATAATAATACATAATACATAATACTCTTTGACATACACACATACCTACGTACATACGGAATACGGAAGAAAATGAATAAAATAAATTTTCGAAAATTTTCGAATGATTTAAATTTTCTTTACTACATAAATTTGTATATAAAGACACAATAATCTTTTATGACCTAACTTTTACCTCTTACCATTTGAATTGTAGTCACATGTATACATCAATATATACACAGGCAGCTATACGAGAATGTAATATTATAAGTATAGAAATTGGAGTAATAAAATTTAAACTTTTCATTGTTATACTTTTAAATTGAAGAACACTTTTTTTTTCAATTTTCAATTTTTCTCTTTTTTAAAAAAATAAAATATATAAATTTATTTTAGTTTCCACACTTTGTGTATTTTGCAAAAATAAAATTTCAAATTTTAATTTGACACTTGAAATAATTTTCCATAAGATTTAATTGTTAAATATTATGTATTATTTTTTTATGTTTGTTATATAAATTATTCAAATCATGCAAAAAGAAAAAAATAAATAAACTTATAAAACTTCTTCAGGTTAAATGTTTTGTGAAACTTTCATAGATTTCTGAGTACTTTTAAATCATTAAAAAAATATACATACTGTGCATGTTTATATCCATATATGTATGTAAATTTGTAGAGTAAATAATACTAATTATAATTTAAAAAATTTATTTTATAAGTGCAATATGGAAGAAAATTATAAGAAAAAATTTACCTACTTGTTTTTAGGTCAAATTGTTTGATTTATTTAGAATGTATAAGAAATGAAAAGAATATACATATAAGAAATGAAGAAAATATTTTTATTTTTTAAAGAATTTTTAAATGTTAGATGCAAAGAAAAATATTGTTGTTTTTTCATATTTGAAGGCATTATTAAAATATTTAATATATCAAATTTAACTGTCCTTTTACGAGGTATCAGAAGAAAGGAAAACGAATGAATTTAAATTAACGAGAAAAGCAAATTTATTATGATTCGATTAAAAAAAGGATATTAACTGCAGAAATAAATTTTTTATTTTCCCAAAAGGGAATCTTTTCGTCATGTACTATGTATTTAATTTCTGGAAAATTTTTCTGAATGTTCTTTAACATCCTAATCAAATGAAATAAAAATTAGTGTGTCATATTTGAATTTTTTAAAGATTAACCAAAAAAAAAAAACCAAGTTCATCTGAAACTGAATAAATGCTTTAAATATACTATTGTGTTCAGCCTAAATTAGCAATTTATTACAGTTTATAGGCTCATTTTACATTCTCATAAAAGTTAATTTTATTACACACAGACACAATTCAGTTTCATTCTCATGAATATTATATGCGGTATACATATATACGATACGATCTTATTTTATTTCGTTCATATTTGCTTCATTTTTACAAATTTTAACGTTAAAATGTGTTGTGTTGTATATAGGTAATGATGTTAGGATATTTTTTCCTATATACTTACATATGCTCAATCTACTTACATATCTGTACATAAAAAGATACATAAGTATGCAGATATTTTACGTAAAATAGGAATAAAAGGGGTGTAATATTACAAGGAAACTTTTTGAATTTTCATTATACTTACGTTCATATTGTATGAAATTTACAAGACTAATATAACGATAATGAAAACCAAAACAAAAATAAAATGAAAAAAAAAATGTGAAATAAAATTAAGTAAAAAATTTTGAACTTTGTTATGTAAGGGTTATTATTCTCATCATTTGAACCAAAAACATCATCTAAGTATACAGACAAATGAAATGCATAATGGAATACAGAAACGATTACTTATGATTTTATTTAAAACTTAAATTACCTTTTATTAGCCGTTGCCTTTTATATGAGATGTATGACTATAAAAGCCAATAAATTAGTGAAGAGCGAAATTATAAAAAAATAGAAATAACTAAAAATATAAATATATGTATAAATCATTGTTTGATTAAAACTTCATATACTTAAGAATACATCCGGGTATTATGGAGAATTAAAGTAGGTGAAATTTTATTAGAAAGACGAAATCAACCTTCCCCACATACCTAGTTAACCTTCTTATATTCAGATCGTTACACAGTGTTGCACTTTATAATCAAAATATCATTTGAATCCAGCACCATATGACAATAAAAAAAGTAACACAGAACCGCAACCGCAGGCATGTGAACATTGTAGAAAATATATTCATATGAGTACATGTAATGCAATATGTATATTTGTACAGAAAAACTTGCAGTCATACGGAAATGCATTAAGAAATTTCTGATGAAATTTTGATGATGATTGATTTTTGTGAAAATACATAATACGTATATCTCTCCCTCTATCTTTATCTTTCATTTAGATCAAAATATAATAAAAATGTAAAAATAAATTAGAATCAAATTTAATTTGTGTTAAAATTTTAAATGAAGTTTTTAAGAAAATTCCCTATTATTATTTCCTCCACCCACCACAGACACCCTTCAAAAAGAAAGACACCCTTTCGAAAAAAAAGACACCTTATAAACTTTTCAAAGCAGAAGAAGGTGGTTTCCGTCATTTTTCATTCTACTTGTTTATGTTTTTGCTTCTTTTTCTTTTCATTTTTTTTTCTCTTTTTATACTTTCAACTGTTTTATTATATTCCTCAACAAAATTGTAAATCATTTTCGTATAATAATGAAATCATTAAAACTTTTACGATCTATACTATTTTCAGAAATTGAAGTCAGTACAGGCAAGATAGGCATGCTTTTCTATATTCTTTCACATTGCGTTTGTATAAATCTGTCTCGTGTGTGGGGTGATCAGATCTCAATTTCAATCAAGACAGAGATATATTATTCAGAATTTCCTACAAAATATTATATGTGAAGTTATCAGAAACTCATCGGGTAACTTTTTCCATAAGCACAATACTGACTTCGATTTCTGAAAATAGTATATATACTGTTACTGAAATTGCAGATACATTGCTATATGGTAATGGTATATGGTGTATGGTAGACTCGTATAAGAGGGTGAAAATTTCTTATGTTTCTTATTACATAAAATAAACAAAAAAAAACAGCAACAATTTAAAAACACACATCGGTGTAAGTATAACAACCACAGACACACAGAAGAAAAATTGAATGAAAATGTAACAAAGTGTATTATTACCAGTATTACATATAAACTTTTTACTCTTTTATTTATTTATTTATTTTTTGTTTGCAATGTTTTGTATTTTTCTTCTGAATTAAATTTTATACGAATCTGCTTTAACTGTACCGAATATTGCAACATTTAACTTCCGTTGTTACAATAATTATTGTATAATATCTCATTATCGTATTTGTATAGCAGAATAATGTGAACATTACTAACTATACTCTTGTTCATCTTACATCTGTGCCAATCTGTGCATAAAATGTTCGTACTTCATATTAAGTAAGTATATTGATGTTATATAACGTCTGAATATGTATAATTGTATCGTATTCAATGTAGAAATTCTCTGATTTCGTTCAATTTTATTTTTGCAAATTCATCTAGAGCAATTTCCAGTATATATATTACATTCGTATTGAAGGTACCCAAGTACACGTGTGTGTGTGTGATGGATATAAAATGTATTTTCATGTTTTATGGTTTTATATTACTTCCTCTCTTTTTTTTTATTTTTTTCCCAATTTAGAAAATTTATACGTTACGTAAATACTAAATATTTATAAATATTTATAAAATACGTTACTCAATATGTTAATCAATACTTGTATATTTTTGAAAGATATGTAAGTATACAAAGTTTTGTAAAACCACCTTCCAGTTGCTTATATATAGATTCACATATTTCAAAATAAAGCCATGAATTTGAATTTTTCTAAAGAATTAAAATTTTTTAAAATTCTTTAAATATTAGATAACGAAACTGTTTAAAAAGTTTAAGCAAGTGTTATTATGCAATATTTTTCAGCTTATCAATAATTGTAATATATTCTTCGTATCATTAAATTTAATATGCAATGCAAATACATTCACAAATGAAAAAGCAACCAAAACATTGGAAAAAACTGTACAAAAAATGAAAAATAATCAACAATAATAAATGAGTTTAGGATCAAGATTTTGTTCGAAAAAATTTGTTTTGTTTAGATTTATGTATACGATGAGGATATTTATAAAATGATAAGAAGGAATGATATTTACATCACTTACAATTACCACGCACAAGTACGAGTACAACAATAAAAAGGATTCCAATAAATAATATTCACATCACGATTTTGTTTTATGTCTTATAGATTTTCATATTTTGATTGCACAGACTACGATGCGTATAGGCTTATAAATAAAGTCATTTAAGTATCCTTTTTTCATTGGGAGTAGAAATGTATAGAATCTTTTTTTTTTATTTTTTTTTTTTTCGAATAAAAAAATATGTACTTTTCTTTACAGATTTCATCAATGAGTATAGTTGCTATATGTACACATTCGATACTCATATATAAACAGTAATTTCAAATGTTTTTCTTTCTATTCGAGTACATACATAAAAATAAAACACAAAATTTTTGTGATTCGGCGGCGACTGTTGAAAAATTATATTTGAAATTAAATCACTACAATTTTCACAGTATGTGGAAAGTGAATGTATTAAGATTCCAATATAATTTTTCATTTAAAGTGAATCATGTTTGCATGTATGTATAGCATATTATACATAATACTATAAGTAAATACATATATGTAAAACCTTTTTTATTTTTTCCGATAAAAAAATACATATTTTATATTTTGTTTTTGAATGACCATATAAAACATTGGCGTATCGTATACGATACATATATACTTGTACATTATTTATAATTTATTATGAACGTTTTGTTTATTAATTTCGAACAAAAAATTAAAAAAAAAAGTGATTGCATTTGTTTGGTTATGTATGCGTGTGTATTAGTTTTTAAACAAAAGTTATTTTTTTTATGATCGTTAATAAAAAATTTATTCATTCATGTATAAACTGTAAATTATTGTTATTTGCTCCTTTCTTTATAATTTATTTCAATGTTTTATTTTACATATTTTATTTACTATTGTTTTTGTTTTTTTTTTGTTTTTTTTTTGAATATATGTAGAAACAATGGTAAGCACATTATTACATATGTGACTCATATGCACGATAAAAATTTCCAATAATTTTAAATGAAAAATTTGAAAAAAAAAAAAGAAAATTCCAATTTATATAATGCATGCTTATGTATTACAAACATATTATTGTATTTGTAAGTGTAAATTTACATGTGTATATGCACAATTTTGTAAAATAACAAAAAAAAATTTTTTTCATAAAATAAAGACAAAACAAAAAAACATTCAATTTCATATTGATTATACTTACACGTATGCAAACATAATCATATAAATTTATAGATTAGGTAAAAATTAATAATGCAATTAATACAACAAAAAATATAAAAATTAACAACTAAAAAAAAATTAAACACTAACAACTTTACTTGTAGTTGTAGCCAACTGGTTTCTTTCATTTTTTTTTTTTTTGATATTTTTTATACCACAATACAATAATAATTATGCAATAAAAAGTAAAATATTAAATGCTAGTATGTATATAATATAAGTACATATGGTGTAGTAGTGTTTGTCGTATACTGTGTGTTTGTATATATATGTGGTGACTGAACTGAACTGTAAGAGTTGAAAATTTAATTAAAAAATAAAGGCAATTCTCTATGTTTATAAAATTTACGATGTTTACGACTACCACCAATACAAATATTTTAATTCGTATCCAATATTCAAACCAATAACATTACTGCACCTTTATTTGTATGTACTTCATATTAGGTACCTTTATAAAGATCAAACTTCAAATATTTATACTGGTTCAATCGAGATTTTACTAGATTTAATGGAGCTATCATTTACAAAAAAAAAAAAAAAAAAAAAAAAAACAAAACAAAATGAATGGATTTTCAATTTAACACACACAGATTTATACGTATATACAACATGCACGTATGCCAGAGTATCAATACTGTCGATATTTCATATATAATATACGTCGAATTGATAAACCGTCATTTGAATGCATTCTGTAATCTGAATTTATTTTCAGTGATTTAAATTATAAATGCATATGTTCGTGTATGTGTGTGTGCATGTAAATAAATACATACTAGTATCATATATCTATGATAAAGAAAAATTTTAAAAAAAAATACAAAATGAAACAGGCAATATGGGGAAGGGATATAGAGATTTCTGTTAAATTTGTTTTACAGACAGGGTTCAAGTAAGATACTTAATTGGTCTGAGTGTAAGAATCAATGTATGTACACTATACATATATGAACATTTTAACAATTACCGTCATGATTTTAAACTCAATAAATTAACTTTAATGATTACACTACTGAATTTATTCAACGTATAAGTAAAGTACTAAGTATGTACTATTAGCTACGAGCTACCAGTCTACGTATATATCTGTCTGTCTATTTGTCTTATTACTATATGGTCTGGATTAATGCTGTTTAAAGTAAATTGCTGTCTGCTGCTGAATTAATGATTCAAATTCATTTTAATTGAGAAATGCAGTATAGTGTATTTAGAACTTCATTATTAAATTTATAAGACAATAATCGTTCCCTAAATTTTTAGAGTTTAATTAGCAGACCACAAAAATTTCGAAAAAAAAAATTTATTTTGTTATTGAAAAAAAAAATATATTGAGGTACAATTTAACATTTTTGGCTGGGATCGATACACTATTTTACAGTAGTCAGTGTAGCAGAGTCAGATTACATATTAAAATTATAATAATTGTCACAGATCATGTCAAAAATTTTGATATTCGATACATAACATAACAAACTCGAATTCTGTGTTTAATATTCTGTTTATAAAAATTCTAGTGCCATTATAAATTTTGTTTACAAGAGATTTTTATGAGACTCACTTTAATAAATCCCACAAATTAGTGACTGACTATAAAAAATTGCATTCGGGGACATTCGAGGTTAGTGTTAGTGATTGATGATGATCATATCATGACGGAGATGGATTTCATACAACTACAACGCCTGATTGAATTTTATTGCAATTGCAACCAACTGTCAATGATAGATTTTTCGTTTCTCTATCGATTCATATTTGTCTACATAATTTTTCTTGTTTCCATTGAGTGATTTTTTCTATTCACTTCTGCAATCAAAGCATTATATTCTATGTACGACTATAAATAAATACAATCAAATAAATAAATACGAGTACAAGTATTTTTATTGCCGCTCTATTGTAGATTACCTTGACCTGAATTATTGAATTGTTTTATAGTTATTTTTACCACTTAATCTTTTCATATTTTGTTTTTGATTTTGTTTTGTTTATCTTTTTGTCGTTTCTTTGATTTCGAACATTTAAGAATTCAAAACAACAAGCAAGTCAATGCAAAAAATCAAGAAAATTGGCAGCAAAATTACAAAAAAGATTTCTCCTTTTTAAAAAAATGAGAACATACACAAGAAAGAAAAGTTTAAAATTAGTTTGAAAGTTAGAACATGGCAATCGATTTATTAGTTTTTGGGTTGTTTCTAACTTTAATGGACAGTTTTTTTTGGTTATAGAAATGTTTTGAAAAATTTTTGTGTCTTTAATGTACATAAATACATAAATGGATATGGATATGGTTGTCCTTTTTATTTTGATAAAATTTAATTTGATCTTAATCCCTTTTGGATTGAAAAGAATACAGCAATAAAAATTAAAAAAAAAATGCTGACTAACTTTTCTGAAAATTTATTCCTGTGTTATGGTATAGAGATCAAATTACAATTAAAAAAAAAACAAAGAAGGAGGGCAAAACAAAAGACAGAATCATACTATATCTGTACTACTTTCTGACTTATAGATAAATTTTCCAATATCCGTTCAATATGATATAATCAGGTTAATAACCTTTCCTTTAGGCACAAGGATTTTTTCAATGCTAGTCTTTATTTTTTTACTTGACTAAAATTTTTTTTTATCTTATTTCACGATTCTCAAAAACAAAAACAAAAACAAAACAAAAAAAAAAAAACAAATTAAAGAAACGTTTATGGTAAGCACTCCATACTTGTGCCTACATACATATCTGATTTTTTTAAATGAAGCTAATAAAATTCAGATCCTTTTTTTCTGTTCTTCAAGAGGCGCAAATAAATTGTAAATCAATATGTCGATCCGATATTATGTTCCTCGTATCTTCTTCTTCATTACGAAAATTTTCTTGTTGAATTTTTATTTTTTGTTTTTTGTTTTTTTTTGTTTTTCTCCTTCCATTGTTTTTTCTTCATACTCTTGTATTTTTCTTTACAATAATTTCATTTGAAAAAAAAGAACAACATAAAGGAAGAAGAATAAGAATAAAAAGATGAAATCAACTAAAACATGTAATCTATGCGTACGTAAATTTTCTATAGAAATATATAGGACTCCGTCATTGTTTTCTATTTGTTCATCTTTTTTCTTTTCATTCTCGACTGATTCGATTTTTAAAAGTTAAAAGCAGTGTACAGTAAAATCAAAAAAAAAAGGAAAAAGTTTATCTATTCCACAAGAAAAATAAAATGATTTTCATATACATACATCATGTTCGTAACTATGGAATTATGGATGTAGATGGCATGCATCGGTATATAAAATCATTATCATATACAACGATATCAGGACCAGAGCTAGTCATAGAGGTAACCAAAAGCATCCTACCGCATATCTATGTTTAGTCTACACAACAGCGTCAGCATTACTTTTCAAAGAATATAAAATTCTATTATCATAGTAAAAAAAAACCCAGACAATCTACGAGCACATAATAATCCTCTCTTACCGCAGATATGTATGTACACCGTTTTACTTTTCGTATATATCTCCTAAAATGTAACAATATTTTTTATTTATTTTTTTTTTTATTTTATGTTTTATACATTGTTGTAATAAAAGGATCCTTTTTTTCATTCTTTATTATTATTAAATCCTTAAATTGTATAATGTATTAGTATGTATATAATAGATATATGATAGGAGGAGTAAAGCGTTTGTTGTGTAAATGTATGGATGTAATAAAATATACTTACTTTGGAGATGTGAGACGAGAATAAAAACTGACATTTATACGAAGCATATTAAGCAAGCAAAAGAAATATTTGGAAAGAAAATAAACGAAACATACAGCAATACAAAAATAACAAAAATAACGATAGTAGAAACAGAAGTTTATAGGAGTTAGAAGAAGGAAAACTTAATATTTTCTTTATACATACATATATCTACTTTTAAATATGCATCTATATACAAATTTATACATTGGATAGGATCCTATGACATCCTACCAAAATCCTACATCCTGTACCATACCCATCGTAATATGGTATATGTATGGTATTTTATAACATTCACAACAGAGAGAGAGAGAATTCTCGATTCATACGGCATCAGTATAAAATTCAAATTTTCTTGTGCATTGTGGTTCCCTTTAAAATTTTTACTGAAAACTTTAATTTTTTCTCCTGAATCTATTGATTTGATGATTACATTTTTTTTTTTCATATAATAATTGCAATTCAGAGTTTTTTGTTTTATCCTTAGCGTGATGTTTTTTTTCATATATTTTGTCTCTACATTAAAATTTTTAATCTTTTTTTTTGCATTATTTATAATTCCTTGGCACTATCATTGCTCATGAATGTTGCTATATAAATTTGGCAACATGCCATATATTTTGTTTTTTTTTGTTTATGTAAATCTTAATCCAAAATAAAGTATACACACTCTACTATAGGAGTGTATTTATGTAATTTACTATATAATACGAGTATATCCTTTTCAAATCATATATATGTATATATATACATTTTGTTATATACGTATACGAGTATATTTAAGTATATTATATGTAGGTATCTCCACACACGTGGTGAAAACATAATATATGCGAAGTTAAAAGTTTCAATATTTGTTTTTCTTTCATTTTTTCTATGTTATTGTCATCTACTTATTATTGTATAAGTATGTACTTATAGGTAAATTTTTTTAATGTACGTTTTTAACACATCATATTTATAAATGTCTGTAAATGTAATTGTAAGTAGTATATAATCGCATAAGTACATATGTTATAAAACCATGAAGGTGAAAATTGTTAGAATATTTACACTCAGTGTATATACATATAAGTACCAAAAACCTATACCTAACCAAAAAAACTAAGTGAAAATTTTCTTTAAAAAAAAAAAAATTAAAATAAAATTAAAGTTTATTTACATAATATAGTGTATTTTTTTTAAGTTTAATCTTCTACGTTTTTTACCACGAGACTAAACACATTTTTTGGATACTTGACAGAAACGCTTCATAAAATTTATGGTTACTATGGTAATATAGGCAATAGTATAAGAGCTATTATAGTCCTATAGTGCCTATAGTTTTGAGTATGTATTAACATCAGAGAATACAATTTCTAGAAAGCGAGTGCTTTTTATTTACATAACCTAACTATATTGTACATAATTATGTAAAGTGTAAATATGTAATAGTTTATGTGTTATTTCATTTTATTCAATTTTCATTAAAAACAAAAAAAAGGTACAGAATTACGATAGAAAAAAAAATAGAAAAACAGAGAAAATTATAAAATCGAATACATCCTCCAAGGAACAATAATACCGGTAATTAACTAATGAATTCTCATTCATTTTATTATCTAATTAACTTTTAAATTAATAGTTTCATATATATTATCTGTATACCTATAGTATATGGATGTGGTAATGTATGTGTAAATTGTATTCATAATCCTATGAATGAAAAATTATACCTATTATTATTAGACTACCATTATTATAGAATAGATACAAAAAACTAGATAAGTAGAACTGAATGTACATTTATAATTAGATTTTGAGTGTACGATGAGTATAGTATGTAGTATACATACATCGTATTAGTTTATATAGTACAAACTATATAGCTGGGCTGCTACTCAAAAATAAAACCGGTACAAAAATGTATTTCATATTTTTTATTTAATAGAATTCTAGTTAAAAAAATGTATACGAGTATACTGCAAAAATATTAAGTGTTGCTCGTATAGTACTTCTAATCTAATATCTCTAATAATAAGCTCATGTATGAGAGCATAAAATATGTACACAGGTACTATTACAATGCATTTTATTACACTCCATATAAAAGTCAAATTAAGGTCACTTAACTAGATATAATTATAAAATCATTAGGTATTATTTTTCGTATACCATATATCCATGAGGGTATTCACTTAATGTAGTAAAAAAGGCATGTAAATCGACTAAATCGTGTCTGTATAAATATGTACTTGTATTTTACCAGCAGGTTTACTAGATTTACGAGTCTTTTATTATAATATTAAGTGAATACCCTAAATGCATTTAATATACTCGTAAAAAAATACATTTACTTTAATAATATGGAAACAAATAAAAATATGTAAATGAAAAAACAATATAATTTATTGTTGTTATTTTCATAGAGTTGTTGCAAATAAATCAAATGTTGGTAATTATATTGAAATTATAACGCTGTTTTATTTCATTTTCTAGTGTATTTTTTTTGTTTATTTTTCAGTTGTTTTTTTTTTTTTTTTTCTGTTGACCAAGCGGAAATGTTACTATATCTACCCATGTACGTAAATAGCATGAATATAAAAACAAAACCACGTAGATATATATATATATATAATTTATAATGTACTAATAAAAATATAAACAAAAATAAAACTAAATAAATAAATAAATAACTTTACAAACAAACTATATACTGATTATGTAAATCAAGTAATTTAAATAAAGTATAAGTACGCGAATTCACTAGAAATCATTTAAAAAAGCAAAAATAACAGTAGAAAAATTTTCAAATTGCAAATTATTTTCACTTGCAAACACTTTCTTAATACATATATGTATGTATATATTTTTTTTTATTTATTTCTATTCAAGTGTTTGTGTGTGTTTTTATAGTTACTGTTTGGTTTTTTGTAATTTAAAATTTAAATTTGACGTTTAAACAAATTGTACAAGTAATTAAATTCATTTAAATGCACTTTCTATATAACATTATTTTATGTTATGTTAGTATAAAAGTTTCACATTTATGTACTTTTTTCTGTGTGTGTGTTTTTTTTTTATTTTTTTAGTCATTTTCTTGCTATACAATATGTACACAGAATCGTTACTTGCACTTTGAGTCACCATTTTATATTTTATCACTATTCCTTTACGTTTAAAAATTAAAAGAAAAAACCGACAGAAGAAGAAGAATCATGAAAGACCATTGAGCATTTGTATAAATAAAATTTGAATGAAATTCTCATCTATTTAGGTACACACATACAAACACATTTTCTCATATAAATATTTACGTTATGTGCTAACTAAAATTAATGAGAAATAAATTATAGTTTTTTGTAAACTTTTTATTTAAATAATATTTTAATTTCAATTAAACATTTTTTTTTTTTTTGGTTTTGAAAATTTTATTTTACAAAATTATCTATGAGTAAACATATGTACAAATATAATGACATATGTATGCCGTCGTATAGTAATATTTCATTTCCTTGTTCCTTGTATATAATTTTTTTTTTTTCAGTTTTTATTTAAAATTTTGCTATTTTCTTTTTTAATTTTTTTACTTCTCTTTTCATTTGCAAGAAGTAAATACAGCTCGGTGTTTTTTTTTTTTTTCATATTTCAATTGAAATGAAAGAATACAAAATTTTACATTTCCTACATGTCCTTATTATATTTTTTCTTTATTTTCATTTTGTTTCTTCTTCTCCTTCTTTTTTATGTTTTTGCCTCAGTTTTTGTGTTATAAAAGAAATAAAATCTCTCTTTTGTGATGATCACGATCAACATTATAAAAAGACAACTCTCATAAATTTGAATGAAATAACAAACAAACAGACAAACAAACAAATTTCTAGTTTCACTATATGCATGTTTGGTCTCATTTCAATTTTCAATTTGTACCCTGTAATCTGAGTACATTCACATAAAAAAGTATTCATAGATAATATGGGAGGATTATGATGATGTTTTTTTAAATCTAGGAAAATAAATTCATGCCATTTATATATACGAAGTACAAAAATGTCCACAATTCTGACATTCTGATGTATGTACATACATGCTTATATTTTTGGGTTTTTCTTTGAATTATTATTTTTTTGTTCATTTTTTTTACGCCTATAGCCTATAATCACTATAACTATTCCAGAAAGTAATCGCTGTACTTACAACATAAATACTCGTACATATGCAAAGTAAAAAAACATTTTTTTTTATTCAAAATTATTTTTGTACATTATTATGAAATTTTGTCATTTTCTTTGTCATATATGCACACACTCAGAAATTAAAAAATTGAAATACATATACACATTATATGTATAGTACATGGATTTGCATTATTTCATTGCAATTGAATGAAGGAGGGTGGAGTATGAAATGTGATTCCTTTTCACCTCTTTATGGCACTAAGAAGATGAAAGAGTATAGTATAGTATAGTTTTCCTTCATATGTATATATACAAATGTGAGACATGATGATGGCCTGGATTTTATACAGAATACACCATCAAATCAACATCATCATCACATGTCATCACATACACAAGTCTACCTCTAAAACTAATGAAAACATATATGCAAACTTATTCAATATGCATATATGTACTCGTATGTAGGTTCAAAATCATTTTATAATCATCATCATTACCATTACTAAAATATTCGTATATGTAGGCATTATTTGTGTAGGATAAGTAGATTTGCACGAGTATGCACGAGTATGTGTAATAACAACACCAACAACAACAGCAACAGAATAGCCTCAATTCATTTAATTTTCTTTTTCTAGTTTTAAAAGATTTTTTTTTTGCATTAAAAATCTTCTACTACAGTCGTACGTACGTATATATACGTAAATTCCTTGTGAATAAATTTCTTTTTAAAATGTTCGTTGAATGTTAATTTAAAAATACATAAAGTTCTATTTTTTATTTATAATGTAGTTTTATATTTAATTTTTTTTTTTAAGTTTTATGTTTTTCTTTTTTTACGTTTTACAATTTTTTTTTTAATAACAAAGATACTTGATAAAGGATCCACGTGTTTTTTTTGCATGCTGTCTTCTTTATTATTAATATTTAATTTTATTTATATTTTGTAATTTATCTATTCATTTTTTTTGTGTTTGCGTGTGTGTTTGTTTTTTTGTTGTTGTAATATTCACACATAATACATATATGTACATACATAATTTGTTAAAAATAAATGAAAAATTTATTTCCGTTATAATTTTATTTACAAAATCACAATGTATAAAAAACGAATAGATATATGGATATACGTTTGTACACGTTATGTATATGTAAGATATATTAAAAGGACGTATGACATGAAGATACGTGCATATATGCAGTGTGTATATAATGTAGATATTTAAATACGTATACATTTATTTTCATAAAAAAGTGTGTAGGTGGAAGAAAGATGATGTGTGCACATATACTCGAACATATGTGATATATCCACAGAGTAATAAAAAATAAAATCGGAAATAAAGTATAAAAAAAATTTATTTTTCATATATGACACAAATACATAGAGGCATATGTATATGTACTTCTATGTGATGAATATGATATGACAACATACGAGAGATGGGACAACAATGAAAAAACAACAAAAAACAACAACGTCAAAAAAGGGATGTACTACATACATGCTTGTATTATATACATCAGAATATATGACAGATTGAGTTTTGTGGTGTGTAAAAGGGCATCATCGTCATTATCATCATCATCATCATCATATCATCGTCATCAGTAAAGGATAACAAACATAATAAAAGAATAAAAAAAAAAATAATAAAATCTGAACAAATCAAAATATAAAAAGCGAATAAAACTAGAAAAAAAAAATTAAAAAATAAAAGAAATCACAAAAAAATAACCGACCAAAGTAGAATAGAAATGAAAAACCTGTTGACCTGATTTTCTAGATGGATGAATGAATGAATGAATGAATACACATTTGTACATACATAGAACTTTGATATGTGCAATTGTTATCATTTCAAGAACTTTAAAAAAAAATTATATACTAAACTGTAAACAGTTGAAAAGATTTGATTTACAGAACAAATAAAGAAACAAACAAAAAAAAAAGAATCAAAGATGAAAAATGAAAGAAAAACAAATGCTCGTATATAGGAAAAACGAAATAAATTACGAGGATAATAATTTATTCGAATGAATGAATCTCTCTGCTCTCTTTTGGTTTTTTGTTTAACGTTTTTTTTTTAATTTTTTGGTTAGTTTTTCTTTTGTGAAATAAAATCGTATAGTAGGACACATTTATATCGTAATCGTAAGAATGGACATCATAACAAAGCAAAATTTGCATTCTGTTTCGTTTTTAAAAATTTCTTGTTTCATGTTTTTGTAATTGATAGAAATTTGTAACAAAAATATTTTGTAGTAGTAAACAGAAATCTTTTATTCTCAAGGTTTCATTATTCAAATTTTAGAACAACATCTAAGCGAATCTATCGTTTCGGCACGGTGTATGTAAGTATTTCTTTCCTTTGAAAAGTAAATTTTTAATTATTATTTTTTGTCATTGATATTGCTACTGTAAATTTTAGTTTACCAAAAAATTTGTAAAACTTCATAACAAAAAAAAAGTAAACAAAAAATTATAGAAAACTTTCGTTAATTAAAAGTTTTTTAAATGCAAATAAAAAAGTGAACTTTTTCAGTTTTTGTAAGAAAAAAAAAAATGACGATAAATGTATAGTAAAAACAGGAAAAAAATAAGTTTGTACATATACATGTACTTGGAGGATATAGAAAAAAAAATTGTTTGTCCTACAAATTTACTGAGAAAAATATACAGCAGAAAATTACTTTCATTTAAACTTTTTGAAATTTTATAAAATTTCAATAAGGGAAAGTCAAAGTGATTTTTGTTTGTATATGAAAACGACGTAACCAAATCAGCAACATACTGCATGAGTTTTTAAACTTTCACCTGTTATCCTTGTACATTTTTCACTAGCAACCAAACAAGTTTCAGTGAAAATGAAAAAAAAAAGTCAACACCAATAAAATATTAAAAAAAAAAAAATGGAAATGTCCTTTGAAAATTGATTCAAAGTTAAAATTTTTGTTTTTATTTTTTGGTAGGATAAAAAGAAAAAGAAAAAAAAATTATTGTTATTTATCATCGTATTATTTCTGTTCATGTCTTTTTGATACTATTTTAACTTTAAGGATGTTTTTAATATTTTTGCTTTTCTTTTTGGTGTAATTGAATAAGCAAATAAATACCCATGTGCACGTATATACACGAAGAAAGATTAATGATCAAAGATTACTTAACGATTAATTTCATTTTTCATTCACTTTCCATTCTATCCTCTCATTATTTTTCTTCTTCTTCATAAATATTTCGGTATTATTTTTTTGATTTTTTTATACATTTGCACAAGGATAATACAGGCATCTCGATATTAAGCATGAACACATACATGAGTCCGTTCATCGTTTTCATAAGGATCCAGTTTCCTTCCTCAGAAAAAAGAAATACGAGGGATTATTTCAAATTTTTTTAAAAACCAACAAAGAGAAAATATGAAATATAAAAGAAAATAAGGACTGTAATTTGTTTCATACTCGCAGTAAAATTTCTTACATCAGAGTGCGGGTGCATTCATCATTCTCAAGATCAGATAATGTAAGTTGTTAGGGAAAAAATTGTTTGTTCGTCATCCGCTCTAATACGATGTTATATCCGATAAATTTTTATTTAAACGGCAGCTGCGATAATACTCACAGAATTAGGGAAGAGTGTCCATCGTATATGGTTTTTGTTTTCTTAAATACGTTTGTTTTTAATTTTAGGGAATTTTTAAGACAAAAGAAATTTATATTTTTATGAATAAATTTATTCTGGATGGATGATTTACTTATACCGACATTATGTCCTTTTTTTAGATTTCCATTTTTGAACACTTCTTTTCTTCAACACAACTATTCTACTATATTATATAAATTTATAATAAAAAATAAAAATAAATTTATTTAAGCGAATTATACTCCGTTTAGTATTCATAGTTTCTTACTCTTCTTCTCCCCCATCATTTTTTTTGCTTAAATTTTCATCTCAAATTTTCATATGGCAAATTAATTTCTCATCAATTTTATCATAAATTAAAATGACAAAAATTTACAATAGAAACTTAAAAGCTAATGAAAATCGAATTTTTGTTCAGACAAAAAAAAGTTCCCTTCATCCTCCCATTTCGTTTTTTATCACTTTCCGGAAATTCAAATTTGACCTTAATTCATATAATGATAAATATGCATGTATGTATTTTTATGTTTGTAATTTGCGTTGATTTTTGTATTGTAAATCAATTATTATTATTACACGAGTACACAATTATACGGCTACAATGTGTATACATATACTTATGTGAAATGATCAAATATATAAATATTGTCATGTCGTTATTATGACCTCTTTACGTAATTACCTATACACTTTATTTCATTTTTGATTTTATCGTGTCTATGAATATGTCACGAATGTACTTTTATGTAAGCCTTAATTAATATAATCAGAAATAGAAAAATAATTGCACAACACTTTCACAACTAATTTTTAGTTTTGAAGTTACTAATAAATAATGAAATTAATAAAAAATTCAAACTCGATTTTATTTTAGCTGATAAAAGTAAAAATAAAAACTGAACTACGTGTGTCTATATTCTACAAGTATGAAGTGCCTTGTGTTCTATGGGACATATGAAAATTCAAATTGATTTTTATTTTATTTTTCTTTTTAATTTTCTATTGTTTTTGTTTTTTGTTTTTTTGAACAAAAAAATTAATAATTTCTAAATAGTGTGTTCATGTATACATAACTTGAGCGTGCATGTATACCTACTTATATACTGAAACTAATTTTTAATTCATCACGTTATTTATTAGATAAGGAATCGTTTTTTTTTTTTTTTGTGAATACGTACTTCATATACTCGTACATATGTACAAATTTCTAAAATGCTGAACATTTAAACATAAAAGGAAAAAAGACAACAAATGAAATCAAATAAAAACATTTTAACAAAGGAAAAACAAAAGAAAACAAGAAAAAAATATAATTCATTTAAAAATTATTTCTAGCTGAAATCCTTGTTTTTGTATAGGATACTCTACCAAAAAATAAAGGAACATAAAAGGAATAAAATGAAAAAAAAAATGAAAAGGAAAATTTTTAATAAAATTGAATTGAAAACTTTCATAATGTATAAAATGTTTTGTGCTTGTATATACATTATGTCCTTATGTACGTTTGTGTATTTAATTCAATTGGCTTTAATATTTTAAGTATGTGGTATAAGTATACATGCAAACACACAAGCATATGGGTTAGTAAAGAGGATAGAAGGTACATATGCATACATAAATGATTTTATATTCTAGTTTTAATAAGATTTCAAAATAACAAATTCTATATCTTTATCTCTATGCACTGCCCTACTACTATACTCACGTACATAATCCTCGTATAAACATTATGAAAATGTACGTGCATCAAACATCAAACAAGCAAAAAAAAAAAAAAACTTTTAATAGGATTTATCTTATAAGTTCTTGTTTTTTCAGATAAAATTCTCTTGGACATTTTTGTTTTGTAAAAATATAAAATCATAATAAATTTAAATTTAATACTTTAATAAAGAGGAAACAATAATGTATCTACAATGTGTGCACTACTTATATACTCTGTGTATGTACTTTATATAACAACTCCTCTATTTTTATGTGCTTTGTAAACTGTATAAATTAATATTCCATAAATTAATGTAAAACTGAAAATTTAATTTTTCAACAAAACAGCAGAAAATCTATGATGAACTGAAATGAAAAGCCAATTATTTTATATGTATTTCCAATTTTTATTATTTATCATGCTGCTGTTATATATACATATATACATTTATGAATATACTCGTACATATACCTACAACATTATATTTTATATGTACTCTCTGTCACATACTTACATGCTTACATATGTACATACGTTTTATAATGATGAATGATATAGAAATTACTTCTGTTTCTACTTTGTGGACTTTATGTATGAATGTACCTTTCGTATATACATGAAAATAACATGCACATAAAATAGAAATTCATTCATATGAATTTTAAAGCTTATATTAGATGTAATGTGTAATGTATGTACGTACATAGATACACACATGGATAGCACATAACACTTGGAAGAGAAAATGTTTGCATTAGTAAGTCAAACGATATCGCATACATGATGCATTAACATCAGTCATATACATACATGATGTACCTCATATATGTATGTTTGTTTGTTTACTTATAATAATTATTATGGAGAATAGATCAAATGGACTTGAACATATTGTATATGTACTATATAAACGAAGATTTGAAATGTTTTTACATTTTCATCTAAACGATATGATGAAAGTTCACTTTTCAAATTTTCACTTTTCCCACACTGTATTATTTATATGGTCTTCCTATATACAAACTAATGGTACCGGTTCGGTTCATATGTAAAAAAAAAAATTATCCAGACATATATACATGTAAATTTCATTTGCATGTCATCAAACAATATACAAATACTGTACATATTTTTATGAAAGTATATACATTACATGGATGTACGGACGTTACAATACAGAGAGCTTATTTATACAATAAACAATACACCTGATCAACTCTCATTATACGTACATGTCTCTACGTTGATGGTTATTTGAATAACCATTGAATGTTTAATGAGTCGACTTTATTCAGAACTTTAGGCATATATTAATTCATTTTTTTTTTTTGGTACCTCTATATCATACCTATCTATGACCTGTATTGTATGTAATTTATACACATGTGGAGGATATTATGTATGAACGTAAACATAAACCCCAGAATTTTTTTATTTTTATTATTTTCATTTTTTTTTTCTTTGGTATCATTTATGAACTTTGAAAGGCGGAAGAAAATCACCTATTATTCCTGTAGGTATACTGTATGCATACGAGTATAGTTGATGAACACACTATGCATTTATGAAAAAAATGGTAATTTTTTCCATTATTCATACCTGATTTTTTTTTTTATTATTTTTATTCAAAATACATATATATATATTTACACATTTGCACATTAAATACGCATGTCCTTATATATACATACATAGTATCAGGCATGATATCGCATATACGTATACATATCCATATGTAGTTTGTTGATATATGTATTTAGGTATGGAATGCAACATCATCCATTCATTACACAGAATAAAACACAATTTCAGATGTATCTTCTTTAAAATATTATTTTTTTTTTCTGTTTATTTTTTACACAAATTAATTATTCTTTTTTTTCTCTTCTCTGATGATATTCATACAACTATATATACTTTATTATATATACAAAATTATTTGGCTAAAAGGATAATGATACTTAAATGTTGGCATAGTTCCAATTTTAATATACTTCCTGCTTCCCTTTGCTCTACTTTTAATTCATATTTTACTGACTGGAGGTGGTTGGCTGTATATTGAAATAGACTTATACATGTTTATGTACATTTGTGGTGGTAAACACAATGATATTCTTGCGTATAATATGTAAATATGTATGTATGTACACGGACTTTCGTGTGGA
Source organism: Villa cingulata (assembly GCA_951394055.1). Lineage (NCBI taxonomy): Eukaryota > Metazoa > Arthropoda > Insecta > Diptera > Bombyliidae > Villa > Villa cingulata. The sequence continues at coordinate 11,818,606 of OX596018.1, read as the reverse complement.
TGAAAATGATAACAAAAATAAGTAAACGTCCAATTCCAATGAATGAAAATAAACAGAAAATTATTTTGAAATGTTTATACTTTATAGTATATATTGCCAGTAAAATTTACCACAAAAAATACATAAATAAATTCGTCCTGATTATTATTATTCATAAAAGATATAGGAAAATTTATTGAGTTTCTATCGATATCATCTAGGTACATATGTATATGTATATGATTTCTGTTTTTGATTAGTTGCAGAATTGATAAAATTTAATAATGAACTAAAAATGTCATCTACAAATACCTACAGTACATTTCTTTACAATATTGGCAATCGGCTCTTAAAATTTGTAAATAAGATAACAGATAAAATTGAAGAAAATAAATGTTTAAATTTATTGCCTGTTTTATAGATAAGATTTTGATATTCAAAATGAGAACAGTTACATTGATATGTATAGATATAAATTGAAGGAGGAAATTTCAAATTATACTTATACGAGTAATGTATTTAGGTAATTTTTTCAATTGTGTTACAGTTCGATTTTTTAGTCAGACAAAACAAAATATTTCTTAGAATATTTTACAAAGAATAAAGTCTCCATTTTGTTTGAAACTATATGTAAGATTTTCTATAAGACTTTAGATTTTCCTTTTATTTCGTTTTTTCAACAATACGAAGTAATCAGCTTAACGCATTTGAAAGTTGTTAAAATTAAGTGATTCACTAATGTGATTTGTAAGGTAAATATTAATTTTCACTGAATTCCTTTTGTTTCTCCTTCATTTGTTTTGTTCTTCTTTTTTTTTTCTATTCATTGTATGGAAATCTCATATTTGTATATACACCTCTAAAAGTATTTATGGAGTGGAATTCATGTATAAAATATTTTTGACCATTTGCTACATTTATTTTCCTTAATTTTTTTTTTCCATAAATTAGTGTGTACACATACCGACATACCTATAAACTTAAATATTTGTATGTAACCTTTTAATCGGATTTGAAAAAAAAAGAAAAAATCAACCATCAGTCACTTGACACTTCTTAATACTCATTCGTTTACTACTTAATAATACTCGTACTCGTATATATTAACGTGTATTTGAAAGTTTTTAATTTCTTTTTTTATAGTTTTCCTGTATTGAGTAAATTTGCATTATAGACTCAACATTCATAAGTAGCTTAAAATAAACGACTTGCTAACAGACATTATTATTATAAGCTAAATTGAATCGTTAAAATACTACTATGTAGTTGTCATCGTTTATACTTACGCGACCATACATACACGTACATATACGTATAGACAGTTCAGTATGCAATAATTTTGTTTTTATGAAAATTAATCAAACGACTATACGAGTAGTACATAGTGGGTGAAGTGTAGAAAGAAAATGAAGAGAAAATAACCGCCGCGATAAACGATAGAATAAAAGAATGAATTTTTTTTTTTTAAAGAAAAAAAAATGATTTATGACGATGAGTTTTGAATTGATTAATTAAAAGCAGTGATTATGTTGTATAGTTTGTGCCTTTGGTAATAGAATAAAAAAAATATGTAAATATGAAAATAACAAAAATAAAATTATTATAAATTGTCCTGGAAAATTTTTAGACATTACAAATTAAAAAAAAAAATTCAAACATTTATAATGTACATTGAATCAGAAATTATAATTAATATTTTTTGTACAACCAAACAACATTAATATAGCAATATTATGTTTCAAATAAAATTTCATACAAAAAATAGTGATCCTAGACAAAGGAATTTGCAATTTTTTTTTTCATGTTTTCATTTAATTTTTTTTGAAAAATTTATTAATTTATTTTATGTTTTTTTTCTGAATTGTACAGACTTTGATTGTTAAAAATTCGTTTAATTTAAATTCTTTTGCATTGTGCAAGCACATTTCAGAACAGCCAGCATCACAGAATATTAATGGCAAAAAAAAAAACAAATTTTTTAAAATCACATTTCGAAACTGTGTATTCGTTTTTCGTAAAAATGTGTATGAATTTGTAAATGCAAGTTTGCAGACAGAACTATATATGCATTTAGTGTGATATCAGCGAAAAAAAAAATGTATAAACAGCGCACGAAACAGATATCCTCCATGTATACATCCGAAATTAATTTTCTGCTCTTGCATTTTTTTTATGTTCATTCATTTTTAAAGTTCATTTTCATTAATGCAATAAATGCAATACAAAAATGATGAAAAGAAATGAAAAAAAAATAATAGTTGTAAGCTAACTAAATAAACAAAACGTAAAATTAAGAATAAAGAATAACAAGAATATAATAAGGAAATAAGAGCCAACAATACAGTAAATAAGAAAAAAATAAATAAAGAAGTACCTATAATCGTAAAAGGAATAGTAAAAAAAAAAAACATTTTTTTTTTTCAAAATGTGCTAAAGTTCTCTATAGAGCGCTATATAAACACATTGTAAATGTGTACTCACTTAACATTTTCACATTATTCAGAGATGTATGCAATGCACCCACAATATGTACAGACACTTAATTCATCATCATCAAAATATGTAAAAAAAAAATATTTAACACAGATGTTGTTGATGTTATTTTTTTCAGCTTACCTGTAATAGAAAAGAAAATAAGAAGAAAAAATTTATTTACTTTTATTTTGATTTGATACAAGAATACATAAAATGAAAAAAATTCTATGCGTTATATAAGAAGCTCTTACAACTAAAATTCATGTGTTATGCATATGGTACGTTTTTATACGAAGAAAAAAAAAGGAACAACTATTAAAACCACAACAACGTCTAAAACTAAAACTAAAAACTTTTAAAAAATTGAATGAAGAAATGAAACAATGAATGACTGAATGAATGCGAATGAAGGTACATACATACATACAAAAGTAAGTTGGAAAAATTTTTCATTTTGTATGCCTTCTGTCAACTAACTAACTTGCAGCAAAAAGATAAGAAAAAAATTTCTATTTATTATACAGTAATGTATGGTAACGTGTGGATATGTGTTTAGAATACACAATAAAGTTTAACGTTTAGCAACAAAGTAAACAAAAAAATATACATATATGTATATATATTGTCACACTATTCAGGAATATAACAACTTCCGTTTTTCGTACATATGAAGTGTATTATGTGCGGATACTTAAGTTTGAATTTTAATAAAACATTAAAACTAACAAAACAAAATGAAAAGAAAATTAGAAACTATAAAACTATATTTTGAAAAAAAAAATTTTTTTTTTTCTTGAAAAGGATTTAATATCCTTTTATATTTTGCAATATCATATGAATTAAAAAAAATGTTCTTTAAGCTCTGTAAGAAAGAAAAAAATTATAGACATGAAGCAACAGTCTAAAGGCACAGGGCGACAAAAAAAAACACAAAGCTGATGATTATGAAAATATTTTTTATATTTACATCACTATATTGGCTACGTACTCTTGAATATAACATCTAATTGTATGCATAATACATGAAATCCTTTTCTAACTAAAAAAAAATATAATATGCAAACGATGAGATATGATCATTAAACTGAATATTTCTTTTACTACATTGTATGCAAGAAAAAGCAAAAAAAAAAATTCTTGATAAACAGAAGAAAATATAAAAGGAAATCTAAGAATCTCTTTTCAAATTCTAAACGATATATTATTCAGATACATTACATATGTATGCTGCTCATCGTATATTTATGATATGTAGCTAGATACACATATGAAGATCAGAATGCAACTGTAAAAATTTTTACATAAATGAAAAAAGGATATGTTGGCTCACCTTTAGATAGTTTGTTGTATATATAAATAAGTATGTAGAAACGATGATATTCAAATAGAGTTATATATAATGTCTCAAGGAGTATACAAATCCATTATGTGTATAATAAGAAGGTACATCATCTACATTTTTAATAAATTATTGTGATGATGCCATGAAAACTTGAAGGATTTGAATTGACTAGCTTTTGTTTCTACAGAAAATCAGTAGCAAACATAAGAATTCTTGTTTCTTTTTCATTTGCACTTTTTCATTCATATCACATACTTACATACAAGAGAACACAGAATATATGTATATGCATAATACAAGAGTGCATTTCCACATGTTAGTGTGCAGAATAAAATTTTTAAGGATGCTTTTTATTTTGATTTTTTTTCGTTTTGTTATTTGCAGAATTATATTTTTATTTTTTCAAATGTTTATACACTCAAAGGTATGCATGAATCATTTCCAAGAAATTTTTGTTAGTCTTTGATGTTGCTATACATATAAACGTTCATTACAGACATACATGTATATACATAATGTACTTCTACGAACAGAATAAAGTTATATACGAAGGACAAATTATATGCTAGTTACCGCAAAGTGTTAAAGGAAGAGAGACTAGTCCACAAATGTATATATGTATGTACTCGTATAGTCTGTAGTACTGGAATTGTTTATAGTAGCATGCAGTATGTAGTAGTGTATTATGCAATCTATATATACGAGTAGTGGTTATAGTTTATTTGTTATATGCATTCACTTCATTTCCTTTTTCATTGTGAATGAATGCAATTGTCATTGCATAGAATTAATACCAAATCCTGTACAAAAGATTTATGTGCGGATTATGTATACATTTATATATAGAAGAAGAAAGTGATAGAAAATAACATATTTTTGTAACGTACAAGGATGTATACATGCATCTATAATTGTTCATATGTACGTATATATGCACACAAAATAGTATACATGATAAAACAATTGAGACATCTCCAAAACTATATATATATACATATAATATGTATACCTACAAGAATAAACATATAGACATATGCATTTGCTTGCACATAGGTGCATCATATGAGTATTTCACTTCATTTTTGCTTTAACAAAATAGAATAAAAAATTTTATGTAAAAAATGAGTTAGCCAGGACATTATATTGTCATTTATATCCTTGTGAACAAGATACACTTGCAATAATATGAAATGAATGATGCGAATCCTGAGAAATTTTTATTGCCATTTTTCATGTTTTTATACTAAACATGCAATAAATGTTGTTATATGGATTGTAGCTGATTCGTGACGATATATGACTGAAAGCATAATTCAAAAAAAAAATAGACATAGGTATATTAAACATGGAGAAAAAAAATTGCATTTTGCTGCACTTGTCGCATAATATTTCATTTATGTGATGTGTATATACATTTATGTAGTTATCTACATATATTATGTTTATGTATATATGTATATACACACACAAAAATGAAATCACATGCCAATGATATATGGTTATGAGTTTGAATTATATTTTAATGGATAATGGTTTTATGGAATGGCTACTGAACATACGAGTACATATACATATGTATGTGTATATAGATATACATATCCACACGAATATGTATATTATATAACATAAAACATAATATATTGTCTATTCATGTACAACAATACAGAACACTGATAAGGGTGAATGTACGAATGTGTCATTTTTGCATCATTTGCTTTTGCCATTATATAAAATTCTCTGTTAAGTTTTTTTTCTCTTTTTTTAGTTTTTTGTTTCTTTTTCCCTTTTTCTGTTTTGTATTCATATAATTGTAATCGTATATATGTACATATAATTATATATTTACGCGAGTATTTGAAAAACACAAGGGTAAGAAAATGCAAAATTTGCTAAATATTGCATACAAAAAAATAATAATAATAATAATGATAATGATAACAAAATGCGGTATCATTAAAAAAAATTGAAACACACATTATGTATACGATATAATGTTATGAAAAAAGGTGAAATTGCATACACACATACATACAGTAGTAGTATCATGGAACCATAAACATGTAGCACTTGCACTATATATACATATGCCATTCCACTAGAGTTTGAACTTGCCCTAGACCGTCGTCGATCCAAACAATTCGTTATTGAAATTAGCTAAATTATGAAGTGCATAATCATCATCATCGTCGTCATTATCATCATCATCATAAGCCCCTTATAGAGATGCTTCAATGATTTATATATGTATGTGCAATCCTCTTTATAAACGCATAAATTAACTTCCCTTTCAACCTTAATAATTAACTCAGAAACCAATAATAATAAATCTATTCACATACACAATAAAATAAAAAATATAAAAAATAAAATAAAACGGAAAAATTAACGAAAAATGAAAGAAAATTCTGAAATTCATATCATATTCAATACCAGTATCCGCTTTCACTTTTTTTTTATGGTCTTTTGGTATAGTTTTATTAAATTTATATTATAAAGGATCGTCATTTTATTATACAATTTTAAACTATTAATCCGGTCAGAAATTGCTTTTAATATCATTCAAACAATTTTCAATTAGGTATTTACATAGCTAAACAATGTACGAGTATATACATATATTTCGTAAACAGTCATACAATTATGTCATCATCATGTGTATACACAAACGCTTATCATTCACATGTGCGTTCATATATACGTTTCTATAAACGCACAAATCAAAAATTTTCTGTGGTTTTTTTTTAATTCAATTTTGTTTTATTTCATTTATTCATTTTTTTTTATTTCCGTTTAAAAATAACGAAATATTATTGAATCAAAACGGATGTAAATTACAAAAAATTCATTCATATTGTATACAAATACAATTTATACTAAGTATACAATCTATATTAACGAAGTTAGCTACTACTACACGCAATGAAAAGTACCATAGTACTTGCATAATGTATTAGTGGTATAGATTCATTCATATATTACGATGATCGAATGGAAACGAAAATGTATTAAATATTATACATATATGCACACATAATGGAACACACATACCATAGTAGACTATGTACAAGCATTATAAATGTGTATCATGTATATTTTGAATGGCAACAAACTTTTCAATTAAATTGAACTTGATAAATTGACAAGTGCATATAAATATGCGCCTACACATCAACAATGTGCACACACATAGGGTGATTTGGTGGAATATAAAAAAATAATTCTATAGCAAGACAGCGTTCTCTGTTCATCAATTTCATTGAAGAATACTCCCGTTCATTTTGTGTGTAAAATGTTTTCGAAATAACCAAGCAGGTAAAAGTTGAAAAATTTGAGGAACATTTACTTTTATGTTTTCATATATATATGTACATATTTGCTCTAACGCTATCTTTTTCACATTTAAATGAAAATTTTATTTATTCTCTACATAACTGCCTTTTACTTTGAAGCTCTCTTGTGAGCTGTTCAGAATTAATTCGTAGTAGGTAGTATTATTATTCTTCTATAGTCCTTGGTAGTAGCAGTAGTAGTAAATAAAAGTACATGTCTTTTTAAATCAAGTCCATTCATCTATTGAAATAGGGGCTTGAATAGCTCGGTGGTTGGGTGTCGGTCTTGTGATCTTAAGATCACGGTTCGAATCCCAGCCAGCGCGCTACTCTTGCCCAAGTCGATCATTAATTTCCTATCAGCAATGTACACCAGTAACTGATTACTGATGATAAACTGGATGATATATCTGACAGAAATTACTGATGGGCGGTGCTATAATGGACTGAGTATCCGTGTGCACTTAATATATACTATAATACATTGTATGTATATATGTATATTTGAAAAAAAAAAAAAAATCTATTGAAATTTTTCAATTTATTTCGTAGCACCCCGTATATACATATATGGATGATCCACACTATTCATAGAAAGAATGTAAATCAAATATCTATACACACTCATTCGTATCGATTTAATTGCATTTTGAATTGATAAATTCTTTTTAAATATTTTTTTTTTATTTCATCAGATTTCTAATATTCTGTTTTGATATTTGATATAGAAATGTTTTTTGTGTTTTTTTATATTTTCACTATATCTTCAATTTACAAAGTTTATACAATTTGATTTTACCATATTCTACTTTATAATGTTTGCTGAAATCTAAAGTTATTTCAAATACAGTATTTTCCACATCAATCAATCAATCAGTCAATTATTTATGAATAAATAATTTAATTTTGAAAAGTCAATAACTAAAACGATATCACATTACACCATTATGAAGGATAAACAAATGCAAATAGTGAAAGGAATATTGAATTTATGGAATTTATTTGAATTAGAGATTTATACGGAATAATCTTTTAGTGAAATCACGTATAAAAGTAAGGGAATGTAATTGTTCATCATAGGTATAGGTATTATGTTGTATGTATATACGTATTCAACAAAAATTACCTAGTCAAAATAAAGATTTTAAAAGGTAAACAGAAGCAACAGAAGCCATACACATTACAACTTCAATATAGGTAAAATACGTTTGCAATAAAATTATTTCGTCAAATAATCGTATGTGTATCCAACTGGATATTAACTTCCATTTGATTTTTGTTTTCAGGTACTATGCCCGTCCACTGATAAATTGTCTCCATATTTAAACTAGTATATCCTATTTTTTATAGTCTATAGTTTTCCCTTTAATGTATCTAAGTATTTTTTTTAATTTTCCTATGAATGAAATTTATTTATCTTTTTCTTTCTTTTTGTGTTGTGTTGAAGGGTGTAGTGTATATAGCTATAAATTTTCGTACTTTAATCCCTTTATTTTCCTAGTTGCTATACGAAAAATATGCAAGACAAATACAATAAAAATGAAATGAAATGTAACTCTCTTCTATTACATAGATGGGTGGGTGGAATGAAACTAGAAGATAATTAAATTTTTTTTCATCATTTTTGATTATTTTTTTCTTTTCATAGTGTTCAAAATATTTTTTTTTCCATTATATATGAGTACCTATATACATATATGCACATAATAAAAAAACCTTCTAATAATTTACATTTTTATTGCAATTTCTGTGTTATGTATGTGTAAGTATATGTGTAATGGTTAACAACTACATATACTATATACATGCAACTAACAAAAACTTTATCGTCCTTTTCCACAATTGTATTACAAATAATAAAAATATATGCATTTATTTTCGTATGTATAAGTATATGTGAAAAGTCTAGTCGGGACTTGTAATTTTCAAGGTCCTTTTTTAGTTCATTTTTTTTTTAATTCACTCTTTGTTTTATTTTTTTACCATTTACATTTTTTTTTTGTATGTTATTTAAGAAATGAATGAATATGTACGTATACATTCGTATGTATATGTACATTTATGTATTGTATTGTAAATTTATAAAAAAAAATGTACTCTTATACAAACGAAAAATGAAATATGAAAGTGTGTGTAATATAAAAGGGATATTTTCATATCAATGTAAAGAATGTAAATGTATTTTTGTATAGCAACAACCAACAGCCAACAACGTAAATAAAGGTAAGGATATATTTTTTCTCTAGACAAAAAGAAAATTGATGAAAAAAAAATAAAAATAAACCAAAAATTGTGCAAAAAAAAAAATGAGAAAAATTTTTTCGAATGGAAGAAAACATTAAAAAATAAAAAAATAAAAATAAATAAAACACAAAAAATATGCACATACGATGAATAGATGGATATGATGATAGTCATCATTTTGATGATTTCATAAGTGCAGCAAGGCAACAATAATCACGAACAAAAATGGAAAATATGCACATACCTACATACATATATTCATATACCTTTTGTATGTATTGTAAAGATGTTTTGATGTATGTATATTTGTATACATTTTCATGAATCCATGTATATGTAAATTGTGTGTATGTACATATATAATTTTGTATGTTTGCATAATTTGTATGTATAGACACTTACTTGTTGAGATCAGTTTAATGTACTCTGATTGCTACCTTTTTTCATTTGCATTTTTTTTTTATTTTAATGAATTAAATGTGAAAGCATTTTCCTTAATATTAAACGAGTATAGCTATGTCAATGGCTATGTATAGGCAGATGAATTTAATGAAATAAATAAATAGCCTAGTATATTTGTTTTTCACCATTAAAATGAACTTTATTTCATTATAAAAAAAATATTTAAAAAAATATTAAGACAAAACAAAACACGAAGAGGATGTTTGGGACAATAAACTTTAAGAGACGATGATGATTTTGAATGAATTTTTTTCATCTTTCAATAGCTATACTATAAATTGATTATTTATTTAAATATGCACATTGTACACAAATAATAGATACTTACATGTATGTATGTATGTGTGGTGAAAAATTGAAAACAAAAATATTTCAGGTTCATGGTGAGTCTGTGCACAAGGGCACAAAACCTTAATTCTTACTTAAAAGGACAAAAATAGTGTCCTAATATGAAAATTAATTTGTTTTCTTTTCTTTTCTTTTTTTAATAAAAAACTTACTTTTATCTTTTATATGCAAAACAAAAATGAAAGAACTTCAAAAATTGTCAAGGAAACAAAAATACAAGAAAAACTGATTGGTAAGTATAAAATTACCTTTTATTTTCAAACTGATATTTCTCTGTATTCTAAAAATATTTTTGTTTATGTACAAATATATTAGCATATACGAGTATTTCTAATGAAAATTAAATACAGTCTATGATCCCCATTAAAAGAAACGGTGAAAATAATGAAATTAGCTCCCTTTTCTTTAAAAAAAAAAAATAATTTTTTCTTTTCCTTTTGTTAAACATCAAAGTTTCTAAATACTCCGTTTAATAAACATAAAAACATTTTTTTGAACTTCTTTACATAAATGTACATATGCACTAGTATACTTATAAGGATATAAGGATATATTTAAGGGGTTCTTTCGAATTTTAATCATCAGAAAACATAAATTAACACAAGTACAATAGAATATGCATCTATATACATATCCACTGAATGTATACTTTTATGTTCATTTTTTTTTATTTTATTTCCTTACATAAAATGTAAAATTAAAGAATATAAAAAAATTGATTTAACAAAAGGATATTCGATATTACAGTGAATACTAAAATCACAGGTATTATTACTTTTTGAATAAAAAAAATATGTATGATTTCATTGTGACAAAAGACAAAAAATGAACTCATTGCATTTTCATTAGGATATTATGCGTGATTTAATTTATGTAAGAGTGTATGCTTTAAATATTATATTTTTCAAAAAATGTGTACGTAATGTTCGTTCTCCCTTTAATTTCTTTACAATTTTTCTGGTTTTGTATTTTTTTTTTTCATTTCTGGCGTATTATATCCATGATGTACATGAAGAGACATAAGAGTCAATATTTGGTGATAGAAAAACAAAAAAAGGATAAAATGTCAAAATTAAAATCCTAATAAATATATACATAAGTACATTTACATATCTACTACGTATACTACGTATGGAATGTCAATATTTGTTAATCAATTCACAAAGTGTAAAAGTACAGATTAACAACACTAATCAAGTTCTAAAAAATTTGAAGTATACAGTATATAGTATATGTAATGTAATGCATGTATGTATGAATGTATATTCGTGATTATATCTTATATATTAAACAAAGTCTACATTATACATTTATACAAATTGAATGAAATCCTCCTAACCTTCATCATTCCCTTTTAATTTTCAATTAATATTCATGCACGTATAATCGATTTGTTTGTTTTTTATATCTGTCTACTAATACTATAGAAATACGATAATGCATATGTATTATGTGCACACAGAATATACTCGTATGGTAGTATGTATGTATGTGCAAATGATTGACAGAAAATTATTATATATTCGAATATATCAATATAGCATAGATCTAGATGTAGTACAGTATATTCACATTTTCATTTTTATTTGTATAATTGATTGCTAAATAGAAGTACGTACATACATACATATATATTTGTATATGTAATAACTTTTATAATAAGAATAAAAGAAATGGAGAGAAAATGATCATTAGAAATGTCAATCAAGTTACAAAATTGAAATCTTTACAAAAAAAGTTCAAAATTCTATTTAATTTTTCTAATATTGGAATTGAATTGATAAATTGCTGATAAAATTGAATTTCATTTTTTTTTTTCATTTCATATACATACATATATGCAATGTTATCTGTTATCAATACATACATCACACAAAAGTCATTATCACACAAGGCGAATAGCACAATAAAAATACTCAGTTTGGGTTTGTTGTAAATATGTAGTTTTTTTATATTCGCCTCTAATACAACTATTGTAAATAATCTTGTTTAGTTTTTTTCTATATATGTGTGTATTTAATAGTTTTGAAAAGAGCATTTAATTAAAACAAAACAAAACAGCAAAAATTATTAAAAGGAACAAAACAAAAAAAGCAGAAAGAAATTAATTAAAAACAATATTCACCAATTCACCATTAAATAAATTGAATTTTATTGGCATTAAATACATACTGATGTATACTATAGATATATGTACGTACGTTGCGAAATGAAATTATTATGTATGTGCTCGTATATATATTACTCGTTTATGTATGTGTTCACAAATATTTTCTCCATATAAATTGTACAAAGCTTGGTGTATACAAAAAAGGAATTAATGCATATATGTAATGTACATATAAGATATAAGTACATATGTGCAAATACATATGTGGAGGTATCACATCATAGATAGAAATGACGGTAGATAAGTGAAAAGTACGTCGACCGCAATTATATCATTGAGGGAATTTCAAAGATATTATTATTATTATTATTTATAGAGTGCGTTCTTATATAAATTGCATGAATACACGTTAATGTGTGTACATATTTAATCTTCTATTATGGAAAAAAAAAACATAAAAAAGTTGTTAAAATAGATACACTACTTACTGTTAAAAGCTAAAGTGCTTTTGTACATGTACTCGCGTATATACATAATAGGCATAGGTAGTATGTTATGTAGTATATATACTCGAGTACATAAAACAATAACGATAATTGTGCAGTATAGGAAATGTAATAACGTGTGTTTTTTTTTTATTGATTGATTTCTGACATAATCTATTATGTATTTAACAATAATTATAATAAATAATTACAATAATTCACATAATATATGTATAAAAATATAATAATAAATAAAACAACATTAAATAATGAAAATATGAAGAAGGAAAACAATTTATATACAATATAATTGCGAAAAAAAAAAGAAAATTATAAAATTGTTATTATATATTACAAACATATGTGCTCATGTGTATAGACTTACACAGAAATATGAATTTTATCATAAAACTGGCATAGTACTCCTCTTAACATTCCATTCCATTTACATAATTGAAAAGATACAGAAAATCTGATGTATTTTTACACCATATATCCATCAGAGCAATCAGAGTTTTTAATATAACGTAAGTATACTTATCGTGTATATGTTATAATGTTGTAAATATTTTTCCTGTAAAATCAGTCTTCTATACCATAAATGTGTTATACACATACTTAAGTACAATATACGTCCGTTATGTATTTGTAATGCAACACAAATAATTTCGATTTTATTTTCTTCATTTCGAAATAAGGAAATTAATTCACTTTAGTGTCTCCTATCTTCCGGTAAAGTGTTATAAAATTTTTATTTATTTTGTCGCATACATCTAGTAGGTATACATATCTGTTTCTGGTATACTGTTGTCAACTTTTATTTATTTACTCAAACATTATACATTTTTAAAATTTAAATTGCCCATTTATAGCAATCATAATTGTGTAGATATATTTTTCATTATTCAAGTATGTACTCTGTATTTTATTCAATTCAATTATGTTCATAGTTTACGATGATGATTATAATGACGATGATGAAATGAAATGATTCAAACTCTCACGAGTCTTAGATAAAATTTTTAACTAAATATTATATACTTACAAATTATACCGACAAAACAATGAAAATATAAAAAAAAAATTAAAATAAACAGAAAAAAATGTCAATTTGATGTATGTAGCATTCATTATGATGCCTAAAACAATAAATAATATGGAAATATGGTATAATGTGAAGAAATTATAAATGAAAAAAGTACCAATTTCCTTATGTTCATTATAGTATAATGTATACTTGTGTATGTAAAATTTAAGAGGACTATGTCGCTCTTCAAATAATCACCTTAAAAAGTCTAGTTTTCACAAGTACTGTACATCACTATATAAGTTAACGTATTCGTATGAGAGTATACGGTTTACGTATATGTTCCTAAGGTGTATTCAATCAAATAAAATAAAACAGTACCGTCATAATACATATATTAAGTATTAGATAAAGTCACAGGGCATCTAATAAATAATCTCCTGCATATTTTCCATCGTTAGTTTAAGTTATCTATCAGTTTCCGCACACCATTATAATTTTATAAAAATTATAGAGTTGTATGTGGATAGAGATAACTAAGATTTTCTATAAAGAAATCTTACAGTCATGGAATTATTTTTGTTGAATATACCATTCAGTATTCACATGTTACGAAGTATCTATGCAAGTAATGTAGATACATATTTGGGTGAATTTATTATTGTATAAGATTAAATATGTATACGACGAAGGTTTTCTTTCCAACTGTGTGAAATCACGCCTACAGTGTTTTACCATCATAAACAGAGGTGATAGAGGACTGTTGAAGAAATAATGTAAAAACTGAATTATTGTTTCTAATGTCTAATTAAGATTGATTGCAAATAATGTGATATGTAATGATTTAATGTATTCATGATGATTCATTCATTCATTACTCTTTTTTTTTATTCTCATTCTGCTCGTTCATTTATAGATTTTTGCTACTCTTTGAAATTGTATACGTACATAGATATTTGTCTACATTGGAGATATAATGATGTATTTGTATATTCAAACAATTATTTTCTATTTAAAATAGAAGGATTATAATAATTAAAAATCAAAAAAAAAATCTGTTAACATTTTTGTTCAAAATTTATTCTATACAATCTCAGTTTACATAGCATTAACATTAAACAACCAATAATTAAACATATATATTATTAAATTTATATACATTGAACATTTAAAGAAATAATAAAAAATTACTTTAAAAAAATCTGTAAATAAAAATTTTACATTTATATGTACCTCTATTATGTATTACATGTACTTACATTTCGCTGCACATTTAATAAAAATCAGACCTATTAAAAGCAAATTAATGCTTACCTTTTATATATTGGAAAATATAATTAAAAATTATAAAATACAAAAGGCTGTAAACGCATACAAACAAATGTATATATACATGTGTATGTATGTATTTGTTGATATTGTGTCAATTTACATATGCATATTTAAAAATCTACATACATATGTACATTTTTATGTGCGTACTGCTGGTACCGCGTACCTACATATACCTACATACATAAGTCATACATCCATAAGTCATACATAATGTATATATTTCATACATCCATTAACCATGAAATCAATGGATGTAATGCTATTCGTGGTAGAATAATGTGGTTTAGAAATTAAAATAAAAAAATATATTTAATTAATTTTCATTTATAATCATACCGCCTATACATCAATATTTATTACCCGTATGAATGTTTGTGCGTACAATAAATAAATAAACTGTAGGCTATAGTTATGGTTTAAAACTACGTTTATCGATATTTTGAAAATGAAGTGAAAAAATATTGCTGGTAACAAACAATAAAATAATCAGAGTATATAACTGCTTATAAGCTTACATAAACATACACATATGGTACCTCTAACACCTAACGAAAATCTTATGTAAATAAATTTTCAATAGTCCAGTAATAAAATTAATTAAAATTCGAAAAATCAAAAAAGCAAATTAAAAAATATTTTTTTAAATAAATTTTAATTAAAATCAAAATATACGATCCACAGGAAATGATTCATTAATAAAAAAAAAAAAATTAATTATACAAAAATGTTGAAAAAATATTTAAAAATTTTCCACAATCTTTGGATATTTTTCTCTCGCACGAAAAGAAGTGAAGTTTTGGTGAATGAAAATTTTGTGCCATAAAGAAACTGAATACACATTTAATTTTTTTTTTTTTTTCAAAATTAAAAAATTACAGCCAATCTACTTGCACGATAGACAAGAATGCTCGTTTGTTTGCAGTATGAATGCAAATTAGAGACCAACCAAAAATGTGATGTGTATATTTTACAAGATCATGTTATATTCATTACATCATACATTAAATTTAGATACATATTATTTTATCGAATTGTCTATTAGCTTGTTGAGTAGTTTAATTTTAGAATTTTTCTTTTCTTCTGATACAAATAGAATACAAATTATGTACATACATATACTCGTATTCTTATTATTTATTATGTGTTGTTACATGGTACTCGTAGATACATACATGCATATAATAATCACTTTAACAATTTTGCATTTTCTAAAGACTACAAGTTAACAAGCAAAAAATTTTTCATATTGTCACAATTTAATTGTGAAAAATTATAAAATGTTCATGTACATTATGTATATGAAAAATTTTCATTTTAAATTCGTTATAACAGACAAAATATCTAAAGAAAAATTCTTTGATGATATTAAAATCATATTAATAATACTCTAGAAAATAAATAAAAAACACTTGAATGCGAGTTTAAATTTAAATAAATAAATAAATAAAATATGTAGGTACATCTTTATGTAAAATGTGCTAATGATTTTGCCAATTTATGAATGAGGTTATGTTATACTGGTTATACACCATCCAAAATAAATAAATAAAAATACAAGTGCATGATATAAACCACTACAAACGAATTTTATAATATCTAAAAACTAAACATTGCAACAAGCAAAAAGTTTACTGGCATCAGATATCAGACAACTATCAATTCCATATCGTATAATACAATACCATACACTCTACCATACCATTATTAAAGTGAACAAAAACTATTGAAGTTTTTCTTCTGTTCATTTTGAGATACGGAGATACATATTTTATTTTTTTTTTGTATTTCATCTCATTTTTATTTATTTATTCATGTTTTTTTCTTTTTTTTCAAAATTGTTTTTCCTTCAATAACAATTTATACTTTAGTGTATATTCTTCCGGACAGCAAATACTAATAAATTTTACAGGACCTCCTTTATTCTCGTTTTTGTTGCTTACTCTTCAGACTGAATACCATATTAACAGTTTTCTATATACTTATGTATATTTTTTATTTTATATTCAACAATACTTGTACATATACATAGCAAGCAATGAAAATAATCAAACAATTTTCGTTAGTCAAATAAAAAAAAAATGAAAAGAGCAAATAAATACATATTTTTATTTATTTTATTTTTTCTACTTTTCCAAAGTATTGTCCTATCATTTTTGTATCACCGGTATTGCATTGTTTTTACGATATATTTCTTGTTATTCATATCACATACCATCTAATATTTTCAACAAAAACATAACAACAGAAAAAACAAACTGAAATAATAGAATAAAAAAATTTAGAAAGAAAAACAACAAGAAAAACCTTGCACTTTTATTTCTGTCTATGCATACATTGCATTGTCAGAAAAAGTTTCTAGACACTTTTTTACAGCATCTCCATACGTGTATATATATATATATGTATGTATGTGTATTGTATGTACTATTTCATCCTCTTTGGATGTATCTACTCTAATAATTTTTGCAAAAATAATAATAAAAATGAAATTTTCATTTCCTTATGTTTTTTTTTATTGTTGGTGTTATTGCACTATTTCCAGTATCTTTCTCTTTTCGTCCTTTGAATCTTTTACATGGTCGACATCATCATTATTATCATCCATATCCTCATCATCTACAGATCTACATCCTCATCGTCGTCATCGTCATCGTTGTTTCTGTTGTTGTTGTTGCCATTCTTAAGTAAAAAAAATATATGCAGTAACAGTAGTTGGTATATGTAGTTGTCTGATTATTCTATTCTTTATTTTTACAATTATCCTTGTTGTAACGTAAGGATAGTTACATAAATATATTTATAAAATACACCTAGATATAATCCAAAGTATATGTATGTATATAAATATTGATTCATGTTTGTATGTATGCTTGTGCTGGTATTTTACTTGTCGTATATTACATTACTTTCTGACTCATTTTTTCTTATCAGAAATCGTATTTGACTTTTTTTTTCTTTATTTGCTGTTATCTCTTTCGTTTTCTCTGTCTCTGCATATTTAACTTTCATCATCATCAAATAAACAGACGATGGCTAGCCAAAAAGGACGTGATATTTAAGTAGAGCTTTTTATTTACATAAATATGTTATGTATGCATGTATACTGCTCGTATGTAATTCATGTTATACGATAATAAAATTGTAAAAAAAAAAAAATGAAGTAAAAAATAAAATTTAAAACTATCCTTTAGGATTCATGAAAGTAAAACGATACTGCAACAACAGTAAAATGAAAATGAAGGAAAATAAAAATGAAATTGGAAATGAAATTACAAGCTACACATAGTCTATGTTGGTCTATGCATAAAAAAGGAAAAACAAAATTTTTAAAAGTTTAATTTGTACTTTCACTGGTCTTATATACAGTACTTGTCTAATGTTTACATTTACATGACTCCATCCGCACACTGCTACTACACCATTTAGTACTAAGTAACTAACTAGACTATATGGATACCAAATCTGCTAGAAGCTAGAGCTACCATCAACAGTATCTTATGTATTAGGTATATGATATAGTATGCGTGTATATCCTATCACTAAACAATTAAAAATTCAAAAGAATAACCGAACGTTAAATATCCTATAGAATATATATTTTACATTAAATAAATTGTGGCTAATATAAAATATGTCTGGATTTTAATCTATGGCTAAGTGAAATTATCTGTTTTTCTTTTTGAAAAACAAAAAAAAAAATTAAAAATGACAGGATAAAGATGTAGACTTATACATACACATACATACACACACATTTAAATAAGCGTACATACCTAATAAAGTAATGGTAATACATGGTTAATACCAGTAATATTCCAACTCTTTGTTAAATTTAGATGTCATGAACGATAAAAGTTAATTACACTGAATTCTCAATTAAAAATTAATTTTTTTTTTAAATGATGTTGATGATGATGATGACATTTTAGAAAGGATTTTCAAATGAATATATATACATATACGTATACGTTCCAGATTTTTTTTCTTGCATTGTTGCTATGAGACTTAACTGTGTTTAATTTCTAAAAGTGCTAAAATAATAGAGAATTTTCAAAATTAATTTTCAAGATTTTTTTTACAGCATAGAAAGAAAGAGTGAGAGAGTGAGTGAGAAAGAGAAGGGGGGGGAGTTAAGGGAGAGAAATATATACAAAGAATACTTTTCATTTTTCTCTACAAAATTTTTGGGATAAATTACACAAAATTTCAAAAATCAAGTGCCAAAAATAGCAAAAAATTATGGTACACAATACGTGAGATATATTATATGTAGCACACAACATATTACACAAATTATGCGTATCTCCCTTTTCAATATTTTTGTAATCAAGTTATTTACGGATGAAGTAGGATGCCTCTTTTGTATTAAATTTTGTATTAAATTTTGTATTAAATTTTGTATTAAATTCGTCGACACACATAAATAACGTCGTACACATATTTTTTTTTTTTTTTTTTTTTGGGAAAAATTGATATTCATATACATACATATGTGGCGTACATTCATATCTTCATACAATACATTATTATTTGTACTTATTTTCATTTGTCAATTTTCCACTTTATCTGAAATTTTTTTTCTTGTGTTAAATTAAATTTTTATTTTTGTTTTATTTTCGTGTACATACACTACATATAATGTGTATTAGATTCATGTGTTACATATTGTCGAAAAAATTCTATTTTCCGCTTTTCTAACTTTCCAACATCTGTTTGACTTCCGTTCTATCTGCTTCATAATATATGAATGCAAGTACATTCAAATACAGTGCGATTACAGTTTATAATATAATACAGTAGGAAGGATCGAGAGCAGTTAACACACGTATTTGTCACTCAATAAATTTCTAATATTTCGTTTACGTACATACACGTATACACACTTGTGTATATGAAAGACACATTTTAGTATATTCTGTAAATTTTTTCTTTTTATTACTATAAAAATGTAAATGGATATCGTATATGGACATGTATGGGTATATATGATGCTATACACACACTCATATCTGCATATATTTCCTAATTTTCATGTTTTCTGTTTTTTCAATTTAATTTTTTTCATCTTTATTTCAATTTCATATTGTTTTGTTTTTTCAGTTCTGTTATATTTACTTTATTCGTTTATTAGAAAAACAAATTTGATATTCGTTGGATTTTTATTTTTTTTTTTTTTTCGTCTCATATCAATGATATAATTTTTTCACATGTGTGATATGCTCGTACTATAGGTATAGATCTGTATCGTTATTTATGGACAATTTAATGTCTATTTACCATACGACATACGATGCCCTATCTTCATAGCAGATATCATATCATGATTCATCATTAAAATCTATATCCATATCCGTTCATGTATATTCGCTCGCACTGATTTGCTCTTAATTTTTTTCTTCTTCTTTTTTCTTAATTTTTTTTTCGCTTTCATCATCATTTAAATTTTTCAGTCTACATTCAGTCGTTTAGTGTTAAATGTTGTTAAAGTATTGACATGTAAATTTAAAGTTTAAATCAAGTTATCGATGTTTAAATATTTGTATATGCATACATACATACCTCTCTATATTATGTAAGTATTTGTACATATTGAATGCATACGAAAAAGTATTAAATTGAAATTTATGTTATTTTCATTTTTCTTTAAAAATAATTTTTTCAAAGATTTTCCATATAGATTTTACATAAAATCCATATTATATTATGCATATCTAATATGTAGATGTACGTACAGATATTACATATGTGAACATACATAAATTTGTATTTTTCTCCTTAGGGATTCTCATCCATATATATACTCGTATTCGTATATGTAATGGCATTATCAACATCTATGTATGTAGGTACGTATACTTACGAGTAAATTTTTTTTTTTTTTTTTGTTACAACCGTAGTGCATATTATAATTCCATTTCTACTAAATTTTTTTTATTCACTGCATTTTTTTCAGCTACTTTATTTGAAAAAAAAAAAAAAATCGAAGTCAACAACTTATGTCGACAACATTATGCTCATACTAGAATAGGTATGTACGTACATAAAAATGTGTATTCATTACATATGTATGTACATAAATCGCCGTCATATATAGACATTAGACAACACATATGATATGTACATAATATATACGAATAATACATGTTGAGTACTATTTAAGCGATAATAATAATAATAATAATAATAATAATAATAGTATGTAATGCAATGCAATATGCTATATGAATATGACTATGACTTTAAACTGCATTTGATGAACAAAAAAAAATTGAGAAACAAAAAAAAAAACAAAAGTAATAATAATAATAATAAAAAAAATGGGAGAAAAATAGCTTTAAAAAGTATACTTAACAGGCAGGCAGGCAGGCACAAAATATTAGACGGTTTGAATGTGAATTTATGGCTTAATGGTAAAATCAGACACAGATAAATATTCAATAGATAAAAAATGATACGCGAAGATAGTACATATCGTACATATATATACATACTAACACAGCTTCAATATGTCTACATAAAAATATGTATATGAATTCATATGTGCATGTATATTTTATATGATATGTGTGTATGTGTATTTGACAACAATATAATAATGTACATATATTTTATATACTTTTAGCTATATATATATCGCATCATAAAATGCATACAGCATCTTGCAGTACATGAGATAAAGTGTAATATGAAAACTATTAAATTGAAGTGGAATATATGCATCTTTTTTACTGTACATATAATACTCTCATATATTCAAAATATATTCATACATATGTACTCGTACCTACTTACTTATACCTTATACTTATATATACATATTTATATGACAATATGTACGTATGTATATAAACATCTGTACATTACATTACAATTGTACTTCTATGCACATTTTTGTACTTAGATATGTATGCTACATGTATGAAAATGTACATATGTACATATACGATGAACGTTTTTGATTTATTGAGACGAAAATGCAATCGTTTCCAAATGGAATTTCTATACAAAAAAAAATTTTTTTTTTTTTAAAGTCATGAAGGCAAAAAACCAAAAACTAAGCCAAATAAACAACAACAAAAAAATGAATTAGAAAAGTTATACATAGTTTCGAAATGAGGCCATTATAAATTCACAAGAGCGTGAGAAATTTTTGTACAAAATCTACCATATACCAGCCAGATACCACATACCAGCATTACATTCTGCGATGCTACAAAAATAATAATTCATTTCATATTTGTACGAATATAATGTATGTATACATGGATCCGGAATAACTAGTTTTAATTTTTATATCCTCTTTTTTTTACATTTTCTAAAATTTACCAAACAAAAACAAAGATCAGAAAATATCCTTGTGTTTTTTTTTTTTTATTTTTTTGTGTGATGAGATTTTGTGCAAACACCTCAATTAATGATTATGTGAAAATGAAAATTTCATAAAAAAAAAAAATTTTATTTCATTCTAAATAATTACATGCCCACATAATTTACATACTGTCGATACTGTACGTACAGTACACATCATACGATTGTGTGAACATTCATACATACTTACATTCAATTACATACGTGTACTAGCGTACATAATGTAATTTATGTGGTAGGCGAATAAGTTTATTTGCTATTATAAATAAAGTGATTTAAAGCGATTTCATGTAAATGCAATTAAAAAATGAAATTTTCGTTTTTCAGTTAATTGATTTTGAAAGAGATTTTCATCATTAAAATTGAAAAGATATACGTAATGTAATATTCTTTCAGACAAATTGAGAAATTAAAATTAATCATTAAAAAAAAAAATGATGTGCTTTTAAAATACGCATGGTATCTGTATTACAAGTAATTTTTCATCAATATGCTCAATATTTTGTATTTTGTATTTTGATTTTTTTGTGTTTTCTGTCTATTTGGAAGAATACCAAAATGTTGTCATTGTCTGTTATTACTCGTATCTATGAAAAATGAAATTCAATGTACTCGTGCTGTGGTACGGTACGGTAAAATATAATTTTCGAAATTATATATTTGAATTTTCTGATCATACATGAAGTCTTACGCTCATACTCGTACGTAAGAGTAGTTTATTTCATTTTTGTATTTACAATGTAAACGTATACGTACTTTCGAAATAGCTGTCGTTTATAACTAAATTACTCTTGCGAAAGTGTACGTATATGTTACTCTATTCATGCAAGAATGCAATTTCGAGTACTAATTCTGTAAAATCAGATTTATCAATTTTATTTATTTTTTCGCCTTCTATATAATAAGCTATGAATAGTTTTGACCTTGTGTGTACATTTACATGTGAATAAGATTTCCCCCTTCAATATGAAATTCTCATACGATACACGATACACAAAGTGTAATGCATATGCACAGTGTAGATTATTATAATTTCATTGATCCGTTTAAATTGTACAAGAACAAATTTTTTTTCTATTTTATGACATTCACTGAAGATCAAATTTCAATATGTGTGCATTTTTAGTACATTCAAATCTATATACACATAATACACATAATCCTTGAATAATCGATAAACCTATTCCTTTTTGTACACAATCAATATTTGAACATAATATTAGAAAGTGTAATAGGTATCAGAGAAAGGGAAATATATTTTCTATTTATATTACATATCTTTCTCTAACTCCTCTTTCTCCCGATACAGTTATTCAGAAGAAATCTTTTTTTTTATCCTGTAAAAATTGATTCAGATGCATTTAACCTTGATCCTTGAATAAATAATAATTTTTTTTTTATTTCGAATTTGTCCTTCTTGCAAAAAGATTATTTAAAATGTAATGAAATAAAAATACATATACGAATATGTACAAGTGTACATGTGCATATGATAAATGTATGATGCATGAATAAAAGCATGTAATACTGGAATATCCAGAAAAATTCAATTCCATTCAATGTGATGTACACGTCCACGCACGTACATAGTTCAAAAGGTTACATTCCTTCTTATACTTTCTCTGGTATTATATATGAAATATGAGTGTATGTACGTACGTATATGTAACATTCACTGACATTTCCCTTTTATAAAATGAATGCATATATAGAGGGAAAAAAATCCAAAGGAAAAAAAAATGAAATAACTATCAAAACTATGAAATCGATTTAATTTCTTCTATCCCTCTGTCATTTATATTTCCACTATAGTATTTTTAACTGTCTGTGTCTGACCATTAAAATCATATATAGAGACTAAGGACTCAGTCATGTGTGTTGCACAAGTGAATTTTCATTTATGGTTATGTATAGTGTAGACGAAATAATCGAAAAATTAATATATCTACCATCTCTACATACACTATCAGATATTACAGACACTCTCCTGTTTGAATATAAATGTACAAATTATAACCACTCCTTCAATACCTTATGTGTATATAGCGAAAAATAAAAAAGGATGAAATGAAACATAATAAAAGTAAGAAACAAAAGAAAAATACTGTTAAAAAGCACCCTTAAGAATTCCAAAAAGAAATCAAAAACAGTAAAAGGTCATATTTTACTTTACTGTATCCTGTATATGATTCTTTACACACATACTTTTATATTGTTGCATTTGATTACGTGCATGTAAAAACTAAACACGAAAGAAAATTATAGTTTCTTCTTTTTTTTGAGTGAAAATAATAAAATGGAAAGGAAACAAATAACAGTTTTTAAGGATCGACACAGGAAAATCCATATGGATAATAATAACATGAAAATGAAAAGATTTATAAATGAAATAACACATTTAAATCTATTTAACCGCAAAAAAGAAAAATACACGTACTATACTGCGAGTATATGCCGTGTGATGTGTAACAAAAGAAATGAAAAAAGAAATAAGAAATTAAAAGGAAAACATAAACCAAAATTTTTATTTTATTTTATTTTTAGTTTTACGTGATTCCTGAATGAAATACACACATCATAAAGGAAATAATATAAACAAAAAGAAATATAAAGTATTCAGAGAAAAAAAAAATAAAATAAAAGAAAATTGTAATGAAAAGTTGAATGAAATATCAAAAGCACGGAAAAGAAAAAAATTTATTTTAAAATGCAAAATGAAAAATGAAAACTGAGAAGAAGAAAAAAATTGTATCAAAAGGGGAATTTTGCTTTTGTTCTCATTTTATATTGTTATATAATGTACACTCACACATACATGTGAATCATTCAACTACTAAAAATGTGTCATATACAAATATAAATAACATGTCAACACGTATGTTATGCACGTGACTTTAAATTCAATCTTGGCAAAATATAAAAAAAAAAATCAGAAATTTTTAATTTTTTCTTTTAAATATTTTCAATGGAAAACGCATGATTGATTTGTTAAATAAAATGTCCTTTGCAGACTACACAAATCATAAAATCATTTATGAAAAAATATACTTTACACTTACTTGCTTGCTTGTATATATGTAAAAAGACATTTTTGATATAATTTTTTATATGAGAATTTTTCGAAAGGATAATTTTCGAAATTAAATTGAAATGAAAAATTTATCTGAAAATGTATTCGAAACGCATCACTCAATAAATATGCAGGTAAGAATATAAATGTACTTATGTACATGTATTTTCTGTATCATTGCATTTATGTTTTATCTTCTTCTGCATCACAAGTTACAAAGGAATTTTTCGACTGAATAAAATGTTGCAAAAAAAAAAAATAATAAAAAAATAAAGAAAAATAATATAGAGAGGACCTTTTTATTCTAGCGCAAAATGAAAAATGCAAGTCTAACTCACTGATTTCATTATATACTTGCAAAGATCAAAGATATTGAAACAATGTTTTCAAATGGGTACATGAAATACACATTCTATCACTCCACCTCACTACATATATACTAATTCGATTTATACAGTATACATTTCAAAGTTGAAGAGTCATCATCAAAATCATTTAAGTTCAGGTCATATCACATATTCATGTTGAAAAATCAAAATTATTAAAATGTTTATCACTGTAGACTGTAGGAGGTAAACAATACAAGTAAACTATATAAATTTCATATTCCATCATATTATATGTGAACACATCATACGACTAGGATTCTTATCAAATATACTAGAATGTAACACAATATAATGTGATGTTTGAATGGTTTGAATCAGGAAAATTCTGGATTCTGAATACTTGAAAAACTGTGGTGACTATACTTTAACTGATTGACTCTGTAATACAGGAACAATGCACTCATTTAGCATGTATAGACGGTACGTATTATAATGGATTCCTGTAGGCAAATAAAGTATCTAAATTTAAATCACTTCATCACTCTTGATTAAAAACAACAAAAAAAAAGGGGGGGGTTTTAAATTAAGTACGTTACCGTATTGTGAATAACGTGTACGTATGGGATGTATTTTATCTTTATTTGGCACTTTGAAAACGAAAATTTGCTATACACATATTCATTGCATAAACATAAATCCATTTACATATACCTAAATTCCTATTGTATTATTTGTCATCTGTATATATGGATAATCAAAAAATTTCATTATATATCCGTTAACTTAATTCACTTTTAGATATATATACTCATATCGGTACACATATTTACGTATAGATATGTGAAGTTTTACATTTACCCTTTGCGATATAGTACAATACTTTGATACATGAAATGTTTTACATATAGGATACTTGTAGTACCTATACATAATATGCTCTTTTTCGTATACAATTTACATACATATGTACATATGCTTGTACATATTTGTATATTGTAGTGTAGTTGTAAATTTATCGATGTCATATTGTATTTTTTGTTTTGTACTGTTATGTATGCTATGTGTTCTCATTTTAATCATTTCGCTAACATTTAATGAAGTGTAAAAAATTTGATACAATATCTAGAGATCTAGAGCAAGAGATGAATAAAAATGAAGATAATGAACTTTACATTGAAATTGAATTTAAAAAAATAAAATACAAACATAATGAAATTGTTATACAAAGAAATATAGATAGATAGGCATGTACATATACTTTGTACATATATTCGAAAAACAATAAAATTAAATTTGAAAAATTTTAAAATAAAATTTACAAAAAAATTTAAAATTTAATGGAAGAAGAAATGTTTAGAGAAATTTATTTATGTAAGAAATATCATTAACAAAATGTAATATTGAAAAATGTGTTTTGTATATATGTACTTACGTATGGAAGGGTATCAAATAATGTGACTATTATCTATACATTTGCATATCTATGTATCTATATATGTATATAATTTAATTTAAAATCATAGTTTATAAAATCAAGGTGAACAAGAAATTTGAAAACTATAAAATTTATAACATTTTTAACGATTTAAAATGTTTTATATGCTCAAATTAAATCATCATTATCATTCTAGAAAAATTTAAATTGATGATAACGGTATCGATTTATCTTAAAAAAATTTTACATTTCAAATTATTAAAAAGAAGATATTTAAATACGAAAAGGTTTAGTCTTTGAAAGTTTTTTTTTTTGAAAATATCAAGTGAAATTTTGTATACCAGATTTCATTTCTTGTTTTTCTTTAAAAAAAAAATGTCAATGTAATCCACTGATATAAGCTCATCAGCACAAATAGCGCTACAGCTCTAGGTGAGCCAGGGCTTCCACTGAAGTGATTTAACTAGATTTTATTACTATCATTATTGTATTTACAGTTTAACGTGGATTGCGAACCACTGAGTTGCTGGTAGAGAAGCAAGCTTTAGCTTATTTACATGATAGTGCTTCTGCTTAGATCTTAGACTGATCTACTTTGAGGATGATCTAATGCTCTAGTAATATTTTGTGTAAGGTACTTGTTGTCAACAAGAGTATAGACTAACCATCATGTCTAAGCTCTTTTTGAGCTCATTCAGAACTGAGTAGCCTTTGTTAATAGTGAGAGTTGAAAATATAGGCAACGAAAAATTGAAAATTATTTCTCTTGTTTCTGCCTTGTGCAGGCATCGAACCTGCACTTCGAGATCAACGGGCTAATTGCTCCACCATTGTGCTACTAAGACCTCCACCGATTTAAGATAGTCATTTTTATCATTTACTATCTACTTATTTAGTTTTATAAAAAAATATGCGAATTTTTAAAATCTATGTTTGATCTTATCAAAAATTATCATCTTTACAGCTGATATATGTACATATATAACTTTTTTTTTTCAAATTTTATTTTAAAATTGAATGCAAATGGAATGAAATAATCGATCATGTTGAAAATGATGATCGAATATGTCTGCTCAAACATTTGTACTCAAACATGTAAATAATATATTATTAGATATTACGTAAATTAAATATTTAATTTTATTAATTTATAGAAAGATTATAAAATTCTAAAAAAAATTATTTGAATTAGACACCTTTCACTTTCCACTAAATAAATTATATTCGTAACTATTCAAACATGTGCACGTACATAATTTATTTTTATGAATGCTTAATTCTCGAAAGAAAAAAAAACATTCACTTATTTAAATTTGAAATGATTCCAAGTTATCATTATTGTATCGTTTGAATAAATAAACTTTGTAAAATAAATCAGCTTTTAAAATAAACAACGTTTATGCAATAATATTTATGTACGAGAGTAAAAATTCCATTGAGTCAGACTGTCTGATAATAATCAAAATATTTATTATGATTATTTTTTTTTTTTTTTTAATAAAATTTATTACGATAAAATACCGCTTACTACTGCAATCTACTTATTTTAAAGTTTGAAATAAAAATCTTAAATTGATTTCTATATAATAATTTTTTTTTTTCATATTTTGTTGCTTATTTTTTTAACTTAAACTTAAATTACACTTTATAAACTATACACACTCGTATTATAGTAGACATTATGTATGCATGTATGTATATAAAGATTCTTAAATAATATTTAAAGCAAAAAAATTTAATTTAACAACAGATGTTGTTTCTAAATAATGTAACATACATATTTTTGTTTTTTTTTAACGAGCATTTTGTATACATACATCACACACATACATACAATTACAAATATCTTTTATAATTTATACAACATACTTCTGGTATAATTTTGTATCAGAGAAGATTGTTATGCGAATTAATTTAGTTGCTATTTTTTTTTTATTTTCATTTTTATTTAAATTTAATTTTTTAGTTTTTTTCATTTATAATTCATTCAAACATAATAAATGAATTTAAAACGATAGTTACATCTTACATACGTGAATACATATGTGTGTAGAGTGCAATTATTTTATAACAGAAGAGAAATAGTGGCGACGCTTATTCATGTTAATAAATAGTTTTAAATTGAAATGCGAGCTAAATTCTATACGTATATAAATATTTTTATGTATGTATATGTATGTACATACGTATGAATATGTGTATCATGCAAAAATTTACATTCATTTTAACTATACTAATAAATTTATGTACAAATACATATATTAAATCTATATATATGTATGTGGTATTCATATACACATACAGTTTGTTACAAAATGTTTGGAATTGCATTTGCATAGTACCTAAATTTACAAATTGCAATAAAAATTATACCACAAATACTAATGAAAGTATAATTACATACATATACATACATACAGCTTAGATCAATGCGGTTTTCATTTTAAAAAAACATTTTTTTTTTGTTACTGGGTAACTGGGTACTAAATGGTACTATAATACCACTAATACGCTAGTCTACTAGTAATGTTGCGTATACTAGAGTATTGTGTAAACGCGAAACGTTATATGTACTTCATATTTATTTCTGAATAGGATTTTTACAAATTTATTATCAGCACACCATCATCATCTTCATCATTATTGCTGATATACTGTACGTATATATGTACTGTAGGTTGTAGTTGTAGTGTAGTGTAGTGTAGTGTAGTGTGTGTAAGTAGGTAACGTAATATGTATCACCATCACTACATTATATCTTTATATTTTCATTTTAGAATAATAATTATAAATTTTATTACATACATTACAAAATATATACACACTCATACATTTACGCCATCGCATTAATGTTTATATGTATATTAATATTAGATCCATTGTATATCAAATTACAAAAATAATAAAATAAAATGAAATAGATGTATATACATATACATATATGAGTAATTATATTTATATAAACAAAATATGAACAACGCATTGTGTACGTTCACAGTATATACATATATGTATGTACATAAATAAGTCATGAATGTGATAAAGTTAAATTTATATCTTATGTACGAGTAGTAGTAATATTGTAAGATATTTTCTTTTGAATAATAATGATCAAATTAACGTACATTGTTCTTATATGAGTGATATAGAATATAGATTTTAAATATAAGATTATGTAAATATGTATAATATCATTTTCAAATTTAAATTGAGATCTATATATTCGATCACATATTTGATATTACATAAAAAATAATCTTATATATCTGTACATGCATGTGTGTGTATGTAAAAAATAAAATATGTAAATACAATTAAATGAATATGCAAGTATTTATCGTGTATGTATCATCATAACATCTTCTTGATACAAAAAAAAAAAAAAAAAAAAAAAAAAAATTGATTTTATTTTTTAAAATTCGAATCTTTGAATCACGTTGAGGATGAGGGTAATCATTTCCCATTGTAAATGTATACGCAATGCGTGTGTCAAAATGACAGTAAAAACACCTTGTAAAACACTAATTGCAATAATTTGTAACTTAACTTTTCACAAATTCTTATTTTATATCACATAAATTCCACATATGTGGTCTTTTCTGCTGTAAATTTGTCATGTCTCTTGGTATACACAAAATACATGAGGTTGATCTGCGCAACTAAAAAATCTCGTTCATTCACGCTCAGAACTCGTTATTCTCAAAACAAAAGAAAAACTTATAAAGTCTCGTAAAAATACAACCGGAATTAGCGAGATTTGAGAAATGAATACCTTTATTATTAAAGCATATCGTTTCATAATGATTGTTATTTTTGTTATATGTATGTACATACTCCATTTCATATTATACTCTGTCTGTTACTATGTGATAATTCTGAATCATCATCATACATATATATATGATGTAAATAATTACGTATATATATATATGTAGATGTAGATGTATATCATGTATCAGATCAGCGATTTACTTAAATTGATTTTAATTGTAAAATTGTGAAATCACACACACAAATAAATGTTATAACATGAAAATATAAAATTTGAATTCGTATAATTTTTTCGTGTTATTTAAGTACATATATTCATTATTAAAAGTATTTTTTTTTAGATCACGTGAAATATAATTAATATAATAAATAATAAATAATTTAGATATACATACACACACATTATAACATT
Source organism: Villa cingulata (assembly GCA_951394055.1). NCBI lineage: Eukaryota > Metazoa > Arthropoda > Insecta > Diptera > Bombyliidae > Villa > Villa cingulata. Next base: position 11,787,085 of record OX596018.1, on the reverse strand, counting down.
ATAATATTAACAGTATTAATTATAAATTGACTTCATTATAATAATTATAACTTTCAAAAGAGTACAGAAAATAATATGTTATGTTTTTTTTTTCAATTCAAAAAAAATTAGTATACTTAGCCATATAACGTACATATATATATGTATACATTTTAACAATTTTAATTACACAGAATCTTTTTTGCTTATATTTTACTCGTATATTTACATATAAAATAAATTCAATTTATTTCTTGCTTGTATAGGAATATCTTCTCATTGACATAAGAAATAACTTTGAAGTTTGAACATATAATAAATTCATTGTATTGGTATAATATTGCTGTAGATATATTATATTCATGAATTTACTTGTACCTACACGTTATATGTACATATAGTATACAGATATGGAGATACATATTTATATTTTGATTAATTAAAATAGAAATTTCATAAAATTACATAACAGATTATTTATGTACTTGTATGTACTCAAACAGAATGTAAGTATTTACATAAAATGAAAAAAAAAATAATAATTTAATGTATTGTACACATAACATACATACAAAATACCAAAATAAATTAAGAAATATAATAAATACCCGAATATAAATAAATGTACATTACATAGGTTTGTAGGTATCTATCAGTACTAAGAATACTACAAATATAAGATTATAATATGTATACGATACAATGTATGTGCATATCTATCCATACTATGACTATCGTATACGTATATGTAAAAAACAGAAAGAAAACAAATTAAAATTTGAATACCTATCATTTTTAATGAATGTAATTCAAGTAATAATTCAAGCATACTCCATACATATACTGCTCATCATATTACATTTATCTTAAGTACGTACATTGTATCTGTATGTAGTTATTGTTCGAATGAACTGACTGTATAAGTACGAAAATATTTCAAATAATTCCTCGTATTAATTTTTTGCTTTTTTTTTTTGTAACTTTTATTTGTATTCAAAAATTTTCTGTTTTTCGAAAAACATTCAACGTAATGCGAGTTATACGAGTTATGTACGTCTACAAACACATTTTTCTCTTGCCTTGCTATACACGTGAATAAGAATATTTTTTTTTATATGAATGTAGTTATATGTACTTTAGAAATAAGTAGGTATATAGACATATGTGCATATCTAGATATCATATATCATGCTCGTTTTTAATGTATAACCCGAGTATGAGTAAGTATGAGCAAATGATTGTAAAAATATGAAAAAAAAAAAATTACTTTTTTCATTATTAAAATTTTTGAATTTTCTTCAATTTATTATTTGATTTGAATTTTTTTCATTATCATTCATTAATTTATTTGTATGTCATGTCATACATGGAATGATTATACTTACATACATATTTGAAAAATGATTATTTCTTATTTATCATCTTGAATTTTTTGTTTCTTTAAAAAAAAAAATTTTTTTTAAACCTTAAAAACTAAAACTTATATCGTTGTACCTATAAAAATCCACAACTCATTTGATGAGTAATTCGTATGGAATGAATAACAGAAACTATTGTAGTCTTTAATCTGTATAAATTTATATGCACATTAAATACATATAGATACACACATTTATGTACCTTGAATCTGAAAGAAAAATTTTCAAAAGTAATTTATAGTATCGGTTCTTGATTTCATATTCAAATAAAATAAAATAAATAAATAAATGAAATAAAGGAAAAATTTTACATAGAACATAGAACTTTTTAATTAACTATCCCGTGACTTAAGTAAATAACATATGAACATGTATCTATATCTACCATTTTTGAGTTTTATATGAGTGATAAAAAATTGTTTTATAAATTATGCTTTCCTTTTTTATTAAATAATTTTCTTAATTAAATATTTTCAAATTATTGTTGATTTTTATACATTTTGTGATGCATATATATGTAGTAGTATGCATATATGTACATATTTTCGTGTTGCCTTTTAATGTGTAATAAATCCAGAAAATAAAAAATATATTTGTACGTATACCTTCACTTCATTTTTTGTCTGTGATATCATGCAATAGATACACAAATGATGTTAAATGGAATGATTAACCTTCGATATCTGTTGTATACGTATACAGACGGACGAAAATGAATGTATTATTGCATTAAAACGAATTTATTGATTTATTTTATGTTGATAATTGCAAAAAATTACATCAACACCAACAACAAAAAATACTTATTTTCATTACAATAATTACTTGTAACAATTAAAATCATTGCTTTATATAAAGTTTATTTTTGTATTTATTTTTTTTGGCTATTCCAATTACAAAAATAATTGAACTTTTTTTTTTTTTTTGATGAGAATATATAGATTCGTATTTTCCTATTTGATGTGATATAAAGTTAGTATGTGTTATCGTACACAAATGATATGCATACAACATACAACATACTGCTATTCTATACACAAAAATATCCATCATATATGGACAACATTCTGTTCGTTCAAAAATAATCGAAAACAAGAAAAATTTATTGGAAAAATTGTATTTTCATTTCAATATCAGATTTTTGCAGACAGTAGGTACTAGTACACGCTACCACACACCGTAGAACAGTGATACAATACTAGATGTAGTATCTATACAACACAATTATAAAAATATAATGTATATATGTATAACTGAAAATAATAACATCAATCAATATGTCCAAATCTATCCTACGGATATAAGTGGATATAACAACACAGATACGTATATATGTATGTATATATGATCAATTCATATACATGTACACTTTATGTACGCCAAATACTTACATGTACGAGCATGTATATCAATAAATAAATTAAAATTTTTATACAGATAAAAGCTCTTGTTTTTATTTTTAATTTTATTTCTGTTAATTAGAGAAAAAATAAAAAACAAAAAAACATTTTTATTTCTCGCAACAATCAATGATTAATTAAATAAATAAATTTTCAATTCATAAAAATATTCGTTACATTACATATATGTACGCGTTCTCATATTACATAAATACATATACATACATATAAAATGTAAATTGTATAAAATTGATTCAAATGTATTGATTTTTAAAATCTATAATAATCATATTTGAACAGCAGGTTATTTTCTATAGGATATAAACGTATAAGTAATATAAATACTCGTATGTCATTAGGAAAATTCATTAAACCTAAAAAACAAAACATAAGTTACGTATAAACATACATATGTTTATAAAATATAATATGTATGTACATTAATTAGTTTGGTATTTTTATTATTTAATTATTGTTTACCGATAAAAATTATCAAGCCAAAAATGAGGTAAGAAAAAAACAAACAAACAAAAACAAAATATCATAATAAATGTATGTTACTTGTTTTGAAAATGAAAAATTAAAAAAGAATCGTTGGTATTACGTAGAGTAAGAATATATTTATACAACGTATATAAAAGAGAAATGTTTACTTTTACCTTTTACAGTCAGTTCAAATGTGTGTACACATAAACAATTGCAGTTAATTAGAAAAAATTATTTTGTTATACATATTTATTTTTTTCATTATTTTCTTTTTCGATTCTCATTTTTTTTTATTTTCAGAAAAATTATAATATAACAATAATAAACCAAAAAAATTCTGAAAAGAAAATATTCCTTTACGAAATCGGCTTTTCTTGAAAAAAAAAAAAGAAAATAAAAATAATAAAAAATGGAAAATAAAAAATATAAATAATTTTTTTCTTCCGATTCTTGTCTTATGTAGGTGTGTACTTTTGTGTACTTTTAAGATTATTTATAAGAATTCATAAAGTCAATTTTTTAAATATAAAAAATTTTCTCAAAAATTAATGTACATACCTATACATAATAATATACCTAATTTAAATGATGAACATTATAATTTTAAGAATTTTGTCAAAAATTATATTTTCCGCGGCATAAATATTTTCTAGGTCAATGAGTAGATAAAATTTTTATTTTCAAAAAAATCAAAAAAATATAAATATTACTGATTCTTTTCAGTTATGAATTTATTTTGACTTCTTTTTTATAGTTAATTTAAACAAATGACAATGATTAAATAATTTTATGTAGGTACATATGTATTTTTCTATAGTATTAAGCTTGTAGATTAAAAATGTAATTTAATGATTTTTTCTTAATTTTTAAACAAAAGAAGAATCTTTCACAATTAAAAAATTTTCTTTGCTTTGTTCTAATTATATGATAAAATCGTGTGTGTATGTAGATTGTAGATATATCGTATATATATATGCCCGGCATAAAGAAAAACTTATTGTGATGGTTTTATATACACAAACAAAGTATTTATCTAAAAATAAATTACGATGCCTCTTCTATTCAATTTTTAGAGTTCTTTTTATGTACTGATATTATATACTACTATACTAGTACTAGTGTGGTACTAATGTACATTTTATTTTTATTACAATCAAATTAAAAATTTTTCAATTCCCGCTATCCGACCTTGATTCCTCTCTCATAAATATGCAGTAGTACTATTCTATTTAAAGATTTGGGAGATATCTAAAATGTTCGCAAATTAAATTTTTTAGATATACTTATATCATATCGTTAATGATAATAAGAAAAAGTACAACAAAAATTTAAAATTATTTCCTTTTATTTTTGTACTCTAGAGAATTATATATAAATAAGTCTATGAATTTATATTTTCGTTTAGTTTTTCATCAACATCAACTGAGACTGAGTATAGTTAGGAATAAAATTTGTTGAAAAAATTTTCAAGATGAAAATTATTCATAAATTCTTAGAAAACAAATTAATTTATAATTGAATTCATACCTATGATAATTAAAAAGTTTTTTCATATATCATAAAATAATTTAACAGCTAAACGAAGAATTTTTGATGAAAAACAAAAGCAAATGAATTTCAAATCTCTTATGTCTCATCTCAAAAATGCATCTCTGGTGTTAAATGAGTTATGTAGTTTTGTACTTTCGTTCGTTCGTATTGTATACTTACGTTGTGTTCTTCTAATGAATAAACTTTTGTCTTCGCAATGAAATTTTGTTTATGTGTGTATCCGTATGAATGTAAAAATGTACGTATACGCGTATACATAAATCGTTAATACTATATAATTTTAAAAAATATGCTTCGATATGCCTAAAGCAATTGAATAATTCATGAATAAAAGTACATACATACTTTGAAAAATTTTTCAAGTATCACACATGTGGCATACAAATACTCGTACGTAGGTACATATATATACTTATTATGTTATTTTGAAATACACAAAAACTGACAAGACATAAGTATATTCAAGTACAAATTTGTACGTATTTGTATACATATGCATGTAATTGATTGTGAAATATGAAAAAATGAATTTTTACTCGCATCACATCTATGAAAAAATAATTAAAATTAATTTTCATATTTAAATGGAATTGATTATTTCCGAATATCATAATTTATACGCCTCTGGCTATGGGTTTATTTTAAATCTACACATACGATTACACACATATGTATACGCACAAAACATGTACATTAGGTACACAAAAAATTCTATAAAGTTGATTATGTTGCATTTGAGTGAGATGCAAGTTTTGGAAATTTTTATTTTTTAATTGTGAATTGCGTATTTTACAGATTCACAAACAAGCAAATTTAATTAAAATTACAAAATTAGATTGCAAAGCAAATCAAATTTAAATATTTACACCTTTACATTTTGATGAAAACATCATCTGAATTGACTTTGTAGTACTATATAACGTCAAATGTACAAAAATTAAAGAAACCATCACCAATTCTTTGAGTGTGAAATCCAAAAACAGATAAATATTAAATTTTTCTAAAATTTTCTTATTTGCACTGCAAACCAAATGCTAAAAGACATAAATAAAAAGAAAATATATATTTTTAAATTTGTAATTTGTTAATTATTCGTATATATACTTATGTATGTACAAACAGATAATGTAATTTACATTTAATTTTGTGTAATATGTAGTTTAAACCTCCTAAGTATCATTGACTCTCCCACCAACTAGCTGCAAATACAGGTATTTAAAGTAGGTGTACAAAATGTATAAGTTCACCTACTACTTAGATAGGCTGTTGGCATTGCAATTGTACGTAATTACATTTAGATTACAAATTTGGTGAAAATTATTTTCTTTAATTTCAAAGTATGTATGTAAAACTGTTTATTTTTATATCCGTTCTAAGAAATGAATTGATTGCAAAAATATACATACGAATACAAGTTTGTATGTAAATAAATAGTAAACAGTCACGATAAAATGTACTGTTCAAACTTGTTAATTAAAAAGAAAAGCAAATGAACAGAATGATGATTCGCATCGATATTTGTATGGTATACACAACAGCAGATTTTACTAGAAATTCATAATGAATGTAATAAAAATGAAAATAAAAATAAAATTACATGTTAAATACATATGCAATAAAGATAAAATATATTTAAATATATAAAGAGTATAGTATGAATAAAAATAATATTTACCTGTACACACATAAGCAGTAAAATAACTGATGAAAAATACATTCTCCGCATACTGCTACATTTAATTACTCGTACATTACGTTTCATTGTATTTGTAGTAATAACAACAGGTTGTATTGATCTTAATTTCTGTGAATAATTTCCAATACGAGTGGTATGTGATGAAAACATATTTTTTGCACGATATGATCGATATACCATATGTATGTTGATGATGTGATGATTCAACACATAAACAAACCGAAAAAGAATTATTCCTTTTTTTGATGGTATCAAATAATTAATTAACCATATAGACGTATTTCACAAAAACAAAATTAAAAAAAATTTTTTTTCAACAATTTCGTAAAAATTTCTTTTTCGTCACGAATACCATGTATTTTGATAATTTTTAAGTATGTTGGTATCTCTCTACAAATTGTATACCTACTTTTATATAATAAAATCCAATCGGAAATGAAGGAAACAACTATGTAAAATGTGACGATGTGGGATGTTGTATTGTGTACCACCCTATTTATTCGTGAATGCTGTACTGTATGTTTTTTTGTTTATTCACAATATAATCTCTGCTTTGCTATTATTCAGAAAACAGAAGTAAAAACAAAAACGTATCCACACTGCCGTTTAAGCTTCGCTGCTATACCAGCACCAGGTAGATCGCTAAGGTATATAATTTCGAATTGGTATTAGTGTTAAATATTAAAATTATATACTGACGAATGTAAGTAAATATTTATATGTAAATGTATATAAATTTATTTTCTGTATTATTAATGTACATGTGTTTGCATACATGTACAGAAATTTTTATTTTTATTTTTATGCAACGCTGTGTTATCGTGTATTTTTCGGTTTACGTACATATATACGTATATGTATGTATGCAGCTAACAAAATATGAAAACCAAAACTTTATTATTTTTATTTATTTATTTTTTTATTTTCGTTTATTTTTTTTAAGCTTTTGTGCGTTTATAATTTTTATATGTTACGTGTTGTGTTATTTTACTATACTTATACATATATTTAATTTCTTGTCGTTTTTCTTTTTAATTTTTAAATATTAAAATCGTGTGTAGCTATATGCTATATAATAAATATATAAAATATGAAAAAAAAAAATACGCGATTGTATATTGTATTTCTTATATTATTTATGCAGATCATAAAAAGAATTAATAGCTAGGTAGGTAATATGTATATATATTTTTTGTTGAAGAAAAAAAAATGCAATTTTATAAATGTGTGCGTGTTAGTAATTTACATACAAACGCGAGTAACGAACGAAAACCGAGAAGAAGAAAAAAAAATAGACTAAAATCAACAATGAAAAAGAAAATTAGGCCAATAATTTCATTTATTTATGTGCAAATGGTACATTTATTTATGTATATATGTATAAATGTCTGTGCGTTACGTGTGTGTAATATTCATTTAATTTTTTTTTTTTTTTTTTTTGTTAATTTATATTTTCAATAATTACACATAATAATGATTATTGTAATACATTCAAATTCAATAAATATAGTTCTCCGTCACTGTACTGTATGTACCCTACTTAATTGAAAAACAATATAAAATCACTTCAAAATTTTAATTGCAATGAGCTTTTCTACTCATGTACATTAATTCCGATTATTATGGTACAGACAACAGAACACTAAAAAAAAAATTAATAAAAAACAAGACTCAAAAAATTTTCATATTTCTGATATCGTTTTTTTTTTGTTTTTTTCTGTTCGCTCATTTTAACATCAATGAACTGTGGTAGTGGTGGTGGTGGTGGTGAAGGCAATCTGCCAAGGACAATATTACATTACTTTATACCATCCATTTAGTAATTCGTTTTCGATTTTATTTTAATTTTGATTTAATTTTCTTGTATGAATGAATATTTTAAAATTACCACCACAATACATTGTGGTAATATATTTTTATTTTCTTCATTATTAAATTCATATTCATTTCAATGTATGTATAAGGTATGTATGTATATTTTTTTTCATTTATGATACACAAATTCCACACAATAAAATTATTGTTACTTCAGTTAAATATAATCTTTGAATATCTTTGAATTTCATCGTTATGATTTTTTGTACAATTTGATGATTTTATACTTTTACCACTACACTTGATAATATACTGTAGGCCTATATTTCATTAAACAGGTTTATTGTAACAAATTGTAGATAACTTACACTGCTTACACACATTTTATATTATACGAAAATGTACGATGACTTTATTTATTTATTTTTTTTTTCATATTTTCACTTAGTATTTTTAACTTATGGAAATTGAAATATAAAAAATGTTCAAGAAAATTTTATTACTTTTCAATATAAATTATTTAATAATTATGAATTCTTGAATACATATTTTAAATAATTTTTCACTTTTTTTTTTAACAATTTTCATATCAGACACTTAATATTTTTAAATAAAATCACGTATTTTTTTCGGTTACAATGTAATAATGATTAAATGTTATACGTACGTATCTTTAGTAGGTTTTTTATTTTAATTTTATTTTAAACATTTATAATTCACAATCAAAATATACACTTATAAGTGATTTTTTTTTTAATAATATTTATATGTGAATATATTGAATACCAAAATAATATGAAACGAATACAATTTTAAGCTAGTTATATCTCTTTATAGAGTTAGTACATAAAGTTATCTTTTATAATATAAATACACTGTATCATATATGTAACTATATTATATGGTTGTGTGTGTACAAAAGAAAAATACAAAATCTTTACGTGATTTGAATTTACCATTTACTATTATTACCTATTACCATTACCATATCATCATCATTATACACCTTTGGATTCAAATTATTCCTTCGTTTCACCACCGTTCTCTGGATGGATATAACATTTATTAACAATAATAATAATAATAATACTGTATGTTAGCTGATAATTTAATACATATGCACTTATTTATGTATATTTTATACGTATGATACGTATGTTCCTATAAATATGGCTATATGCATACATATATTTTTCGATTATAGAGAGGTTTGTATGGGTTTGTATAGTTACCGATGATGATGTTGCTGATGATGTTATATGGTTATATCCAAAGGTACATATATGTGCTTAGTGCTGTTGTTTTTAATCCAAGTCGAACAGGTCAGACAGGTAAAAATTAAATTGTTTTTTTTCTTCTTCTTCTGCTGCTTTTCGTTTTCGTTGTTGTTTTTCTTATGCTATTTTGTTGTTTTGCTAGTTTTCTAATTTTTTTTTTGTTTTTCTTTTCTTTTATTTATCGTATATTATAATATTAGGTAGGTATTTCACGGAAGTGGAAATTTACACGTATCTTACAAATATTATTATGTATGTATATATATCTAAAAAAAAAATTTGGCAGTATGTTTTTGCAAATTGGTCAAATTATTTTTATATTAATTTTTCGTATTTTGTATTTTATTCATGTACTATATAAAATGTAATTAAAATGTAAAAAAATTTTTAATTTTTATCCTTAACCGTAAAATGTAAAAGAAGATTTTTTTTGATCGTTTTTTAATATTTTTTTTTTAAAAATCTATTTTATCAAAGTAAAAATAAATAAATAATAATTTAATCCAACACTGTAAATACACATATATATTTATGTTTGTATATATGTATAACCCCCGTATCACACGTTAAAAAATTCAACACTTCGACAGTAAAATAATGTTTTCAAAACACAGGTTTTCACTCGAATAAATTCTTATAATACCAATTGGTATTTTTTTACCTTTCACTTCATTTCAATACTACAATTTTCATGAATACAAAAATTTTTGAAAAACTTTAGAAAAGCTTTTTATTTTATATAAGGTTATTACATTAAAAAGAGCTTCAGAAAAAAGCTTTAAATGACGTCATTTGGTACTTTCGTTAGATATTATACATATGGTGATCAAATATAAATTTTGAATATTTATTTAAATTAAAAACATTTTTCAAGTGGTCAATTTGTAAATTTTATTATTATTATGTTTACCATAAACATTGTGTTTTAAATTTACATTTAAATTTCTTATTCTGAAATACATTCTACTTCGGAAAAATAATTCTTTTACTTTGCTGTGTACATTAATATTGTCAGATAATTTTTTTAATTTATATAAATAATTGGATGTTATTCTAATATCTTTTTTTATTGAAATTTTCGAATATAATTTCTAAACATTTAATTTTTTCTAAAAATGAATCAGATGGCTTTAACAAACCACCTTCTGATATTTCATTTACCCATGTATATGTTTCATTGTCTTTACATAAAACATCTCCTAAATCTAAATAGGTTTTACCATAGACTAATATAGATTGGAAATGCTTATGGCAGAAATCGTGTTCATAACTATTAAGTAAACATCAAAATAGCTTTTGAGAGATTTTGAAAAAGCTATAAAATCAGAATAAGGAAAATAAATGAGAGAACTTTTGTAATCTTTTGAAATCTTGTATATCTTGAAGAAAAAACAAATTTAAAAATCAAAAATCTATGTAGCTATATTCTTATCGGAAATGATAAAAAATATCAAATAACAGGCAAATGTACAAAATCGTATATTTTAAGTCTACTGTCACATTATTCTGATTCTGAATCTGAAACGTAAAATTTCAGATTCAGAATTCACTTTTTGTTCATTCTGATTCTGAATCTGAAAACTCCTTTTCAATATTTTTCTTTAAATTTGTTATTGTTATAAAACACTTTACTTATCGAGTGAACATTAAACCATCGAACAATAACTACTATGAGTGGCGAGTACGTTGGTAAGACGCACTTTTCAATGGAGGGTGAAATAAAGTTAATCTTCTGTCTTCTGTCTTCTGTCTTCTATCTTACGATCTTCAAGTTGTATATAAACAAGTAATTTTATGTCAATTTATTGAGTGGTTTAGCTATGAATTCAGATTCAGATTTCAGGTACATGTGACATGTTACATTTACTGTCAGCATGTTTCATTTTCTATTCTGAAAATAATCAGATTACAAAACGGAAGTACGAACCGGAATTTTTTTAGAAGATGAATTTTTCAGAGCCATGTAACAAGTCACATTTACTACAATGCGTTTGAAAGTGATTTTGAATTTTTCAGATTCAGAATCAGACTCATGTGACAGTAGGCTAAAGGAAATTTAAATTTTCAACAAATTTATGTTATGACTGGCAATGAATATAATAATATATATTATCACATACAAATATCCTTATCTGTGATATTATATATACAATTAAAACTGGTTTTGAAAGTATCTAACACATATGTGCATGCATACTATCAAAGAATATATATCTACTAGTTACGTTAGTTATATATTCTTTGATACTATGCAATCTGTATTGTTGGCTACATGAATATAAATATTCTATATTCATGATTCAAGTAAGACCATGTATGACGGTATAACATAAGTATAGCATAACCGTATAACACAGTACTACTGCCAGCTATTGCAATGAACATGTATTGTGTATTGTTTTTTAAATAAATATGCATGTATTTTCATTGCCAGCTATTGAAATCACAGTATATCTATATTCATACAGTAATGACACTGAGCACGCGTTAGCAAAAATTTCTCATGACCTTTGTCCCGTTATTCATTCGGCCTTAACGGTTTTGCTAAAAGTCGATAGCAATTAAGAGCCTTTGTATACGAAAAAGAGACCAAAAAAATGGAACTGCAACACCAACTGTTTTAAAAAATATAACATTATTACAGTGTATACCTACTCATTAAAAAAAGTACAAATTTTGTTATTTAAAATTTTTTATCTAAAATAAACAAAATTAATTGTAAATGCATTACACTTAAAATTTTGTGTTTGATATCAAATGTTTTTACATTTTTGTTAAATTTCTTAATTATAAATTAAATTCTTACTCTAATATATAGCTTAACAAAATAAACTTTTTCTTGTCTTCAGAATTCTCAGAAATTATATGAATCACCTTATATCTTGATATAATGACGCGTCAGGTAGTCAAAAAAAAAGTTCCAGATCGCCTTTAAAAATGCATTGTGAAAAAATCGTATAAATGTACAATATGATTGTATTGCTCACATGTATATATTGTTTTGTATCTTTTCTTCATTACGGCGGTTTATAAGGAAATATGGATTTGACATAAGTACATTAATTCTGTACTGTTTTTGTAAATTGAATTTTGATTTTTTTTATTATTTTAAAATAAGTAATTATGTGTGTTAGTAAATTTAAAAAAAAAAAGAGTGTCACATCTTATTGCTTTGTTGATAAGTGATAAATATTCTATATTGATTCCAGTACTACTGCCAGCTATTGCAGTGAACATGTATTGTGTATTGTTTTTTAAATAAATATGCATGTATTTTCATTGCCAGCTATTGAAATCTACAATATATGTAATATATATGGAAATTCGTGAGCGAAAAATTATCTCTCCTCTCAGTAAAAGCTCCTGCCAGCCATTCTTCAAGTTTCTGCCAGCTATGATCGATTTCAAAAGTGTATTAAAAATTTATACGTTCATTTCCTATCTATAGATTAGTCTATGGTTTTACATTTTTTTATAATATATCCTGCTAAATATTCTAAAGCATCACTTTGTAATTTATTGTTCTAATTCAATTTCTTCTGTATTGATGCTATTATCACTTTCTGTATGTATAGCTTCTAGAAGTGTATTGGTCATTACTCCATCATCTTCTGGGATTTGTTGCCAATTCAATGGCAAAGGAACGTCATTGTCTTCAGTTACATTACTGGAATGAAGAATTGTTTTTTCCTTCCCTAATGAATAAAAATTTGCATATATAATGTAAAGAAAAAATGTTTTCATAGTACGTGTACATATATTAAAATATATATATTAGAAATCAATGTGATAAGATCAAATTAGGATTAACGATACAAACTTAGTGAAATTAAGTAATAATTTATTCAGTAACTTACCTAATAAGTATGATCTCAATCTATATTTGAAATCTAAACCTGTTGGATGATGTCATTTCATAATTCTAAAACAAAAATATTTTTTTTTTATGGTTCTTTCTAAGTATCCTTTCATTAGAAAAATGCATTTAACAGTAATAAAGTAAAAAAAATATGTAATATGAAATTTAATTCGATAAGAAAATATTTTATAAATGTAAAAACAGGTAAAAAAATATCCTTTGGAAAGATAGAAGGAAAAAACATTGTTTTAACAGATGTTATTTCGTAGTTCTAATACAAAATTTATTTTTTAATGGTTCTTTCTAAGTATCTTTTCGTTAGAAAAATGCATTTAACAGTAATAAAATTAAAAATATGTAATATGAAATTTTATTCGATAAGAAAATATTTATAAATTTTATAAAATATACAAATTTTAATTACTCGCCCATATCATAGAATATAGACTTAAAGAAAAGACAGTTCATATAAATTATTTTTCAATTTTCAAATTTTTTCTCACAAACACAATGACACTTTGCTAAAAGTAGACAGAAAATCAAAAAAGGCCTAAAAATTAGTTAGAAAGAGAAAAAAAAATTTATTAGTATGTGTAAGTTCCCCCAATTTTAATTTAATTTATACATAGCTTGCTGTAGGGTAAACTGGGTAAAGGGTAAAAATTTAATATTTCATGAATAAAAAATATTCAGAAATTAATAAAATTATGAAATACATAAATAAGTAATTTATATCATTTTTGCATTTATATCTCTTTGAATGTTAATATTATTAAAGTATATTTCAGATAATAAGGTAAAAAAAGATGTAATATAAAAAACCTATAATATGATATATGTGATATGTTAATAATACTGTTTTATAAAGATATTTTAATAATTTCAAAATTTGAAGTTAGGAAGATTGCAGAGTTTTTGAAATAAAATGAATACGTTTTAAACATAAAATAAAATTTCTTTTGAGATTAAAATGGAATGAAGTTGTTATAAGTTGAGTTGAGTTGAAATGTTCAATATTACGTAGTACACGTAAAATATAATTGTAACTCATTTGGCGTAATCCAGGGAGCACCACGAGGAGGCGAGTTACATTACTCCCCAAAAATTTAAATAAATTTAAGAGATTCTACGGTTACAACATTTAGCTCCTACATCACACAATAAAACTGTTTAAAATTAGTTATTTAATACCTGCGCTATCTACATGTGGGTAACAGATAAAATTTTATTTCTATTGTGTACTGATTTGACTTCCCTGTTATAAAATTTTATAATGTAATAAATCCTAACTCTAATAAAAAGTTTAACTAAATATTCAATTTTTGCATTTTGGCAACAAAAATATGAAAATTCTTTTATGAGTTCTTTTACATCTGTAAAAATGGTTTTTATTTTTTACACCCACTTCTTCCATTTTTATTTTTATTGTTTATAAACACTTATTTTTTATTATTTTATTAATCCTTTTTTTACACTTTATTAATTTAGTTTTTAGCGATAAAAATATTTGTTTTTAACTAGTATATGTTATAGTTTTTCTTTTATTTTAATTGTTTTTAGATATTAAAAATATCTAATATTTATTCCAATTATTAATTTATTTTTCACTAACAAAAAATTTTTTTTAATAATTTTTTTTATTGGTTTTAAATATTATTATTTTTTTTATATCTAATGAAATTATTTTAATTTTGAATCTCCTAATTATAATTACATTTTTCACTTCACTTTCAATTAATTTCACTCACTTTCACAGTATAAAATTATTTTACATTTAATATTCCTTTTACCTCTACTTTGCCATAAACTACCTGAAATGTTGTCATAACATCTGGTTAAAACTGAGCACATGGTGTAAAAACACGTGTAAAATGTAACAGACAAAAAACGGACGGGTCGTCTTTAACATGCGTTAGTAAGAAAAATTATATACAAGTTAAAACGAAATATCCTCTGTATGTGAATAAAAGAAGTAATGGCAAAAACAAAAAGAAAAAAATAAATTGACGGGTCATGTAAATCTATGTAGAACAAAAACGCAATACATTGAAGAAATTATGTCAGTGATATGAAGTTGTTGGTGTGTGTTTTTTCTATCTTGTTTTAACACCTGCATATTTTTTATAAAGAAATTGGTCATAAAATATGGTCCCTTTTAGATAAAGGGCTGAATTTTTTACTGAATTGATTTTTTTATTTTATTTTTTTTAACATTATATATTTGTACTGTTTTTTTACATTATTTTTTGAATTTATATACGCTGAATCGAGTTGTGTCCGTACATTGTAGTTAGTGTACGATGCCCATATAAACATGTAGAAGTTGAGCACCAAAAAAGTACCAAATGACGTATAAAACTTAAAAATAAGAGAAGAGCTTTTCTAATGCACAAACCTTGTTATAGTCATTCAACTATGTATAAATTGTATGCAATGCATGTGTGTATAATTTGTTATTATATACATATTTACAGAATTTCAATAGTATTTGTGTTATGGCTGATAAGTGTGAAAATGTTCGTTGGACTGGGTATATAAACATAATATATATATAATATATGCATATGATATATAAAATGCGATTATTTAAAAGTAAACACACACACAAACATACGAAATACATTGTATTGTAATGGTAATTTATACATTGCATCAATTACATACTTTACTTATCTATTCAAAACTCCAATTCAATTCTTTTATTTACTTTATTTACTTTTATATGAAATGAAACAGATGAAACTATGGTTAATGAAACAAAACAATCATAACATTAAGTAATAGAAGAGTGGAGAATGTGAAAAATGTCAAGCCGCAAGCCGAAACCATATTTTATCTTACTGATATTTCTGCCATCTATACTACTCTCAAATAAATTTCTTTAAAAATTTCAAATATTTTATTTGATTTCGTTTTTTGGTTTTGAAATGTGGTTGAAATGGTACAAAAATAATTCAGCTATTAGAGAATTAATTGGTTGAAATTGCAATAGCTGAATTATCTTTGGAAATTACCACTTATTTCATAGAATTTCAAAATGTATTTGATTATTAATTTTTTTAAAAAGATAGCGCTGTTTATTGGAATTTATTAGCAAAAATCTTCACCTTAATTTAATTTTCAAATTTCAAGACAAAATCGATTATATTTGTCGTTATTCGATTTGTACATACATATATTATACATAAATACATTTTTGCATTTTTTTAACCAAGGGGCTGAAACAAAAGGACAAAAGAAACAGTTTCAATTTTCAATTTAATAGTTCAAACTTTGAAGTCCACTAAAAAATTCCCAAGTCTTTGATACTCTACGTATAAATTCAAATTTACAAGCAGAAAAATCATTTTTGTAAAAAATTTAATTTATGAAATATTAAATATTCCTGATCAATCAGTTTATAAAGAAGGATATAAGTTTCTCAAGATTATAAGATTATAAGATAAGATTATAAGATAAGAAGAAAAAGAAAAGGATAAGTGGAATCATTTATACATCAAATGATATATGTCCTATACATGATACTGTCCTATATATTATCTTATCATCAAAATTATTACTTCAATTTTTCATGCTTGCATTCAAATAATTTTCTCATGATTTCTAATATCCTTTCAGAGCCTATAATTTAAAAATACATAATGAATGTACCTTAAATTAGATCAGTATATAAAATCATTAGATTGGAATATTAAAAAAAATTTGTAAAATTTGTGATTTTTTTAATCCTTTTTCTACAAGATTTCCCATTTATTATTTTTTTTTTTTCCTAAATTAATTCTTAGTTTAATAAAACTTATAAAAGATACCAAGTAGATTTGAACTTCCTTCCGATTTTTTATGCTAGTTATTTCTAATAAATATTTGTTTAGAACTATATTATATAGGTACGTATATACGATTAATAAAATAGAATTATCGGCCTACATCCGGAGAATGGATTTTTTTTTATCCATTTCTTCTCGATGTACCGATTTTGCTCATGATTAAAAAAACGAAACAAAAAAAAAAGAAATCTGATAATCGATTTAATTGATTTGATATCCTTATAGAAAAATTAAAAGGTTTCAACCCTTTCCTTCCCACGTATTTTCTGTAAAGTGTCAAATCAAATCAAAAGATGAAAAAAAACTCATATCTAAGAACCCATAAGAACCAAAGAAAAAATACTATTATAGAAATTTGAACATATACGCGCATATATCATTTTCATCCTTTTCAGTAACAAATTTTTGATCACAAAATAAAAAAAAAGGATACAAATCCACATGTTATTTAAATTTTGAACGAGTTTTTTATTCAATTTTTTCCTTCGTCCACACTATATATGTGCCCTACACCACTATATGATACCTTCTTGGTTTTCTCTTGATCGACCTATAAACCTGAATATCGATTTTAATAAAAAAGAAACAGAAAGGATATTCGTGTTGATCGATTGATTTTCATTAAATGAAAACAAAAACCTTCATTCCTTCACTAAGTATAACACTTTGAAAATGTTTTAGATATTTTTCTGTTGTTCTTTTTATGCGTTCGTATGTTTTGTTTTGTCGTGAGAATTTTACACAGGTGCGCCGTATCTGTGTAAATGTACATGGTGGATGTGTGATGTATGCACCTTTCAAATATAAGTTATATTGATTCTAAAGTTTCTAAGATGCGACTATGTATAGGTGCTGTGTGCGTGTATCCAAATTGAGGATTTGTTCAAGGGTGCGCATATATTTATATACTCACAAATATCTCTATACAGAAATATATACGAGTTTATATAAGCACGTATTGATTTTGAATTTATGAAATTTATACAAAAGACGCGTTTACTATAAATATAAAAAAAAAAATAATAAAAAAACACATCTTTGTACCTTAGAAGTAGAATAGAAATCTGATATTTTTCTAACGTTAAGTATAGATGATTTTGAAATGTTCATTCAGCAAAAATTTATTTGCAAATATATTTTAAGATATTAAATATGATATTTCTGTATAAAAAAGAAATAAATCAAAGTTATGATGATTTCCTGCAGGATAGGATAGTATATAAAAAAAATCCTAAAAGACTAGAATTTCATTTTTTTTTGTAGTTGTTTGTTTTATATTATTTTTTAAAATTGACTTTTAGAGCATTCTACATATCGTGAGAAATGAAAATAAATTTAGAACCGGAAATAAATAAATACACTTTACTACTATAAGCAACTAACCTACCAACTATATCAACTATCGAATGTGTATAAAGCTATACATGAGTCTACATATGTATCTAGCCAATCTGATATAATTAATATGTTCAACATTATTATATCAGCATCCATCGAAATCATCAGGTAAGGAACAGTGAATTAATTCTACATTTTATTCATTAGAATTGGATGAAACTTGGCAATTGAATGATTAAATCATTTCGATAAGGATATATGAAAGAAGAACATTTTCAAATTATTGTCTTTACTAAGCTGCATTGCATACAATTAAAATCATAATATCTATACAAGAGATTGATTAAAATTCTCTTAGCGTAGCGAATGAAATTTTGAAGAAATTTAAAATTTTTGTGATTTTCATAATAAGTTCGTTATCATTATATGAAAATAGCAATAACAGAATCAATGCATGCAACGCGATTTAAAAGTAAAGACTTAATAAAATCTAGCGATTGAAGCTTATTTACGAAATCTAGATTAGTACAGTAGATTGGTCTTTTAAATTTCATTCACATTCACGCATATATAACTTTACGGTAAAAGAAATGTAAGCTATATGTAAATAGTACTCGAAAATACAATAATTAAAGATTTTTATTGTTTAATTTTCTGTTAATAATATGACAATATAAATATAATACATGTGTTTATTTTTTACAAAGATCATCTAATTGTTTATAAATGAAAAATACTCCATTTAGTAAAGATCGTAATGTGAATTTTTTCATTTTTATAAATACAAACACTATCCTATATGAATTTATATTGTCTGTATTATCAGTCTTTTACTTATATGATTCGCTTACATTTGTTACAAATAGACGATGATACATGTATTTACGTTTTATAATATTTTTTCTTTTGTTTCTGTGCACATTTGATTGGATTCTATGATCAATTCTATACACAAAAAAAAAATTTCGAAATTACCTTCTTTTATCAGATCATTAACATTCATTTCTCTCACATTATGCATTTTCATATTTTTTTCTGTTTAAATAAATTTCATAATAAAACTTCATTTAATTCTTAAACGTTATTTATATAATTTGCAATTTTTTGTTTACATTTAAACGTTATGTCATGATCATTATATTTGAACGAAAACATTAGTAACACAGGTATATAGATCTTCAACAATCAAAGTCTTTAGATAATAAATGAATATATGTATGATAAACTTTAAATACGCTTAATTTATACAAAAATAAAAAAGAAAAAAATTTACAAAATAAATCTTACATGAAAATGATAAAAAATTCTACAAATTCTATATAAATTAAAAAAAAAAAAATTCTCAGATACTTTATAGTAAATTATAACTGTGTATTTCGTATATATGTGAAATATTAAGATAAAAATTCTCAAGAAATTGTAAACTTTTCATTCATTTTATTTTCAAAAAATAAAATTACACATAAATATTCTTACTTATTGGAAAAATAAGCGCATACAATTTTGTGATGATTTCTGAATTTGTTTTCATTGAAAATCACAATCAGAAGGTATAGATAGCATCTGAGAAGATACGTAGAAAGTGGTAGAAATGTGTAATATTTAACCAGACATTCAGATATCTATATCATTAAGATTTAATAATCTTCAAATATCTGAATGTGGTATAACCATGTATAACATTACAAAGAATTCGATAATTACAAAATATCCGCAGGAGTGACAAAGAACATATTGACGTTTCAAATTAAACCCTTAAGGCTCTATAATGAAATAATTTTCATGTTATAATGTGTTTATATGTGTTTGAACTCAACCCCTTTAAAAAGAGAAAATAAAATGAAATAAAAAAAAAAAAGACGAAAAACAATGCTCGTCCTTTTGTTATTCGGAACTGACCATATTCAATTACTGTTAAAGTTAATCAGGTCGTGTACGAAGAAATGTATGAATTTATTTACCTATAATCAAATCAGATTGCGTGCCATATGTGTTCTCATTATGTTGACTTAAACCACATCATATGACCACTACACACACACACACACACACACACACACACACCAAACAGAAATTACATTTGGACAACTTTAAAAAAAAAAAATAATGAAGGAAAGCACATACTGAAAACTGAAGGTTTATCTCCGACATTATATAGGTATACATATTTATTTGAAATGACCATGTAATGAAAAGTGAAATTAAAATGTGCATCGTAGCGTAACGCATATGAGTTGAGTACACATATTTTGTCTGCTAAAGGATAATAGAGAGGTTATTATAGTTGCACACATATGGACATATGTATGTACGTAATATGTTTATGTGTAGATATTTCTTATTTGGTGGTAAATGAAATTAACATTAACTTAACTGTTTTAACGTAATAAGGTGTGTATAAGCATATGTTAAATAGTACTTATGTGATAGTGTGTCTGTGCAAGTGCAGAGTGCAGTTATCGATAAAGATTAAATATAAAACTGCACGTGAAATTAATTGTTGTTTATATATAAATTTAAAATCTTTCTTAAATTTGTAAAAAAAATCGAAAAAAAAAATAATAAAAAGTAAAAATTACTGTCGAGTTCAGGTCAGGTTCTTTCTCTTATACTTCTCATTTTTTTTCTTTAATTTTTCATTTTCTTTCTTTTATTTTTCAAATGTAATTGGATATCACAGCCCTGATAAGATTGACATTACGATAATATGTCACGGATAAAAATAACCTGTAAATACTCGTATGTATGTGGGTACACATTAAAAGAAAGTGAATTAAAAAAAAATTTTCTAAAAAGACAAACAAGACAAATAAACCGAAATGTTCATTTGAAAGTGAAAAATATAAAAAGCACAAAGGAAATTGAATTCTTTCATTGGAACAACTCAAGAACAATCATGAGCACTGTTCAATAAAAAAAAATTAAAATAAAAATTAAATAAAAAAAAAGGAGCATTTAAGAAGAGGATATACATAGATATGTATATGTACAGTACATATAAGTACATGTGCACATTTACAATAAGGATAATGTAGAAAAAGAAATTTGATATTCAGGCTACATGATGTTATAGAAAAGTGAAATCTATGACGTGAATAAGGAAACTAAAATCAATTTTTGTTTTTATTGCAACCGGAAGCAAGGACTATCAAATTTATTTATCATTCTTGCGGATACTATTGGGTACTTTATATCTAAAAAAAAATACAATAAAAATTCAGATTTAATTTATTTTTTTTTATTCAATTTTTTTTGACAGGTCCTTGAAATTTTTGCAAATTCATTGTATTCGCAAACATTCACTTAACATAAATACAGGACAACAAAAACGCATTGAATTTGATAAGAAAATAAAAATTAATCCACACTAAAGAAACCGTATAGAATCGTTTGAAGAAATTACCTCATATCTGTTCGTAAATCTTTACAAATTTCTATCTACAAAGTATGGTGTAGAATCGTGCATCAGTTTCTTGAACCTACGAATGTAGCAAATTTAAAAGTTGACTGATAGTTAAAAAAATTAAAAGCAAAACATTTCATGCGTTTCATGTTTTGTGCTTACATTGTAATTGCAAGGTAATGTAAATTTTAGTATTGATAAAAATTTTTTTTTTGATTTTTTCTTCTGAATATGTGGATGTGTATTTTATTTATTTTTTATTAATTTGTTGTTGTTGTTGTTGTGTAATTATGTACGTGTGCTGTAAGTTTATTATATAAACGATTTTTTTTAGAAAAAAAATTATTTAATTCTTTTATGTCGAGCGTAAAATTTAACTACAAAAATAAATACAAATTCATATTATGTTACTAATAACTCCATATAAAATCATACATGTATACTACATACTACATACCTACATATTATATAATCGTATGTACGAGTATAAATATTTGCGGATACACCATTGATTCTAATGTTGATTTCTTATAATTCTTGTATTCCCTGTTCATTTTCTTTATATGTTATTATTTAATTACTCATTTATATGTCTGATAAGAATTTTTCTAACTGTTAAAAAATCTAATTATCTATATATATGTTTGTATATGTGTACTCATATAATTTTATAAAAATAATTATAATTTATCGTTAAAATTACTCATATCACATACTCATAATGTGTATAAATATCGTATGGTATGTATTTATATGTATGTGAATATGAAGTACCTATATGAAATAAAATAAAAATCCATATATGCATGCATGTATGTACATACGTATGAGTATATGTAAGTATTTTGAAAAGATATATACATATATTAAATATTAGGTATAAGGGAAAGTTCTGTCGTTTTTTAATACGTACAATTTAACGCGTTGTTGATCCTTATAGCAAGAATTCTGATCCGACTGAAATTGATGATTTTTTCGTTGACATTTTTTCGTATATTAGTTAGTTTTTTAAACTTGTAAAACTGTCAACATGAATGAAGGAAAAGTGCACATAAGACATTGTATGCTGTATGAGTTCCAAAAAGGGAATAACGCGATTGAGACGAAAAGAAAAACTTGTGTCATACATGTTGGAGAGGACGAAGTAACAGCTCGAACATACCAATGATGGTTTGTGAAATTTCGTTTGGATGATTTTTCTTTGAAAGATGAATCCGGATTAGGAAGCCAATCAGATGTCAATGACGAAGTGCTACCCATATAGTGTAGCACTTAACTTCCACAAAAATAGGCTACAAACTTAGAATTCATCAGACTACTGCTTTGGATCATATTAAAAGGCTTCGTTTGATTTCATTCGGATAAGAATTCTTGCTAAGGATCGACAACGCATAATAGTGCACGTGTTCAAAAACGACAGAACTTTCCCTCACACCTAATACTTTTATCAACTTTCCTTCTTTGTTTAAAGCTTTTAACTTAATTTTCTTAATTTTCCTCTTTTTTTTCTATTCTTATATCGTTTTCTTTTTTCACTTATTTTTGTTATATACTCATATTCATCTCGCATATACATATAATCTAACATACATTTTGTTTTGCTACAATGTAAGTGTATAATCTGATTATTATTAACAATTAGCTATTAACTGAGTACATATTATATTTGATTATTATTTAATACACATTTCTCAAGAATCTACTATACATCATACTCAAACATTTATAGACGAACATATGTATATAAGAAGAATAAGAAGAAGAAGAAAATTCGTTTAAATGTAGAACATTTATAAAAAATTTATGAAAAACAAAAAAAGAAGAAGAATAGCTACATAAGCAAAAGTATAGCGTATCATAACAATCACATAAAATTGTGTATCTGTGTATGTACTTATATTTTTGTACAATAATCCATATAATAATAATTCTAATACATATACCATACGGATCATGAAAATTGTTTGCACAACTAAATATTTTCATTTTATATAATAGTACCGACTACATATATGTAAATACTTAGAAATCAAAATCTGTACTTACATATACATAAATATGAGCATAACATTTACATTTATATAATATACATTACGTACATAATAAGTAATAAAGAGTAATTATGATAGGATTTTTTAGCAGTGAATTATTATTAGTACACTACGAGTATACTTGTGTACATCAAAATCATGAAATATCACATCATTATTTGATGTTACCTCAACTCAACTATGTACGTAATGTACAGGTGCTTTTTATGTGTACATATATGTATGTACGAAAATATTATATAATGTGCGCTATTATTTCTATGTTAAATTAAAAATTTTTTTTTTCGCTCATGTTTCTAATAATTTCTAATTATTTTTGAAACACACCACTATATGAACCATTAAGAATATATCTCGTCTACACTATTTTCTGTAATAGATTGCGTGCTTATATATCAGAAGATATATCTGGGAATGTTGATTTATTTTTATAATTTTTTTTTTATGTGTGTGTATATGTGCACTTTTTGTTAAAAAGATTAAATTCATACATTTTTTTTTCTTTGTGTATTTTTGAAATTATAATTAAAAAAAATATATATCTCATTTATGAAAATTGTATTTAAATTTGTATTTAAAAGTTTCGATTTAACGAACCAAACCAAAATCTAAACTAGAATAGAAGAAAAAAAAAATCTCAAAAAAAAAGTAATAACAAATAAGAATTTTCTTGAACGTGATCAACAATCTATGCTATATGTATATAATTAAAATTATTGTGTATATGTATATGTATTTTTCCTTTATTTTTTTTGCTCTATACATGATAATTATGAGTACTTGTTTTATAAAGTTTAAATTTTTATAAGAGTATAAGTATCTATTTAATGTTTAGATATCGTTTATTTGTTATAAAAATTAAGAAATAATTTTTTTTTTTTTTTTGGTTTTTTAATCTTTGAATGATTAGCATGAAAGTTAACTAACCATCTACCATGTGTATATGTATGTATGTAGGTATAACTAAAATATGCGTGTGCGTGTAAAAATCATTTTAGTATACCTACATCAAAGAAGAGTGTGCAAAATGTGAAATAAATTAAACGAATCACTGCGGAAGTTAAAAAAAAAAATTTTTTTTTAAAAAATTATTTGTTCAATTTTAGATTGAATGTGATCTAATGGATGTGAATAGTAGAACAACAGAAAATTTTTAACATATAATCTTTAAGTAACATTCAACCTATAGAAATGATTCAAACACTCGGACTTAATAAATTGAATTTATTGAAAAGTTATCTCTACAAACATTCTTACAGCTCACGAAATGTCTTCAATTTTCATTTCAAAAACATTTAGGATTGAATCAATATCAAGAGTTATAACAATCTCAAAATTGTTTTCCTTACATAATCGATAATATTTTTGTAGTGAAATTTTACGTTGCAAATTTCAAAAAAGAATTCTAGATTTCTCCAATATTTTCAGATGTACGCTTTCAGTCAATAAAATAAATATTTTAACAATATTTTTTAAAAATTTTCATATATTCCTAAAATTTATCAGAAATTATTAGGTACATAAGTGTTTTCTTTTAAAAAATACATATTTGGAATATGAAAATTTATTAAATTAATTTCACACGTCCCAATTCGAATCTTTATGTCTATACCATACTGGATACGTACTTCAACTGTTGCATTAATCTGATATTATTTATCTTATCAATATTATATATGGTATATAATCTAAGATCTAATTATGTGTCTTTTATCATCATCTTCATCATAATTATCATGCCATCATGATATTCAGTCATACGTGCTGCGTACTACTACCGTAGCCAATAATCATAATCATTTTTAATTTTAGCAATAAATTTTTCGTCGATTATTAAATCCAGTGGAGTGTAAAAAAATAATGTAATGTGTGTAACATAAAGTAAACGAATACTCGTAGTATACTCGTATATATTATGCATAAATCACATCTTCATAATGTACTAAAAGCTATGTACTCTTATATGTACAACTCGTTCAATGTATGTATTTACCTGTAATATGTTTAGGAAGATGAAATATAATTGCAATCAATGGTGTGTATTATATGATGTATTTACCTTCTATATGGAGTATATTTGTCTATTACATTTACATACTCTTGTACGACGTATACGTATGAGCATATGTATATATACATACATCATTCATCATATTTGTTAGTTTTAGCTATATAAAGTTTGTTATGATGTATAAGATTAAGTTATAAGTAGAGTATATATGCACTTCACTGCTTATTATTACATCGAAAGCAAGAGAAAAAAAAAATGAAATGATATGTTAGCATGTCAATTTTACTTATTTTTACTTATATGTATATTTTTTTATGTATGTACGTATAGTATATAAAAATATTTTTTAAATGCACTATGTATTTTTATGTAATCGTTTAAAAAAAATATTTTTATTTTCATAAGTGATCATTAAAAAAATCGTTTGCAAGTTCAATAACATCTTCTGCTCTAGAAATTATTGTCAGATTTTAGATTTAAGAATAAGGAAATAAATATATACTTATTTTTGTTTAACAAGTACATATATACTCTCGTGAATACAAGTGCATTAATGTAGTATGTACTACTTAAATATCTGGAAAGTAAGTATTTTGTTAGAATTAGCAATAATAAACTGAAAACATATGTATATTGCATATACGATAGTACTTGATATGTGTACAGGTATTCAGCATTAACTAATAACATAAATTCATATATGAAAAAAAAAAGTTTAAGAATAGTCATTTATCGTCAATGAAAATGACTCGACTCAAAGTCATCATCATCATCATCAACATCGACAACATCGACATCGTCATCTAGCATCTAGTAATCATCATCATCATTCATTTCGAATGAATTTTTGTATAAATGGTTCGATGAATAGATGGTAGTGGGTGGTTAAATTCAAATTGACAAATTGAAATGATATGTTGATGGCAGGTGAATCAACAACATGTACGAATAAGTATATAAATATGTATAGTATAGATAATGTATTATAGATGAAATAGGTAATTATGAAAGGAAAAAAGAAGAAGAATCATAAGAAGAAGAAGAAGAAGAAGAAGAACATTTTCCATACATAGATACACATTTGAGTACATTAATGTCATTAGATTTGATTGGTGATGTTTCGGTCCGATCACTTCAATTCAATATCATCAAAATAAGTACAAATAATACATGTTTATAATGTACAAAATGTTTGTATACTTATTTTTATATAGATACATTATTTACATACATTATTTTCACGGATATAATATGAAGTCAATGGACAAGAAAATTTTTGGTTATAGAAATTATATAGTACCATAAAAAAAAAAACAAAAAATACAACAAAAAAAAAATTAAAAAGAAAAACGGTTCTTTTCTTATAACATACAACATGCAGGCAGATACCTATATATGTTATGTATGTATATCAGCAGTATGACCATATTATATATTATAATTTGTCATATACTCGTATGTATGTATGTACCAGAATCTAGAAGAGGAATTACATATACAATTTACTAGAATATAATAATGAGTGCTCATTTAGTAACAAAACAAAAAAAAAAAAAACGAATATTTTGCTTTTTGTTTTGGTTTGTTAGATACACAATTAAAAAAATTTATTGCTTCGTTTAATTCTAAAAGGAAATGTGGGAAGATTTATTTGGTCTGTTTGCCAAAATTGCAAAACCATAAATAAAAAGAATAAAATATTTTTTGTTTTGTCTTTTCAAAGTCTTTTACAAAATAACCAAAAAATTAATATGTATGTAATTTTTTTTTTTGTTTTTTTAATTTTTGCGAATCACACTTTCTTAAGAATGAAAGAATTGAAAATGTATGTAGGCGCATACTTAATATGTACATAACATACACATATGTATGTATATGTAGATAAGTGTCTAGGTACTTATAAAGTAAGAAAATTTTATTTGGTGTTGTTTTATTTACTTTTTATAGAAAGTTTGTGATCTTTGAAAAATTTCTTTCATCGAATAATAATAATTACAGAATTTTCAAAATAAATTCTTTGATTTTTATTTATTTATTAATTATTATACTAGGGATGGCCGGGCGAGTAAACTGACAGTCTCTCTTTCGGCGATACTTCTTTGACTGTATTAAAATACAATTTTGCAGGAACTGTTTCAAAATGATCATGATTGATTCTATGATATTGTGCGTGAATTTGAAAAAAATAAAAATTAAATGAATTTATTTGGTTATCTGTCAATCGTTCTGAAGGATAAATGTGCAGAATATATACAAAGAAATTATAGGACATTATTTCTGCAAATTATGTAATACCGCATACTTATTTGGATTTTGGAATGTAAAATTCACTTGTAACATAACCATACTTTATGGGTAATGTGTAAACATGTTTCGATATGAATGAATTTCTTACTACCATAAATTCATTTTGAAATTTTCTAAGTCTAACCTAACCTTTCTCATTATTTCGATTCTGAGAATTTTCTAATACTTACATAAATTTCATGTGAACAAGAACTTTTTCTTCAAATATGCACACACTATATACAAACTATAATATAGGTACTCGTACGTTTGTTTATACCTATAGTTATATGGATAGATGTATCTTTTGTCACCTATTTAAACCTGAGAAAGATTTATGTTATGCTGTCCTAAATTTATTATTTATTTTTTTTTGTCATCATCATCGTTGTAATCGTCGTAAATAAATAAAATACAAAACGAAAAAAAATTTTACAAACTGTGATTCACATCACAGCATTATAAGAATGAATTTTCATTAAAGAAAATTTCTGTTGCTTGACTGACGTATGTATACATGCATGAACATATACATATGTATGTATTTACGTTCGTATATAAAATTGTATTTGGATCTATGCATATACGTATCCATGTGTAAATTCTTATCCATTCATTCACATAATTTTCTTGTTATTTTTCTATTTTTTTTTTTTCTTATGTATGTAAACTTGTACAATAGTGGTTGCTAATAAAAGCAGTGACAAAAATTATAAGATATTACAAACGAACTAAGTATAAGAAAAACATATTCCCGCAGGTTTGTATCTAACGAGCAAGAGGTAGAATTTAAGTGCAATGCAATGTAATTTTTGCTTCAATCTTTAATTCTTTCTTTTTTCATTTTTTGAAAAAAAACAAGAAAATTACTCAAAAATGAAGAAAAAAAAAATGTTTTTATGTCATTTTTATATCAGTTTTTCTGCACTTTACTTTATAAATATGCATGAATATGAATGTATGTTGTATTGTTGTCGCAAATTACAAATAATGATCATTTTTATAATTTTTTTTTCTGTAAATATTATAAATAATTCTACAATTTTTCCCAGTTTATAAAACTATATATTTTTCTTTCTATACACAGATACAGAGATTATAAGACTCTTCTAATAAATGTAGTCATTATAAGGCGTCCAAACAATATATACCCCAATAATATTATATTTATTTTTTACTTTTTTTTGTAAAAGAGCAAAAAACAATAATAAATAATTCACCAAATGAATATTTATTTTTGTTTGTTGCTAGAGTATGCTTGTTATTGCAACAAAAGTTGACATTAAGGTGTATATACGTATTACAAATAAACATACATTATACATACCATCTTAATATTCGTATATGTTTCAACGTTATATTCTTGTATAAGTAATGGGTAATACCATCATCATCATTATCATCATCTTTTTATACACCATAATCATCTTCCTCTTGTTCCTTTTTATACTACCTATATTTTCTTCTTATACTTCTTGTTCTTATTTTTCTTCTTCTTACTATCTATGTATCTATCTATATAACTCTATAACTTCACAACGTTATACATATAAATAATTATAGGTAAGTAGTGGTAAAAAGGTTGGAGAGGTTTTACAGTTAACCTCAAGAACTTCAAGTTTCAGTTCTGTCTAAATCCCAGTTCTTTAAATATGTAGTGTCCCAATAAAGACCTAATCTCTAAGAAAAATTTTTTAAGAAAGAAAAGAAAAATAACAATTTTACAACATACACACAGACTCATATGCAATGATATGTGTACATAAGTACATTTATGTAAGTACATGTTTATGTGTTTTGTAGCAAAATTTTCTTTATTTTATATATGTGAGTTTTGTGAGTTTTGTTGGTTCTTGTGGAGAAATCTGGTTTGTAATGAATTTATAGGAACTGCAATGCATATTTTTTATACCAAAGGTATGCGTATATGTATAGAGGTAAGTATAGATTTAGGTAGATACGCAAATGCAGTAGAAAACAGAATTTTATAAAGTAAATAAACTAGTAGCAATCAAGATTTTTATTATTTTTCTATTCATTTGACCAATCTTACTACCAATAATTCTTTTATATGATGCGCAAATGTAACTATTTCATTTATGTATGTATGGAAATATGTGTACGTAAGGTAAGTGTATATGAAATAATTACCGATTCCAGGAACTTTACTTACAGGAAAATGTTGAACTTGCAATGTTTTGTTGTTGTTCAGATGTAGTTTTTCTTTCAGCATTACTAATATTATACTGCTATGACCATCATGACCATCACCATCATGATCGTAATCGTTATTTTTTGTAATATTATTATGAACACACTACATTCAGATGTGTGTAGATGCTATACTACATAATATTATATTGATCCGGTTTTTAATTTAAATTCTTATTCTTTTACTTTATAAATTCTATTTACGATTGAAAAAAATATTTTACGAGTACAAAATCATTATTATTTGTATATGTTATGTGCTTACCTACGTATGTATGTATAGTATATGTACATATATGGGTTTTTGTACTAATATTTTATAATTTTCAATTTTCTTTATTTAGTATACGCATTATAGAGATGTTTAAATTTTAAATAATAATTGATAGTTATTTGAATTCAATGTAATATTATAGAAAATAATATCATCGTACGTATGTAAATACTCATATATGAAACGTATACTTTTATCTTTCATTATATAAAAGGAAATGATAGTTATGTTTATCTTATATAATATTATATGCACATATGTATGTATACGTATTTATAAATATTCTTAGGTTATAGATAGCATAGCTATGCTTTAAGTTATCAATAATTCTTCGACAATAATAATAATTTCAAGTAATCAAGAAAATATTTGTTTAAGTGGTCAAATCTTGACTATCATCCTATATACACAAAATCGTATTTATTATAAAGTATCTTTATAAATCTCGGCATATTTTATTCACATTTTCATATATAGGTAAGTATTAGAGTTTGTACACATACATTATGCTTGTATATATAAACGAATTATTGCAGTATGCTTATGCAATGTATGTAATTTTATATAAATCCAAAATCCAAGATGATAATTTCAACCACATATATATAAAATGTATTTATTCGAATGTATTTCATACATTAGGTGCTCGTATATAAGATGCATAAAATAAATCTGAAATGTAAATAGTCTATAGTAAATATATGTATGTATGTACATAAAGGTTGATTGGTGTATATAAAGATATATATTTATTGTGAATAATCATCACACTACATGGTATCCGTGGGATGTAAATTGACTTCACGGAAATTCTCTTCATTTATGCATTTTTATTGGACCGTCCAATAGATAGATCGGCATTCTTAGAAGTTTTCTTAACCTACATTTTTATTATACATGTATTTCCAATGTACATATATATTACACATATACATATATGTAGGTACATTGTCGTCTTTATCGTAATATATATATATATATACAGCACTATAAGGCTATAAGCCATACATAATATTGTATTTTTCTTATGGTGTATGTTATATATATATATGTATAGATTTACACGCATGCACATATGTACATACATCTACGAGTATACATATATATGTATATATGAACTTAATATTTTAAGAAATAATATCATATAGGTATACATACGATTCAGTTCCTTGTGGAATTAATCATTTTCGCGGCCATTCATAGTTTATACACAACAAGAATCTTATGCATCTAGCCATTTTGTATGTATGTACCTTATAAAAACTTATACATACAACATACAAAAAAGGTACAGAAAATAAATTCAGATATTAGCAAAAAATAATGAAAAAAAAAACAACCATTTTAATATGCAATCTACACACACTTAAGTATAGTGATCATGTTGAAAAACGTGAAATTTTTCCTATTAGTCACGTTAAATATCTAATGAAAATTTTAAATTGTCTTTATAATACTGAATTGAAAACAAATTTTCTTCTTTTATATGAATTTAACCTCAAGAAATTATTTAAAAAATAAAAATAATATGCATTGTATTTAGGTATACAATTTTTCCAAATAGAATAATTGAAAATGATCATTTTTTATGGATACGAGTACACATACATACACAATAAAGTTCTAATATCATAATTTTGATGTGCGTTTATATGTAAATTATGCGACATTTTAAATATTCAATAACATATCGTCCTTATTTTATAATGCAAATATACTCGTACGCATCACAAATTAAAAAAATTAAAGATGATAAATAAATCATTAGGAAATTTATATGAAATAAAGATAAAAATTCGAAAAATAAACTTTTAACATTATTATGTAACTTATGACTTTGATTTTAATACACAAAGAATGCGAAATAATAAAAAGAGAGAAATCGAAATTGCATACATTAACTTTATATCAACATTTCTTATATAGAAAATCTACAATTTAAAATAGGTAATCTTAAAAGTATCATTATATTTAGTTATACAATATTTAAATTTGATTTAAATCAATCGCTTATACATGTACATTATACATTAAATCTATTCAGTTCTGTTCATTTTATCTGAAGGTAAATTGACTCGATTAGAATTAAAATGAAATTTTTGTATTGCACATATACTATAAGATAAATTCATTTACTTACATTGTAGAATATGTATTTTATTTCATTTCAGTGTAAAAAATATTCTTCTCATTAAAATCAACAGCAGAATAAAAATTGCAATAAAATGAAATTACAGAAAAATATTTATTTTATTTAATTTATGATGAAAAAAAAAAAAAAATTTGCATAATGTAAAACACGATGATAATGTGTAACACACCAGCACATCATTAACACGAATCTCATTATAATGATTATCACTAAATTTTAAATTTTAATACATATACCAATAATTATTATCTGTATCAAATGCATAATATTACATAAAATCAAATTTAATGACATTTTTTGGATGATCCAATTCACAATAATTTTGAATATCTTTATAATTTTGATAAAATGCAATAAAATATTCATGTAACATATTCATATATTCGTATATACGACACGTGATAAAAAATATTCACAGGAATTTCATTTCATTTTATTTTCATAAATGCTACAATGCTATACAGATTTTGATCTAATTATGTACATTTATTGCATAAATAAATAAATATAAAGTGCCATAAGATAAATAATTTTATTTTATAGATTTGTTTATGTAAAAAATTTTTGGTAGGTACCTAAATATTTTTTGGTAATACATATTTGTTTTCAATTTTTTTTTTGTTTTACATACATGTATATATATTTTTTTAATTTTTCGTGAAAGTTATAATTTGAAAGTTCTATTTAATAATAATTTGTTTTTACCGCTAAAAATTTCTTGCAATTAAATAAATTATTTGATACATAAAATAACGCATATACATATGTATGTAAGTGCATGTGAAATAAATTATTAGAGTGTATGTGGTGTGTATGTAAATACTAGAATGTATTGTGCAGCATATCGAATAAACTCTTTTCGATTAAATTATAAAAAAAAAATATATTTTTAAATATTCTTATTTTAAATGACCACTTTATTGACATGCGGACATATAAATAAATTTATATATTTATGTTGTATGACTGTAGTGAATGAAGATGAAAAATATGTAAATTTTTTTGTACATAATTATATAATATGATGTAGAAGATCAAAAGGAAGGATTTATCTTTTAAAATTTCAAAGGGGGCATCTTTGATGCAGAATAGGCTTCAATTTACATCTGAGAATGTAAAAATTACTCGTATATTTGACATTTTAGTAGTTTTACACATTATATTATGTACAACTTTTGAGTTTTAAGAAAGACGAGGCACGAAAGAATGATAGATCGTTTACTGTATTATATCATAAATGCATTATTTAATGAATTGTTAATAAAATTATTTAAAAAGTAATATGAAAATAAAATAAAAATAAAATAAAATAAATGGATAATTAAAAATAAATTCTAGAACAT
Organism: Villa cingulata; assembly: GCA_951394055.1. NCBI lineage: Eukaryota > Metazoa > Arthropoda > Insecta > Diptera > Bombyliidae > Villa > Villa cingulata. The sequence goes on along the minus strand of OX596018.1, from coordinate 11,752,708 downwards.
TAACTTTTTTAATAATGAAACAAAAATAAATAAATAACTTGAAGAAAAAAACAATCAAAATACATTAATAAATGAATAATTAAAACAAAGTAGCTATGTACTCGTATGTATTAAAAAATATAAAATTGTAAACAAGATTAAATTGTTCTTTTATCATGTACAAGTAATACAATATACATATATGATTGCTTATAAATAAATAAATGTAGGTACTCATTATTTATACTCATGTGCACATTATTTAATTATTTTATGGTAAAGATCCGTTACATAGATCAGACTATACCAGAATTATGTGTTCATCCTATGTCATGTACACTTATTGTACTTATTATCGTCATAATCATGATCATCATCATCACCGTGATCATCATTATGATGATCATCATAGTCGTCATAATCATAATTATTATTAAATACATATATCTACTACATATACATACATTTATAATATACATATATACCGATAGGTTAGTTATATAGGAACACATTAAATACACATATATGGACAAGGTTTTCTTAACAACAATAACAGCAAAAAATACTATTAATAATAAAAAGAATTAAAAATGGAATATAATAAGGTACAATAGGTGCTAGTAAAAATAATTAATTAAAATATTTCAAATGAATTGCAAAACAAAACAAAAAAAAATTGAAAAAATTATGATGAAGAAAGAACAAGATATACCACTATAGACTATACATATTACTAACATTACATTTATGTGTCTACTCGTGTGTTTGTTTGAATATTATAGACCGCAACTGATATTTAATTTGCAATTTCATATACCAGTAATCGACAAACTATGTAAAGTACGAGTGTGTATTTCTTATAAAATTAGTCTATTCCATAATATCTACAACTATGTACTATATCAGTCAGTCCCTATATATACAATATAAACAATATAACAACGTTGGTATACTATAAAAATGATTGCATCCATAATTCATAGAAGAATATTAAAGCAAAAAAATATACGAGTATATACTACATATATGTATGTATATTTTTCTTCTTATATGGTTTTTCATTTTTATATGCTTCTCTCATACCTATCCTTAAGAAAATGATGAAAATGATGAAGATGATGATGATGATGATACGAGTACATGTAAATGTGATGATGATGACGATGACGATAGTGGCGGCGGCGATGGCGGTAGTGGTGGAGTAGTTGTAGTTGGCGGTAATGATTATTATAATGAAGATCATTACCACTATTTTGCTTATGATCATTGCATTACATGAATGAACCGTGACTTCTGTAATTATTATGTACCTTATAGATATAAATTCTAATACATATATGTACATATACATACTTATATAAAAATTTTATACCATTAACATTATGGTAACTCAAGGTAAATAAAGAGTCAAGATAACAACGAACGAACTAATACAATCATATTTATCTAAACACTACTATTCAATGTATATAGCTTTATAATACTCGTATTTTGTATAATAATGCAGATAGTGCGCTACATACTTGTAATTCCATTAAAATGACGACGAAGAATGAAACTTTGTATTCGTTATATTGTCTTTCTTTTTGTAATATATAATTCATTATATTTTAGAAAATTGCATAACAATTTATATAAACTTGAATGATGATCGCGTGCCTATAATTCTCTTCTTACAATTCAAATTCATATAATGGATGCAGTATTATTATTATTATTATATTCGTGTGTGTATGTATATGTATGTGCATAAAAATTTTTCTTCTATATGTTTTTCCTGTTTTATTTTTCTTTATCATTTAGTTGAATTATGCACTTGTTTTGCTGCATTTTTTTATGTTGTTTTTAGTCCCTCAAATAAAATCATTCATTTTCTATTCATATTTATACAAAAACCAGTAATACTATTACTACTATTACTGCTATTATTGCTACTACTATATATATTGCCACAATTTCATTAGAAATGAATGCTTTTCAAAATCAATTATATTATTATAGACCGTAGCAGAAAAATTTCTTTTTAACATAAAACTGGACATATTGATTGCATATCGTTTCGCTATCATAATTTTCGTCCCCATCATTATCATCTTCATCATCATCTTCATACATCATACAACTTTATGCATCTTATAATATGATCAATATTAGACAAATTATGCTTATATTATCTATGTATATAAATTTTCAAAAATAAAGTAAAAAAATAATAAAAATTGTAAAATAAAAGGGTGGCATAATGCTTGTTTTCTTGGACAAAAGTGTTACGTCTCTTCTACACACACAACACAAAAATACAAAAAAAAAATATATACATACATATATGTACATATTTAATCATCATAAAAAATATGAAATCCTTTTAAAGTTACAATTAAGAATTTTTAATATTTTTTTTTATAGATCGAATGTATGCACATAATACACATGCTTACATTTTTATAAACAAAGGTTAAAAAGAAATTGCCATGCTTTATTTAGCTGTACACTTTATTATATGCTCTCTTCTATATGTTATTATGGACGTGTGGTAGGTACTACATCACCTATTATGCATGCTGTATGGTATTTAATGGATTATTCTTTTACATATTGATAGTTTTATATATTATGCAAGTATGGTGAGGTAATTGAATAAAAAAAAATAAATAATAAAAGCTAAGACAGCAACAACAAAATGAAAAATAATAATAAAACGGTTGAAGCAGTTAAAATTGATTTATTGAACTTGAGCTTGTGCTACTATTATCTATAATATACCTAAATGATTACTACATTATATACGAATACGATAGTATATATAGTGTAGATAGTATTTATATTGGTGTGCTGTTGCTGCTTACCACCACTTATAATAATTAGTTTCCAATGGTTGCAATTTTAATAGAAAAAATTTCTAATCAAATTTCTTTTTTTCGAAAAAATATTATTCTTAAACGTGTGTACATATGCATGAATGTACATACCATATGTATGCATGAATATATAACTACAATTACAATGTTACGTCTATATGAAAATTTTAAAATATAATTATATACATAGACAAATCATATTTGTAAATAAATGTGAATTGTGAATGAGTATATACATTTATTATACATATGAAATGAACGTACATATATGAACAATTTAAGATGTTTAATATAATTTTGCTAGACTGTACACATATACTTATGTATTACTACCTATCTACATCTATACATATAAACACACTGATGTTAATTCATATACATATAGTATTTTCGTAATATTATTACATATTATATGAAATTAATAATAATAGCATCATATGGCTACTGGTTATGATTTTTAAACGGTTTTTTAATAATTTCCTCTATTACGATTTGAACACCTACCTGTGTTTATACATATGTACATATTTTTGTATATATTCTATACGCAATTAAAGAAATAAAAAAAAAATGTTAATTTTTATATGAAAAAGTTTACAATTTTATTATTAATTTTTGTTTCATATAATATATGCCTGTTATTAATGTAATTATGTATCAAAAAGAAGAGAATATTGCATTACGAATACGTTGTATAGATATCTTCATTAGTACATTTAATGGTACCCATATATATGTACATATACGCATATAATACATGTATTGTGTGATGCTGATGTGTGATTGCATTGCATTAGGAATTATCCTATCCTGTATATACACGCTTGAATAATTTAGAAAGAACTGTATTTATTTATTTTCTTTAGAAAACCAAAAAGAAAAAAAAAAGGCAAATTTAAAATAAAATTGAAATAAAAAATCATTAAAATTTCCTTATAGAAAATCGAAACAAAAAAATTTAGTATAAAATTACATGATTTATTATGATATTAAATGAATGCGATATTTTCTATTTTATTATTATTATACCTACATATATACAAACGTGCGTACATATTACCAATTATTTAATTAAATTTAATTTTATTCAATTTTTATGTATAATTGAATTTTCATTAAAATCTATTCTATCAATTATTATAAATGATCAATAATACATACTCTTGAATATCTTATACATAATGCATTGTACACGTATTTATTTCTTTGTCCATACATACATATTTAATATATTATTATACCATCGTATATACATATATGTTTTATTTTTAATGATAAACAATATGTACTTATATAAAAGAAATATGAAATGAAAGATTTATTGTACCAATAAAATTCTTTTCATTTTTATCATAATTGACTGCATAAATTACAACAATATTACACATATTACATATACATATGTATACCTAATAATAATTTCATTTTAATATAAAATTATAAATTTATTACTTTTCTTGTATACACATATTCTAATGAAGAAAATTAAATAATTTCATAATCGTTTATTTGATTCAAATTATTTATTATTATGCATATTTTATAAATTCAAAATGTCTTCGTATGTAAGTGTAAGTATTTATTTTTGTGCGTACAAATACTGATGTGCGTGTACGTATATTCAGTAACATGGTAGTTATACAGAACATTTTGAGTAATTTTCTTCGATGTTCATTTAAATTAAAATCAATATTGTGTACTAGATTTTCCGGTATTTTTTTTTTTTCCTAGGAATATTAATTGGCTAATTATTCAATAATGTTAGTTTCAAATTATCAATTATGTATATCTAATTTTAATTGCGGCTATACAATAATATTTATAAATTATAAAAATGACAAAAAAATAAATGAATAAATTCAATTGAAATTTATTAATATTGTAAAATTGACATGAATCCTACAAAACGATAATTAAAAAATATAAAAGATAAATGTTTAAAAGGAAACCTTTCAAACGCAGCGCCACTATAAAATTCTATTCATTTAACAGTTACATGCATATAATATACTGTATAATTTTTAGGCAACTTTTAAAAAATCATAAATAACATTTTTTTTTTGTATTATTAATTTCATTTTATTTAAATTTTAATTTTATTCAATTTTTTTTTGTTTACAAATCAATTTTTCTATATAGGCGATAACTGAATAAATAACATTTTTTACGCAGTGTTGTTTTGCAATTAAAATCGGTAATCGATTCAAAATTAATAATAACAGCTAGACAACAGAATACAAATAAAAAATGTAAAACACAAAAATAAAATCGGTATTCTTTTTGATTTGTTTCAATTCTTCATTTTGAATGTTAAATTCAGAAAAAAAAAAACAAAAACAAAAACAAAATTTGTGACAACCGGAAGGATATGAAATTTTGGCAAACCACTTTTTTTTTTTTCAATTCATTCACAGCATAGTGAGTTTAGAATAATTGCTTATTTTCATAATGTACGCACACATTGTACATAATTATATTTTGATGTGTGCTCGTATATTTGATTTGATTCGCTTAACTGAAATATTTATGTATGTACAAAAAAAAATTTGTTCATAATAATTTCAAATTTAATTATGGAATATGTTCAATTGTTCATACAAATTTTATTATTATTATTTTCATGATTTATTTAATACTGTCTAGTGTCTTTTGTATTGTATACACATAATGCCATCATATAAGTCGTTACATACGATGCTCATAATGTAAATAATGTATGTACGTACACAAATTTTTGATTGTATACCCAAAAAAATTTACAGATACATAGTTTGTACAATCATTTCCAAAAAAAAAAAAAAAAGGAAAAACTAGTACACTGGCAAATGTGTACGTATTTGTGTATAACGACCATTCATATAATAATTGTATGATTATCATAATTATAATGAAAAGGCAGATTAAAGACATAAACTTTTACGCACGTTATATAAATTGCATACACGTACAAATACGAATATATGCGACGAGTATATGTGATGAATATATGAAGAAAGAATTAAAAGAATAAAACGCGTGCGATTTTTTTTTTTTTTTATTCAACTTTAAACTAAAAAAAAAATGTTTATTTTTATTTTTCTGTATAAATATCAATTAAATATTTTTTTTATCACATATCTTCTGCTGGTGTTGTTTTTCTGCACAAGCACATATCATACACATATACACATACGTTTACGAGTCTTTACGTACATACATATCTACACATACTATATGAAGATTTAATAAATCATAAAAAGAATTATTTTAATGCCCATGGACTCATGGACATGGATTGCTTCTTTAATTATAATTATTATTGTTATATGCATGTATTATAGTTGTTGTTGCTGTTATTATTAATTTCATTATGATTTTTTATCATTTATTTTTTTAAATGGTTTTTGCCACTTGTGACCACACACATTATAATGAAGCATTTTTTTCTTTCAATTATTTAAATGCGAATTGTTTTTATGGCATTATTATGACATACATATTCGTCACATTTATGCAATACATATTTACATACGTGTGTGTATTACGTAGTTACAAAATAATTTTTTTTTTTTGTTTTTGAAAGAAATTTACAGGTAATACAGAAGACCATTTATGATTATGATGCCTAAATATTTTTGGACGTAAGGCTATGGAGACTTTTATTTAAATGATCGAATCGAGTATTATATGGGCATACATATTAAAGCCCTATACCATACCTAAAAATAAATTACAAAAGAACTGTTCTGTACATATTTTTATGCATTATTCGTTTATATAATGTATATTTCAATTATTATTATATTTTGTTTTTATTAACAATTCTAATTTGAAATTAGTTTTTATATAATTTTATGCGCATACACTCTACACAATAAATCAAAATTTAAATTTGAACACAGCAAAAAAAAATATATGTATACTAGTATATAAAAGAGAAGACAAATTTCTATAGAACAAAGACCCCAAAAACAATATTAAAAATTATAATAATGATGAATGGTCAGTGCTGATGTATATACGGAATACACAAAAAGTTAATAATATCTGTTACACCATCATTTCAAACATACATAATGTGATACATATGTATAATATTCATATAGGAGCGAGAGTACAAGTATTATAGGACATGGTCTACACTTTAACAATTTTTCAATCTTTAAAACTATATATGTACTCGTACATAAGATATTCATTACACAAAAGAAACAGATGATTAGTTTTTGTTTTTCAACTCGACATACCTAAATTATTGGTACATTGATGCATACATATTTTATTGATGTTGTTTAATAAGATCTCGTGCCATGAAACATGATCAAGCTTACAAATACAATTAATAATTCAGCCAAAGTTCCACATAAGTACCATTTTTTTTTAATCATCTGATGCGCTTTTTTTTTTTGATTAATGTTGTCTCTTGTTAATAAAACACTTCATGAATATGAAATATTTTTAATTCATTTATACGTATTTATACATTATGTATATAAGCATATGTGTATGATGTATAGTTAGTAAAAATATATATGTAAATATGTACCATACACAAACAAATACCCATACTTGCCCAGAAATAGCAAATTACATACAAATGAAAAAAAAAACACACACACACCATTGATAATAATGATTACGATGATGATCATGATGATGATGCGATGATGACGATGATTGAATAAAAACAACGGTAAAGGACAAGATTAATGAAAATAACTAACCATTGATTTATAATTCATTTTTAGATTTTTTGTTGTTTTTATTTTCTCTCCCCAATAATTTTCCTTATTTTCATACCATATACTTACGAGTATATATTGTATGCTTGTATCACTATACTTGTAGATGCACTTGTCCGTATGTAGATAGGTATACATTATTTTTGTTTTTTTATCGCAAATTTTTTTTTTTTCAATTTTCCTTCTTTTTTTTTCAAACATTTTTCATATTTTATTCATATGAGAAGTATGAAAGATAATAATATTGTGTAATTAATCAAAAAATCACACACGCAATAATGAATAATTTTTATAAATGAATTTTATAATAATAATAAAAAAAAAAGCTTAAAATAAGAATTTTGTTTTTATTCAATTTTTATTTTTACTTTTTTGTTATGATGCAAATACATACAAGAATAAGGAAGTATGTACTCATGAAGATGATGCTATACAGGGATTATAAAATTTTTGTCTGAATGCGTATATATGCAATAGGAAATATGAAGAATAATGATGATAAATTTGTTTGAATAAAATTAGAACAAGTTTGCTGGAAAACAATAAATTTTTCAATACACACAGTTTCACACATTCATAATAACATACATTGTTTAAATAAGATGCAAAAGAAAGGCGAACATTATAAATAATGAAGTAAGTATACAAATCTTTTTAAAAAATTTTCATGAAATTCGCAAAATCAAAGTTCATGGACTTTAGAATTTGAGACAAGGTATACAAATTTAATTGAATCAGAGAATCTAAACAAGCAAGATACAATATCTAATAGACAGTTCTATGTGTGTATACATTTTCTTATTAGATGGCGCCACGATCCGAGCGGATCTTAACCCCCTTGAACATTTCCAAACATACAGTTTTTACAAATAGAAAAATTTTTTGCATAATGTAAATTTTTTCCGAAATTAATTGAAAAATTCCCTTTTTTTTTCAAGTCGCTTTCTGTAATGTATTTTTTTTTATTTTGTTTTTATATAGGCATGTGTGTGAATATAAAATATAAAAATCAATTTTAATCGTATTATTTTACATATTATTATAATGAACTTTTTATATGAGAAATTTACATAAATGTTAGATAGATACTTAGATGTAGATCGTATCTGTAGAATAAAAATATACCAGAAGTACTTATGAAAAACATATACGAATACAAAAATAAAAATACATACTCGTACATAGTATGAAAATTTTAAAATTTAAATTAACACCACACGCTTCTAAACATCATAATTTTTGTGTAATACAACGCATAGATATGATACATTTCTTGCATATATTTTGATTCTCACATGTACATAATTTACATATATATACATATACAAAATGTAAAAAAGAAAAAACATATAAAATGAATAATAAGATGAAAACAGTAGATTTACAATAGATTTTTTTTTTTTTTTTTGCGTGCTTGAATATGAAATTAGAAGAAAATAATTTTATTATGTTCTTTTTATTTTTTTGTTTTTTTATTATTCGCTTATTTTGCTTTTAATTCAAAGAATACTAGTATTCTATACAATAGAAAAAAAGTTTCAAGAAACTAGAGACTATAGAGACTAGACAAAATCATCTAATTCAATTAAATTATCTTAAAAACTCTTCATAAACATACTCGTTAATCGTATATACATATGTATATAACTATCGTATAATAAGTATATGAGCAAAAAAATTTTTTTATACTTCACATACGTACATTAAGTATTTTGCATATATAGTATAAAATTATATGTAGATATTATTTACAATATATACTATCACATGCTATGTAGTACAATATATGTATACTTATACGGGCATATATGTGTAATAGAGAATAGAATGATATTATAGTAGTGATTTTGCAATGTAAAAATATTTTTTTATATATAAAATTTTCAAAACGTCTACGTGTGTTCTATCTTATTTGTTTGTATACTGAGTACAGGTACATACATGCATATGTGTGTACGTATCATACCTGTATGTATAGTTTTTTATAATTCATACTATATACGTACAAACCGAAGCATTAATAAAAAAAATAATAAGAAATAGCAACAAAATAAAAATAAAAAATAAAAAAATATCTTCTACATCATTATTATAATAAGATGACATGACATGACTATAATAATTGTGTATAGTAATACAATAAGTTCATTGACATCGCACAACAATTTTTTATTTTTCTTTCAAATAAATAATGAATAAAATTTGCTAAATACATATGAATACGAGATACGAGTTTTTACATTGTTATACATATATATGTTGTTTTCTTGTCTATTTGTACGAATATATGTATGTGCATATGTATTTGAGAATTAATTTTTTTTTGTAAATTTTTTTTTGTATTAGAAAGTATACGCAAAAAAAAACAAAAAACAAAAATTTGTTTTTTCATCCATTCATTCGATTATTATTATTATTTTGCTGTTCTATAACAATTTCTTATTTTGATGCTATTTAAAATGAATACAAAATCAAAAATTTAAATAAATTAGAGATACAAGTATATCTACCAATGTACATATATATAAATGTATGTATGTATAGAAACTGAATAGATAGTAAAAGATGAAAATCTAAAATAAATACAAAAAATATTTTGTTTTTTACTCTATAGATAATGTCTACAACGTAGCATTCATTAATATCTTAGACTTGTGGTGTGTATTTCTCTATACATAAATAGCAATCCATGGATGTGTAAGTAATATGTATAAATTTTTTTATATGCATAAATATATTTTGAATTTTTATTCATTTACTATTTGATTATTGTTTTTTTTAATTTTTCTATAAAATTTTTAAAATTCAAATTAAGAATAATAATTCCAGTTTCCTCGCATTATAATTATTGCTCGTATAATCTATATTCGTATAGTCTTATTCTTATAATCTATTTAATATATACTTATGTGTACAGTTTTCGTTTTTTAGATGTAACTTGTATGTATGTAAATGTACTATATAATGTAAACAATAAACGACTCTAGATTATGATGTTGATTAAATGGCAGACAAAAAATACATACATATGTATGTACATATTATACATATATTGCTACCGAGATGACAAAGATCCAATAAAATGTCGAATGATGAAAATAATGATTATTACTTATATATGATTCTAATTTATAAATAATTAGCAAAAACACATTAAAAATATATATTTGCTTTTTATATATAATATTTTTTTTTTTTAATTCTTATTTGTAATTCATTGATTTTATCTCAACTTATAGTATACGAGTATGGAGTAACTCTATCCATTTTGTATACTCGTATACTATGCTTGTATTTACGATTTAATTTTAAATTATAATCGTCGTATAGATGAGTTTTTCTTATAATTTTCTTGTTTTCCGTTTTTATTAAAATTTTAAATATTTTTTTTTTTTTTCTAAAAAAACGATAAAAATAAAATCGAAGAGAATACAAAAATATCGAAGAAAATGAATAAGACACAAATAAGAAATTATGATTTTAGAAATGAGATAAACACCACATTAGTAATATGTTGTATACGACGACATACGGATAAGACATGTACATATATATATACGGGTAATGGGATATAATGTAGTAGTAAAATACAGAAGTTTAAAATTTCAAACAAAAAATTTATTTTTGCATTTTATTTTGTTATATTCAATATTTTTTTATATATAGAGGATAGGTAATTTAGTTAATTTTTATTCAAATTACTGATTAAATACATTTCGAATTTTATGATTGCAAACATTAAAATTTGTCGTTTTGTATGTTTTACAACTAAGCAATTATTTTATCAATCTGATAATGATATTATATGATGGTATGGAGTATTCAATGTTGTACTGTGTATGACATTTTATTTATTTGTTAAATTAAAATTGCACGATAGTTAATGTACTTCAGTTCAGCTTAGATGCCTGTATACAGTACAGCAGATATACGTTCCGATCAGATATTTATGAATGTACCTAAGTATATGTAGTGTCTAGTATAGATATATGCAATTTTAATTATAACCGATGATAAGAATATGCGTGTATTATATTTTATTCAGTTTTATAATGATTTGATAAATTTTCATTTAATTAAATTCAATTAACAAAATGTATTATATTATACTCATAGACAAACCATATACGGACATACTTAAATGTAGATAATTTTCATGTACTCTTGTACAGAATTAAAATATAATCAACCAAAAAGAGTAATTTAGTCATTTTTGATAATTCTTTATGACTCAAATAAGTATATACGCATGTAAGTACATAACAGAAATACTTAATTATGAATTTTTGATTTGACTCGATTCCATTGAATCAAGTGTAACCAATTTGATAATCTTGAAAGAAATTCATGAAAGTGTCAAAAATTTTATTATTCCTTTTTACAGTTTTGTTTTTTCCAACCAACATAATATAGACACATCTATATATTCTACATCTCTACAAGCATATTTAAATTTTCATCAGTCTTTTTCAGATTTTTATATATTTGTGTCTGATTTATAATTATACGGAAGATGGTTAAACAGAAAAATTGAACAGAAATATCACGAAAATCTTAATGACCTTGTCCCGAATAATGAATAAATTTCAATTAGGATGAAAGATGAAAATTAATGAATGCATATAAGTATATAGCAACAATATTTTTGATTCATTCATTTACATTACATACTCGTACATAATATACAGGCGAGTATGTATATACATACGATGCGTGTAAAAAATATTTAAAAAATTTTTGTATTGCCTCTTAAAATTCCTTATATGTTTTGATTCATTTTGATGTTGTTTTCGATTTTTTTTTTTTTTTGTATTTTTTGAGTATATATAGCATAACACCTATTCAGATTTAACATTGCATAAATCACAGTTTTACGTTTTACGTTTTACTTAATGAATGAGGTCGACACTATAATAATAATGGAATAAAAACCAAAGTCTATACAACACCTATGTATAATGCTTTTGTTTCATTTTTTTTTTGTTTTTTTTTTTTCTGTAACTTAAATTATTATCTGTAGGGCAATTTATTTATTACAAAATTTTCCTACACATGAATAAATAAAAATATCTACACGTAGACATACGAGAAAATAAAAATAAAAATTTGAAAAAAAAAAATGGAAAAAAAAAAATACCTTCTCTATCTGTCGAATGAAACTTTTTTCTATATCACTTTAACTTGATCAATCAGAATATTTTATTGACATTGACACCCTGTACATAGTAAATGCATACTCAAAATATTTGTGCATGTGTATATGAACTTTGAAAAACCGATTTAAAAGACAAAAATTTTTTTATTATCCTTTTGGTTATTTAAAGGAGTGTCTTATATCTTCAAATATAGTATAGTAGTCGATGTCATCATCATCATCAGTATCAGCAGCATCACCATGTGAATATATGTATCTGATTAATGTACGTGCACTCTTATTTACGAGTACATTTATATACATATATGTACGTACATGTATTCGTATCGTATACTCTCTATAGAATCAACAATCATGAATTATAATTTAGCTGACAACTAAGCAGACATCATGATTATGACAATGATAATGATGACATGAAAAAAAAGAAAAAATTAAAAATAAAAAAAAATATTCAACCAACAACACCGACCGAAATCATATCAAGATCTTTAAAACATATTACCTATACAGGTAGGTAACTATGTACATACATAAACTATGTACATACATACAACATAAACACTGTATTATCTGTGAATTTGTATCTGAACCTGAATCTGATGTATCTGAATATCTACTCTACTGTATATAAAAGATTCAAAATATGTAGGTATACATACGTTCATGTATTTACAATTTTTCGTTTTTGTTTTTCTTTTGTTTTTTTGTTCTTTTCGATTTTATTTTTATGATTATTGTTATGATTACGCATTCATTCGTGTATACACTTATTTGAAATAAAACAACAGCAACAACAATATAATGACACTAAAGTGACTAAAGTATAATCGTGTATATAACACCTTAAAGAGGATTTATGAGGATTTTTATATTGTCATTTTTTTATTTCATTTTTATTTTTATAAGAAAAAAAAAGAAGTACGAGTATGATTTAATTTTTTCATCTTCTTACAACTCACACTTTCTTCTTTTACATCAAGAAATTTTATAATTCCACAATATCTATATATAAATAATTGAAAAAAAAAAAATAGTGGTCTGGTTGAAATACAATGAAGCTCTATAAATGAATTGCAAATTAGAATTTTTCTTTTTATGAAATTAAAAAAGCGAAAACGATAAAAAAAAATGCTGCAAAGATCGTATACACATTACGATTACATACTTACATGCTTAAGTAAAAGAAGAGCTTATCTCACATCACTTATTTTAAGTATATGTTAATGATGTTTGTATGTGTGTACATGTATATAATGTCTGATTGTCATAAAATAATCAGTATTTTTTTAAATTACAAATCAAACGAAAGAGAATTATTTAAAGATGGTAAATTAATCTTTTGAGAAAATTTTCTTGATTCGAATTTGTTAACCTTTTTTCATATTTATTTAACAAAAATATGAAATTTTATTCACATAAATATGGACACACAAAGTTCAGAATGAAGGTAAATTTTAATTCTTAATATTATTTAAATAAGAATCAAGTCACATAAACGCATCATACGAGTATTATTCAAGAATATTTATAATAAATTATTTATAATTCTATCACTTACCTATGCCACAACCTCAGAGACGACATGTAATCGCAAATATTAAAGACTTACATTATATATGTGAATAATATCAGTGATTGTGTGTGTGCGTATATATGTAATTGCGATGAATAATTTAAAGCCTATAATAATGCTGAAAGAAAATAAGGAAGTTCAAGAATTCTAGTAAACTTTTTTTCACTTTTTCATTAAAAATATTCTGTATCTCTATAATATCATTATAATATTTTCTTTTGCCATTCACTTATTTCATCGTCAACTATCCAATATTTTTTTTGCGCCTGTCTGCAGTACTAGCTATACATACATACGAGTATATGCAATTTACTTTTATTCTCCACATACCTATCTATCTACCTATAAGCTTACGTGTATATAGTTACTTTACATAGAAGTAGAATATAAAATATATTCGAAAATCAATTGATCGAACTCATTTCGAATTTAATCCATAATTCATTAGATAATCTAAAATGACCTATTAAATGAAATTTTCAATTTCAAATTTTACGAATAAAACATAAGAAAAATTATTTCCCGATTTATGTAACTAACCACATGGAGAGTAGGGTAATGATTGCAATCATTCAATTACGAATATAATACTTACAATCAGCAGTTTTTTGTTGAATTAAATTATATACGAGATTATGCATGTATTCCAATATCCATTAAGGAAAACGAAACGAAAATTCGAAAGAATATTCCGATTAGTGTTATGAAATGAACTTTGTTTTAAATTTTCTTATACATACTTATTTTTTCCTTATTTCATTTTAAATTTTCGATTTAATAAAATGCAAGCAGAACAACGTGGCTGAACTGAATTGAATTTATGTAAGATACATACATACACAATTGACAATCTATGATTACGGATTGATGCATGACGAAAGTCACACATGTACACCATTTAGAGCATTCGCCAAATTTTAAATCTTATATTCGACAATTGAAAAGAAAATTCTCGTTATTTATAACTATACATACTGGAGAAATAATTGTACGTGTATACTCATATGAAATGGTATGCACGTGATTATGTTCCAGTGGGAAATTTTTCACTCTTTCTTATTTTTAATGTTTTAAGCATGAATGTATTTAGGGATATTTTTTTCTGTTTCACAAATTTACATTTTAGCAATAATAACAATAAAATGCCGCCCGTGTATCAATAAAATTTTGCATAATATTTATATCGATTTTACGTACTTTATCTCACTATTTTTATCTTTTTTCTTTCTTTTTATTTATTCATTTTCATGTTAAGAATTTCCTGGATATTAGGCAAAATATAAGTAAGCACATATTCAAAAGTGTTATTGAAAATTTTTATGCTAAACCATCATTATCATCATCAATATATATTTGCATTTGTATTGGCAGCAAACGGCAACAGCAGCAATCAGCGCAGCACCAACAAAAGCGGTATAGTGAAGCGAAACTATTAAAAGTGTATGTATGTGTGTATGTACTCAAAGGTGCGGCTTTAACTAAAAAAGATTACGTGATATATGTGTGCATATATAATATCCGCAGTACCCGTCCATATATTAGTACCTATACTCCACACTATGCACAACAAAATGAGAAAAAAACAAAAGCCCACAGCAAACTGAACAGAAAAAAAAAATAGTATGTTTAAAAACAAAGATAATAAATAGGTGAACACTCATTAGTATTCCCTGGATATAATCAAATCTGAGAGAGTGACCTACAAATTTGTTATTAGGCCCCGGCCTTTAAAATACAAAATAATTATCAAGGCATAACCATCATTAATTAAACTTCCATACAGATTATATAAATATATGCATAATTTACACATACGAGTATTCTTGTAAGTATCTAAATGTATATGCACAAAATAAAATCCTTTGTTAGAAAATATTCAAGTAGTATTTAGATGATTAGATGATTAGAATAGAAAAACGCAAGAAATTTGAAAAAAAAAAAATATATAAAACTTTTGTGATTTTTATCTGTTCGCACATGAAGGAAACATGGTTACATAGGTAGATATAGATATGCCGGAGATACGTATGTATAATGTATGGCATGTAGAACCCAACAGAGATGATTATGCAGATAACCATGTATCCCACGCATTTATAAATTTTGTATACGTATTTACATATACTAATGTACTTCTTAATACCTTTATGCTTCTTATACTTTAATCACCTTCTTATTTTGGAGAATCTTATACAGCTTTATGTACATATAAATATGTATATTTATTCTTGTATATATCGTGTTTATTTATTTATCATCATCATCATCATTATTTTCTTCTTCGTCTTGTTGTTCTTTAAAGACGGAAATTTCTTACTAAAAATTGAAATTGTATTTTGATTAAAATGTCGGTCATCAAGAAAAAAAAAACTGAACGCATATGCACATATCTATAGAATATAGAACGTATATGGATACAGTCGTATATATCACATAATATGCGTAATACAATCATGCAGCAGAACCATATATTATTTTATAACCATCAGCAATATTATTGATAACAAATAAACCGGCCTATTGGGCCTAACGTATACATATATTCGATCACATTAAACTTTATATGTATACTCGCGTTTTCGCATGCAACAGTTTATGTATGAGGAGTATATCGTGTGCATTGATGCATTTATACATAGAAGTAGAAGTGTATATACTCGTATAGGGTATGCATGTGAAATTTTCATAAAAATATTCCATTAAAACTCTATATGGATATGAATGGACTATGAAATCAATATAATCAATAAAAAGAAGACGAAGAAAAATGAGAAGATGTTTTTCCACGAAAAATAAAAATAAAATTCCACACAAAAGACAACGGCATAGAAAGCAATGAAACAATTATTGTATCGAAAATTTGAAAAGTACCTACTGTACTAGTATATACGGTTATATGCATGTTGTCCTACCAATGATGATATGTATGTAAGTACTGTGCTAAAATGTACTGTAAATATAGTTAATAAAGGCGATATGGGTATTGGTATATGGGATAGGTATATTCTATAGGTACTCCATTACTCCATAATATATAAGTACAAACCGTACGCATGCATCTCCACATTTATAAATATGTACACTGTATAGTATAGACATTGGACTATGGACAAAAGTCATAAATATGAGGGCCTATTATAATTCATGCACATTAATGCGGATGATATGTGTAATACGTGAAATAATACTATTATGATAGTGTAGAATGGACTTACTTTATATGTAATAACTACTTATTATTCTGGACAAGAAAAGTTCTTTTCATTTATTCATTTCTTGCATATTACATAGTGGAAAAGCGATTTGTAAAAAAAAAAAAAGAAACAAAAACCTTGTATAATTTTCTTTGAAATTTTCATACGATCATGATGGTGATAATAACAACATTTTAAATTTTATAATAGTTTTTGTCTTCTATTTTTTGGTTAAGAATATAACCACGTTTATATTTACGTTATATATGTATAGATAGCTGTATGTACACTGTTGTTTTCTGTTAAACATAAAGACAAAATTTATTATTAAAAACAAAAACCTTAAAAAAAAAAAAATAATAAAAAAAATAATTTTAAACAGCAGCTAAACACAGCGGGATAGTTACAAACTTATATACAAGTGTATAGGTATGTATAATTTTTAGATTTAGCATGTAGTATATAGTAGCTGATAATACATATGTACATATATCATCATTACCTTAACATGAAAGTACGTATATATACATATATATTTTATGCCCTACAGTGTCGTATTGTTAGTGTTTTTTAAATGTTTTTAAATGAATGTATGTACTTATAAGAAAATAACGGTAAACTCATATGTTTTTGTTTTTATTTTTTTCATTATTTATCATATAAAAATCTAAATATACATATGTATCTACATGCATATAACTACAAACATGCTAAGCAAGTATGAAATCTTAAGAGAATATTAAAGGTGAAAATAAAAAAGTTTAAATAAAATAATAAAAGAAAATATTACGTGAATACAAACGTATTATTGGTTTAATACGATAGAAGACAAAAACCGAAATGTGAACAGGATAAGAATATCATTTGTAAGTACCAGAGAAGAACTTTGAATTTTCTGATTCATGCAATTCACGTGTAGGTACATTACATGTACTTCAAAGGTACATCTATACATATACATGCATATTTTGCACTTATAAATTATATGCATTTATGCAAAAAATATAAATCCGGTAAAATGCACTTTCACAATCGATTGTGCGCAACAAAAATTTTGAAAGTTCTTTCATGTGTGCAAAAAATTTTTTATTCTGTCATTATTTGTTTCGTTTTTCTTTCATTTCATATTCTGTATCTAAGTTTGATACATACATATATACTCGTACATACATAAATATATAGGTACATAGGATTTATTTTGGTAACTGTAATTTTATTTTTAAATTCGGCTATCATCAAAAATCATCCTACCAATTCATTATGACAAATTATATTTGAGTGATTTTTCAATTTTATGTATGCAATGCATTTGAAATGTGTGTAAATGGACGCACGGTCGCATATATAAAAATGAAATGTTAGTATAAGATTTAAAAAATTATGTCGGTTTTTTTTCTTTTTAAAAATATTTAAATATATTTTTGTTTAAATGCAATTTATACACAAACACACACAAGCACACACACACACGCACATATTAAAATGTTCTGATAATCTTCTTCAATTTGAATAATTATCGCAAAGATCAGAAATTCTCAAAGAAAATAAAAATTGTGTTTGATCTCTGGATTTTAATCTGTGTTCTTTGATGTCTGTGTAATTAAATAAAATGGATTACGTAATATATGTATCTTTTTAATAATCATATCAAATTTCAGGTAGAGAAAAAAAGATAAATAAGTGAAAGGAAAGTATTTATATGTAAAAGAAATCGAGTTTTAGGTTTCCGTTTTTGCATGTTTCAGAAAATTCATTAGAGACTGATTACCTTAAAATTGATTATACAATTTAAATAGTAGATTTATGATGATCCTTTACTATATAAACTTTTTTGTTGTAATGACGTGAAGTGTGCGTAAAATAAAAAGATAAAGTATAAAAAATTCATTAGGAGATATTGAACAAAAAAAAATTTTACCAATCAGCCATATATTAGCTATCTACATACACATATACATATGTACCTACCGATACCAACTAAACTAAATCATTAGAGTCTAAATATGATTAGTTGGATATAATGTCATACATCAACATTTTTTGAATGATAAAAAAAATGTTGAATTAGAATTTTACTTCTCATTAATTTCAAAAAGTATATCTAATGCATCATTAGATCATTCTAATAATAGATCAGTCTAAGCCACATTATGTAGATGAGCTTGGTTCTCTACCAGCAACTGAGCGTAATGCGCTTAAAACTGTAGTTGTACGTACCTACTCATGATAATAATAAGTGTAGATTACTTCGGTGAAAGCCCTATTTTCACTTAAAGTTGTCATACTATGAAAGAATAATATCTCATTTATTTTGAAAATATTGTGCAAAGAAAAAATTAATTTAAGAAAACTTTATTCTAAAATCAAAGAACAAAAAATTAAACAAGAAATTTCATTGATTCAAATCTGATTAAAATTTAGCATTGGAAACACTAAAAAATAATTTCAACCTATTTATTTGTTTTCCAATTTTTTTCCTATTTAACATTTTGTTAATTTTTATTTAAAAAAAACTTTTATTTTCTATCAGAACATGCTAATATTATGTAACAACTGAGTTGTATGTATGTATAGATTCGTAGGTTATCATTTTCTTATCAACATGGAAACGGTACTATATTTCATTAATTCGAACATTATTCTACATCTATTTGTTTTCGATTTCATTTGTTGAAAAATTTATTTATTTACACGGTATGGATTAGATATACATAGGTAACAATGAACTTTTAATGAATGTAAAAAATAAGAATAAGAAAAAAAAATAAATATAAAATAAATTTTGTTATTTCTAATTGTATTTTAATGTGTGTATAACCAAACTCTACATATGTTCATATGTATAATGTTTGTATATATACATACGAGTATTCGCATATGTTACGTCGTAGTTATTATGTACATAATAATTTCCTAGAGTTTCATAATAAATTTGTAATATTTTCTTTTACAATTTTACTTTTGTTTTTCATAAGTACATTGTACGTATATTACTGTATATTGCGCTAAATATGTATATAGACACTTATAATACAAAATATATGCAAAAATTAAATGATTACATAATAAAATAATTATGCAAGAAAAATTCAATAAGCAACTGTATTACATTCACACACACACTCATATGTACACAAAATACTTTTAAATACCTATAGAATTCCACATAGAATTTTATTGCATTCGTACACATTGTATTTTTTATCGAATTATATCGAACTAAATTCTAATTTATCATTTAATTCAAATTCAAGAAGACGTAATAATAAAAAATTTGGTTTTAAAATTTTTCTTTCAATTATACATTCATAGACATTACGTATCATGTACGAATATAGAATTCAGACATACTGGTCTGGTACTTAAATAATTACGTGCGTGTTTCATTTTATCAAATTGATTTAATTATTTTATCGGATACATCGTTGATTATGTTGTGAATTTATTTGGAAAAAAGCGAAAATAATTCTTCAAGGAAGTAGGCTAATTTTTTATACATAACAATAGTACATACCTATACATTTTGTTACATATTAGAGCGAGAATAAAAATATACATTTCATTTACATTTATAATAGAGACAGATCTATGGGTGTACGTTATATTTATATTTATATATGTATCTATTATATGAATTTGATATTTTTTAAACTTTTTTAATACAACTGTAAAATATGTGTACAAACACAGAGTAGGGTTATTGACTTTTTCTATTCCATGATACAATTTTTAACGGAGAATAAATTAAAGAAAACGTTTGTTCTTTTTAAATAAAAATTAATGAGGAAGAACATTAAACTGCCTCCCGCCTGCCCACACCACGATCAACCAAAGACTTTTGGCGATATGTTTGTGCTATATTAAAAGGAATTAATGAAAAATAAAAATAATTTCTAGCAAAGATCCACTATACGGCATTATATTTGGGCCCCTGCTTTTTTTATTTGTTTCTGTGACAAATTATTATTTTTCACTTTTATTTTGTTCAATTTTTAAAGATTTTGACTTTTAGAAAATTTTAAATTAAGAAAATTCTTTCTCCTGTATACAAATTATTATATATGTAAAAACAAATATGATCCTCTAAGTAAAATATAAATTTTTATAATTTTACATTTTACCGTTAAAATTTTTTGAATCAAGTTCATGATGTCCATTTTAATTTATTGATATGAATATGTGTATTTCATTTATTTTTAAATTTTATTTTGCATTTCTTTTATTTTTGTTTTTAAATATGAAGTGTTCTGACAACTTTACTATGCTTACATAAATATTTTCACGAGAATACTTTCATGTCTTTACATTTATACATTTATAACTGCCAATATTCTGGTGCATTTTGTACCTGAAGTTACATTTAAAATAAATATTTTTAAATTGAAATTATATAATATATGAACATACTTCTTGACTTTATGATCTAATAAAATAATTGGCATATTTTTTATGCAAATTTTCTGTAGGCTTTTTTTTTTAATAAACTTGAATTGAATTTAATGGTTTAATTAAAAATAATTTAAAAAAAAAAACATACGTAAATGAATAAATACAAGAATAAAATATAAGAAGAAGAAGGCATGTAAATAAACATTTTAGAAAAGAATAAAAGGAAAAAAAAATTCAGATCATACATGAAAAACAACATTTCATATTGCGAACAAGAAAAATAAAAAAAAAATTTTTTTTTTGTTTTTATATTAATTCATGATTATGTCATAAATAATGCAAAACATGAATTCACTCTATGCGAGTATATGTATGTATAGTTTTCTAATTAAATTTATTGATAATAATTAATTTATATGAAACGCATACACATTATACGTGTGGGTAAATGAAATAATGTTTTTACTTAAACCTAGAAATATATGAAAGAGTGTATTTGGATTCATTTGTTTTTTTTTTTTTTTTTACATAAATGTCATAAATGTGTACGATCTGTGTAGAGTAAAATTATTAATTTTATACACTATATTTTGATCCGTTAGATTAAATGCTATTTATTTTGTGCATATATATAATACTTACATATATTCATAAATTTAATGATAATAATAATAATAAAAAAAAAGTAAATAAATAAATAAATAATCTACCAAAGATAATTATATAAGTACTCGTATTTATTACATAAATTTGTTTTGAAATTGTGTTTTATTTTTATTTTATATAAAATAAAATTCATCATTATAAATACTTATATCATATAATTCGCATAGTGTTTGAAATTCTAAAGACATGCACGATCATAAATACGTCGTATTATGTATACAAAATCTGTACAGAAACAACTTAAACACGGAAAAATATGAAAGAAAAACAAATTTCAAAAGACTTGTCTGACGTATAGATCGTTTTTATGACAAGATTCGCGTGTTTTAATAAAATTATTAATAAAATTTTACTCAAAAAGAAAAGAAAGAAAGAAAATAAATAAGTGATTTTCTTCTACTTCATTTTCTCACCAACCATTGATTTTATCATGAAACTCGCTTCCGAAACAATAAGAAATTGTGGCTAGGAATTTTAAATTTTAGCTATATTTGACTTTGGTTTTTGTAATTTTAAGGATAGAAATTCTCGTTTATACATACATATATTGAAGATTTTTATTTGTTGAAAATGTTACATATTTGTATTGCGATTATATTATATTCTATATTGATTCTATCCATTTTATATACAAGAAGATATTATATGTATTTATTCAGCACATATATATATGTACCAACGATATGATCATGCACCTGTTCAACTGCTTCATAATGAATACATAAATATGCATTTATAAGGATATTTGTAATAAACTAATAGCAAATTTAATCGAACATTATTTACATAATACTCGTATATATGCACGAATAAAATTACAAAACTATAAAATCTTAGATTAATTTCGAATTTGTTTTTGTTGATTTTCGAAATGTAATATACATGAATAGTCTTTTAAATTTATTTTCATATTACCCATTCTAAATAAATACTAGCTAATGAATACATGTGTAAAGTGAGCGAGCACACACATAATGTGAACAACGAAAAATAAAAATTACTGAACACAAAATAAAAATATCATCTGCTAATAAATTTATGATAAAAAAATGAATATTTTCTGTTGGTTAAATACGAAATGAAATTAATTTTCTTTTATATTATTATGTAGAATGTAGGTATGCGTAAGTAATGTCAAGATCTATAACTATCTGTATCTAATATCACATACATATATGTACCTAATGTATTAATATGTACATACTCGTATATACATATGTATGTGTGTTTGTTGCAGATATATTTATGTAGGAAGATTATAACATTCTCACAGATAAATGTTTATTTGTATTTGAATAAAATATTAATCTTTCATTTTACAAATATACGCATACTCACATAATATTAAATCTATCTACACTCGCATTTATATCGTATTTTCGAATTATGCGAAAAATTTATAGAATAACACATACGAAAATATTTATTTTCATTTTAATATTAGACTCGTTCTATTCATACAATGTGTATATGTAATGTTATTTAATATCAAGATGTAAAAATTCTCTATTGAAAAAATAAATCATTTTCATTTGTATTTACATACATACATACGTACATTGTAAGTATATAATTTTTGTAAAATACGTACATTATAATATGCGTACACACTAGTATTATGTATGTATAAACATAAATAAATAAATTATTTACAAATTTGCGCTTATATTATCGTTTTAAATTTTTTTTATTTGATTTATAAACGTAAACAGGTATAAGCGTACAAGAATATTTTACTTATAGTATACATCTACATACATGCACATCACAAAATGTGATCATAATCTAAAATGAAAATCTGATCCTACAACACCAAAAAAAAAAAAAAAAAAAAAATGCGTTACACTTTGTTGCATACATAAAATCCTGGTAAAAATTTCAAATGATTTTAATTTCGAGATTCGATCGCTTATAGAATTTAAAATTTCTAACCAAGTTTTTTGTTGTATACCATCACAATACCACCACATTGCACAGGATCGTATAGAGTAAAAGAAAATTGAATAAATACCCACCATGATAAAAGTGGGATTTTCTTTTGTTTTTTTTTGTAAAAACCCGGACATAAAGTTCATCTAACTTCTAGAAAAAAGTCTTTTAAATATATTCTATAATATGTGCTATAGAGGCTTTAAATCAATACAAGATACAAGAAAGAAAAAAACTGGGAGAGAAAAAAAAATTACAAACTCTAAAATTCATATTTGAATTTAATAAGAAGAAGAAAATACCAGGTGCACAGATACTATTTTCCACAGCATCCATGACTATGTATATACACGAATCGTATAAGTATACCGGTATAAGAAGAGAAGTGTACATACTTATATAGTAAAAAAATGCATACAACATATACGAGTATTTTATAAATGTACATTATGCACATATGTAAATATTATAGACATTCTCAATAAATTCTGATTCCGGTTGATTCTACATCATATCAAAATCATTTTGAACACTTGTTACTTTTAAAATGTTAAAAAGATACTAACCGAACAAGTATGTATGTACTCAGTATACAGGTACATATCTGTTCATTAGATTTACATGTATAGCAAACATATTATTTACATATTATTTTCATTGAATTATATTTATGCATGTCTCTATGTACTGTACTGTATACTCCTATATGTACAAAATGTAAATAAGTACATCAATATCGTACACTCTATTCTATAGAATTATGGTAGAATTATTATTTTTATTGTATATCTAAAGTGGATAGATGAATGCATATTCATATACATTATATCGTATCATTATATTAATGTGATATAAAACTGCACAGGTGTATCTTTACTATATTTAGATTCACATAGATTTTCTAAATTTATTTATTTACAATTATTATTTAATATTTTTTTTTTTTTTTCATTTTCTTAAACTTGTCTTACTAATATAGAAGAAACATAAAAACAATCTTACTCTTATGAATATTATTAAAACGTGAAAATTCTACAATGAGAAAAATTCGTTAAGAAAAATCGAAATAAAACCAACAAAAAAAAAATATTTTAAAAATATTATAAAAAAAAAAAACTAAAAATATGAAAAAGAAAAATTTTCATTACAGTAAACTGAAATTATTTCCTGATATTTTGGTTTTGTAATTTATTTCATTGTCGATCATACCTATAAAATTGTTTGATTGACGTTCTGCGCATGCAGCTAATTGACTTCGCAAGATATTAATATGGTATGTAATACTACTATTAGGTATGCGTACTATAGAGGCTAGTGGCTACGATATATAAATGTTTGCATGCATAGGCATACATACAAGTATGTAATATAAAATGTAATATTTTCTGTAGATGGAAAAAGAAATTTCAATATTCTATGTGATAGTTTCATAAATGAACAATGATATTTAGGTATAGTTTGCTTAAAATAATCTAAAACTGCTGTATGTATAGAAATCACAAAATGTTTATGGTTCAGCTAGAATTTTCTTTAATTGACATTTATTGCATCAAATACGATGCGAAATAACGTTAAATAATTCTACATTTTACATTAAAATGATAAGTATTTATCAATGTGTTGTGTATGTACATATATGTATGTATTGACGAGATCTGCAAAATATATAATCTTATGTATTGGACATCAGATTATTGTCATTTGATAAATAAAATCGATCGAATGGACAGGACGGTTAATAAAAATAAATAAATTTGATAGATATGTATTTAAGCATATTAAAGTTTATCATCATCTTCATATGTATATGATGTATAGATACTGAAAAAAAATATACATATGTGATAAATTCAAGGTAAATGCATAAATATGCAAACTCGTATAGTTGTATTCATGTAAATTATGCTTTTTGCCATAACCATAATACGTATACGAGTATATTTAGGTTAAAACAGAAATAATAATTCATTCATAAAGAAAAAAATTCGTACATTTTTTTTTACTCATCTTTGAACTTGTTTTCATTTTTTTTTCCTCATTTTCGCTCGCGAATTATATATGCAAAGAGAAACTTTCATATTGTATACACAAAAAATAATAATAATTATCGAAATGTTAAAATGGCAAATATAATTTCGTTCAACTTATAATTTTAAAATAAATACATACATAGTCGGTTGTAGATATGTTAAAATTTGTCTAGAAAAGAATTGAAAGTGTTTATATAAAAAATAGCGAAGCAAAGCAAATAGACAATTCGTATAAAATGTGACTAATGTACATAGATCCAGATAAAATCCAAAATAAAATTAAATAATTAAACAGTTCTAAATTTTTTCAATGCAAACAAACGCTTTTTTGTTTCTTCAGTTTACTTCCATTGTATGATAAAATGTTCGAAAGAGTTTTAAAGCAGTTCTATCATCTATTATCAATTTTTGGATACACAACATACGCATACACAAAATCTTAATTATTTCAATCAGATTTCTTAAGTAATGGTAAATTTTTGAAAGAAGCAAAAAAGGACATGAAAATTTCCAAATTCTTAATAATTCGATAATTAAAATACATATAATACATCTACAATATCCGTCCGTATATATCGTGTGCACAGTGGCGGAGCCAGTAGTTTTTCCTTGGGTGTTCAGATTTTTTAATAAATATACAGATTCATTACACAAACAATAATAATTAAAACAAACTACCCTTAAAAATTTTTGGTTCAAAATGGCGGGTTTTACGAAATCCGTTATTTATCCAGATCAGGATATTTGACTGGATTAGTTGATATACCATTTCTTCTTCTATAACTTCCTGTTCTACTTGTCACAGTTTATTTCACTTTGATTGGATTAGCGGTTTTCGAGATATAAGGAGTTAAAGTCAAAATTTCGTGTTTTTTAAAAATCACTTTTTCAACTTCTTTTGATTACGGTATAACTTCTAAACTTGAAGGATGACATAAATATTGTATTCTTTCATTTGAAAGGTTTTCTTTGTCCTCTTTCCAATGATATGATATTTATGGATAGAAACTGCATAGATAAAAAATAAATGCACAAATATACAAAAAATTGCGAAAAAATACACATAATTTCATGCATTTTCATACATATTTGAGTAATTATTTCAAAGCTTACTATTTTTCGTAGTATTATTTACCTTTTACTAAATATGTATGTACGTAAAAAATTCAGTGAAATTCAATTTTATTTACTATTTACAAAAATATACAAAAAATTCAGTTTAATATTAAATTCAGCTTTTGTTTACCTTTCTACTAAAATTTATATAAGTTAAGTAGTAAAATTAAGTTTCATTTACCTTTTACAAAATTTTATATAAAAAATTCAGAAAAAAATTATTACTAACTTTTTTCTAAAAAATTATTTTGTATGAAAAATGTGTATTTTTTCGCATTTTTTTTGTATATTTGTGCATTTATTTTTGATTCCTATAGAATCGATCCCATATGTCTGGCTGGGTGTACATGATCAACATAATGGAAATGTGAACCAACAACGCAACAACATAACATGCATGTAAAATGTACAAATTGTATTTGTATATTGTATTCTGTATTCTGTATAAAATTAATTGTAATTGTACTGCTGTACATTCTCTGTACATTTACATATTTCTTATAAGTTTATAAGAAAAAGAAATTTAAAAGAGAAGAGTATAAAAGAGATCAATATATGGAGTTCCACCCATGGAGTTCCACCAACTTAAATTACAAATTACAATACAATACAATTACAACTCAAACAAGATGTTTCATAATAAATGATTATTTTCTTCTCTCTTAAATTTCTTATCTTATATAAAGAGAAGATATCTTATAATTTAACGAGAAGAGGAATTTCTTATAAGTTTATTAGAAAAAGAAATTTAAAAGAAAAGAATATAAATCAATGTATGGAGTATCAAGTCAAGATGTTTCATAAATGTTCATTTCAAAATGTGAACACTTAAACAACTTCAACTTGATAATATAAATTCAAAGTTTTGTGCCGGTCCATATACAAAATGTGAACCAGATTGATATACATATTATAGAAAAACGAACTTTAATATGTTTGTTTTAAAATGTGAACACTTAAACAACCTCAACTTGATAATATATGATAAATTGAAGTTTTTGGTCGGTTCATATCTAAATGTGAACGCGGTTTATATATAGAAAAACGAAATTTAAAAGAGAAGAAAATAAATCAATATATGGAGTATCAAAATTTTTCATATGTTCATTTCAAAATGTGAACACTTAAACAACTTCAACTTGATAATATAAATTCAAAGTTTTCCGTCGCTTCATATATAAAAATGTGAACGAGATTGATATATAGAAAAACGAATTTTAATATTTTGTTCATTTCAAAATGTGAACACTTAAACAACCTCAACTTGATAATATAAATTGAAGTTTTCTGCCGATTTATATTTATATTTGAACTTTAGTGAAGTAATCAAAGAAACTTAATATCATAAAGAAGTCGCTTCGGTGTATAAAAGTATATATATGAAATTTTTATACTGGGGTACTACCACTGGAACCCCCGACGTCAATATGAAGTTGTATTCCGAAGTTTTATATGTGAGCTTCGTTTTCGTTTACAACACAACTCGTCAACTCGAACTCTATTTCTATATTCTGTGGCTATACGATTACGACGTAGATGTAAGATGTGACGTAAATAAACTCATGTATGCAAGAGTAGGATAAGAATAAGATTAAGGTATTGGTATTGATATACGGTGATATACGAAATTACGAATACGATGATAGAGAATAGAGATGGAAAGAAAAATATTCAATTCGAATTTTTATATTTATATCTTCAAACAGCAATCCGATGCAAGTATATACATATATACATAAATGTATGTTTGCATGTATATAGAGATATGATCACTCACATTATTTTCTTTTTTTTGTACAATAAGGACTTAAAGTCAAAATTTCGTGTTTTCTACAAATCACTTTTTTAACTTGTTTTGATAACTATATCTTCAAAATATGCAAAAAATAAATGCCAGAAAATGCACATTTTTCATATATTATGTGTAGTCAACGAATACAAAAAAGAGAGCAATTTCAGGAAGTCCTCAGAATATTAAAAAAAAATTAAAAAAATATCATCAAAATCGAAGCTGTTTCTCGGGACTTCTTGGAAAAAAAACCTTCATTGACTCGACTAGAGTAGTAATTTCAAAATTTACCATTTTCCATAGAAATTGAATATTAGAAAAATAAAAATAAAAATGTTCTTTTAAAAAATAAAATCAAGGTAAATTATGAGTGCAGCTTATTGAGTTTTTCACTCGAGGATTTGTTAGTTTTGTTCAATTTCCATTTACAGTTTTTTCTCAGCAAAACCAAAACCATAAAATTAAGGAAATCTTTCCTGTGTTGATAACATGGATTATCAATAGTAAACCATTCTGAAGTTGCTGTTATACATTTTTCTAGTATACAACTTTTGATCAATTGTAAATGAGGCTTAAGTTCAAAAATTTTTTTGAAAATGTTCGAATGAATTTTGCAAATATTAAAAAGTTCATGTGAAGGAGCAACAAGTTTTCCAAAGTCTGATTTTCCGCTATAATTTTTGAAAAACAAAAACATTTCAGAAGAATGAGTCACAACATAATCTTTTTTATGAAATGAGTTTGAACATGCTTCACAATTTGTTTTTAGCAACTCCTTATAGGCACAATATCCAACAAAATATCGTAAGGACTGATCTTCATCCAGTTCATTATTCAAACAATTTTCAAAATTATCGTGTTCATACTCCTTTTCATATTCCACTACATTGTTGGCATATTGGTTATCAATATCGAATTGATTTAATTGATCTTTTTCGGTAATTTCTTTTTCACCTCGATCTGTAATAATTTGTATCAGCACATCGTTATCTTCTTCACAATTACTATTATTTTTAAATTTTATTAGATTGAAGGATATGATTTTTGAAAGGATTATATTGAATTCAGCAACCGATGGTTTATTATTATTTCCCAATTTTTGACGAACTACTGAAAAAAGATTTTCCAGAGCGTCTTGATGCAATTTCGCAGTTAGAATAAATGATATCTCAGGATTGACGTGTATGACGTCATTCAAAAGCATAAGAACCCCATTTATTGTTTGTTGGAGGCCATCTAAAAAGAATACTTTCAATTTTGGATTTTTCACTTTTATATCGGAGAAGTAATTTTTCATATTTTCCAAAAAACTATAAACTCCACTATTTATTCTCAAGCCTCGTCTGTCTGGATTATCATGTGTAAGAGAGCAGCTATTCATACAATCAACTAATCTATTTATTTTTTTAATAAATGCAGACGTTGACTTTACCACTTCATAACTGTTTCTCTCAAAAGATTTTTTTTCAAGAAGTGTATCGATTGCAGCAGATACCGTTTTACTCAACACTTGAGTAGCCAAATTAACTCGCATTAACTCGAAAGGTCCTGGAGAAATATGTTGGTATGTTAGTTTCGGACACATCCTTGTTGTACCTCTTTGATCAATTTCAAAGAGTTCTTTGACTACATCCCACGAAACAGTTCCATCGGAAGTTATTAAATAATTTTTCAATAATAAATTTCTTAAAGATTTTATCAGATGAGGGAAATCAAAAAGACATATAACTTTACTGTCATTCAATTTGATATATGGCTTACAAGGCGAAACATCTTTGAAACAATTTCTATTATTTGATCCTTGATCACAAGTGATAGCAACAACATGGAGCCCCCAATTGGTCAAAATTGATATATTTCTCTCTAAAATCAGTCTAAGGTTTTTCCCTGAAATTCCCTTTTCTGAAATAAAATAATTAAAAACACATTTCCAATTCTTTGTCAGACCTTTTATCATAAAAACACAGGCCTCACTACCAATCCGCGCAGATCGTTCAATACCTATGTCTTCTACACCGTCGATTAAATCAAAATGATTGTTATATCGCCATTCTTTTCTTAAGTGCACCTCATCCATTAAGAGTACCACAAGTTTTTCTTTTTCACTCAAAGTTTTACAATGCTCTTTTAAACCAGCAGAAGCATTATTTGTGAATCCTGGCTGAAGCTGTTTAACTGGTGACCACTTATATAAGGTAGAAACATGAGGCAAATTGATGTTTAAATCATTTCTAATAAATTTATAGGCTCTTTGAGAGATATAAAAAATATTTTGCGCTACATTTTTTTCATCATTTGTATATGTCCTTTTATACGGTTTTAGAACCATATTACAAAAAATTTTCGCCTCTCTACTAACACCTTGAGCAGAAATAACCGATTGCTGTATATTTCTTTGCAGCAACCCGTTTTTAATTTTCAATTGCTCCTGCAATTTTTTATTGCTTTTTGTCAAATTATTATTTTTTTTAGAAAGTTTTGTAAATCTTTTTCTTAGAGAGTTGTACTTACTTTTTAAATTATTGTGTCTTCTTTCAAAAAATTTTCGATTTTTGCATTCATTCAAGCAATTTTTACAAAATGAATTTTCTTCAGGAATATTTATGTTTTCTTTTGGAAACGGCATTTGACAAAGAAAATCATAATCACTTTCATTGAGTGAGTTATTTTCGCTAGGTAGTAAATTCAATGAGGGAATAGCATCCTTTTTCAGATATTTTCTACCTATAGATTCAATTGGGAAGTGAGAATTACAAATTCTCATTTCCTTTTTCAAATCAATGCCTTTGAGAAATTCACAACGTTCCCTCCAAATTTGTCCCATTGAAGTGTCCTCTGGGGGAAAACGAAAAAGTTTTATTTTAGAAACACCATCTCTCCTTGTTTTTTTACAATGCGGTACAATACACTGCAAACCAGATTTTCTGCTCATGTTCACAATATATTTAAAAATCGTCAAAATTTATAGTTTTAAAAAAAACTGATTTATTTTTAAAAGCAACAAAAATTGGGAAAAAAAGAAATAAAAATATGAAATGAATTAATACACGTAAAGTAGTGTTGAAATAGACTAGCACAAGAATAATAATAGAAAAATTTAAATTACAAAAAATATGTATAACAAATATAAAACAAAATACAACGAAGGCGTATGATCAGTACGAGAAATAAAATCAAATGAGGAAATATTTGAAGAATTAAAATTCAAAATTGAAGTACGTGGTACGTGCGTACAAAATAGCAACAAAAATATAACAAGAAAGTAAACAAGAAAATAATGTGAGTGATCATATATCTCTATATACATGCAAACATACATTTATGTATATATGTATATAGTTGCATCGGATTGCTGTTTGAAGATATAAATATAAAAATTCGAATTGAATATTTTTCTTTCCATCTCTATTCTCTATCATCGTATATCACCGCACCGTATGTATATCAATACCAATACCTTAACCTTATTCTTATCCTACTCTTGCATACATGAGTTTATTTACGTCACATCTTACATCTACGTCGTACTCGTATAGCCACACCACAGAATATAGAATATATATACTCGTATATATATATATATATATAGTTAGTGTAGACTGTAGTGTACGTGTAGGTGTACGCTCTGGTGGTATAGCTTGATAATTGTAATATCATTGTGATCGAGTTGACGAGTTGTGGTGTTGTGTTGTAAACGAAAACAAAGCTCACATACAAAACTTCGGAATTCAACTTTATATTGACGCCGGGGGTACTGCTGGCATTAGCTATACAAAAATTTCTTGTCCTTCAGTTTTATATGCCAAGCGACTTCTTTATGATATTAAGTTTCTTTGAAGTAATGTATAGAAAAACGAATTTTTTATTGTTTTCTTGATCTTTTACGATAAAAATTTGTTTTTGAATTTGTTACAAATTTTTATGATCATGTTCATATAATTTTAGGGTGTTCACTGAACACCCTGAACACTACCACCCTCCGCCGATGCGTGTGCATATGTGTGTTAATTGATCGAAATTGATTCATTCAATTTTTTCATCATTGACTCGACTATACGTGAATAAGCTCATTGTCATTTAATATGCATTTTATTGACCTAGAGTAGTTCTATTTTACTTAACATAAGCATGTCGTATCACACTTTTTAATCTAAAAAAATTAATTTTATTTTTCACTCATTTTTATTTACTAAACAACTATTTGTATGCTGTACGATTAAAAAAGTTAAAATAATGAAAAAAAAAAAATTTCAAAATTTATCATTCATTCATACAATTTGCATTTTATCTTATTCTAATTTTCGCTGTATAGTTTCGCCTTCTTATATATATAGATGCACATAAGTAGTATCTATACGTTTAAGTATATGGAACATACGTAAATAAATAAGTATTTTTAAACATTTTTTGTTTTGTTTTTGTAATTGAGCTTTTATTTATTTTTATTTTTATTTTTTATTTTCGATATTCATCTCATCTACATAAGTTTATATTGTATGATCTTTAGTTTATATTATGCAAATTAATTTCCAAACACACATTTAATTATCACCATCTTATACTACGTACATAAAGTACATATACATATATTCGTGTATTCGTTCGTTCTAAAAAAATTATTTAAAGCTTGTAGGTACCTGTTATCTTTGTGTATAATCTTACAAATCTGTACATTTGAATGTTCTTAAAAATAAACACCATTCATATACACATACATACATATGTATATCCATACGACAAGTATAATTCATTATTAAATTGTACACGGTCAGGTTATTTGTTTTGAAGAAATGGCACGAGTTTTTGCACGAGATCATCTATAAATATACGAAAATCTATCTATATATATTCATTTATGTACGTATGTACAGTACATTATATTATGTACTAAAAGTTAATCAAAAATAATTTTATTTGTAATTTGAGGGATTTTTATGCAAAAGTTCATTGGATTTCATCATTCTACGTTCTAAATTGATCAATAAAATAAAATATTTCCATTATTATTGCTTTTATTTTGAACTGGATATTTTATTCAAAAATTCTTGAATTAGAAAAATACAATTCTAATAGTTTTTATGAATAATTCTGAACGTTTATAAAATTCTACTAGAAATAAAAAGTGATAGATATAGATTTTAATTTTAATTTTGTACTGTTTACTGATTTCAGGGTAAAATTAAGAATTTGTTATCTGTACAAGTACCTTATTTTTGTCAATAAATTCTTTACAAAAAAAAAAAGTAGAACTGAATTAAATATTTTGTTTGTTAGACAGAAACACGTGACTTCATTTACATTCAACTATAATTTCCTTTCTTTTTTTGTTTATACAGAGCTCATTCTAACCTGTTGACAAAACAACTCTTTCGATCGTATAATCATCAAAAATTAAATTACATATATGCCGATGAGATTTATTAAAATTGCAACAAGTTGATTTTAGAACGTGAAAAAGAATTATTATTATCATGCACATGCACTTAATATATTCAAATGAATAAAATATAATGTTTAAAATTATTTGAATATTTATCGCGCTTATTGTATTTTATCTGTATATATGAAAGCATACACAAATAAAAAGACAAGTGACATTTTAAATTTTTTGAAGGACAGATTACTGCATTTATGGTATGTAGATGCAAAACACAAAAAAAAAAATAAAATAGCGAAATAAGAGAAAATGAATATCATATATCTGCATAAAAGTAGGTGAATAACGAACATATCACTAAAATTTGAATTCACTTACGATTTTAATTAATTTTCTGATTAAAATTGAAAACAAATTTTTCAACGTAGTAACAAAAAATATACGCATTAAAAATGTCCAATATAGATCAATATTTTTTCATCGACAATCCTATGTTATGTATGAAATTTTTTATTGTCAATCAAATTTTACAATAAAGTCTAAAGAAAATGATGTACATTTTAGTTGATTTCATATAAAAAAATTCGTAAATTGATGTATAGGTTCAGAAGAAGAGGTTGTAAATTGTTAAATCAATTTCTTCATAATTTTCAAAGGAAATTATTAGAGAATGAGAACTTTTTTTTCATCTCATTTTTCTATACTCTCCTCGTATGTAGTATTATGTAAAAACAAAATTAACGTATTCATTTATACATGCAGTGCATTATGTAAATTTACATATTTGGATAAGTTAAAGATGGTTAAAGTTTAGTTTATTCAATATGCGCACATTGTATATACATCAGGATTCTTCGTTATAACATAACAATTTTATCCACAATAAAATTCATTTAAATTACCATTTTATTAGTTGATGTGTATATTTAAAATGATAAATTACTTGATAATAATTTTAATTTTATTTTCAGTCGGCTCATTACTTGTTTGTGTGCGACTTTGCGAGTATGCATATAGAGAATCGAACATATTTCACATTTTTTTGTATGTATATGCGCATATTTCTTCTACAATAAATTTTATTATGTTGTTATTAATGAATGATCAACAAACCAACAACAACAAAAAAATACAACTATGTACATACATGTATGTATAAATTATGTACTTTTGTATACAACAGTATGCATGCATTATGAATAAAATAAATTAATATAAAAAAATATGTATTTTATTAATGTGATTTATTTAGATATGTATATATTTATTTATTTGTATGTTTTCTCTCTTTTTTTTTTATGTTTCCTTTTTTTCTTGCAATAAGAATAATTTTTTCTTAAACTGATGATGCTTTTTTTGTGGTTGTTATTTATTTATTTTTTTT
Organism: Villa cingulata; assembly: GCA_951394055.1. Lineage (NCBI taxonomy): Eukaryota > Metazoa > Arthropoda > Insecta > Diptera > Bombyliidae > Villa > Villa cingulata. The sequence goes on along the minus strand of OX596018.1, from coordinate 11,716,545 downwards.
TTTTTCATTCTTAATCATTCCAGCATCATTTCATTTGACCACAATACAACAACAATAATGTATCTGTACATTGTTTGTATAAATATAAATTTTATTCGTATTTTTTAATATACATATTCATATACTTTAGAATGCACATAAATACACATAATTATCATCAGACATTATGCATACATTTTTTATATGTGTATACATGTATATGTCAGAGGTACTCGTATGAATATGTACATTATATTTTGTATTATTAAATGCGCAATTAATATGGTTTTTATAGGTATTTATTCTTCTTGTTATTTATTTATTTATTCATATTTTTTGCAAAATATTTAACACAAATATGTTCGTACATATATGTATATAGAAAATAATACATAATGACAATTAGATAAATATTTCATGTATACATAAACATTTATATATGTACTTATCCACATACATACTTTTATATGATTCTTGTCAAATGTTTTTGTTTCTTTTCCATTTCATTTTTATTTTATGTTTGGTTTTTGGTTTTAGTTTTAGAATTTTTTTTTTCCCAGATATATGTAGATAAATATGTGCATTTATTCATTTTGATACTATTATTATCATTACCATATTTATTATTATGCATATTATGTACATATAGATATATCATATACAAGCACTAATAAGTATACATAAAAATATGTATTTGATTCATACATAAATATACATTTGAAATCGATTGCAAGGGCAAGAGATTTAATTCAAAACAGAATAAGGAAAAAAAATTAAACTTTCCAAAGTCATATAATTTTTTTATTATAATAGTTGGATCTAAACGCAATGACAATAAAGATCAAATATGTATCTATCTATCTTCCATCTGTATACTCATATATAATACAATACTCATACCTGTCTGTATATAGTAATTTCCATTGAAAGCAAAAAGAAAAAATAAATAAATAAATAAATAAATAAAGGTTTCTTCTTCTATCTTTGTAAATATGTGAGGTGTATGTATGTGCTTATTTTGTAAAAATCCTTTATTAAATTGTATGTATGCACCTTTGCATATACATATTTTATTTTATTTTTTATTATTGCTCTTCATCATCATCATTATCATCATCCTCATTTTCTTTGTTTATCGTTTACATCAATTCAATTTTGTCTCCCCATTTTACATTAAGGGAATTCATGGCACTTTTCATTTTAGTAGAATTTTTCAGTTTTTTAAAGTTTCGTTTTCGTAGTTTTGTTGACATAAACGACCGTTTCAAATTTTTTTGTAGTTGTTTTTTATTCATGTGTCATATTTATTGCATGTAACAGGGGGATTTATGTCATGTTTTGTAGTTTTCGCAGTCCTCGTGTAGTTTTCCTGGTTCACTTCCATACACTTGTGAACTACGAAAATTTTGAAAAACTACGAAGTATAAAATGTTTCGTATAGTTTCTAACTTTTGTATTTCATAGTTTCGTAATTGATGTTTGACAGTTCTCAGTTCGCTTAGATGTTAAAAATACTATAAAATAAATATAAATATGATAGCTGAAAAAAAAAAAAATTACGAAAAAGTAAATTGCAAAGAAAATTGAGATGGTCGTTTATGTCAATCAGACTATGAAACTACGAAAAATTGATATGAGTCCTCTTATTATATGGAAATGAATTATACGAAAACTGAAAAACTACGAAAATTACGATGTTTACGACAAACTGAAATCAGTTTGCGTGTACTGAATCCCCTTATTATATTTTTTTCAAAGATTTTTATGTATGTACTATGTATGTTTGTATATAGGTTTTATTATGGTTTTTTATAAGTTTATTTTTCCTTATACTTTGTGGTTTAACAATCAACTAAATATATAAGAAATTTGTACTTAAAGCAATATAAATCTATATAATCTGATGTATGTAAAAATACCTATAACAACACATATACACACATACATTGCATAAATTTGTATCTGCATACTATATGCTTACATACAGTAAATAATGTACTTATCTACTAAATCGTTAATTTTATCATTTATATTATATAAAAAATTGTATGTGCAAATTCATCACTATCATCATTATAATCGTATCTGTCGTATAAATTTTTATTGATGTTAGAAACTTCAATGCAATGTACGTATGGTATATACATATACATACTCGTACATGTAAGTATAAATATGAGAATATGTTATTCGTATATACATACATATAGTAAATATGTATGTACATACCATATATGTATGTGAATAATACATTCGTTAGTTTGTTAAAATTTTTCTTCCTTTGTTTTTTATAGGCTACATACATATATATGTAATGTATGTATATGTTCTGGGCTTTGTGACAGTGACAAGTTGTTATTCTATCTTTAATTTTAATTTCATATTATGTACATAATATTTGAAAAATAAAAAATAAATAAAAAATAAATAAAAATAATGTATACAAGAAAATCAAGAAAAATAAATTTGAAAAAATAAATAAAAGAATAAATGGTCAAATCCACATAAATACATACTGAACGTACATATGTACATATGTGTATTTATGGACAATATTATATGCACGTATAAAAAAAAATCCAAAAAAATAACGATGTCTTCTTCAATTTAGATTCTTAGATTCTATCGGATCGAATTAGATAGATACTTGCGTACTTCTTACAATGTGATGAAGATGATGATGGTATGTGTATTTCCTTTTAGTTTGACTTTTATTTATTGCTTTTGTAAATATTACATATTTATATATATAAATGCGTATGATACATGTGCAAGTATTTAGCATCTTTACTTATGTAAGTATATAAATGCATATACGAGTGCATGAATAAAGTTTTTTTTTTTTTTATTACTGGTAAATTGTAGCAAAAACTATTTTAGTTTAATTGTATCTGACCATAGATAAAACATATGAGAAAATTACTTTTTTTATATTGCATCATAATAATGTATAATATAGACTTTATGTACGTACGTATATGTGGTGCATATAATTTTGTAATACAATGTATTTAAAATTCTTAAGAAACTCTTGAGAATTTTATTTTTCTTTTAAATTTCTTTTCAAATAAAAAATTATTTTTTCTTTTTCAAAGTTTATAAATGCACATACGAGAACTATAATACAAATTCATATATTTCGCAATTATTATTTACATTTAAGTACTTATTCACTGTATGGTGTTACATGTACATAATGTACGTGTTTATACGGATTGTACTGTACTGTATTGAACGTGATGATAGAATTACTGATAATTTATTCGATCTTAATAAAATAATGCATTACAGGTACTCACATTCACTACGTAAATAAATATTAGAAGAGAGATTCTCTTTATTTGGTATCAATCACTTTTTTTTAGAATATTGTGTATAAGATCTTGTTCAATTATTACAATTATACTACATGTATTGATTTTATTTGTTCAATTTGATTTTATTCGTCGCAATAATAATAATATAATATTTTAGTAACTACCGTTAATTTTTAAGTAACAGAAAATAAAAATAAAAGAAAAAAATCGACAAATTAAAAAATTATTATACAATCAAATATGGTAAAAAGGATTTCGAGTTTTATATTACGCCATTAAATACTATCGTTGTATTTGTGTAACAGTTCATATGTGAGTACATTTATATAAATTATGAATAATAAAAATGTAGTATAATGTATGCGGTGTTTTATTAGATGTTTACAATGTAGCTATATATAGTTCATTATTATTTTTCTTTTTTTTTTTTAAGGAAATTTTTTCTCATCATTTTCCATTTTTAAAATAATCTGTATTTTTATTATGTGGTTTTTCATACATTGTAGTGTAACATCGTAATGTGCATGTATGTAAAATGTTAACAAAAAAAAAAACCAAAATCACTATATATGTACAATAATAATCTCATTAATATTTTGATCATACAACATAATTATTTATTAATATAGACGTATGAATATATTTAAAAGAAATTTATTTATATAAAATATAAATCTCAGTATATACGAGTATGTATATACTACGAGTCACATGTGAAAAACAACAATGACGGAATGGTGTAAAAATATTTTCAAAAAACACATTCTAGAATGTACAAAATTGATCTGAAATAGCTGTTTTATCCTTTTTTATGATTATTGTTTTCACACTGTATAAAATATACAGTGGTATACCAAACGCATACCGTATGTGCGTATATGATTGGATGTCTTTTAAATACCAAAATTGGTACATAAAATTCTTTAAATGGAATTCATTTAATTATAACATTATTTCGAGATTTGAATTTATAATTTAAAGAATCGCAATTCTGCAATCTGCAATACCATTTCTTGAATATATACGTTCCAATAACCAGATATCTAATTAATTCCAATATATCCTGCAATTGTTTTAAACTGATACAATTAAGAATTATTCTTCCTTTAACATTACATCCCTTGGGAGCCTTTGGCTTTCACTGAAGTGATTTCTTTGCTTATAACCAACTATCATTATGCATGCATCTACACCTACCTACAATTTTATGTGAATTTCGATTACATGGTGTTAAGACAATTTGAACTTTGTTGAAGAGTCCATTAAACGTTGGCCTTCCTTAATATGTCACTTCGTTTTTGCCCATGCTATGCCACCTCTGTCCAGTTCTGTATTTTTATATTTTTCATTCTCTCGTCGACCACATAAGTCCATCTAAGTCTTGGCCTTCTACCTGTCCTTTTCCCTTCCAGTTTATCGTTTACCTCTCCATATTTTACTTATTATTGAGTGTTGGCACAAATATCCTTATCTGTGGTGTTGGGGAGCTCTAACAACATGACCTATAACCATCTAATCTTTCGCCAACCATCTAATAGGTACTAAGTTCTCATCGGATTCTTCAAACAACATTCATCAGTCCATCTTAGTCTATATAGTACCCATTTTCTTCTTTTATTGGACCCAGAACAATTCTTCTCAGCATACAATACAATTTTTTAATGAAAATTTTTTAAACGAAAAACAAAAATTTTAAATGAAAAAATGTCATTATGATTTGAAAAGGTATGAAACAGTAATGATCGTAATAACGATATACACACGCATAACGAGTATTAATATCATGCAATACATAATGTACATATACGGTTTATGCTTATAGAGTATGAGGAATGTAATTTTAATTTAATACGATATTACTTCAATTTAGTCCGTTATTTTTTTGTCATTAGAATCACATTCAAAATGGTAATTTTACCTAAAATGTACTTATATGCATTTGAAAACAATTTACCAGGCAATTAAATATATTACCAGTTTTTTGTTTTGTTTCAATTTATATTTTTCTTTGAATTTTTCCTTTAAAATATTTAATTGGTAATTAAACTTTTCTATATTTTTTTATTTTTATTTTAAATGAACTTTTCTTATCTGTATTCTTTATTATTTATTAGTTGATATGTATAATTTACAGCTTTTTTTTTAGATTCACACATATACATATATATGTGAATGTGCCTACATATTTTTGTATTTATCTGTATGCTTTTACGCATTGCATGCTATTGTGAATCATGTTACAATTTATAATCATTCCTGTATAAATAAACTACTTACTTAAAAAATAGAGCTCATTCGTAAATGTGCATCATGCAATCTTATCTCTCTACAGCATAACAAAGAACAACAAAAAATAATTAAATAAAAATATTTACCTAATAATAATAATAATAACGACTATAGATAACAAAATGAAAAAAACAAAAAAAAACATTCTTTTTATCTGAAAATGAGCATGAGTGGTGACTTCAATCATTTCAAAGCAATTGATCTAAATTGACTGGCATTGGCACTGGACTGGACTGGACATTAATATATGTAATATACTCATGTGATGATAGTAAATTGTTCTTAACCGCATACATTCCTTGATATTTTTTTCTTCCTCTTCATCTATCTTTATCTACATATTTATCTATTTTTACATGGACAATATAATAAATTCCTATATGTATGATTGTGTGTCATCTGATTGAATGTTTATATGTGCATGGTAACAATATACTATATACAATAATTTAATGTTTTTTTCTTCTTCTTCTTGTTGTTTATATTTTTTATTTTTTATTTTTTTTGATTTATTATAATTACCCTCACAACAAACAAAGCGGTACAAGGTGAACGACCTGACCGAGTCACCTTGCTAAACTTTCTTCCTCACATTTATTTCGTTTTTCTTTTCTTTTTTTTTTTTAATTTTTCATTTTATTCTTTGATTAGCTATCGTATAAGTGTTAGTACTATACGCGAGTATAGAAATATTTCGAATTTCGAACAATGAAAATACAAGAAAACATCAAATTTTATTCGCATTTCTTTTATATTTGCTTTCTTTTTCTTCTTCTTTCATATTTATCTTTCATAATTAAATCAGTTCTTTTTTTCTTCTTCTTTTTTTTCTTTCTCGGCATTTTGATTATCAATTTAATAAATTCGATAAATATTCAATCATAATATATGTAGATACTTGTCGTACCTATACGTACGAGTGTGTATGTTTACTATAGTGATTTTGATTTGTGTATAAATGTAAAGACGGTCTTCGGTCAAACCACCTGCCTAAAATTGTGTCAAGGTTTTACTTTTTCTTTGATTAACAATACAACGACAATATTTCAATATAATATATAATGTGTTTTACAGTATACCATCTTATGTTTGTATACACAATTTTTGTAGTATTTATATTGTGTATAGCAACATAATTGTATATTAACAGCAACAAGTTAAATTATATCGAAATTATAAAATTAGCAACACTAATAAGCAATAAGCAACAATGTGTATAAAATTTTAACGTACACACACAAATACAGTAATGAATGAACAATTTAGTGTTTCGCATTCAGAAAAAATGAAAAAAAATGAAAAATAAAAAAAATTTAAATAAAAAGTTAACGTTGATGATATTGAAAATTATTATATCCGCTGAATGACTATCATTGTCATTCATATGAAGAATTTTAAATAAAAAGGTAAAATAAAAAAAAATAAAAAACAGTGTGTTTCATGCATATAAAACATTGACAACTTATTTTTTTTTTTTTTGTTTCTGTTCATTTCTCTTCATATGTGTGCGTTTCGTAATACTCAACTTCAAAAATAATGATGACAATTAACACAAAATTTTGGAAGGAAAATTATCTCCATAAAGACGATAACAACAATATTGATACTGATCATAGCTTTCTTTTTTAGAAGATCGATATATATGTATCTTCCGTAAATAATACGGACTATTGGTAAAATCAGAATCCATGTAAAAATGTATTTTTTAATATTTTGAAAAAATATAATTGTCATAATTATAATTATTGAAAAAGCAATTTTTTGTGATTTAAATCGCGATATCACAAAAATAAAAAAAATTTTTTTAGAAAATGAACAGAAACAACAAGGAGCACGGGTATAAGAATGAAATTAATTTTTTTTTTTCATATCTCATTAATTCACAAAATTTTTTATTGGGTCAATGTTCGAATCGAATCATCATCATCGTCAACTAACTACATATGTATATATAAAATCTCCCATCTTATACACACAGTTGAAACAGACAGTTGAATTTTTCGATGCTGAATGATTATAAGATCTAGACTATACAGCATGTATTGTTTTGAGCTCATGAGAGATGATTCTTTTTTTTGTCAGTTATGTATTTTTTTTTACGGGATTTTAATTAAAAAATTTGCTGAATTTTCAACTTCCATAAACGTGAATATGTGATTCGAAAAATAGAAAAAAAAAATATATATATATATACATATATACTATATCAACACCATACTCGTATAAAATAGTCAACCGAAAATCAATTAAAGATCATTGATCGATTTAATTTGCATATAAATTGATATGAATGGTGGTATGTGAATGATGTTTTTTTAACAGATTGATTTTTGTTTTAAATTTTTTTTTTGCGATAATTAATTTTTTTTATCAATTTTTATTTTTGATTTGTAAATTTTTCTTCATGTATTTGTTGTTATAATTGTGGGTAGAATTTATTAAAAACAATTTCTATAATTAAAATGAAAATAATGTACTCGTATATTCAAGTAATAATATGCATATACATTTTATCTTGGTTTAACATTCTAGAAAAATGAACTACAGACAGAAGATAGTACGATGGTAAATTGAGTCGATGACGATGTTGATGTCGATGATTATTGTTGAATGACTTTCAATGACATTGACATAAAGGTGGGTAAAAAGAAATACTTACATAAATTCAACGGTTTCATATAATATAAATAAATCATAAAATGATATCACAAGACAATTGAAATATGAACATTACACTCATCGTAATAAAAGCACAAAAAAAAAAAGATTAAAAATAAAAAAGCAAAATGAAATATAATAAAAGCCACAAATAATTCTGACTACAATTTCACGACTTTATGTTGTTGATATTAAATACAAGATATAAAAAAAACATATAAGGCACTCGATCACTTCAATTTCAATCAATAAATTCTTGTAAAGTTAAGTTGCACAGTTGAAGCTATAACAGAAAGAAATCATGATCTAATTACATTTTATCAGTATCATATCTTCCTGTATTTTTCACGGGTATGCGCAATGTATTTATGTTTTCTTATATCTGTGCAATGCAATCATATACAGGGTAGGGTGTTCAGTAAAGTAACATTTGACTTTTAAGATCTTTATGAATTTTTCGTTAAATGAAATCCGAATATATGGGAATAATTTATTTTATTTTTTTCAAATTTGGCGCATTTTTGCGTGCCATTTTTTGAAAATTATTGTATCCATCTTTTCTAAGTACAAAATAGTAAGGAGGATACAAATAATTTTCCATCTTTTAAAATACTTCGATCATCTTTAAATATAATTTCCAAACCTCTGTTAATCCCATTCAAGATATGTTGTTAACCAAAATATTTTAATTTGAACACCTACATTTTGGACATCCTCTGCATAAAATTATGTTGTTAATCAAGAAAAAGAAAAGTTCAAAAATTGGCTACATGACTTGAATACATAAACGAATCATTCGAAGATGTTATAACATGTGTAAAAGATACACCATACATATATACCTACTTAAACACATACATTAATAAATGTATCTGTATCTACATTTATACACGTAATATTTTACATTTCACTTATTTAGATCAGAATGCTAATAAATATAGAAAATATTAGATGTTTGTAGAAGACATAAAAGACATGCATCAACATTCCATTCTTATGAGGTTACAAAACGAATGTATGTATATCCATGTATGTATAACATGCAACTCGTATATACAAATCGGTTTATTGGTATGTATGAGATTGAATTCTAAATAAACTCGGAAAACCCTTTTTTCTCTGATAGGTACTTACAGGTTGTATCACAAATCATTTTGATTTATAAATTTAAACCTTTAGACATTACAATAATGGCATAGTAAACTGAGCACGGATTCTTTTAAAATTCTAAATTTCAATTTCGATAAACATTTAAATATACTCGTATGTATGTATCTAAAAATTTTGTATTTTGCATAAATATCTTGAACTCATTTAAACATGATATAATTGATAAATTTTCTGAATATAAATTTTAACAGACACCCTTTTTATTAAATTATAAGAATTTTACATATTATGTTCGATTATAATTTTAATAATGTAAACAAAAACAAAACTATAAATAAAATTTTAAAATAAAATAAAAACACCATCGATACAGAACATTTTTCAATGTGATTCGATGACACTGCACGTTTTAAAATTGATACCAGGGATCAGTGACGATCATTAACATTCTATTGAAATAGATATGTACGTCTGTACTGTATTCATATGCATGCATAAATTTTTTTTTATATATATACATATATACACTCTGGTACTTGTACAATAATTATGTTCTCTTATGTGTTCGTTTATATGTATTAATGTACGAGTATGGTGAAAAGGTAGCATAAAATGACAAGAAAATTGATTCCTTTTGAATGTTATTTAGAGTTCAAATATACGATTACACATAATATAAATTGAAAAATGTTTAAATAAAAATAAAATGTTTTAAAAAAAATTCAACATTTATTTACATATTCGTTGTACGTACACAGACTTGAATGTGCTTGAATAGAAATGAACAGAGACTCAACATACGAGCATACAGAGATGCGATTATAACTACTCGTATACATATATGTATCCGCCTAAATGCATATTTTTATTAGAACGATATAATTGGTTTCAATTAAAATGTCTCAAATTCTAAAAGTTGTTTACTTTTATTGCATTGCATTTTGCATATAATATACACATACGAGTGTATGGTGTGGTGTGTACAAATATTTCGATTTTTTGTTATTTACATTTTACATAGAATTGAAAATTTATAAATAATGATTTGTGTTGATTGCACATGCAATGTACATATGTTACATATGCATATATCCATGAATTCTACAATCGAATAGAATTAAGTTCTACATATTACACATAGTGAAAAAAAGTAATAAAATAAGTTTTTCTGCATGATAGTTTCGAGAGAAAATTATTAAAAACGAAAAATAAAATAAATTCGAATCGAATTGAATTGAATAGAATTGAACTCTGGGTGTACGCATAAAAATAGTTCTTGTGAGGTCCTAATTTTTATATGCGTCTGTATTATGTTACAAATCCGTATACATTTTTAAATGCATTCATACACACAAAGGTAAGTGATCTTATAGCTTTGCGACTATTCTGGTTCTACAGAAATTTATCTACACACCATTTGGGTTTCAACAGAAATTTATTAGTGAAGGATCAAATCTTTTATATATAACCTTTATATAGATAAAGTGTCATTGAAGAAAAAAAAGACTCTAGAAATTAAATTAAATTTAATTACATTTTGAAATTTCGAATTATGAATTATGATTTTATACATTATATGAGGTTCTGTTCTCTATTAATTAACCCAAAAAAAAAAATATTAATAATGATGAGCAAATAAATAAATTACAATAATCATAAATTAAATTATTACAGGTCTAAGAAAAATTATAAAGAAAAAATGCATAACAGATGGGACATTGACAGCAGCTAGTGTGCATATAATCATATGCATATATCTCATAAGAAACGGTTAAAATTCAGATATCTGCACATATTTGTATATATACTGAATGAAGTTAATCATCGATTATATTCACATACATATGTACTGTTCATATTTTTAAATGTTTATTTAATTGAATTTTATTACATATTTTAAAAAATTTAATGCTGAATTTTTTTCAGTTCATTGCTTTCAAAAATAATTTTCATAGTCATAGATATCACTTCAAATCAAATTGGTTGACATTTATGTACCGTACGTATACGTAATTATGTAAATAATCAATAATATGTGCATCATGGTTAAAGTCACGACTTGCATACACATACATATATATTTACTTGTATTGCAATGCTAAAATCTAAAGTATATTTTTATCAGAAAAATAATTAGTAGAATCTATATTTGAATTTAATTTTATTTACAAATGCAATATTCAACTTTTAACAATTTACATATACGTATACATTACTAGCATCTAGGAGACATACATTAATGATAATCATAGATAAGTTCAGATAACTCGTATATACGAATGATAAATAAATGAATATTAATTTAAAACAAGAATATTCATAATTAAATTTGATGCTTGTTTCACAGTGTCAAAATTGTACATACCATCCATGTACATACAAGTATGTATAATGAATCTTGTATAATTCGTTCTGTACAAAATAAAATTTAGAAATAACTAAGCGAACTGTTGTACATATATGTATCGTGAATGCCAAAATATGATTTATTTCATGATTTTCATACATTTCTTGATATCAGAGGCAAATACATATGTGGTATTTATGATATTGACATCAAATCATCATCACATTGGTCATATGGATTCCTATGGATCATATTTAATATTCTCAAAATGTATATTACTTACTACAAAATATGATTCTTAAGCATTTATATTATAATCGATTTTTTACAAGTATATACATAGTGTCAGTAACACATGTCTGTCACAGATATAAATTGAGAATTAACGTCTGGTATAATATTAATTTTTATTTATTTTGAAGATGATCTAAATAGATATACAATGAAGAACATTATTATATACATATGTTATGTATGTACTTACTTCATTATTTGAAGGAAATATATAAAAGAAATTGTGTTCAAAATCGATATTAATTTTGGCACGTTTTAGATATTCGATAATTTTATAAGACAACAAAATAAATCATCATCAACCTATGTACGTACAAGTGATAGCCTAGCCTAGTAGACTGCATACCTATACCTATTGCCTATATACATATATGTATATAGTTAGCGTAGGAGAATATTATTTTTCATACTCTTCTGATAATTGAAAATAATATTCCAATTTAATCGAAGAAAACAAAAAAGAAATAAAAGACTACCTACTAAAAAAAGTAATCTTTACATATTTTTTTTTTAAGTACTTTGATTTTCTTTATTAGAATTCCAAGAACTTTATGAAGGTGTTAAAATAATGTTATTGTATATGGAGCTGAAAAAAGAAAACTGAAATTTGTTTTTTTTTTCTCTCTTTTTATTATGAAAGTATATATTAACCATCATTTGCCAATCAGTAGCTTTTTGCTACTTGTTGTCAGACATGACCTCAATTTTATGATTTTTGCAATTTTACATCATGTTTTTCTTTTTTCTTCGTGTTGTTATTTGTTTTTGTTTTTTTTCTTTTTTGTTATTTTTTTTTTCTTTTAGACTTTTTATACTCGTATTCTTATTTTAGAAATTCTTTTTTATATATTTTCTCGAACACAATCACAATTACGAATGTACTTACGTACTTAAGTACGTACATATGTATTTATATTCTTCGCAAAATGTAATTTATTATGAAATTTTCTTCGTTTTTCTTTTACCACTATAAATTCATGTGTATACCTATATTCTCTTTTTTTCAATTTCTTTTTGTTGTCTGTATTTCTGTATACATACCTATAATGTAAGAAAACTACCATACCATACCATACCATACCATGTACTTAAAACTTATTCAATTCTCTTATAATAAAAAAAATAATAAAATAAATTCTTTTTTCTTCATTTCTTTCCTTATTATATATTCTTTGCATACATATGTACATATATACCTACATATAAGTGAATATAGATAGATGTATAATGTATACAAGTAAAAAACTGTTTCATGTGTACCTGTGAATTCTATTATTCAAGTGCTAATTAATTTTTCTTTTAAAATGTACATGATATGAATTTATTATGTGTAACTATATGTGCATATATTGCACTCACTGCTATATCGATATGGATATTATCTTATAATATACGACGAAAAATTTGAAGAAGAAAAACACGAGCAAAAAAAAAAAAACAAAAAATGAATACAAAATAATAAAATAAAATAAAAACAATGTATGTACGAGTATCAATTTATAAAATTGTATACATATATGTACTTTCAATTAAATTTCTACACACCAAACACACACATTTACATGCATTCCATACTAATACATGTTGTGTGATTTTTATTTATTTCACTCCTGTATAGATATACATATATTTGTTTCTTTTTGTTGTTAATTTTGTTTTTTTTGTTTGTTTTCCATGTTATGCTATATTCATGACCATTCAATTCCAATTTTAATTCTTTTCTTTCTTTATAATTTGCGTGACCAGAACATTGTAAAAGTTAAGTAAATATTGAATTTTATTTATTTGTATTGTTTTATTATTCTTTTCTCTTTATTTTTGCATCATGACATTTAGTTATGTAGTATATGGTAGTATCATATATCTGCCTGCGTATATACATTTTTAATATATATGTAAGTACTTTTATATTATATACATATTGCATTATTTATGAGTAGGTATGTATAAGCCATAGATAAAAACGTATAATATAACATAAATAAATGCACATATCATAATACACACATTATATGGTCGAAATATCATTAATTTTTCATTTATTATATTTTATTTCATTACTTTGATGACCATCCATTATTATAAAGTTCATTTCTTTCTTAGTATAATTTCACATAAATATTTAGTCATAGTAAAATGTAGGTATATGTACATGCTTATGTACGCATCATCGTATATTTTATGCATGAAATTTAAAAAAAAAAAAAATTTGAAATGCATTTAAGAATTTATGACATTTTTATTGCCTTTGCAATTAAATTTATAATTTTTCATAAGTTTTTTCATACATGTTTCGATAGTTCTTTTACTTCAATTTTAAATGGTATTCAAAAATTATATTTTATGTCCGTAAAATTTTTTTTTACTTATATAAATGTATTTCAACGTTTGTTTGTTAAATTATAAAGAACAAATGAACAAATTAAACAATTATTACTGTGTAGGAATCCACCTCACCTATTATTTGAACTATAAAATTTTCTAAATTATCAACACTTTATCCCAAGGTTATCTTACCTAAAAATACTTACATATTCCCTTTGGAACAAATATCAGAAATGAAAATTAAATAAAATTTCGTATGAAGTGGTATTGTATCTAAATCATATTCCATTTTACATTAATAAAATACCAAAATTTTGGTCCCATTAAAAAAAGATAACTGAATACACAAGCCCTAAATCAAATGAATTTAAAGGCAACGTGTAACATCAAATCATAATTTTTGAATTCCAATCCTGTTATAGGTAAATGTTTATATTATGGTAAGAAAAATTACCATATTTGATCATGTTTTTCATTCGATTATGCTATTGTATGCGTACTAAATTACTAAATACATGTGTATATGAATATGTTACATATGAAGGTAATCTTTTTTATTAATTTCATCGTCCAGAAAGAGAAAGGTAAAAAGGGCAACAAAAATAAAATTCACTAACCTGATATTAGATATTAAAAAGTGACTGTAAAATGTTTTTGCTTTTTATATTTTATATTATGATTTCTCTCTATATATGTATATTTATGTGTTTTAACGTAGATTTTGTTTTTATTTTTCCTTGATTTTCTTGTAAATTCACAATATATAATACCACTATAATACACAGCAACTAACCTCTAAAGACAAATTCGAAATTCTCAAAATATATTATATTAGTGGCGAAAAAATTAATAATAAAAAAAAAACCTCATTCCAGGGATTGAAATCAAATTCAAGAAATTATAAAAAATTATAAAAAACAAGAAAACAAAATACCAGCAAACCTTTTAAAAAGTTATAACAACAAGAAAGACGAAAGAACCAAACCAGAAGAAGAAGAAGATTATGATGATGAAGAATAAGTAATAGTATTAGTAGATATACTTTCTTGTATTAAAAGCAACCCAAAGAATCAACTGGTAAGGTCATTGCCATTAAATAATAACACACACCTGAGAATGAATACAAATAAAAGTTGAAAACTTTTACACATAAAATCGTTAGTATATAATATTATAGAGTATAATATAGTATTATTTATTGTTGAATGTAAAGACACACATTCACACATATAGATATTCTTATAATATATTGTAAGCCATTGAGCTCCCCTTTCATATGCTTTCAAATGCCCCCTAAGAATTCCACAATCGAAATGCGGGACTCATTTTTTTTTTATATATTCTTGTATTTGATTCCCTCTCTTCTGGAACATAAATACTTCTATATTATTGTATCTTTGATTTTTCTTGGTTCTTCTTGCATATTAAGTATATGGCCGTACTGTAATATCGCTATATGCTAAACTTGCTTACCCGGTTGCTTGGTTTATATTATGTCGCTGTAAAGAATTTGTACACGAATAGATAGAAAAAATACATACAGTTTTTGTATCGGTAATCGTTGTGATAATTTCTAGAAAAATATTAATAGAGGAGATACCAACTAATAAAAATAAAAATCAGAATCTTTATTTAGAAAGAGATCATATGTAGTATATGTATAGGTATCTTAGTGGGTATCTTATATACTTTCTGCATATACTGGATAACTAATACAAAGCGCATTATTAAAATGTCTTCTAAAATAGGTAACTATCATTATTTTGACGATATAAATAACACACAATCACATTTATGTAGATCTTCTAGCATCGCATTTATGTAGAATAAAAGATACTGTTGCAACAATGTTGCTTTCTATCGGAAAGAACGTATGAATCTATGAGCATAAATGAACATAAATGGAATATATACCTACGTTATAGATTACATGAACACGACCAGAGAAACCTTGATAGTGGATGGAATAATGGAAGTTACGTATATACACATACATACGTACGTACATACTAAAATGCTCATAATATCATATAGAAATGGAAAAAGCAGTAAAATTATATTTTAAAAGCAAAAGAAAAATGATAAATGCAATGCTGCCATGCATAACGACAGACCGTATCCAATGTAAGTTACTTTTGTATTTACGAATGACGATATGCATTCATTTTGAAACGAAATTCAATCTGATCCTCTCTCTAATTCCATTCTATCGTTTATTTATACCATTTTCAGTCTTTTGATTACATATGTATGCATATACAATGCACATTATGTACACAAAAAGGTATACATTATTATTGCATTTGTTCTGTTATCTGCTTGTATGTGTGCTTAGTATGTATTTTTCCTAGTTTCTTTTTTATCAATTTTTCCTTCTATTTTTTTTCCTTTAATAACATGAAAAAAAGTTCTTTCGCACAGCTGAAAGTTATACTAGTAAAGCATACAAAGAAGAAATTTTTTATTTTCCAATTTTTTTTGTTATTATCATCTTGTCAGTTACAATTATTGCCGTTTGTTCGACATTCTCATGTGTCTGTATACATGCATATGCATATGTACGTATAGCGTATATATAAAATAATTGTATCTCGTATGTGAATTGAAAGTTAAACACAATCAAAAGAATTTTTCAGTTCTTTTCGAAGCTTTCCATTTTCATTATTATTGTCTTCGATTTTCTTAAAATGCTAAATTTTTTATTTTTGTTGAATTTTCTTCTGTACCATCGATTTTCTTTATTACCATCGATATGCCTACTTCCGATACAATTAACTGATTCTAATTCTAGCAAAATTCTGAATATTTTCTTTCTCATACATACAAGTATTTTTTTGATTTTCGCAACATATTTTATTCGAATTTTCATATATGTATGCATATGTATTAACTTACTCCACACACATATGAATGTACATCCATACATCAGGGAGAGATTTTTATATTGTGTTTCTGTTTGTACATTGTCTTATCATTTTTCGTAGAGCATATTCATTCATTTATTCATTTTCTTATTATTCTTTTGCGTTATCTTCTTTTCTAATTGTCTTTAGCTAGATTTTCTATTCGCATTTATATTATCATCTACATACCACATTTCGCGTTTTTATCATGATCAATTTCAGTATACTATTATTATCATTTTTATTATTGGTTGGTTGGTTTGTTGGATCTTAGATGGTTTGTTTGCCTCACTGATTCTATGTGAATTTGAATTTTTTATTTATGCACGTACCTAAGTACGTACGTGTCTCGTATAAAATGTATAATCTGTTCGTTTATATATATATCTACTCTCTTATACGTATATTTTGTTTTTACATAAATTTTGTACACACCACCCCACATCACCATTATTCACAACAATGTTCACATTATAAATACATTACATTATAATGCAAGAGAATCCCCCAAAAGAACCGTTAGAATTTAATGCACGATGTATTTTGATGAGTGAAAAATTTTCCCTTTTTTTTTCTTTTGCCTATACAATAAAAGCACTGCATATAAATTCAAATCCAAAAGAACTATATGTATATGCGCAGATACACATACTGTGTAATGGTAAAGAAAATAAACTTTAATAATGGTAGGTGTACGTGTATCACATTTTATAAAAGTGGAAAGGTGGAAATGGGAGGGTGGATAGATCATAGATTGATATAGTAAAATAATAATAAAATCATTTCATCCACACTTGTGTTAGTAAAAATGAATAAAATGAAATCTATGACTTTGTATAAAATGTCCGACATTCTGTATATTTTCGACATTGTACCGTCATTGTACATTAAAAACAAAGTATAAGAACTGAAAAGTCATTTTAGTCTTAGATTTTATGTAAGAGATCAAAACATAGTCCATTCTATACCATCAACATCAATGTCGTGCATAATATGATGACTTGCTGAAGTCGTAAATTTTTTTTCTTCATACACACACACACACACGTGTATTTATGTGTACAATGTGTATACACAAATCGGAAGTAGACAATCAGAATACAAAATATCTATAGATACATTAGAAAAGAAAATTATTATTATATTTTTGTTCTACTACGTTGAAATTTATATCGTGTAGCACGTAGAATGTAAAATGTACTCATATTATGGGATTGTATGTATACAATTTGTTTAAATAATCGCAATCAAATAATGGAAAATTCTTAGATAAAATGCCATAAGTACAAGAGTAAATTTATTTTATAAGACACTTACATTACGTACGTATACGTACCTATCTATATATACTCATGTAAGTAATACGATGAGTGCTTTATTATAAAAGGAAATCAGAATTTTTAACACTGTTTTGTGTATGTTTCTTTTTTTGTTTGTACTTTTGCGAAATTTTAAAGTCTATGGACGTACGACGTACACCGTAACGCCATATAATGTAAAATTAAAAGTAATTGCCATATTCTGTAAAGGAATTCAGTTAAGATTATCATAAATACGGAAGTGTTTTTTCCACTTTAAATAAAAAAATATCAGAAAAGGATTTATTTTTTTTTTTTTTCATTTTAAGTACATATGTATTTTTTAGTTAGAAGCAATTTCCAACAGATCTCAATTCGTAAATGAAATCGAATAATTAACATTTCATGAATGAGTAATGAAGGAGAATCGAGATTCTTAATGGATCAAAAAAAAAAATAAAATGAAAGTGATGCTAATTCAAACGTGATTGATTTCCGTTCATTTTTATTCTATTAATCCAGCTTGTTTTTTTTTTGAAAGTTTGATTCAAATCTTTTATATAATTTTTCAAATTTTTCGCTTCAATTCTTTTTTTGTTTGTCGTTTTTAAAATTACGAGAATTTATTAAATCATAAAATAACATCATAGATGTTTTGAACATTAATTCTATTTACAACAATCACATCTTGCAGATCGATTAAATGAATTTACTGTACACACATCTTCGTATAAGAATACATATACATTGTATATATACTAGCATACAACTACAGTGTTGTATGAATATAATTCTTTTTTGATTAATTAACTCACTTCCTTATTACTTAAGTAGACGTTTTTAAAACGAAAAAATCAAAATAAAAAAATTAAAAAAAAAAAAGTAAAAATTAATATAAAAAAACAGGAATAAATGACAACAAAAACAATCACATAATGATGCTGCTATAGGTAAAAATCTATTCACTTTACATACAAAGATAGATTTATTTTGGTGTATGAATGTGTAGAGTATAGTATATTATAGGCATAGGCACACAGGCAGTATATACTCGTATACTCGTTTGAAAGTTTCATGAATTTAATGATTCCATCGATTAGTCAAAATGCTTACATTCATTCGAATCTCATGTATGTATGTATGTATGTACCATCATCTTTGTATAATGTCTTTGATATTTGTGTATGTAAAAATGTTTATCGTGAGAAAAAAATCATATTTTTCCTGTTATTAATTTTATTTTATTTATTTATTTTTTTTTTTTTTTCATATTTTTTATAGTTGCATTTTATTTTGTTACTTTAATGAAATGTTGCATATCATTTTATATATAGAATTTATAATAATCTGAGATTTGTTTTGTGTGATATATTTAATTACATGTTAGATATGCATATTAGTACAACATATGATGTGATATAAATGTATGTTTACTGATTGAATAAATCACATAAGTATTATAAAATTAATATTACACGTATATGTGTGTACAGTATTATTTAAATGAAGCGTGTTTAGGAGTGTCTAGAGAATTAATTGAATTATGATTTTTTCTATGAGATTTTTATTTTATTTTTATATTTTTTTCAAGTTTAAATAGAATTTAATTTCTGAGAAAATTCGATTCATTCATACTGATATCTGTTTTGTTTTTATTTTTTACTAAACATTCATCGTGATTTCCTTTTGTTGTTTTCTTAACTTTATTTATTATTATTATTATTATTTTTTTTTTTTTTTTTTGCTATACAAAAACGATGACGATCCACTGCAAAATAACAAAAAGAGAGTCGTCAAAATAAAAAAATAATAAAATACAAAATACGTTACGTTTGAAAATTGAAAATTAATTTAAATAATTACCAAGTAATCTACATAATATGTACATACTTTATAATTAAAATCATTACTTAATTTTTACTTATGATCATTAATACAAAATTTATCCTTTTCTCATGGCTGATATTAGAACGATTTAGAATGGATAATTTAAATTAAAAAGAAAAAAAATTCTAATCTATATAAATGAGTATGAGTATGAGTACTGGTTGAGGATTTGATGTGGAGTATTTTTTTTTTTTGAAGAATATATCATGACATAACACATAATGTATAGGTGTATGCTTACAATATGTGTGAATATGACATAATTCTATTGCTTTCTAATGTTTGAAACATTTAAATGTTGTATAATTATCTATTCTACAGAAATTGTATGCGGTGTAATATCATAGAACGTGTATGTACGATGAACATAACATACAATTATTACTTTAAAATGAAAATTTAATTAATGCGTTTAGAATTAAAATTTTTTAAATGATTACCTATATACACATACGAGTACATTTATATTTGTTGTATACATTTCTGTAGTATATATATACTATAGCATGCTAGTACATACGCTTAAAATTTTAATTTTATGTTTCATTTATTTAATTATTATTTCTTTTTTATCTGTTTGTCGTTTTTCTTTGATTAAACTAGTTATACTGATTTGTTTTTTTTTTTTTTCTTCTCTTCAATATTTTGATTGATTTGTGTTGAACAAAATAAAAACAAAAATAAAAATAAATAAAACTCATGTGTATGATTCATTAGAAATAAGAAGAAAATATAATTATTTTTATAAGTAGATAGTATGTGTGTATATTTCGAATGATTTATGAGTCATTATAAGTAATCTGAATTTAGGCTATAGAGAAGTCTGTAATTTTTTTTTTAAGTATAGAATAAACTTTTTACAACTCAACCAGAGAAAAAAAAAGGATTCTTCATATAAACAAATGAAATATATACGGGTAATGAAATGGAATAGTTAAAAAAAAAAAATTGACGGTACCACAAAATTCACGAATTCACTAGATGTGTGTATAGAGATAAAAAATAATACTAGAAGCAATGTGAGGCTGAAGATTAATCTTGAAGTACAATATAAGAAAGGTACTATATATGATACATGCTGAAAATTTATAACAAAGATTTTATTCTGAGTTTTTTTTTTTGTATTATTTTAAATTCTTACTTAGTACACGTTAATTGTATAATTATCGTTACGTAACTGCATCGAATTGTAGCAAAACAGATGTGTTACTCGCCAAAACAGATGGCGATTTTTTACGCATGTTTTATAATGGTTACTAGAATTTTTGTTTACGGATACAATTTTGATATTAAGATAGAAAAATTTTGATCTTAAAAAAAGTGTTATGCTCCGTCTTCTTTCTACTAGAAATTTTCATTCGAACATTATGCCACACGTTTTGTTTGTTCTGGGCAAATGCATTGTTAGTTGAACTGAAGATACTCACTTTGTTATTATTTTTAATTTTGTGAATATCCAAGTATTTTTTCTTCTGCTCATATTAACAGTTCATTCACCATCTGTTTTGGCTATATCTATTCATACCAACTTGTATATAAAAACCATGGCTAACTTGCTTTGTAGACAAGCAATTGTATAAACAAGCAATTAGAACGAATTTAATTATACATATGTATATAAATCACAAAACTATTAGCAATAATAAAAACAAATTAGAACAAAGTTAAAAAAGTCAAATAACAATCGCATAAACGTTAAACCTTGAATATCGAAGTAAATCATCGAAATTGTTTAAATGATCACGAAAAAAAAAGTTCATCAATAAAAAATTCTAAGTTTTTGTATATTAATCACCCGCATCTTGATAGAATCTTTCAGCTTTTTGATTAACGTTTTTGTTTTTTGTTAGCAGCAACATTCTTAAATTAATCAGAACTTAATTGTTGTTCTTTTTTTTTTTTTATTTTTGCAAATTGAGAAATATTTCAAAGTTTTCAAAGTAAAGAATAATTATTTGTTCTTTTTTGTTTTCAATTCGAGTACACATCGAGAACAATTTTGAATATCCGTTCAAATAAATTACATAAAGTTCATGTATATTAAATGAATTCACACACCAGATGTTTATATGTATATCATAACTCTAGAAGCTTGAAGTTACAAAATATCGATTCAATTCTATAAATATTTTTTTGTTTTTATCTAAATTCATTTAATTTGTTTCAGAAAAATAAAATTCAAAACAAATTCTATTATTATTCTACCATATACGAAACAAAATGATTTCTAAATGTATACGTCAAAATCACGTGTACGATTTGCAAGAAAAAAAAATATTTAAATTGAAAATCAAATAAAATACAAAAAATAACAAAATTTCCAGTTAAAATCATAATGAATCTCATAAAGTCCTAAATACATACAATGATTGCATGTGATATTTTTATCACCTGCCTCTATATACATATGTAAATAGCTAGGGGTATCATTCAATTAATTGCATTTAAATTTTGATCCGAACTAAAGAATACAGAGGTACAGGTACCTCCATTACTCCAACTTATGTTTGTATATGTATCCATCCACATATGTATGTAGATGGAATGCAAAATGAATAAAATATATAATACAGTGGCAATAAATATAAATAAAAAGTGAAAATAAAAAAAATTTACAAACCAAATACAAACTGAAACGTAATAAAATTCAAATTAAATCGAAAATGCAAAAAACAAACCTAAAAAAAAATATACAAACAAAACAGACTAAGAACACTACGAGGTACGAGTAAATTGCAATTATTGTATACATGTATGTATTTGGATGTGCAACAAAATAAATGAAAAAGCTTTTAAGTTAATTTTAAAAAAATGTAATAGGGACACAAACACAACAACGAACGATAAAATAATTAAAATCCAAATACCTGTTTTTTCAAGGTTTTTATTGTATGTTGGGAACATTTAAAAAAATTCATTTACATACATTTACGTACGAATGGTGAGTATATATAAAAATATTTTAGGTCTCGTCGGTCTCGTGAAATGAATTCGATTGCAATAAAGAAAGTCCTGGAAATTTATTTTGTTATGAAATTTTTGTAAATAACATTATTTGATTTGCAAATTTTATGAAATCGAATGGAATTTGTAAAGAAAAATAAGAATCACAGGATAAATATGTATGTGATTATATATAAATAAATGTTTATGTATGGACAACATAATGTACAGTATGAATATTAGGTCATAACAGTTGTGTACAAGTATTACGAAATTTTCAGTTTCAAGTTTCCCGCTAATTAGAAATTCAATTATTTCGAAACATTTCGCTCTCTTTATGCCGAACGAAAATAATTCCGAACAATAACAAAAAAATTTAGAAAAGAAATACAGTCTTGCCATATGTAGGTTCTACCTTCTACCTTCTACAGAACTATAATACGTAATAATACTTTTGACATAAATTTAATGGCTGCGTGCATTTACGTATGAACGAAGTTTTTGTTTTTAATTATTAGTATGAAAAAAAGTTTTGGTTACAAAAGTGTTTTGTTTTTTATTATCTTTTTAATTTTGTTACGAAATTAAAAAAAAAACGATGTGTATATGCGATGCGCGCCTCAATAAAAGATAAATATCGATAACACAGAAATGTTTATTTACTCGTCTTTACCACAAATTCACAACAGAAAACATTTAGTTAGGTAATTTGCATATGTAAATATTATCATTTTTCCCATGCATTTTTGTTGTTGATGTTTTGTTTTTTTGGTTTTGCCTTTGTTTTATACAAAATGAAAATTAAATTAAGATTCATAAATAAAACAATGACTATAAACAATAAGAATGAAAGTTCTTCCAGTCCACATGCATGTAGATCTTTCCGCACACTATACCATACAGATACCTACCCCTATACATACTATTAAAGAATAATAAAGCTTTACACACTATTGTATAAATAAACGTAAATAGAGGGAAACTTCCGAATCGCTAGCTCGTGATATCAAAACAGGACATTTTCAGAACGGTACTTTGGAATGTCCTCTTTAATGTGTCATATGTCATATGTTGTTTGCGGAAATTTGAAATTTGGGAGAAAAGTACGGTTAAAAATTTTTCAAAGAATTCACTGAGTTTCACAAAAACCGTTATATTTATTTTTTGTTTGAATAATGCAGGATAACAAGGAATATTGCATTTTAAAGAGAACTTTCTCCTCTTTCTAACAAAATATATTCTTCTACTACACACAAATACACAAACAAAATATATTTCATTTGTATAAAGTTATATGGGTGCTATATCCTATACATATTTACTATGCAATCTGACGTTGAAAAATGCTACTTCAATCAAAATAAATAATTTTTCAAGATTTTTAGATTTTGAATTTATAAATTTAAAAAAAAAAAAAAATCGTAAACACCTTAATTTCTTATTCTTTGTTCTTAGAAATGTTTTCGTAATGCATATATTTCTGTTATGATATTCTTTTGAACAAAGAAAGATTCTGTTTTTGGATAAAACATCAAAGAGAAACTGAATTAAATTTGAACAAAATACAGAAAATTCAAGAAAATAGAAAAAGAATTCAGAACAATGAAAAAAAAAAGAAGATAAAATTGAAAATTCTAACCAATCCTAATTATTTGAAATTCGAACATTTTAAATTAAGGCATCCTAATCGTGCATTATATAAACGTATTGTATACATTATGCGCTGAGATGTTTGCGAGATGTTTAATGACTGAACTGAACTATCGCGAATCGTTAATTAAAGTTTTTTTTAACAAACCATTCTATGATATATCTACAAGGAGGTAAATCTACATATCTTTATATCCATTCACATATTCGAGTTTATCATTTAGTTTTTTCAGTTTCTTTTTTAACAAATTTTATTTTTTTGTAATTATTGTGGCAACCGCATCATCATATTAGGTAAACACTATGTTTGAAGTGATTCAAGTATATTATAGCGTTAACCCAAACATTTTTGTATTCAATTGTCGAAATGATGAAGTCAGATACTTAATAATAATGATCATCCTGACACTGACTATACGAAAATTAAAGCATGATTTTTCGGTAAGTTTATATGAACTATTGTATAATATCGCTTGCAATTTGTTTTTTACGAGTATTATTTATTCTTAAAAAATCATTAACGAATATCTGTTAATAAAATTAAATGAAAGGTCAATGAAATTAAATTTTTTTAGTATGGCAGCCTTGAGTAAAGCAATATTTTTTTTCTTCTACAAATTTTTTTGCATTTGCTAAATTTAATTTTTTTCTTCTTTATTTATTTTATGTTGAAATATAGCAAAGTAATTGTGTTTGAAAATTTTGGATATGAAAGAAAAAAAAACACACACACACACAAAAACGATCTTTTTATTTACAATTTTAATTTTAGCAAAAATTTACGAATTATTATATACAACAGAATAATAAAGTTAATATAATAATCGTACCTACATTATATTACAATTAGTTAGAATTTTTTTATGTGTTAATAGATAGTAAAGTATTATCTAATTTTTTTTTTTATATGCACAAATAATAAAAAAGTGAAAAGAAAAAAATAGTAAACTCATAAAAATGAATTTATTTTAAATTATATTTTTACAATAAATTACGAACTGTTAATTTAATTTTAATTTGGCGAATATAATTACAGTATAAAATTATTATTGTTCTATTGTCGGAATTTTTTTGATTATTTAAATAAAAAATTTACTAGAATATATATAAAATGTGCATAAAAATTTTATGTTTAAATTGTCTAAATGTTGAAACGGTGTTTTAGAGTATATAATATAATTTCTTTATAACTCATATAAATATCTAATAAATCAAATTGTAATGAATTTAAATAATAAGTATAAATGCACAGTGTCAGTTTACTAATCGACCACAAAGTTAATCAATGAAAATTGAACTGTTGAACTAAATTTATAGATGGAAGTAGACGCATTTGGCACACAACCTACACATGGCTAGCAAAAAAAAAATATATATACTCGTATATACATATATATGTATATTAAACTTTTAAATGAAAAATAAAGAAATAAATGAAACTGATGAAAAGAATGCAACAACAATGAATTTTTCTACTTTCATTTCATTTGAATTTTGTATCCAATGAACTTGTTTCGATAATTTACTTTTTTCTATGGAGAATATTTCAAAAGATATCATTTTAATTAAAATAAAAGTATTTTTTTCATTTATTAGCTATTTAGTTAATTTTTCAATTTTTTCATGAATTGAATGCATAAAATTGAAATAAAATTTGTAATTAATCTATGAGAAAAAAGTGCAATATTTTATATTGTCGCTTTCAAACAATGATTATTTTCTGCAATACATCTATCTGTACAATACTGTATATACATAGATTTACTTTTATTTAGTTAGTTATTTAGCAGTTTTATAGTGGAAAAAATAAAGTGAATAAATAAAAAATGATTAAAAAAATAAATAAAATGCTGAATAGTGTACAGTATATAATAAAAGAGACACGATTAATGACATGTGTGTTTAATAGCTTTTAATGGAAACTTTTAATGAGGGCTCCAGGTGATTATATGTGCACATAGATGTATGGGTGTACATATCAAATTATAACTACGAGTATAATGTATATTACAAATTTGTATATATCTATATACATATATAGAGATAAAAATATCAAAAAATTTATGCAAAATAAAATTAAAGAACGACAAATGCAAATTATAGGTGAGGTGCGTATCTATATAAAAACGTTATCACTTCCCGTCTATCCAGGTGATTCAAAAAATAGAAGAAATTATCACAAAAATAATGATGGTATGGTATTCTGGCTAATCAAAAATATGAATATCCACAGATTGTGTATATGTACGAATACAGCTAAACACATGTGACTACGCGTGTACTCATATCTTTTCACATACAAACGAAATAAATGGAAAAAAAAAAACAGAAAAAAAAATATTATGTAAACTATTCACTCACTTCCAGCATCAAGACGTCTTTCTAGTTACATAAATATACATGTAGATGTACTCACTACTGTGGTGTTACTTGTTGTTTTGCCTCTGCAATTTTTTTCTTAAAAAAAAATAAAATAAAAAAATTAAAAGGTAAATTACTATAGCAGAATTGGTAGGATCTTGTAATAAATTCGTATATGTACTTATACTTACATTTAATATATTTTTCCTGCACACGCATATTTCTATTTTTCTTCTTCTACTTTTTTCATTTTTAGACAGCAAGTAAGTTATATGAGTTAACTGTAAAAAATGGAATTTGTATTTTTTTTTTCATACTCGTATAATAGGAAAATTACGTTGCAAATACAACAAGCCAAAATGTATATTTTCGCCAGTATATATCTTTAACTTCATTTTTTTTTTTCTCTTTTGCTTTTACGTACCACGTACCACGTACCAGCGTACCACGTTGATATGCCATCACTATCGCCATCATTATGATCATCATATTAATATGACTACATATGATGACACTGAGGCTGTGTATAGCTAGTGGCCATATAATGGCTACTATTAAAATAGTAGTACATACTACAAAAATGTACGTTACGCATTTATATTTATGTACACACATAAAAACGTTAAACAGTCATAAAATATTCTTAAACAGAATTCCATTTGACAATTTAATAAAAAAGAAACCAGCCAGCAGTATAAGCATGAACAAGACACCATACAAAATTGTAAGAAAAAAAAAATTTTTTTAAAAAACAACAAACAAACAAACAACAAAAATATATACGACGACATTATACAAAGAACTAGGACAATTTTAGAATATTAATGAGAGTATTATATGCTTACCTTACCAATGTATATATATGTTGTGTATACACGATGACGATTAGATTAAAAATAAAATTCTTACAAAACACACTGGTATCTGCTATATAAGATGAATACTATATCAATTTATGGGAAGTTGTAAAACAAAAATTATACGGACTGCGGCTATTATATATCCAATTTTGGCGAAAATGTATATATATACATATGTTGTAGATGTTTCATAATCATCATATAGTGACTCTCTAAAAGGACTGAAAATGAAATACAAGAAATAAATCTAAATCATAATGTAAGAAAATTTTTGATAATAATCTTTTAGAAAAAATTATCCATTTTCTACGCCTACAACAGATAGATATCAAGAAATCTGTTAAAAATGGATATTAATCGTTTTGAACTGGATCAGTATTTAAAAAAATGTTAGTGTACATTAAGTTCGCAATGATCGAGCAGATATAGTATAGAACCGTAGAACCACAAAACTGGAAATATTATGATGTACATCCTACAGCTATCCTATTAAAATTTGCAATTAGAATTGAAAGCCGATAGATAGATTCATATCTGGATGCTTCTCTGATGATTTTATACTATATATACGCTGGTGCAGTGAAAAATAAGAAAACAAGTAGGAAAACATTTCATATACAACTTTGAGTGACTAATACGACTTAACTGAACTCTTCACCACCCTATCATTTTGATCGTAACATTGAAAAAAAAAAAATAAAAAATAAAATAAAAATCTCGTCATCATCAACATTACATATGCATACATATCATATGTGTTAAGCGAAACGACCTTCGATTTACCGTTTTGCATAGTGCCTCATTGAACCATAAAGAATCCAAACAGAATTAAATTTTATTTTTTTTTATTTATGTGTAATTTTGTTGTTGTTGCCTCGTTACAAAATTTTATCTTCGCCATCCACACCTTAATACGGATAACT
Organism: Villa cingulata; assembly: GCA_951394055.1. Lineage (NCBI taxonomy): Eukaryota > Metazoa > Arthropoda > Insecta > Diptera > Bombyliidae > Villa > Villa cingulata. The sequence goes on along the minus strand of OX596018.1, from coordinate 11,687,401 downwards.
AATCGCACATACATCCATTATATTAATTTATACATTCGTATATTGTATCTATACCTGTGTTATTTGCTTTTAACTCCTAATATTTACGTACATATGTTACATACAAAAACATGTATGAAATGAATGTATATGAACTACTCAATCCCTCACATAATCTTCAAAGAAAAATGAACTGTCTATAAATGTGAAACATTTCTTATTCATTTTCTTCTTTCATCTTTTTCATTTTTTATATAACAATTTCAAATAACAACAATAATGATAATAATAATTGTTACAATGCAACGCTATTAAATTCACTCTCAGGTGAGATTACGTCATAAATTCGCATTTAATTGCAGGTATCACAGTAAATCTGTGTATTTTATTTTTTTCATTATATTTTTTTATTTTTCTTTTTTTAGTTTTAACATGACCAGCATAAAGGTGTGATATAGTTTCCAGCATGTTCTAGCATGCCAAAGAAATCTATATACATACATATACAAATGCACCTAATATGAGTACCTACATACAAGAACGACATTTTACAAATCCAGATGACCATTTCATAAATAGCGAACAACGCAATTTCTTTTCCTGTGGTTTTCCTAATCAAATATGTAATGAAAATTACATCACTTGAAAGAAGAAGAAAAATAGCAACTACAATTATTTCATATCACACTGTTCTATACAATCAACATGCAAAGAGATGACTACTTTATGTGTTTATTCAAAAACCAAACGAAACACACACAGAAACACACAATACTTACCTATAGCAAAAGTATAAGAAATCTAGAAAATACATATGTTTACGAAAGTTCAAGAATTATATTGTTATCGTATTTTCACAATTTCTGTGCCATTCTTGTGTACAATCATACAAGCATATACATAAGTACTATTTATATTTCTCGGTACTATGGCCACTATGGCTGTATCTTGTTTACGTTGTGCTGTTTGTTTTATGCTTTGTTTATTTTTCTTAGTAATAAACGACAAACAATTGTCTAAGAAAAAATAAATAAATAAAATAAATTTTTTGTACTATTAACTATATACTAACGAATCTAGAAACTTTGAAAAGAAATAAAATCCTTCATCTTCAACTTGGGAGTTCTTATCCTATGTTAAGGTCGATTAACATTTAATTTCATCCATCTAAGAACATTTTCTACACTACATTCATCTTTGAAAACTTTTCTTCTTCTTATTTTTGTATATTTTCTAGATGTAGAGGCACACATTTTGCATTATATAATCTACTCCTATACTATGTAGTATATTTATGTATTCAAAAAAAAAAAAAGTTACACATTACTATGTACAAATTTGGCTAGCTAACTGAATGCCTATATCTACATACGAGTACTTTGTATCTTTATGATATCTCCTGCTGTATACTCGCGTATAATACAAAATATGCAACAAACGATAAATTTTGTAATAAATGGACGACAGTATGAAAAATTTTTTTCCATTATGGATACAAGAGAATCTAAGAGACCCTACCTTAACTTACCTACATACATATCCATAAATGCATATATCCTTTATATAGTGTTTTATATATAAATTCTATAAGAAAATGTGTTTTTACAAATGCATAGAAACATGTAACATATTCATATAATATGTAGGTGTTTACGTATTGCACTATGTGTATGAAAGATATTATTTAGTGATGTTGTGTAATTTTATCTTTCGTATAACATATGATCATGGGACTTTTATAAAGTTAACATTTCCATTTTTCATTTTATATTTTTTCATTTTTTTTTATTTTTCTCTATATTTTGCTATTTTACAATTATTCCCTTCTCCTTTATGCTCATACATGTAGATCCTCCATAACTTACTGGATCTACATTTATTTTATTATTTATCATGATGAATTTTCAAAAAGTTTCAAAACAGCAAACAAAAATTCGAAAATAAAATTCAAATACTTATATTCCAATATGTGTATGTACGTGAGTGTACATTTATGTATGAGTGTATTTACATGAATGTGTTGTGTTGTATAATACATAATTGACAAAAAGAGCAAAATAAATAAAAACAGAATAAAAAAAACCCAACCATAAAATAATGTAAAATTCATGCACAGATAACTTGTAATTACTTAAATCAAGAATTTCTTAGAGGTAAAATAAACTACAAACTATACACGTACATATATAAATATGTACATGCGAGCAATACGAGTAATAATATACAAGCAAAATAGTCATCTTTATTTGGCGTGATCATGAATTAACTGCACGACATTCAAAGGATTTTGTTGTTAATTTTGTTTTGAATAATAAAATGAATCGAATATTTTCGATGTTGAGTGATGATCACTATATGGTACCATGCGATCACAATAAGACATTAAATATATCCTGAAGGTAATAAATTAACTTTCTGGTACATTTACTACTATACACTACATATACATATAATATGTATGCATCTACAAACCACATACATATAAATGTAATCTTTTGTCTAATTGATAATTTAGCATACAGTGCAAATCACAAAACATAACAGTCAAGATCATAGAACTAAAGATAGTCATGAAAGTGTAAAAAAAAAACAAAATCATCAACAAATACTCAACAACAACAATAATAAAAATTCATTTTGTGACAGTGACATTTAGATTGTGGGAGGATCTGACATATATGTATGTCTATACACTATATGCTTTATTTATGTACACACATTATATGTCATGTACGTTCTAATGCATATATACTTCGAGTTCATATTTAAATTTATATGGCTCATTTTCAGACCAAAACTATATACATACATTATATACGTCGTGGTACATGAAAAAATAGTCTGCAAAAAATAAAAACAAAACAAATTCCAAATCATAGAATAAAATCTTCAAAATTATATTCTGTATACGATGAAACAAAATGCACATGTAGTTATTCATATATGTGTACGATAAAAATGGATTTTTTGCCGATTATTACCATTATGCAAATGCCGTTTGAATAGTGCAAGTAAATTTCCTGTTTTTATGGTGACAATTTTCGTTTCAAATTACTGATTTCTTGTGTTTTTCTGATCAAATTTTCTGTGAAAAAATCTCAACTATGACGGTAAAATATTGAAAAAAAAAATTTTTCTAGAAGGCAATATGCATACATTACTAAATATGTTACATTTTATATACTCGAAAATATGTATGTACGTTTATATCTATACTATGTATTATTGGTATTATATACTATCAGCGGTATAAGTACATTCATGTGCATTTAAATACGTCACTAGTGACTCTTAATGATCATGAAATTATAAATCAAAAACCCACGTGTGATCACGATTTACAATCTGATCGTCAGAATTCATTATTAATATAAGTATGTATGTACGATCACTAAAATAATATGCATTATGTGGTGTGTTGATTTCATTTTGAAGTTCAGATGTGAATCATGTCATGATAATAATGTAATATGTAAATATACAAAACATCGAAAATAAAAAAAAAAAATTGAATGAAAAAATTAAATACATACTTAGATCTTGGATATACTCTCTTTGATACCGCCATAACACAACCAAATAAAAAACAATAATTGCAACAGTGACAACGAAAAAAAAAAATTCTTCGACACAAAAATCAATTCGATTATAAAAAATAAAATTGTGAGCTAACAGTTTAGTCACCACTTTTCTTACCTTAGCATTCACAATATTACCTGCTGTACCTATTTAAGCCAAATATGTAATGCTTGCTAGTTGGTATAGTCATGTATAATAGAATATTTATGTCGTTATGAACTTCTCACCTGGATAAAATTATATTTTTAAAAGCTTCTATTACTGGTTGATGGCATCGTTGTAATGAATGTTTTTTCAGTAGTCTATTTTAATGATTGTGGGGTATGGTATCCATAAAAAATTAATAACAAAAACCGAAATAATCTAAAATAATAAAAACAAAAAATTAAAAACGAACAGAAAAATTGAAAGGAGTATTATTTTGCGTCTCAAAAAATTCCAAAGGTAAATACCTACAAAATCAACAAGTCACCACATGAGTCGTGTTATTTCAAAACGGGGGAATATTCATCTACATAAATACATATGTACATCTACATACATAACAGGTATACTGGCTCAATTGGATGGATGGATGACTGCTGCTTATGGTGATTTTTATAAAACGGACTCTGTATAAATCGTGTAAATAATCGTATATGTAACAAAATTTATAACACTGCTCTGCTATACATTCATTTATATACCTGACTACTTCACGTATCCATTCATGTGTGTATGTATCCATTACTGTGTGGCGTAATAAACACTTCACACTGTGTATACGTTGATTGCGTCTAAATGAGGAAATTTGCACGATCATCTTAACGAGGTCAAGGTCAATGTCCATTTGTCCTTCATTCCATATTGGCAAAGTCAAATTTGAGATTTACTAAAATTTTACAAATTACATCAAAAAATGTTATTAATAAGAAGTAGAGGGGGATAGATAGAGAATGTATATGAAAAAAATAAATACCATGTACCAATACATATTACGTACGTATAGTTAATATTCACGCCATGTAGCAAATACACAATTAGGTGGGCCGTTTAATATGAGTGGTGTTAGATTTATTTACATGATCACAGATCAGCTACATATATACACAATAAAAATGAACATATATGTATATAAATGTATGTAATACATCTATTAATTTATGCATATTTGTACGTAGCCGTATATTACTAACACAAAAACATCATCATCATTAGCTCGACATAGCTATATAAGCTACATTAGATGTGTATACATTTTAGCAAGTTATAGTTTATCGATGATCATTTTACTTGTTCAAACAACACAGCATCTGTATTTCAGGTGCAAATAATAACAGACAAATAGTTACAGAGCTTGCGAGAGGTACGGTTGATACATAATGTATACGTATGTCATTTTGTTTGTTTTATTATTTCACCAACAATAGATGCGAATGTTTGAATTAACACATATATGTGTATATGTGAACATAGCAACTGCTTAGCTTGGATATAAACAACTACATGGTAGTATCGTATAATTGAAAAAAAAAAAAATAAAATAAAAATTATTTTTGTTTGTATAAATGCGAAATATACTCTAAAATCAAGCTTTGCACTAACGGGAATCTTTAATACCATTTATGGTTGTAACTAATGAGTCCGATATACAATGACGAATATCACACAAAATTTGTTTTCATACAACATGTATACGAGTATAAGCAGTATCTGAATTGTATGAAAAATGCAGGCAAATACAGGTGCTATTGGTATATTTGACCACAAAAATGTAAATTCAACCATATTCTCGTATTCTGTGAACTAATATGTATTTGTGTAGTGTATGTACAATATATAATGGAAATGTAAAAAAAACAAAAATTATAAATCACTTGCACATTTGGTGTTTTCATTCGTTTTCATTTTTCAGTTGTTGATGATATCTTATTTTTGTTTGTTCAAGTTTTTTGTTTTACAATTATTTTTTTTTTATTTTTCATATAAAAGTTTTTATGATTATTGAAATTTTTTATTACTTTTCTCTTTATTATTTTTTTTTGTATTTATATTCGAGAATTTTCCTTCTTCATTTCATATTTCATAGAATTTTCATCGCAAGTAATGATTGACTGTGATTGACTCTTTTTATCCGTTTTTCAATTTTTACCTTATATGTATAAAATTGTCAACAGTTTCTTCAGTTTTTTTTGTTCTGTACTGTTTGCCATCGGTTTTTCTTTATTTTTCCGACTCTTTATTTATTTTTTTGTTTTTAATTTTCCATTTTTTTTTTTTCTCCATATTACAAAAACTTGTCTTTTTCAAGATTTACTTTATATGTATAGACACAAGACAGATAACAGAAACAGAATTGATGATATGAGGTATGATGATTATGATGTGAAGTTGAAATGTTACGCAATTTTTATTTAAAAACACCAGTAGCTATTTAGCAATAAAAACAACAACAATAAAGAGACCAGTTTTAATGATCGGGTCAAGATCGAGAAGTTTGTTTAAATGGTTATACCTAGATGCAATAAATATACGACAAAATATAAAACTGATGCTTGGGATTATTGCATTTTATTTTTATCATTTCTTTTTTCTTTTTCTTCATTTTTTTGCAATTAATTAAATAGATAAATTTATGTTCAGAGTATATTAATTTAATGCATTTCAACCAAACTGTAATAGTTCCACATCATTATGTGTGATTAGATTCAGATTGAGATGATGTTTGATTTACGAGAGAGTTTAGATGATGTTCACATGTATGAACGTTGATATTGAAAGTATTAAATTTAAATTATAAATGAAAATAAAAAATAAAAATAAATAAAGAAAATCTACCACTCACGTGTTATTTAATTCGAAAATTTCTATGTTTATCTTGAAACTTGTACATTTAGTAGTGGTTTTATGATTTTTATATTTTCTATGATGTAATAATTTTTTTTTCCAGTTTACTGTTAATTATTATCAGTATAAACGATGATATTTTTATTTTTATGAAATTAATATTATACAGCAAGAATGATAATCCGTCTTTAATGTACATAAAAGTATTATGATAAACTTGTAACGTATATATGTATATAGGATATGTTACATAAAAGGAAATTGGCGTTTCATATTTTATTTTTTTCAGCTTATTTATATTTTTATCTCATTCAAATGCTTCAAAAAAAGCAATAACAACAAAAAATATTTAATAAACTTGTCTCCTTAAACTGATTAAAATTTCTAATTATTAATAAAATAATTATTAATTAAATGTAATACCGAGAATTTTTACAGTAAAATACAATTAAAAGTATGGCTAACTTCATTGCGTATGCTAACTTCTAAGTACCTGTGGGATTGCTGTTATCAAACATTTTCTAAGCGCCTCAAATCTAGATCTTAAATTTCTAAAAAAGGGGTTTGAATATAGCTCTCTATGGTTGTGTTGGGATATGGTAAAGAAAATGTACACATAAAGTGCACCGACATAAAAATTCCATACAGTATACTATTCTATGGTATATTATCCAAATGTATCAATAATTCGATTGGCAATATGTACTAAAGCAGAACTGATTACTGATGATTATTAACTGAATGATATAACTTTTAGAATTGTTATTAAAAATTAATCATGAGAAAAATAAAATTTACTTTGAAACTTCAGTTAATTTATGTATAATGACACATTCCATATATGTATGTATTTTACTGAAGTAATTCATCAAAGTTAAATTAGAAACTTTTATCGCCATTCTTTTTCATTTATTTTTTTATTTTTAGTATCCTTGTAACCTCTTTAATAATCTTCAAGTCCGGTTGCGGAAAAGTAACTCCAACTGAATGGCTAATAAGATCAGAGTCTCAGGGAGTAGGTTTGATTAAACAGGGATGAACTCTCAACATATTTGTTTGAACTTCATTTTACAAAATATCCACAGAACAGAGACACGCAAGCAAAGCATATCTAGATGGTTATGAGATGGCAACCTTATCATTAAACTAGAAAAAGATGAGCTAAACAACCCATCTAAATTTAAGAATTTTACTTTGGAATAAAATTTCAAGAACATAAAATGATTAGATTTCGCTTTTAAACGGCTGACTACAGTAATTTTATTACCACCATTTTGTGAAATTATTGACAAGCAAAATGTTCTGTAATAAAATATAATTTATTACTATAGCAAATACTGTATGAGGTACTGAACACGTACATATAAATTATATGAAAGTACAAATATTCATACAGGTAAATTATAATGTGTAAATATTTGAAATATGATGAAATATAACAAAAGAAAAATAAAAATAACAGGTGATTTTTTGAAATAGTATTTGCTGTAGTGTATATCTACTACAGATACGTAAATATTTTCATCTCACTTAAAAGAACAGTTAGAAGTGACAGTGTTGGGCATAATATATTTATACTTTCAATATCAATCCGTCCTTTCAATTTGATTCTACATCATATACTACATACAATATACACAAATGCATATGTGTATATTCATACGAATGTTTATTATTGCTATTGCACACACATATGTACATATAATCAACAGTCGCATATGTAGAATGAAGAATATTGGAGCAAAGAAAATATTTTCTCGAAATTGAAATGAAAACCGTTAGGAACCGTGAGGTAATAATATAAGGTAGGTAGGTAGGTAGGCAGGAACACATAATATAACAATCAAAACATGATTTTTATATGAATGTGGATATGGAGGAGACAACTTCCAATTATTATCGGTATCTATGTATCTACATATACACTAACATATATAAGTATATGCACATTCTACATGTAGGTACCTTTATCTATACTTAACAATCAACACGTTCATATTCATATATGTATTTGTATATACATATATGTATACATATGATATTGTTCGGTTGTGTTTCGTGAATAATAATATATGCTGGTTATTCAATTTAATTCTTTAAAAGTTTATTCTCTTTCTTTTTCATACCATCATCACCATTAAGAAAAATAATTTCAAATATTATCTGACCCATCCATAGTCCCACTCCCGCTAAACCATTTCCTTCTTTTCCACCATCATCATCATCATCATCATCATTACATTTTGATAATCTAGCCATAACAGAATCATTAAAAATAAGAATAAAAATGAACATGAAATAATCATCAAAGCAGCAATATAAATAGGTGTGTATGAAAATATTTTTGTCCGTCTCCTCAAACGTACACACACAAATCCAAACATATACAATTCCATATACACCTATAACCATATCGGCGACCATTAAAATTCTTTTACTTTAATACCTACATTTATAATGGTGCTTAACATCAAGATATGCACGTACACGTATATACGGTACCTATATAGAGGTTCTTTTTCAACGCAACATTAAAAAAATTCATGTAAGACATCAAGTGTTTGTTTGTTTGTATGCATAATTCTGTATCTATATTGTGTGTACATAATTCAAAAAAAAACCAAATCAAAATGCCAACCATCTAAGATTCTAGAATTATTATTCAGCACCATATTGTACGTATACATATATGAGCACAATCATATATGTATTAAAAATCTACACATAAAACACACACACACATTCACATGTGCATATATATATATATATGTATATTAGTTATTTACCTAAATATCAAGTACATTACCCACCTAGCTAGCCACCTTACCTATATATCTTTTGCGGCTTGTCTTGATTCTTCTTTTTTTTTTCATTCTTTTTTGTTTCATATTTTGTTTAGTTTTTTGGGTCATTCTTATAATGTTTAACCATCCATTTACCATACAGAATTTACCACCATGATATGCGATTTACTTGAATTGGCCTCCACCTTCATATTTATAACGGAACTTTTAATCGAGAACATCGCTTTTCATCAACTATATGTACATATATGTATGTATATTTATACACATGAATGTATATGTTTTCATAAGTAAAATACACACATTTCAATGTATACATATATACATATATATGTTTGTATACATTTTGTACTTTCTTCTTATGCTTAATTGCAATTATATATTGTTAGCTACATATAATATTGACTTTTGTCTTTTTGTCTTCTTGGAAAAAATGACTAAATAATGACGACGACCATTTTATAAGAATCATCACACACATACACATACATGGCGATATTACAAGATACAACATGATGTGATAATACTTAATTTTCATTTTCTTCTTCTTCTTCTTCTTTTCTTTCTCATCTTCATTCTTTCTTCATTTCTTATTTTTGTTTCTGTTTCAATTTAATGTTTTGTTGTCAATTCTTTATGAAAATGGAATTTATTTTACCTTTCATATGTACACAAAATATTTAACAGTTAATCAGATTCACTGAATTTTCAAAATTTTTAGAATTTATTTTTGATTTCATAAATGAAGATAAAAAAAATTCGTAACAATGAATGATTAAGTCTGAGTAATAGAAATACCTAGGTATATACGATATAGGTAACTATCATGTTCCCCATAAAAAGAGAACTGAATTTAAAAAAAAAAAAAAATTGGGAATGGAAGTAGTGAAGATAATCGACAAATGAGCCATTTATTAAGATTTATCTTTGAATTTAATTAATTTTCTGATGAAATGACAAAACAAAAAATGGAAATGAAATCACTGTAAAAATTGAAAGTTCAAAATTGGGTAGGTAGATGCAGAATTGAAAATAAATTCGGAACAGTATGTTGTGGGTGGATGAAATTGAAATATGAAGCGAGAGAAAAACGTAAAAAACGAAAAACATAAATTGCATGTAATAAAGAAAATAATCAAAATGCTATATTTCATCATCAATTCTGGTATTTACCGATTTTCGGTCTGTCTCTTTAGTCCTAGTCTGTACATTTAACTGAACCTTCTAGTATTTACACGTACTCGCATCATATTTTGTACTTTTGTTCATATGAACTTATTTGTGATATTCGTTCTGTACGTGATTTCATCGTAATGTAGTGTGGAAATTTAATTTAATTTTAAGTTAATGGAAATAAGTGAACTTAAACTTTCTTGAAAAATAAAAAGGAAAATACAAAGAAAAATGAAAAAAACAAAACACATCCAAAACAGGCAAACAAACGAATGAAAAAAAAATATATTTATCCTCTGTACAAGCATACGAGTAAAAAATATACTATGGATACGTATATAAGAAGCAAGAAATGCTGTGATTTTTAAACGATGTTCTTTTCTTCAAATACATACGAGTATATATAACTATGTTGAACGTTAAGTATCAGAGGGCCTGTATGCATAATGAATGTTACGTGATGGTATTCAAGAAAAATATGCCTTTAAGCATTAAATGCGTACATAAATAAGCATATATTCGTATGTATATGTGTATAGTAGACATGCACCATAAAGAGTTTCATGTAAATAAAAAGATTTTATTTATTTTCGATTACTTCGAAGGTTCTGTTGACCTCATTCTTATACAACTATAAACGTTTTATGTATATATATATATTTTCGTATGCAATACGCAACCACCTCATAAAAATCTCATACATACATTACTTTATGCGTTTTTTTATTAATACACAAAATCGTATGTATAAATATCATACTTATAACCTATAGACCTGCAATGGATAATCGCATGGATTGCAATGATTCGTTCAAGTTACCAAAACAAAATAACGCATACATGAAGAGCATCAATAGCAGAAAATGAATTTATGGAATAAAATTAAAAAACATGAAAAAAAAATAAAATAAAAATATTAAATGTACGAGACTCCTTGAAGGTAACCGGTTTTCCTATTTTAATTTCACAGAATTATTATTAATATTCGAAATAAATTTTCTACAAAATGCTTCTGTATTTATTCTGTTTAATAAAATTTAATATTTTTCTTATTTTTTAATTATTATTATGCATTTATTTAAAATCCTGTTCATTTTATTGAATTTGAATTAATCTGCACGTAGTAGTAGTATGCCTTGTTCATACATATAAACTTAGAAGTTGTAAAAAATCAAATAAAAAAAATGAATTTAATATGCAAATTGAAATCGAATTTTTACGAGTCTTATTAGAACGAAGGAACTTGAAAACGTTTAAAATTTTTTCAATCACTTTTTTGTTGGGTCACATTGGACGCAGAATAATTTAATCAACGAATACAACGCAAATGAAAGGCTATGCCTGTACATAGAATAAGAGAATTTTCATATTTACCAAAAATTTTGCTCTTCTTGAAAGTACTAGCGATCAGTTTGCAAAAATTATAACTGTTGTTACTATAACTGCAGCATTTTAGCCAGTAATGTTCCACAGAAAAAACGAATAGAAAAAATTTTATTTCTTCAACATTACTGTAATTCATGTGTAATGACATTTCTAAAATTTATTACATAATTTTTGCTTTTCATATGTACTTTTGTTTGTTTTTTCTATATAGAAAATGTTCTCATCATTCTAGTGAACCTTTTTTTTTGTGTTGTTTATGTTTGTATTTCTGACTTGTGTAGTTTTTTTTTTTCATATTTTTGTATTTATTTTCTCATGACTTTTTCACTATCTTTTGCTTTGTCTTTTTGTTTTTTATTATTTTTTTTTTTCTTTCAAAATGTATTTTAGATTTATAAAAAATGAAAAAACGAACAAGAAAAATATGTACCTTTGACAAATAAGTAATATTGCTAATGATGTTTGTAGTCGGTACATACATATTTTACGTTAATTTACGCGTTTCTTTTGAACTTTCTTCATGTTTTCATATTCTATTTTACATGTTCAGGTAAAAGAGACACATACACAGGTGATTTATTAAGAATATAAAGTTTTTCTTTTGTGTGTGCTTTTTATTTTCAGTTAAGTAAAGTACTTAAAAACTTCTTAAAAGAATTAAATTTTTTTATGTTTTTTTTGACCGAAATTTTAATTTTCTAACATTAACATAATATACAATACGTGAAGAAGATACGAGCATAGTTATAATAACAACTAAAGCAACAAGTAAATTTTTATACAAAATTTGAAAACAAAAAAAAAACAACAAAAAAACAAAAACAGTGTACATAAAAGCAACTGTTTGATGTTCATCATCATCATAATTCAGTCAATGATCTTTTATATGTGTAATACGTGGTAATACGTATAATATGGATCGTATATACGAGTATGATAATCACCTAATTTGGTCAAAGATCATCTAAGCATTCAACATGTAATCACATTTTCATGATCATCATCGGTCATCGTATACATTCATATTATCATCACCATCATTAATATTGCCAAATACGTGATTTATCTGAAATAAATTAAATCAAATGTCAACGGCAACCCTATACAGTGTTATACGCTTGTGCTAGTCGTTTTGTTTTTGGTTTCATCATAATTTTCTTTATGTATTCTATTCTAAAATGGACAGAATGATGAATATCTGAACGAATATCAATTCTTATGGAGATAATTCGTGAAATTATTGAAAATCAAATAATAAATCTTTTTTACGCATTTACTGACCATCCATCACATATTTTGTTGTTTTCATTTTAAATGATTAATATCATCACAATTACAATTCACATAAAAACAATCGTTACAAATCATGTTCTTGTATATCAATTTCATATTGTACTCATGCACTTAGTGATGGTGTTTTTAAACATATACATATTATATACAGAGAGTTCACAGTACGTGTTCAACATGCATTTATAATGTACGAGTACATAATCTGTTTATAACGGTAACAATTTATATATTTTTATAGTTTTTGTTTTTTTGTTGTTGTTGTTTTGTTTTTCATATTTTTCAAGAATTAAAACTAGTAGAAAGAATTCTATTTTTGCACCTTAGTCACATACATTTATTGTCTACATATTTTCTACATTGAATCGTATATTGACCAACCTTTCAATCATTTAAACTACATAACAACAACAACAACAACAAAACAACAACAAAAACTAAAATAAAACGGCAATTTTTAACGTTCTTTTTTTATTGTTTTAAATTTTTTTTATTTTTAACCAGAAATAATAATATAAAAAAAAAAACAAATTAAATAAAGAATATTCTTTAAGAAATAATGACAAGAATTCAAAAGTAGTTTGAAGAATATTAAATTTATATACTACTCGCAATCGTAGACAACAAGCAAGCAAAAAATAATTATATGACAATTTATAGTGCATTATATGGCTAGAAACTTTTGTCACAAAAATGGCAAAAAAGAACGAACCAAAAAAAAAAGCCAATTTGATATCCAAAATAAGATGAAGAAAACCAAAGAAAATGTACCGAATATAGTATAATAGTCCTGTCTTATGTACAAAACATCAGAAAATTTATCCTTTTTTCATAAACAAAGTTGGTAAAAGAATTTTATTTCAATAATTTAGAAAAATTGTTTTTTTTTTTCAATGTTGCATTTCTTGTTTTCTTTCAACTTTCAAAAAGCAGCAGAATATTTACACACACACACACACACAAAGAAAAGAAAAAAATGTGAAAAAATAAAATAAAAAACAAAAAGAAAAAATTGGAAGCAAAGAATAACAAAAATGAAAAGATGTCAAATTCGTCGCCAATGTATCATTTTGATTTCATTTGAGTACAGTTAGATATGAATTTTAAGTAGGTGGAGAGACAGTAGCTCTCATATGTGTAGTACTTCTACGTGTATGTATTTACATTTGCCTCTACACAATCATCCAAAAATGTATGAATATATGTACGAAACAAGAATACAGAGGCAAATAAATTCTCAAAATAATGTATACACATTATACAGTATGCACAGTAGAAATAATGGTCAAGATGTCTGATATCAAAAAAAAAAAAAAAACATCAACAAAATCGAATAATAATCACATACAGGTACGATCCAACATTGTTGATGTTGATGATGATGATGGTGATTATCATGCATAATAACTAATAATGAAAATCCATTTATAATACAGCATGAATTTTTTTTTTTTTAAAAAAATGTTTGCACAGATACAGGTACACTGTATGCCAGGTTTGTATGCAGATATATAATCGTATATATATGTTCTCTGTGCATATGTATGTGTGTTTTAAATTCAAGAAGTACCTACAGAGAACCTACATTGTAAAAGAATGAAAATAAATAATAAAGAAGTAGAAGCTGAAGAACAAGAATAATAATGAAAAAGAAGGAACGAAGAAAAAAAAGAAAATGAAAGGTAAATTAGAAAAAGAATAAAAAGAATATTCCATCAAATCACCATCATCATCATCGTTTTATTATCATTAACCGGTTAGATTACATACTTATATGTGTACTTATATCCATATGATCTGTATATAATATGTTGTAATGTACAAAAGAAGATTCCTTCTTATTCTAAAATCTCTAAAAGATTTTTATTCTTTATGCTGGCTGGAAACAGATTTTTACTGAAAAGTTTTCGACATTTTTTATGTTTTTTTTTTTCTGTTTTTGTTTTGATTTTTCTTAATTTTTATTTTCATTTTTTATATTTTTTTTTCTTGTTTTAAACATAAAAACAAAGTGTAGCAAGCAACGAAGGTGAAGGGCATTAATATAGAATCGTTTTCACAATCGTTATCTACTGGAATGGAAAGGAATTCATCCATCCAGTTCTATATGTATAGCATAAATATAGACGATATACTAGTATATTGTGTGGATCCAATTAATATAAAACATAACAGAAGAATTAAAATTACAAAATGAAAAGAACAAATTATAAGAACTATAAAATATTATGAGTATGTATGAATATGTACGGATTATGTATGTGTACAAAGGTATACTCTTGCACACACGAGTAGAAAAGATTATATAGAATGCATTCTACCAGAAAATTAAAAGCTTTCTGATTACATTATATTTTATACCATTACCACACTACCAACACTATCTATACGTACCATAACAATCTGTACAGATATAGCAGCAACAATGGTGAACAAGAATACAAAGAAGACGATATAAGAATATATACTCGTATATATGTTCATGGCAATGATGAAAATGACGATGGACATTGAATTGTATATAACCTGTACTTCATATCTACAATAATTTAACTTTACAAAAGGTACAGGTTAGGTACCCGTAATGGGCATTGATTTTGTTTCATCATCATCGTCTTGATTATTGTTGATCGTTTTTCATTTATTTATTTTTTTTTTCATTTTCTTTCAAATATCTTAAAAGTAAAAAACGAAAATCAAATGAAGTTCCATCTATAGAATGTACGTTTATAGCAGCATTCATATACCATCGTACCTATACACGTTTAACATTCCCTTTTTCCTTGTACTTAACTGTTAACCCATCGGTTACTTTGCTAGTATTTAGTTTCAAAACAATTTCAACTCAAGAAACAGCTTCGATCAGAAATCGAATTTTTAACCGTAATTTTATCCAGGATTGAAAGTGAGTGGAATCTACTATATGCAATATTTCGAATGATTCTCCATTTCTATAATGGAACTTCAGCTCATTATTTCGCTCTTAAAGTAGGTGGGTAATTGAATGAAAAATTTTCTAATTCTTAAAATCACAACAATAAAAATAATTTTCAACGATTTAGAAAAACAGATATTCTTAGGAACCTATTTCAATGTAGAATTCAAAAGGGTTAAATTAAATTCTAATTTACTAGAGCTTGTGTACATCTTCTGTTCATTCTTTTGCTGTTGTTGCTGTTGTTAGTTCTATAATTATGATTTTCTTTTTCAACCGCTACATTGCTGTAATTTTCTGTTCTCTATGTATGTCCGTTTTTATTCTAGTTTTTCGTTGTTGTTTTTTTTTTTAGATTTTTCTTCATTTTTCTTTTTAGAAAAACTTGTATTTAATATACATACGAGTGTGTAGAACGAATTACGTACGTATGTGTACGTGTAATAAAGATTGGATACCGATATTTTCACACAGAAACCTGGAGACACGTATTATAATATATAGGACTACTGAAACTATGTACAAAAATGATCTTTTCGAGACTATGCTGCTGTTTCAGAACCCCACATTACACATGTAAATATATATACACACACACGTAAATATGTGATGCATATAGCATATATATTTCATGCACTTTACAATCTCATATGTATACAGACAAAATGTACGTTTTGCTGCGTTATTTAAAATGGAAAACGGATTAATGCGCAATCGAAATAAATGGTCTATAACTAACTTCAATAAGAATGAAAAAATTAAAAAAAAAAATAAAAATAAAAATTTTAATGAAAAAACGATCAAAACATAAAAGTAAAACGAAAAAAAAAATAAATGAAGAAAAAAATTCAGCGGTAGATAAATTTTTAGCTTTGAACGGAACTAAAGGAAAAAATAACGATGTTCGTTGATGATCATGCATGATGATGATGATAATGATAATGATGGTGATGGAATAACGCTAGTGGCCGGTTAATTTTAAACTCAGGCACTAGGTTTTAGGAGTTACAGTACTATATGTACTGCCATTATACGACTATGTTTATGTACGTAAAAGAATTCTCTATGTTACATATTATGTCGTATAGGGTATATTATACAGTAAATGAATTTATCTTTCAGATATGTATAAGACAACTGAATGTAATATGTAGATACATGATCCCATATATCTGAGATACTGTATATACTGTATATATACAGTGTACAAAAGAACAATGTATCGCTGGACGGTACACTTTGTGAATTAAAAACAAAACAAAGATCAGGACAATTATTCATTTCTTGATTATTAAAAATGATCATAATAAATGAAGGATCTATATAATGTAATTGGTAATTGTAATAATATACCAATTACACCGATATTGTATCTATTTTGTAGATTGCTGCCTATTGTAATATACGAAAGATAATTGCAATAGATACGAGTATTTTACGCAATGAATATTGCAAAATTCTATTCATATTTTTCTGATTGTATAGGAAATTATTTCACAATTCATTCTTAAAAAATGAAAAATGTATCTTCTGAAATCATATGAAATGATACGGTACCCAGCTATAAAATATATATCGCTAAAAAAATATTGTTAAAAGAGATTCTTATAGTTGAAAAGCATAATACATATTTTGTGTAAATTGTTTTATTCGATGAATGCAATGTAGGCTGCTCATAAGTGTGTGTTTCAAATCATTTTATTCTAAATTTTATTTCTAAATGAATGAACATTTTTATCAGATTTAATCACGCAGTTACAGAGCAATAATTGCCGATTTAAATGAGTCAATTTCTTAAAGATTACGCTTTACATAATATAAAAACTATAATATTTAAGCATTTAGCATGCAGTAATGATGGTAATTACAAAATCCAGAAAAAGGATTCAAATTTATTTAAAATCTAATCAGAATAATTTTTCTTCTCAATTAACTCCACCATCATCCATTATCATCCATTACCATTGTTTTAATTTCATTTTTTTTTTTGTTGTCTGCGCTCATATTTTCCATCTGAAGCACTTCTTAATTACTTCATTAACTTTTACTCACTAATCACCATTATTATATACATATTCGTAACTCGTACAAGTATGAGCGTGTATTTATATAAGTAGATACGTCATATGGCTATCATTTAATATATGACTTTTATAAAAATGCGTATACATATATACAATGTAATTTCATGCAAACCGCATAAGCATGAAATGCCTATAATGTCTTTAACAGATAATAAAAATTTTCTTAAATATTTTTCTACTTATAAGCAGCCAATTACATAAAAATATTTAGATGATGTATAATCGAGGATTTAAATTTTTTGACAAATGATATAATGAAACTGATATTTTGTTTACCAAATCAAACAACAACAACAACAAAATTTACATGTATTAGGTATGAAATAGGAACAAAAGAAAATAAGAAAGAATCTTCTTTTTTATTTTTTGCCACTTATGGCTACACTTATTATACAATACACTAATATTTGAAAGCTTTCCAGATAAAAATGAAAATAACAATGCCCAGTAAGAAATAAAAAAGTCAAAATAAGAAATACACTTAACAGATTACAGCTTAAAAAAAAATTAAAATTCATTTACAAGTTGATGTATTGAAGAATAATAAGAAAAAGAATCAATAATTCATCTTTTTTTCCATTAAGCAAGAGTATTTATAATGTACATACAAGATCCATGTACATACATAGTCGATGGTATATGTGTACTTGTTCTTGTGTATGTACATCACATTCATCACAAATCCAAATTCGGCATTTCTTTTCTCGTATAGTCGTATATTATATTTGGCTTTGGCTTTTCAATTTCTAATTAAGTCAAGTCAAGTTAAAAAAAAAAAATAAATAAATAAATAAAAATAAAAAAAAAAAATCAAAGTAAAAGCAAGTAAAAAATGAATTTTGTTTTGATGGAAAAAAAAACCTGTTTGAATTTTGTTTTTAAGATTGAATTTCGTAAATGCTTAACACACATTGTCAAAGACAGTGAAGTTCTTTGAAATTTATTTTTTTATTAATATTTTTTTTTTCCATTTCTGAATTTCAACATCTCATCAGACAAGAATTTTACAAATCAACAACTAACTAAACAGCAATAACAACAGCAATAGCAAAGCAACATAATAATCAACAGAATGAATACGCGGCTACGCGGACTGTAGTGTTACTAAGTATATAGAGTAAGTTTGGCTTAAGTTTTTTAAGTTTGGAAATTCGCTTTTTTTTTGTATTTTCTTCATTTTATTTTAGCTTTATATATGTATGTCGTATATCCCATCAAAATCTTTAAAATTTTTAACTACAATAAGAGTACGAGATACGAGAAGATGCCAGTACGAATGTGCCTGTATACTGTTGTCGTATATGAAATGAAAGCTACAAAAGTTCTGACTTACGAATATTATAAATATACATACATTACTCATATACATGTATATTTGTATGCTAAAAAGATACATAAACATACATACTAACATGTACGTTTAATGTTGATTGTGTCTGCGTTGTTGCGTGTTTTTAAAAAATGAACACAAGCCGCGATTTTTTCGGAGGTCAAAGAACTTAAAATACGCGGCGAAGTAAGTGTTGCTTACTTACTTGCCAGATTGCCAGTTGTACATACATTTACATAAATATACTCGCATAATTATATTACTTACTAGATTCAATATACCTACTCTACACAAACAACAACAACAACAACAACATTTTAAATCAAGTATGATGAGCAAAAAAAAAATAGTAAATGAATAATACTATAGTGAATAAAATTCAGAGAGAAAAAATAGTTAAGTACAAAATAAAAAAAAATTTTTTCATCAAGAAAGATAGGTATAAGTATTTAACACACACACAAAAAAATTAAAAGCAAAAAGGAGAAGAAAAAAAATCGTAAAATAGATGAATAATTGACGACAACACTGTACACATTAATGAAATACGTATGTGTGGTTCACATTCATATTCAATATAAATAAATGACAATACAAACAGAACAGACGACTATAAAGCATTTTTTTAAAAAAAAACTTTACACGAAAATTAAGATTTTTTTTCCTTTAATAACAATTACCAAAATAATTTGAAAAGAAAAGGAAACAAGAAAAAATCTTCTGAAAAATGAAAGAAAAAAAATTGAAGATAAAAATAATATAATTTTGTTTGATAATAAACAAAATCTAACTTTGGACACTTTTTTAAATCCACGATGATGATGATGATGATGATCGTATATAGTTTTCTCTATAATTCACATTCACACGAAAAAAAAAAATCATCATCACATCAACAATCAACTATGCAGAATATAATATAGTATACGGATGAAATAAATTAAACATGAATAAACTAAAATGTGACTGTACAAAGAGAGGTAAAAGAGGTGGATTGTAGGTACATAGAAAATATAATAAATCTAAAAAAAACAAAAAAACAAAATACAAGAACATTATTGCAAAATACCAAGTCACGGTATTAAATAAATGATTTTTTTTTCACTCTTCTCAAGTTACAAAAAAAAAAAAAAAAAAAATTATTTTATAGGAAAGTTATTTTGCTATTAACTTAGAATGTACATGAGTGTGAGTAATTGATGGTAATTTTTTTTTCTAATGAAAAATTCTGGATTGTTTTACTTTTTTCTTTTTCTTTGGTCTAAAATTAAATCACCTGTGAAATTAAAACCATTGTTTAGTAAGTCAATGTACACATACACGTAACGTCTATGTATGTACACTGAATTTCTGTAATTTTTAAAAAGGAATTCTATTTATTTAATTTTCAATTTTAGAATGGAATGAAAAGTAATATTATGTATGTACTTATATGTATAGAAGCAATTCATTGTAAGCAATTTTAATGTTCATATAATAACCGCATAGGAAAAAAAACACAAATGAATCGATTTTAATTAAATTTGTCGTATTTGATATATATTTTTTTAATTCTGGTTTTTTCGGTTTTAAATTAAATCAACAGTTACATAAACAAAAACAAAAAAAAAATACAAATCTAGTATTCTATTTTAATTAAAAGCTACTTGTGCATGCACATACATTATGTATACTTTTATATCCACCATCGAAATCACATGAATTGATTATTGCACGATAATTATAGAAACACTGAAAACTTAAAGCAATTGGACCAGATAATTGGCTTAAATCTTTTGTTTTATTGAAAAGTTTATATCTATCATCTATCAATGTACACAAGAGCAATAAAAATGATGGTACCTACGTGTATAATGGGAAAAATTCAATTCTGATCATCAGTTTATTGGCTTGAATTTTTTGTTTTTCATTTCATTTTGCTTTGCACAGAAAACAATTTCCGTATTCTCATATCTTCAACAGTAAATTATTTGACAAATTTCGTGCCTAATTTACCTAGTGTTTTCAGCTGATTTTAGTTTTCCAAAAAATTTTTGTCATATCAGTGATAGAAAAAATTGTGACAACTACAACAATGATCAGGTTACTGGCTTAAATCTTTTGTTTTATTTGTTGAATAGAAAATAATTTCCGTATCATAATTTAATCATCTGAAAAGTATATGTACCACTGTATGTTCAATAAAATTTGTGGATGATTAGTGATAAAGAATTTTCAGCGCTGATCATCAGGTTACTGGCTTAAATCTTTTGTTTTTTACATTGAAAAAAATTACAGAAATAATTTTCATATTTTCAGATCTTATAAGAGCAATTACATACTTGACATAATTTTCAATTCAATATTTTGGTTATGTATACTCAACGTAAATATAATAACAAGATGATAGTCGCTCAATGAATACTTCATCATCATTTAAACTCTTATGTCTCATTTTTCTTTCATCTTCTTTCCAATTCGATCATCTTCAACGAAACACAAATCTATACACACAGACGTTCGAATACAGTACAGTACAATCAGTCGCCGATCAATACACTAAAATACACCAAAATAAAGTTATCGATATGAATTTTTTTTTTACTTTGTTTTGTGGACTTAAAAAAAAACAGACAAACTATGTACTTAAATTAATAATAATAATTATTTGCCTTGAAACTATATTAAATGAAACAGAAAAATAAAAACACAAAAAAAAAGGAAAATCAATAACCAAAATTGTATATAAAAACATCAACAACAAACCAATCAAGATTGATCTTTAACATTAAGAGATGAAAATGTTTCGTCGTACATACTTATTTCTGAGTATCATATATTTTTTTTTCTTCCATTGTTTTTTGTTCTCATTTATTTCTTTTTCATTACATTTATATTCGTATAATACTAAATTAATTTCAAAATTTTTTTTTGCATACATTGTAAGATTAAATACTCGTATAATACATATACATATTGTGTATAATCGATCAATATTTACATTTGGACAAGGTTTATTTATTCAGTTTTTTTTTTTCATAATTTTTATTATGAAAACCTATAATTTGTGAAATAATTTTTTTCTTTCCTTTTGTTTTATATTTATTTTATAATCGAATTTAAATGCTAAAATAAAACATCATTTTTTATACTCGTTATATATGTACGTCGTTATGTACACAATTTTGTAAACGCGTAGTGTATTTTTATTTTATTTTTTAAATGAAATTAAATGATTTTCTTATATTTTTATATTATTTTCGTTATTATTAATATTTTTGGCCTATTTTATTTTTTTTTTTTCATAATTTTTTTTCTTAAATTTAAAAGTCAAAGCCCAAATAATACAGTATAATAAAACCCAAAAAATTGTAAAAAAAAAAATAATAATAATTCACTATGATGATATTTGTGAATTATTAATTTTATTTTATTTTATTTTTTTCTTCTTCTCGTTTTATTAAATTTTCATTAATTCATTCCTTATTAACTGTTATTTTAAATACAATGTGCAGGTGTGTATTAAAACAATTACAATCATATTTGTTAAATATTCTTCGATTTCTTACAATGTTTCATGTATGTGCACACACACAAATGTAATGTGTACTTTTTTTTAACAAAACAATAATGATTACCAAGATAACATATATAAATCAATTTTAATTCTTATTTTTATGTTCTTTTTGTATAAAGTTATTTTTTAATTTAATTAATTTCTCATTTTCTTAAAAACAAACACAACAGCTACTGAAAATAAATTAATTATCGTATTAATTATAGTACTTGTACATTACACATTTTTTTTTTTTTTTCATATCTTCTTATCCATATATTTTTATGTACCATGAAATATAGGAACAAAATAGCATGATACTATACGCTATCAGACTATTGTATAGATTCACTTCATTTATGTATAAATATGGATAATATCTGTGGTGCACAAAATCTGTGTATCTGTATACAAGAAGAATACATACCATCATAATACTGGTAAAGTATTGTAATTTGATTCATATTCATAATTAAACAAATAAATAAATAATAAAATGTATTTACGAGTATACCTATATTGTATGAGTATTGTATCTTCTATATTCTATAGTATTAAGTATATTATATATGCTTGCTTGTGCATTATTTGTATATGATTTTTGTTATTTTTTTTTCTTTCATCGTAATGAAGATTAAAGACCAAAGAAAATGATTACGATTATGATAATTTTTATGTTTGATGATGATCATGATGATGATGATAATAATGATAATAATTGTAATGTGTTACGGTCAATGATTAGATATTTTGATTCGTTCGATTTGTTTATTTTCATAATAATTATTACAATTATATATTTTTTTTTTTCGAAATATATGTACACATTATTATATATGAACTCTTCTGTCTACACAAAAACAAATAAATATTTTACATGCATTAAAAGAAATGTGTAGATACATCTTCATACATCTGAAGATAGTACTATCTACATATTTATGGATACAGATATACATCATAAATGAATCCACATGACGCACTTTTAAATTAAATTCACGCATTTCTTGGAATCGCATCGATGTGTACATATACATTATTTTACTATAGTGTACTTATACAATAATATTCATCTATACTGTAGATTTGTTCGAAGAAAATTTGATTTTTGATTTTCTTTCGATTTATTTTTAAAGAAAATAAAAAAATAAAAATGAAGAAGAATAATAAAAATGTTTCTTAATGGTATTTCTGTTAAAAATTCTATTAAATAAAAAAATAAAAATCAACAAAAATCAAATAATGATTTAAAAATTTACACAAATAATATCGGTATAGGAAAGTGTGTGTGTTTAAGAAAGTATAATTATTACAACAATTACATATTAATCCATGTGTGCATACAGCATATGGTTTGGTTTCATATACATAATGTACTTACGAGAGTACAAATTTGGTTTGGTTCAGTTCCTACTTACCTATACATATACTGTTGCGTTGCATTATCGTTAAAGCTTAGATTTTTAAAAAAATCATGAATTTTGTTTTTTTTTTTTTAAAAATCAGCAATAAAAATTAAAAAAAAATTATCGAGGAAAATGATTTTCATTTTTTTCTTTATTTTTTTAATTTAGAGGAATTTTTGGATCGTGAACAATTTTTGTAGAATTAATTCTCCCATACAAAGTTCATCACACATAAACGTATGCATGTATATAGAGGTAAAGATCATTCGCTTTATCATGTAAGGTGTATATACAAGCATAGCATCTGTACACATCCATCTCTAGATTTTTATGTAATACGTAACATATGTACAAATTATAATTTATTTTTTAATTGATTTATTTACAGTTGTAATGTTATTCTTTTTAATTCTGTTACAAATTCTTTAAGAAAAAAAAAATTTTTTTTTGATTATTTTTCTTACACAAGAGAATTAATTATGGATTACACAAAATTAATTATTTATGCTACTATAGATACATATGTACAAAATTTTAAAGATAATAAAGATTAACGATGAAGAATTATCGAAATAAGTATCAAAAACAAAAAGAACAACGAAGAATTAAAATGTATGGACATTATGTACACAAATACTTATAAACTCGTCGTACACAATACATTTTATGTTGTGCACATATGTATATAAAATTATTCTTGTATAAGAGTATTGGATAATTAAAAACTGAATATTTTATGATGTGTATAATATGAAGAGAGTAATGCAATTTCATATGAAATGTGATTATCTTTCGTTTAATTTTATTTATTTTTACTTTACCATATTTACACTTGAATGGTGTGGTGATGCGAATACGATTATTAAAGACCACTAAAAGTCATAATACCTATAGTTGGTATTCAAAATAGATGTAAGCATAATTGAACGAATAAACGAACGAATAAATAAATAAATAAATAACCTACATATATTTTTTTACAAATTTATCGATAAAATTTCATTATTAAAAATTATTTTTTGAACAACATTTGTGGATACAGTTACAGTGCACATAGTGTACACCTTACATATCGCATTCATCATCTGTTGAAAATATTTCAATAAATTTGAAATATTATTGCCTTGATAATGCGAATAGGGACAATATATTAATGTTGCTATGAACTTCTCATTTTAAATGGAAAATTTCCCATTTGAATAATCCGCATTATTGAAATGCACAAAAAATACAGAAAATTGTCATGTCAAAATAAATCACACGTTCAACTGTAATCTACATATTGCAACAATGTTCTATGTTCATTGCAAATTTATAATTAATATGTAGTTTGTTTTTCTTCTATTCTCTCTTAACTTTATTATTAAAAAAAAAGAAAAATTAGTAAATAAAAACATCAAGAATTAATTGAACCTTAAATTGTAACACTTTTTTGTAGAATTTTTAAATTTTAAAAATATATTAAATACGTAATAAAACAGGTCTACCAAAAATAGAATTATTTTCAGTTCAAAAATGAAATAAATTAAGAATCAAAATTATCTGTAAATTTTCAACCAAAAAAAAAAAAAAAAATTATCTATAAAAAGAAAATTGTAATTTGTAAGAAATTGTAAGTAATGTGTACGAGTATGTGTATGTGTGTACGAATACACGTCAACGTACAACATTATATATTTTTTTTAATGCTAGAAATTGTGCAATTTTTTTTCTTAGCTCCAAAAATGTAATGAAAATACTCTAATATTAATGTTAAATGCATTTTTATACAAATATGGATGGAAATAACAGAGCTATTTGTATACAAGACATATCAAAAACTTCAGATCAGATGTTAAGACATGATGTGTTAAATTTTTTTAAAATAAATAAAATATACCAGTTTCCAGAAATACCAGTTCATTATATTCTGCATAATGTATTAATGAAAAATTATTTTTTAAAGTCCTACAAAAGCATCATCACACTAATAATCACATACGCGATATTCTTTCTTACTAAAAAAAAAAAATATATGCATAAATGTGTATGAATATGTATAATGTATAATTCATTGTAGGCGTATTCAAATTTGTATTTGAAAGCTTTGATATAAAAAATAAATATGAAAATCAAAATATATGTTGCTAGCAACAACTGTTTTATGCGTATAGCAACCACATAATTGTAGAAACAAGTACAAAATAAGTTTTTTTTTTTCATTTGTTTTCTTTAATTTTTTTTATTCAAAATTATGTACATACAATATACAAAAAATATTTGTGTGTTTACATTACATACTCGTACAATGTAGAAGTATGTGCATATACAAATACATACGTGAGCTCAGATTTAGCATTATATTATGTGTTTCCTACTATTCATGATTTGTATATTCTTATGTGTACAGTATACACTATACAATTTTTGTACTATATGGATACACACACTTTTCAATCAACCAATCAACAAAATTATCAATTGAATGATTGAATGATAAAAAAAAAGCTCCCTATAACATCTACATGTGTGCGAGTATAATAATGAATAGCTTAATAAAAATTAATCGCGATCAATTGACCGATCGTCAATAAATTGTACACTCATATATTATTATATGTATATACATGTAAATCGATTGATAACAATAAAGTATGTATTTATATCTCCAATGAACATTTTTTTATTGTTTTTCTTTTTTTGTTAAAATTTTATTATTCATCTTTCGATCTTATAAATTCACCTTGTCTCACCTGAATATATCAGTTAATAATTTGTAACTGTTTTATTTTGCGACATTAAAATACAGACAAAACAAAATAAAAAAATATGTAAATAAAATTTATTATGTACATATTACATGCATACTTGTATACGCATAGATAGTAAATAAATACACAATGTACCTATACAGTATCACACAGTACAGACATTAACAGATAAGTACTTATAGTTAAGATTAAAAAATACAAAAAATATTAACACATACAAATCGAAGAAAAACAAAAACACTTTATGATTATTTTTGTAAAATATATCTGATCATTATAACATATGTGACGTGCGTAATTTTTTAATTTTACAAAATTAATTCTAAAAAAGGAAAAGATACAAACAAAAATCATATACATAAATATGTATGTACATACATGCATAATATTTAAGAAGTTGTCGTTATCATAATCGCTGTTGTCGTCAACGTCGTCTTAGTCGTTATCGCGTTGTCTTTGTCGTATATAGTCGACATCGTGTTGTCAATAATATATAAAATGTAATGTGTATTATAAGTTTTTGTAAAGCAATATGTATAGTGTTGATCGATTATATGGTTATTATAACACGTACGGCGTACGTATACGTAAATGTTATGCATTAAGCATATATACAAGCGTGCATATATATACGTAATTTATATACATACAGATTTACCAATTACCATTTACGAGCAAATATTTATATATTTAGAAAATGAACAACACAAACACTACTAACAAATTGTTAACTATTTCTTCTTTTATTATTAAATTTATTCCTCACATTCACATTTTTTTTTTGTATTCTTCTTATATGGAAAAATTCATGTACGCGCACCTTCCATATTCATCTAGTTATCTTACAGTGCCTATAGAACCACTAGAACTAACTACAAATAAGTACTAGTTGAAGTTGTATATGAAATTTTGTTACTAATATAAATTGACTAATTCCAAAATGTTAACTGACTGACTGACTATGAATAATTGACAATACAAGATGCAAGTACATACATTGTACAGATATAGACATATGAGTATAAGCATACATATATACTAAAATAAATAAAGATATGTAATATTATTGGTGACAAACTAAATAAGTATTATAGTGTCGACAATAATAAATAACATAAATTGAAATAATCGTAATCGTATTTAAACAACAAATCAATACAGATAGAAAAGAATAACAATAAAATAGAAAATTGAATTAAATAAAATTAATGAGGGTATTCGCTTAATGCAGTAGAAGGCATATGTAAACCGAGTATTCACACCTTGTTTTACTCAGATCACATGTCTCTTACTTCATTAAAGTGAATACCCTCAATAATAATAAATTTTTCAACGTTTATAATAATTTTTTCTTCTACATACTTAAAATTTTATTTATTTATTTACTTATATTTAAAGTAAAAAGAATATTATATAGCATCATTATTTTCAAATCACGTAATTTCTGGTTGCGGTATGCATTTTTTTATAAACCGAAAGGACAGTAAAATTTTCTTTGCATTAAATAGAGACAGTCGTTTTAGATTATAATTTAAACATTTAAAGGGTAGACAATGATATACAAATTTATTCATTGTTATGTGTTTAAAACATAGAGCAGAAAATTAAGAATGTAAAAATTATATAGAAATGAAGTGAAATTGCAATTCAAAAATACATATGTGAGCTATAAAATATGTGCGCCTCTGTCTGAATACTCGTATGGTATCAGATTCGTATAATGCTATTTTTTTAAAAAAAAAAAATTTATTCTGAAGTAAATTTACACTATACAAAATGCATGTATATGTGCACACACATACGCACAAATATTCAATATATATATCTCATATCAGTATCAGTAGTAGAGTAGTATAATCCGTGTATGTACATAGTGTTAATAACCTTTTGATATATTATGGAATTTTTATATTTTATTTAATTTTTTTTCTTGTGAATAGAGTAAAAACAAAGAAATATTTTTACGATTAGAAAATTTTATAATTTCTACACACATAATTTTAGAATATTTTTCATATATTTTTTTTTTTTTTTTTTTGAATAACTAATATATTAGATGTATAAAATGCATTTTGCTGATTTTCAAATGTTTATTTAAATGTGCTATGTATGTACATTTTATGAATAGGTAAATATTTATTTACTTGCATATTTTATTATAATATAATGTTGGATATTTTGTATGGATATACTTATGTATTTACTTACTTGTATAAGACTGTCGACAGAGATTATTTTATATGAAAAATTTTCATTTTATATTTTAATCTAATATATTCAAAAACTGAAATTAATCTTTTACTTCCTTACTAATTTATAGTCTACATAAATCTTTTTGATTACCATCATCATCACCATCAGCATGAGTATCATTATCATCTTCATCGTGATTATGTTATTATCATTATTTTAAATATATTTTAACTGAAAATATGTAGAATATCTGCACACATAAAAATGTATGTATGTAATACATATGTATGAATTTAAAAATAAATAAAATAATTATTATAATATATACTCTGTATACATGAGTGTATGGTTTTTGTCCATCAAAATAAATTATGTGTTATGCATAAAAATTTTTTGTTTATTCTTCTCTATTTTAATATATGAGTAAATTATATACCAACAAAAGAACATACTAGTGCTACTTTAAATATCAAATATACCTATGTAGGTACTTGCAATTTTTTGAAATCAAATTTACGAATTTATTTTGTGTAATTTTTTTTTCAAATTCTTAACAATTTACATTGAAATCATTTTTTACTATATGAAATCTATACTATAATCTATAATCATTACCAGAGTGTTATACAGCACATATAGTAGATAATGTATGCGTAATGCCAGTATCAATTTAAATGCAATAAAAATTAAATTTTTCAAATTTAATTACAATCAATCTTGTAAGATCATTAAAATTAACATTTGCATAAGTGTATGGATTTATTTCTGAATATTATCATTTTTCATTATTATTTATTTAATTTACATATATGTACATGTACACCATGTATACACATCTCTATACTATACAAATATACATTATTATAAGATGAGAATAATTATTATACACTAACGTTTGTACATAAGAACATCTGCATCTACACATTTTTCTTGTAGCTGTTTTTGAAAAAAAAAAAAAACAATTTTTTTCATTCACTTAATCGTAAAAATTTTAAATTTCTTCCTGTTCTACTTAAATTTTCATATATGTATGTTATTTCTATACAGTAATAAATCATTCACATAGTTACATGTATGTATGTAATATGAATGTATGTTATGTACAACTGCAATTTCTCTATATATATTATTTTATATTTTATTTTTTTTTTTTTTGACTATTATATATTATAATCATGATAGTATGTACTTAGATACGCATATTTTTTCTATAAGCTTCTAAAAAAGATTTATATATACGAGGGGACTAACAAAAATTCTCCGAAAATTATTTTAAAAATAATAAAATAGCTTAATCAAATATAAATTATGAAAGTTCATCTTGTTATTACTTTTCTACATAATTTCCGTTTATGTCGATACATTTTTTTAGTCTGTAGATGCATCTTTCAAAACAGTGCTCAAAATCGTCCTTTTTTAACACTTGAAGCTGTTCATTCACTGCATTTATCACACCTTCTCTGCTTTGGTACACTCTCCCGCGAAGTGTTTTTTTGATTTTTGGAAATAGCCAAAAATCGCACGACGCCAAGTCAGGAGAATAAGGTGCTGCAACGATTTCGTTTATCCCCGACTGTGCTATAAAATTTGATGTTAATTCTGCCTTATGAGCAAGTGCATTATCATGGTGGAGAAAGTATCTTCTTAATTCACTTTTATCTCGGCCATTTAATATATTTTTAAATACTTTTGGTAGGCATATGTTCGTGTACCAGTCTGCTGTTACTGTTGATCATTCTTCAAGTGGCACTGAAGCTATAATCTTGCTCCTGCTGAAGAAAATCGCAAACATGACTTTTCTTAATGACTTTTGACGATATGCTTTCACGGGTGAAGGTTCTCCTTTATGGCTCCATATTGAGGATTGTTCTTTTGTTTCAGGATCGTTACTATAAATCCATGTTTCGTCACCTGTAATTAAGTCATTAAAGGTATTTGAACAACCGTTCGAGAATTTATCTAAACAAAACTTAGCGAGTTGTACGCGAGCCTCCTTTTCTCTATCGCTCAAAAGTCTTGGAACCCATCTGACACATTTTTTGCTGTACCCAAGACTGTCATTCAAGATTATTGAAACAGCCATGGCATTTATTCCTAGCCTCTCCGCTACCATTTCTTCGGTCATTCTGGAATCCTCGTCCAATAGTTTTTTTACAGCCGCAACATTGGTGTCATCGGTTGATGTTTTTGGGAGCCCTTCACAAGGTTCGTCTTCTACATTAAAATGGCCAGTCTGGAATTTTCTGTACCACTTGTAAATAGTGTCCAGACATGGAGCATTACTACCAAAAGCAGTTTTACACTCTTCGAATATTTGCTGTTTGCTGATACCTCGACGATAACCAAACAATATCGCGAATCGTACTTCAATTTTGCTAGGAGCTGGGAATATACTAGAACTGCTTTCACCTGCTTTCCGTTTTCTCGTTTCTATCTTCACACACCTGTCTCAAATTACGTATTAACACTAATTAAGAGTCCGTCTTTCCTTATATACTGCAATTTTGCAGATAAATCTGCAGGTAATTCGTTTTTCGGAGAATTTTTGTTAGTCCCTACGTATATATTTTGTAGCTTTCATCAATTTCTGCATCATCATCATCATCATCATCGCCATCTGCATCTGCAACTACTTGTATTTACCTATATATGTACATATGTAAATTTTTGCATTTATCTGAATCTAAATATATGGTACATACGTACATGGTACATTAATAATCTTTTCGAACAGATATTTGTAACATAAAAATCAGATAATATCATGTATCAAAGAAGCATTTATATAACTTATCAAAATCAAATATAAATTTTTATACAAATAAATAAGTATTATTATCATGTACGTACATTCATATGCATAATTACGTATGTATGTATGTATGTGTTTATATTTATGTACTCTATTCTCCATCTACCTACATAGATACAGGGTATCATGTAAATGATTATTTTAACGATTAAAGTAGATGACAAATCTATGATCAATAAATGCCATCAGTTCGAAAATTCATATCTTCGTGATGTATATTGCACTATTCCTGTGACAAAATATTAATAAAATTTGTTTTTCATTATTTGCACACATTGATAAATAACTGAATTTTCAAAATAGATTTGTGTATATTATTTCTAGATTTTCATTTCCTTCATTTGATATTTGTAGTGTATTTTGTTTACGTATTATATTACTGACAAACTTTACTGATATTCAAGATTTGATACAAAATTACAAAAATTTGAACCAATATCTACCACAAACAACCTGTAAATAAAATTCATGATATATTCTACATTCTACTAAAAATGTTAAAGAAAATTCTACAGATTTCCTATTAGAAATAGAATACATGTGTATGTATGTATAAGAAGTGAGTTATATTAGAACTGAATGTGTTAATCGTTCAATATCGAAGAAACATATGTATATTGCATACCACGTTAAAAACTATCAATAAAAAATTACATAACACAAGTACTTACATGTAATGAACACACATATAAGTACAAGTATGTATATAGAGTTAATTTCGATTATATGAATTCCTTTTTTTTTTTCATATTTTCCTTGTTTCCTTTCTGTTATCGTGAGTGTAGTCGTGTGTAGTATTACAAGTTTTTCTGTAATTATTGGCACATACATAATGTAGGTAGGTATAGGTATATACATACATACTCGTATAGTATAAGATATGAGATTTATGCTACTTATAAAAAAAAAACATTGCATGCTATCTCCATAGTCTTAAATTTTCTACCTAAATGAAAACACTGCGTATAATCTTTAAATATATCTCATATCGTATTATAACAAACAGAAAAGTCAATTCGATTAGATTAGATTTCATTAAACGTCCATACATACGAGTATACATATGTTCATTAAAGTATACGTAATGTGTCAGTATATGGATACAAATTATCTATCGCCGATATACATAATAATCATTCAGTTTAAATTATGAACAGATTATTCGAAAAATATGTACATACTATAATGCACATACAGGTATAGAGGTGAATAAATTTGTAGTACAGTTTTGATTGTATAAATGATGAGATAGTTGCTTGTTTATAAGTTACATTATGGACAAATATGTCTATGCGTGTGTGTGTGTATACAAATGAACATTAATTCTAAATATAAAATTAATTTTTTTTTTCTTTTACCAATAAATTTTCTGTGAAAAATTTATAATTTGTATTATAAAGTAAAAAATTTCCTTATTCTTCTTGTCTTTTATTTTCCTTGTTTTGTTTTTTAGTTTTTTTCACTTAAAAATTTAAATAAAATTTTACAAAAACCGTTCGATTGAAAATCTGAAAAAAAAAATAATAATAATATTGAACTGTAAAAAATTCGTGAAAAATATCCAGTTTTTAAATTTCCTGATTCTCAACAAATTTTATAATTACTTTATTATATACATTTCATATAGAAAATTTGTATATTTATTGTATTCAACACTTTCTTATAAATTTTATATTTATTCACATATTCGCATGGATATTATGATATACATTATATACGGATATAGTATACAACTAACACATCATATCTATTATATGTATTTATGTGTGTACTTTATATCAGACAAGATAATTGAACAATTTAAAGAGTTGTTCTTCAATTATAGTGTATGATTTGATTAAATTTGAACAGCATGAGATTTAAAATGGCATCAGTACATACTTATGTATGTATGTATATGAAATGCATGAATTTACACATACAATGTACGAGTATATTATACGCAAATGTAATATAATGTAAAATATTTTTTTACATACTTACAATAAGTTTAGCTAACAACATATTATGAAAAAAATTCTATCTAAATCAACAGATTATAATGATAATAATTATAATAAAAATATCAAAATATAAATAAATAAAAATAAAATAACCAGGATACACAGCAAACATTATACCACCATATAACCATTACATCAAAGCAACAGCAACAGCAACAACAACAATAACAACTGCATATAATAAAAATTAAAATTTATGTACATTTATTATCAAAAATACTTGTACAAGTAAATAATATTTAATTCGCAGTAAATTAAAATTCAAACAGGAATATGCATATACACATTATAATTTGAATTTAAGAATATAATGAATACAAAAATTTCATTTCGGAAAATGATGAATTGTAATACAAGTGAAAAAGAAAAAAAAAATTTTAAATCAAAATTAATGTAAATTTTTAGAAGTTACATTACTGACTTTTATATGAGAGTATTGCATGAAATTTGTTTTGTGTGTAGTTTCCAAAAACATACACGAAAAGATTAATAGAGAAAAAAATACATCTATAATTTTATATTAAAAACCGCTAAAAAATAATTGAACATATAATGTACATTCAGAGTCAGAGATATCAAATCAGTTTTATTATCAACAATAATGTAAATAAAAAATACTAAAAATACTAAACTTTAACCTTGCACAATATTAATTATGTTTGTATTTTACGTTTCAATTTAAAGTTAAATTTAAAATAACTACATGGCTTATTTGTAAAACAGTAAAATTAGAAATTTATGAAAATAAGAAATAAATTCTTAAAAATTACATTCTCGCACATTCTTGAATTGATTGTCTGTTATCAATGTTCATAATCCCATATACCACTGTGAAGAACTATGCAAAATTATCTAATGTGTCTGATATGCTATATAGACATTTACTCGTATATACATCGAATCTACGGGGCAAAACTGATTATAAAAAAATAAGTACTCGTATCTGTGAGTATAACGAATATTTAGAATCTATAAATGACTACTGCATAGTCTAAAAATATCTACATTGTGTAAATTATCATATGATATTTGACCATTTCGCCTTATTTATCTTGCATTCAATTTCAATTCATTCAATATAATATTTCAATTCGAAATGGAGATATCCTTACTGTCTAATTGTCACATCTCACATGAATTCAGACTTTAAATAATTCTAATGACATTATTGCTGCTATAATGAAATATTAAAAATTATTCATATATAAATAAAAAGGTTTCTGGCTTAAATCTTTTGATTTTCTCTCAAATCTTTTAATGATATTCTTGCACTCGAAAGCTACTAACTATAAACTTTTACACATGCTTGTACGTAATAGAAAATTAAAAAAAATTTTTTTTTTTGGTTTTATTCAAAAATACAAACAAAAGACATTCAATTCTAATAATTTCATTAAAATTATTTTGTAATATATTCCAACTAAATTTAAAACCAAAATAAAATTTTTTTGCACGTTCAATTTAACACAAACATGAAAATGAAAAAAAAAATTTCTAAAAAATCTATAGTACGTAAATTGTAATATTTTGCAATAATGTGATGAATCACAATAAAATTTTATAACAAATTAAAAATTTTTTAATATTTCCAGATATAGATACGACAAAAACTTGCTATGAATTAATTTTATAGATAAAAAAAAGTATTTATTTTTTTTTTTATCATTATTATTATTCTGTTTATTATATGAATACGAGAACGGACATAATATGTTATGAACATACATTTTTTCATTTTTAAAATGAATTTATTTCAAAGTCAACAACCTTTTGACAGGTATAACATTCAATTCAAAAGACAACAAACAAAAACATTATTATTCAAATGAAAACAAAAACTGAATAAATAAAATAATTATACTATTTACAGTAGATACAGATACATACATATATGTATGGATGTACATTATGTATTTTGAGTCATGATAGAATTTTTACACCGTTTTTATTTTCATTTTTTGCAATAACGTTAGCTTTTCTGTATTACTAGAATTTCATGTGAGAAAAAAAAATTCATTAAAAAAAATATAGGTACAATATAAAAAAGTGCAAAAAAGTTTGAAAATTTTTACTTTTTTTTTTCAAAAAGCTACAAGTGTTTTAATGTCATATTTCATGTGTATGTGTATACATATATATATCTTTGTGTGTTATATGTTATGTATACAATACATAATACATATATGATGTCGCTATAAATAGTTATCACATAATAATTTGTTAGCAATTAAAAATAATATTTTTTTCATATTATTTACACACTATAATATCAATTTATCAAGTTCATTTTTATGTTCAGTTAGCTAATCACGTGTAATTGTTTGCTTTGGATAAACACATTTTCAATTATTTTTATAAACAATAAAAATAACAGATAGAAAAAAAAAACAGTTTCATTTTTAATTTTATAAGTAGAATACATAGAGGATAATTAAAATGTATTACAAATAAATTATACATTTTAATTGAATCATTTTTGTATATTTGATTCTCTGTATGTGAAAGAAATAAAATAAATTAAACAAAAAAAGAGATTCAATCGTTTTTTGTTTATCTAGAATAATTGAAATGAAGTAAATGTATGTTTCATATATGAAATTCAATTGAATATACTTACATACATACAAATATAATATATGTACACAATTACACTTCAGAAAATCAAAATAACTATACAATTTTGTTTTTCTCAATTTATTTATTTTACGAGTATTTTTCCACATTTCATTTAATATTTTATGATTTTTTTTTATATATTTTTTGCTAAGTAAGAAATAATTGTTTTAATTATTATTATTATCATTATTTAAAAATAAAATCAAACATAAAACATTCCATGGTAGAAATGTAATTTGTCTTTAATTCTTTGAATATTAATGGACTCTATATCATTCAGATTTTATATAAGAATTATATACTCGCACTCGTAGATAATTTATATAATTCCCATTATATTGAACTAACTATAATTCTATACAAATATAAAAATACTTTACCTAATGTAATACATAAATAATGCAATCAAATCAAATTATTATACCTAATTTGTCATCAATTCAAATAGAATTTTTCTTTATCTGTGGATATAAACATACGTGTATCTTATATTCGAATCTGGGTATCTGCATTTAATCACATTTAATGTACATTGTGTATATACATATACAATCTACATATACACATATCAATAAAAATATATATAGGCATATATACGCGTATTGTGTGTATTATGAAGAAAAATGTTTGTTTTATAGCTAACAAAATTGATGATGATATTATAAAGGAGAAATAAAACTGTACTTGAACCCGTAACGACAATATACATAAAGACAATTTATATTTTCATAAATATAATATAATAGAAAATGAACTAATGCATTTACTATTCAATTCAATTTGGATACCTTACTTACCTATAATGCCTGCATGCATGAATGTCACAAATATGCATGCATGTGTATAATATACCTATATCTATGTATCGAAGAAAAGAAGAAAAATTTGACGCAAATAAGAAAAAACCAACGAAAAACCAAAGTGAGAAAATATGCTGGTTCTATGACAAATAAATAAGAAAAAAAAGTGTACATATAAAAGACTTTATTCAATACACATTTTCATTTTACTTAAGTAGCTATACCTATAATGTAACTATTTACTTTGTGTTTACTTAATCTTTAAGATTCAATCGTTTTCCTTTATTTTATTTTTATTTCATTTTTTGTTATAGCATCGTTGTTGTTGTTTTTTTTTTTCTCTAATATTTTTTCGATTTGCGTAGTGTAATATTTTTGAAAGAAAAATAATTTTTTTTTATTCATTTTTTATTCCTGGCACATTGAAAACAAATTTTGAAATTCAATAGAATAGCTGTTCGATTATATTACAGTGACACCGTATTGACATAAAAAATGAAGAAAAAATAGTACAATAATAACAATAATACCGATAAAATAAATACACACTGTACTAATATAAGAAAAAGAAGAAGAAAATAAAAAGATGATACAAAATAAGAAAAAATTAAGATATGTTTTTTAAGAAAAAAAAATTCATTTTTATATTAAATTAACTGTATCACTTGAAATAATATAGTGCATCTCTAGAGATGAAAATTAACAAAATCTAAGAATTTAAATGTAGGTATATACTCGTATATATGAGTACAAGTTAAATGCATTATATGTATATATGTACAAGTATATTTGTATACAGAAAATATGGATTTTATACGGTGCACTAAAAA
The DNA here is from genome assembly GCA_951394055.1 of Villa cingulata. Lineage (NCBI taxonomy): Eukaryota > Metazoa > Arthropoda > Insecta > Diptera > Bombyliidae > Villa > Villa cingulata. Next base: position 11,649,070 of record OX596018.1, on the reverse strand, counting down.
TCTGTTATATCTATAACGTATATAACAACACTTTATACGTGCTAGTAGATATAAATTTAAAATTAAACAAAAGATTTAAGCGAGAAACTTTTTTACAAATTTTATTACATTTTTCTTCTATCGAAAAAACTAAAAAAATTTTTCTTTTTTTATCCGCATTATTTAGTTTAATAATTTGATTGTATACCTATTTACTTATTATTATTATTTGTTATCATAGTTACTAGAATTTATGAATTCTTTAATCATAATGCATGCACTACTTTATAATAGCACTGCGCTTAATGAAAATAACAATCAATAACTGAGCACTCTAAATATTTAAATAAAGTAGATCAATATTTTTATAACTTTTAAGCTGATGATTATAGTGATAGAAAATTTAAACAAAATGGAACAGTAATCGTACTGTATGCCTAGTAGAGGTAGGAGATAAAAATGAAATTTGAACGACACTATATAGATACTATTACTAACTAAACTATATTCAATTAGATTAGGACATCATAGATTATTAAAGTTATTTGTGTGTAATTAAAAGTTTTTAACAATCACTGAAAACGAAAATTATTTATGATAGAAATCAAAGATTTTACATATGTATATGCAATTATTAAATGGAAAATGTATTATTGATAAATTCACATAATGATTATATGTATATTAGTTCACATACAATATAACAGTGATTATGTATATTTTATTCGTTTTCAATAATCAAAAATTATGAATAAATTAAAAAAAAAAAATTTTGTTTTCTGTATAAATTTGTTTTTTTTTTTCATTTATTTTTCTTGCGTAGGATTCATTTTTATTATTTGTTTTTCAATTTTAAATAAAGAAAAAAATTCAATAAATAAAACTTTTAAAGAATATAAAACGCTCAAAAAATAATCGTAAATTAAATTAAAATACTTTTATTACTACATACAAAACTAATAAGTAAATAAATAACAAAAAAAAAATGTTATTAGTATATAAAAAAGAAAAAGTTTTCAAAAATATTATACAAAACTTTCAAATATAATTTTATTTTTATTTGATTTAACTTTTATTTGTAAACAAAACAAAACATAAATTGTTAGGGTTGTTGTTATTATTTTATAAATTCAAGTAAGAGTAGAAGAGTACATTGGGGAAAAATGGTATTTATAGTTCATTTAAAACTCATCATAAATATGGTGCGGATCTTTATGAGAAATTCATATTTACTTATAATCAGCAATCATCAATTTGTCTTGTTTCCATTTATTTCCTGTTTCAGATACATTATATACTCATAGATAAACGTTCTTAAAATGTCACATACGAGTAAACTTTAATTATCTATCGCTTTAATTTTTATTATTATATAAAAAAAAAAAATCAGAATTATCTGTATAGTAATATTAGTAGTATGTATTGGCAACATGTATACCATTACAAAACACCCAATCGTTATATATTTGTAATCAAATATAATAACAATGTGTACGGATTACGGGTCATTTATCGAATACAAAATAAAAACAAACATTTTTAATGTATTTTCTCTTTTATACTTAAAATGTGAATAAATAAAATCACAATATTGAAGATTGAAGAAAACAAAATCAATGAATGAATGAATTCAGAAAAAAAAAAATTATAAATATCATGCATAATGATTACGATTACGAGTACATAAAGAGTTGTAAATAATGAATAAAAACGATTCAACTGTCTTTTATGGAATTAAAAACTTTTAATTCAAAAAAATTTTAACCGTTCAAAGTGACTATTATGTGCGATACACTTATCCTCTCACATATTATGATACAATTTTGATTCAAATATCTTAAATTCAGTTAAAAATTATCAAACTTTATACTCGTTTAGGTGAGAAATGTTTTGTGTTATGGGTTGAAATGGTTTGTGCAATTTAATGCAAAATAGGTAGTAAAAAAAAAAAAAAATTGCACGAACATTTTTTTATTGCTTTTCAAATGGTGGTATTCGCGTAACATATTCCTATACAGTCCTTATACTATTTACGATCGATATCCGGTGTAACCCTTTAAAAGATTAAATTTCGCAAAATTTTTATTATTCAACATGAAAAAAAAAAAAGGATTTCTTAGTACATAAGTAATTGTAAAAGATTTGTCTACGAACGAGTATAATTTGCAGCTACTTATAATGGAGTCATAAAAATTCATTTTTTATATTTTTTTATCCTTTTTCATTCGGTATTTTACACTTTTCATGGCCTATCTAAATATCTTATTTAGGTGCTTACTTATATTCACGACAATTTATTACGATTTCAAGGTAAACGAAATCTGCACTTTATGTACATATTACCGTATTGTAAACAGTATTCTGATGTTATGCATATTATATACATATGCTCATGTTGTACATCATATATATACTCGTACGTAAGAAAATGTAAACGCATATGTTTTTATTTACAAAACTCTTTTTTATGATACCGGTACCTTTTTTTTTAATATACCAAATTCTTCTTTTTTCATTTTTTCTTGTTTAATTAAATTATGATCGCAATTTGTTTATGGTTTTCCGTAAAAATTTTCCATGAATGTACGTAAAATTGTTTTATTTTCTATATGTAATTTGAAGGAAATACTTAATTGAACCTAAATGAACCATGTTATAAACATGATTTTACCCTTTTCTTTATTAACAGCAAAAATGAAGGAGTTCTAACACTTTGTACATATTTATAATCATTATATGAGTGAATATGTTAAGAAAATGTAGGCAAAAACTTACTACTACATGCTACTACTGTAAATGCCGACATTAGATATACAAGCATGAATGTAATGTAAACAGTAACTTTTCACCTTTATCCATATACTGTTCTTTCTTTTCTATACAAGAATATTATCGTAAAAAAAAAATTAATAAATATCTAAGGTAAGGATGCTTATGTTGATTATTTTTATTAGATAATTGCTTCTTATTGCTTCATGCAAAATCGTGTGCATTTGGCATTATATTGTGATGACTACAGTGACATCGTAAAAAATCAATAAAATTTACAGTGAAAAAAAAAAAATTCTTTGAACATTATTCTTTTTTTCAGTTTATGTTTTTTAATTAATATAATATAGTGGAGAATTATCTTTTCGAACGGATTCAGATTTCGTTCCATTATTTCATCATCTTTATCATCATACATAATGTATATGTATATTCTGTATAATCTGGTATAAATCATTATAATTTATGTGTTACAGTATGTTATAACAAGTGATTTTTATTTTTTCTTAAATAATTACCAATGTACATAGGAATATTTCATTAAATTATTATTATGTGCATAGATAACACAATATTTTTTATACACGGATGTATACATACTTACATATAGATGGATACACATATGTACATTACATACGTATGTATATGTTTGGATTGAAGAAAGACAACAAATTGTTTTTAATGGCATTTTGTACTTTTTTAGTGATAGAAGAAATTTTTTTTTTTTTTGCTAACATTATAAATCTTCTTTTTGATCATTATATAAAATAACATACAGGAAATCCTTTTCGAAGTTGGAAAAAAATGATACAGACAAGTATAGTAGTAGGTAGTAGTAGCAAATAAAATAAACAACACAGGAATTGAAATTCTTGCATATATAGTAAGAAAGTATAAAACATGTATGTATGTGTGTTTGAGTGTATTTTATAGATATTTATGTACATTATATGTTCACATATGTGCATATAGATTTAGCTCAAGAAGCAATTCTTTTATAGAATTGTTTTCCGTCAGCCGTAAATTTCAAATTTCTATATGGTCTCGAACTTTTAGCAACGAAAAACTTTTCTAAGATGTGATTCTTTCTATACATTTACTGAACTTACTGTATACAATTCTATATACAAAATCATTACGTGTACAGTGTGTACAGTATAAGTTGTACACTTTACATATATTTTTTTTCTATTGTTTTAATAAGATTTTTTTTTTCTTTTTTTCTATATGTTTTTTACTTCTTCTGGATACCGACACAGAAACATACATATGTAAATATAAGTATGAAGTATGAATATATAATAAAATACATTAAAATGTATCTTCACGAATAGTATCAATAGTACTTAGTCACGGCTTACAAATTGTCTGCAAATACGAGATTCAAGTATGGTACTCATAAAATGTGTTCATATACATTGTACACTAAAATGAAAACTTATAAAATCTATCCCCTATAATACTCGTACATACATTTTTTTACAATAAAATGATACTAAATGTGTATATGGTATAGAGAATTTTATTTTATCCGATCTAAATGTATATTTAAAATAAAATTTCATAAGGTGTTCAACTGAAAGCTGATGTGATATTCACATACATTCACACACATCTGTATACATAAGCATTCATTCGTATGTACCTGTTGAAAATTTGTTGTATAGAAAAAAATTTAATATTGCGAATATTTGTTACATTACAAGATTGTTGCTATAATTCTTCTTAACAAAAAGTTTTAACAAATGTTTCATTTAAAAATAAATGCATATACAGCGACGTAATTCTAATTCAACACTTTACATACTTACAACCTTACAAGATACAAGTAATTATAGTACGACTATCATTCTAATCTCTTTATAACCGAATGTAATTAAATATGTACTTTTCTAAATGGATATCTTTTTTTTTACGGGCATCGGATCGGTATAGTACACATTTTTATTCCGTATATCGTATATAAATGTGCATTTTATTACATTATCATATGGTAAGTATTTTTTTTTTTTTTGTTTTTTATAATTTTCTTTATTTTTGCATGGATGCAGAGGTAAATATCTTGCAAATTCTTTGACTTTGTATTGTATACAAAAATGCAACAATGTAACCATATATGTAATGTAATGTATGTTTTGATAACAGTCCGATATCAGCCGGAAATTAATGATACTGGTTACTTGCTCGCATATATCAAGCACAAAACCAAATCAAACAGAAAAAACAAAAATTATCGAAAAGATAAAAAGAAATTCTAAAATGTTTCTAATTGAAAATGTTTTGAATATTGTTTTTGGTTTGTTGGTTGGTTGGTTGTTTTGTTTACCTAATTCTAATACAATTCGAATGTTGACGAAAAAGCACAAGGTACAAAGAAAAAAACATCAGAAAGAATGAAAGCATTTAATTTTTTTTACAGATAGATAAATTACAGTTGAAACTTTGTTTTATTTTTTCACCTTATAATGATGTTCCCCATTCATTGCATTTCAATTGTACATTTTTCGTTTATGCATTTGTTTTGTTATTATCATCTATCGATTCGATCTTAAAAAATTATTTTTTTTACATCATGTAAGTAGTTGTAGTTTATAGATACATAACATTGTTTGTGCGGTGCGGTATATAAGCAAACATCCCGTATAGAAAAATTGTAATGTATATCTACATATTCATATTTGCTGCATATATCTTATACGAACATATTTATATATGTGTGTGTGCATTTCGTTTGACTGTTGATCAATGTTTGAATGTTATAAAACAGTGTGATCCTCACGTAATATGAAAAATAACAAAATTACTTGAAATCACGACACAAACCGTTGATTTTAGTCGCCGCATAGTTTTTCTTGATCGCGACATAACAGAGCGTTCACGTAATAATACCACTACCATAAGCAAAAAAAAAAACAAAACAAAAAAAACATAATATTGTAAACTATATACATATGCCATGCAAAGTTGCAATCAAGTAATTTTCTTCTTCTTTTTTTTACTTTTTTTCTTTTTATTTCACATGGCAAGGCATACAAAATAAATGCGTAAGTATATTACCATACTCTACTGTTACCACATACAATATATACATACATGTATATACTCAATGCATAATACTACTTTATTTCCATCATCTACCATACCATTATTATTATTATTGTTATTATTATTTCATCTAATACCCACGAATGGCAATGATAAGTTCTTCGAAGGCCTAGGCCAAATCTTCAACTTGAAGACTTACTGTCGACCATCGCATCGCGTACACAGATATACGGGCATAAAAGCTAAAGAGTTTTAAAACTAACATTGATACTAAGATACGTAAAATGTAAGTACGAGTACTTACTGAAATAGCGAGTTTAATGCCTACACCACTACATACACACATGCACAGTATAAACGTGTATCGTATTATATTCGTGGAGACATGCATATATGCGCACAGAGTACCCATAGCCATAGCTCCAATATATCGAATTTTCAATTCCATTTCCAACTATGCACCTAGGTACATATGTAGTTCATTTACTAAAGAGTGCAGATATGAGTATGTGCATCAGTATTAGTAGTAAGTACTAAAACATTATCACAACATAAGCTACATACATGGGGCTTCAGCTAGCAGTCTAAAGTCTAAACCATCCACCCATTCACCCCCTCTTTATGGTTCTTCGATATTGACTGCATCTGCATCTATGATAAGTTTTTTTTTTTCAATTTATTTACTCGTTTATCTTTTATTTTTCTTACTTAGCTTAGCTTGTTGTTGGCTTTTATTTAAAGTGATGTTTTTTTAATATATTTTTTAGTTTTTTCTTTTAAACTTAGTATGTTTTCAGTCGAATGATTTTGCATTCATGTTGTAATAATCGCATATATAAAGTCATGGTAAATTTCTTTCGTTTGTTTCTTTATTTTTATCTTTTTTTTTGCTATTGTTTTTATTCTTTTCATTTTTTTTTAGACTACACAACTCCAGTTTAGAATGTATTTACGTAATAACGTAAGAAATTATGTTGCTATGTTAGTTAATTGTTTAGTTTGAATTTTTATTTTCCTATTTCAATTTTATCATCATCATCATCATCATCATAGTGGAAGTGTCAAATTATGTTTCACATCCTTGCAAAAGTTTTATTTTATTATAGAAATAATAATTCTATGTGATGTATTTTACTTTGAAAAACTAATTTGTTCCGGTTCTAACAGTTTCCATTAAAGATTGTGTATTCATTCATCATATGATGCATAGGAAATGTAAAGAAACTTATATGAAAATACAAAAGAATTTCTATCATGTTTTCTGGTTTATTCAAATGTGATATCGATGAATCTATATAAGAAATCTGAATTTAATATAAAAATTTTATAGAAGATTTTCTCAATAAAAAATAGATTCAAATGAAAGATAATTAGAAGATGTTCTTTACAATTTTTAGTAATTACCAAGGTTTATTTCATAACACAAATTAGAACAAAATAAAATTACTTTCATAATAATTTTAAATCAGAAATTTGTATACACACACAACAATCATTTTGAAAGTCATTCGTTTAACAATTATATTATGTGATTCATCATTGCACACGAGCACAATATTCTATGGATATATGTCAATGAATTTTTAAAAACTTTATCACAATCAATTGATAATTAGCTCATTCAAATACAAACAATTTAATTAGATAAGTAATATGAGTGTACAAATTGTGACAGGATAATTCTTTGTCATCCCTTAAAAGAATACATCAATAACAACAAAAAATCAAGACAATATAAATACACATGTAATAATCTATTTTACCACCTACTCAAAAAACAAAAAAACAACCTTTTAGACAATGAAAAATATTTTCAAATCATTTTGTATAGTTATACAATATCTTTGTAGTGAATATTCAAATCATTAAATTCTTTAGTTTGCCTAACAAAAAGAAACCATTTCTATAATCCTAAGCCTACCCATAAACAAAGTATGTAAGTATATAATAATAAATAATGAAAAATAAGAAATAAAACAAGAATATTATAACTTTGACAAGACCAAAAAAAAAAGAAGAAGAAAAAAATTAAAGAACACAGAAAGGAAATCTACACCTACTACCATTCTAACCTTTATTCGAGTAAAATACACATAGAGTGCTATGGTAAGTATACCTGTGGCTATATAATCATTCTTAGATCCGTGCACTCTATATTCTATTCAAAATATCTACTACTAAAAAAGTTCTATGTGAGCACATGATATATGTAAGTATAATGTATACAAATACAAATAGTATTTAGCCCCTGAAGCATAGATGTTGAATAGATTTTCAGTCTATGTGTAAAAATATAAAATTTATTCCTCATTAAAAAAGTAAAAAAAAAAAAAGATTTTATAAAATAAATTAAAAAAAAAAAGAATAAGAATTAGATTACTAAATCACACAGTAATGTATAGTATGTACGATCATATACCAACAGAAAAATGAGGATCAAAAATCTCTATCATAATCATGATATAACGAAACGAATTATACACACATGCACATACTCCTACCTATAATTCTACAATTTTACAAATGAAAAATATTTTTTGATTCGACTGGAACACTATTTTTAGAATTGAAAATACCAAAAATCAAATTTAATTCGAATCGTTTCGTCTGTTTTTCTTTTTTTTATTGTAGCTTGATTTCAAATTTATTATCTGCTGCTGATAGTTTTTTTGATCTTCTAATCCTTTTTCTTCTCTCCTCTCCTAATGTATAGGTAATGTATGTAATCATTTATATGTATTCATAATAATCATTAGAATACATATAGATATACATATATGCAATGTACCTGTAAGTATATATATATACAGAAGATTATTCGATCGAAAAACGAATTACATATTCACAATATCACAAACGAACACAAAGAATTTGTTTGTATACTTTTATAAAAAACAGGTAAAACAGGTATGATGAAATGATGAGAAGAGCGATGAGTTAAATACGTAAATACCAACAAACATTTATAAATGGTAATACATGCATATATGCCTATATTTATATTAAAGTCTGTTATAAAATAATTCAGTTACCTGTACATATCCATACTCGTGGATTATATATTCGCTACATTTCTATAGATACACAAACACGTACGTTCATATGTATATTTTGTTTCCACACGAGAAGACAAAATAAGAATAAGAAAATTTTTAAGTAAAAAAAAATAAAATGAGAACTTAGCTCAACACTCAGCTCAGATATATTTTCCTTCTGTTAGCTGATCATACACATATAGTTTTTCAACTAAAACAGTTTTAAATATTGTGTGAAAGAGATATGAAATGTAAAATTCCAATACTCTCAATTATCTCACCTGAGTTTTGTTGCTGTCGTTGTTGTTGCTGCTTTTTCTTGTAAATTTATTATTTTAGTAAAACTGTGCAAACACAATATATAGGTATATAATGTTTAAATTTCGATTATATAAATAAAAACTCGCGATAATGCATATATACAATTTTATGTGAGTATATAATGCGAAGCTAACCACTACATATGTATAACATTCATTTATTCATACCTGAATATGTGTTGTGTTCATACCATTTACCTGTGCATATGTAAATGAAATTACGAGAAATGAGAGAAAATTTCTCATTTCATATTCATATGACCAATGATTTTGCCAGAATACTAATGCAAAGTTAGCTGTAAATGCTGTTCGCATTTAAAATACATATTGACCAAATTATGAAGGTGTTCAAAATTATCATGTCCAGCTCCAGATACATATGGGATCGTATAGATGTGTGAATCAAATATATACCTATATGATGTATAGTGTATATTCTATTATATACGAATATATAAATGAAGGTGTATGCAGTTCTGTGCATACTATCAAACTATTTGGATGTTTGATATGCATTTATACTATACTGTATAACTATGTATAGTGGTTTTTACTTGTTATGCGTTTTATAAACTAAAATTAAACTATAAGACCAAACACAATTTTATAGAAACTTTATAGAGATAAATCCTCATTAATATTCACCGAATTATAGAGTAGGCTTGAGTTAATATTGAGAAACGATTTGATTAACTAAAATATGAAATTTCTTCTTGACCTAATGAACATCTAATGAAAGGATCTACAAGGATTCTGATTATGCTATATGACAGGATTTTAATGATGTTTTAAAAAGATTTTTTATAGTCTAATTCATGAAAATACTTAACTGATATTTTTAGCATCTCATTATTATCATGTAGTTTCTAGATTTAGATCTGCAGATTTAGAAAAATTTTCAAGATCATCGATCGTAAGATATTGATCATTACATAAAGAAATGATTTAGTAATGAATTTAATTCAAAACGAATCTATGAATCTACACCTACACCAACTTTGTAATTCGTTATCGTTACTCTTCTTTCGAGCCTCTAAAAATTTTAAACAAAACACTCAAAAAGCTTACCGGTATATTTTATAGAGAATTACCTGTAATACACATGAATGTATGTATCTACATCTTATGTACATTCATGTGTGTGTATAATCATACTAATATTTATTTAAAAAGATGCATAATTATAGCTGTCAAAGTATGATTTCATTTAAGAAGTTTACGTTTCATATAATACAAAAATTATAGTAGAGAGTACTGCTACCTCTACCTTGACTCTGTTACTGAATTTAACACGATCAACAACTACAAAAAAAAAAAAAAAAAAAAAAACAACATAAAATAGAAAAATTGAAATATTACAATAAAAATTCACATCGAACTGTATACATGTACTTCGTGGTTTGTACTCATGTATATGTTCAATAACGTTACGTACGTATATGCCAGCGCGAAATAATACCTGTACAGGTAAAACTCCAGCTGTGTATTGTGGTATTTGTATGTATTCATAATATATAGTAGAGTATGTTATATATTCACATATTTGTATAGAAAATATTTGTCTTTTTTAAAAAAAAAAATAAAATAAAATCCAAGTATCTTCGTTTCGTTTTTTCGTTATCATTCATTATTTTTCCATATAACGTTTAGAGAGGAGTAAAATTTTTGTAGTATAGTATAGCTGTTTTATATAAATATGCTTGTGCTTCAACGTTAAAGGTGTATTTGTGAGGAAAAATAACATTACGTGTTGTTTTGTAGGTTTTACATTATATACCGTAGAAAAATGTATGAAGTAATAATAAAGAAGTTTTCGTATGATTTTCTGATTTTAATTTTTTTTTTTTTTTTACATTTTCGTGTAACTTTTTAGTAAAGAATATATATTTTTTCAAGTAAATGAACAACAACAATAACAACTTCGAATGGAAACTGTATAAGAATAAGTAAGTTAGTGATCAGTTTTTTAACCGATAAACAACTTTACTGTGTTTTATTATTATTTTCTTTTTTTATTATTTTAACATTTTTATTAGTTGAGACTTAACTGATTCGAGTATAGACGACATGAGTACAGTAAGAGATTATCAGTCATTGAGTATACACGCGATTTTTTTTTTCCACAACTATATAATAAATATATAAATGTACTTGTATATAATTATGTTCATTAAGCAACAACAACAATAACGACAAAATTAATAAAAAAAAATAAAGTATCTTAAGAACATACGATGCACGCAGATAATTTGAAAAAGATCATATGATCTACATATATTGAAAACTCTAAAGAATTATTTTCTTATTCTATATATTGTGAAAAATTTCATTTGAAAATCGAATTATAATTAACGTTCTTCGAGAATACAGTTTACAATTCGGATAAAAAAATTTATAATTTTCGATCATTTCATTTTTTTTTGGATTAATATTTAGCCGCGTAGATTTAATTTTTCGACAAATTTGTGTATAAATTTTCCTCTGGATATACCTTACGAAAGCATATAATATTGTGTACATGTACATAACGGATATAAATGGATTAAAAAATTTTATCAAAAATATAAAATTGTTTTTGAATGAAAATTACATACATATGTATACCTTTGTGTAATCAATTTATGATGATCATTTTTAACAATTAAAAATTAGTGCAAAATATAAATTGATATTTTTTTTTAAAAAATTAAGATTTCTGATTAAGTTATTATGTGAAAATTTTCAATTTATCCTGTGTTTCATGTGAATGTCTATTTCTTTATTATTATAATTTTTTTTTTCAAAAAAAAAAATTCTATTGAATCAACGGCAGTGATATAGTGATGAAAAATAATTTTTAGAAAAATAGAAATTATAAATAAAAGAGATGAAAAAAATTCAATAAAAATAAGTGAAGAGAAGAAAAATAATAATTTTAAGTACATATAGTAAAAGTGAAGATAAAAAATAATGCAAAAGAATAAGTGCAATAAGTTTTAAGGATATAAACGAAAATTGTGAATCGTAACAAAGTGTAAAATAAAAATGTTCACATGTTTAACAATGATTAAAAAATATTTTCGAGTTTTTCTTTTACAAATCAATAAATCATTTGCAAGATTGATTTTATTCAATATTGAAGGATTTAATTAACATTTATTTAAATATAAAATCAGAAAAATTTTTATTTCGATACAGGAACATCAAATTTAAAGAAAAAAAGAGAAAATAAAAATTTATCAAAATGCCGAAAATATTTTTAATTAAAAATCGTTTGCATCAGCAACAATTACGTTTATTAGAAGCACAAAATTTATTGAATAAGGATGAAGATAGATTGGTGCCACCACTATCTCCAACATCATTACAAACATCAAATGATGAACCATTATCATTGGTATCAAGGAATAAGCGTTATGATCGTGATGAAAAGCAAGGTTTGTTAAATTTTATTTTTCTTTTTATTTATTTATTTATTTATTTTTTGTTATTACTAAATTTATTACACACCTATAAAATAAATCCGTTATAACGATATTCAAATAACTTTTACAACCCTTTATTATATTGTATCAAAGAATTTTTTTATTTTATATTTTCTCGGTTTTAACTTTAAACAACGATGTGTGCAAATTTTTGCAAATAAAATGGCATTATTGAAAAACTCGTTCTAATACAATACATGTTTACAAAATTTCTGCATAAATTTCGTCTAAGATATTCTACAACTATTTCATTTTCTTATGTAGGTATGCATGCATGCATGTATGCATGTATGTCCATTCGTTTAATTTTTTCTTTTTTTTTTGCATAATATTTGCTTGTATTTACAGAATTTTCAGAATCCTGTTTATTCTGTAGAATCTCTACAATGTAGATAATTGTGTTATTTTTTTTTTATTTTTGAAAAGAACGTAATTCGCAAAGAACAAAATGCAAGCATTCGCAAGATACAGGCGAATACATATAAATGAACATCAGAAATATTTTGTACGAGTAAAAGACAAACAATTTTCCATTTGACCAAAGATTTGTTGTCATTTACGCGGGATTATTTGGACATTTTCGAACGTTAAAATTATTCGATTTGGAAACTTTTAATGATTTGATTCTAAATGACGACAAAATTAAATATAAGGTTTTCATTTTCCAATCTGACAATATCAGAAGCTAATTCAATTTAAGATCCTTTACTTTTTGAAGAATGTAGTTATTTAAAAATGAAATTTTCAAATTTTTTTTTTATAAAAGCCTTAATATCTCCAATCATCATATGAGTATACATAACATCTTATAAAATTATAGGATAATGATCATATCTATGCGATCGTTTCCTCATTTATGAATGTAACTTAACATTGATACGATGTAAATTTAGTTTTGTTGGCTTTTTTTTTACAATTAATTAAATTACACATTTACATAATAAAAAAATTAAAAATCAAATTTCAAATTTAATGAAAATAGAAAAAAAAAAATTAAAATATTCCATCGGCCATCAATTTTTAGCAAAAACATTCGCTTGGTTTTTTGTTTGAATATTTTTTTTTTAAATACTCGTACATTGTATTTATAACTTTTTGAAAAATTTTAAATTGAGTAATCCTAAAAATACCGTTATAACAAAATGAAATTAACGATATGAATATTGAAATTCAATATTGAAACACAACAAAAAAAAAGCACTCAAAAAATAATATAAATTTTAATACATACACATAATATGATAAATTCATATAAAAACGTGTGTATATGTACAATAGATACTCATTGATTATGAACAAAAAAAAAAAAATGAAGCAAAATATATGTGAAAAAAAAAAAATTATGAATAACACAAAAAAATACCTTTCCGGTATTGTGATCTTCACCTATTATCACATTTACATATATTTACTCATAAAAGATAAATATACATACATATATGTACATAAGTACTACCACACTGCGTACATTCATATTTATATATTAAATTCATTTAGAAATTACCTTCCTTTTTCTTTCAAATTTTTGTGTACCTTTTACACATAATGTGAATACATTTTACGTATATAAAATACTCTTTAAATGTACGTTGTTATTATATATTGTCAGTTCTTTTATTTGTATATATAATTTGTGAATTTTTGTATTTCATAATCAACTCATATGTACTTACTTACATATGTATACTAGTTGTACATATACACGATACATCAATGTGTATTTGCATTCAAAGAAATAAATAAATAAAAATAAAAATTATCATATCCATTTACAACGCATACACACGCAGCACTATATACAAATAATTTCTATGCAAATGGACATATATACATACACGTGAATATATAAATGCTCGTATATTATATATGCTGCCTTTTGCTTGGTTTTTTTTTAAACGGAAGCGCAGTTATCTTCCGAATATTTTATGTAATATCGTAAAGAAATGAAAACGAACAAAAAAAAAATAATTTAAAAAAAAAGTAAATATTATAAGACAGGTGGAGGACAAACTATAGATCAAAATATGTATACACGGACATACATTGATACATATACTAACATACTCGTCTATATATGCATATGTATGTGCACATATATTTTTGGCTTTATAATTTTTTAATTTTGTGGTTTCAAAATTAAGACCTTGATGACAATGTAAACACACACATTTGTAAAAAAAAATTATAGGTATTTACATATATACGAACTATGTGTATAGATTGCTCGTACAAAACATATAAAATTCACGGTACTAAAAATTAAATTCGTATATTTATTTTATTTCGCATTTTATTTTATATGTACATATACATAAATGAAAAGATAACATGAGAATGAAATGAAAAAGTTGAAAATTTCATATATGGATGCCCATACATAAATTTGTAAGATGTAATAACCGAAATCAAAATGACCAAAAATGAAAAATAATTTTTGTTAAGAAACAAAAATGTCAAAATCAAGTAGGTATTAAATATGTATATTTTTTTTATTTTTCTATTTGATTTTCTATAAAAATTATTTTACAATATTGGGACTCATACATATACGAGTATTTTATCTCTTTTAACATGATGTTGAGGTTACATGTTGCTTTGTAAATAAATAAATTTTCGCTTTTATATGCTTGTCTTCTAATTCTTTCTGATATAAAAGATTTGATTACATCAAGGCTGTACAAATATAATCGTATTTAAAAAAAAAAATAATTCGTATTTTTTTTTTTTTTTTGTATATGCATCTAGTTTTTATGATTTTTAATTTATCACAGTGATATGTGAAAAATTTATGTTTTTTTTTCTTATTTTAAATTATCGTTACATTATATTTTCTTATAAATACATATAAATTATGTCCACATTGAGAATGACTAAAATACAAAATGAAAATGTTGACCGATCAAAATATAATGATATGTTTCGCATAATAAGCTTTACAAAGTTTCTAAAGTCGAATCTGTTTTAATATTCTATCTAATATAATATAATTTCAAGTATTTTTTCTTCCTAATGAAAAAAGCAAGAAAATAGAATTACTGCAATATTTTATATTTCCTTAAAACAGTTAAAATCAAAGACTATAGAACAATATTGTTTATGGTCTACTGTCTTGTATATTACTATATAGTCCAATCTGTTGAACAATTAAATTAGATACTTTTCAGTAACATGAAAATTGAAAATAATTAATTTTTTTCTCTATATATCCAAAGATACTTGTATATATACATACGTACATATGTACATGCGTATACAATCTTACAATCATAACTCGTGTTACTTCACAATATTATTTACAACACAAATATTTTAATTAGATTTTTTTTTTTTTGTTATTGTTTGGTTGGTATAGGTAACATATTTAATTTTATAAATTTTATTTTACTAATTACTAATATATTACTTATATAAAGATATTTAGATATTTATTAGGAAAATCAAATAAATTGACACAAATGAATTATCTAAACATATACTACAGGAGTAGACATTGAATATAATTTTTTTTTTATTTCAGTTTTCTTTTACCTAAATCGAGATATAAAACATACTTATATAGAATATACTTGAAGGTGTGTGTATTTACGTATTTTCAATTTCTTATCATTTGACTGTCTTTACATAACAGAATATCATTTCATAATTATGTTGGAAATACTTTCTGAAATTTATTAAAAAACGCTTCTAATCTACTATGCATGCAGATGCAAAAAAAAATATTACTAAAAAATTAAAAAAGATATCATCTACCACATCTACATCTACGTATCTCACTGTTCTGTATCCGACGATCAGTGTAGTGAATGTGTTTGCTGATTTTCGTTACAATTTTAAATCTCACACAATTTTTTCATCACATTCTCGTCAGAGCAGTTGAGTTCGAAAAAAAAAATTGAATAAAATCAAAACGTAAAATCATCACTAGCATTTTACATGTAATTTTGTAAGTATTTCATTTTCGTTCATAGTTAAACGGTGATTTAACGCAATTTTAATTAAATATTTATACACATATTTTCTACTTTATTCAATAAATACATATTTTTCGCAATGTCTGTGTACAAATACATGTAATTACTTTTTTTTTAACTGTCTAGAATTTTAAGTAAAAAAAAAAAACTGATGATGAGATCAAAAAATTTACTTAATGTATTACCACGTATTACACTTGTTATTTTTACTGTACACTATGTAGATACAAAAATAATTTTGTATATTTTTTATCTTGTAATTATTAGTCACCTGTTAACGGGTGATTCAACTTCATTTATCGTTCATGAAGGTCATGTGGAAATAATTATTTTTGTGTTTGAATTTTTCCGTTTTCGTTTTTCCTTTTTTTTTTTCTTGTAACCCAGTTAACGAAAATTTAGAGTAGAATGTCAGTTAATTTACAATCCGCATGAAGTGCCTTTGATTTTAATAAAAAGTAGAAAAATAAATTACAAAATTTTCCTGGATTTTTGGTTGTGTTTTTGTTTAATTTTTGCATCATTTTTTCCAAATTCACATAAAATTCAAGTAAATTATATATTATGTTCTTAGTTTAAACAACAAAAGAATTACAAATATTCATACGAAAGAACGCATAAAAAAAAATTCTTATATTCAGACATAATTAAAAATTTATTTTTAATCGGTGTTATTTTTATAATTTGACAATGTGTGTATGTATGTGTGTCTAGGTAAAAATAATAATTTACTAAATACCCAATTATTTCAAAAGAATAAACGTAGATAACAAATGCCTGAAAAAAAAACAGTCAAACTGTACTGTAATTAATTTTCAGTTGCTAAGACAATTTTTACTTACCTAAATATTAAACTTGAACATGAATATTTAAAAGGAAAATAAACAGCAAACATAAAATAATTCGCGTGTTAACTGTTTTGAATATTTTATTAATGATTTCTTTATACATAATTTGCAAGATCTAACAAAAATTTATATAAAGACCACAAGCAAAACAACAACAACAACAATAATAATAGAAAACAATTAAAGCATTGTTATTCTACACACGAAAAATATATGTACACACATGTGACCAATACAAAGATAAATTCATTCTCGCATACATTTTTTGTTTTCGTTTTGAATTTATTTTTTTCTATATTTTCTCTCAATTTAAAATTATTCTCAACATTTTTCGTTAAAATAAATTCTATAAAATTGTACTAAATTATGATTAAAAATTGAATAAAAAAATTTTCAATATGAATAATTAAAATGAAAATTTTGCATACGTCGTCTATGTATATGAACATATAAAAATGAATGTGTTACTGTTGTTACGTACCGTCATGAACCGTTTTTAATCAATTAAATATCTGTTTTGTTTGATTGTATTGTATGTACAATATAGAGGCATGTGGAGCTGGCACATTCTATTATAAAAACATGTTGCTCGTAACTATGTGACAAAATAGAATTAATTAGCAATACATATTATAAATTTTAATCAAAAATTTGAACACGATTGACGTCTGTTTACACATCATATAAAAATAATAAAATAAATAAAAAGACAATAGCCATAATCTGAAACTAATATAAAATTATAAGGATAAACGACAAGTCAACATGTAAAACATTTATTTTTGATGAAAATTGACAACACCAAAGTCCATCACAATACATTTATTTGTTTCGGCAGCAAATTTATGTCTTACACTGTTGAAATAATTGAATAATAATTATTATCTATTGAGTTGAGTTATTTGTACATAAATTCCTTCAATCAAATTTTATTCCTAGAATCAGTGGTTCTTAGTTCTTAGTTCTTCCTTCGGTGGAAAATTTTCTGAAAAACATTCAAAGAGATACATACATATTTAAGATTCTGAATAATGCAAGCGATTCTGTTCAACCAAAAAATCCTTTTCATTGTTTTTAAAAATCTATCATCATTTTATTTTACATTGTAAGATATTATTATATTATCAAAATCAAGAACCCGTTTTTACAAACTGCTAATTCCCCACAAATGAGCAAAATAATTCAAAGAAAAATCAAAATAATTTCTATCAAATCAAACGTATTTAAAAAAAAAAATTTTTTTAAGAATTCTGTGTGAAATTAAAAGCACGAAAAAAATATATGTAATTCTTCATCAGAACTAAATAAAATTTTCATTAACATTTTATCTATTGATTATCAATGTATCAGTAAACTGTAATTTCCTAAAACTTATGGAAACAATATAGGTATTACGTCATTTCTCAATACACACCAACAATACCCCAGCTATCATTTACGCAGAATAAGAAATACGCACAAATTTTAATTAATAAATCGATATGCATATTATAATAATAAAAAAAAAAAAGATAAAATAAATTTGTATACAGTTGTATTTGTGACATTAAATTATAATTTATGTTAATTTTTTGTTTATCTTTTGTTTGATAAATTTGAAAAAGAAAATTAATACAAATACGAGTACAACAATAAAAGAATGTCCTAGGTAATAAAATTTACGTCAAAATTAGCAAAATTTTTCAATTTTGGTGAAAAGATATAAAAAAAAAATTTTTTTGGAATTAAAAAGATCAAAAATTTTAAATAAAACAATAAAAAGTTGATTTAACGATTTTACCGTTTTTTTTTTCGAAAATCAGAAAATTATGAAAATTCATAAATTCTTTGAATTAATTTAAAAAAAAAGTTTTTTTTTTCTTTTGTTGGTTTTACTATGATTTATAATTTTTTTTTTTTTGTATGCCAATAAACTAATATCTCTGGTATACATAGCACACATACATATGCACATAACTCAGTTGTTACTATATACATACTCGTAAAAAATTCAAAGTAATAATTATTAAAAAAAAAACAATTTCTTCTCAACTGACAAAATGATAATTTTTTTTTATTTTAATATCTGCCTTCCCCTCAATATTTTATTTTTTCTTCTTCTTCTTCTTCTTCTTTATAACATGTTTTCTTATATACCCTTTATCATAATAAAAACTAGTTTCATTTTGATACATCGCGTATTATACGTGGAATTACATATTAAAAATAAACATTGGGCAAGCATATGTATACATATTTATGTACAAATACGTATATACATATTTATAAAAATATATTTTGCAAACAATAAATACTCGTAAATATTTTTATTTGGACAGAAATGTATAAATAAATGAGGAAAAATTTTAATTTAAAATTAAATTTCATAAGAAATAATTATTTAGAATCCGAGTATGGGTGAGTTTCAAAACGTTTAAATACCGCCTCGATGCATAATCAACAGTTTCAAAAATATAACTCTTAAATCGATGACGATGTCTACAGTTTCAAAACTCATTGTGAATGCATCTGATACGCATCTGTCAAGCAATTTACGCATCCTGAATTTTTATGATGCAAAATAGATTTGAATAGATTTTTTTTCTCAGTAGCATTTTAATGATTTAGTTTTATACGAATTTTGTTGTATGGGACCAAAGGTCAATTTGTTTTAAACCAACATTTTGTACTTTTATGATGATAAATTGAATTTTTAATGTCTAAAGTGTTTTAATATTAATGACAAATTCTAAAAAAATGGAGAGTATTATATTATACGAGTACTCGTACTGAAGGTGGTTTTGCTCATTCAAAAATGGCTGTAAAATATATGTCCATCCTGATATTGTTTAATTTTATTAAAAAATTGTTTCACCTTTTTTGATTTAGTGTAGAGAATGAATTAATTAAATTTTAAAATTATGTACCTACTGCAGGAGATGAACCATTTTTTCTTGTTGTCAAAACAAAGCAACAAATTCCGTTCAAAACGTCGAAGTTGTAGAACTGCAATATCGATGCGAAGTAATAATGCTGTTTTAAAACTTTGCATTACAACTGTTTTGATGCCGTATCACAACACATTTTTGAGGCGTTTTGAAACTCACCCTATGTCATGTACTATATATGTACATATATGAACATTTTCTATATAATAAACCTTTTTGTTATAGATACTATGTAAAATAAATATTCATCTTAAAGTAAATTGCTTGCATTAATAAAATAATTTGGTGCTTGTATGTTTAAGAAAATTTTTTTCAATGAAATTTATGAATGGATTTGGAATGGAATGGAATGGAATGTAATGAATTTGGAATGGAATGACTACTTTTAATACTTATAATAATTTTAAACATTTTTGAAAGAAATTTTCTTTTGAAAGTAATGCAAAAGAAATGTATTATTGTAAGAAAAGAGTATTGTGATTTTGTTAAATAAAATGCATACATAAAGAAAAACAGATTAAAAGTAGGTAAGTGTGTACATTACATATAAGTTCATATAAGCATATTAATAGACCTTTGCTAAAAAGAATTTTTGAAAGAATCAAAATTAAACAACAAAACGAATTACATAAACGAAATTTGAAAAGGAAAAATTATTACGTCACTTTTAGAAATATATTTGTACCTACGTAGTAATATACTCCAAATGTAATAATATTTTACTTGTAATAAACAAAAATATTATTTATGTACATGTACATATTATGTGTCTGTATCTAATGCTATAAATTTCATTCTTATTCTGCCAGTGTATTTGATTTACAACAAAAAAGTAAATAAATAAATAACAAAAAATCTAGTTACCAAGTACATGTGTTCAGGCATACCGAATACCGATATAGAACTAATTCTATGTACGTCCATTCCATGGTATATAAAATTAATTTTTAATGCTCTCATATGTGTATGTACATATACATTCGTATAATGTATACGTTAGATGTGGTTAGATAGTAATGATATAATAATAATTATTAAGTATATATATTTTTTTGCCTCCATCTTCCATTATAAACGAACTAGTTCAAAACTACATCGTCATTTATCAATCTGGGTACAGTAATGAAATGAACAAAAAATCAAATTCTCTATACATAGTTCGGGGGTTTCGATGTTTTGTATGTACATGATGTACATGATGTACCTACATGTGTTAATAATCGACAAAAAATATAATGAATAAGTTCTTATTTTTCATTAAAATTCTTTAAAAATCTAAATACAACTACACATTACACGACTATACGTATACTGTATGTCCATTATAAAAAAAAAAAAAGTTACAATCTAAAATCTAATTTCAAGATGGATAGATTTCAATAATAATACAAAAAAATAAGAACTTTTCATAGTATGTACATACAAGTAAATTACTATTACTAAAAACAAAAAAATTGAAGACAGAAAATGAACAATAAATTGATCGAACGAACGAATGAATTAGAAAGAAAAAAAAAAACGAACGGTCAATCAAGTTTATCACTGAAATACTTCTTCGTAAACTTCTAAAATTATTTTTTTTTTCATTCATTCCATATATTTTCTATACTACTTACCTGTACCAACATGTGTATTTTTCGTATTTGTTGCCATAAATCTATATTCATATATTTGCCACTATTAAGATATGTATAGATTCCTAGATATACATTATGTCAATTTGTAAATTATAGAAAAAAAAAATTCTTTATAAGATTGACAGATATGTATAGTTGTGTAGACTATAGACTAATATGTCTGGTATGTAATACAATAGAAAATCACATAAAATATGTATATCCATTTGTATACTTGGCATAAAATTATTTTTTATTTAGAATTAAGAATTTAATAAAAAATTTTATAATATAAAATGTATATACAGAATAGATACACGTATACGATTAATGGATACACAAATATGCGTACATGAGTTAAATAAAAAAAAGTTCTCAAAAGGCAAATATTTATGCTCAGAATACAATACGACTGTACAAATATTATATGATGAAGTTTTCAAAAATAAAAAACAAAACAATTTTCAAATTAGAAGATGGGGTCGGTCGGTCGGTGGTCGGGTAAATGTAATTTACATACACGGAATGTGAGTTTAGGTAGAGAGTAGAGCGAATTTAAAATCAGAATGAGAATGAGAGGAAGGAAGAATGATAAAAATGAAAATTATATTTTTTCGTTGTTCTTAAATAGTATTGTTTCACATTCTATATGTATATATGTACATAAATATCTTTAGAATACATTATAATACGAGTATATCTATACTATACGTATGTGTATATCAACCACACCTGTTGAATTATAATATTATAAATAATGATACATACTTGAATGCGCAGTTATATTTTCATATTAATGTGTTATGTAGATACATAATTTATTTTTATAGTAATCTACGTACATATATTATAATATAGAAAAATTTCATATTTTTTCTTTCTTCATTTAGATAAACTATACTATTTTCAGAAATTGAAGTCAGTACAGGCACGTACAGGCAAGATAGGCATGCTTTTCTATATTCTTTCACATTGCGTTTGTATAAATCTGTCTCGTGTGTGGGGTGATCAGATCTCAATTTCAATCAAGACAGAGATATATTATTCAGAATTTCCTACAAAATATTATATGTGAAGTTATCAGAAACTCATCGGGTAACTTTTTCCATAAGCACAATACTGACTTCGATTTCTGAAAATAGTATATTAAATTTTTTTTTTTTTAATTTATGATTTTTGTGTTTGTTTAATTATTTTCAATTTCGATTTCGATTTATTATTATTATTTGTCATTCTCATGTTAATATGAAATACGAAATTTTTTAAAAATTCGCAACAAAAAATTAATTTAAAATCGATGAAATGAAAACCATACGCTTTTGAAGAATGGGAATAAGGAAATGAAGACTTATTTCAGGAAGAACTTCAGTTAAAAAATATTCCAAAACAACTAAATTTCAGGAATTTCTACATTCAATAATTATTATTTGAAATTTTGAAAAATTCTCGAAAATTAAATAAAACTTGACCAAAATTAAATAAACAAAAAACATCAAAATTTTAAAAGTTATACGCTTAAATCTTTTGTTTTTACCATAATTACATGCTCATTTCAATTTTAATTACGCATACCATATATGAATGGAAGAATTTCATTTCAAATCATTTATTAATGGAAAATAAATTTAATTTAATTTTTCTCGTTTTTGTCAATCTTGTTACGTCAATCATAATTGACGAAAAAAAAAAAATGATGTGAATTTTCTACGATGTATAACTACAATCTGATAATATTAATCAACCGCAAAATAAAAAAATTATTGCGTGAAAAATGTATCCGAAATCATTCACAGAGAAAAATTTTAATCACCTGAAATATGTAATAAAATTGTTTTTAAATTAATATCCAATTTTATAAAAAAAAATTTTATTCAATCACATATGTGATTCATATCTTTCAATCGATCGCATTCAGTACTAAATCATTCCTTACTTTCTCCTCTAATGAAAATCCTGAACAATTTAATAATAACAGTCTAAAAATTCTATAATAAATCAAAACAATTCTATTTATTTTAAATGATTCATCTGTTTTTTTTTTTAATCGAAAAATTCATAATGCACAGGTATTCGAAGGATTTATGTTGAAAAAAAAAATCTCTCATTTTTCAATTCATACAGTTGTTTAATTTCATTTTCTCTTCTTCATTCATATACCTACACCTACTTTTGTTAATTTCATTCTCTACCAGCAAAAGTATAAGAAGAATAAAAAGAATGATTTCCTGTTTATTCTTTAGGTAAAATGGTAAAATGTACTTTGTATTCGTATAAAAAATTTTTTCATTTCAACAACATTATTGGTTCTTATCCTAAAAAAGGAACAGGTCATATTGTAAGGATAGATTATGGTGGAATTGAAAACCATGTGTGTTTTTTACTTGATTCAAGTACTCTACCTATTTTCATACCTGTTTGACACTATATGCACATTTCAGTATGGTATTCTATCAATAGAGAGTATTATTTTCACATATCGATGAAAGGAAACAAAACAAAAATATTTTTATTTTCTAATATTATCCCAAATGCATGGCTAATTCAATTATCCAATGAAGAAATTCTTCAATAAAAGTGAAAACTATAACAAGATCTTTGTTCCCATTTATATGTTCCCCAATATATAAACATAAAGATAATGTTAGTACCTGGACATTGGTATCGATTAACAACTGTTATAGTTATTTTTGTGTTATGTCATAATAACAATCTGGTATTTAAGAAACAGAGAATTAGAAAAAGAAAATCAAAACCCAGAGAAATTACAGGGATTGTATACAATTGCAATTTCAGGAATACTGATTACTGAAAAATGTATATGTACATACTCGAACTCGTTATGTTTTGAAGTACATTCAAAAATATCACTACAATACAATCGATTACATTTCAAAATATCTGCACGTTGATATTTTTGTATTTGTATGCGGCGATACAATCGTTCAAATAAATTCATTTTTAATATGATGTAATGCAATTTCAAGTAGGTACATATTTCATTTGTCATAAATTTTCAATAAACGTATGTACATACAATCGCATACTTAATATTATAAAAGAAAAACCAGTAAGTAAATTGTAATTAAATAAAAATAAATTTAATAATTTAATACAGTTAAGAATAATTTATTGATATAGAGACAGAGAGTGATAAAAACAATAATTTTTTATTGTCCTTGAACATTTTAAATTAATTTTTTTTTTTTTTGCTTTTTTGTACATATACGAGAGTATTTACCTCCAATTCAATATTATATTATATTCATGACGTTATTCACAGAAAAAATATTAAAAATATTACAAAAAGAATGTAAAGTAGAAAAAAAAAAATAACATAAAATTTGTTCTTTCAAATCGAGGACTTATTTTTTTTTACATTTTGTTCAAATATTATTTGTTTTGAAAATATTTAAGATTTTGTATTTGAATTTTCATTTATATCACGTACATCAAATGTATGTACGTACTCGTATATGATCATATCTATACACAAATACGATTGATTTTAAATGATTATTAGATACGACGATACGATTATATGATCATCATCGCTAAAAATTTTTTTATCTATATGTATAATTTCTCAGATATTACATATACTTAATACTTTCATATAATATACGCATACGAATTACATACATATTTTTGAAAATATACGTTCTGTACAAATAGCTAAATAATATAAATTTAATTCATCATTTATATTTTTTATTCGCATATTGGTCATACACTTTTAATACTCGTTAAAGTTTTTCTTAACTAAAATGTAGAAAAAGAAAAAAAAACATAATTAAATAAATGAAAACAGCTACCTGTCCGCTCGTGTAACGTTCATACATGTAACGTGATATAATATATGACAAAGATTCATATATTATGATCTTCTTATTCATATGAATATGTGTATAATTTAGTGTGTATTTGTATTTCAACGATTTGTTGTTATATAGTATATAATTGTGTGTATAACGTGTATAACGTGTATAACGTTTATATGTAATGTAATGTACATATGGCACAACAACGTGTATATATACATAAATCTATACAAATATCTACATATTTACGGTACACTTTCATATATACATTTATTTACACTTTTAAGTATTTACATAAGAGTATGTTTGTGCGTATGTATTTTCTCGTATATAAATAACAATCTGCTATAGTTAAATAAAATTAATAATATATAAAAATAATAATAATAATAATAATAATATGTAATGATAATAGTATTCTGAAAACAGACAGACAATATCACAAGTCAACCCTGACCTAAAAGCGACAAGTATACTAGCGTCTATGCATATATAGTCTTGTTATTATTATTATCATTATAATACTATGTATTCAATTTTTCTTCTTCTTCTTCTTTTTTTCTGATATTTTTTATTTTTCCTTTTCTCTTGTTTTATCTGGCTCTCCATCATTTTTTTTTTGTTTTTGTTCTCTCAGTGTATTTTATCACATTTACTTACTTTATATTGAAGTTGACTTAATGATGCCGCAACAGATCAATACACTCATACCCATATATGTATGTAATATCGCAAATTACAAGTGTAAATATATAATATAATATAATATGTGTACATATGTAATATAAAAACAAAAAAATATATACGAGTATATGAAGATTTTATACAGATAAATTTTATTTTTTATTTTGAACAAGAAAAATTAACAAAATAATCATGTACTATTTTTTTAAATTTTTTAATTTTTAACTTTAGTGTTTATTGTATACAGATACATATAGGTACACATATCATAGTATATACGTATAAAAAAATTACAGATTTATGATGAATGTATAGTTGTTACGTTTACAAAAATATTATGTAGGTGAAATAAATTAAAAAAGATAAAAAAAAAAAAAAATTAAATACAAAATCAACTTTAAAAAAAAATTTATAATCTGTGAATTATGAATACGAACGAAACGATCTTGTTATATCTTCTTCTTCTTCTTCTTTTGACATTACATAATACATTTAACAGTTAATATGTAGATAAATTTTTTTTTAAAGAGATTCTAGAAAAATTGAGATGAGATACATATTTAAATCAATATGGCGGGGTAGTCAGTAGTACAAAAAATATTTTAAAACATTTATAATACTTTCTAATAAAAATAATATTCGCTGATATACGCTGCTTAATTAAATTTGAAAGGTCCTTATAACTTCATGCTTGCATACGTATACAAAAACAACTTTTTCTTTCATTTTTTCAAAATTTTCTTAAATTTAATCTCCTTTAAACGATATTTCATTATCACTAACACAACACAACTATGACTTTCAGATCAAATTAGAGGGTTCTAATATGAAAAAATATGAAAAAAAAAATTTAAAATTGAAAGTTATAATCGCTGATTATTTTTTTGCACGACCGAGCAACAATAATAATTTATCTAACGATTGTACATATATTTTATAACAATCAATAATCATGTTGTCAACGAATTCGAAATTAATTGATTTTTAATCAGCCTATAAAAGAGAGAAAAAAAAATTTGTTTAATTATCAAACAACAACAAATAGAATTAATAAGAAAAATTAAAAAAACGAAAAAAAAAATTATTAAACATTTTACACGCATGAATAATACTCGTACATATATACGTTTACGGTTTACATATGTATATCTCAATTCTCAATTAACATAATTTATTCAACGTTATACGAGTATTATAATAATATTTGTAATTAAAATTTAATTTATTATGACATATTGATATGAAAAGAATTCGCATTCTACATACACACAAACAAACATAAATATTTGTACCTCTTATACGTATGTCGCGTTATCTTCAGTTATACGTTCATCGATTGGATTTGAAAATTTTTCAATTTTATTCGTTTTTCTTAGAATCGATGCGATATCGAATTTAAGACATATTTCTAAAAAATATCGTTTTTTCGTTCTTTTTTTTTATTATTATGTAATCGTATAGGTGAAAAAAAATTGCAGAATAGAAAAGGATGCGACTATGTTAAAATGAAAAAGAAAATAACTAAGGATAGAAAAGAGTTAACAACATTAAAATTTATATTGCTTCTAAGAATAATTATTACCGACATATCCGTATATACTATTTAGTTCTTAGATGATTTTGTGTTTTTTTTTTTTTTTTTGAAAAAAGGGTAAAAATTAAATTCTAATCAAATCATAAAAGAAACAACGAAATAGAAATTATGAACACATTATTTTCAGAAGAAAATCTTCTGTTAAAAAAAAAAACAAGACATTATAAGTAAATTTTTATGAATCAGACACACGCAATTTACGAATTAGATGTTAGATCGTTATTAATTTCAAGGTGATTTCAATGTTCAGGTACTCATTCACGCACACATGCATAAACATAAGCATGTGTGTATTCATAAATTTCCTAAAGAATCCTAACTAATGTTCTTATACTTTGTAAACATGTGAGACTTACACAAACACATGTATACTGACGACATGCATATTTATGGTGGAGCATACATGCATACATATTTTTATATTTTTACTTTACAACATATTACTTTACAACAGGTAACCGATTATCCTTTACCTACCTTTAATCCACTTTTGTTTTTTTTTTATTTCTTACCCTTCTACCAGAACTCTTTATTTTTTTGTCATTATAAGGTCGTCATTCATTTTCGTTTCAAGGGCACTATTCATATCACTATAGTATTAAATGACAACCATACATGAGTAGGTAATGTCGTCGGTAAGTATATGTATAGAATGGTACCCTTTCCTACTGTAAAAAAAACCATGCGTGAATTATGAATATTATTGCACTGCAATAGACAGATATTACTTTTTTATTATTTTCATTTTTTTATGTCTTTTATTTCGTTTTTTTACAACGTACCTACCCCTTTTCTTTAAAAAAAAAAGTGACAGTAAAAAAAACATTCATTTTTTAGAAGAAAATATTTAATAGAATTATATCCGTTTACAGACATATTGAATGCCGACAAAAATGAAAGAAAAATTTTATTTAATGCATCAGGTTACTGTCTTAAATCTTTTGTTTTCTTCCATATATAATGTAGGCGTTGCCATATCACAATACGATTTAAAAAAAACCAAATTTCTATGAAAAATTATTCAAAAAAAAAAATGCAAAGCAAAATCTATAAATTATATTTAAAACTTGACCTAAATATTTTAAACATTAGTTTTTTAATCAAATTTTTTTTAAAAAAAAATTCACTGATTGATGGGTATTATAGGCATGCAAAGTAGATGCGGTGTATTATGACAAATGGTAACTTTGTGTATTGTTTTGTAGATAAACTACTAAAATAATCAACTTGAAATGTGAATAAATAGAAATTAAAAAAACTTGTATTGAGTAGAAAATACGTTTTTTTTTCCATTTTCGAGTTAAAAAATTGAACCTAGAAATCAGAGATAAGAAATTTTTTTGAAACTAACTTCAAAAAACTAAAAAACTTCAAAACTAACAGAGTTGTAAAAAAATAATCACATTATATAATCAGAGACAAAGTATAATTATTTAACTCCTAAAACCGATAATTTATATATTTCACGATTGTATGTACATAATAAAAATCGATACTCACTAAAATTTTCCCAAAGAGAGAAAGTTTCCTTGCAATAATAAATTAATGAAACGGAAAGAAAAAACTTTGAAAAGGTCATCATAAACTTAATTTATTATTAACGACCTTGAAAATTTTTCACTAAATTCAATAAAAAATATTCACAAAAAGAAAATACATACAAAATGTAAGTAGCATGAAAGTATTGAATAATTTTTTTTTTTCATCTTTCTGCATTAAAAACTGGAACAAACTAAATAACAAAAAAAAAAAAAGATTAACCTATCAAGGGCTTCCGAATCAAAATAATACAGAAAACATAATGATAAAATATGTATTTTACGGTTGTATATACATTGCCACACAATTTCATATTATCATAATTTTTAATTAAAACACAGCATCTAAGAGTTTTTTTTTTGTTGAAAATTTTTGTAAAAAAAAATCAAAAATTGCATTTTATACTTTTGAGAAACTTAAAAAATATACACGTGTATTATAGATACAGTGAAAAACCTCCACAGTTGTTTGACCTTTAACTTACTTTTACATAACATTTTTTTTTTCTCTTTGTTGTTTTCACTTTATATCAGTAGGTTAATCTTTCTTTAAAAAAAATATTAATGATTACATAATTGAGAAAAAATCATACAGAAAATTAATGAAACGGAAATGATTTCATTTTAATTTTTCTTTTCTTTTTTTTTTTTTTTTGTAATTTGATGAACCGAAAGAAAAAAAAGGTTTGCCGATAATTTCACTCTGAGTATAATAATTGGCTTTCCGGTTATGTAAATCATTTTAAAATGAAATTCTTTTATAATATTTCTTAAAATTTCCCAAATTTTTCTACTTTTAAAATAGAAGGACATGATCGTAACCTATTAGAAATCAAATAAATCGATTACAAGATTTTTATGTATACGTATATACCTACGAAGATCGTGTATTATTTGATTTGAATTCCGTAAAGCTTGAATGCAATTTTAATTTTTCAATTTTCATGTAAACGATTATACATCTATTTATCTATAAATCTTCCCACATCATAATATCATGCTCGTCAAATTTTTCAACAGAAATCGAAATTCATTATGGTAATATATTATATAGAATAATTTATTACCGTAAATAATGTACACGAGTTTTTACATTAAAGTGCCTCCTATATACATACATACGTATAGTAATAAATGCATAAATTGATCAATCTACATAACGATCATTTTGTAATGAACAAAATCAATTGTAATAATGCCAGTAATATAAGTAATTTTAGATTGATCATATGACCCAGACCAGACAGTGTTAAATTTAACCCGTCGTCATAATCGATATCAATATAATAATATAAAATCATAATGGCGAATACACAAGTACGAGTATTATAAAATAACGTGTATGTATGTATGTATATGAATGAAACAGTAAAATCATATTTAAAATAAATTATAATCATAATAAAATAATGAAAATAATAATAGTGTAACAATTTGATATGGGAGGATAATAATATAAATGAAAAAAAAAAAATACGTACATATATTCGTAAGTCGCAACTGAAAACAACATCGATAACAACAGAAACTTAAATAATATTATATTATTATATTACATTTACGTCATTTTTTATTATAAATTAATATCTTCATGTATTACTTATGAACGAGTATTGTAGTATATAAAACATGATTCCATACATTTATGATAATCTCTTATATTACACACCAAACACAATAACGTTTATATGTATGCTGGATTAATGCAATTTTTTTTGTATTATTTTTTTACATATACATGGATATTATACGAGTATATTCATGATAGCAAAATACATACAAATATACAAACGAGAGTATAAAATGATTTTTTTTTTAAATGAAAATCATGGCTGTAATTTTTTAACCTTGGTCTTGGCACGGTTTTTCTTCTTATTTTTTCTCCATTTTCATTTCATTTTTTTTATATTAATTATTGTTTTCTTTTAGCTGGTATTTCAATATTCATTGTTCAAAAATGAAAATCGAATAAGAAAATATAGATATAATGACATGACATAAACGACAAAAATATTACATATTCGACAGGCATATACATATAGATGTAAGCGTAGATGTACAGATACACATTTGTACGTTTATTTTGTAGATAATAAATAAAAGATATCAAAATATAACATGATATTTAGTCATATAATATCATAATATTATTATATTAAATCATGTATGGCATGTATGTAGGTAGATAGGTAATTCAAAGAAACGTATTGTAGTTAAATTTGAACAAAATGGAGTACAGTTACGATCGAAATAAAATGACAACATTTTAAAAAGTTATGAGAAAAGTTACGAATATTATATGCAAATGGATATGTACATACCATTATATATACATATGAACCATTTATTTTGAATGTGGCATATAAGATCATATTTTTTTTTTTTTTTTTTTTCAAAAAAATTATAAAATTGTTCACAGCGATTGCTAGGTATCTGATTTGATTTAAGTATATGTTTGATATCAAATTCAGAACATATTTGACAGTTAAATAAACATTGAATTTCAGATGTAAAGAATTAGTCCACTTTCAAAATATAAATTTGTCAAATATTTCAATTTTAATTAAATTACATCGACATACCATAATCGAAAGTTCTATTTCAAATGCCACATACACGATTACCTCTTCTTTTCTGAACATGTATATGCAAGAGATGCCTACCTATCAACATTGTTTTTTGACTGACTGTAAGCCTATTAAAGCAACAATGAAATTATATATTACACACTTGATTTTATTTATTACAAAAATAACGTGAGATAATAATAATAACAGAATTTATTACATATTGGTACAACTCGTTTGTATATATGTATTTTCATCTAACGTGAAACGCACAGCTAAATAGTATGATGTGAATGTAAATGTAATTTTTTTTCATCTTACGTTCAACTAAAAATATTGTATATTTTTGTGTGCATAACAAAAATGTAGTTTAGATGAAAAACAACGATCAATTATTATCTAATACACACAATAATTCATCTTATTTTACACACGAAGAGCATATACATACATATATGTACGTTATGATTGCATGCATGGTATCGTATCTGTCAATATTTTGAAGAATATACCTACTTCAAATAAATAAAAATTAAAATTGAATTTTTTAAATATTTACTTGAACTTAATTACAGTTTTTTTTTTGTCTAATTAATTGTACATTATAATGAATATGTAGACTGAATACATGTGTTCGAATGTATTTGTAGCTAATCATAAATGACGATGAACGGTCATGAATATCAAAATCCAGATCGATAATGTACAATACAAATACTGACAGATACATGCATGACAGATATTTATTGAATTGACCATTGTGTATACACATTTTTCTGAAAAGCGAGCAAAAATTATTTGAAAAAAAAAAATTAAATAAAAAAATGTACAAAAACAGTTTTATCTTGAACTAAATTTAGTGACATAATCATGAAATGAAGAATTGTTTTTAATTTAATATACACAGCTATAATGAGTACTACGTAGTGGTACTACAAAAATACTAAAATGGATAATTATATGAATACCACAATATCGTATAGGTACATGTACACATTTAAGTACATTTATAACAGATACTCGAATTGTCTGTATGTACACATGAATCGCTGTATTCTCACAGGCATTTACATGTTTGTACAATATCAGAATTATAAATGTGTAGTAATTAAAGTTGAGTGTTTTTGGTTTTGGTTTTGTGATATTTTTTTTTTTTTTTGTTGGCTTATTTGTATGTATAAGAAATGGTGATCAAATTCATCAATACTTAAATGAAACCATAACTTTTTGTTTTCTTAAATTGAAGGTTGAAATACTAAAAATCAACTCAGAAAGCAAAAAAAAAGAAAAAAGGTTTATTTCGAGAGCTTTTAAGTAAAACTACACAAATACTACTACTAAACTATATACCGACAACACACTTCAAATTGATGTAATGTAATAAGAGCAACAATGTTACGAGTATATGTGTATTAAATGAATTATGATGAGAAAGGAAAATATTGAAAAGAAAAAACAAAGGTAGGTGTTTTGCAAAAACCTAATAACTGCATTATTTATGTACTATATGTACATACATATGTATAGGTACATGAAAGGTATACAAATGTGTGTTTACGTGTATGATACATAAATTGAAATATAAATTATAAAAAGATAGTCTAACCTTGAATTAATAATCCACTACATGTTTATATGTAATAACAGTTAACAGATGACTTAATCGTTTCATAATAATAATTATTCAATAATTTCACATATTATTTGTTGGTCCATATATTTTTGTTTGTACGGAAAAACGATAATTTTTTGTTTTCTTTAAAACTTATAAACTACTCAAGAAGTTTTCAAACTAAATAATATCCGAATGAAATTTACTGTCGCATATTACTTATATTTTGCAAAGGATATATCATAGTACATTACATATAGTACTGTATGTATTTTCTAATTCAATTTTTTTTAATCTTTCAGTATAACTGTAAAAAACAAATTTACATCCTCACAATATTCCTGAAAATACAAAAACTAAAAAAAGAATTTTTAAATTTTCCCATAAAATTTATCATTCAAATTATACGCATTGTAATTCTCTGACACATCATGATAATCTGACATATTTTTTTAATGATAACTCTATTATTTGAATCCTTTACAGAAATTTTATCTATTCAATCTTTATCTATTGCAGACAAAAAAAATTTTTTTTCATCTTTACCCGAAATTCCAGTTTCTAATTTTTTTTTTCACCTTCAAAATTGTTGTGAAGACACATTTTTTGCTTTTTCTGGTTTTTCTCTTTTTTTTTTTTACCAAAACAGCACGCAAAATATGTGTATATTCATTCAACAAACAAACTTGTAACAAAAACATCCTTTTAAATGGATCTGTTTTCATATGCACATGAAGAAAAAAAAAACTACAGACAAAATACAAGTCACTACTAACATACAAGGCAAAATAATTTGAACAAAACAAAACAAAAAACCAAAAAAGCAGACACTAAAACGAATGTAAGGCAAACATAAAACCACTTGCACTTTGCACCTGTCATACTTCTTGTTCCTTAACCTTCACCTTGCATTTAAAATACAAGCACACACACTGACAGAAAAATCAAAACAAAAAAAGGCAAATAAGTATTTTGAGTTTTTTTTTTTTTTTGGGAAAAAAAAATGTGAATTTATCAATAAAAAGGGGTTAAATGAATACAAGGAAATTTTCGGCATAATAACGCAAGGAGTAAAAGCAACTGCATCAAATTTTATTGAAGTAAATGGTATGAGAGTGAATGTTAGTCTGGCTGGCCTGACAGAATGCAAATTATCGATTCGTTAATGTTACCATCACATGATAACGACGATTATATAAAAGAAAAAGCCTTGACATTCATCGAAAAATTTTCATTATCATTATCAGTGTATTAGTAAGTAACCACCTAAGTAAGTAACTAACTGCCGCACTGTCTCTACTACATATACTTATATATGTATATGCATTGGAACATGTGAAGAAAGCAAATGCCAAGTAATAATGTTAACGCATAAGAAAAAAAAGTTTAATTTAAAAAAAAAAAAACAAAATATTTATTTCATATGTTTCCTTTCGTTGCTGTTCTTGTAACGTGTTTTCTTCAAACTCTATTTGTTTTGTGTGTTTCAAATTTTTGCTAAATTATATTTTATTGGACACTATAATCACAAATTCGTTTTAATTTTTCTTTTTTTTTTGTCTTCTGGTTTTTGGTTTTGTTGTGGTTTAGATTTTTGACTTCTAAAACACCTTGCTACGATAAATTATGTATTTTCGAAAGTAAAATCTGATCTATATTATATGCATTTGCACTGACCATACGTACATAGATGTACGTAAATTCTTACAACTGCATTACGATAGTGTGTATTAAAAATAATAAGAACATATTTTTCATTTTCATTTTTATTTGTTTTAAAAATTTTTTAAATGTTATGCAACAAAGATTCAGATGATGACGATCATGTTCAATACCGTGGTAACTCGTAACTATCCACATAAATACAAGTATAACTATGATGAATAAAAAATAAAAATCTACCATACGTAGAATGGAATAATCTTTGTATATGCAATCAGCAATCATAGCGAAAACAGGGTTGTTTGTGAATATTTTAATTTTTTTTTTTGTTTTTTTTGTTCATTCATACGTTCATTTTAACATTCATTCACAATTTGTTTTTTCAACAGTCAGAACGCAGTACATTTTGTTGTTCTGTTTTCTGTATAATAATTTTCTTGGAAACATTGTTGCAGCTGATTATGAAGAATAGAAAAAATGTAGGTACATAAAATAACATAAAAATAATAAAGAATAGTAAAAATAAAAAATAAATCATATTTATGTATAATGAAACGACAAACGATTATTTTTAATTTTAATATTGTATAATTATTCAAATAAATACAGCAATACAGGTGGGATCTAATTAATACATATAATGTATTACTACACTTAGACTCAATAATTTGTATTTAACGTAAACGATCTACTCGTAGTAATACTTTTGTATGAATATTTTCAAAATGGATTTGCATCTATCTAGGTATATATAATAGCTAACACAAGTTGTTTCTTATTTTATTTGAAAAGAAAAATTTTTTAATTTTTTTTTTTTTTGTTTTCTGTATGTACACATTGCATACACTTGTCGTCATGGATATATTTATTGTGTATTTAATTTTAATGTATTTGATTTGTTTTTACGTTTCTTTTTTGTTTTTTTTTTTTTTTGTTTTTAACATGTTAACTAGCCGACAAATAGATTTTATAATACACAAACGTTTTAACCTTGAAATTTAAATGAACTGAAGAAAAATATAGTAATACATGAAGAAAAAATATGTACATACATGCATATCACATATCATATAACATATAGAGTATGTTTTAATCATTATTTAATCAACAACAAAAGAAATAACAACAAAATATAATTTGAAAAAATGTAAAAAAAAAAAATAATAAATGACAGTTAAGTGTTGATTTGAATTCTTTTTATTGCAGAATAATTGAAATATCATTAAATATGTACATAATGTATATACTTACATGTAAGCATAAATATGTATAATTTATATTCGAATTGAAGATATTTTATTAAGAAATATGTATATATGTACATTTATATAAAAAATAAATGATAATGTTATAAATATACATCCACCATTTGGAAATATGTATGTACATATGTAATTTGCGGTGGGAAGAATTAAAATGATTACAATGTTGAGTGTTTTATTTAAATTTTATGATGCGATAATTATCGTGTATTTTATCATGACTTTTCTATTAATCAATCTCTTAATATAGCTATAGGTAGACTTTTGATAGAATGAATGAAGAATCATTATCATTGTACAAAGGAATGCTAGTATGATATTTATTATTTTATGGAAGAACTTTAAAATGATGGTTGACTGAGTGTATTGGCTCACTGTTACCCTTAACTTCTGATTTGTAGTAATAAAATTGTTCTATAAGAATCTCTTCACATGCAATTATATTGTTCTCTACCAATTAACTTAAGTTTTAGAAATTACAAAATATTTTGTATATTTTAGATTCATCGACCAGAATGGAACAATCTTAAATAAATTTAGGACTAATTTACATATTGATATCGAACATTGAAAATTATGAAAATAAACTATAAAAACATTAAATTCTGTTAATGAAAATCGAAAACAGTATATTTTAATAATTATTATTCTTATCTTAAAAAATATCCAGAATTTAAAATTTATGTGACAGAAATGTATCTCTCAGCTCAGTCAATCAAATCAAAGAATTATATATAATAAAATTCCAAAAGGATACAGTCAGAGTTTAAATTATTTTTTAATTACGTAATTCTTTAAAATATTTTCCAATTTTTTCTGTATGCAATGTAATGTGTATGTGTGTACATTCATACGTACTTTACATTCATTTTAAATTAGAAAAATGAAATTTTTAAAAAATTACATAGCTGTTTATTTACAAAAAAAAAACTTAAAATAAATATCAAATATGTATATAACACATATGCATTTATAATATATTTATACGGAATGTGTGAAAAGGAAATAAAAATAAAATTCTAAATAATAAAAAATAAAAATTCGTAAAATAGCAAAAAAAAAAATAAATAAAAAATATAAAAGTAAAATAATATGTAAATTCTGATTCTAGTGAAAAAAGAACAAAAACGCAAATCATATAAATCGTGTACATGTGCTTACATATGTACATACATATATGTACTTATATACTGCTTTGACCTAAATTTTAAAATAAACGCACAATAAAATACATTGCACTCATTCACTTTACATAAAATTATAATGACTATACAAGTACACATATATAACGCACGTACATATACATTTAAAATTTGCACGCAAATATGTACATATGTATGTAAACTAGCACCTAGCGCTTTATATAGTCATGTCTCTTATACATTCTATATAAACAACAATGTTTTGTTTATTTTTGTAATATTTAATTTTTATTTAATTTAAAGCAAAAACATAAATTAACAATTAAATGCAATTTACGTATTATTATATTGACAGTATATAACAACAATCTATTTATTTGTTTTTGTTTTTTTTTTTTTTTTTAGCATATAAATGAGAATTTATTTAAAAGTGTAAAAACATAAAAGATTTCAAGTCAATATGTAATAAACCGTATGGATATAATGACAATAATGTAATGTGGAGACACTTTAACTAACTTCTTATACCTATACTTATATGTATGGGGATATTCATATGTGTGCGTATAGTTCTATTCTATATATAATATTGTATTGTATTTATACACAATATTTTTCTAAAAAGCAAAATAAAATTTTTTATGAAAAATGCATACGCTATAGAACACACATTAAAGTACATATGTATATTTATGAAAATAATAATCATTTAATTTTATTGCATTCTATTCTATTTAGCATATTGATTAAAAAACATTTTTTTATGATTTTTTTGCAATATAATGTGTGCGAGTATTTTTTAGAATATTTTTTTGATTTCAATAAATTGCAAATAAATGAACAAAATGTAAATGCATTTTCAATATTCACAGTTATCATCATAATATACATATATACACATATTATGTAATCGTATTATAATACACAAAAAGTACTTAAATTTAAAAAATAACGTTTTCATTTGTTCATTTTTTTTTGTTTTTTTGTTTTGTTTATGAGGCAAATGTGTATTGAAAAAATCACATTTGACACCCATTTATTTAAATGCGAGTAATTAAATTCTCATATTGAATTAAAGAAAAACATGGATTCTTTTCTTATTCATAATATTATGAGAACACAATTTATTATAAAATGATATCCATCCATATGTTTGTGTTTAAAAAAAAAATAAAAATAAAAAATAAGTTCTATATGCGTACGTCTACGTATACGTTCTGTTGTCAATTTTGTCAAGTATTATAACAACTGATCTGATGTAATGCTCCTCACACTTAATGTAAATACGTAATTATAATCGTTCTATATTTTATTCATATAGCTACATAGAATAATTTAAAAATTATTATAATATCAAATTAAAATCAAAGATAATTGATATTTTATTTAATTAAAAAAAAAAATAAACGTATCTATATACAGATACACACAGTAACTATAATAAACGTTATAACGTTAGTTCTAAATTCATCGTGTGAATTTGTATTTCATTTGTTTTTTTTTTATAATTTTCTTTTCTTTTTGTTTTCTCATGTCAATTTTACACGATTTTTTATTAGCAATTATAATGTAATAATTATCGAGGATATACTTTTGCTTTTACATTTTTGTAAAGAGAAAAAAAAAGTTGAAAAAATTATGAAAAAAAAAATATTACTGAAGAAAATATACATATGTATGTACATTTATTACACTATAGATAGACCCTGAATGAAATTGAAATTTTATTCATTCATATGAGTGTACTACATACTTGTAGTTGTATCATTTTATTGCATTTACTTTTTATGAACGATTATTGCATAAAAAAAAAATAAAAATTAGAAAAAAAAAAGAAAATAATTTATATATTGTGTACATATATATATATATAATTGCATGTATTCGAATAAATTTAACACATACAAATGGATGTACGTCAACAGTTATGAACAAACATATTTACACATATATTTTGTATGTAATGTACATATGTACATATATAATGTTCGTGTGAATAAGTACACATCCGATTATAATATATATTGTGATATATACATATAAATAATAAAGTAGAAGCTATAAAAGTTATACAGTCAGATGAATATTATAAAGTCATGTTTTAGCAATAATATATAATGTTGTTATCTACGTACATTATAAGAATACATCGCATTCGCATCCCATATACATACATATTATCATATTATGTACAAACTATACAAGTTTGAAGTGATAATTAATTCAGCATTTATAATATGCATTTTATATTACACTATAAAATTTTGTATAATTAAAAACAAATATTCATGAGATAACTTCATTTTAATTTTATTTCATTTTTTTTTCTATTTGATTTGTTTATTTTCTTGTATTTATAATTAAAAAATAAAAATATTGTGGACGACAATTTATGTGATATTCACTCGTACTCATACATACAGCATGTATACGTATAGGTTTATACATAATATGTTGGTATTGTATGTGAATTTTTAATTTGACGGCTAATCACATTCACATATATCATTTTATTTAATTTATCATGCTTCCATATAACATTAATCATGAATACTTGAAAGACAATTTTCTTTTTTATTTTTTTAATTTTTTTTAGAAAAATTTAAACAAAATCAATAGAATGATCGCCAGAAAAATATACAGTCATACGTATATGTGTACAGAGCACATGTATGTACAAGTACCTACCTGAATTTGAATTTGTAAAATGATAAACATAGCTACTCTAGAATTCAAAATGCAAACTGCTAGCATAGTAGGAGTTCATTGAGAAGAATCAATTTCGAATAAATTCAAACAATTTTGGTCAAGTCATGTTCCATATAGTGACCATATTATTCAGTGGAAAATTTTTTAATTATTAAATACAAAACTTTATTACATATTATTTTTACTCTTGTTTAATTTAACATTTTTTATACAAATTCGGATATATCATTTTTGATTTTACTCAAATTGTAGCCAAACGGAGAATGGAAGTCGTTAATGACATAAAACATGTAATTTGACACCTTCATCTTTTATCTAATCCAATCATCTGATATTATCATTATCCATAAGTAAATGCAAAAAAAAAAATGAATTCAAAATAAAATTTAAGTATACAACGAATCTTTTCTGTTCCTTTTTTTCGTAAATATTATTTACGGTGATCTTATAAGAAACCGTCGTAACATAGACCCTCTTAAACAAGTAGATAAAAGTATAGATATAGCCGTGTAGAATGTATACAAACTTTAATAAATTTTTATTATAATTTCCAATATTCATTCATGAAATCAATTAAAATAAGAACAACAACAGTATAGCAGCAAAAAGTTGATATACACACTGACACTCGTAATCGTTTTTGGATTTTTTTTTATCTGAATTCCGGAAAAAACCTTCCTTTTTTCAGCACACATACGTTGTAGATGTACTTTCACTTATGAATAATTTTTCTGTTTCCTATTATATACACTTCCTTTTATACTTTTAACTGCATATCTATCTACGTACCTTGTAGCCGTATTATAATTGATTTGGTACGTTTCAATTATCGGATTTTTTTTTTGCCTTTCTAATTTTCTGTGTTTTAAAAAAAAAACTATATAGGTATACAAATCCGTTTGTCCGGTTCAAGTTTATACACAAAAAATTATTATTTTTTTTTCTATTATCGAATCCAATTATAATCAGAGACAAAGACCACAAAAAAAATACAATATTGTTTTCAATCAAAACTGTGTTCATATACATACATATGTTCATACGTTATATATACATGTTTATGTTTTGTCTCTGACTTTGTTATCAATATTCAAATGAGGTAATGTATGAATTATATGAAGTATACAGTATGAAGTCATTTTCAAAAATGATATGTGTTTGATAACAAATCTAATGGGTATATATGTACTTAACTTAGATATTATATTCTCGTGTATACATATGCACATACATATGTAAATGTTCGTTATGCCGTAACATTTTAATAATTCTCATTCACTTGTTACCTGTGTACCTATGTACATGTATGTATGTACTCATATATTATATGCAACAGCTACAAACAATGTACTTTTCTACGATATAATATATACCAGTACAATATAGCATATACAGCATTATTATAATACAATCAAAATAATACTATACGCGTATAATACGTAATTGAATATTGTTTAACAACACAATACAACAAAAAAATAACATATATTATTCATTTCGTAGTAAAAATTTATATATTGCAAGCTTATTACACATATTATAATAATATTACATACACACATGCATATAAACATACACACTGTTTTTGAATGATTTGTACAACAATAATAGTAGTAATAATAATAAACAAAAATAATTTTTTAACACGATCGAACAAATGAAACAAAATAAACGATAAATAATGGAATTGAACGGAAGATAAAAATGAAAAAAAAAAAAAAAAAATACAAAAAACTACAAAAATATGAAATGCGATAACGAATACAGAATAAAATACAGTCCAACACCATACAACACGACATCATAATAATGTATCGGATCGGTTGGTCATTGCTTTATTATCTATACTACATAATTTGCATACCTAGAGGTTAATGATTTTTTCGGGGGACTCTATCTTCTATCATTGAGTTATTGAATTGAGTTTATTTTTTATTTTTATTTTATTGTTTTTTATTCAAATAATAATTTTTACATATGTATGTATGTATATATTATGACGGACGAAACATGTCATATAGTACATTGTCGGAAAGTTAGTCGGGTGAATTTTTGTACGCATAAATAAGAGACAACCAACACTCATATTATACATACACATATGATATTATGTATGTGATTGAAGAATAGATAGTGGTAGTAGTGGGTAAATAAAACTGTCCATCATTTAATTGTTTCGTATAAATTTTTTTTTTTTTTTTTAGATTTATAGGAAATGTGTGAATGCATACAAAATTATGTACATCATATATAGTATTTAATATCAAAAATTTTGTGATTCACTTGAGTACGATGTTTAAAAATAATGATCATGTTTGTAATAATGACAATAATAATTATACAAAAGTACATACTAATTATTGCCTACACATAGTATATAAAAATTTATTAAAGAATTATTAACCATCACCATAATATAATG
This sequence comes from Villa cingulata, assembly GCA_951394055.1. Taxonomy (NCBI): domain Eukaryota; kingdom Metazoa; phylum Arthropoda; class Insecta; order Diptera; family Bombyliidae; genus Villa; species Villa cingulata. The sequence continues at coordinate 11,606,086 of OX596018.1, read as the reverse complement.
ATGATGATCATTACGCTTTTGATTATGATAATGATGATGATGAGGATCGAAAAAAATCCAATATTTGAAAATAAATAATTTATTAATAACGTTGGCGGCTAACTACAACACTATATTTGTGCCAGTACTTATACAGTAATTCATAATTCCATAACTCAAATAGTGAGTGAGTGACAAAATAAAATTTTCGCGGTCAATGAGCTAACATATTTTATTCTTCCTACTCTATGCTACCCTGGACACTTTTACGATCAATCTCTTGTTCTATGTCACATTTATGATGAATTTATTTTTAACATATTTTTGGAATTTATACCGTTTTTAAAAGTGTTTTTATTTTTTTTATATTTTTCATATTTTATTTAATACCTAAAAATAATCGCCTACAAATAGTAGATAATGATTGAAATATATAGACGTGTTCAAATTCTAATCACAAGTTTACCACTTATAATAAATATGATTATATGAGAATGAAAAATAACTGCGGGTGGTGGTTACGGTTATATGAATACACATATGTTCATAACAGATACACGTACTAGATATTTATACATATATGGTTCTGATTTGATCTTGAAATGATTTTTGATATTTTTGTAAATAATAATTAAGGCATTTAAGTTTAATGACACACTAAATAATTACAAATACATATAATAATTACATATATAAAAATAATCGAATTCCAGGAATTCAATCAATCAATAAATGTACAAAAAGATGAAAGTGAAATTTTAAAAGAAGAAGAAAATTACAAAAATTTCAGATTGATGCCATTTTCGATTAGCATCATAATTAAACGTAGATTGGAATTTATCGTACTTCGTGCAATAATTCGAAAAGAATAATTTAAACAGAAAAGTTCTTGAAATACCTATTTCATTTCATTTCGTTTTTTTTTACTTTTTCAATTTTTCAAAAATTAAAAAATATCACTTAATTTTTTGAAAATGCAAATTTAACATTTATACATTTGTGTGCGTGAATTCATGCAAAACACATTTTTTTTTTTTGTGACCGAAAATTAAATTTATTCACGTATAAATACATAAATATAATATGTATGGTCTTCAAAATGATTAACTATTATAATGTTGATAATCATCATCACTGTATATATGTACATATTATCATCATAATAACATTTTTTTTTTGTACGTACATACACTTATAACAAGCTTAGGTTTTTGCAATTCATTATTCTTCGTTTTTCTCTTTTTTCATTATCTTTCGATTTATATATTTTCATCATCGTCATCATCATCATTTGTTACCAAAAAATTTTATTAAACCGTTTATCTTCTGATTTAATATGCAGATGATATACTTACCTTTCTTACATGAAGTACGTATTATTATACATTACAGACTTTTATATATTAAAATATATTCATGAATGCATGCAAAAGCATGCATGCACTTTTTTATTTTGAATCCGAAATATTTAACCATCATATCACATTACATATATGGACACGTACATAATATAAGAAGGATTCTTAATAACATTATACACACATTACACACATTATGTACACAGTTACATTTATATAATATAAAATCATGAATATTACATGTCAGAGCAGAGCCATTTTTATGCGTGTGCTGTTTTAATTCTTTTTTTATGCTTATATTTTTGTTGTTGTTATTTTCAAAGGCCAAACATAAAAAAGGAACAGTAATCAAAAAAAAAGTAGATATATTATACTCGTATGAAGTTATGTGTGTGCATCATAAGTATGTGAAATCGGTTTAAAATAATAATTGTTGAAAGCATTCAAAGATTGTCGGCGATTTTGCACTTTCAACTTTTTTCCTATATACATATGATCGTACATGCAATGTATTACAAAAGAAGAATATAAAAAGTGATGATGTTACGTTTAATCGTTTTACCTTATAATAAATACTCGTATAAGAAGTTAAAGGAATTTTTCATTTTATTTCTATTTATTTATTTTTTTTTTTTTTTCATGATTTTTTGTTACATTAAACTTGAGGCATTTATGTACTACATGTATTTATTTTAACCGAAATTTAATGTTTTATTCAAAAGCAGACTTTCATCGCATTTATTTTATTTAATTTAACATTTATTTTTAAATGTGTATTAATGTATAAATTTAGTCCTTTAAAATATTTATGTTTTTGTAACATTTTTTTGTTTTGTTAATTTGTTTATTTTGTCGGCTTTTTTTTCAACAACAACAATAGCAATAACATATATTATTATATAGTATATAGTATATAGTATGTAGGTATAATATGGATTGATTTATGTTCTATATCATATATATGTAGGTATTTATGCACGAAATAAATTAAATCAGTCATCATCATCAAATTAAATTCAATTTATACTTCAGACAGACATAAAAATATATAACGTATATAGGATTATTTTTATTTTTGCTTTTTTTTTTTTTATTTTTGGGAAAAAAATTAATTCTTTCGAGTTATCATTGTTTTTTTTCTTCTGAAATTGGCCTCATAATTGTAATATATTAATACGATTTAAATTATTTTCTTCACTCTATAAATCATTTTTGTGAGTGTGATATACTATATATGTGAAAATTCTTATTATTTCTACATGACGACACATTAAATGAACATTATTTATTATTGACGCAAAATTTGTATGTATACATATATATGTATGTATGCTCGTTGTATATTAAATTATTAATTTTCAATATTAATAATTTTTTAATACAAAATTATCTAATCATGTTTGCCTATATAATGTTAATTTCATTTCTGGTTTTTAGCAATACATTTTCAAATAATAATTTCAAATTCTAATTTTTTTAAATCTGATGAAATGTTTCAATGAAAAATGAATGAAAATTATTAAAAAATATAATTTTATACAAATACATTTATATATTACTTTACTGTTTATATACCAAGAAATGTAATTTAATACAGACATTTTATTACAAATACATATCTGAATTTTTTTTTTTTTTTAAAAAGATAATTATTCTGTATTTTTAATTTGTATTTATTTGAATAATTTAAAAAAGAAAAACGGTAATTATAATTATGTAATTAATTTTTTAAAAATATAAAAAAAAAATGTATAAATTATACATTATATATATTTTTTCTACACATGAAGGTACTTTATACTAATATTATTTACTTCTCATATAAATCAGCGTTTTATGTAAACGTTTGAACGGACTTCAAATGGCAAAATAAAATGAAAAAATAACCACCACGTTTTCGAACGTGTATTAACTCAAATATCATTTAAAATTTTAAATCGTATACTCTCTAGAATACCTCATACTACAATTATTAAATCACATTCGATTAAATAATTATTATAATTCCGTACAAAAATTAAAAGTCAAAAAATTATGTTTTATTGTCAATTTATAAAGGGCTTTATATAGGTACAAAAGTATAGTCTATGTATGTATGTACAAAATTAACCTTGAATAAATATATTTAATATAATGATGTCGCTCTATTGTCATAGAAAAAATAAATAAATTAATTAATAATGATTTTATTATTGATTTAGAAAATGAAAATTTTACAAAAAAAAAAAATTTATAATAAATTTATAATAAAAAAAAAATCATTTTACTTAAAACGGTATTTTTATTCTCCTACATGAAAAATAAAATAAATTTAAATCAAATCAAATCGAATCAACAATAATTAAAATACCTAGACCCACTATATTACATATGTATGTATATTACTTGACTTTACGCCTGTAGAGATATGTACGAGTATATGTATATAAATGTGCTCTGAGAATTCGTACAATAACTTCATAAACAACTTCATTAGTTATTCTTCTATGAGTATATACACTATATACATACATACACTATAGTCTTCAATGTATGCTATACTCAATATATACACTACGACATATACTGTCTACACACACTATACTACATACTGTAAAATAATGTAATATGTAATAATACATATTTAAGTACAGTGTCTTCATATCTATGTAGCTATATTTGTGTATATGTTGCTATATATATGTTTATGTGATATAAAATACAGACATACAGACAGATACATACATATATCTCATTGTATACTTGTGCACGTGTATACCTAATTTACATGAATAAATTGTTGATGTCTTTTGTACTAATATTATTTTTAAATTTTTTTAAAAAAAATTTTAAAATCATATTCTTGGAATTTATCTTATTCTGTAAATATTTGTAATTAAATACATGTACATATATATTTATCTATAATAATTATGATCGATAACGAAAATACTTCTATTGTTATTACATAAACAATACAAGTACTTATATGTATTTATTTATGTTCATTACGTATTTTAATAATATGGAAATAATAATACAGAATAAAAATACATAGTATAGTAAATATCTGTAGACGGTATTATTATCAAACACTTGTTTATACAAAAAAATAAATATATAATGTTATATTTAAATCATAATATCATAGACGTACATACATATGTCCTTTTATAAATGTTTATATGGCTATATACGCTATATAACTATATATTCATACATCCATGTACCATGCATAATTATAGCATATTATAGTATGAGTATCTATCTGGTATCTATATATCTATATCTATATCAATCGTATTTGATACAGATACAAAGCAGAATTCAATCAATACGCGTATATTTTCATATATGAAATTAATGTTAATCAATACATATATATATGTACATGTATATTCCATTGTGCTAGAAACTATCGATAAAAAATTTTTATTGTCAATATTTGAACATCTTTATCGTGTTATTAGCTTTATTTTGAATGTCAAATGAAAAAAAAATTTTTTGACATTTTTTTTTAACACTTTGCACCATTGTATTTTAGATATACATATTTTTGTTTGTTATGTTTTTTAGATATTATATATTTTTTTTTAATTAACTGCGATTGTATAAAATCTCCTTATTATGAAATGCTTATGAAATCCTATAAAAACTCATTAGATACTGAGTTTTGTCAAGATTCAAGCAAATTACAACAATATTCATCGCTAATTATTCTGATGTGATTTTTTTATGTCTAAGTGAATATGATCTGCATATATATGTACTTGTATATAAGTATGTATAAGTATTTAGATTTTTTTACAATTTTACCGACCGAAATGTATTGATCGATATATTTTTTTTTTTTTCTTTTTTTTAAATATACATATATACATAAATGTATATAGTATATATTAAGTGCACGCGGATACTCAGTCCATGGCACCGCCGATCAGTAATTTTATGTCAGATGTACATATTATCCAGTTTATCATCAGTAATCAGTTACTGGTGTACATTGCTGATGGGAAAAATTTTTTGATCGACTTGGGCAAGAGTAGTGCGCTGGCTGGGGTTCGAACCGTGATCTCAAAGATCGCAAGACCGACACACAACCATCGAGCTATTCAAGCCCCTTTAGATCGATATATGTACCGTACCTATTTTAAGCGTTACATGTAAACATGTAATGAATATATGTCTCTATATACTCGTACGTATTAGCATATATTTAAATAGAATTTTATTTTTATTTTTATTCTTTTTTTAAATAAAAAATAATATGTATATATATACGTATGTATATACGTACATTTGAAATAAAATTTGTAATTACAAACGAGAATGACCTCGTACAAAAACAATACAATAATTGAAACTAAAAAATAAATGTATCGAATAACTGAATATCTAACATACGCATATGTACTTTACATGTATTGTATATACTTTTACTTAAGAATGTACATATATTTTCAATTTTTTTTTTATTCTCTTGCCTAAATCTAACACAAAGTGTAATGACATATTTTTCAATTACTTATCATATATTATGCTTATTTTTAACAATTCTTGATTTTGTTTTTTTCCAATTGGATTTTTTTTAAAAAAAAGTTTCTTTTGGATAAGAATTTATTTTTTTTTTTTTTTGGTTTGCAAAAATTTGTAATTTGAATAAAAAAAACAAAACTAGAAACATTTATACAAAAAATTTTTAGAATTATTGTTCTCAGCATGAAAATTAAAACAGGAAATCATTATCCATTGGCCTTTTTTTCTTTTTATATACATATGTAGGTATTTAAAATTATTTTTTACAATATCTCGTATAACGTTATTATAGGCACAAATTCAAGTCCTATATCAACATTTTGGCAAAATAAAAAAAAAAATTATTTTGTAATCATATTGTATGACATAATTGTGTACATACATATCTACATACATTAATTTTTAAGTTTAGTATTTATATTCATATTATCACATAGATTATGAGTGGGTATACTCGCATGTGTAAGCACAAACACAGCGTGTCATTAGTTATCATTTCAGATTCTACTATTGAGTTTGAGTACCTATATATGAATTCATTTAAAATTGATTACAGTATACGAATTGTATTATATACATTTGGGGTTAATGGAATTATTAGGATTAAATGGATTATACAAAAATAAAATAAAAATAAATTATATACTTTTACACACACACACACACAAAAACAACAAGAATAACCATGTATTCTATAACTAAGTATGTATAAAAAATGTATTTTTTTTTTTGTTTTTGGTTAAACTGCCTACCTACCAGAAATACTACAAATAAATTATTGTTGATTTTCAATTTAAATCAATTTATTTTCTGAATAAACGTACCTACATACTTCATTCTTTTAATTTTATTCTTAAATAATTTTCTGCTTTTTATTATTAATTTTAAGTAATTCTAACAGAACATTTTATATACCATAACAACAGGATTATTATTATGTTTTCTTGTCATTATAATTAAAATTTTAATAAAAAATTTACGGAAATAAAACTAGTTTTGTTTCAATTAAAAATTGATATGAAATTGAATTAAAGATATAACATATACACAAAACGAAAACTAAAGAACTTGAAGTCAAACATTACAGGAAGGAAGGATAAATTATATCTTGAAATTGATTGTCCTTTTATATAATTTGTCTACCAACCAATATCGATACAATTTTTCATACACCTATTTGAAATATTTTTTGTTTTCATTTATGATTAAAGCGATAAGTGTTTTTACTATTTCACAATACTACATTATTTATGTACTCGAATGATGTACCTACATAATATGTAAGCACATAAATTATCTGTCTAAAAAAAAAAATAAACACAACAAATTTCATTGAACTTTTTCTTATTTAAATTTTTTTTGAATATGTAATTATTTTCATAACTTTTTTTTTATTTCTCTTTTCCTTTTCAATTTTCATAATTTCCTCATTCGTCATTGACTGCTATTAACATTGAATATAAAATTCATAAACAGTATGGTGGTGCTGGTGGTTATCATTATCATATCATCCAAATATTGAAAAACACGGTAGGAAAAAAAATTGAAAAAAAAAAAAAACACGAAGAAACAACAACAACACAATCAATACATTCTGCATGACTGTTTATCTGTAAATCACTGAATGAAATTTCATTTCAATTAAATTTTCATTATTCATGTACTAGTACCTACTCTAATATACATATTTACATTTTTCTCTTACATACATTCACAAACACACATACAATGTATATATACCTCATGTAAATTTATTTAAATTTTATTTTCATTTTGCTTCTATCCTATCATTAATTTTTCATATAAAAATCATTCATATATCCACAATTTGTAGGTCAATGATCGAATATTATGTATAAATTTACTATTAATGTTATAGTTTAGTACAACTAGTATACTATAATGTACTAATCTTCTTATAATAAAAATAATAAACAATAACAATACCGAAATAATTATGATGCAATTGAAACAGCAGCAATAATTAAATAAAAAAAAAAAACTTATTTATTTTGTATACAATATGATTTTAATTAAGAAAAAAATAAATAAATAAAATTAAAAAGAAAAAAAAACAATGAAATAATAAAGAAATTAGAAAATTACACAAAATAATTGTTTAAAAAATTTTTAAAATTAAAAATAAAACCAAAAAAAAAAAACCAACCATAATAAAAAAAAATTTATGTATTAAAATATGTGTATATTATTATTATTTATATGTAAATAAAATTTATATTTAACCTTAACCTATGATCATTTTCATTGATCTGAATACACCACAAACTGTAATATAACAATATTCAGAAAAAACGTTAAAAAAAAGTACATAATGAGAAATTGTACTAAATATATTATACATCCACTCAACATCTGGTAGATATACACCTTAACGTACATAACGATGTATTTTTACATGTGTATGTATTTTTTTCTGTTTAGAAATGAGTTCAAGATCAATTGTTATACAGTCTCTATCTATATTGTAATACACCAATAATTTCTACATAATATTCGTATGCTCGTATGTAATGTTTTTTTTTTTAGTTTTGATTCCCTTGAATTTTTATCTTTAATTGTTTCATCTTTTTTGTTTTTTTTCATTTTTGTGGAAATAATATTAGAAGTGTAAAAAAAAAAGAAATAAAATTTATAAATTACAACCACAAAATATATGTGTAGGATTTTTAACGACACATACTATACATTCTCAGATGCATAATAATCAGTGATTTAAAAAAAGAAGATAAAACCATCTTACAATAATGTGACTTCCACAAAAGGTTAAGATCACAAACTTATAGGTAAAATAATGGTAAATATTTTCCATAAAAATAAATAAATTTGAAAATTTTTCTACACCTACAAAATCAAATTGATGATGTTGAAACAAGATATTTTTTTTTTCTGTTAAAAGAAAATAATTTGATTTCCCATTAATGAATTACAACTATGACTATAAACGATATGGTCTATTATATTGGTATATGTAAGTGTTTAGGTTAAAGCTCGCTAAATCACTAACTAGATTACGATATCATGGGTAGTTAATTTTTGATCTTTGATTTTGATTTACGAGTATTTATAATTATCAATTTGTACAAAAATACATAAATATACACATTTTATCTTTAACTTACAACCACATAATCTAGAACAGTTCATTGATAAAACACCACACACTCAATTACACTGTGTAACAATAATTGTAATTAATTAAGGCTGGCCCACCTTCTTTCAATTACCGTGTTTTATAAGTGCCACTAATATAATGTAAACAATTAGAGGGCATTAATAATACTTGTTGAACGATAAAACTATTATCAGATTTTTTTTTTTAATTATTAGGTACTCCATTTATCAAATACATAATTGATACGAAGTTAAACTGTATTTCAAAGAATAAATTCAAAAATAAAAAAGTATAGGTACCAAAAAGGCGTTGGTGGTTGGTAATGCGCTAAAATATAAATTTCTATATACACACAAAAAAAAGTTATATGCACAAATTTCTAATAATATAATTGCCCTCAGTAATAAAAATGCGAAACAAAAATAATCAAAAATAACCGATGATTAGGTCTAGGTTGAGTTCATATCTCGTGCATATGTACGTGTAAGCTGCATGTAATAATGAAACAGTAATAAAACTTGGATAATTTTCTAAATAAATAATCTAATAGACGTTTATGTGTTAATAATACTCGTCCAATTAGTCATGAAAGAAATATTACATTATGTATATAACTGAAATGCTAAAACAGAGGAACTTATACATTCATTGATGTAGATTGTAGACGTATATGTAGTTGTTCATTCTCATATAAATTTCTGAATTCGTAAAAAGTTCATCCATGTACTTATCACAGTCTACTTGTTGTGTACTACTGGTACTCGTACTGGTACTACTGAACTGAATGAATTTCATAATAACAAAACATCATTATTATATACTATTTACACGTTTCACATTATATATAGGCGAAGGTAAAAATTCAAAAATGAATGAATGAACCTTCTTAATTAAACAAGCAGAAAACTAAATATAAAATATTTACGTTATATAAAATAGAAAAATAAAAATAAAATTTCTACCATTAAAGATGAATAATAATTGCACATAAAAATTGAAATGAACTTCCATAATTGGTTGGTCTATAATTTTTATGTAATCAAAAATAACAGCAGCAACAATATGAAATAAAATCAAAAATCAAAAATAAAGCATACACATTCTTGCATGTAAAATATTTTTATTGTTGGATTGTTTTACACATTTGTTCGTTTATTTTCACACTTACAGAACACATTCATTACTATCAAATGAATAGAATAAAAACTAATTGAAAAATAATCAAAAGTACGTACATACATCATTCATGTACGAATTACGTGTACACTATATGTGTAAATAAATACAAAGATCATTGATCTCTAAAAGTAAAAACTAAAAAAAAAGTTGAAAAATGAAAAAAAAAAATTAAATATTAAACGATCACAATATTCAAATACCAAATGTAATTTTTATGTTTCACATTAATGATTTATTCATTATCATTACATTTTGAATAAAAACAAAACGACGAGAATTAAAACAAAACACTTTGGAAAAACAAATATCGATAAAATTTAAAAAAAAAACGAACTTTTTTTTTTTGGATGGCATTGTGAACGTAGTATATAGTATCGCACATACATGCAAATGTATTTATAACTATACAAATTGGTTTTATTTTTCTATACATACACTTAAATAACACCGTAGAGAGATACGAATATTATTACCGCACTATTGAAATATGATATGCCGTTTATGTTTTCTTCAATTTTAAATTTACTTATCAGATACCTAAGTATTTACATTACCACTGACATTACACGTACATATACTACTTTAACAGTTGACTTAAAAAAAAATAATGAAAAATTATCGAAATCTTAAAAAATAAATATTCAAATAAAACGCTAGCAACCCCGTATTACTGTGCTAAATAGTAATTAGTCTGTTGCCGTAAGTTAAAAAATTAAATTTGAAAAAAAAAAAAAAAGAAATAATAAAATAAAAACAATTATAGGTTTTTGACCCTATGTAGCCATACACTCGTGTAATACCTGAAATTAAAATTAAACTCATCTCATACTCCAGTAATAAGTCAATCAATGAAGTGAAGACAGTGTTATTATTTTGACGTATTTATGCGAGTATGCGTATACTTCTAACTATACTGATAATGATAATACAATATTTTACTGAGCATGCGTAGTTTCTTTTTTTATTAAAAAAAAAAACAAAATTTTAAAAACGAAATAATTTGATGAAAAAAATATACTGATAATTGATTTATTGTAAAGAAATGAAAGAAAAATTGTTCACAGTTTTAACAGTTTTGGGAGCTTCTGATGGTAGGGTCGGATTGTCGGTATGACTATGTATGTATGTACGTATATATCATTGATTTTTCAATTTCAAATATAATAGTCTGTGATTGTATATTTGATTGATACAATCTAGCTAAATTTAACTATAAATTTCAAAGAATTCGCAATAATTTGTATCTTTTTTTGGGTAAAGAAAATCAATTATTCATTTCCACAAAAATTGATTCTTAGAAGTTCTCTTCTTGATATAAATAGAAATTAACTTTTGAATTTTATTACCAATCCATGTGCATTTTGATTAGAATTTTTTAATCGCAGAATATGGATTTTTTATGAAGCCAAATTAAAAACAAATTAAGAACAAAAACTATAAGAAACAAGTAAAAGAAAAGGTAATCAAGAAAAATTTCATTAAATATGTACGTAGATATGTATGTATATATTTTCATGAATTTTACATGAAACTAAATAACTTTTTTCTAAATTTAATTTTATTCAAATAATATACGAGTATACTGTACAATGTGTACTATACTCTTTTCATTGCTCCATCATTTTTGTCTTCATAAATTTTAAAATTTATGCAAACAAAAAAAAACAACAAACAATGCAGAAAAATTCAGGGAAAAAAAATCAAGTGAAAACTTGAATATGTTACGTATCCGTATGTATTCAGAATTTATAATATATATATAATATGAGTTATGTTGATTTTTATTTTGTTCCCTCAGGAACTAGTGGTAATTACCCGTATAAGAACAGTTCCTATGCTCACATCATTTGTGCATAAAAATATTCTTCTAACACCTTAAAGAAGTAAATAACTTGATAATATTTATTTTATAGATATTATAACATAGTAAGTACTATATATAGCATCGAACGTATGTAATTTATCCTATACACCTTCAATTCTAATATGTGTATAGATGGGGAGTACATGATGCTTTTTAAGTATAAAAGCATTATACACCTCTTATATGATTGCAGAATCACGAAAAAGCAAGATTTTTTTTTTTTGTTTTTTTTGCTTTTTTTTTTCTTTAGAAACGACTGTATATCATACGAGTATCTGCATACTTTTAGTACAGATATACGCAAGTATATTTATTATAAATAAATTTTTTCTTACAGATATAACCTTTTATATTTGTAATGTAATTAAATTTATCGTAATACTTCATACTATTTTTTTTTTTCATTTTTTTTTCTCTTCAATTTAACTACATAAAAAAATACTACGTTACAACCGATCAAGCCAACAACCAACTAGCTAACCTAACTAACTAACTACACATTCTATATATCTAGACAGAAAAAAAAAAGAAAAGATTAACTTGAATATTCACATCATAACTTTAAAATTAAATATGAGTTCTTTCACTTTAAACAACCATCCATTAATTACTGCTTTTTAATGTTCATTTCATATTGGGTGTGTGTAGGTAATAACAACAGTAAGAATTAAACGAGAAGAAAAAAAAAACCACAACAACAACATGGAGACATGAAAACATGTAAAAAGCATAAAAACAAAACATAAAAGAAATAAGTAAATTGAGAAAAATAAATGAAAAAATAAAAACATTTCTTCCCACTCTTTTCGTAATATTATAGAGGAAAAAAAATATTTTTTTTTACATTCCGTTTTTATTTTTAATTTTTATTACACCAACAACAGAACAACTATACAATCAGAAGCAAAATTTAACTACCACCCATAGCAACAACAACTACTACCACTATGTACTCTTAGATATGTATGTTTTTACATATACAGACAGACTTACATCGCGCACACAGTTACTTACATATATGGATAGTAACAAAGTTTACTTCTATATTCCATTTCTAGAATTTCTTTGCTATTTCGTTATAGAGCTATTTTGGTTTTTAATTTTTCATTTAAATTTTCTTTCTTAGTTTTTCCTCTCTCAGATTACATTACATGTACAATGTACATGTACGAGTATTCATATAATACACGACGACGATGAGTACTTATTTTATTATTTTAATGTTTCATTAATACATACATTATTATGTACTCGTAATCGTATATAACGAAGACCAAACGAAAGGTATATTTATGTACATATGGGGATTTGTTAGAGTATCTTTGCATATATGCGCAAACAAAACACCTTAGCTCGTATAGCCCGTAGTTGGTATTATTGTCGTACATTTATTACAACAATTCAAACTTAGTGCTTTTGTTTTTATTCAACCTATCAATGTCGGAACAGAAAAACAAACACAACAAAATCAAAGAAAATTAAGTGAAAAGAGAAAAAAATAATAATAAAAAATATCTTAAGGAAAGAAAATATTACCTAAAAGGTTTATAATAGATATGTACATAATTCTCTAATGAAAACGTGTATACGTAACTATCATACTCATACATATACACATATATTACATATGGATTCATACTTCTTATATGGAGATATATATCAGTACAAATATATAATTTTCCTCTAATGAGAAAAAAATATATTTAACAAAACTTTACAAAATCTACATACACAAAAGTATATATTACATTACTTATACACATATATGTATTTGTAATTTATGTATATTTTTCTATTACTAACATTTTTGTTGGTTATTCTGTGTTATAGAGAGGCGAACTTGAAACTAAATAAAAAAAAAACCGGTTACATGTATTTATATATGCAAGCTAAAGTTTATACATTTATATGGTTTATAATACTATATCTAACCTAACTTACATATACATACTCGTGGATGGATACATATGAGGAATATATGTATATGTGTATTATGAATCTACATTTATATGAAAATTTCAGCAGATTACTATATAAAACACTGTATATATTCACACATATATGTATATAGACATTTATTATACATATACGTAAAAATATACACGTACTTATATTGTTATTTAATTCGTTAATTTTTGTTGTTTTAATTTTATTATAATTTTAAAAAAAAAAATTTACTTTGCGGTAACTTGAACTCACCTTCTATATACAATTATTTATATAAGTATGTACATACTTACATGTGTACATATATAAATTTTAACATAGTATAGATATATGTAAATATATACATAATAATAGGTATATTATAAAACTTGTTGTTACGGTGCCTCGATCTTGGCTTAGTTTTCATTCCATCACCTTCATTTTATTCACTCTGTAAATACAAATACATATATAGAGTATGTATATTATTCGTATCTACACTTATACAAACATATGCAATTTTCTTTCTTTTTTTCGTATGAAATATAATAGGTACCTACGAATATAGGGGTATATGTATACTACTCGTAGCATATGCATGTATAGGTATAATATATTTTTTTTTATAAAAAATTATCACATTCATACACAGCGAAGTAATATGGAGACTCGTCATCATGATCATCATCATCATCGTCAACGTCATTATCATTAACTCATTACTGATTTTTATTTTTTCTCTGATTTAATTTTTTTTCCTTTTGTTTTCTTCTTCCTTTCCTTTTTTTTTATTTCCTCTACTTCATTTTATCTTATTTATTTATGTTTCTATCTACAAATCTGTATGGATGGGGGGGTATCTTCTCATTCAAAGTCTAATTTAAATTTAATGCACAACTTTTTCCATAATTTTTCTTTACTATTATACTGATATATGATCTGTTAAGATGTTTTTCTTTAATTGTAATAATATGCTGCTATTGTTACATATTTTTCTTCTTTCCTGGTTGTTTTTCGTTTTTTTTCTTTTCAAATTATTTCCTTTTTATTTTTTCACATGCAATTCACATTACATATAGAGAACGTACCTTACACATGATGAACTCAAGTGTGATAATGAATATTCAACAATCGAAAAGAATTTCATTTCATGCAAAAAAAAAAACTATAATGAAGAAGAAATAAAAAAATAATGAAATGTTCTTACGTTACACAAATGGTAAATTAAAACAAGAATTTATGATATTTGCGTTAACTTTTTTGCAGAATCAAAAGAATATTATCATACATTATACTACATTCCATATATGTACACTATTGTAACTTTCGTGTATATTTCATCAGACTCATCATATTATTTAATTACAGAAACAGTAAAGTGAAGATTTCTTTCTATTATTTTTAGCAAACTTCTCATACTGTTTCTTTTTCTTTTGTGATGTTTTTTTCTGGTTTTTGTAGGGTTTTTTGTTTTTTTTGTTTCACTCATTTCTCAATAAAAGTTCACGTATGATGTGATGTGTTGTAGTAAAGTATTATACATAATCGCATAATGTACAAATGTACAATATAAAACCATGTTTGTTTATGATCATTCAAACCGGTTCAAATGTATGAAATAAAATTCAAACTAAAAAATACTATATTTAAATATGAATAAAAATAATCAAATAAAATTTTAAAAACACATAAATACCTGTATAGTGTACGAGTGAATACGATATAAACATGATTTTCTATAAATAAAATCTTTGTAAAAGTCCCCTAAATTTAACTTAAAATTTTTTATGCATATTACATTACATACAAACTCTTCTGGTTTTGTATCAAACGAATGGAAATTTCATAAAATGATAATTTAAAAAAGTCAAATACATATCTTGAATCTCTAATTTGAATTTGTATTTCCTAAAATTAACAAAAAAAAAATCAGACCAATTAACTACCCACACTAAAATCTCTAGCCACCCAAATGAAGTATGATTCTTTACTATTTACCATCTTGAGTTCAATAGATGACTATAATATGATCACCTATCTATGATGATTCATAATTTACTTTTACAAAACCTTTCTAAAGCTGACATAATCATGTTCATTTTTCATTTTTTTTTTTACTCGATTCATTTGTATAATATTTATATCATTTTATTGAGTACAATATTAATCTGTATAGAAAATAATTTCGATTACACATGTAAATCGAAAGTGAACTCACAAACAAACGCAATTATTCACAGCATAAATTACAACAATTTCACATGAAACACTTCGGTTGTCTATATTTGGAGTTGATACATATAATCGCAAATATTTTGCAGTTACTTTTTATATTATAACTGAGATTTCAATTAAATTAAACCGATAATTAAATCAATAAAGATACACTCGTGTATAATGTACCATATATGTTTTGTATAACTTATAAAAATCGAAATTTATTTTTTCTGAAAAATAAAAAGAGAAATACATATGTACTATCAACTTTCCCTCTATATTACATAAATGATATAATTCATAAAGTCATCGAAATCATGATTCTAACTAAAATTTACTATACTTTACACTTTCTGTATGTAATGTACTCGTTTAATGACGAACAGTGCATTAACTGAAATTACATATTGCATTGCATTACTATTTTTCTGATTTCTTTATAACGTGTTCATTGAATATTTATATCAACACACACAAATACATTACATATAATTTCATATATGCGTCGTATTTATATTTGTTAGGTACCTGTTTATAGGTGCAAGTTAAATATCAACTTTAAATTAATTGCGTACATGGTCAACAACACCATATACTATAACAAATAATCGATTTAAAAATTGTATATAATATTTTCAAAAAAATTTAAAAAAAAAGCAAAATGATAAAAAAAAAAATAGCAATAACAACGGCTACACCTAGCTGTACAGATAGTAAGTCTGACCGTGAATTTTGAAACAACTATACAAAAAAAAAATGTGAGAAGTAAATTTTTATCCATATAGCAATTAATTGTTATGTTATCGATTATGAATGTATAATATTGCACATTCATTAATTCATAATAATAATAAATTAATATTTTTTATATACAAAACAAGTGAAAAGTATCAAAAGTTAAGTAGCCAGAACAGTGTGGAAAGAGCTTGCGAATACGTCATGAACGTTACAATCACTGACACTAAATAATGTAGTCAATATTATAGTCATAAATAAATATTTTATAATGATATAAAAGAGATTTTTATTTAAAAAATTCGGATTATTATTCAAAATAATGATATTTCATTTTTCTATAATTCCAATAATAATATGTACTTCGAACAATGGAACAAAAATAAAATCGATATTCGATATATCGATTTTTTGTTGAATAAAAATACATACATATATCAATTAATTGTATTTTTAAAAAAAAATAATAAAAAAGAAACTATCTATAGTAATTAAAATGAACATGACAAACAGACACATGACTAACTTAACCGGTTCAATTAAATTAAACGAATAAACAGTTTATAATAATAAAATCAAAAAAAGAAAAAAAAAAAAAAACAGAACAAAACTACAATTAAAACGAAAATATAAAAAACATTTCAAAGATTCATGAATCTTTTTCGAAATTATATCACCTTCTATCTACTATATGAACATACCGACATTTGACACATTTGTATATACATACTTATCTGGGTAGGATAAGATATGATACATAACTAAAAGAATGTGAAATAAATAAAAAAAAAAAACATAATAAAACAATGTGATCTAGGTATCTACATAATAATTATTAATTCAAATTATAATTTCAAAAAAGTAAAATAAAAAAAAAAACAACAAAAACAAATTGATCATGATTTTCATATGATATGCACTTGTAAATTATATGCATTCGTATGAATGCATGTGTGCACATAATGTACATATATATACTAAATAGATATACTGTCATATTTACTACGTATTAATGTATATGTACATGTATGAAAAGAATTAAAAAATAATATGAGAAAAACACAAATATCGTTTTGTGTTACCGTCGTCTGTCTGTATATGTACTTATGACATTTATTTAATATAAAAGTCACATACATAAATACATATATATATGAATGTACATATGCATATGTACAAATTACACATAATGTTTGTACTGTAACTAATTATTTAATTACAATGAAAATATATAAATACATATAAAATGATATAAGTAAATAGTAAAGAATTTTTTTTTTATGTATATATAATACTAGAAAATTATAATTAATCGAATCAATTTTATATAAAATGATTGAATAATTTTATAAAAGCGTGATGTACTTACCTTAGTTAATTATTTATATACTACATACCTATATATGAATATGAAAATGTAGTATAAGTAGTGTAAGTGTACGAGATACATACATATATCAGTATTTCTTTTTCGATCCAATCATACTTATACTATATTGACCTAGAAATATACTCGTACGTAAATACTAAAACAAAGAAAATAAATAAAAATCTGACTGGAAGATTTCGAAGAAAGAATTACATATTCCTATATTATAATCGTATATAAATTTGTCATAATTATTTATTATTGTTTCTAACATTGCATATAGTACATATTTATTTTTTATTTATTTCTCTACTGCTGTATATATACCTATATATAATATATATATATTTTAAATTAATAAAATTAATGATAATGACAAAAATCATCATAAATAACCATAATCATTAATAATTCATCTAAATTATTCAAAAGTATATTATGCAAAATAGAATAATTAATTTGTTTTTTTTTTCCTTTTTCATAATTAAAATTCATGATAATTTATCAAAAAGAAGAATAAAAATAATGAGAAATTATGTATATTATTAAAGAAATATTATTATCTAAATACTAAAAATAATCGTGGTTTGTACAATAATAGAAAGATGATAAATGAATATTAAGGAGAAAACCATCATCTACTACTACTTATACTTGTACTTTTATGTGTAATATTTTATATTTTTGTAATTATTCTCATGTGTGATGATTCAGAAATATAACAGAGCATTGAATTGTAAAATCTAGAAAGGAACGATAATTTTAAATTGTATGTGAAAATAAACAAAATTCATTTAATTGCAAAATATTTAAAATAATTAATTAGAAATTTAATAAAAAAAAAAAAACAAAAATAAATAAATAGGAAAATAATAACACATAAAAAAATTAATTGTTTTACATAACGAAAAAATACTTACTTTTATCCGTAAAGCAATCAAGTTAATTTCATACTTATTAGTCGTGTTTGTTTAAATCGAATTTAAATGATTTCTCAAATAACTCAGACATATTTTTATTAGAAAAAAAAAAAAAAAACAACTTCAAACATATAACGATACAAAAACCAATTAATCTTTAAGAAAATTATTTTTAACTTTAATCTCTGGAAAGCAAAAAAAAAAGAAAAAAAACACGAAAAATGAAAGAAAAACCAACAAAAAAGAAAATAAATTAATCAAGAAAATAAGAGATTGTTTAAATGATATGAAATTCTAAACGATTAAAAAATGAATAAATAAATATGTACATCTACATATTATGTATAGGTATAGAGAGAGAGAAAAAATGAACGGTAATATACGGATTCAATCGTCTAGAATTTTATAATTAAACATTTAAGTCAAAAAGAAACATGAGGAAGAAAAAATTGCAAATATATATATATATATACTATATATGTATATGTAAATTTCAAGTTCTCAGGTGTTTCATTTATGCATTAATTGTATGTACAAACATCTGTCTATAAGAAGTTAATTTGAAATGTACGATTCTGTATATACATAATATGTTTAGCTACATATTTTGAATGTCTTTCAAAAAAATGAAGAAAATATCACTTTAAAATGATTATTATCTGACATATTATTTGAATGTTATTGATTTAAATCTTTAAAAGTTCGATCCTTTTGAAAGTTGTGAAAATGAATTAGGTAAAACAAAAAATAATAATCTCTAAATACATATACATATAATAATATAACATATTTTTTTGTAATTGTAGATTTATAAATAAATACATCTTTAACACTTTTCATATGTCAAATAACCGCTATTTTATAAATATTTTTTTTATCTGAAATACATGAATATGTTTCTATAAATTCTTTCACATTCTCATGTTTACATTTGTACACATCCAATTCTAAGATTACATTACAATATTACATGTAATAAAATATACATATGTACTATATGCACATACCTATAGTATAATTTATGCAATATATCGCAAATTATTATATAAATACACGAATATTATGTATTTTTATATGCATGTACGTGTACATATACTTAAATATCATGTTTGATTTATTTAACTAAGTATGTTATACGTTTCTTTCATCTTCTACTTTTTCTTCTTAAAGTTTTTCATTTTATTTGTGTATTTGTATTTTTTTTTTTTTCAAATATTTTTATACTTGTCTCTAGAAATTTATTTAATTAATTTCGAATATTTATTCTCTATAGATGCATAACTATGTATCGGTTAATATAAATAAATGAATGAATAAATAGACAACACAAACTAGACAGATTTATTGCAATTTTATCCTAAAAACTCATGGATGTACATATCTATACATTTAAATACATATGTATGCATATGCAAACATTATTTATATATAATAGCGTATAGAGTATATGTTCTGTGTGAAATAGACCGTAAATGAATGATTAAATCTAAACATACATTAAATTGTTTTTTGTTGTTTTTGTTTTTTTTTTTATATTTATATCAATGCTCATAGAATATTAAAATTATTCATAAATATTTAATATCCTTTTTTATCTGTGTAAATATATAATTAAAAAATACATTTACATATTATGTATTACAATCTGAAGATTCTGATTTATATTTTGAAAATCAATTAAAAACGTTTATTATTCTACATGAAATCATAACCATCATCTGTCTATCAATCTTTCAATTGTAATTAATGTGGTGTACAAGCAGAAGTCTACATACATATCTATATATATATATAGAGAGATATTACTGACTAGCTAGAAAAGAAAAAAAAAGTGTAATTAAGACGAAAACCGAAAACATCAAAAATAATAGTACAGATGAATAATAAATATACAAATGTTTAATATATAGGATAGTAGAGATCTCTGTAGTATCTCTGTATACTTACTACCTATTCATTACATCATCATATAAATAAATGAAAAAAAAAAATAATTTATTTTGATACTGTGTGATATTGTGTGGTATAATGGTATTTGTATACCTATATACAGTTACTGTCATTGGTTTAATAATTTTCTACAGTATTTTAAAAACACAAGTAAATATACTTACATATACGTACATATATGCGATGAATGTAAATTATTTTCTTCTCACAATTAATTTATTAATTAAATAAAATATATTTTTTTAATTTATTTATGTACAAAAAGTAAATATAGTATATGTGTGTGTATTGAAAAAATATTATAATAGTATAAAACATATATTGTGCCGTTATATATCTGTATTTAAACACATACATAAAAGTAAGTAGTTTTTAAATTATTTTAACACGATTTTATAATGTTTATTAATTTAAAAACTATACAACGGCAATAACAACAAAAATAATTTATGTACATAGCAACAAATGTCTATAAACATAAAAATTACTACTGAATCTGAATAGATTGTCTATACTTTTCATTCAAATATGAATCCATACATCCAGTCGGTATAATTTACATTTCTCTCAACATTCAATGAATACGATATGTAAAATCATGATTATTATGTATACATAGTATGAGTTGTAGTGTGAGTATATACAAATGTATACCTTCATACATAACTTATATCACATACAACATATATACACAATTGCAAATTGCAATAATAATAATAATAATCTCCTAATGTAAGAGAGTAAGAGTATGGTGAAGTAAAAAAAATTATTCAATTTACCTTTAGGTATGGTATATAATCTTCAAGTGATTAGAGGGTGATGTTAATTTTCATGTTAATTATGGCATAAATTGTGCTTGTGATGGTGTCCAAAACCAACACAAAAAAAAAATAAAATGAAATAAAGAAAAATATTTTAATTTTTAAAAAAAAAATAAAAATGTATATAAAAAAAAATTATTTTAACGGAAACTTTAGAAGACGTGAATAGATTGCATAATTAAAATCACCATATATAGAGGTTAGTTTGTATATAATATAATATGCATGCATACATATGTATGAGTTCGTTAACTAATATGTATGCATATTTATGTTGTGTGTTATATATGTATATATATAATTATATTAGTATAAAAATTAAAACAAAAATTATTATCCACAATCGTATAGAGGCTATATAATATACATATATACAAAAATATTTGCATACGTCGTGAAATGTTAATTATGTATTACATTATATTATATTCAAGTCACATTCACTTATCATTATTATTATATTATTCATATAAATTTATACTTTTACGTATGTATATGTACACATGTGTATATAAATGGTATTACACTTTTATACTAATTTAAAGGATGATATTTGATGCGGGTAAAATAAATAAATATAAATTATTTAAATGAAAATATACCTGATAAATATAAAATGTATGTATGTATATGTTATAATACAAAAAATACATGTGCTTACATATATACATTTTAGACGGTTTTGTAACTAAGTGTATAGTACATATTGTTGTATTAATTGTATTCAAAAATATTTTCATTACCAGGTTTTTTTTTATTTTATTTACACACCTACACAGAAACGAGACATACATACATAAAAAATTAATAATACTCATATAAAGTATTAATGCATAATATAATATTTTATTTCATATGTACTATGCACATATGTATGTATCGATATTAATGAGATAATTATAACTTGGTTTTATTTTTAAATTGACACTTCTCAAGTATTAAAACACATATAATAGGTACACAATTTTCGTTGTTATAAAAATGAAGATTGTATACAAACATTTTTATGACCTACTAAATGGATACATCGAAAATTATTGTACTTGGCATATGTACTAATGCCTATATGTATATATATATATATGCATACATACTCCTCTTATAAGGAATAAAATATTGAAAGAAACATAAAACCTACAAAAATTCTACAGACTTAAATTTAATAAATAAAACAGATATTTTCAATTGGTCACGATTTTACAATTATTTAATGGTAAGAAAAAAAAAAACATTTAATCCTAATTTTTATTATTATAAAATTCATACTTATCTATATCCTGTCATTTATTTTCATTTTTGATATAAAATTTAATGTTAATCGAATTCTCAAATATTATAATGTCCATGAGTATATGTAATGTAATCAGTGAACATATTTTTCAATTTTATTACAAATATAAAAAAATAAAATCGAATATGTACCATCAAATATTTATAATAAAGAACAACCTTTAAAAGTTCCTTGACTCAATTACATATTTATATACGACAAGAAGTGTTGAAAAAACAGAGATCCAAGTTAATAAATTTATACTATACACAATTTCGAGTATAGGAGTATTCGAGGAATTTCGAGTATACTATATACATATATAATGTCCTCTCTTTGTATTATAATGTATGAACTTTACATTTTTAGTACATTTTATGTGAGGGTATGTTACTTATTTGTCTGTACAAAATATACATGATGTATTAAAATTAAAAAATAATGAATTTCCTTTAATTACCCTTAAGCCCTTAATGAATAAAAATAAAATATACCTATACGTGTATGTTTACGTGCATGTAACATGTACATAATGTTACAGTAGTAATAAGCAGTACTCTACGTCTACACTCTGCACAATTTATTTATGTTACTTTAATCTTTAATGTAGTACAATGTACATATTAAAATGTAAGTTACATGTAACCTATAGTAATTTTTTATTAATGCCAGAAAAATGTTTAATTATGAAAATGACTGATATTTACATGTACGGGTGGGTATACCTACCTATACTCATATATTTACATGTTTATGTGGTGTAACTAATAAACTGTTAATTGTATGTTAATTTTATTCGTTTTGCTTACATTTTCTTTTAGTTGAAAAAAAAATCAACTTAAAACTTTTCAAAAAAAAAAAAATAAATAAAATATATAATCGAAAAAACATAATTACAATTGTTGTAAATATTTATGCTACGTATGTATATGTATCAGCAGACAAAAAAAGGGCAAATTTTGTAAAATGACAAAAACAATTTAATTTTTTGTTTTGTCTTTTTTTATTTATTTTATTTTTGATACGAATTATTTAAATTTAACCTTCAATTTATAAATTTTAAATATTTAATGTCCATTACAAATGTATTACAATAGTATAGGTACGGTACCTAAATACTCATATTCATATAGACATTTATATAGACATATGTATATAAACTTATTACTACAATTACAACAAATAAGAATCCGGAAATAAATGTTAACTGAATTTATGTTTTTTGTTTTCTCCTTTTTTTTTTTTTGATACCAAAAATAATATTAATTTGTTTTAGAATGCTCCAAATTATGTATACAGTATACGGGTTACGAACATTATATTCAATGAATATTTTACTTAAAATTGCATTAAAAAAAAAAATAACAAACAGGTGAGGTGACATACAGGTTAAAAATTGATTTTAATTAATTAAATTCATTCATTATAACAAATTTTCAGAAATAAGGAACAAAAAAAATTATTTGACAAGAAAAAACTATGATTTTGTAATTTTTCACAATACATATTGAAATCGGAAAATTTGTGAGAGAATATAATTTTAATATTAAAATTTGTATGTGCATTAAATAGTCGTACACATACACATGTTATATGTTACAAAAAATAATTATTATGTCATACAATGAAGAAAAAAAAATGTTAAAATCGATCTCAAATTTATTTAACAAATTTTTTGTTTTACGTATAAATTCGAAACGACATAATCATACAAATTTTAGTACCTACATATGTATGTAACATAACGTAAATATTGTGCATAGATTTATATCACTTTTTCAAGTACATGTGTATAAATACTTTGAATATTCTTTAAAATTTTGAACAATATATTACAAAAAAAAAAAAAAATACTTTAATAACATCATTATTATATCAATAGATCATTATAACTACGAATATTTCTTATTTACATTATACATAATTCTGTACATACATAACATACATGAATGTTTTCAATAAATATTTTCACGAATATTTACGCAATATACACTAGGTATTTATTTGTTGTCATTTCTTGGAAAGTGTATAAATCATTTAATATTAACATAAAGCATAGCATAATATGAAATTGTCATACATCATAATTATGTATGTACTTATATGCATGTGTACTGAATTCAACGTCTTCATTTTCTTATTTACCATTTTCTTTCTTTTATCTTTTTTTTTGTTTTTTTTTTGAGATTTCTTAATTTTGTCATTAAATTTTGTTACAAAGTTGTTAAACATTAAATATGTACATAAATACTCTCTTTATTATTACACTTTGTGTATTGTATTTTGTACAATGTATATTATTGACGGCAATAAACGATCATTCATTAATGTACATATACATACATACCTTCCTCTGAAGTGTACATAAATGTATGTGTACCTTAAAATAACACAATCGTTTTTTTTTTTCGTAAATTCGCATTTTTTTATGATGCGATGAGTTCAAAAGCAGTGGAATGAATATGTAAGAAATAAGTTGTTAGATCTTTTATTTTTTATACTTATAGATAGGTACCATTTACTATATATGTCTTTATATTATACTACGCTTACATTATGTGCATATATTGTTTACACTACATAATATATAAGTATGATTTAACATTACGTAACGGTGTTTGACTTTGTCTTCATGGCTAAAAAATAAATAAACACTAAAATAATTATTCTTCTTTAATACAAACAAAAATATTATCCGAACGCATGTATAAATATACGATCAAACATATTTACTGGTGTACGTAAACACACATATGAACATGTAAATACATAACATCACATATAATCATAAAGACAAAATAATCCTTGTGACCTAAATTGTAATAAGACAGCATTTATAACAAAAGTTTTATATTGCCTTTTAGTTTTACCTGACATTTAAAATTACACTTCATTGTAAGCAGAAGCAAACAGTTTAACAACAGTAGTACTACATACACATATGTATGTATGGACTTATGAATATGTCTTATTACCTATGAACAGAAAATCATGTATGTTTTGTATGTAAATATATTACCTATTACCAACAACATATAACTCGTATGTATATAAATAAGACAACCATTATCATCATGATCATCATCAACATCGACATCATCGGTCATGATTTTTGTTTATTTCCTTCCAAGAAATGAAAAATAAAAAGATAATAATAATAATAATAAGAAATAAAATAAAATAAATATTAAGTACATGTACACGTGCCCTGGATTCTTTTTTCTTCTTTTGTTAGTCTTATTCGAAAAGCGAAATTGGTCAATTTATCTGCCATATCTAGGAGGTATGGTATATGTAATATGTAAATGTATGGTATGGTAATAATTGTTATATTCAATCGCAGATATTATTATTCTCCATTCATTCATCCATGAACATTTTCAAATTTTAATGTTTCTATATGTGCACATAAAAATGTTTTATCTTTGCAGATATAGGTATATATTAGGTACTTACCTGTTACTGTCTTACATAAATATGTTATGTATACATAATATATGCATTATGTATATGTATGTATATGTATGTAAATTTTTAAAATTCAGTTATATTGTTGAAAGGTAAATTCCCTCTTCATCTATCTCTAACATCTCTATACACCATTATTATAACTCACTATCCTCTGTTGTTGTTTCGTTCATGTTTAAATTCATCTCTTCAGGTATTTTATCTTTTTCAAAGTTTTATTTAATATTCCATTTCCATTTCCATAACTTTAGCTGAATGTGTGTATGTTATATGGTTATATGTACATTTAGTAGAGTATGTATTAAATATTTATTCCACTGTATGTAAACGAAAAAAAAAAGAAAAAAAGAAGAAAATTAAAAAAATGAACTAGCAATGGCAAGTAACAAAACGATCTTAATTTTTTGTTTTTATAGTATTTTTGATATTAATTTACATACATACAAAATTGTAAGTAGATAGATATGTGTACAGCGTAAATAGATAGAGATCGGCCACATCTGCACTTTGCATGTCAATGAAAATTGTAATCAAAGTCGAGGGCAATGTCATTGCTATGGAATGTGATTCAATACAATCATTCAATAGTACATACAAAAATAATACAAAAATTACTCGTATTATAATATGCAATACACATTCGTATTATAATATATGTATGTAACTATATACCTACCTCTTTAAACTTTATATCCAATCCACACATGTGCATAATATCCAAATGAATTTTTATTTGTATCATGTCGTATAGACACCGAACCGAATGCATACAAATCCATGCATATACTTATTTCATGCATTTAATGGATATGTAATGTAATGTAAGTACCTGTTCACTTTATATCTAAGCAATAAAGAATCGTAATAGTTACAGGTATTTATCTATCTAATCTACACACAATACTACACATCGTATATTTTGCATTTTACCTGTTAATTTTTAGCTGTTGCGCTTATTATTGTAGTGCATTTTATTTGCTTTTATAATACACTAATGTATGTATGTACTCATCATATGTGTATGCTTGTAGATAAAGCTACATATATATATATATGTATATGTAACATAACCGCTGCAAAGTGCAAGGTAAACCAACTTGAACCATCGATGTATATATAAATGGTATACATAGTACTAGTACTAGTACATAGTATGTAAGTTATGTTATAATACACTACATGTAGGTATTCACTGAATAAGTTTGTATGTGTATGCTAACAACAAAAATATTCAAACAAACCAACAAATGTAAATAATAATCTAACCAATTAAACATACATTTTTTTTTCTACCATTATTTTTATCCTCATGTGTATGTTTGCTTTGGTACATTACGTTTACGTTACATCTATATTTGCATAACAAAAATATTTTTCAATGATAGAAAAATGCATTTTAGCAGTCATCCATGACAATATAACATAACATTGCAATAGGAACAACAACAGCGAACGTAACTATCAAAATATTTTTCTTAGTTTATTTTAGTTTGTATATAATAATAATAACATTGCTCGGATTTTTCGATCATGCAATCTTTCGTCGTCTTCATTTTTTTTTTTTCATTTTTAGTCCATTTTTAACATTTTTCTTTATTATAATACTTTTATATAAATAAGTATGTTATGTACATATTCAAATGTAGGTACGTATGTAAATGTAGTTAGCAATGTATAACGTGTGCATCTGATTGTAGATATATGCAATAATTATATTAAATTCAGATATGTATTATGATACATATTATAATTATGTACTGTTTGTGGTACCGTGTACTGTATATAAGTGCACATTTAGAATTATATGTATGTAAGTTTTCTTTACTTTGTGTAGGTATAGTAGAGGTAAGTAATCACAGATGTAAACTACGATATGCACATTATCATGTACCTACTGGTAATCACGTTAGCTAGTGATAATTTTGTATTTTTATAATAATTATCCCCTGAAGATCGTTCTGTCGTTATTACTCTTCTTGATTTTTAATTCTAAAATTATGTTGGTGTGTTAGTATTTAACATCTTATATAATAATACTAATTTTTTATTTCTACTAGTTTTCTTTTTTCTACATAAGATATACGTATATTATACATATAAAACATATAATAACAACGTCTTCTTCTCTTATTATTCTTTTGTTTTTTTCATTTTATAACTACATTTATTTTGATAGACATGCCAATGTCAGGCAATCGTTTAAATAATTTCTAAATTTAGCATTTGAGAGCACTTAACATTATAAAAAAGTTTACACCTTAAATGAATATAAAAGTGTTAGGAGGATGCTATATGCAAATGCAAAGTGTACAAATGTATATAAATTTAAATAGAACATGAAAGATGTTCTAGCATTTAAAAAATCAAAACACAAGCACACCGAATGATTTTATTTTTATTTATTTACTATTTATGTTATATTTATTCTATACGTATTCATGATAATATTATATCAGCATTTTAAAAGTGCAACATAAAATTTAAAAAATTTGTAATTGCGGTCACTTTTAAAGCATTTCTTTAGCGTGTAATGATCAAATGCATTTGATCAAATAAATTAAAATGTCGTACAAAATCAAAATATGTACTATGTAGGCACATTATGTACAATAGTATAATATCTACAACTACAATGCAATAAAATCAACGAATAATTTGTTTGGAATTTAACTTCAATTCATTTTGAACAGAAAATGAATCAATCATGAAATTTATCATTTATAATGCTAAAACAATCAGAAACCCCATTATATCGCCAATTATCTTCAAAACAACCTAGCTAAATGCTACAACGCAACGACTAAACAGTAAATCGTTCTATTATTATATATACCTAATTATTTAAATATAAAATTTAGGATATTTTCATTTATTACAAAAAAAAAAAAAAAATAATATCAGTTTATAATTTTTCTTAACAACACGGAATTAAATCAAATCGTATGAATTAATCTAAAATAAAAATATGCATAAGTAGGTACATAAATCTCTAACTACATTACCGCCCACTGGTAGTACTCAGTGTTGGGACCCTAGAAGGAAAAAAATGTAGTAGTTTGCCCCAAAAAAATGTAGTAGATTGAACCAAAATGTAGTAGATTCGGAGAATTATATGTTTATATGGTATATGGTTAAAATAATCGTTAGACTGATTCGGTTTTAAGTTTTGAGCAACATTCCTTCGCTTAATTATAATGGAGAAATTTTCATAAAAAAATTATCAATATTTTTACTGAACTTTTATTTTAATTAACAAATTTCTTGAAAAACAGTATAAAAAGAAATTCAATGTTTTATTTATAACTATCATTATGCTAAATAAAATTGAAGATAATTTCAATGTATCAAATTTTTTATTATTTTTATCGACATATAAAAAAATAAACAAACAAATAACAAAATTTCTCAAAAAATTGTAAAGAAAGAAAAAGGAATAAAGTGTTTTAGGAATCAGTACCGCCACTCGTCAATTTTTTTCCGTATCCAAATGGAGACTAAAATAGTATCTAGCTATTGATTAGTATAAACCATTGGCTATTGGCTTTGGCTTTATATTCTTTGGTCAGTGTCACCATCACCACACCATGCCTCATGTCTGCAGTACAGTGAAAGTGAGTACACTGTGTTACAAAAATTTTGGTTCATGTAATGTAATGTAATATTAGTTCCCAAAACTTAAATTTGAAATATGTAGTAGATTCTGAATAGTACGTAGTAGGTTTTTCGGACTACTCAGATGTAGTAGATCTACTACAATTGTAGTAAAGGTCCCATCACTGGTAGTACTCCTTCCAGTTAATTTATTTTTATTTGTTTACCTTTATTGCCTTTATGATTTATGTCATGCTGTCAGTGTCATCACTAATCAACCAGCAGCAAGCAGCAACGATAGCACTGATAATGACAAGACAACAAATTCCAATTCTACTTCCATTTTTCCATTGTACATATTCAAATTCGAAATTTAACTGCTTTTCTTGTTATGTGCATGTGGTATAATTTTATTATCATCATACTACTACCAGTACCAGTACCAAAATCACTACCTAAATAAAAATTTTTGTTTTTACAAAAAAAAAAAAAAATAAACTGTTATACATTTACTTCAAAATACAATAATATACAAAACTCAACGACAACAGATCAAAACAAAACAAATTAAAACTGTATCCATTTAATCATTATTTAATCATGTTTAATCATGTTTTATCATTTTCATTTTATTAGGAGCCAGAACAAAAAATCAACTAGACTACATAACATAAGTACCTATAAAACTGTGAATATAAATATCACAGAAATTCTTCTAATTTGCATTATTTCAATTTGATAATTTCTAAAAAAAAAAACAAATTTTTTTGTATACATAATTAGTTAATCGTAAAGTGTGTTAATTTATAATTTTAAATTTGAAGTCTGCATTTAATTTTGTATATCATCATAGTTAATTCAAAAATCAGTACAATTTAATTTTTTTATTTTGCTTTGAATTTTGAATATAAGAAGACAATTGTTCTATTTCTATTTGTACCAAAAATTATAACAAGTCATACTATACGCTTCGCTTTACAATACAATAAGTTTTATTACACATGCTACAACTACAATTTTGATTTTATTTGAGATTTCCTTTTTTTACACAATTCTGTAATAAAAAGGACAACAAATAAACATCAATATAATTAGGTACATTATATATTATATATAAATATTGTGTTTAACATCTTTGCAAATCCGTAAGAAAAGAACATATAGATCCGTGTAATCCATATAATATAATATATAATATACTTACATGCATATAATATTAATAGAACATACATATTCAGTTACAGTTACAGACACTAGACACTAGACACTAGACACTAGACAAACAGAGATACAGCCCACGAAAATAATAATGTATAATAATAATAATAATAGAAATAATCATTCAACACCGCCATCAGTGATTTTGAACAAATCATTAAAATCTTTAAAGCCAGCAACAGCACTTGTTAGAACAATTGTTGCAATTACTAATAATAATGATATTGATAAGAAGACCGTTAGCTGCAGCAGTAATTTTTGTGTTATTAATTCAAACAATTTAAGATCAAGTAAGTGAAATTAAAGTGTGTATATATTTCTGTGTTGTGTTGTATAATTTTGATGTTTTGCATTACATAAGAATTAATTAATTTATTTATAATTTTATTTGTTTTCATTTTCATTTAATTTTTTGAAAACAAATTTTAAATCTACATTCTACACTCACTCACTTTGTGTATTGTGTTGTGTACATTCTACATTTATACAATACATTATATGTATTATTATACATTTACATATAACATATGTATACGCTACGTATCAACAAAATTTATTTTGTAAGTACAAAATTTACAATTTTTTTTTTAATTTTAATTTAATTTGAGAGTTATTCAACTTTTGTGATTGTGATAATCTACATTATTTATTTGTTTCATCTTTATTTTTAAAAAATAATCATGAAACAATTTCATAGTTAAACATTCTTATTATTAATATTTTTTCTATATTATGATGATACCTATAATTTATTTTTCGAAATTTTGATTGAATTTTTTTAATGTTTTGTGATTTCGATTTGTATGCATATTTATATATATATGCATTAATATCGTATATAATATATAATCATAATTTGCAAAAAAAAAAAAAAAAAAAAAAAAAAAATATTTCATCTTCAAATTCCAAATTGCGCTACCCCGACCAGTTTCTTTTCTCCTACCATTTCGCTTTCATTTCATTTATACCTATATGAATGATACAAAAAAAAAAACTGTTGAAACCTTATGTGTATGAAAATTTTTTGTATACGTTACGTACGTACAATGTTTATGCACATGCACAACACGATTAGAAAAGAAAGAAAAAGAACTTACAGGTCCAGCACCTGCACGTGGACGTGATACATAATATACATAACATGACAATTGGTGCTGCTGTTGCTGTAGCTCTGTGTGTGTGTATCTACCTACAGTACATTCATATGTACATATAAAATTAAAAAAAAAAAAACCAGCTATTCACCACTTTTCACTTCACTGTTGATTATTCGTTTTTTTGTTTGTTTTAAACATTAAATAAAGGGTAGATAAGGGGTAGATTCTAGGAAAGGAAGTTTTTTTTATATTCACTTCACTTATATGCATGTACATACTTGCATATGGATGGGCAATAGGCATACTTATACCACATTTATGTAATGAAATTTATGGTGGCGATGCCGATGGTAGATGTTAATTCTAATTCTAAGATAAATCAAAATCAAGCATACGATCAATTGCTATTGCTACTATCATATCATTTAATCTGTTACTCTATTAAATTAGTTTATCTTCTCATTTTTTTTCTCAAAAAAATATGAAAAAGTTGGTATGGAATGGATTCATGTATAGTAAACATACGTACACACAAGATACAGTAACAGTATAATTTTTGAAGAATTTTATATGATAATAATTACGAAGGGTTAATCACTAATCAGTTATATTTCATATTATTACGTAGATATAGTGAGGTATGTATATAAATTATATGTATATGTATTACATTACATTGCATAGTGTACGTGCATATCTACGCATATTACATATGAATTATGTACATACAATATACATACATACTTATGTACGAAAAATATTCGAATTAAAAACTTGATGACCATAACCATACTCGCACAAAAATTAGACAGAATAATACAACAATACAACATACAAGTACAACACATGTTAGTTAGAATAGAATAGAATTATATATACATAATATAATAACTCCTTCCTTCCTTGTTCCTTGTCCTTCTAGTCTAATTTCAAATTTCTTCTTGGCTTCTTGCACAATTTTTATTTTTGCTTTGAATAAAGAACAAGCTCAAATCAAATCAAATTTGAGAATTTAACAACTGAAAAGAAAATAACAGTATCTAATGTCAAGTAAAATAAAAAAAAAATTTGTATAAAAAAAAATAGTTATAAGAAAAGAACATCTGCATCGACCGACAATGTACACAAATAAATCGACTTCTCTATACACAAAATTTTTTATCGTTTGGTTGGATATACACGTATTATGTACATATTATTTATTTTACTTTATGTGTTTGTTTTAAAATTTAAACAAAAAAGTAAAAAAAAGTATAATAATAACAGTACATTTCTTCTTATTATTATATTTTATTATAATATGTAATAATGTATTAGTTTGGTTTGGTTTGATACTTGTTAATCAACAATAACAGGCTTTACAGATTCAGTACAATACAGTAGTGTTAAGTGTATGTCGACCTACAGTCTACAGTACAGATAGGATAGGCATAATCATAGCATAGCCAAAGGTACAGAACAAAAGAGCACATACATAAACAGATGATGATTCGCCATCATTAAATTTTGTAGAATACAAAAACAAATACAATACCAAAAAAGA
The DNA here is from genome assembly GCA_951394055.1 of Villa cingulata. NCBI lineage: Eukaryota > Metazoa > Arthropoda > Insecta > Diptera > Bombyliidae > Villa > Villa cingulata. Next base: position 11,571,933 of record OX596018.1, on the reverse strand, counting down.
AGAAATATCACTCGCAACGCACGCAAGTCGCACTTCTATTTCTATTTTGAATTGAATTGAATATGAATATTGTAATATTGATCAGTTTTATCAGTTCAGTTAGTTTAGTCATCACATCCTCACTCCTCAGTCCTCAGTCATCATAAGCCGAAACACAGTATCAATTATCAAATATCAATCAAAGTCTAGTTAACACTTAGTGGGGTTTTTAGTTTGAATCAAACGGAAAGTTAAAAACTTTTGTTCTCACTGTTGAATAAAAAAGTGTGAAAATTTCTTGATAAATTAATTTCGGTTAATTTTTCAGTTACTTGAAAAAGGAGAAATAAAATAAAAAGACCGGTATAATTTTATAAAATTATCAATTATTTATCAAAACATATTTTATTTTCTTTTTAATTTCATTAAAATAAAAAAAATAAAAAAATGAACAAAAGAAAATTTGCGGAACAATTATTTTCCATTTTGTTTTTTCTCTTTCATTTGCTATTTTCATTTTCATACAAAAAAAAAAAACTTTTTTTTTGCTATTTTATAATTATGAAAAAGAACAATCGAGAAAGTCTAAAAACAAAAATAAATTATCATGTTTAATTTTAATGATTTTATAAAAATTAAAAGTTATTTTATTTTATTTTTCAATTACATTTTTTTAATTAATTGATTAATTGATTTATTTATTTATTTATTTTTTTTTTTTGAAAATTTTATTTATAGTTCGGGATATATTTCAAGAAAATCGTTTATCACCATCACCAATTTCTGCTGTTGTTCCAAAAACATCTGAATCAGAATCAGATTTACAAAATCGAAATAGATTATTAGCATCATCACCAGCAAAAACAACATCAAATTCTCCAGTTTTTGATAAAAAATTATCATTATCTAAAACATCATCATATAATCAAGATTCATCAATAAAAGACAGTAAAAATTTACGAAATTCCGATATAACACAACAGCCACAAACACAAACGCAAACTAGAAGATTTATATCATCGATATTAGGAGGTGATATACCATACGGAAGTCGTGGTCACGTATTAACTAGAGCAGAACGAAAAGAATATCCACCGTTATCATTATCATCACCCTCATCATCATCACCCTCATCATCATCACCATCATCTGCTCCACTAACGGAAAATACTAATAGCGAAGAAGACGATAAAAAATCATCGAATAATAGTAGCACCAATAATAATACTCCAACAATCAATACAGATAAAGAGAACGATAGAGAACTGATAGTTGAACATAAACCAATAATCCCAGAAGATAAACCACTTAGTTTGAAGACAACAAATACGCCACCACCAGCTGATAAAACACCAAGTCCACCACCACCTCCAGAACCGGCCGTACGTTGTTCAGTCATTCAGAGGACACCTAAACCATCTGCACAAGCAACAAAAGGAAAAGAATTTGATATAAAACTTCCAGTATCGTTGCTAGTTCAACATTTGGAGCCTGAACAAGATCAACCGATCGATTATCACGTTCCAAAACGGAAGGGTGAATTCGAGGATGAAGAATTAGCCGAGAAAGAGCGAAAAATTAGAGAGGCTCGACGACGTAGTGCAATTTTAGCGGCACGTAGTGCAATATCAATACGAACAATTCCACGTTTAGACAAACTGAACGGTATTTTGTCAGCAGCAGCCGGGCACGGCCGTTCAAATAATAACAATACACAAGCAGGCAGTCAACAGGCTGGAGGTTCAAGTAACTGCGGGTCAGGGATAAACTTCAGCTCAGGACAGTTAAGCGGTAGTGGTGGATCTGGATTAGGTGGGGGAACAGGAGCAGGTGGAGGAATGGGTGGTAGAGACGGACGATCAAATTATGGACCAAATAGTCCACCCACCGGTTCATTACCACCGTTCTACGAAAGTTTGAAAGGCGGAAACGGTATGAATTTCAATGCAAATGGAAATTTTTTCACACAAAATGAATCGTTCTTAACTAGCTCTAATTTAAATGATATTGATTGCAATAATATGAATTCTCATGAGTTAACAAATGTGGGGAACTATAATAATGGTCAGAATAGCAACTACAATCACAAACATTTTTCGATGTTAAACAATGCAGCGTACGGAATAGTTCTAAAAAATGAACCGGATTTAGATTACGAAAATAAAATCGACATATCGAATTTTGGGCAAAATCTTCTGCCCAACGGATATCCTATTAATTACGATGTTAATGATTCAGTTATGGCAGATTTAACAACAAATAGTGTAGTTGATCCTCTACAATTTACTGCGACACTAACATTTTCTACACCAGTCGATAATGCCTTGCTCGATAGCTTATCAGATGCTGTAGATTTGAGTTCTTTCCTACAAAAATTGCCAAATGATGATCATCCTAGTCCTGGAAATGATTTAGAAATTTCATCGACTCCATCACTTACTCCAGACTCAGTATCGATAACTCCAGTCGAATCAAATTTCTCTAATAGTTTTACTGACAATTTGATTTTGGGAAATAACCGAACGAACTGTTACGATAATCGCTACAACAATATACCTACCAATAAAATGTATCAAGAATCACCTCCCAGTTATCAACAGAGTAGAGAAATGCATCTTTTACAGCAACAACAACAGCATCATCAGCAACAACAACAACAACATCAGCATCACCAACAGCAACAGCAACATCAGTCACATCAACAACAACATCATCACGATCATCATCAACAGCATCACCAAAACCATAATCATTCCATCATGAATCATCCATCATTAAATGGATTTCATCACAACGATCTAGATTCACATAACAGCAATATCTCATTACCATCACCGAGTTCATCACATAATGGCACCGGTAACGGAAGTAGTCATATACCATCGTCGTCGTCGAGTGGATCTCCATTAGACACAGTCGATGTAAAACCACCTGCAGCCATAATCCAAAGTGTAAGTGCTAGATTGGCATCGAATCCATCGATACCGTTAACAAGTCCTTTAATACAAGAAGCCAAACTTCATGTGTTACAGCAAAGGGTAAGCATTGGAAATTTTTCAAATCGTGATCGTCTTTGAGTACGGTTTTGGGTTTTTAACGATTATATACCTATATACATTTATGTACATATTCTTGTTCATGATTGTAAATGAACGATTTATAGGAATAATAGGTTTTCGGTATTTACATAAATATACAGTCTGTGATTGATATTACGCTAAAGCCAAGTAAAATTTGAAAATTTTTGATGCCTACTTTTTGAGGTTAACTCAGTAGTAGATTAGTGTTTTTGTATAAGAAATTTTTTAAATGCTAAATGTTTATTTTAATTTGTTTTTTGTTTGTTTTATTTCTGAATTTTTGTTTGTTTTCATTTCTTTATCGCTTTTATTTTATTTTTTCTTCGTTTTTTTTTTTTTTTTTTTAATTTTTAGTTACGATTACCATCCGATGTTCAATTAGAATTCGTAAATGGTGGTCATGGAATTAAGAATCCCTTAGCTGTCGAGAATGTTCATGGACATAGAATACGGGATGAAGACAAGAAAAGCGTTGCTGTATGTGAGAATGATCCAAATAAATTTGTATGTCGAATTTGTTCGAAAACATTCACATTACAGAGACTACTTAATCGTCATATGAAATGTCATTCAGATATAAAACGTTATTTATGTACGTTCTGTGGAAAAGGTTTCAATGATACATTCGATTTAAAGCGTCACACAAGAACACATACCGGTGTTCGTCCATATAAATGTAATTTATGTGAAAAATCCTTTACGCAAAGATGTTCATTGGAATCGCATTGCTTAAAAGTACACGGTGTTCAACATCAATACGCATATAAGGAGCGTAGAACAAAGGTTAGTTAAATTAGTTAAGATTTGGTAAAGAGAATTGATTTTAATTTTTCATTTATTTTTTCATTTCTACTTTTTTTTTTGTTTTAGATGTATGTTTGTGAAGAATGTGGTCATACAACAAGTGAACCAGAAGTTCATTATATTCATTTAAAAGATTATCATCCATATTCACCGGCATTATTAAAATTTTATGATAAAAGGCATTTCAAATTTACAAATTCACAATTTGCCAATAATTTACTTGGTCAATTACCAATGCCTGTTCATAATTAAATAGTAGTAGTAGCAATAATAGTAATAGAAGTACGAATTACATTAGATACACGTACGCACATTTAAGATTTTTTTAAAAAATAACATATAATTTCATAATTATTAAAATTAAAAATTCAAAATAAATAAATATAAAAATTATGATTATTAAAAAACGAAAAGAAAGAAAGAAAAAAATATACAACATACATCCATATTACACATTACATATGTACATAATATCTACTTAAAAATATGTAAATGCAATTAGATTTTATGCATAAATTAAGATGAAAAGTAACATTATGTAACAACAAACAAACAACAAATTGAGAAAATGAAAAAAAATAATTTTTTTTTATATATAAATTATTCTTTTATAATACGTGTACATGTTTACATTTATGTACAATTATAATATTCTTCTGTTTCTTATGTTTCTTAAAAAATAAAAAAATATTAAAAAATATTGTGAAAATTAAAAAAATATATATTACAGTAAAATGTAGAATTTTAAGAAAACTATTGCGAACAAAACAAAATGAAACCAATACAAATGAATAAAAACAAAAAAGAAAGGAAAAAGGAAATTGAATTCACAATAATTCAGGATTATTTTATATTTCGCTGCACTCTGGATTTTGTATCGTTGCATTCTACCATATTCTACTTATTTAAAAGTCAGCCATTTTGTATTGAATTGTTTTCTTTTTTTTTTTATAAAATAATTATTGAAAGTTCAAAAAATAAAATAATTTAGAATTTATAAGATAAAATTGAATTAAGAAAAAATAAAACAAAAACAAGAAAAATTACAAAATCTACATTAAGTACATAAAATGAATAAAATGTAAATGTGTATGTAGGATGAAAGTATAAAGTGTTTAAAGTAAAATTATATAAATTATGAATTCTCTAATATAATTTTCAGTTTAATTAATTTATACTTTTTATTTTTATTAATTTATTCTAAAATTTTATTTTATTTATTTTTATTTTTGTTTTTATTGAAAGAGAATATGAATTGAATTTCTATGCTATCTATAAAAATATATTACATATGTATGTATGTACATATATGTATTTTTTTTTTTGTTTCCATTTTTTAAATTTTTTTATTTTACATATGCATTTACAATGATTTTAATTTTTTTAATTTTTTTTTATCATAAATCTGAAATGAATGAAGATTATAAACTGTTTTTAGTCATAAATTATAATATTTTTATTATTAAATATTATTATTATTTTAATTTTAGATGTGTTTTGTTCATGAAGTTGAATTATTTTTATTAATTTTTTTTTTACCAAAAATGAAAAAACAAAAAAACAAATATTATTTGTGTTAATTGAGAAATTTGAAATAAATTCTTTTTATAAATAAAAATAAAATCCTTTTAGGGTCTTTTTTTAATTTTTTTTTTGTTTGTTTAGAAAAATAAAATATCCTTTTTTGTCTTCAAAATTCAAATATGCAACTACTTTTCTAATCATTACTGCTGCTATTATCAATACTTCAGCGGATACAAATACACCTTCTCATATACTATTTCATACTTTTACCAGATCAAAATCAATAATTTTCAAAACAAAACAATCATTGTTCGATACCAATATCAATAGTTCAATAATCAAATTCAACGAAATTCAATTAATATTGAAATGAAAACTGTTCGAGTTTGATTTGAACTTTTAAAAATTGTTGAAAATTACTCTTGAACAATGATTGTTTTGACCTGGAAAATAGTATACATATTTTGATTCAATTTCTAATAATTTTATTTATCTGAATTTTCTTATCATAAATTGTGGGAATAAAAAATAAATAAATATAAAAGATAATACAAGGAGGAAATTCAGAATTTATAATCAGAAAATTTATGTACGCGTATTAATAAAATAAATTTTTACGATACTACACTTTTATTTTGATAATACATAATTATTGTAATGTGCTTGTATGATGTGTGTTTAAGAGAAAATGAATTTTTGCTTAATTTTTCTTTATTAAATGCTTTACAAAAGAATTAAAATAATTCAAAATATATAATGTACATACATAGATACATATAGGTACGAGAAATGAATAAATAAATTAAAATAAATGAATGAGACTGAAAAAATATTTTAGTCTTAAATGTAAAAATTATGTAAATAAGAATAAATAAATATTTTAAATAATAAAACAAAAGGTAGAAAAGGGGTAATTATTAGCGGGGGGGAATGTAATCTGCCTGTAGTAATATAAAATAATAAAAAAATGTAATCCAAATTTAAAATGGATACGTGTGCATATACAATACATATATCATATGTATATAATAATGATTTATGTTTAAATTGAAGAAGAATGATGAATGAATAACATTTTTTGTTATTCAATTCAATCGGAGGCAATGCTGTGACACCTCTGATACACGTACATATGTAAGTACATACTTAAATTATTTATTTCGTTCCTATTTTAATACTAGAATGGAAAGAAATAATAACGAAAATGTGAAAATATTTAGACTGGCGATAAACCATGATGGATAAATAGATGTTATATCTATTAGACATTTTTATCACAAAGTGATGAATGTAATATAAAATATTTTTTTCCAAATCAATTTTAAACAACGACAAATTAATTAAAAATCAAAATAAATATAAATTTATATTACATACATAAGTATGTATTGTTTTTGTTGTGCTGTTGTTGTCTTGTTTTTTCACATTAAAATATGTACACACTTATTAAAACTAAAATATAAATTGAAACTGAAAACAAAGTATCGGGTTTTTTGTGCAATCTCGGTGATGGATATTTAGTAAATATGAAATATTATTATTCGTATATTTTATTAATTACATAGTTTTTGTTTAGTTTTATTATTATTATTATTATTTTTTTTTAATTTTAATTTCTTTATTTTTTACAATATAATTGTGTTAAGTCATAAGAAGTAAGAAGAAAATGAAACAAAAAATTTTATTTTCTCTTTTTCAAATAATAAGATAGAAACTGAAATATAATTTATCTTTTAAGAATTTCCTTTCAATTTCTTGATTAATTAAAAGTAAATTAAATAAATTATGACAATAATAAAAATTAAATGAATAAGTGAAATTTATTGTAAATTATGTTTAAAAAAGAAAAACAGAAAACGAATTTGAATATAAAAAGAAATTTATAAAACAGAGAGAATTATGAAAAAAAAAAGAAAATTGTTGTGAAGATTATTTTTTTATATACATATTTTAAGAATAAATTATTTTATGAAATGAAATCGAAAATATAATATAAAGATAAAATCATAAAATGAATACATATTTACATATTATATAAGTTGAAACATAAGAAAATAATTTATTTGTTTCTAAAATATATTAATTCTGTAATTTTATATTTATAAGTAAAATTAGGAGGAAGAAAAAAAAATAAATTAAAAATAAAAATGAGCAAAACATGGATTCAAAAAAGAAAAAAAATTGTTTTTTGTTGTTGAAAGCAAAAAGGAAAGAAATATGGAGTTGAAAATAAATTAAAAAACTGAATTCATTAATATACAAAAAAAAATTGAGATAAAAAAATGCATTTAATGTATAATTTTTACATTTAATTTTTTTTTTTTAAATAAAATTCATTTAAATACATAACGAGAAAGTTGTACTTTACTATTACTTATGTATGTAAAGCAATACACAATTTACACAATATACAAAATAATTATAAAATATAACTTATAAACTGTATTTATAATGTAATATCTATTTAAAACACTCTACACATTCATATATACATATTTCTATATTTCAGTTTCCTAATGCAATATAATATACAAATAAATAAAAATTATAATATAAAAACAATTAAAAACGATGAATAGAATTCAAATAAATATTTTAATTTTTATTTTCATTATTTCTTAATACTATCACACTACTTAAATTTTAAAAAAAAATTATAAATAAAATTGTAATTTAAAAACTTAAATTAATTTTTTAATTAAAAAAAAAAACATTAAGAAGAAAAAAAAACACTCAAATTAATAAATTTAATATTTTTTATTAATAATTAATTTAATTTTATTATTATTATTATATTTTTATTTTAAATTTTTATGTATTATTGAATAAATTAAAATAGTTAAAAAAAAAAACAAAAACATGTAAAAAATTTTATAAAGAAAACTTATTTATATTTAAAAATGAAGAAAATGAAAGAAAAACATTTTTTTACGAAACAAAAAATAAAACAAAAACATTTATTTAAAAAAGAAAATTAAACCAAGTTATTTTATTTTCTATTTTTTGATTCTAGCTACATACATATTTTTTAATTAAAGAATTTTTTAAAAATTTAAATTGATTGCGCAAATACGAATTGTTTTAGTTGAAAAATTGATAGACGATATTTAGTATACGTTTCAAAGTCTGCTTGATGTGGTGATTCTTGAGACTTTTCCGAAAACCAATTAGTGAAACGAGCAAGTTTCATTTTACGCGAATGATAACCATTCATAGCCTGATAATGGGAATTTGATAATTTAATGGGTTGACCATTTTTAACACCTCCATATATCCAATCGAATACCTGGATCCAATCCAATACGATCATCATATTTTGTATTGCGAATTTTCAGTAGATTACCAGTACAATCAGTTTCATCACGTTGATGTTTTTTCCGTTTTCTTGAAGATGATGATGACGTAATCTTTTTTGGTTTTGCCATTGAAAATGAAACAGCTAAACCATCAGTTTGAAATGAGTAGTTGAACTTTTTCGTCGACGTTTCAGGAAATGTAAAATATTTACGCCATTCTGTATCACGATCAAATGTAGAACGATTCAATTTACGCAGACTCACACTGGCTAATAGATATTCGAATGCAAACAAATCATATCGTATATGATGCATGCCATGTCTGAATAATGGAATCAGTGAGAAATTTTTATAATTATTATCTTCATTGTATCGCTCTGGATTATAGAACAATTTTATCGATGACCAATATTTATTTTTGAGTTTCAATTCGGTTAATTTTTCACCATCCCAATGCAATTCACTACGTAATTTCTCCAAAAGAAACTCATTGGGTAGTTTAATACTGTCCTTTTCAAATAGAAACGACAAGGTCCTGTAGATTTCAGTTTTATCGACTTCGAAATGCTTAAAAAATCGTCTGATGCGGTTGTATCCATGCATCCAGATGTTGTTATGAAAGATTGTAGTGTATTGATTGGCGGAATCGACAAATAAATTCGATCGATACGAACTGTCGTATAAGTTCATTGTACTACCACGTAAGCTAGTGTACTCGGGATCCAAAATGTATTTTACTCGCTTCGATTTCATCAGAGGATAATAGTAATCCAAAAATTTAACTGGTTCGAAATTTCCATTTTTCCAACGTTTCATCAGCGAATAGTGTATGTAGATTGATGCTTCAACAAACAACGAGGACATTTCAGGAACATCCTTTTGGATTTTCGCAAATATTAAATCACTACGACAAATGGAACGTAAACAGCGTTTTACTACTACAGTTTCACTTTGATTAAGAGTTTGTGATTCCGACTTTATACTGATTATACTGATTAAATGATTTGTGAGCTGGTGGCTGGATTTTAAGTTGGTATGTATTACTACAGTTTCACTTTGATTAAGAGTTTGTGATTCCGACTTTATACTGATTATACTGATTAAATGATTTGTGAGCTGGTGGCTGGATTTAAAGTTTAAACAGTTCTATATTTTTTAAGGGAATTGTGTGGACTCCAATTTACTTGTCAATTGTCATTTGTCAAACACTTGTTATTGTGGTAAATAGTAAATATACTTGAATTTTAAATTCCGTATAATTTAAGTGAAGTAAATTACGTGCAAAAAAGTGATGAGAAATTTTGAGAATTTATAGTAGATATTTAATTGAATATATTCTAAAATTTAAATTTTGTTAGATTATCACAAAGTCTATACTCCATAAGAGTACCATACTCCCCTTTAAAAAAATATTTAACTACGACTCTGTTATGTTTTCATTTCAAATTCATACGTCAAATTTCTTAATTTCAAAATTCACCAGGCAGTCATAATGGATTGCTAGCGAAAAATGTAAAAAATAAAAAAAAAATAAAATCACATATTCAAATCAAATTGAAATTCTCAATTGATTTTGGCGACATCATTATTTTTGAGTAGTAATTAATTTCATTTGAATTTGAATTGTTATCATTTATAAACTAACAAATAGATGGCATAAAATACATTTTATTTTTATTTCCCCAAAAGTATGCAATATAAAATTTAACAAAATAAATTAAATTAACAATCACCTATGATTTGAAAACTTAGATGTCACTTTATGAAAAATTATGGGTTCGAATCTATGATGTTTTTTATAATTTATATTTACTTCCTGTAAATTATGATCTCCTGATGAAAAAATTCTTATTTTATTGTAAAAAATTAAATTTAACCCAACTAGGGTGGGTTGTTGGGTGGTTTGGCTGGTGATTCATACTTTACCACCAAGTGATTTTTTGATTAAAATTTTCAAGAAATTTTAAAATAATCAAATAAAACAAATTTTTATTTTAATTAATTAAAATCGATAAACTGAATTTATTTCATTTATTATAAAAAAAAATTATTTTGATGTCTTATATAAAAAAATTAACAATAATAATTCGTTTCGAAAAATCGCTAAATTAATTTAGTTATAAGTATCTATATATTTAAATAATTGAATTTTTAATAAAGAAAAATTATTTGATATGATTCCTTATTTTAAAAGTAAATAAATAAAACTGTTGTTTTTTGCTTTCAGTAATAAGGCATTAAAAATATTACATATTTTGTATTTATTGTGCGAGATATACATTACTACATTTTCATATACATATAATATAAGTACATATGATTACAATTTTTAATTTTTGATTACAACACTATTTTACTTAATTATCTAAAAATAAAGAGAGAGAGAAAAAAAAAGAAAAGAAATAAATTTAGCTGACGAAAAAAATATTTTTAATAATAAAATTGATTATTGGGATCAATAATTTTTTATTAAATCTTCTACAATTTTTTTTTAATGTTTTTGAACACAAATTACTACGACGTTTTTCTTCTCCATGTTAATGTATGTATAACCATAACGTATGACTGAATCTACAATTCTATAAAATATGTACTTTATATCGTTTTTTTTTATTAAATTTTTATTTTTTCTAAAATGGTATTAATTTGTCTAATAATGTCCTCTAAATAATGTACTCATATGTAATTTCAATTTCTAGTCAATTTTAGTTAAAGATTATACCATTATTTTCCTAATTATTTTTTTAAAAACAGAATGAAAGACTTAAGTATGAATTATGACATATGTATGTATGTGTATAGTTTGTTTTGTACTTTTAACTAAAATCCGTGAATAAGAAAAATATTTATTTAGAAATTTAAATATGAAGTTCATTCACAAAAAAATATATTCAAACCGTTTAGAATCGAGTACATATTTAAAAATATATCCTCAATATTACAACCATATGTAGCATAAGAAAGTGTTATACATAAAATTAAAAAGAAATAAGGAATACATACACATTTATAAAAAGCTGATTAGAAAATATGAACGAATGAATAGTTGTTAAATGATTCATATTTTAATATAGTAAAATGTACAACTTTTCTAATTGATTATCGTCGAATTCCACAACATGTGAATTAATTCTAGTTACTTTCGTATTATTGTATGCTTTAATATTTTGTAAATTGAATGAATCTACGGTGATCATAATGACCGGTAACGATAATGATGACAATGACGAGATGATAATAATTAAAGCTCTAGCCATATACATACATATTATGTACGAGTATGTAGTTTGTATAATTGTAGGAAAAATTGTGAAAAAACAACGAAAAAAAAAGTCTCATTAAGATCGTTTTTAGTAGATAACAACAATTATGATGGTGACGGTGATGTTGATGATGATGGTAATGATAATATTGTTGATTATATGATGATTATTCTAAACTGGTATTCCTGTTCTATCTTTAATTTTTCCTAGCACGTTAACATGTACTTTACTATATCCAGTCTTTTTACCATCAGTCGATGAACATGATAATGGTGATGAATTTTTTGAGTCTCGTTGTGATGATGATCTCGTTGTTTCAATATCGTGAGCTTGTCCAGATGCCTGCTGTTGTTGATGTTGTTGTCCAGGCGTCTGTTCATCAGTTGATGTAGATTGATGTGGATGAATTAATGATGCTGAATAACATGGTGTTAATTTTTCAACCTAATTAATTAAGTGAAGCAACATTTTAAGAATTTTTCATTGACATTAAATTATAAAAAAATGTGTCCACTAAAAGATGTACGTAGTTACCTCATCATCGATTGTTTTAAATTGCCAACTCCAATTAGCTCGATATAAAAATGGTCTATGATCGAATCGATTATCGTCTGGACTATAACTTTCGGCATGAATAGATGGTGTAAGAACAGTCATTTTATGTCGATTTATTGCATAACAACGGAAAAAATGTTTAACTTTATCAGCAACCTGTAATGTACGAAAAAATTGAGATAATGACAAATATGCGAATATACAGATTTTTGCCAAACCTCTTTAGGACTAAGATCACCTTTCCATGTTGCTACTAATTTACAGAACATGCTGTATGGTCCACAAAATGCTTGCTTTCTAAGCCGTCCGTATTCACTTAATTCGGCATAAGTCATACCCATATCCTGTTCGTCAGTTTGCACTAATTGACCTTCATGAAGTGGTTCCAATTCGGCAGTTGGAGGAGCACTTACAATATCGGCTAAAATCGGACAATTAAATCTTTAAAAATAAAAAAAAAATTGAAAAAAAAAGAAAATAGTTAGTGGTCAGATTCAGTTCTTTTCTATTCAATTCCATTCCTCGTTATACCTGTCTTTGGCATATAATAAAAATTTTTTTAAGTCAGTTTTCGATATTCCGCCAATCGGATTCACGTCAGCACTAGAACAGTCATATTTCGTCATATACCCTCGAAGTGATTCATCAACGTTAGCTGAACCTAAAACAAGTAGCCCACCTGGTCGATTTCTAACCCACAGCATTAATTGGGCAAAAAGGTACGCCAAAACCATTCGAATACGAGACTGTATATTTTGTAGTGCCAAATTTTGTCTCGGACATCCACCTTGTTGTCGAAATACCGGTGTCATTCCAGTTACCGTATTGAAAATTGATAGAACAGCGCTAACAGCTGTATCGATACTGATCTCTATATGATAGCTGATCGAGATAAAAAAAAATTTTTTGCATTACTAATTTTACTTCGAATTCGATTTCGAATTCAATGTGATCGATGCCAATTTACCTTCCCAATTGATTTGCAAGAAGAGATGCACGATGACGAGTCTCTTTACTGGAATTCGTACTACCCATAAAGCATGTGACCAACAGACGATTACATAAGGCTGCAGGATTATCTGGAGTATAATCGTGATCACACAAAATTTTCCTGACATCCTGTAGAACTTGTGAATCTCCTCTCTGTACAGCCGAAACTATCATACGACACATCGAATGAACAATTGTCGCTGAACTACTGGAATCAACTCCACCACTAAGCGGTAAAAAAAATCCACCTTGACCGGATCGTCTTAAATAGTCCCACAGCCAACAAGCTGGTCCAAGAGCAATTTCCTCTTCTGGCGTATTATAAACCCATTGTATGGGTGGATTGGAAATTTTAAAAATATCCGTATGTGTTGACATCTCAAAATCACACACAATACGAGGATATGTTGGTGCTGATGCTGCGGCTGTTGAACGCGATCTCATTGCAACACGATACGATCGAATATCTTCTAAATCGATAGTAGCTAAAGTAACTTCCTGCATAAAGTTTTTAATTTGCGCAAAGTAAAATTTAGGATTCACAAAGACCATAAACATTAAAATAGGACAAATACAAATATGTATTTTAAAACTTACGACATCTTGTAATGAAAATTGTTGTCCTCTTGCAATAATATCACCGTTTAATGCGATCGATGAACAACCATTAAAATATACTCTCTGCCCATCACAACCCCGTAAATTACTGAATAGATATGCTCCGCCAGCTTTAAAGCTTGCATTCCTTATTAGATCAGTTGTTATGTACGGTTTACGTAATTCCATATAACTACCGGAACCATTTGCAATTATTTCGACACCAGATAACGACATATCTATATGTGTACTAAATGCATAATGTACACAAATTCAATTATAAAATTTTAATTTAAAATTTTTAATTTTACATCCAGCACATATCTACCTTCTAACATTCCATAATTCTTCACAAATTTCGAAACCAATACATGTATCTTTAGTTGCAATTACCGCATCACCAATAGGAACTGTATTTTGTCCAGTATGTGTTGATATCATACGTGGTAGGAAAAATTCTTCTGTTTGTAATGTCTGTGGTAAATTAATTCAAAAAATCATGTAATTGCACACATTTGCACACGTGAATTAAAAAATATTTCAATTTGTATAACCTTTGTCCATGCTGAAAACCATCTAGTCTCACGGTAACAGCCATCATCACACATCGCCATTTTAGGCCTTATCAATAGAATCTGTTTGTTATAAAATGCAATACGACAATTGTAAGCAACATTACGATGCATAACTGGCATTCCAACATCGATCAGCATATTCTGGCTAAAAAAAAAATAAAAGTTAAGGTAAACATTTTAATCAAAAATTAAAATTATCACTTCGACAATGTCTCTGTTTATGTGAGCAGATGATATGTACCTTATGGGAGACATCATAATTTCTAGTAGAACCTCCCAACAATGAAGATATGTATCTGGTTCACGAAAATGATCTTCACAGCTATAACCGCTGTTTGTCGATCCCGATACAGTTACCAACAAAAATTTGAAAAATAAAAACAAAAGAAAATTTCAATTTTAAACAAAAAATATCTATCCTGATTCTATAATAAATTTCCTAGATCGTTTTAATTGATGCTCAGACTTAAACTAAATTTGTAAGGATTTGAAAAATATAAGAAAAAAATCATCGAATCACTCCGTATTGTAAGTGTAGTATCAAATGTCATCATCACAATTATTCAAATTCAATTCATAAACACATGACAGACATACACCACGTGTTCGTATTCGTCCTCTTTTAAGTATATATATATAATATATATATGTATATGTACTCACCAAATTTCTAATTCTGGTCCAGTTCTGTAGCTTGCACCCATTTCTTTGGCTTCCAATATTGATTGCATTATTCTTGCTAGATTCCCTTCAAAATCTAATGCCCATTGATTTAATGTTGTTACAGCCACAGTCACTTTACGTCCCATTTTTAGTATTTTTTTTTTTCCTAATATTTGGTTATATCCTTTTTTCAATTGTCTTTAATATTAAAATTGCTTTTCTTTTTTCTGTTATCTTTATAGTTTTCTTTTTTATTTACAAAAAAAATATATATAAAATTTTTGGTTTCTTAAATAAATTTGACCGATTATTATTATCATGTGTCGCTGCAGTGTGTCACCCCTGTAATGAAATAAAAACAAAACCAACAAATTAATACTCACTGGAATATTATATACTTCTCTTTTAGTAGTACTTTTATGGAGTAAGAACGATAAAATTATTGTCTACAGAATAAAACTAAAACTAAAAAAAAATCGACTACAATTTTTATCGATCAATCTTATGTCGATAAGGATACCAAAAATTAACTCATGTTTTTAGTATTATAAATTCAAATGAAGGAAATAAATCAAATACAGTACGTTTTCGATTATCCGATTATCATATATACGATTTTAGTTAACTTTGAAATTTTCTTTTACAAGACATCCAGATATACGACGATTCATTTTATTTCCCTTTTTATCGATTATTTGACTCACTTTTTATATACGAAATTAAGACTGAGAAATAGTCTATCTTTCCAATTTCAATTGCAAATTAAAATTTATACGAGATTTTTTTTTGCACTTATCACATTTTTATAATTATTTAGGAAGTATATACTTTGAAGTGTAGCTGTAGGTTCTGCACAAACTAGACAGTAGACACAGTAATAGTAACTATAGCACATATACTAGGTCAGTAATATTTGAAAAGTTTAAAAGTAAAAAAAAAATAAAAAACAAATCAGAAATATAAATAAAATTAAAAGGCTTATGTCATCGATTTATATTTAGATATTCGATATGCATGTATGTATGTGTGTATAAAATAATAAAACTAATAATAAATTTAGGATTTGCGCCCGTATCTGTGTGTCTTTTACGGATGAAATCAACACGTAAACTGAATTGAAAAAAATTTAAAAAAAAAAAAACAACAAAAATGAAATCAAAGCAAAGTTTATTCCATTTTCGTTTTTTATTGTTGTCCTTCGAATTAATATTGTAATCGCATTACTTTATTAATTATACGGAAATTATTATAACAAAATTATTACCTACACATACAACCAAATACAAATCCTATATACATATGAGTATGTCTTAGGTCCTACCATGTACGCTATTCACCAGTTCAAAAGTATAATAAATAAATAAATGAATTAATGAAAAAAAAAATTATTGTACATACTATGTTGTCCTTTTGATGGACATTTATAATTTTCAAGTATTAATACGATAATCACACGTTCATACATAATGTATTCTTCGGTAGGTAAGCGTGTAGTAACAATTAAAAAATATAAAAATGAATCAAGTTTGACCACATCGTAGTCATCAAAACACGATAAAACAGGCATTGGAATTTTTTTTTTTTTTTTTGTATGTAAATTATTCAAATTACAAAAAGGAAATTTTTATATTTTGCTGTATTATAGTATTTGTAGAACAGGCGAATGAAACATAAAAAGCAATCACTAATGTTATTTGAATTTATTTTTAGTTTTTCATTTTCATTTAAATCATTTAATTAGTTTTTTTTTTTTTTTTGTTATTCGTTTTTACGATTGTTGGTTTCCTGAAAAAAAAATTTTTTTTCTAGATTGCGTGTTCAAATTACAATTTCACGAGAAATGAAAATGAAAAGGGCAAATTCAAATTCAAAATACGATAGAAAAAGGATAATGAATGAATAGTTAAGGTTAAAAGTAATTCGCAATAAAATAATAAACAGATTTTTTTTTATTTTCATGTGATACACACAAAAACAAAAACAAGAGAAAATAACATTTTAGAGGCTAAAAAAATGAAAACTAATAAAATACTTTCTACAACAACAATACGTAACATTACGTGTTAAATAGCTATTCAGATCTAAAGCGTAATTTGTTCGAAACTTATTTATTCAAACTTCAAAGTAAGATCTGAGATGGATAAGTGTTAGGTGTTAGGGAGAAGAAGTTCATACCTATATCCTATACATATCTCATCATCTCTGCATCTATCATATACGCCTCCTATACCCTATAATACGGTACGGATATGCAAAATTTTCTTGAAGTTATATGATTTCTTGAGAAAATTAGAAAAAATTTATTATTGGTCATTAAACGTTTTGAATGTGTGTGTATTTTCTTCAACCTAAAAAAGACAAAAAATTATCTTTTTGTTTTTCATGAATGCCATCTCCTTATAAATACTGTACTGGTATATGGCTTGAAAAGTTTCAGTTTGATTTAAATAGAGATTTTATAATTGTGGCTTAAGGTATACATTTACAATTCAGTTCAGATTACTTTCTATATACGGTTCTACATTTTATTTTTTTTGTCACACTTTCTTTTCACACATCCTTTTTCTGTTCAGCCCAGTTACACCAGAGTGAGATTGAGATTAGATTATTATACTTCTAATCTGACGCTGAGCTAGCTATAGGGGAAATTATATTGAAAGTTTATATGTACCAATTCCAATGTTCCTTTATCATAATATGCAGTAATCTATAAGCTGAATTGTGAATAGCAACTAATCTTGCATTACATAATTTAGGCTGAATTTCTAATGAGGCTTTACACATACAACTGTGTATGTACATATACATAAATGTTATGATTCATTTTTATATTCGAATTTTTCACACATATTCGTTGAAATCGTTTAAACAAAATTTTGAAAAATGTAAGAAAAAATAATTTTAATAGCAAAATACGTAATATAAAATGTATTATTGTGGATGTATATGTGGATATTCATAGTGCATATACCATTAAATATTTTAGATAATGTATGTCTTTATGTTTTTTTTTTTTTTTTGTTTAAAATTTATTATGTACGTAAATGTACACGCAAAAATGTGTAAAAATGTATTTATCTACAATAATGTACATGCATACAAACTTTTTGCAAATATGAGTACGTGTATATATTACATTTACCTAGTTCTTTTCAATAAAATAGTGATGGTGTTTCCATATATGCTAAATATATTTCACATTCATATACGAATTTGTTTATATCCTCGTACCAACATAAAATAAAAAATTTACTTATGTTCTTTCTTATATCAATTAAAAAAATAATTTTTATTTTTTTTATTTATTTTAATTAATTACATCACATAGTTGTTGTTGGTTTTTTTAGTTTGTTGTTGCTGATGTTGTAGAATAATTCATAAAATTCCCATTATGAGGAGAACGTATATGTATATAAAAATCACGTAAAAAAATGTTCACCTATGACTGCTATTATAACACATCGATATTACACGCAGTATATTCGTTTTAATTTTGCATACAAGCATTTTCACATATTCCTATCTTCCTATGTATGCATATATGTACATACATGCGTTTACATAATATGAATATACATTCATTCCTTCATTATATCATAACACAAACAATAATGGTTGTTAGTATACATACAGCTATAAATTAATTTAAAATAGTACATGAAATACATATGTATATATGTATACTATAGCTACAAGAAAGAATTTAAAAAACAACTTACGAACTTAAGAACAACACATGGTATAGCAGACACACACATATACCACACCATACATATGTATATAGATACTCAACTCAACTCAAATAATAATAAACACTAGCTCAAACAAAAGCCATATTATATGTGTGTGTTAATATGAATATTCGTACATCGTACGCATACAAATATGAAATGCTTTCCTTTATATAAATTTATCAAAAACTTTTCTACAGAAAATTTTGTAAAAAATAAAATGAAATTAAATACAAAAGTCTTCCTTTATTTGATATACAGTATCATAATATGAGTTACATACATACAAATGTACGTATACTTACTTATAATGAAAATGTTGTGCATATGTATATACAATTCAATTGTAGAAAAACGTAAACTTTTCAAGGATACATAATGAAGGATTTTTATAATTTAATAAAGTCGCTCATTATTGTTTTATTTTATTTTCAATTTTTGTTTTTTTTTTTACTTTTATTCTATTCTTTTTTTTTATTTTTATTTTTTTTTCATTTTTTCTTTCATTGAAATGCATATGTGCAAAGTTTTCACCTTTTTCGTCTTCTTATTACATATATAATGTAAAACCGTAAAACTTTTAAATTACATTTTCTTTGCATTTTAACATCTCTAAATAATACTAGATACACAAATACATATTTATCTACGTACATACAAACTAGTATTTAGCATGTATATATTCGTTTCATACATATGTATCTCGTATATGTTTTTTTTGAAGCATCAATAATTACATTTAAAAAATTTTTCGTTCGTTACATTTTAACACGAAATTTCAATTACAAAACAAAATCAACAACAACAACAACAACGACAACAAAAAACGAAATTTTATTTTATTTTATTATAAAAATGGAAGACAGTAAACTTTCTCCCTTCTGCCCACACCATGACCCGCCAGAGCCTTTTGGCGTTGTAAAAAAAAAAGAAAAGAAAATATTATCATTTTCTTTTCTGTTAATACATATTTTTTGTTTTGTTATAATCACATATAAAACATTAATTAAAAACCTATCATGAAAACTTTTCAAGAAAAATAAAAACAAAAGCTTTGCACCACAGCTCAAAATTTAATTTACTTTGAAAAGATTGAAGTTGAAGTTTAATTGTTGGAAATTTGATAAAAAAAAAAACTTTTAAAACAAAAATTGTTGGTTTGGGTTGACGAATTGCAAATAATTAAACCAAAAATTTTAATTTTAATTTACTAACTTTCCAAAACAGATCATTCATAGTGTGATCGGCTCGATCGGTACAGACAAAGTTGAAATCAACGTGATCGTGTCAGTGCTTCAGCAAGTAGAGCATATCTGATTTCATGGTGTTTACATTATTTTGAAATCATAAAAGTCACGTGATAAATTTTGGAAAATACATACAGAAGAGCAAGAAAAAGAGAAGTCAAGTAATCATGATGAGCAAGAAAAAGAGAAGTCAAATAATCATGATGTGTCATAAATTCAACCTGACTCGAGTAGATTTTTTGCATGTTTTCCTTTCATGCTTTGATGCTTGTTGCCATATTGTACTGAAAATCAAAATTTATAAAAATTTTGTTGACAACAAAGTACGATATGTAACGACTATTATAACAAGAAACAAGAACATAAAAACAAGATAAAATGCAAACGCATCCATCATTGAAATGAATCCTTGACGAATTTTGTAGTTCATGAGAATCTATATAATAATATTCGCAATTTTTATGCATGTTATTATCCTGAATATATTTTGTATGTCATTTCTCTGTAGTTTTCATTCTCATAAATGCTTGTTAATTTGTATACTCATATGAAATACATATTACATAAATACTGGTATATATGTATGTATTTTGTGTACTTACATGATTTACAAATCAAAGATTAGTTTCGTAGTTTCAGTAATAACAGTTTATGAGATTGTGGTTCTGAAAATAATCGGTGGTACACAACTGAATTTCGATTTCATCGCATAATCTGTGGAAACAGATTACACACGATTAATAAATGACCCCATGATACAGTGTGCATATAAATCATATTATTTAAACACACATATATACGTACGTACTTAATGTCTATTTAAATTGTGTGTATACTTCGAAAGTTTAATCCGATTAGAATTATCCAGGAAATATTTACATACACATCGTATAAATAATCCATACCCATATACATAAGTATGTGAGCATGTGTTAAAATTTGAACAGAATGGACTGGTATAAAAGCGTATTAATTTCGTACTTGATGATGGCGTTGGTCGTAAGATGTTTCGAACTTTAAATTATTTACACATCAGGTGTAATAGTACAATAGATTGCAGACATATTTTCGGTTCAATTAAAAAAAATCCTGAATCAAAAATTTTATGGTAATTTTAAAATTTTTATGTGTGTGAGTAGAAAAATGAAGAGTATCGATCGAATTTATCGAATCATAATTGTATGCGCATATTCTTCTAGCATCAATAAGAAAACTTTTAAAACGTAAACAGACTGCGCACTTTTGAAAAGTTGTATTCCCTCCATGAACATGTAGCTAGCACAATAAATTCTGTTTCAGTCTCAAATGTCATCACCCATGCATAATTTGTCACGTTACATATTATACTGCGTGCTATGCTAAATGCTTCAAACGTAACTGCAGCCACACATTTTGTTCTAGTAATTAGACATGACATAATATACGAATGTGTGCTTATAGTGGCTCACTAGATTTTCAGTAACCACCCATGATGACGTTTGAAAATTGTGACAAAATCAAAATCGAAAAAATTTTTCTTTTGATCAAACATAATTTTGATTTTTTTTTCTAAATTAAAAAATTCATTTTTTTTTTCTTTTATTTTTGTCCCTTTTTTTTAAACGATTTTAATCAACAAAAATAATTCCATTTGAAAAAATTATTACATGATCGAAAATCATTGTAAAATAAAATCATTTAGTTGAGCCGCCGATAAGTTTTAATTTACAAGCAAATCAAAAATTCGTTTTTGAATTTTATCATATTATTAGAAAACTTTCATGTATCATATAATACGGAATATCTTTCTTGAAGGTAAGTTATAACATTCTTTAATGGAATTCTTTTCTTAATTTTTTATTTTAAAAAGAATTTAAAAACTTTATTCCTCAAAATTTCATACATACGCACATATAATAGGTCCTAAAAATCATATCAGTCAAAATTTTGGCTTTATTTTCCGACCATGCTTAAATGCATACCATTCATAATATTGTGTCTAAAAGTATAAGAAAAGGAATTAAGAGAGAAATTGTTTGTTCGATTTATCACTGCTCTTGCTAAAGTTTGATAAAGTCATATAAATTCAACATTTAAATTATACTTAAAAAAAAATTTATTGCTATATAACACTGCACTGGATTTGTTCATTTTTATATATTTCCTTTTATATTTATATGTACTCCTAACCTACAATACATATACAATATATATAAGTATAATGTAGGAGTATTTAATACTAAAAATTATACATGTTTTTGTATAGTAATATCCTTTTATCACGTTCTGAAAAGTTTAATTTTTTTGGTATTTTTTTGGGTTATAACAATTTCAATTTAGTTTATAGTTTATTATTGTTCGTTCATCCTTACAAAATAACACAAAATGATAATAATAATGATAATAATAATAATAATAATAATAATAATCGTATAATAAACCACCTACTAAAAATACATACTTAGATGCATGCACATGTATTTAGATGCAATTTGTTCATTATGAAGCACCTAAATATATGTACATATATAAGAATGAAATTCTAAACGAAAAAAACTATACCAAAATATCAAAACTAAATCCATCCAGAACAGAAAAAAAAAACTATTTACAAAAAATAATTTATGTTACAAAAATACTCGTATAAAAAATCAAAAAATAAAACAAAAAAAAGTTCGAAAATAAAATTAAAAAAATGTCATCAATAAAAACGAATCCCTATACATAAATTCGATTAAATGAAAATGAAAGTTCATTGACGTGAATAATTTTCCATAAATTACATAAAATAGTACACACATTTATACTTATGTATACATATAGTGTGCACTATGTAGGTATTGTTATTGTACAAATTTTTATATTTGATTCGCATGTAAAATATTTTCAAATGAATTTTTTCATCTCTTCATTTATTTATCTTTATCGTTTTCATTTTCATTTCTTTTTATTATTATTGGAAGAAAGAAATGATGTAAAAAAGGTAAAGTTTATAAGTTATGTCTGGATGAATCATGAATGTATGTATGTACTTATGTATATGTGTGCACTGTGTATATTATTGTGTCCTCATTATCATTTTTATACTTTATTTACGGTATATCAGACATAAAGTAAATATCATATAGCATGCATATACATATTCGTATGTGTTATCTTTAAATAATGTCCTTTTTTTATAAAAATATAATAAACTTTCATGATTTTATTATATTATACTTCTGTATGACATTTATATGTGCGGTTACCTATACTTATAAAAATATGACAATAATAAGCAAAAAATATTTTGAGTTTTCCTTTTTCTCTCCAAAAAAAGAAAAAAAAAATATTTTTTTTCTAAATTATTATTATTATTTTTATTATTATGTATATCTTATACACTCGCGTCGTATAATAAACGGTAGAGTGTAGTAGGTGTACGAGTATTTATATGAAATTCATATTTTCTTTATTTCAAAAATACTCTCGTAATTCATAATTTTCTTTAATATTTTATTTTTCCTTATTTCCTTTTTTTTTTAATTTTTTTTATATGATTTTGTTAGATATATTTCATACTCGTACACTGTATTATTGCATATATGTACATATTGCCTCTTCCCTACATTTTAGCTGTACGGTTATTAGTGCACGATAGGCGTGTATTAATAAATACATAACGATTGCAAATTATTTCAAAAACAGTAATATTCATTATGCATAGATACACATTTACATATATACACAGTGATACTTCGTGATAGGGTAATAGTATAGGGTATCATCTAAACCCTACATCCATATTCAATATCCATATAAGCATAGTATATCCGTTTCCGACGTTTGGATATATTTTCCTTTGTTTCATTCTCCTATTTTTACCTTCCCTCTACAACAAATATTTACAGGCAAAATAAGGATTTATTGTGAATGTTAAACGCGAAAGAAAATAAATCCGTCAATCCAATAAACATAAGTAGATTCGTATATGTATATATAAGAATGTAAGTATGTGTGTGTTCATAAATATACTTTCTTTGCAGATTATATAGTAGTACGAGGTATACATATAATAAAAGCTAATAAAATGTTTATTATAAAAGGGTAAGATATTGTAGGATCCACTAAATATATACATATAAGTTGTTGTATGATAGTATAGAATAATAGTAAGTTTTCATATTTTATTTTTCTTTTTCATTACTATGCAAAAGAGGCTTCACAACAACGTATCGATTAACGATTGTATACTGTATGTATGTATGTGCATAGGGAATATTTTATTGTAAAAGCTACTATTTAATTTTTTTTCTCTAGTTTCCGAGCATATTTCAGTTAATTTTTCTAAAGGTTCTTAACATGTAAAACATACTAGAGGCTATGAGGGATAGAGACTATTATACTACTGAATAAATTTTAATAATAATAACAAGAAAAACAACGAAAATAGCAATAAAAATATAATTAATTGGATAAAAGTAAAAAAAAAAAAAATAATTTCGTTACATTTTTTGATTTGCATTTTCACCTTAAACACATGTATCTAAACCTAAATAATATTAAAAAAGAAAATTTTTTTAATTATGGAACGTTCGTTGTAAAATAATGAAAAAATTACTTCACTATACAGACTATAGTTAGTTTTCTTCTATATAAAATAACAACTCTCAGTTCACTTTATAGCCACATTGAACATATAAAATACAATCTTTGCTGTGCTTTTAAATACGGAGCTACTATGAGTTTGAGTTATGTATATAATTATTATAAGACGGGTCTGTCTGTCCGTTTATTTTAATAGTTTTCTCCAAAAGCTTTTCAAATTCTGTGTGTAGTGCGGTGAAAGACGTTAAAAATGTGTTTTTATTAGTTTGTAAATCGTAATAAAAAAAAAAAAATTCATTTACCGTTATTATTTATTTTACTTATTTTTTTGCAAATGTTTTTCAAAAGAAAAAATTGATCAAACATATCCATCCTTTAACTTGATTGCAGTACTCGTATATGTACTGTAAAATCAAATAATAAAATATTTATTAAAAAATAATAATAAACTAATAAAAGGATAACTGAAATTTTATTTTTGTACAATGTACAGAATTAAATTTTTAGGTGCCAATAATACAAGAAGTAAAATGTATAGAATTCGGTGTAATGAAAATTTTATTTTTTACTCGATTTTTATTTGACATGACGTATGCACATACCATACATACATGCATTATATTTTTTTGGTACAATATTTACTACTTAAAAAAAGTGTAAAAATTCTTGTGAAAGAATGAAAAATAAAAACGACAAGAAAAACGTAAACAAGTGAATCAAAAGAATACAGAAATTTTAAAATTGAAAAAAAAAATAAAATTATTTTCATTCAACTGAAATGTCATAGTTCAGCAGCCAGTTTATACAGAAAGGATAATTGTGTGTGTTTTTTTTTTTTATTTCGGTTTTTTATTTTATTTCATTTTCATTTTTATTATTATTCCGGAAAAATGGATGCGCCCTTAGATGAATTTTATGGAGGTAAGAGATTTTTATACATATTTCTATAAATTTTCTGTTATTATATTAGTTGAATTTATGGGCATTTAAAATGATTTTTATAAGTGTAACAAAAAAAAAACGAAAAATAATGAAAAAATAAAAAGGATCTGAATGACTGAATTTTGAATTTTAGTATTTCATTTTCATTTTTATTAATTTCATTCTTCTTGTTTTCATTTTTATAAGCTTCAAATTGTTTTATATTTTATACATACATTTTTTTTTTGCTTGAAAATGAAAAATAAAACGAAAAATAACAAAAACGAAATTTTTTTTTATCGTTTATTCTTTTAAAATTGTTCGTGTATGTAATAAAAGAAAAGAAAAAATTTAGAAGGAAACCGTAAATATTGTATATGAAGAAAACGAAAAAAAAAATTTTATTTTATAGAATAAAAAGGAAATGAAAATGAAATGAACAAAGAAAAAAAAAATCGAATAAATGGACAAAAAATTACATTTAGAAAATTATCGTAGTAATAAATTATGATGCAAAAAAAAAAGAACGTTTTTTCATCTGAAATTCGTATTCGTTGTTGTATTGTATTTGATAAATAGTACTCTGAATTTAAAGAGAAACTACATTATGTACTAATATTAGAAGAATACGAATGTTATGAGAAATAATTCAATGAAAATTCGGTCGATTGAACTTGAAATAAATTCAGTTTCTTAAATAAGTTGTAAATATGGAATGAGTTTATTAAGTTTTAATCCAGATTTTGAAGATATACGAGACGAGTACATGTCAATCTTCTATCTAAGAGAATTTTGATAATTTTTAGGAAATTTTTTTCATTTTTGTTCGTTTCATTTTTGTTCGTTTCATTTTTTATTCATTTCATTTCTTTTTTAAATTGTAATCAGTCTCAGTCTCAAGTGAGTCATTAGAATTTCATTTTCAACATTTACATTTTTATTTACAAAAAAAAAAAAATTATAAATTCTTTGGAGAGTTTAGTGGTTGAAAATTTCATCAAATTGACTTAAATATTACATCGCACTGCGATTAGTGTATACAGTAGTGCCGCAATATCAAATTATTACAACCACTTGGAATAAATTTAATTATTTATTCGATTTCGTTAGTGGTTTGGCTTGGCAAACAATTACGAATACATAATTGAAATAATATCGCAGCATATTTTTTTTTGCACAAGAATAGAATTATTGAATTCGATTGACTTGATGGTTGATGCAATTTAAAATTCAGTTGCCTTATTAGAAATTATCTGACACTGTATACTGTATTTTTATATAGTATAGACTGTCAATTAGATGGGATATGGAAAAAAATTTTTTTTCGAAAGACTATAATGGATTTGTTTTTAATTCTTATCCAAAAATGAACAACTTCATGTAAGTCATCGTTTTATTTGTATAGTAGGTCTACATACAAGTATGCTATTTGTATTAATATATATTCTCTTATGATTTTCTGATGATCTCGGAAAATGGAACTGTGCACTATTGCATATGCAAAAATTTTTGCATAAAATATACACCTATCCAACCAATCCACCTGTTTTATGATATCTGACCGAGAAATTTCCTGGCTTTCAGTTAATCAATTGCAAAAAAAAACATTTCTTTAGTTTTAGTTTTTTTTTTTTATTTTTTTTTTTAAAGAATTATTCTTAGATATCATTAATAAACGAGATTATTTTTTTTTCAAATTTATGTGATTTGGAATTATTTTATTCTGAATTAATGCCAATTTCAAGTGGATATGTTTATTTTTTTATTTATTTTTCTTTCACAAAAAAAAAAAAAAAACAAAATTACACTAAATTTCTAAACAAAAATGCCATTAATTATGAAAAGGAAAAAAATGTTTTACAATTTTCCGTTCTTACTTTCGATATTTTTTATCTAATTTTTTATCTACCTCCGGTAATATAAGATAATTTTTAAGATATTTTATTTATTTTAAATTTTTTTTTTAATGGAAAGATTCCGAATAATTATTTTCTTTGAAACAAATTTTTTTTCACTATACAATCGTCATTACTTTATTGTTTTGTGATTCAAAAAAATCGCAAAATTTTTGCTAGTCATCATTATGAAATGAAAAAATAACAAAGAAACATTTTTTTTTTAAAAAAAATTTAAAATTCGAATATGTACCATTCTTACATGTACGAGTAGAATTTATTGAAAAATCAAGAAAGAAAAATTAAATTTGGAAATTGAATTTTATTGCATTTCTATTGCATTTCTATACGAAATCAAATTTTGTGGAAATCCCACAGCCGTTTATTTGTTATACTTCAATGTCTATTTATAATGTCTAGCTGCCTTTCATTTTGGTAGAAATAAAACTAACATAATAAAAAAAATATTGAAAAAAAAAAATAAATCAAATAATTTCCTTTCCTATCATCCAGTTTGATAGACTACAACTATACGATAAAATGGACAAAGTGAATGAAATAAAAACAAAAATTTATTTTTCTCTATAAAAGCAGGATGAATATTTTCAAAACATAAATGTACACCAATAAATTGACAAAATTAAGTTCAAAATGAAGATGAAAATAAAATTTAAAAAATTGTGTAAATAATTTCCTATTTTTTAATACTCAACATAGGCACTTAGATCTATCTACCATGTGCTATTAATGTACCTACATAATAATATACTGGTACATGGCAATATGTTTTCAATGTGTATAAAATATTCCTTTTCATTTAATTCTGCTGGAATGAACTTTGAAAAAAATTGATTTTCTATTTTATTGATTTTTTTTTTTTTTTGAATTTATTATCGTTGTTGTTATTGAAATTTATCAATTTTTTTTACGTGACAATAAATTTTAGCATCTGGTTACAGAGCAACAAGGAATTAAACTAAATTGAACTGATTCAAATTCAAATTTAAATGACACAGGGACACACAATACATATTTCATTGATTTTTTGATATATATTTTTTTTCTCATTTTTTTTTTTTTGTGAATATCTTTAAACAACAACCACCATCACCATAATTCATTCATTTACGTATCAGACACTATTTTTGTATTTTCGTGTACCAGATTTAACTTTTTATAAACTTTTTTTTAAATCCTCAAATTATTCATATATACCATTCATGTGCGTATATAACATCATACACATAAATCTAATCAGTGCGATGTAGGTGCATTGTACTATTGTACATAATATTGTGGTGTAGCCTTAAAAAAGTATTGTATTTATATGCGGATTATATAATTTGACTGACAAATTAACAGAATAGAGAAAGAAGAAAAAAAGAGTTTTTTTTTCAACTAAGAGTATTTAATGAACAACAAATGAGTGGAAAATGAATGAATACAATTACAAATACAGAAAACAAAACATAGCGATGATTAGTGGAACGAGAGAATTAATTTTGTTTCATTTTAATTTTTCTTTTTGACAAGAAAGGTGACATCGGAAATGATTAGAAAATTTATAGTGTTGTGTTATGATGTTATGTATATACGATTCTACATTGTGGTATAAACTATTACTTATAACCGTCTGTTGTATGTGTACATGCATTTTTTATATGTACATGGCATGTACAATACGAGTATATGTATATCATTGCCGTGATTTTTTGTTAGAATAATAATTCAATTCAATTTTTTTGCTTTTATTTTCACAAATTTCAATAATAAAAAACCAAAAATTAACCAAGAATTTTTTTTTTTAATTTTCTAAAATAGAAAGCCGTCAAAACATATGCTATTAGCTTGTACGTATTTTTTAATACAAATAGATACAAATCATTATTTTCTCATGAAAATTTTTTACACCTAAATGATTTTTGACAATTTAAAAATGTGAAAAACAAAAAAATATTAAAATAAAAATTCATTCTTTTTTTTTTCTATTCTTGATTTAAATTAGATTGTGTGATATAATATATAGATTAGATTTTCATTTTCAAAATTTGGATGCTTTTCATTTTCTTTGTTTTATTTTTCTCATTTGCATTTTAAAATTAATCTCGCATGGATTTATTAATTTTTTTTTGTAATTTATATATTTTGCTTATTTTTCTTCGTTTTATTTTATTTAAGTTTGTTTTTGTTCTATTTTTTCGTTTTTAATTTTTTATGATTCATTATGAAATTTGGAATAATTCCAATGTTTAGCCGTCTAGTATTTATTACATATTTTTTTCTTTTTTACCACCATTATAATTATTATTCATATTATCAACATTATTAGGTAATTTTAAATGAAGTATACAAAAAAAAAGAGAGAAAGAGATTATTTATTTATTTTTTTTTAATCTATTTTAATTATAATTGGATTGAATGCATTTAAAATTATACGAAGATCAAAACCTCCGAAATAATCTCTCTCTCTTACAGAGAGAAGCCATGAAGTAGTCATCTGCATTAGTGTGAGTGTAGTCGGAAAAAATTATTAAATGTCATGTAATTTGTTAGGCGGATGGTGAATTTTAATAATTCATTTTATTATTTTTTAAATAAAAAATTAGAAATTAAATTTAAGGTAAGTATTTTTATATTATTTAATTATTAGTGAACAGATTAAAATAAAAAATTGTGAAAATATGTGAAATATTATAAATAAAAACTAAAAATATTGTCTTAGAGGTTAAGTTGTACATATATTTTCTTCTATAGTATAAATATAGAATAGAATATATAAATATAAAATATTATAAATTTATAAATTGAAAAGTGAATTATTATTGAATCATTTTGTAAAATGTGCATAAATGAAAGAGTGTTTAATAATATAATTATTTAATTGAATTTTTCTTAAAAATAATTACAAAAAAAAATTTTAGGTTGTGTAGCAATTTTTGTTTACATATTTTATAAAGTGAAAAAATAATTATTATTGAATTAAATATGAATATATTTAAATTAAATTCATACATGTAAATTATTTATTAATTGGTATTATAGTAGAATTATGTATGAATGTGCAATAAATATTAGATAAAGATGACTGTGTATGAATATAAATAAATATGTAGTATAGAATAATTAATGTTAATATAACAAATATATATACTTTTTAACAAAAAGAATGTATGTATTAATAAAATGTATATTTATACTCGTATATGGATTTAAATTATTGTAATTTGTAAAAAAATTATTAAGAAAAAATAAATAAAATAAATAAATAAAACAATTTTATGAATGAAACATGAGAATTTGTATTTTATTTTACACCAAATAAATAATAATAATACTAATAATATATTTTTTGACAGGTCAGACTAAGTAGTCAAGAAATGTAAACAAAAAAATTCCCGACTACTTAGGCCTTTGAATGTGTGTGTAAGAAAAATTTCTTCATGGCTTCTCTCTGTAAGAGAGAGAGATTATTTCGGAGGTTTTGACGAAGATCAATTTTTATTTTTATTCAATGTATGCATAAGAGAAATTTTTTTTTCTCAAACAATATTTATAAATTTAATTTCATTTTTATTACCTCAACTATCATACATCAGACCCCCAAATTGTTTTCCTCCTATCAAACTGAGCAAAAATATGAACATCTGAAGGATTTCATATAAACGCATATACAAACGATTCGATATACATTAATTTTGTGCTTGTACATGTACAATATAATATACAAACATATGTATTCAAATAATATACATATATACTTAATAAACATCTGAATTTATGTCCTTGTACAAATATGTAAAATAAAAACCTTATAAAATATTCACGTGCTTTTTTTTTAATTTTCACAAAATTAATAAAATTACTTACATAATCCTTTAATATAATTCCAATGAAAAGACCGAATATAAAACGAAAAAAAAAACAAGAAAATATATAGAAAACGAATCGAAAAAATTTCATTTCAACCTTCATTCAAAGAGAAGAAAGCACGAACAAAAAAAAATATTGCAGCATTCATCACATTTTCGTAGAGAACATACGTACGTTTGTGTGTATATTTTATTACTTAATAGTGTAAAATTGTTTCTTTTACCAATATAAGTAATATTGTTCTATTTATACAAAAAAGAATTTTTTTTTTCTGAAAAGAAAAATTGTTTTGTATAAAAATAATATTTAGTTTCTTTTTCTTAATATTTCTTTGAATTCTTTTCTCTCTTTTCTTCTTTTTTTTTTTTTTTTGATGTATCTACTAAATATGTAAATGTTTTTATGAAAATTTCTCTTTTACATGAAAATCCA
Organism: Villa cingulata; assembly: GCA_951394055.1. NCBI lineage: Eukaryota > Metazoa > Arthropoda > Insecta > Diptera > Bombyliidae > Villa > Villa cingulata. The sequence goes on along the minus strand of OX596018.1, from coordinate 11,539,945 downwards.
ATTTTATTTGAAATAAATCATAAATATGTCCTAGATATTTAAATAAAATAAATTTGTTTTCCATATCATACATATTTTTATTACTATTATTTTTTGTTATGTTTTTATGCTAAAACAGAAAATTATTTCTAAAAATACATAAACGGATAAAGAAAAAAAAAACTTATCAGAAAATAACAAAATTCTATATAAATTCCAATCGATATATTTTCCATAATTTTTATTCACATAAACACACGTACTCGTTATGTATAAATGGAAATAAAATTGTTCTTTTTGTATTTTCAGATTGTAAAATAAAAATAAATTGAAATTATGTAAAAAAGAAAAAAATAGAAAAACTAAAATTGTAATCATAATCTGTCTCTATTTTGCTATAATACTTAATTTATTGTTATAAAAAATGTTTCTAACTACAATCGTGAGTTTTGTTCCGTCTTCATCATTTTCAATATGAAATCAATCAAGCAAAATGAGGCTATTATATTTAAGGATTTGCGTGCATCATTTATAAGTTTTTCTATGTTTCGTAAACACGATTCTTCTTCTTTTTGTTTTCAAATTTATAATGCAGTATTAAAAACTATGTTGTATTTGTTTTTCATTTTCACATTTTTTTTTTCTAAAGTTATGAGATTATCATTGATAACGAACCTCCTCACTATCTATGCATATCCTCCTATTTTTCTTTTATACTCTTAAAGTTACTCTTCTTTTATTGTTCATGTTCTTTTGTTACCACTTTGCAAATGATAATAATCAAGGTAAATGAACTTTGAAATTACACTCCACAAAAAATCTTCTTTTACACTTCATAATCCATCATTCCATTCTATAATTTTACATGTACATACTGCACATACTTCTTATCAGTATCACCTACAAAAGTTCTCCCTGTTCGACTTCATTTAATTCTAAGAGTGACTGTACAAACAGAAATTGATTTTTATCCTTTCGTGTGTAAATATACAAGCTTTCATGAATTCATTGTATGTATGCTTGTTTGTTTGTTTGTATTCTAAGCTAAAATACTAAAACTACACAAAAACTGTGTACATAGTTAAGTCAGCTATAAACTAAGCTAAGTCTAGTACAGGAAGGAGGACGTTATGTTTTGTTATGTGCTAAGTGCTACCAGTGCTACCATCATCATCATCATCATTATCTTTATCATTCTACTCTACTTCCACTACCTCTACCTTTTATTATAATCTCTTTTTATTGATGTGCATGCACAACAATACATTATGCATTCATGCATACTTAATATGCATGCACTTATTTGTTATTATACTTTATCTAATTAATAGAACATTTTCCAAATTCTGAATTCATGTGTAAATTATAAATTTAATGATGCTCGTAACATACTCGTAAATGTTATCTAGTTTAAATATTGATCAAATTCATGTAGTATGTACATATCTACATATTTGCCTGGATATGTATAAATGTATAAATTATGTGTGTGTGCAGTCAGAATATCAACTCCAAAAATTCCAAAATGAATTAATGATTAACGATAATTATTGTTGCTGTATGACAATTGTCATCATAGTATGTAATTAACTTTAGATTACATTTGAATTTTGCGGATACATTTATAAAAAAAAACTAATAATAATAAGTAAATGAAAATAAAGGAGCCTAAAACAGATAAATAATTAGAACATGGAAAATTTGTTTTCGAAGATCGAAGAAAATAAAACATAAAAATGTTTTTATTTTTACGAATATGACATTTATTTGCAAATTACAATAACCAATATTATACTCGTACCTCGTACATATGCACCTACCTACATACTGGTAAATAATTATAAGTATACATAAGTATACATACATATTCTCGAATGTATCATGTAGTATATGGTATGTGCTTTGTAGTACGGTAGTACATGCAATAAATATAGAATTTTGAAAAAAATTGTTTCTTTTGAAAATTTTATCAAATGGAAATGCATTTATGTACGTATCCTTACGTAGAATATTAGGAAAACAAAAGAATCAAGCAATACGGCAAATACAGAACGTATGAACAGATACAGTTAGCGGCAAAAAAAGTGAGAAACTATATCATTCTAAAATATTATGTTTAAAATGAACAAAAAAATGAGTAATGAGACATTCATAATGAGACATAATTCACATTAAATAAATTTTATTGCGCTTGAGTGAAATTCTCAATTTGTTGACAGAACGTAAGTACCTATTTAATTAATTCATCTACATAATTAGATCGATCGTGAATGTCTCACATAATGATTCCAATGCAAAGCAAATATTCATTTTTTACAATTTTATCAGAAGTAGAGAACATTTTTCTCTTTTAATAGTCTTTATTTTACCAAGATTTTTCAAAAATTTTCTTAAAGAGCTTAAATCATTTTCTTTGAATAAAGTCAGAATAGAACAATTTTTTTGTCGTCAACTGTATGTGAATGTACTGTATATGCTGTGCATGCAAATATAAATATACATATGTATTTTTATAAAAATTGCAGATGCATTATTTTATTTTATTTCATGTACATGATGGTTTGAATAAACAAAAAATCGAATTATGTACAAGAAAAAAAAAAAAATGAAAGAATAAATCGATAACAGTTTTCGTTAAAAGAGAAATTTTGTTTACTATACTTAAGATTTTGCTTTGCTTTTTTTTTTTAAAATGAAAATAAAGTTTTACTTTTGAATGGATAAATGGTTTTTTATATTAAGATTATAGACATATTTCATAACAATAAATATTCCTGGCAGTATTTAGCAGAAATGGTACGATAAACTTTTATATGGAATTGCTCGTAAAGGTGTATGCTACTAGGAAAAGGAAGGGTTTGTGTTTATGTATACGAATATCCTTGTTGTATGGTTTCAATTTCAAGTATAGGTATTAAATTTGACAGTGTAAGGATAATTTGAATTAATGATGATGTTTGGTCAGACATAACAAACTTAATTTCAAATAATATCGACGAACAGGTCCAATTTGAGTAGATTTAAGGTGTATAATTTTAAAAAATAAACGAGCAGCTCAGTTACATATTTGAATTTTTGTAATAATATTTAAACAATTTTACAGTGTCGGTATTATTGAAATTGCATTCCTTTTGTTTTTGTTTTCGATTGTATTTAATTTTATTTATTTTATTATTTTTTTTTCCTTTCTGATACGATGGCAACAGTTTCTATGAAGAAATTCAATAATTTTGAAATTCTAATAAACATTCTAGTTCTAGATTCTATAGTAAACATGATTGAACCAAATAATAATGGAATGATGGTAAACTTTGTGTTTGTACGTATGTAAGTATGGAAAAATTTATGTAAACGTTATGTATACACGCATACTTATCCATATATTATGTACATTATGTATTTATGTGGATGTGCCATAGTCTATAGTAATATAAGAAAATTTGATTATTGCCTAAAATTGTTGTAAACATTAAACACAAAATACGATGTCACTTTCACTATAAATACCTTTATTATACATACATGGTAGATACGTAAATGTAAATATGTGTACAATATTTTCAAATTTGTTTGTTTAATTTTTGATTTACACTGTTGGTACACTACATGCACAGTAGCAATACGTATACATATGCATGCTCTCGTATACAATAAATTTGGTTATATAATGTACAGTAAAATTTTTATACTGTATGCATAGATATTGTTTGTGTGTATGTATATTGTTAATAAATAAATAAATTTGTAGTTATGTATTTAATTCAATATTTATCCGTATACATTTATATTTGTATAGGTATCTATGTAATATCTTTATCCATACATTCATATGTATATTCACGTCTATCATTATCTGATAATTTGTTGTTGTTGAAAGGATTCGATTTTTATTGAATTGACTCGTTTATTGTTATTTAAAGTATTTACTTTATTTTGTCTGTTGTTTCTATATATCGCATTTTTATTTTTCATTTTTTATTTTTTTATTTTTGTACCAAGAATTTTATTGATAATACAAAAATCAAGTGAAAACTATTCAATACATAAATGTATTTATATACATGCATAATTGTATGGCAATGAATGATGGTATGGTGAATGAATTTCGTGAATGTTTTGATTTGCATATAAATGTTACATGTCAAATATGTATAATTTGTACTCGTATACAAAAATTATTAATATGTATATATATGTATATTCATTTCATAATGTAATCATGTATAACACAACAATATTGTCTATATTTGTCTTTAAAATGATAAATATTTTGTAAATTGTTTGACTGATTCTGTTCTTTATTGTGTTCTTTCGCAACAATATGTATGCATACATTAATTCTGTGTCGATTAAAAATACTGTAGTTAATTTTCATTTTTGTTCGGTTTTAAATTGAAAATATTCTCACAGTTCTTAGTTATTAAAAATTCAGTATTTAAGAGTATATTAAATTGTGAATCAAAGAAACACTCTCTAAATGTGATTGTATTAAAAATTGAAAGTAAATGAAATTGTAACGAAATATCGAATAAATAAAGTATGAATTCTTACATATAGTTTATGTTCATTGTGATGCATATTTTATCTTATATAAAACATCAAACCTTTTTTGATTATTTAATTAAATTTTGGTATGAAGCAATTTTGTGAATTAGATCATTTTGAAAGTTCATTTAAGTAAGAGAAAGTGTAATACAATTTTCGAAAAGAGATTTAAAAAATAAATTTTAAATGTTATAACGACACCAATCGATTATTGTATTATCGTAATAGACAAACATTGGTAATAAAGTACTATAATAATAGAGAGTACAAATTGTTGATGACAATGATGAATTGTTGGGATGATGGATTCAAATTTTCTGCCACTGAAAGAGTACAAATTTTACAGGCAAAATTATTTCCAGTTTGTACAATAACAGCTGAAGGTAAATATATAGCTACTCTTACTTACTTGAAATTATTGTGATTGCGGTAATATGATTATTGTAATGGCATATAATTAATTAAGATTTTCGTGTGAACATAGTTTTTGAATTTTACCAATTAAATTCCGTGTGGTAAATATACCACTACTTATGAGTGAGTGTATCTGTACGTAATAAATCAATTCTGTAAAAATGAATTGTTCATAAAAAAAATAGAACTATAAAAATGAATTTTATTTTCGAAAAAATCATTTGATTGGAATTCTGTATTTTTATATTTATTCAAAAAATTTATAATTTAAAAGCAAACCTATGTTTCATTACTTACTTGGTTCTTTATGTCGATAGTATACGAGTATATCAGTGGTGAAGCATTCAATCTGAAAAGATAAGAACAAAAAAATTATTAATTTTCAAATATCCTCTTGCGGGAAATTGAATTTTTCAATGTAAAATCGCACAGAAAATTCGATTCAAAGAAAATTTGTATTTATTATGAGCCAAATATTTTGCAAGTGATATAAGTCTAAATTTTTGTAAAAAATAAACTCCAAGAAATGAGTTACTAGTATGACTATGTTTTGAAAATTTACAACTTTTTATCTTGAAATCAAAAATTAAATTTTGACCTAGTAATTCAGATAAAAATCTTCGAATATCTCGAATCAAATAAATCAAAAAATGTTTGATTCAATATAATTATTATCCAGCGTTAAACTTACATGTTTTGAGAAACGATCAAATGATCGTATCCTTTCTATCATATAAAAGTACATAATGTACATGTTTGAATTAAATAATTTAAGATTAAAATCGATAATTCTCTAAAAGGATAAAAATTTATTGACATTTACTTGGAAAATGTTAGCATTTTATATAAATGTCATCCTTGTATCAAAAATTTTATATCCCTGTCCTTTTCAATATCAAAAAATTTCAAAAATAATAATTCATGTTCATTGCGCCACTACATTGCTGTATATAACAATAATATGTAAATTTTATTAAATTTTCTATACATTTACGAGTACCTATGATGTGTTTAAATATAATATTACATTACATACTACATAAGTGCACATTTTTAAAAGACTTTTTAATTTTTATTCTTAAGGTCGCAATCAATTTAAATCATTTTTGTTGTTGTATAACATAACATGCATATAAGTATATACTTATCTAAATGTCTAGAAATGTTCATGTTCCTGACAAACAAAAGAAAGAAATCATACACATTCGTGCCGATTACGTTACATATACGACTATATATAATAATATGAGAAAAAATTTCTAAATAAAATCATATGTTTAACACGCGTGCATGAAATTTATCAGAAATTTGTAAAATATGCTCGTACGTATGTGTATAATAAAATTGATATTATGCATTAAATTGTATTTTTATTACATATTATTTGTATAAGAATATATATAATTTACATGATACAATATTCATGTATACATTTATCTACATATGTATATTTAATATTACTTACGTGTATATTATAAAAATTAAATTGAAAATATTTTTACATAGCGCACACACATGTACATATCTCAGCATTTACATAAATACAAGTATGTTTGTGTTTGTAACACAAAATGTTTATAATTTAAATTTAAATTTGCATTTTTATTATGAATAAAAACATGAATTCTTATTATGTATATTCTAAGTTACAATATGAGGAAAGAATTTTATTTTTCTTGACACACAAAATAAAAAGAAAATAAATAAATAAGAAAAAAATAAATATATAATTATGTATTTAAATTTTCATTTCCGACTTAGGTATTTTTTTTGTACATATGTAAACAAGAAATAAAAAAATTTTTTTTATATACATATATGTACATACATACATAAGTATCTATGTACGTACATATCTACTTCCTTCATAATAATTGGAATCATGTGTCATATGTTGTGTGTAATTAAATTTATTTTTTGAATGATTGCTCGTTCATTTCAGAATTTTCATATAAAATTTTTTTTTCTCTTAAATTTTCACTAAAATTTTTTATATAAATTTTCGTTCAAATATTTATACATATTTATTTATTTACTTTCGAGTTTTTGGCCCCACCCCGTAAAAATTCATCTCTCAACGTAAAAATTAAAATACAGTTTCGACAAAAAAAGAAAAAAAAAAATAGAATCCATTTGATTTTCTTTCTTTTTATGTAAAATTAAAATTATAATTACTTAAATGTTTAAATTGATTATAATGATCTTGATGATATTTTCCATATTTTTCATTACATTTTGTATTCTAATTAATTTTATGAAAATAATTAAAAATATGAAAAATAAAAAAGGAAAAATAAAAATAAAACACACTTTTATTGGTGGTCTATAATATAAAACACACATATGTATATTACCGCGATCAGTATCTAATGTAAGCATAATAAAATAATTTTTCATGATATTTAGATTAAAAAAAAAAAGAAGATATTTAATTATAAAAAAAATTACATTTGATTTTATTAATTCTTTTTTTTTTCGTATAAATATAAACAAACGTTCAGTAAATGAGAAAAAAATAAACATTAATAAAAATAAATATAAATAAAATGTGGTAACAGATGATGAAAATTTTAAAATTTCATGTACATATAGATATTCTTATACATGTGAGAATGTATCTTTAATGATTTTTTTTTTAAATATGTAATTAATAAATGAAGAAAATAATAAATGTTATACATCAAAAATGAAAAAAAAAATAAATAAAATAAAAAGAAAAGAAAAATATATTATCGAAAAATAAATAAATAAAAGAATAAACAGATTATATTGTATTATATTGTGGGAATGTATGTATGTATGTAAACATTAATAATTGAATTTATTGTAAATATAGTAGATAGTAGCATACATAATATCCTCGTATTCCTGTGTAATAATTTTTTGATTTATATATACAAAACTGTTATTTTAGATACTTAGAGTAAGCTATACTTTTATTGGCTAGTCTTTTTGAATGAACGCAGTTTTTCTTGTTACTTAATTATTTGAATTGAGTAAAATTTTAATTAAAGCTCTTACAAATTCAGAATTTTGAATTATCGAATAAATTTATTAATAAATTGATTTTAATTCTTTTTTATACGTATTGTTTGTGAGAATTTTTTAATTTCAAAATGGGAAATATATTGTTTCGAATCTTTGAATTTCTTCTGTATAAATGCACTCATGCACTTTATACACTTCATATTTTGTAAAGGATGAAGAATAAAAATGATTTTTGTTTTATTTGTGAAGTGAAAAGCAGCAAAAAAGCTTTTTTCATTGCAATATAATTGAATGATGATGATTTGAATGAACGCAGGCGCTTCAAATTGTATGTATAATTATGTATGTACGTATACATACATATATTTGAAATTTTTAATTTTTCTCAGATATCATAGCATAATTCTCAATGTGATGTGTACTGTGTGTGTATGTGTGTGTGCACTAACTGTATGGTAGCTAGGAGCACGAGTACCTAAAAAATATAAAATAAAGAAGATATAGCACAATAATAAATTTATCATCATTTTTTTTTCTTCGTTTTGAATGAAAAGCTCTTTTTCTATTTTTATATTTCGAGTTGAATATATAGAATAGAAATTTTTATTGTATTTTGTTAGGTTTTGTTTAAATATTTTCAGAAAATATTAAAAACAAAAGAAAAGCTCTTAAATACTATCCAAAAAAAAAAAAAAATGTAGAATAAAAAAAAACAGCCTTACAATATTAAAATAACACCTACATACTTTTGCAGTGTCTTCTTCATTTCATACAGCTGCTCTGCTACTGCTAGATAAATTGCTGCTGCTGTTTAGTACTTGTCATGTAGATTCGAGTGTAACTACACTACTAATAGTATTTTTTTTGTTGTTGTTGTGTAATGAAAAGGTGCGAATAAAAAGCTTTTCTTCTCGACTATGAAAATTTATTTGATTTTTCTCTTCGTATTTTTTTTAGCCGCGCGAATTTTTATGTTTCATACATGTAAATATTTTGTATCTGTGTAGATATACATATGTACGTACTGTATATGTATATCATATCATCATCATCATCATTTTATTTTGCTTACTTTCTTCATTTTCCTTTTTTTTTCTTCTCGTATTTTTGTTTAATTTTCCTTGTTTTATTCAATTTTTCTGTGAATAGTCTAACTAAATTGAATAAAAGCAAAACACACAATCAGACCGTCAGTCAGCAACAATTTGAGCACGAATAAGGATCAAATCAAACATAAATATTATATTATATTTGAATAAAGTGATATAATTTACGTTAAATTTTCGTCGCGTATAAATGGTTGTGTCTTTATAAATATTAAAAATAACAAAGGATTTTGTTAAAATTTAAAGTGAAAATTCTTTTTTTTTTTTAATAAAAATATTTTTCTTAAATTTATCGTTTATTTCATTTCTATTTTTTTTTTTGTTTTCAAAGAATTTTTTGCCGTTGAATTTTCTGTGCAATTTATTTTAATAACTTTTTTCTAACTACATACATCAAAAAATTTGTGTAAGCAATAATAATTAAAATTCACTTTTAATTTACCAAAAAAAAAAAAAATATAAAATAAATAATTAAATAATTTAAAAACAGTAATAGGTATGTATAAGAATAAACCATTTACATAGTTCTTATTTCTGTAAAAAATCTTCAATGACTGATTTTTGCAAGAAAACATTTTTCTGAGTGATTTTGAATTTATTTGTTGATGATAACGATGATGTTGAAAATGATGATAAATAGTGGGATGATATTAAAAATAATACGATCTAACAGATGATGATGATGATGATGATATTAATTTTGAGTTGTGTTTGTGAATTTTACAAAAAAAAAAAAAAAACACAAATCAAATTTTACAAAAATTAAACATACCATTTTCGAGACAACTTGTCTGAATTTTTCAATAAAAGAGAAAAAAAAAATAAAAATAAAAATAAAATAAAATAAATAAAAAACATAAAATTGACTTTATCATTGAAAGTTTTTTTTTTTTTCATTTTGATATTAGGTTTTTTTTTTATTTTTTGTTTTTATGTGCTATTTTTACTTACACACACCGAATAAGCAAAACAAAAAATTACCCAAAATACATGAACAAATTTGTGTGTGCATTAAAATTTGCAAAAACTGAAAAAAAAAAAAGAAATCAGTTTGGCAATGAAATAATGGCTCTTGTTGCTTCTTTGTGCCACGTAATAATGCATAACTATACGTACCTACTCGATAATAATAGTACACATAAAATTCGATATGAAATTGTTGTGTATACATATCTAAAGTTTTCCTTGTTTTTTAGTCTTTTAATGGTTTTGATTGTTTTTTTTTTTTTTCAGTTTTTCAATTATATTAAAAACACAAAAACTATTCATCTAAAGAAAATAATTTTTTTTTTCTTTTTTTAATAAAAGATAAACAACAAAAATAGTGTGTATTAAAAATTTTATGAATGAAAAGGATGTTACATCAAACTTTTACACGAGTACTATTTTGTTTTGTTTTTCATTTTTCTTTGTTTTTTTTGTATTTTACTTTTGGCTTTTTATTTTCTGATTCATAGTTTCATTTTTATGATTAATGCAGTGCATGATTAAATTTTTAATTGATTTTTAGCTTTAATTTCATTTGAATTCAAGTAGATTCTTAATTTCTTTTATTCAATTTTTTTTTTTTCAACTTAAACATTTATAATTAAGTCAATATTTCTTATGATCCTCATAGGAATTATGAAATAATTTTTTTAATAAAATCAAATTTATAGTTATTTTAATTATTTTGAACATTTTTAAACAATCAAAAATTACTAAAATATTAATTAAATAAAATAATATAAAATACATAGAAAAGAATAATGGAAAATGATTTTAATTCAATTCTTTTTGCTTTCTTTATTTTTTTATTTTTTCATGTTTTTTTTTTTTTTTCTTTACAATGCATAACATTATTACGTGGTCGTACATTACATATACAATACAATATAAATAGGATTTCTTGGAAGTTTTCTATCAAAAAATTTAAAAACATATCAAGTTGAAGTGAATACAGATGAGCGAACATTAAAACCGATTGCTCGTTTAAAAGAGCCAAGAGATTTATTCGCGCTGTCTAAAGATAAGGATAATGATTGCTCTCAACAGGCCCCTAGATGGCCAATTGAATGTCAGGTAAGTTTTAAAATTAATTATAAATAAATTATCCAAATATTTAAAAATACTTAAAATTAATTTTTATCATTAAAAAAAAAAGAGAATTCCTCCAATGTTCAAAAGAAAAAAAATCATATTTGCTCCAATTTATTTCATAGCATCGAAACATAAAAATTGACCGTTGCATACATATACATATGATATACTCGAGTACCACCTACATACAGAAGCATTCAAAATTTAAGGATACCTCTAACGTCTTTATAATTTTTTGTACATTTATTAATACACATTTATGTATTTGATTTTTTTTTATCCTTTCATTTTTTGTTACTCTTTTCTTTCTTTTTTATTCTTAGCCCAAAATTATATCATTTTAAATGAAATTACAATGTAGAATTTCTTAGAAAAATTCTCTTCATCTGTTTCGAAAATTATTAAAAGAAATATAGTAACAGCAAAAAGAAAAATAAAAAAATCTTAAATTCTATCCTACTTTTGAAAATTTTCAAATTTCTTTCTTTTGCTTTATTTTTTCTTCAGAGAAAAAAAAAGGTCAAAATGTACATATAAAAACTTTTAAAATACAAAGTATTCTACTATACCCATATATACGTATATGTGTACATATATATATCCTCGTACAATCCTTTGATAATTTATTTATGGATTCAATCCCTTAACTTGAAAACATTTGAATATTTCTCAGTTTTGAATCTTATAAATAATATACTTTGTCATCATTTATATACTATATATTTAATGCTATATATACATATACACAGAGATACATTTTTATATTCAAATACTCATGTACGTATACGTGTGTATATTTTCTATTCAAATTATTTTCTTGTTTTTTGTATTTTAAAACTTTTGATATACATATAAGAAGAGTATTATACATGTGTATGTATATGCGGTTAATACTTGTATGAATGTATGTAATGATTCTGTACAAGTAGATGGGTTATATAGGACATAAACGGGCAGAAAATTTCCCTTGAATTCAATTTATATTTAATATAAAGTTTCATTCTAAAATTCTACATATACACTACACACACATGTATATGTATTTGTATTCGTATATGCGATATATAGATATACAATATAAGCTACATATATAAATACATAAATAATTTAAGATATCTTTAGTTTGTGCATAATTGGCATTATCTTCCACAAAAGAGTATTCCTAATGTACGTACAATAAAAGGTTCAAACCGAAGAAAATGAATTTTCTTTTTGTACATATAATTTCTTTCAATATATTTCTTGTGCATAATACATATCTACATAACATAAAGTATTCTCGTATGTAAATATGTAAATTATTATGTCATTATTAATTGAAATTTTTGGTTTTTATACATACAAATACATATCCTCGTTATGTGGTAAATATAAAATGTACAATATAAAATAACAAATATTATAGGAAACTATATGTTTATAGATACATATACACATACATATTACATATGTATATGCATATTTATGTAAAAGAGATAATTGTAAATTGTTTTTAGTTTTGAATATCATCATTGAAATTGTAATCATTATGACTATTGATTGAATTTATTTTGTGGTCATCATCAATGTACCTCTATGTACGGTTGTATATATAAAAAGGATATCAAATTTGTATACGTAAAATACATACTGGTACATATACATATGCATACAAGTATCTATGCAAAGATGAATCTATCTCAAGAATATAATTTTTTTTTTTTGGTAGGTATAGATAATTTTTGATTCATTAGATACAAAGATAAATTTCAAAGAGAAATAACACATAACAGCAATAAGCTATCAAATTTGATTTTGAAATTTAACCAAAAATGACTGACTGACTATATTCGTATAGTAGTATATAAGTAGTCAATTTTCTCTCTATGAATTATTTTCACTTCATAAAATTTTTGTTTCTGATTTGTTCCAAGAAAACAAAAAAAAAAAAAACAATTTTTTTTTCTATTAAATTAATCGATAAATTTTGTTCTACATCCTACAGCGATTTCATTAATTTTACAATTTCAATTATTTTAGTTTTTCTTTTTCTAAAAGAGTAGAATATTGCCGTCGGAATCTGAGCTAATTCTATATCATTATTTTATATTCTTTTATGTCATTATCATTTTGGTCATTTTTCGTTACAATTTTCTGATAATTGTACAAAAATTAAAGCACAGATAAAAATCTGTAGCCTCTTTGTGTATTTAAGTATGTATATACATTTTCCTTCCAAAAATCACTGTATAATTAAGTTTGAATTTATTTTTAAAAATTCTAAAATAAAATTTCCAATTCATTAGTTGATTCGAAAATAAAAGAAATTATAAATGAAAAAATTTGTGAAAAGTTCTCGTAAAAAGTTAAAAAGAAATAAATCTTTATTTTCATCAAATTGAATTCAATTATTATTAAAGAGCTAGCTAATACACGAATACGATATGGACAAACGATTTTATTTATTTTCATTTTGACAATAAATTTAATAAATTTATTTTGAAATTAACTTTAGAACTTTATCTTAAAACTCTCTGCACGCACACTATTCATCATTTCAAACTTTTCTTTTTTTCATTTTTATATAAATCTTTTTCGTTTTTGTTAATTCTCAATTTATTATTAAAATATTTTTCTCTCATCTATTGAAGCTAGATATTCGAAAAATTAATTTCATATGGTATGTATACGAGTAGATAGAAAGTTATGGATCATTATAGATAGTTTCTAAAATTGATAGCATTAAAACAAGAGTAAAGTAAAAAGAAAATTTTAAAACTTAGACAACACTTCTTCCTCGTATATGATGTATGATGGTATACAAAAATACAAATGGAGAATAAAGATTTTAGTTGAAAAGTAATTTTCAAAATTAAACATTAAACTAAAAAAAAGAGTAATACAAGATTTCATATTTCATATTTCATCATTCGTTTTCTCTCTTTACTCTTTAATTTATTTTTATGTAGTAGATTATCAAACTAAATTTAGTTTTTTTCTTTTTAGTGTAATTTGTTCAATTTAATTTTCTTTTTTTTTTTTTTAATTAAATAAACATGAAAATATGATCCTTGCAATTTTAAATTTATACATACGTGTGTGTGTGTCTATGTACATATACATTTATGCATAAACAACAGATTTGTACATAAACGAAAATGAAAAGTATACAAAATATACATAAAATATCTATATGAAAATCTTTATATAATTATAAAGATAATTTTAAAATCTTTCAAGTTTTCTGAAAAAGTTTAAACTTTCTAATGAATGTACTATACGGTACTACATACCTACAATTATACACAGATTTATATAAGTATAAACAACATCTGTGCACTTACGTAAAAACATATAAATGTATTCGTACTAAGTATATATGTATGTATACATATTATATTCTGTTTGTAAATATACTCTCATCTTGTATATGAACTTAAATAGACGAAAAATTAAATTCATATTTTGCACACACAAATTAGTCAGACAGAGTAGAGAAAGTCTATAAAAGTAGAGCATCTACCTGAAATTTTATTATTATTATTATGAAAATTTATCTCATTAGAAAGTTTACTTTTTATGATAAAAAACTGATCAACATGTTGTATAGGAAAAAAAATATTTCCATTCTGATACTAAAATAAAGAAAGATTCTGTCCTCCATGTTCAACTTCTAAATAATAATAATTATTATCTAGACTCTATAGACAAAAGTATCATACAGATATTCGCAGTTTTTGATCCATATATGTATACAGATAACAATTAGAATACAAACAATGACGACAAAATTAAATATTGTAGCAACTTTATGTAATGCATGTATACATAATGTTACGTAATTAAAAAAGTAATGTGCATACCTTACGAGTAATGTATACCATGTAGATTATTATTCTCTGTACTCTCATTAATCAAAAGTCACTGTAGGAGTATTATAGAAATTTTGCATATAAAATACCTAGACCCATATAGAAATGAATATTATACATATACATATGTATACAAGTATGCATATGTGCACATAATATACAATACAATATTGTGTGTATTCATTTCATGTATTCGATTGTAACATGAAGATATAAAGTTCTAAAATATTCACAAACATACTCTTATGTGCATATTTGAAATTTTCTATAGAATTTGTAATTTTAAAGGATAAACATTCTACTGGAAGTGATGTTTATCTAAATGGGAAATCTGTTGAATTTCTATTTGAATTTTCTATTACTAAAAAAATGCATCCTTACAAAACGTGAGTATACAATAACGATATTGTATGTAGTTGATATTTTGGTAAATTTGAAAGATTAGGATGCGATTTATCAATATCGACAGATATGTGAATTCTATGAATTTAATATAGTAATGTATACGACCAACAGGTGAACATTTTCGTTATCAATCGAGTTTAATAAAATTCGTATATGTCGTATACCTTGTGTTGAATTGCAAAATATTCACATACATATTTCACAAAATGAAGCGATCGCTGCATCACAATTTTATGATCTTGAAACCATGTCATGATTGCTTTAGTTGATGATGATCATCATCATGCGATTTACATCTTCTGTAGTGAAACTGATCGGTGAATTGAATAAATTCCATATCAATCAATACATGTAGTTTATAAGTTCATAAAATATCGTTTAGTAGTTACTGTGTAAATATTCCGGGCTAATAAGTACATATAAATTCTTAAGCGGTATTTTAAAAAAATTATAAAATAAATTTTGTAACAAATTGAAATGAAAATTCCTAAAGATATATAAATATGCTGCTTGTATGTAGGTAGATCATGTGGTAGATTTTACAAATCTGTAACGGATATAAATGTACTCTAGCAAATAAACAAGAAACAAATGAATGAATTACGTAAGAGGAGGATTTATTCTTGACTTGTTTTAAACCTTTTAACGTAATTTATTTGAAACCAAAATAAAAAACAAAACACAAAAAAAGAAGAAAAAAAAAAGAAATGAATAAAAATACATGCAATATAAGTAAGTTTTTTTTTTTTGTTTTCATTTTCTATCAGAGTATGAAAATATTCTAATAGAACATAATAATAAAAACAAAAAAAAGGAATAAAATAAGTGGATATGTATATAGATAAATGTACATTTAGATATAGGTACATATATGATGCATTTAAGTGCAATATGTACTCGTATACTCATAAAACTTTTAAATGCATATAATGTACATGCAAATATATATTTATTGTCTTTTATCCGATAAAAGCTTCCCTAGGGTATTAAAATGTAAATATGATAGAAAGACAGAAGGTAAAAAATAAATGAATTTATATAAATCCACATTATGTATGTACATAGACTGTAGACATATTATGTAGGAGTACGTAAATGCAGAATTGTGTACATAAGTAAGCATATGTACATATAAAAATATATATATTATTATGTATATAAATATGTATAAATTTGTGTGTAAAAGTACACATTTAAATGCAGTTACATATCACATGTATACATTAAAGTGTACAATATGCACTCTACTCTACCGTATATTTTATCTATCATGATATATTAAAAGATATCGTAAAAGTTGAAAAATTTATGTAATGAAATTTTAAAAAGGTAATATGTAATGGAAACAATTAAATTTACGTATATGTACATTATGTAATACACATATACATATAAATATTCCCATATATACATATTTAATGTATATAAATACATATTTGTATAGTTACCTTATATAAAATACTAACAATAAGCACACAAACATTAAAAGGATTAAGATAAATGAATGAGATTCTAAATTTGAATAGGATACACAGTTGAAGTTATAATAGTTACATATACATATAAATGTAAATTAACTTAGAGTTAGTTAGTGTACAGTATACTAATCGATCGTTTTAGTACAACATTAAGTATAAGTATTTACAGCACAACAACATACATCAGTATATGAAGTACGTGATTAGTAAAGTACTATTAAAGGTATATCACATAAAAGAAAAGTTAAAATACTCATCCATTGATTATATCAAGGATATTATAACTTTTCAATTTAAAATAAAAAAAAATGAAACTTTTATTTTGTATCCTTATTCTTTTTTCGTTTTGATTCTATATTTGAAGTACTTTTTTTTTAAAAAAACCGCAAAGCAAATAAATGTTTATTTCATATATGATAAAAAAAAATATATATTTTTATTAACGAAAAGAATATCAATAAAAGTTTTGTTATAAAAACATATCTTTGATAGAACATTAGGTTTCATTTTTAATTTTTGTTAAGGGTTTATTTTTTTAAAATCATAAAATCATATCCTCTTCTCAATAGCACTAAACTCTTCTTTCAAATATCAAAAGGATATAATTTAAAAATCTAATTAAAAAATTTTCATGTGCAAATTATTTTCTTTTAATTTATTATCATTTAGCTAAAAGTGAATGTCTAAATTGTAATTGAGTACACATATTTGTATTAAAAAATACATATACACATATGTAATAAGTAGAAGAATATCCTTTTATTATTACACATAAGAAATACATTCATTTAATAAGTCTACACCTACAGTCTAATTTAATTCATCTCATTTTGCTTTGCTTCTATTTTCTAAGTGTTTTCTCGTTTCTTTTTCGAGTTACATATTTCTTTCTTTTTTTTTTCATACGCAAACAACTACCATTACTCATCTTTCTTATTCAGATTATATAATCTTCGACATTTGTATATATGTACATAAAGAAATAATTAAAAAATAAAATGAACCAATTATACGAGTACATACTAAAATTTATTTACTTATTTATGTGTACTTTTAGTACTCCACAGTTTACACTCACTTAATTTCTGTATCTCTTTCTCTAACTCTACTTCTCTTTCAGGTTATATTTATTTATTATCAAGGTCGATAAATATAAAAACTTTAAATTAAGTTCCTTCTTTAAGTCAATTCAAAAGTAAAATTGAAGGGTACTTAAAAGAACTAAAAACTTTTTACGAGTTGGTAATATAATTTAGAAAAAAGGATAAAAATGAAAAATAAAAATCAAAAAAACTTGGTTTCGATCCTATTTTTTTTTTTTTTTTTTTTTTTTTGTTTAATTCTTCAATTATGAAAAGAAAACTAAATTAAAGTTTTCTGTTTTATTTTTATTTTTCTTTATATATTTCAAATTAAATTCTTATGCTTGACTTAAAAAAGTTTTATTTATTTTTATTTTAAATTTAAATTAAGTCCATTTTATACTCTCTATTTTCTATTTTATTTTACTTTAATTCATAAGATTTTATGTGCAATATACACGTATATAAAGCTTAATTATTTACGTTCGTACGTATATGCGTTGGAAAAATAACGGATAACATTTATGCACTTGCGTTGGTATACATACACACACATTCATTCATTCATAATTAACATAAATATTGTATATCGAATGATGGATGTAAATTAAACGTGAAATTTATACGAATTTGATGAAAAATTATGATTACTCATATCATTTATACTACTATAATTATTTTTTTTGAAATATTTCACTTAAAATTCGCTTAGTCAAATCTTAGAATCTACTTAAGAAAAATAGTACAAAAATAATAAGAATATAAATTAAGAGAAAAAAAATTTTTTTCTAGTAGCAGGTTATAACGTATAAGCAGTAAATGCACATACAAATGTTGGTGCTCTTATACATATAACGAATGATTATATTCTGTGAAAAAGTGGATACGTTTCGTTCGTTTAAATGCATAAATTAGAAAGAAAAAAAACAACAACATGAAAAATAATTATAGATGTATACTTGTGTGTATACTAGATTTTATGCATTTATGACCCTCTTGAGACATTTTATAAATGAAACCTATTCAGAATATTTTTTTTTCAGAGCTACAGAAAGAAAGCTTAAAAAAAAAACTATTGCATAGGAAGGAAATTTGCGTATAGAAAAGAGAAAAAAAATGTTTTTTTTTTCCCTAAATTATACACAAATTTTCATATTATTCTAAAGGATTTCGTTCATCCATTAAGCATTTTTAACATTAAAAACCATCTAATATACGAGTGATGTGTGCATGGATGTACTAGTTTTTTATGCTTTGCTCTCATTATATGATTTACTCTACGTCTACATCGTATATACAATTCGAAGGCATAAAATTAAGAAAAAAATTTATGTACTATATATTTTTTTAATATTTTATATTGTGCATTTTATCTTTCTGTATGTTATTTTGTGTTTTCTTTTGCAATTTTCTTTATACACATTAAATTTACTAGAAATACAAATACCCGCAGACACCCAGTTGCAATTGCAATGTCTTTTGCCATAGTTTGGAAGTGCACATATGTATGTATGTAGTGTGTTGTGTAAGTTTGAAAAAAAAAAACTAAATATAAAAAAAATAAAAATAAATCTCACAAACGAACATACAACCATACAACTGAATGCGAGTATATTTATAATCTTTTCTCCATGTCGTGTGTATGTATTTATTTTTTCTTTTACTTTTTTGTCATTTAAAAACATTCACATCATCATTATTATCGTTTTATCGCATCATAGTTTTATTTATTTATTTATTTTTTTTTTTTGTTATCACATCGTGTAAGTGTGCATTTTTTTTTCCACATTTAAGAAAAACCAAGCAAAAAAAGTTAACAAAATAACAAAAAAAAAAAAATAAAATAAAAATGTATGTGTAGCTATAGAATCTCTTGAAATTGTATGAGACACTTCCGCTATGGAATTTGTTTGTTTTTTGTTCATAGTATAAAAACTAAAAACTGTAGAAAAAATCTCAGCGGAACAACAGCAAACTAAGTTAAAGTAGCAGCCATCAGAATATATGCATTTATGTGTATATGTAATATGGTATGCGACACGCACATATGAATACATGGTGTGGTATAGTGGGTGGTTTATGGTGCATACATATTATAGTTAATTCAGGAAAATATTCATCTTTAATATTGTAAAAATGAGTAATTTTTTTTTTCAATTTCTATCCTTTTTTTTCTCAAAAGATAAATAAACAAATAATAAGAGAAAAGTATGTACATATTACACACAAAAAAAAAAATCAAAAAACAAGACAAAAATGAATCAGTGAGTGTATACTTATATACTTATATATCATTACCACTAACACCACCACATATAATTTTTATATTAAACATTTCCGTATATGTATAGAGTACACTTGATTTATTTTAAAATGCAAGCATTCATATACGAGTATGTTACATACTTTTTGTATTTTTTGTGCATGTATTTTTGTGCAGTAAATGTATATGTTTGTATAGAATCCGATGTGAGATGAATGAATCGGAAATACTTTATTATTTTTCATTGTTGATTTCATTGTTTTTGTTGCATTGTTTTGCGTTTGGTCCTTTGTTAAAATATTTGCAACGTTAGCATAAAATTCATAATTCATTTAATATGAAATGATATATACAAAAATTATACATCAATATAAATAAAGATCATAGAAAGGACTACATACTCATTATATAAATATGAAAATATATATAAAAAATAAGCAAAAGGTTTAATTTTTTTTTCTAAATTATTTTTTTTTTTTGCACATAAACACACATAAATAAAAATGTACTACCGCACTAGACTATGCATGTATATAGAAACAAACCCCACATATACGAGTATCTTTTATAGTTTAAAAAATGTTTATTCAAATATTCTCATGCTCTATATATACATTTGTTAATCGTCGCCTGTATATTGTGTATCCTATTTATAGTGTATAGTATACGATATGTGTATGTGTATAAAAATTTCGATTGTCATCTATTATTTTTGGGTATTATTTGTCATTCATATACATATTTTCTTATATATATATGTACATCCATCCATATGTGTATATGTGTTATTTGATTCTGATTTTTTTTTTATTATTATTATTTTCATATAGTCCTAGATTTCTCTGTTTACATATTTGAATTTATTTATTTATTTTTCTATAATTTTTTTCTTTATTTATTTTTATTTTTTATTTTTTTAGAATAGGAAATTCCTTTGCCATTTCATTTTCATTTCATATAAATGTAATGTATGTACATAATGCGTACATATAATGTACACACATATGAGTACATTATATAGATACATAGAACAGTATAGTGTACACAGCAAAAAATGTCTATGTATGCCAACCTTTTTCATTTTTTATTTCGTATATGTTATTTTTTTCCATTGCTTTTCGGGCTTATTTTGGGTCAATGAGAATTGGGAATCAACATATGTACGTACATACACATCCATATACATATAAAATATATAAAATATGTACAGATGTATAAAAGAAAATAAGACCTAGAGGTAATATAAAAAAATTTTAGATCATTTTTTTTTTGTTCATTAGAAAAGCTAATATTTGATTTATTACAAACAAAAAAAAAGGATATAACAAAAAAGTGATGGCAAAAAATATATAGAGAAAAATAAGTAAATACATAGCAAATTAAAATAGAAAATATGTATTCAGAATTACATATATATATATAGAGTTATATTTCCATACACATATAGTAACATGTAAAATGAAATGATAGTATTGGTATAGGACATTTAAAGAGGCAAAAGTTTGTACATATTTAAACATGAAATGAACGAGCTCCATTCTCAATTAAGTATTTAACGACTACATAGAGGGCTATATTATTTATTCATTTGTACATATAGCAAATTCATTTTGTACATGTAGCATCTGAAATTGAATATCATTCCGAATTTAATTATGAAGTTAGGTTAATGTAGACGTGAGGATAGTAGAGTGATCAATTCTCTAAATTACACAGTCTAATAAGTAGTAATATATCACATGTATTTTCTTCTTCTTCTTCAATAGCACTACAAGTCTAGGTGAGTTTAGTTTAACGTGGATTTCTAACTACTGAGTTGTTGCTGGTTGAGGAGCAAGCTCTCTTACATGATAGGTCTTATACTGATCTATTATTGCTTGTTGTGAGCAAGTATACTACCTATCAGCATTTGTAAGCTCGGGTTTTAGTCATTATATATTAGTTATCTAAAGATATTCTCCTATACATCGAATCAGATTCATATAGTTAGGCTAGATTTAGTCAATATGTATTTAAAATGTAAAAAGACATACAAGACATTTTATAAAAATTTTCATTTGTATAAAACTTCGACTTTATTCTCTTTGAAATTTTTTTCTCTTTAATTTTTTCGTGTTAAATTTAACAGTCATACACTACACGCATTACATACGATAATTAATTCAATTTAAAAAAAAAAAATTTCAACATTTTCAAACTTTAAAGAATAATCAAAAAACAAAAAAACAAGCTCCTCTAATCGTTTGGATGACTTTCAATGGGAATTTTTTTTTATAGAATTCTAAAACAATAATAAAAGTGTGATAATGTGTGTATGTACGTTTATAGAAAAATAATTAGAAATAAAATTTTTTCATGCATACATATATTCGTTTTGTATATATGTACACGAGTAAATATACGTTATGTACATGTGATTCACTCGTAAATATTCCTATTATACATAACATCCACTTACATATACACAAATAATCGTATAATATGTATGTATATGTTTTTTTTTTATCTTAAGTTGTGTTTTTTTTTTCTTATTGTTTTTATTTTTTATTTTCAACAAAAAATGTCACACTATAAGTATATATTATACACAAAAAAAAATATATGAAATTAAAATAATAAAAGATGACACATTAAAAATTATGAATTGAAATCATCGTTGTTGTTGACCTAGTTGCCTATATTTATTCTTTTTCATTCATTAATTTGTAAAAATATGAGTATATTTATGCATATACATATGTACATATGTATACATACTGTACATATATAAATTTATTATTCTATGTACCAGTACTATTATATGAAACATTTATTTATATAAGTATAAACGTACGTGTACGGTACACAATTTATACTCTACTTGTACTTGATCCTTGAAGATATTGAAAAAGTTTTCAAACAATAACAAAGACAACAATATAAATGTTAAAATGATTCTTTACTATATAAAAAATATACATATATACATTGTGAATACTTATATATGTACATTTCACAAGAATTATATAAAGAGTAAAGTAAATAAATAAAATTTTAAGAATTAAGAAATATAAAAAATTGTATTAATTTATCTTTTCATTTCATATGCCAAATTCTTACATTATTTTTTTTTAAGTGTAGCATGTAGTAGTAGTAAAAGTATGTGTACAATTTCACTGTTAAATTAATTCATTAATGAGCAAAATGTATACATTCCAAGAGAAGGAAAAATAAATTTAAAAAAAAATTACTAAATCATCTAAAAAGGGATAATGGTAGTTAGTATAGTTATATATTAGATCGCATGAATAATTATAAAATTAAATTAATTATGAACATTTATGTATGTAGGTACATACATATATTCGTACACGTGCATATGCAGTTATTTGTACAATTTTTAATTAATTTTCAAAATTATTCACATTTCTATAATATTCTATGTATATTTATTTTCTATATATATTTTATTATTAAAATTATTAAAATATTATCAAAAATATATACATGTATACTAATAGAAATAGCTGATATTTTAATGTTTAAATTTTATACAAAAAGGAATTTTTATGTTATGTTATATGTGTATTGAGGCATAAATGTGTATTTGTCTAAATTTTCATATTCTAATCATTAAAATATGCAAAATATATCAGATATATATTTTGTTGCATGTGTATAGAACTATAACAGAATATATAAAATCAATATTATATGCGTACATGAGCCACAAGTATCTATAGTATATATGGTACACTATGTATCACATCACATCACACCACACCACCAACATACACATGAACTGAATAAATTTAATAAATAAATACATGAGTAGTAAATAATAAATTCGAATTTGACTAAAAAATTCTTCTAAAACGAATGAATATTATTATGAATGTATATTTCATTTTTAGATCAATATCCATAAAATATATGTGCATATGTACCTACTCGATATACACATTATGTATTCGAAAAATTTATTTACTGTATTTTAATTCCCATAACGACAACTCTACATGATGATGATTATGATATCCCTACATGTAGAAAATAAATCATTTGAACTTCTACAAAACTTGTATTTTATATGTTTATTTCGTATAGTATGTATATGTAAAAGGATGTATTTATGATATAGTAGACAGACGGCAGCAAATTAATAATTTGTTACGAATGATCATTCTTTGCTGTTTGTCATCTGTTTTAAATTGAGTTAAAATGATCATTTATATCTTAATTCTAACTTAATTTAAGTGAGTTCAAATGAAGCTCGAGTGGTATTCAAATAAAATTTCAGGAATTTCATTAAGCGATAAATGAAGATGGTGAATTGGAACTAGTAGGGAAAAAAATTTACAGATAATAAAATAATAATCTAAAAATAATCATTTAAATGTAAACGAATGAAAACTAGAAGAATGATTGTTGATTTGCAGCCGTCTGTCTACAGTTTAAATGTCCATATACTTCCATGTTATACGTACAATATGTGTGAGTTGATTTCAAGGAGGCATTTTATATCGCACATAAATACTTAGTTATATAAGTATAAAATAAATGTATTGTATTGTTTTAATACTTCATCCTATACAATTCAAAATAAAAATGAATATTTTTCAAAATTTATCTATGTACTCACATATTCTGTATTCTGTACACAAAAAATATACAATATATGTATCTATATATCTGAAATTTTTAGGTTAAAACTAATACACATTATTTTGTTTCTTTATTTATCCTTGTACATATTTATGAACGAATATTATATGATATAGTATTTAGCACTTTTCAAAAATAGTAATTTTTTTTTTATTTTATTTATGTATTGCGCTCATACACAAATAATAATCGACATTATATAAAAGTGTGAAGGTCGAGTTATTGATATGTAATCTACACATATTAGTTCGCTATTTATATTATACGAGTATATGGTCGTAGGTGTAGTTATATTTAACCTTTTTGTAGAATTTTCTATTTAAATTTGCACGCATATACATTTATATAGTATTTATAGTGCGAAAATGAATACTATATAATCTGGTATCTATAAATTAATATGAAATAAATGTAAATAAGTAAAAATATACCAGTACTTATTTATGTAGTTCTGGCATGTACGTGCAAATACTTATTTGTATCTATAGATAGGTACATACATACTTATAAATAATTCTTCAATTATACATGTTCATATTTTAGTTTCTCTTCGAAAATATTTCGGATATCCTATGATAGTAATAATAATAATAATAATAGTAACTACATATTCTATATCTCATGTAATTCAAAATATTATTAATCGTTATTACCGTGTAATGATTGTAATTTCAAACATACATTAAATGAACAATTGTTCGACATGCAAAATGGTGCCTTTCGACAAAAACAAAAAATAAAACTGAAAATATAAATACAAACATATATGTATCTACATAAAAAACACATATTTCGTAAAAATACTTATGATTATGAAGCGTTCATTTTGAAAATAGTGTATGTCCATTTTTCAATTACATTTTTTGTTTTTTATTTTTTTTTTTTTGGACTCCGACCACTTTCGAAATTATAACAAAGTTAATAAATATTGTACATTATAAAAAAATTGTAAAATAAAATAAATGAAATATAAGATACTATATAAGATATGTATATATATTTTTCTTTCAAATATTTTAAACAGGATTAAATTTCCGTATTTTCATTTTATCCTTTGAAAATAAAAAAATTTTCCTTTTTCTCATGCTGCTATGCTAATACACATGAACTTCATATAATTTAATAGTTTCCATCTTTCTTGTAAATTATAAAAATATTCAATATACATTACATTATTTCTTCTGTATATAAACTTTATACATACATATATACTCGTAATCTGTATACTAAATATGTACGAGTATATGTATGTTTATGTATTTTAATATTCAATATATCTAGAGGCAAAAAGTGTAAATTTAATATCCGCAATAATGGAATGTAAATTTTTATATCCTCTTTTTTGCTGTTTCCTTTTTGTATTGCAGGCTTTTTTTTTGCTTTTGTTTTTGTTTTTGCTATTTCGTCAAAAAGTTGATATTACGAGATTTTATTTTTTATGGATGTCATATTTCGTTTCATATTTCCGTTGATTACATTATTTCGTTGTCATTCTTGATGAATCCGGAATGGTACAGTACTATGATGATGATGATGGTAGTGTTGACGCTACTATTTTTTTTTTTTAGATTTATTCGATATGTATTTTCTTTACAGATCTTCAGAGAATCTTTTGATGGAATATTTTTAAAATATATTTTAAAATTCTGTAGATAGAGAATTTTCTTAATTATTTTCACTTTAATAAATGTTTTATTATAAAATCGAGACAATTTAATATTGTGAAATTTTTTTAAATTTGTTATTACGTAATTTTGTTTGAATTTTTCACGTTTTTTTCGATGTTAAATATAATACCCGGATATTGTAAATGTATGTGAATGCTAGAAGAATAGGATGGATTATTTCGAAATAGATTATTTTGTATAAATTATAGTGAATATTATGTACTCATATTAAAGAAAAACAAAGTGAACATATTTAAATGTACTAACTAATCCGTAAACAAAATTAAAATGAAACTTGCTTAAAATTTCATAGCAATAAATATTAAATTATTTCGTAAGTATTATTTGAGTATGTACGTAATACAAGCATCAAGGAAATGTTTTTTTTTTTTTGTCTTTTCTTTTCTTTGTGTTTCATTTAAATTTCAAAATTTTTGATTTTTTTCATTTTTTTTTATATTTTTGTCGAAAAAAATTTTATAAAATTTTAATTTTAGAATTACAGATTATTCGATATTTTAATAAAACATAATAATATAAAGTGGTTATGTATATACATAGAGTTGTAAAAAAGTATGTCAAGATATTTTTCTTCTTATTTCTTTTGTAAAAAATTGTTTTTATTATGTACCTACATATTTTATTTTTATGTTTAAATATAAATTTCATTTAATATTCAACATTACATCACGTTTTTCGATTTGAAATTTTTCCTATTCATATATTATATACATTATTATATGATGAGATGCGTATAGTATTGCCGTAATACGTTATACAAAATTATTTATTTCACATACATTACATTCATGCATGCATATACAAAATAATATATACAGTGTGTGTATTAATGTATGTAGGTATAAAATTTTAATTTTCATGCTCGGAAAATTCTCTATTTACACCGCATACACGTATATAGGTATGCTGTATGGATATTACACCATCGTCATACTTTTCGATTAATAATTTAAACACGAATTTTCTTAAAATCGAAATTTTATGCAAAAAAGAAAAAAAAAGGATTGAAAAAGACTAGAAAAAAAAATAGTCTAAATTTAAGTTTCATCTTTAAAAGAAAATACAAAACTAAAAATAAAAATAAGTAAACACTTTGATATACTTTGATGTCGGTTCTCTCAGTTTGATAGGCGGTGAATAAATTTTTTTTTTTTTTTACTATACGCACATCATGAATATAAATATGATAGAGCATGCTCATCGTACCAGTACGTAAGTACATACATGTATATATGTATACGTAATGTACCATAAATCATTCCGAGGAAGGTGTTCTATATAGCACACTTTTATTACATGAGTATCATAATTGTGTTGTCTGCGCCTCCTGCGCAGCTAAATATAAATTTTTGAATCTTTTATTTTTTTTTTAACTTTTTAATTAGCTATATTTTTTTTCTTTAAAGCGGTTTAAATTTTCCTAGTTGAATAACCCGGAAAATTTTGTTTCGATTTAATTTCAAAATTGAACATTTCTCTAAAAAGCAGAAGAAGGAAAAAATGATAATCTAAAGGAAATATCGAGAATCATAAGAAAAATTAATTTTTTTTCTTAAACATTTTGAAAAAATAAAATTTCTATTTTAGAAAGTGATATAACAGACATCTAAAAGTGTATTAAGTATTATGTATGTGTGTACCTGATACTATAAGTATTCTCATGGAAGTTATTTATATTTTAAGAAAATATTATATATGAATGGGAGAAAAATAAATGAAAAATGACAATTTCTTATTTTATTGTTATTGTTATAATATGTATTTTTTCTTTTTGTTGTCTGGTATATTTGAGAGAGGACGATAACGACAATACATAATAACAATAACAACAAAACCTGGTAACATGTGCCAGATACCAATAACATAATGGCAAAATAAAACAAAAATATATAAATGTCATAAATAAATATGAAAATGAACAAAATTTATTTTCATTTTCAATTTTTATATATTATATTTATTTTTTTACTTTGTATTTCAACTTCCTGTAGTGAATGTAAGTACATAGTATTCGAGTATTTATGTACATTATATGGTATGAAATAAAATTTGATACAAATTTTCTAAATATATTTTATGTTCGCATTCGATGTGTAATGTGTACGTAATATGAATGAATGATGGATTTTTATTATTTTATTTTATTGCTACATTTTATATTCATTTTTTATCATTATTTTCTTATTCATCCTTATTTTTATTTTATTTTTTGATTTCTGTCTTTTGAATTTACATTTATCAAAAGTACACATATACTTTATATTTTTTTTCTTTACATTTTCTTTCAAATTTTTCAATTCATTCTATATACGTATGTATTAAGAACTATACATAGTATAGTATTTATTTGACTTGCTATTGCTACAATAAATATTTTATAGCTACTACGGACCACAAAATCGTACACAACCGCAAGAACTAAGTATTACAAGAAAACTGTATATATAACAAACTACATATATTTATAATAAAATATGTATATATCATACTTTATACGTATTTGTAATGTACAAAATACAAAATAATTAATCAATATACGAGCAAAACCATATAACCATAACCAACAGAAAACAAGCAAACATTGTATGTACGTACATATCTCCAGAATTCATTTACAAACTAAACTACTGAAAAGAATGTATGTATGTATACGTATATGTGCATATTGTGTATGTTGTATATCTTCTATAAAACCATTAAAAAATACAATTGCTTTAAAAGGATTTATTTCCAGTAGAATATCACACTTAAAATTAATCTGTTTTTCTTTAATATATATGGATTATGTACACAAAATCTATACGAGTATGTATATGTAGGCTATAGGCTATTTATATGCTGTATCTGTATGTATTGTAGATGATATGAGTATAATTCTATATTTATAAAACTTAAGATAAGAAAGATAAAGTATTTTATGATCATGAATGATTGATGTTTCATGTTGATATCCAAATCACTTTGCAATCCGAATACATTATTTTTGCAAATAATACCAATTCACATTTATGTCCCATTTTATGTCAAAAATTACAAATGAAGAATCCATATAAAATAAAAATGAAATTGAAATAAGATCACAAAAATTAAGGTAGTAAATTGTGTGCGATAAAATGATAAAATGTCAATACTGATGACTATTATGTGCATGAAGACGAAAGACAAATTATATGTATAAATGTATGTCAATACGGCCAAATGACATTTTATCGTATAGTTTATAATATTCAGACATTCAGAGTATGTACAATAATTCAGTTGAATTTCAAAGAAGATCCACAAACACAAAATGGGAGAAGCTTTGCCAATTTAATAGTTATCATTATACTCCTCATACACATACACACATATACACACAGCACGTTTTAATTGAAAAATGAAAAATATGAAAATTTTCTTGTGTGTATCTAATGTCATATCCAATTGACCTTGTAATCGTAGGGCTTAGGGCATATGCATAATAAAAAACAAACAAACAAAAATATGTTTTTTTCATACTTTTACTAATTTTCAAAATAAAAAAAGAAAACTAAAAGAGAAAACGTTCCTATTTTATACTTTTTCAAAGTAATGTGAACACATATACATTCATACATTTAAAAATGTACATTTTTCTATGGCTTCAGGGAAATTAACAAGAAAAAAAAAGGATGAAAAAGAAGAAAAAGAAAAATATTTTCATTTTGATCCAGAAAAATATGAAACATATCATGTGTGACTAACTGACTACGATTATGACGTGCTATGATTATGTGACTAACGAAACTACAACTATGACTGTATAACAGATTTAGTACGATAGGATGTATAAATAGGTATACATATATGTACTCATATGTATGCAAAAAAAAATTTCATATAAATTCTATCTTTCTAAAACACTACAACTACAACCATTCTTTTTAACACAAACTAGGTATGCGTACGATTATATACGAATATTTTATCTATACTAAATTTACATTGTACATTTATACAGAACAGAAACAAAAAAAAGAAAGAAGAAAAACAAATCAAATAAAATTTAGAAAAAATAAAAACCCAACAAAAATTCAAATTTCTTTTGATTTATAAAGTGTATGAAAAGAAAGGAAGTACAGGTGGTAGTTTTTTATCTGTATGTATGCGTATAGTTTTAAAAGATAAATAATGTATTGTGTATGTATATGTATACATAATAAATATGAAGAAAGAAAAAAATGAACAAAAACACACAAAAACAATGAAACAAAAAAAAAATAATTTCATGGATAAAATGAAAAAAAGTAAAAAAATTTTTTGAATAAGCAAAAGAATATTTTTGTAGAGGGAAACATTTTTAAAATAAAAAAAAAAAAAAAATATTAAGAGTAAAAGAAAAATAAATTTCCATCTCACATAGGAACGTTATGACTAAATTTATACAAGGCAAGTTTTCAGGTTGTTTAAAGTTTTTTACTTTTAAATTATTTTCTTACTGTATTTAATTTTTTCTTCTTTCCACTTTCTTGTTTTTTTTTTCTTACGATAAAAATTCATCTTGAGTTTTATAACTTTTCTTACAATGTTTTTGTATGTACTTCTACATTATTTTAAAAATCATTTTTTTCCTTATAAAAATATTTCATAATTCCCGTGTATAAAAACAAATTTTAGATGCAATTCAAATTATTTCAAAATGGCGTGTAAAAATTCTGTCACCAGAAATTATATTGAAAAATGAAACGTTAAACTGTTCTGTAAGTTGCTTTAAAAAATAAATGACGATTACGATAATAATAATTCATACAATAATACATATTTATAAGTAGTATGTGCGGTAGTATTTACTGGTACTAGTATATTAAGTATATAGAGAAGAAGTGCAATATGATAAATGCCATAAATGACAAATTTTTTATAAAATTTTAAAGTTGTTGTCTGCACTTTTCGACTTTTTAATGTTTTGTTTGATCATTTTTCTTTTATGAAATGAAAGAGAGAAATCCCAACAAGTTCGGACTCGACGTTTGATCGGCCGTGTTTGTGTACGCACTCTCTTTC
The DNA here is from genome assembly GCA_951394055.1 of Villa cingulata. Classification (NCBI taxonomy): domain Eukaryota; kingdom Metazoa; phylum Arthropoda; class Insecta; order Diptera; family Bombyliidae; genus Villa; species Villa cingulata. The sequence goes on along the minus strand of OX596018.1, from coordinate 11,508,401 downwards.
TTTTACAAGTGTTTGATTCAATCTTCCGAGTTCGGCCGTCATCGTCCAAGCTAACTTCGGCCGATGATGGATTAAGTGTAAGCGAGCCGTAACACTTTGAGATTTTCATGAAACTTGCTAAATCAAATCCATTTAGGTTCCAAATGTTCTGAAAGAAGTGATATAAATTGAATAAAAAACATTTCAATTTGTTCAATTACAGTTGAAATTCATTATTTTTCATTTGGAAATTTTTGTGATAAAATCATTCACAATTAAATCTCTCAATCTAGATTGAATAAAAATCATCCCAGATTTCGAAATTATAATTTTCTGATCTATATCGTAAATTGATTTCAAATCCCATCTAAAAATAAATTTTCTATTAAGGATATATTATTTAATTGTATGCATTTGTATGTAGACAGAAATAAATGTTTTCATATCATGTAATGCTTTTGTATACGCGTAAATATATCCAATCTGCTATCTTTCGCTTATCTATTTCTCATAATAGAACTCCCCCCTCGGAATTCCATTTACATAATTATATTTTTCCTTTTGTACAACACAAATCCATTTCTATTTTCAACATGAATGTAACAGTATTATATAAGGATATTTTTTAAGAATTATCCTTTTTTTATTTCCTTTTTTTGTACTTAATTTACATCTACTATTTGGTTGTAATTTTCTTTATACATACATTTTCCTCGCTGTTATCTACACTTTTACAAAATTACGCTTACTTTATTTTAACTTAACCTATGTATATGAAATTCTGAAATGAATATTCTCTTTCCATATAATTATTCCTTAAAAAGTAAACTGAATACGAAAACAAATTAAGTATACAATTTTTTTTTTAATTTATTTTCGATATTTTTCATTTATTTGTGAACGTTTCATTTAATATTCTAAAAAGCATTTATCAATCGTTTCGTAATAACTCAATACAATATACTCACACAAAACACACCAGCACCCAGTACGTATAAATATTTATAAAAGAGAATGGGAGCGGATCATTTTTTTTTTATTATTTTAATGTAGAGATTTATCGATTTCATTTGCTTTCCATTGATTTTTTACACTTTTCTTTATTATTTGAAATAAAATCCGAATAAAAAGCAACAAAAATTCGCAATAAACATATATACTTACATACGTGCACATCTCAATCAGAATGTTTACGGTATAAAATAAAATATGAGACTATAAAATGTCCGTTATATGAAATCAAAAAGCCAAAACAAAAAATTGATTCAGCAATATCTGTAATTTTATCCTTAAACTCAAGAGATTTATGCAAGCAGAATATACAAAGTTACATAATATAGGATCTAGGATTTGCGTTTGTCATTTTGTACCTCTCATTTTTTATTTCATTTTTTTTTGTCATTGATTCGGAATGAGTATTAAAACGTACACACAAAGTACGAATGTAAAAAAAAAAGGATAATCAAAAAAATTATTTCCAGATAAAAATGTCACATTAAATTCAAAGTTATATATGTTCATTTTGATTATGTGAAATAGCCAATGGACCAAAAAATAAATTAAAATTGATGCATGCATGTATTCATGTGCTCGTCGTATAGTATTCAATAGAATCATCGTCGTCGTCATCGTCATTATCATTGTTGTCGTCTGTATCATTATCGTTGTCATGCGGTAATGTCATGTCGTGTTATGTGTTATCAAAATGGACTACAGCAAAAAAAAAAAAAAAAAAAACAAATTGCAAAGATAATAAGATTGAAACTGAAATTAAAATCTTTTCCTTTTTGTTATCAATGTACAGTACACACAAATCTATGTACACACACATACACATAATCATATACTCGTGTAAATTTAACAAAGGAAATAATTCCTTTTTTCTTTTTTAAATTCAGCATACACAAAAGAATATACATCAACAGATGGAACAAAGACATTTATCATGTCAGAAGGCATTATTGGATATAAAAAAAATTAGAAAAAATATATATATTTATGATCCTTTTTTATTTTCACATGTACAGTATGTGCATATGTATGTAAGATGTATCATTTGTACCAGTATTACAATGAATATGGGTTTTTTTATTCTTTCATTTTCATTTTAAAAGAATTTTTTATCAATTTTTGCAAAAAAAAAGAGGAAAAATTAGGAAAATAATTTTTTTTTCTCTCACTATGCTACGTGTCATTAAAAATTATATAATATAAAAGAGGAGTGAACATTTTTCTGTTTCTGAAAAGATAATTTCGGTTTTTTTATTTCTTTTTATTCAGATGTCTAGTGTTCTCTCTAATCCTTGTGTACATTTAGTATCCAGTACCAGTACTATGTGCCACAGTGCCAGAATTGAATTTGTTCATGTAACGAAAATGTAAAACTTTCGCAAAAAAATATAAAATTAAGGATAATTTTTGAAAAATTATCATTTGAACGCAAATATATAAAAGTAAAAACTGGAAAAATAATAAAGTACATCACGTTTAAGCGTTTAAGTTTAAAAAACAAAATGGTGTAAGATTGCTTATTGTTACAAAATTTTGCAAAATCAATTCAATTTTTGATTTAAATTCAAATAAGAAAATTTCAAATTTATTTTGAATGAATTTTTTATTGCTGATCTTTTTTTATTTTGAATGTTCGTACCACAATTTGCATTTAAATCCATCGGATCTATAAATTTTTTACATTTCTCACAATATGCAGACGTCTCGAAACACATCGTACAATCCGTTGTTATAACTTTCTCACCACATTCCATTCATTCTAGTTGAAACCGTAGCTGGAATTATTTTTTTTTTATTTATTGAACATTGAACTAATATATCCTTAGTCCTTGGAATATCTAAAATTTCCTTTGAAATGTCTACTTGCTTACGAATATGTAATACCTATTCCTAAATGATGTATTTTTGACCAAATTCAATTTCTAATAATTCATTGAACGACTAAATTTAAACTGAGGTATGCATGTATTTTGGTACATTTTTAGAGAGTGTATACATCATATACTTCGTACAATTGTATCTTGTATGCCATCAGGTACATTATGGAGAAATATTAAGTGTGAGTTTGTTGTGTATGGTATAATTTGTGTGGCAAGTCTCCAAGTATCAAACTTGTATTCGGTAAAATTTAATTTTTTATTTATAATGCACACAGATTGGTATGGTACATTCATTATGTGGTATATGAATGCATAAAAATCTTTTTTTTTGTTGTTTACAATAAAAATTAAAAATGAAAATAAAATTAATGCAATATGAATGTAAAATATTACATACATAGATGCATATAGATAGGTATACTCGTATGCACATATAGTATATAAGGATATGTTCCATATTTAAATTTATGATAAAGGAGAATCTGAAAATTTTATTTTGTATAAAATGACTGCAATGAAAATGAAATTTGTTTTACAGACTCGTGGTATTGAGTTACAAACAAACGAATATCATCTATTTATACAGACAGTAAATTTTATGAATATACGTATAAATAAGTTTTTCGAATATTATATCGTATTTTAATCGAAATATAATCGATACAGCAATTATTAAAAATTTATTTAAAATACAAATAAAGAGAAAAAACGAAAATATTTTATACTGTCACTCTCTATTTTTTGTTTTATTGTTCGAGAACAAAATAAATAATTCAATTTCAATTATAATATAATTCAGTCCCAATGTATGCTATATACTGTAGCATTTACATTAAACAAGTAAATATAAACGAATACAATATTCATATATGTATTTATTCAGATGGTACATACGAAGTTTTGTTTGAAAACATAAACAAGGATAAAATATCTAATAAAAATGAAAATTAATTCGTTTTTTTTTTGTTTTTTATAATATTTTGATGTAGATATCTGTATTTACAGAGAATGATGATTATATTTTTCATTGTTTTCATATTACCAGAAAATGAAAATACATACACAAATTTATTTGCAAAGACTATAAGGTCACTTTATACAATATGTGTTTGTATATCTGGGTATAACGTGTAATATCTATATATACACTACATACTACATAAATTTGAACAGTACATTTGAATGATGCCCAATGGATCTACAAAATGAATATCGAAACAGAAATATTGTTTTTCGATTCTTATTAAAATTATTGAATAATGGATTTAGAATTAGCGCCCCAAATGTAATGGTAAATTGTGTACAGGAAAGTAGGCTGGTTAGCCTCTTAAAAATAAGATGGCGGAATAATGTCATGAAATGTTAAAGCGGTTAGGTTGGTTACAGGACTGATAAGGGATGCCATTAGATAGATAGAGGTGGAGGAAATTCAGATTACAAAAGACCAGAACCTCTCATAGGGTAGTCCCATAAAAGGAAAGTAAAAATTAAAATCTTTAAATGTTTGATTGGTAAATTAATCATCCAATTACAATTTTGGAAAATATAAAAAATACAATTTATAAAACGAATTATTTTTTGTTGAATTTTGTCGCAATATATAACCCAACAAAAACCATGAAACTTAACCAAAATGTACGGTGATGAATTTGAAATTCAATGATATATGGTTTCGAGGGAATGTTTTTTTTTTCATGATGAAATGAATTTTAAAAAATCAAATAAAAAAATGTTCATCAAATCGAATCATTATTTCAACTAAATAGCTAAAAGGATGAAACTAATTATTCATCGAAATGATCTATGTGTAAGCAATTATGTATACTTTGCACTGTACGAGTTTGAGTTAGTGGTAGCAGGAGTAGGAATACAATGACAATAAAATTTTATTTCAATTTTGTAAAATGTGTGCGGTTAAAGAAATCCAGTATTATTATTATAATCATCCTACTGCTACAATATAATGTGAAGTCTACATTCTACGTAAATAATACATGTACATACAATTACGATAAAAAATATTTTATATTCATTTTACATTGTATCCTATTCTATGTAAACAAACGAGTATATATCATTTTCTAAACATTTGATATTCGAATATGTACATGACAAAAACCACAAAATAGAAATTCATCTACATAAAATGGAATAATAATTAAACATTTTCGCATTTAATTTTAAACAATACTATACACGTATTTGTTGATGTCCTAGTAAAATGTAAAAGTAAAAAACAAAACATTTCAAATACATTTACACAAAAAACAATTGAAAAGAAATACACTAAAATATAAAATAAAATATAATATTAAATATTAATTACTCAATTTAATTTTAATAATTTAAGTTTTTTTCATTTTTGTTGTAAGTACTTTTTTTTTTATCGTTTGTTGTGCAACATTAAAAATTTTTCATATAAATATCTACATGTTTTCACCACAAAAATGAAATATAAATTATGCATGAATGTAATGAACGTATACATACGTATGTATAGTGCATAATTTAATTTTGAAAAATTAAAATTTAAATAATTTCAGGATTAAATGCAATGAACAGATAAAGTAATAAAAATGCATAATGATAAAAAAAATAATAAAATAATTGTCAAAAATTGACCGCTTAAATATTATGCAGAATATTTTTGAATTCACATTAAATTGTTTATGAAATGATCATGAACATTTTAATACTACTATAATAACAGAACACAACAGTTAAAAAAAAAAACAAATTAACTGAAATATGTAATGTATATGTATTTATGTAAATGTTCATAATTACTGCACATCACACACATTGTATGACATTTAAAGAGTTTACCAATAAGAACGTCAGAACTTTTATTATTACAATGTTTATTATTTTGAAGAATATTCTATTACATTACGTTCTGAAAATAATAGCGTTTAAAAATCATTCTCGGTTTCGTCTCGCTGAATACAATCAAAGTTTGAGCATGACTTTTTGTTGTCGTTGTGGCTATTGAAAGTTCTGACGTTCCTATTGTTAAACCTTATAAATATAAAAATACATGCATAAATGTATTTATGTATGAATATGTTTTATAATTATAAAATTTTAAAATAAAATCATGCAATGTTTCAGTTTATTCATTTATTTATTTTTAAATTGTGATAAAAAATTAATAAAAAATAAAATACAAAATGAAAAAGTAAAATTAATTATATTGTAATGTAAATGAAGTATAAAAATTTAATTTTGAATATAATTTTCTTTCTTTATAATATTAAACACATTACCCACATATGTATGTATATATTACCAACACACAGATATTACGTTATGTCGATATATTCTTCTGCTTTCCTTTACAAATGCTTCTGCTGTGGTATATAAATATGCATATGTAGTTACCAATAAAACACGTAATAATTACAAATATTATCATCTGTTCTGTTATTAAGTATTTGTGCCTCTTTTCTCATTTTCTGTTATTGTCTTTTCCGTTTTTTTTATTTCATTTTATTTTCTTTTATTTTTGAGTAAACATTTATGTAAATGTAAACATAGTAAAATATTTTCAATAATATAATGATGACAGGAAGAAATAAGAAACAAAGAATAAAATTCAATAAGAGAAAAATTTAATTAAAAATTATTTTAAAAAGTTGAATATAAAATAACATCACATCATAATAGTATACAGTGATTAACAAAAATCATGTGAAACATAAATTAGATGCAATTGGAAAAAAGTAAAAATATTTCGAAATTTTCGAATAACAGACTCTAAGGGTAGATGAAATTGACGAGTATTAGAATATCGTGTAAATTTGTAGTTGTACTTATCGAATGATTTGGAAATTGCATTACCAAAATGATATACCGTAACCATTTACCATACATACGAAATTTTGTCTAAATCATATCATATAAGCAGACAAAAAAAATGTTATAAATAAAGACGTGAGTGAATCATTGAATTAGAAATATACAGATTTTAAAATGCTCTGATGTTCGCCACTGTATTTTTTTTATAAAATTATTCAGATATTCATGTACATATGTAAGATACAGATACATATTGCTCCTTTTTTAATCAACACACAAATTAAATTTGTGTCTCTTTTACAATTCTTATTAAGATTTTAAATATATCGTTTATGTATGTATGTACACTTAGAGTCAAAAATAAGTATACAGTAGTAAATTTTTACTTTCAAGTTAAATAAAAAAATAATTAATAATGCAACATTGTTATAAAATATATAAATGTAAGCCTCTATTTCTTCTTAATAAAATATAAAAATATCGAATTCAAAAAATAAATAACAAACATTTTTCTAGAACAACAAAATAAAATACTCCAATTTTTACGAGTCAAAAAAAAGTATACAGTAAAAAATTTTCATTAAATTACTAACTTTTTTATAAAAACTAACTATTTCCTGCAATGTAATGGTTCTTTTTTCGAACTGAAATAAATATTTATTCAGTAATACTTAATATTATCGAAGTCTAATAGTTAATTTCTAGTATTTGGTTGAAATAGTTCATTAGTATTTAAAAAATTGGAAATGGTTAAGCAAGTATCAATTGAAGAGCGAAAAATTGTATTGAATTTACGTGAAGATGACAAATCTATCAGAGAAATATCGAAAATAATAAAAAGAAGTCATGGTGCAGTGCAAAAAATAATTAATAAGTTTAAAAATTACAAAAAATTAGAAAATTTTAAACATTCAGGAAGACCTAGAAAATTAAATAGATCAGAAATTAGAAAAATAGTTAAAGAAGTGAGAGAAAATCCAAGTGCAAGTGCTGTAAAAATTGTCGAAAAAATAAGACAAGATTCTGACAAAAATGTTAGTGCAAGCACCATACGTCGAATTTTTAACGAGCATGGACTACATGTCAGAACTTCTCGTAAAGCCTTTTATTTCAAAAATTAATAAGAAAAAACGTATAAAATTCGCAAAAAAGTATAAAGAACATGACTTTTCATTCTGAAAAAATGTTTTATTTACAGATAATTTTATTTACGGTAAATTTGAAATATTTAAAGTTCATAAAAATAGAAAAATATGGAGAGAAAAAAATAAAGAATTTGATGAAAAAAATTTAACACCGACCATTAAACATGGAGGAGGGTCTGTCGTGGTTTGGGGAAGTATGGCGGGAAGCGGTGTCGGTAATCTTGTCTTCATTGAAATCCTACAAGAGAATTTAGAGCCAAGTGTTGAAAAACTTCAATTACCTAGGTCGTGGATTTTCCACCAAGATAAATATCCTAAGCGTATACCATATCTTGTAAGAGAATGGCTATTATATAGAACACCAAAACAATTAGGACATCCTCCCCAATCTCCAGACCTTAACCCTATAGAACATCTGTGGGATAATCTTGATAGAAAAGTGCGATTAAGAAACATCACAAGTAAAGAATCTCTCCAAGATGCGCTTTTAAGTGAATGGAATAACATTACATCAGATGTCACTGCAAATCTGGTAAATTCAATGCCTAGGAGGATAGCGGCAGTTTTGAAAGCACGCGGTGGTAGCACAAAATATTAAAAAAGTGTTATATGAAAGTAAATTAATAGTTAGTTTTTATAAAAAAGTTAGTAATTTAATGAAAATTTTTTACTGTATACTTTTTTTTGACTCGTAAAAATTGGAGTATTTTATTTTGTTGTTCTATAAAAATGTTTGTTATTTATTTTTTGAATTCGATATTTTTATATTTTATTAAGAAGAAATAGAGGCTTACATTTATATATTTTATAAGAATGTTGCATTATTAATTATTTTTTTATTTAACTTGAAAGTAAAAATTTACTACTGTATACTTATTTTTGACTCTCATAGTATGTATGTACTTATATCTCACTTCGTTTCTACGGATAAACATGTGACAGCAACCTTTGGTTTCTTACTGTTATATCTCCTCATCTGTAACGATCGTGAAAATTTACATGATTTCATTTTCTTTTTGTTCTTATTCATAAACAATTTGAGTCTGCATTATATTCTTTCTGAACAATTCAAAATAAATTCAGCGGAATACAATTTTCAGCACATATTGTTAAAATTTAAAAATACGAATGAGAATTTATGAAAATTACTTAATTTGTAATTTTATTTATTGAGAATTTTTATTTATGATGGTAAATAGAAGAATGTGTTCAAGAAAAAATTTTTAATTTCTCAATTCATTCATTCTCAATTAAAGGATATTTTATATTGTTAGCTGTGTAGTTTTTTTTTTTCTTTTTTTACAAAATTAACCAAAATAATTACTTATTGTTGATTGTTTCACATTCATCTTGAATTTAAATTATACACGAACATGTAGGATTAGCGAACGCAAAGAGAATGCAATTATTTTTCAAGTAAATAATTTACAGAATAATTTAAACATAAAATACAAAATTAATAGATGTGATGATGTAAATATAGGAGATTTAAATTGCTATTGTTGGCAATATGAAGCAATAAAATTGTGTAATAATTTAATTGTATTAATTAATTTAATTAAATATGTGCCTGCAACCTACACACAATTCGTTCATGATCTTTTAGAATAAACAAAAGAAAATGAAATAAAATAAACGAAAATAGCATAACAATAAGCTCTTATATATTTTGTTATATAGAAGAACAATTTAATTAAATTAATTCATTTAAATGCTTTATGTAAGTCATAAATATTTTTTTTTTAATTATCGTAAAATTGAAAACAACATATTTTTTTTTTAAATGCCAGAATTTTACATATCTTGATAACATGAAATGAAATCTTGATAAAATAAAATGAAACAGAGTTTTCATTTCTTGTTTTGTATTCTCATTTCGTTGCATATTTCATTTTAAGCATTTAAGTATAGTATAGTGACATCATGTGACAAACTGTCTCTAAATATGAATAAAATCTAAATTGCTTCTATATACTTTATGTATGAGTATGTACGAAAATGTACACACTTATTTATGTACAAACATAAACACATAAAATACATGTTTTGGCATACTGTATTACATATCAATATGTTTTTCTTTTTTTTTTTCTTGTAAATAAAAATGAAATTTATTCAGTTGGAATGACAGAAACATATAATAACATAGACATAGAGAATAATATTTAATGAATAAATAATATAATCGAAATAATAATATAAAATTCTAATGAAACGCAAATAAACAATTAAAAAAATAAATATATATTTTATAAAATAATTATTTATTTACATTTTATTTAGGTATAGAGGTAAAAATTATTTTGTTTTTGATTTTTTATCTTTTACACATTTTAGAACATAATATTTGAATAGTTGGCAAAATACATAGAAACATAAAACATATGAAAATCAAATTTTTTTTTGTTATTTTTTTTTAATATTTTTTTTCCTTTTATTTTATTTTATTTTTTTCTTTCAATAAAATCTAAGGTGGAAATAAAAATTATGAGAAATATTTTCAAGGTTGAGGTTCAGGTTTACATAATGTTGTTCATCTTTTTTTTTGATGATTTTATTTATTAATCGCAAGAGAATCTTTTGGTTGCATCAATTTATGTTTTACAAATTAAAATACAAGTGCATGTAATAGCAAAAAAAAAAGGAAAGAAATAAAAACAATGATGAGGAAAACATTACATTGTTTTACATCAAAATAAATATCAAAATTCTTATACATAGATATTAGTTATGATAATCTTCTGAAAAGTACGAAAAAAAAAAAATAAAATAAAATAATTATCGTACATTACACGCGTATGTACTCTTATAATTACAGCCAACTATTTACAAAAATATTAAATAGAATAATAGTCCTTTTCTTTTCATGTAAACTTAATGTATGGTATTTGTATATGATAATTATAGAGTATGTAGAGTATATATAATTATTTTAGCCCTGAATTTCTATTGTTTTCAAACACACAATTTACAAGTCGTTTTCGTTAATTACATTTTTATTAAATATCATATTCATAATCATTTCTTATATTTACCGTATTCACATGAAAATACATATATGTAAAAATAAAATATATAAATTTCCCGACAAGGAAAAATTTTATTATTATTTTTTTTTTTAATGTACATCTTACATGCCTAATTAGAGTAAATTATTTTCATTTTTTCAATGTCGAATATTTTTAATAATGATTTTTCATTTATGCTATATGTGCGCTGTTTAATTTTAATTTCACCTAGGCGTGTATGCCCTTCGACAGAGGTCTAATTAGTCGCTATTTATCGTAATTATGCAAAAGGAAAAAAAAAAAATGAAAAGGAATTTTTTTAAAAAAATGTTTGCCATAACAATTGACGAGATTTAACAATCATGAATAAAATATGTAGATCTTATATATGTTATTCTCATAGCTAGAAGTTATAAAGAATGGAGGATTTTATATTTGAAAATTAAATACAGACAATATATAGCAGATTACAATTTAAGCTGCGTAATCGAACAATAAAAGTATGCATAGTAACCTGAGAAGGAAGCTAGCTTATCATAAATTTTCACAACAAATATTTAATTCGAATAAAAAGTATATCTACACGATACAGGATTATTTTTCACAATTTAATTTTTTTTTATTTTATATAATTATTATCTATTATTTTTATATTCATAAAAATTTTTATCACACTATTGTCCCTCGAAGAAAGTTTTTTAATTTTCATTTAATTTTTACACGAAAATACTATCGATCATTGCATAAATGCACGTAAAATATGTATAATTTAAAATTAATTTGAATTTTTTTTTCCCTCTTTTTTATTGTATTCAACAGGTACTCGATGAGCGGATTCATCACATAGAATATGTACCAGAACTACCGGAACCATACTATCAGCCAACAGGTCATGAGCTAAGACCACGTCCTGTTGGCGAAGAGAATGGTATTGTAGTTTTTAATTATAATCCAGTTAGTGCTGTCAATTATGTAAGTAATTTTTGAATAAAATGTGATTCCTTTTTTTTTTGTTTTTTTTTTTTTGGACATGGTTTGTGTGCATGGAATGATATTTGAAAAGTTTTTTGTCATTTTATTTTATTTTTATTTAAATTTCATGGTCCTTAAAATATTTTATCAAACCTTTACTGCGAGCTTGACAATTAAAAAAAAAAATTATTCACAAAATCATATACACAAATATAGTTAAAATCGACAAAAGATAAATATGTTCATTCTTATAATACTCTACATAATTATCCGATATAGTCGCGCCATTTAATTGAATCGTATTAAAAACGTGTACTATATAGACATAATGATGTGTTGGTATTTAATAAATTTTATCCACATAAAAACCAAATGATTTATTCGTGATTTACTCATGCAACGGAAGACTACATATTGTAACATATAATCGTATAGTGGGAAATATTTGAATTTCTCTATTCAATTAAAAAAAATATTTGATAATAATTAGATAGAATTCATTATGAAACAAATTAAATTTTAATTTAAATTATCCAACTAATGCATGGAATAATGTGCATTCGTGTATATAATCTGATAAATTAATGTAGTATGAGAATAGATAATTAAGTATGTACATAAAAATAAACAAATAATCCTTTTATGTTAGTTAATTATTTGAATGAAATTAATATATTTACGTTAATATTTCTCATAAACATATGTTAATATCCTCATATAGGTACAATATAACGCACTAATTAAATTGAATAAATACAATGTAAATTTAAGCAGAAAATATATGAAAATATTTCTATAATAATCGCTTTATGATGAATAAATTTTCATTTTGAATATTGATCTGTATAACTTTATATTATTCTATACGTATGCATAATACTCTTGCCTGTATAGTATAGATAGTATATGTATGTATCATATATATGATTTTTTTTATTCTTTATTCAGTATAATAAATTTACGATGCGAAATTTCAATCTTCAATTATTTTAAATAAAATTTTATCAACATTTTAATTAAGTTCTTTGACAATTTTAATTTACCCGTATATAAACCTCATATAACGTACAATAAATAAAGACATAAACATACCCACGTATACACATGATGGTTGAAGATACATAATTGAAATTTTATGAAATTTTATTATTTAAAATCAATGATTCAGTTAAATAAAAATTGAATTTTTTATTTTATTTTTATTTATTTCATTTAAATCGTATATACATACATCCATCATATACGAACGAATAGGTACTCGAAGATAAAATGATATTATTTAAAAAATAATTTATCATAATAATTTCGATATAAATTTATAGCTATACACACACAATGCCTACATATGATACATATGAAAATTTTGGTTTAGCAGCAAATGAAAGAGAAAGTCTATATCAATTTTATAACAAAACAACGTATATGTATACCATTTACCATGAAATGCACGTTATTTCCGCATCATTTTTACTGGATGTGGTGTATTTGTTTTTTTCATATCCTTTTGTACATGGTACACGTTTATATAAATTTATATCATAATCCTTACGGCTATATTTTGTTAATTATATTTATAATATCATATATGTATACAACCATCATAACCATAATATTCAAATTTATATGCGTACATATATCCATGTAGCATGTACATACCTACACCTACAACACATGTATGGTTCGTAGTACGTAGTACATATTAATTAAATGAAATTTCCAATAAAACATTTTAATATTCATTTATGTCCATACACATGTATTTATAAGTAATGATACGAATTTAATATGTAAAAAAAGAGGCAGCAATTTATTTCCTGCATAATAAATGAAACCTATCGCAGATGGTCCATAAGCAGACTGCACTCAACATAAAGGATACAAAAGCTAATACAGTATATGTATGTATACTGAAATATAGAGTTATTGTATCTTATGTATATACGAGTATAATGTACTACATAATAGACTAAAATTATAAATGATTTTGATTTATATTTCATAGTTTTAAAGGTATGAATACAAACATATGTACACATAAATCTTTATTTCATTCTCTATAAATATCAAAATTGTATATCTGGTATGTAAAAATTGTTCATAATAATGATGAATTATGAATATTAGTTAATTAAAAATATTAAAAATATTCATATGTACGTTTAAATCAAAGTATCCTTTATAGTGAATTTTTTAAACCTATAGTATATGAGCATTTATGTACTATCGTATACGCTATACTAGTATGAGTGATATATCACACAACATGTGTATACTCGTATTATCATTGCTGAGAAAAATTTGAATTTCTATCTCAGTAGAATACGAATATTGGACATGACAAACAGAAAATCAACTAACAACATTTAATACTTGTTACTTTACTATGTATATTCTCTAGAGCAGTGGAGATCATTGATTATTGCGGTACTTGTTATGCTAGTGTAAGTACTTTTCACACATTAATTTTAAATTTTCGAGTTATGCCTAGAGAAGCTTAATCGAAATATCCGCCACTGAGTGTAAAAATATACGTGAGCCGTGACAGATAAAACTACAAAGAAAATTTTATTTTAATTACATACAAATTCATAAGAACAATCAATATTCTAAAGCTAAACTGTCGAAGTCGAAACTAATAAATTCGATAAACAAAAATCATTTATAATAGATATACATACATATTGGTTTGTAAATCTTTAATCGATTTGACTGAAAACTTTTACAAAAGGAACTTTATGCTCTTATGTCTGCCATGCCATTTCGGAATATAGTTATATGGCTGCAACAAGCTTGAATCAATAAATAAAACCTGATTATTTTTGTTTTTTTTTTTTTATTATTTTGGACCATGAGTTTATTATTATAATAATATTATGGAAATAATAAAAATAATTAATTTGAAAACTATTTATGGATATATGTGTAAAATATAGCTTTAAACTAAATAAAAATTAAATTCAAATTGTATAATAATTTTTTTTTGTTATCTGTCAGCTGTCACTACTTACTATTGCCATCTATTGCGTTATCATTCAAAAACTTTTAGTCCAAAATTTACTTCATCAACTTAAAATAAACAATTTGTTCTGAGAGTTTCTCTGAATTTCCACCATGCTGTGAATAAAATATTTATCTTTAACGATCATTTAAAATACAGCAAAATTCCTCCAAAACTATTCTATCATTTAGTAAAAGAGTCCGGCTTCAAACAAGTGACAAGTTTCCAGCATTTTTCAATGTTAGTAAAATTTTTTAAGATAGAAAATGTTTGATTCGAACATAAATGTACACAACTCGTTTTGTTTATTCTTCGTGCATAAATTTTTTACTTGTGTAAATAATACATTTTCTTCTGCAAATGCCAACTGTTTTGGTCACATCTGTAATAAAATATAAAATAATCTGATATACGATATACACTCATATATAGACACATAAATCAGATTTATTGCTTGCCATTGCTTATCGTATGTATGCGTACATATCATATAGGTACCTTTATACAATTTTCTGACAATAGAATTAATTTATCATCATTATAACGATAAAATGAAATTCTTCAGGGTGTATTACATTAGGACATGTGATATAATAAATTGAATATTTTAAATGTACGTTGATATTTATGTTTATCATTTTTTAAATATTATATAATGTATTTGCAGATAATTTTTCTGATCATTTCTATAAAAATAATAATACAAAGGATAGTCTGTCGCTGTCACTAATCTTTGCTGAATTAAATGAATTTAAACTAACACAACTAACATTAACATTAAATTGCTTTTCATCAGCATAATTTTATAATTAAATGAAGAAGTTTGTTTTGCTGGTTTTAAAATTAAAATGTAATACAATAAAATTAACTATAATATGGCCTATGTACAATAATTATTCTATTTTTCAATTTAAATGAAAATCAAAAAGCAATTATTTTATTTTTCTAAAATATTTCATTTTATTTTTTGCATATTACTCGAATATAGAAAAATAAAAATTCAAATTTAAATAAAAATTATTCAGAAGAAGATGATGAAGATGCCAGCAATTCAGATACATCGATTGAAAGTCGTAGTCGTAGTCCATCACCAGAATGTATTCAACAGAAAAATTTGAAACGTTTTAGAAAACGTCAATTTACAAAAATATTTCGAAATAATCATCGTTCATCCAGTAGTCAATCGAATGATGACGATTACAATGATGACGATGATAATTACGATGAAGATATTAATGAAAAAAATTTAAATAAAAATTGTAATCATTATAATAATTATAGCTATTATATAAATGATGATAATATTGATGACATTAAAAAACAACGTACAATCGATTATGAAAAATGTTATATATATCGTGGTCCACAACCAGTTCCAATTCCAATTAATATCCTATCGCCGAATCCGATAAAATCAATTCAATCATCATTTATTACAACAAAAATAAAATCAACAAAAAATTCTGATAATGAACATGATGATAATGAAGATATATCGAATGATAATGATTGCGATGATAATGACAAAAATTTAAATTTAAATTCAAACACTATTAGTAGAAATGAACATGAAAATAATGATATTGATGAAAATGAAAATGATAATGAATTATTAGAAAAATTAAATAATATATCAATAATTAATAATTCTAATTTAAATTCAAATTTAAAATCAAAATCAAAATTAAATTCAAATTCAAGTTCTTATTCTTCTTCTTCTCCTACTGATTCTTATTCATCTTCTTCAAATAATTATCCACAGTTTAGTCGTTCAAGTGTTGGAGGTGCTAAATATTTAATGAATGTACATCCAATAAATAATAATAATAATAATAATGATGATGATAACAATAATAATAATAATAATAGCAATAATGATTTAATATTTGAATCACGTTTCGAATCTGGTAATTTAGCAAAGGCTGTGAAAATAACATCAACATATTATGAATTATATTTAAGACCAGATTTATATACAAATCGTCATAAGCAATGGTTCTATTTTAGAGTTACAAATACTAGAAAGAATACAATATACAGGTGAGTGAATGTTTTTTTTTTTTAATTTAATTATATTTTACTTATAAATATACTTATTACATCATGTAGATACATAATTTAAAAATATCAGCTCTCCCTTTTTTTCATTGTTTTTAATTTTTAAATGAATAAATTCACGATATCCATTAATATGAAATCGACTGGAATAATTAAATTTTATATATCTAATATTGTGTCCTTTAATAAATATTTTTTACTTTATGAATTTTATTTTAATCTATAAAATATTCATATCTTTCCATACTTTTATATTTATACATGCATACATATAGACAAAAAATGTTTAGAATGACATACAATATACTATTCAGTGTAATCAATTAAATTTAACATGGGTCAATAGTCAACAGCTTATGATCTATCTATATTATGTAAGAATGAGAATGTACATATATCTTGTGTAATTTATATACTACAACATATTATATCAACGCAGTATATGCACATAATGAATAGCCAAGTTAATCGATTTTGAATAAATTAAATTAATTCACTTTTAAAAATTCATTAAAAAATTCTTATCATATCGATAACAAAATATTTGATTTATTTTGTTGGTTTCTTTGCGCATATTATATTATGCAGAATAAAAATGTTAATTTCATTTTAATGCAAAAAAAAAAAAAATATGAAATAATTTGTAATTTTACAGAAAGTAAAAAATATTTGGAAGAAAAATTTGATTGTCGAAAGAATAGATTTGTTTTACTACACACTCTACCACATCTCCTATAAAATAATTTAAATTCATTGGATTCGTATTAGAAGAAAAACAAAACTGAGTAATAACGTTGACATATCAAGCATTTTAATCTAGATTAAGCCGTTAATATGGATCAAAGTGGATGCGTATCATCACAATTTCTAGATGATCCAGTTGTACAACTATAGATTATTATTATTAAAATATTTTCAATACAATTCAAAATCACAAGTATAACACGAAAATTATAGTAACCTTAAAATAATTGTGTTGACTATGTGATTAGGGATAATCCAGATTTATTTAATCTAAATAAATTTTAAGTCTGTCTCTAGTATAAAACTAATGAATTAATTTTAAAATTAAATTCAATTTTAATTTTATTTTATTTTTATATTTTTTTTTCTACACATACAGGTTTTCTATTGTTAATCTCGTTAAATCTGATAGTTTATATAATGAAGGTATGAGACCATTAATGTATTCAACAATAAATGCTAAACAAAAAAATGAAGGATGGAAAAGATGCGGTGAAAATATTTGCTATTATCGTAATGATGATGAGTAAGTAAAATACATGCATTCTAAATAAATATGTAAACATACATACATATATGTATATTCATATATTCGTGTACATTCAGTTATTATTAATTTCAATTTTTTTTTAATTTAACTTTTCAATTAATTATCACTAATTAATCTGATTTTATTATTCCTTTCTACTAAGTAATTATATTTGTGTGCAATAATTTTTATTTTTATTGTATATTTCGTATGCATTTTAGTAGTTCCAGTGATGAAGATGATGATAACGGTTCATATACATTAACATTTAATATACAATTTCCTAATGATGAAGATACTGTATATTTTGCTCATAGTTATCCTTATACATATTCTGATTTACAGGTTAGTAATTTAAGTTTAATTTGATTGAGAAACATATAAATATGTATATTCACATAAGAAAAGAAATAATAAAAGAGACAAATATTTTTTTAAATACTAAGTACATTTATGTTTCATCCTAATTGTTAAGTTGAGTTCATCATTCCAATTGAATGAGCGATCAGATTGAACAGATTATTTAGATTTTAATCGTAGTCTAGAGCGTCTCAAATAAAATCAATTGGCAAAAAAATTGTCATAATATCATGGCATGACGTGACTCGTGACGAGTATCTTTTTCTTCTCTCCTAGCACTTTATCCCAGTTATCATTTACTCTTTCTCGTTCTAAGCCTCCACGACGTTATGTCATGTCATGTCGCATTAGTTTACGACTACGATACGAGTATATAATTGAAAATTAAAAATTTATAAATTTAGATTTGATTTACGGTTCGATCATAAACTATAATTTACATAATCATAGCATATCAAATAGATTATGTTCGATTGAATCAAGATTACAATATTATGAATTCTGATTTGAATAATCAAAGCATTAAGATTACAATAATGAACGGCATAAGAATGCTTAGATTAATTCGATTGTAATCATGAACTCAGCCATAAAAGATTTAATATATGTACATACATACATTCTTAGGTAAGAAGAACAACTTGTATAAGAAAGTGCATACATAACTTGTCTATAAAAATGTTTACAAACATTTTACTTCTTTTTCACCACACACTTCTACACTTATATATGAGCAAATAAAGTGTGTACGTACATGTGTATAATTGTTCATTAATTTAGTAATTAAATTTTTTTTTTATCATTTTTTCATATCGTATATTCTCTGCTCTTTATTATCGTCATAAACTTTCTTTATTTGCTTAATTATAAATTACCATATTACACATATTGCTATTAATTTTTTTAATTCATATTACACCTTATACATTTTTCTACCTATATTTACATATTTTTTAAATAATTTTTTTTTTTTTTTTCACTTTTCCTTTTTCATTTTATAGGATTATTTAATGGATATCCAAAGACATCCAATTAAATCGAAATTTTGTAAATTAAGACTTTTATGTAGATCGATAGCTGGTAATAATGTTTATTATTTAACTGTAACAGCACCGACAGCTGATGAGGAAGCTAATAAAGTACGTAAAAAAATTTATAAAATGGTAAGGAATTAAATTGTATTTTTTTCCCACCTTCTTTGTCGAAAAAATTTTCGCTTTATAAGTGTCTGTGTTTTTACCAGCTATTATATATGTATGGTTCCATGTGCATATATGAGCATAAAATGTAACAGGAAATATATATACATATGCATACACATTATATGTTTTATGTACAGTACACACACACAAACAAAAATGTCCTTGTCTATATAATGTTTACATAAATGTTTAAATATATGTTTAGTTAAAAAATATAAATAAATAAATTAATAAAAAAAATTAATATGAAAGAAATACAAAAAATTAACGAATGTAAAAAAAAATTGTATTCGACATATTGATTTTTAATTTCAAAAACAACAACAACAACAACAACAACAGAAAAAAGAAGAACAGAGCCATAAGTAAACAAATAAAAAGTAACAAAAAAAGGTAAACAACTAATGGTAAATAAAATTGACATACATACATGCATACAATATACATATGTGGAAGAAAAAGGATAAAAAGAAACAGACAATTCGTATATGTATTTGTTAATTACATATACTATTCATATAAGTACGTGTCACGATTGTATGTACATATACATCGTTGTGAAATCATAGTTAATTAATTTTAATTTAAGTTGTATTTTTTCTATACACACATACATACATAATGTTAAAACTGTTGTCTGTGTATAATTTTTTAGTGGTAATAAAGTTTATTGTACTTTTGTTTACATAATTATAAATTATTTACGTGTCTATAATTGTAAAATGATACACATAATTATATTTTACATAAATATATAAGTACATACATATTAATAATATGTAACTGTAGGGCTACAGGTAAATGTGAAAAATAAAAAAATATTTTGATGATTTGTTGTTTTTGTCAATGCGTTATATGTGATAAATGTCTATACTCGTATATAGTGCGTTTGTATATGTTTAATTTTTAGTATATATAAGCATAACAAAAACACAAAAACAAATATACACAATTGAAAAAGAAAACAAAAATCCTTGCATTCATAAACACACACATCCATCCATCCATTCACATAGAACACTTTTCATGAAAAAGTATTTTGAAAACAAAAAAAAAAAATGCTGCCACTTTAATCATGTTTAATGGAAAAACGCTTAAATACACAAATATGCACACATCTAAAAGATTTTAGATTCTGTATTGATCAACTGTGTAAAAAACAAAATTGATTAAAAAAATAATACAAAAAGAAAGAAAGAAAGAAGGAAGAAAATAATTCCTTTTTGTTTTCTTTGTTTTTAAAATTCGAAAATTAGTCTAGATAATAACTACAATACCACAAACGATTTAGTATACATATGTATATGCAAGAATATAATGATTGTGAAAAAGTTTTTAATGGAATCATGGGAAAATATTTTTGTTGAGATTTCTTTTGTGATGTGATACAGCCAATTAGATTTTTAGAAGATAATACCACAAAAATGTTTCAATATATTCACGTATATATATATACATACATACATACATTTATGTAAATATACATACTGTAGTACAAAGTGAAACATAAAATTTCATAGAATGAAAAAAATGAACAAGAACTTCTTATTTATATACAACACAAAAAGCCGTTATCTGTACGGAAAATATACAAAATTTTTAAATAGTTATAAGTGGTTACACATATTATTCATTCACATACACAACACATAGATACACATACACCCAAACAAACATCAAACACAGCAGACTCAGATACACTCAAATTATTTGTGTATAATAAATGTTGTGAAAAAAATTGTTCAAATTTGTTGTTTGTGTATATGTTCGTCCATAGTATTTAATGCAACATCATACATCTTAATATATAAACAGATTAGAAACAAGCAATCCCCAATCAAAATTCATCACATAAATATGTAATTTTGTGGACTACGGAAACTGTTAACGATATAATATTTTGCTAATTTTTCAATTAAATAAAATTTTTTTTATATTTTTTAATTTTGCGAAAATTGAAAATATCTGGTGCCTTATCATAGAAAACGCAAACGACTTTTTTTTTTATCTTTTATTGTTTTACTTAAAATACTATGTCATTTAAGTGAACATTTTAAGTGAAACGATACGAGAGGAATCGTTTACTTTTACTACGATAAGGTCTCTGATTCGTGCGTCATAATCGAAATCAGTATTTTATCCCTTTTAATAAAAAGACCAAAAAAACGTATGTTCAATTATTTTGTTTTAGTTGTAAGTCGAGTCGCCAAAGGCCCGGGCGCGCCCGGGAATGCAATTTTACTAAGTCCTTTTCTCTTGTCTAATAAAATAAAATAAAATAAAATATATTAAAAAAATCTTAAAAAATAACATGAATTTAAAACACTCGTATCACTGGATATGAGTTTAGTACTCGGACTTTAGTACAAATATATCGATCGATGAACACAACTCCAATCAATAAATATTTTTTTTTTAATTTTTCAAAAAATTTCAAGTAAAAACAAAAAATTTAAAAATAAAAAATAGTACGATTTTTTTATATCAAATTAACAATAATTAACAAAAACACGAACCTATAAGTATACTCGTTTGTACGTACGTACATCGTTTGCAACAAACATAAAAAATTCTTGTATACTCGCTATATACATTTCATTCACGATGTGAAATGTCATTGGCCTCAATAATCCATTTTTAGGCCATTGCTACTCTTCTATGTATGTACTACTACACTACATTATTTTGACCGGAAGGCAAAGAATGAAACAAAGAAACAATCTGTTCTCTTTTTACTTTATTTTTTATTTTTTTTTGAAGTCATTGGTCTATATATAATTAAAAAACTCGTTGACAATCATTAATTTTTTTTATGCAAAATAAAAGAAAATGAAAAAAAAAGGGAAACAAATCAGCAAGAAAATGATTGCATACATAGCACGCATAAATATAAACGAGTATTTTATACATCAAACGATCAATTTAATCATCATCATCAGCATCATTTAAAACGGGGGAGAAAAAAAAACCGATTTTTTTTTGGGCGTAATGCCAAATTGAAAATTTCAAAAAAAAAAGAAAAGAAAACTTTTTTTCTCATTTTTTGTCTTTTGTTTATCTTTACATACTATATCGTTGTTTTTGTTTTTTGAACAGTTTCATTTTATTTTTGTTTCTGTCTAAATTTTTACACAAATAAATTTTTTTCTTATTTTTTTTTTTTTAAATTTTCACAAATTTTCTTTTTAAATAAATCTTCTAATTGATTTTATGAATCTTTTCTTCCCTATTTTCCTTTTTTTCTTAAAAAAAAAAAAAAAAAACAAATAAAATAAAAAATAAAATATTAGAAAAAACGTGCAATTATTGTAACTGCACGTGTACATCCTGGTGAAACACCATCATCATGGATTATGAAAGGTTTAATGGATTTCATAACTGGTGATACACCGGCTGCAAAAAGATTACGACATAAATTCATTTTTAAATTGGTACCAATGCTAAATCCAGATGGTGTTATCGTTGGTAATACAAGAAGTTCATTAACTGGAAAGGATTTGAATCGTCAATATCGTACTGTTATACGTGAAACATATCCATCGATATGGTACACAAAAGCCATGATAAAAAGGTAAATACAAATGTGAAAAAATCAAAATTCTTTTATTGCATTATCCAATCAACTATGATCCAATATACTCTTATTTATACATCTCAAATCCACTAACATTCGTAATTTTCAATTTTTCGGTTTTTGATTTTTGATTTTCATTACAGACTGATAGATGATTGTGGAGTGGCTATGTACTGTGATATGCATGCACATTCAAGAAAACACAACATATTCATATACGGATGCGAGAATAAACGTAATCCCGAGAAGAAACTAACCGAACAAGTTTTTCCATTGATGGTGCATAAAAATGTTGCAGATAAGGTGAGTATCACTAAAGAAAATTTTCTCAAATTTAAAAATTCATGTACGATACAATTTTTGAACAAAAATGTTGAATCTTGAATAATAGAATCAAATTTTACAATCATACAAGCGTACCTCATTTAACCTCAGTTTTGCCTTCTTCATACAGTAAGTGGGGATGAATTGTAATATGCGATTAGAACTGTTGACACAACAATTTGTTCAACAATTGTATTGCGTTATATAATGGCTGTAGTGAATGGTTAAATTTACTAAAAATAAAAGTACATAATAATTCCCGAAAATAATTTTCATTTCATTTTTCTTTTTCTTCATTTTTATTTTATTTTTATGGTCCTGGATTTCATTTAATTTTCATGTAATTACATCATTTATATAAAAATGAATGTAAAAAAAACAGTTCTCATTCGAAAGTTGCAAATTTAAAATTCAACGTAGCAAAGAAGGTACTGGACGTATTGTTATTTGGATGCTAGGCGTTACAAATAGCTATACAATGGAAGCATCATTTGGTGGTTCAACAATTGGATCACGAAATGGTACACATTTTTCAACAGCTGTAAGTTTATTTTCATTTATTTTTTTTTTAAACAATTTTTTATTCTTTATTCCTCATTTTTTTTCCTTATTTCGTGAAAAATAGTGTTGTATGTACTGTAAAAACAAATACCTACATATGCATGAATATTTAAATATTATGTATTCACCTTCATATACAATTCATTGTGTTTTCGCTTCATCTTTACGTGATCCAAATACGTAAAAATTAAATGCAAATTTGAATGAATTCATTATACAGGCCCATATAAAAGTAGAAATAAAGCTAAAGTAATATGTATGTAAAAACTTTAAATTTCATAAACAAAACAAGAGAAAAAATAAAACATTTCATAATACCGCAGCAATAAAATTATTCTACAGAAAAAAATTGAAAGAATACAAAATTGAAACTTTATATTTACCGACAGTAATTAATTATGAAGCAATTCAGTATTCGATTAAGGATTTACTTGGAATCATATATGGCAAACTATTGTACACATGTCGTTGGACTTATGCAAAAGGCCCAGTGTACGCTTTTCACGCTTTTCACACCTTTCATCCGTTGAGGTTTGTGAAGCACGAAAATTGAACAACATTAAAATATATGTAATAAGCTCCAATGATGACGCACGAAAAGCGTATGAGGTCGACAACGGAAGTTGGTTAACTCTCAACTTTTCAGGCGGAAAGCATGAAAGTAAGAAGAAGAAATAAATTTCTGAAGTTTCTGTAACGCGTACATTGGGCCATATAAAAGCAGTTCTATGCGGCGAAGGATGAAAAGTTTGTAAGGTGTGAAAACGCGTACATTTGGTCTTCAGCTTAACGTTTACAGCTTTAGGACTTTACCAATATTTGAGTATAGATATGTTCTCGTACATGTGAAAAGAATTTTCAAAAATCAATTTTCGTGTCATAAAAATGATAATCTATCATTAATACCAAAAGTCTAAAATTTCCATTTTTATCTGTCTAAAATTCATATTTGTACTCTAAGCTTTCATGCTTTCATTCTTATACTATTAATTTTCTCTATCGTTGTGTTCTTTCCTTTCATAAATTAAATTCCGTTTATTGTCATATATGATACTTCTTCGCAACATAAATCTTTCGACAAAGAATCAAGGAAACTTGTTCAAATTTCTTAGAATTTTTTTTTTCTTTTTAAATATTTTTATAGCAACAATTACTAGATATACTTCTTCATAATATTATATAAGTAAATGTATACAAAATTTTTAAAATATTTTCCTTCCATAAATTTTATTCCATTGAAAAATAGTAATTTTTTGTTTTTCATTTTTTTTTTTCTGAAAAAAATTTCATTTCAGGATTATGAACATATGGGCAGAGCATTCTGTGAAACATTACTGGACTATTTTGATGATAATCCAATAAAAGTAAAAAGACGTGATAAAGTATTTAAACGTATTAAACGTATTAGAAAACGTGAACGTCGCGAAAGAAAAGCAATCAAATTGAAAAAATTAAATGATGAAATTGAAGAGCAATGCACAAATGCAATATTAGATAATAATGCTACAAAATTGGTATTGAGTTGTGAGACAACGATTTGAAAATCAATCAATAATTAAAAATTAAATTTTATACTTTTAAACAACAATAACAAAACAGTAATGTAAGGAAGGGGAAAAGAAAGAGACAAAAATAAAAGAAAAAAAATTAATATTATATAAATATCGTATCATAATCCATCCATAGATAGGAGAATGTTGCCAAATTTCATAATATCTTCTGTATTGAATTAAATGAAAATTTCAATTATGTTATTCTCACTTTTATATGACGTTATTTCTTTTACAATTTTTATTGAAGGTTTAGAGAACAGTATGCGTATCCCCAAAAAAAATAACGACATAAATGTACAGAAAGAGTGTTCAGTGTATAACTATTTATTTAAATTCAACGTTGATTAGACGAAGCATGAATCTTTTACTGTATCACAACAATCTTGAAATATATAAAATGAAATGAATTTTATGTGTAGAAAAGAGAAGTATATACACTTTTTCAGATATTGCTTTTTGGGAACAAAATAAATGTCAATTATTGGATGGACATAAAATGAACATGATGAATTTAATGAATGAATACACAATAAAAATTCTCCGCAATTTCACATTAAAATAACCATCATCACACCCATTTTAACACCTAACAATAAAGTTTCTATATCATTGTTTAGTCATTATCGATTATTTATTCTTTGTTGATTTCAATTTGAAATGCAGAATTTTAAAATAAAATTATAAAATATCTACATTATTTTGGATTCATAGAAACTAGAATCAAATTTTTTCTCTTTCAATACATTTATTTTGTATGCGATTGTAATTTCTTTTGATGGGTATATTTTCACAACGCAAAATATAACTAAAAGAGAAAATAAAGAGCAAATAAATTCATTTTTTTTTTCAGCAGCGACTGCAAATTTTTCAAAAACAAAACAAAAAAAAACGGTAAAGGTATAGATTTTAACCCCATTCGCGGAAGGACTTTAGTAGTATGACAATCGATAGAGGGGGTGACCCCAATCAACAATCTGAGAAAAATTCGTGGCGCTCACCCCCCCTTAAAAAGATACACCCCTTTGAAAAAAAAATTTTTTTTTCTTTTTCGCCAATATCTTCATAACGGTAAGTGATACAAATTTGATATATGGCTCAAAAAATTCGTCTTTAAATGCTCTAAAATTTAATTTTGTTTTTTTTAAAAAAAGTCCTTCTGGAAGGATAAAAAAGGACATTTTGTGTTTTTTGTTATTTTTGTTTTTTTCTGTATCTGTGTGTCATGTAATCACCAAAAATGCAAAAAAAAATTTTTCGCAAAATTTCGCGAATTTTTTTCGCTAAATTTCGCGACTTTAAACTACAATGAAAACAAAATGTACCTTGTACCTATCATAATTGTATTATAGAATTGTAAAAATTTTAATGTTAATGCAATACTAGCATTTATTTATATTTCTGTTCAAATTTATTTACTAACAATAATAAATAATATTATCATAATGTACAGTTATACTGTATGATTCAATCAACAATGAAAAAAAAAATTGATAATGAAAAATATGTAAAAATGTGTAATAATGTAAATGCAGGTAGCATCATTTGTTTTTGTTTACATTTTTTTTATATTTTACAGTTACAAATGATTTTCGAACAAAATGATAAATTTGATAATTCAAAGTAACTATATTCAATTAGTTCATGATTAGCAATTAATTCGTGTACTTTAAAATGCGATTGTTTGAATTTTTAAATATTGTTAACAATAAAGAATTATTATTAAACTTTTTATTTTCGCGAAAATTAATTCGTGAATATGTTATATGCCAGAAGTGTGGGACGCGAATTAAAGTCAATCGCGAAGGGCTACATTTACAGTGCCCAAGTAATGTTGTACGTGCGGTAAAAGGAAAAAAAAGGCGTATAATAAGATGCTCGTATAGAGTGAGCGCGTTGAGTGGTACGTGGTTTAAGAGTGCACACGAGATTTTTAAACTGTGCGAGTTTATCGGTTATTTTTTGTGGTTTCCTCCTCCACACACGGCAGTAATGATGGCAGAACTAGAAATCAGTAAAATGACTTGCATTGATTATGCATCATTCTGTCGTGAGGTAATTATTTAACAAGCTTAACCATTTTCTATGCAGACATACTTACCCTGTCAGATTTACCTTCTACAAATGTACATGTATGTAGAAGGTAAATCTGACAGGGTGAGTATGTCTACATAGAAAATGGTTAAAAATTGTTTCTTATCCCCTACAATATTTTCATCAATCTTCATTATCATAATTCTTTTAACAGGTTTGCTTTCACTGGGCAAAAAACCAGAAGAAAAAAAGAATAATACGCAAGAATAATACGCAAATATGTTACATTTACTAAAATTGTAGACGAGATTAGCACGAGCCTCTGCGCAAGAATAATACTCAAAATCACAAAAATAGTAAAAAGTGTAATATTATAAGTTTTTAATCATTTTCAAAGTTTTCAAGGTACATTTTGTTTTCAGGGTAGTTAAAAGTCGCGAAATTTAGCAAAAAAATTTCGCGAAATTTTGCGAAAAAATTTTTTTTGCATTTTTGGTGATTACATGACACACAGATACAGAAAAAAACAAAAATAACAAAAAACACAAAATGTCCTTTTTTATCCTTCCGGAAGGACTTTTTTTAAAAAAAACAAAATTAAATTTTAGAGCATTTAAAGACGAATTTTTTGAGCCATAAACTAAATTTGTATCACTTACCGTTATAAAGATATTGGCGAAAAAGAAAAAAAAATTTTTTTTTCAAAGGGGTGTATCTTTTTAAGGGGGGGTGAGCGCCACGAATTTTTTTCTGATTGTTGATTGGGGTCACCCCCTCTATCGAATGTGATACCTCTCCACTTGCTCCTGAGATGGGGTTAAAATCTATACCTTTACCAAAAAAACTAACAAGAAAATCAAAAAATATTTGCTCTTCATATTTATAGATATATACAAATGTGTGTATGTGTGTGTTTGTATGTAAATATAGTACATGAAATAATGAAATTTTCTTTCACTGATATTTCGTTTCTTTATTTTTCATATTATATTTGTTTTCCTTTTATGTTTTTTTTATAGATGTACTATACACACGAGTTTTATAATTTGTTGAAAAATGGTACTAAGTAGTATAACAGAACAGCAAAAAAATTATTTTATAAAAAGTAAATTATGAAACAACAGAAGTTTTCTTTAAATTTTCACTTTTCTGAATTTAAATTAGATAGAAAATTTTCGATTAAATTTAAATTGAATAGAAAAATTAAAAAACAACAGACAGACAGACAGACAGACCAAGAAAGTACACTCATCTTCATCGCATATAAAAATATATGTACATTATTTTTAATAAAATATCAAAGATATACATAGATTTTTTTCTAACTTCTAAAAGGAAAAATAATCTCCAAAAATATAGATAATAGAGCTACTATTATACCAACACAAATCGGAAAACAGTTGGGATAACAGTTTTCAACAATTATTTTAAACAGAATATGGATAAGAGAATTTATCAAAATCGAAAATAATTTACGATTCGCTAAATCAATAAAAACAAACTGACTGAAACCATGAAACTATATAAAAATGTTCTCGTATGCATTTTGAAAATGGTGTAGAGTGTAGACCCTTATACGCAGTACCATCAGGATAACATATTAATCTAAAAAAAAATTTCACGTAAAATGTTTAGCTGTGATTATTAATATTATTAATTTAATTAATCCTATAATTTTTCTAATGAATTTTGCGAATTTTTATCTCCATATATAATTTAAAATATTACGGAAAAAATCGACGTGTAGGTGTATGTACTTACAAGTTGTTATAGTATATTTTAGCCAATTCATGGTATAGAGCAGATTTTAAATCAAATTTCAGAACTGTTATTGCTATTGCTATCGAGTATCCTCCTCAATACTTTTTGATGTACTAATTAATCCACATGACATATCTACATACCAGTAATGTACATATATCAGCATTAAATTTTTCACTGTATTTGTATAGTCAAATTAGAAAATCATATACCAATATGTACGAGTATAATTTAATTTTTAACCAAATCCATAACTCACTCCAAACATTTAAATTTTTGTTTCCTAAAAATTTGAAAATTTGTTAAAAACATTTTTAATAAAACAACTTTTCGATTTTGTATGTATATAAATTCAAAAATATTTCATGAATTTCTTTTTGGCAATAGAAATACATACCGTACACATTTACACGTATTTACATTATTTTTGGTTTAATAAAATTAATAATAAAAAAAATAAATAAATGAGATAAAAATATTTCAAATATTATTTCGAAAATTATTTAGTACGATAGAAGCAAAAATTGATAATGTAAAACTTTTTTAATAAAATTATAAATTATTTTGTAAATTCTTTCCCACAATTTTTTATAATTACTACAAATGTATTTGAAAAAAATGCTTCTAGAAAGCATAATGACAGTGATATGCTTTTGTTTTTTTGAAGATGGGAAACGGAAGCACACCTTCTTGTTCGTTTTATCGTTCATCGTTTATCAATGATTATATCTTCCCTGAACGAGGTGTATTTCATATATAATGGAAGAATATATGAAATAAAAAGAATATAAAAACATTCATTTTCAGGGATAGAACTTTCAAATCTTGTACGCTCATTGAATTTCTTTGACTTTCAAATACATACTGTTTACTTTCCCATAGAAGATATGGATAATTTGGCGAGATAATGATCTGCTAATAATACCTTCTAGTATAGAAGGTTTTTATTCCACCCACTCCACATAATATAAAATACACCATGTAATTTTATATATACATATCATTGAACAGTACACAAATATAAATACCCAAATATGTATTTATTTTCATAACATAAAAATTATGTAATCTTCCATTTAACTTTCGTATAATATCTGCACACATTTTTATATATGTACATAATGTTCTCGTAATCTTATAATGTATAGCTGATAGCTAAAATAAAATACCAGAAATTTTCATATAAAAAAGTTTTTCCAAACAACAACAACAACAATACAAACAAACAAAAAATATAATCCAAAAACTAAAAACATTTTATTCCTTTTCATTGTTAATATTCTTTCTCTTCTTCCTATAGTATCATCATTATTTGTATCTGTTGTTTTCCTTCATTAATTCTTGTACAACTACAACGCTCTATATAATATATCCAGTATGTTTGTATATGTATACGCACTAATTAAAGAGATCCAGTATTATGATAAAGTTCTATCGTTCTACATATTTTGTATTACATAATTATTTTTTCTTAGTTTAGTTGTTGTTTTATACATATCTTTCAATTAATTGTATGTATGTATTGTATTTTTGTTTTTTCGCGCGTCCTTTTTAATTATTCATACATATGTATGTATGTATGTACACATTTTATGTAATCGTATTGTATTGTATGTATGTGTTGAATATCAAAAAAGTGAAAAATAAAAAATAATAATAATGAAAACTGAAAGAAAAAACAAAATTCATTAACTTCAAGAAATAATCCAAATGTGAAATTCAAAAACAAAAGGAAATAAATAACTAGAAAAATAGCAATTTTTTTTTCTTTTCTTTTCTGTTCTTTTTGTATGATAAAATTAAAACATAAGAAGCAGACGCACATATTACAATAATTATTTCACTGTCGTAGTAACTATATGAACATATACATATGTATGTATGTATTATGTAACATCATTAACTGACTGTATCACTGTATTTATCTATACATTACTACTGCTTCACTGTCAACTGTCATTCATTCATTAAGGGTATTCAGTTAATGCAGTAAAAGGCATATAAACTTGAACATAAAACATTTTTTACACGAATCAAATTAATTTAACTCTTCAAATTAATCACATTAATTCATTTACGTGGTACTGTGCAAAAATATTTGCTGTCAATGTCACTGTCATTTGTGTCAGCTATCTTATTTTTTTTTATTTATTTTTTAGTAGTTAATTTTGGAGTTCCGCCTTTTGATTCTATATGTCCTAGTTAACGTGACGTAGAAAGAAAGAAATTTTTGGCAATGAAAATGACCCAAGATTCGTTAACATTATTTTGAAAATATGAACGTCACATGATAAATTTCGAAAGAAACGTAAACAAGACCGAGAAAAGGAAAAATCATGAACGATCATGAAATTCAATCCGACTCGAGTTTGAGTATGTTTGTTTTATGTCTTGTTTTAGTGTTTTAGAGTTGCCATCATTCTGAAAATTCAAAATAATAAAAATTTTGTGGACAATTCCAATAAAATATGATATACCAGTACATACTTATAACAAGAAGCAAAAACATGAAACATGAAAGTCATAGTGTAGATGCTATATTCAGTCCCATGAAGAAGAGTATATACATAAAAGAAGATAATGTAAATGCACCCACAGTGAATATCCATATAATTTTTATCGTGTAGTTTTTTGTATCATAAAGTTTTTGTTGTTTTTTTTTCTCATATTTGTTGACATTGGATAAACTTTTATTTTAGCCAATATTAGTAGAAAAAAAAAACAAAACAAAAAAATGATAAATGAAAGCAAAATAAGAAAAATCCTAGAAGATATAAAAAGAAAACGAAATATGTGTGTATGTAAATAAAATGAAAATTAATAAGTAAAAGAAAGTCAAAGTTATTACATGTACATTCATACATAACATTACATCCTCATCATAATTTGTATATGAGAGTACATAAATGATATGTGTATGTTAGTATAAATAAAAAATACATACTCGTAAATATGAATAAGAAATTTTATTCAAAGCAAAATATGCGTATGTGTTTAGCAAACTAAACATAATAATATTACATTACATATGCATATACATGTATGTATGTATATATGTATATTCATAATTCGTCGTAATATTATGAAAGAGGGAATAAGAACATTGAATACAAAAATATATAAAAAAATAAAATAAAATTATAGAGAAGGGAAAATACTTATTTAATAATAGAATAAATAAATATATACATATGATATGATATAGAATAGAAAATATAACGTATACATGTATATGTTTATGTACATTATAATGTTTATATAAATAAAGAATATTACACATTTATATATACGTATATACATATATAAATACAATACAATACAATAGAAAATTACTGTTATTATTTTCCTTTCTTTTTATTACTATTATAATTATTTATTTAATTTTATTTGTGAGAAACGCTTAAAGAGTGCGTGTAATGTAATGCATTATTATATTATATACCTATGCTTTTAAATTTAAAACATATTTATGTAACTACATATATACGCATATACATATGGATATGTTGCATAATAATTCATACTTATGTGTACGTGTAATGTACATATGTAATAAGGGTATTCACTTAATGTAGTAAAAGACATGTGAAATAGAGTAAAACGTGTAAAAACGTGCCTTGATTTATGTGCATTTTACTGCATTACGTGAACACCCTTAATATGCAATCATGTACACAATGTACATATGTATATGTATGTATGTAATATTACATATATATGTATTTATGTTACAAGCAAATTTATTCATGTTATTTGTTAAATATTGTATGTATGTACACACATACATATATTGTTTAAATTTAAATTTTTAATCATATAATTTAGTTTTATTTTAAGTAAATGCAAAAATATAAAACAAAACAAATTTTTATTTTTATTTCAATTTTTATTTTATTTATTTTTTTCAATTCCCGTAATACCGAAATTTCTTTTACACAAAATAATGTACCTGAAAATTTAATTTGTCTTTATTTTCTGTATATGAACTGCTTCGATTCTATATTATATTCAATATTTTGTTCATTATCTGTACGTTTGTTTCTTTATAAATTTGAAATTGTTTTGTTTTATTTTGTTTTGTTTTTTTTTTCTTGTTTATTTTATTTCATTTTATTTTAAATTTTAAGATGATTTGTGTGTATTATACATTTATGTAAAATATTATATGATAAAAAAATTTGTTAATTTAAAAACAAAATAAAATAATAAAAAGAATAAATGAAATACTTTTGTTTATTATTTAGTTTTAATTTTCTTTTATTTTTATTTTTAATGTTTTTTCTTTATTTTTCGTTTTTTTTTTCTTCAATTTTTTTACTTTTACATTTTCAAGAATACAATAAAGATAATTATATTATTGTTCTATATCTACATATGTCATATTGCAAAAATTCATATTATATATTCGAATATTTTCGCATTTATATGTATTTAAGTATCATATTTTTTTTCTTCTTTTTCATCTTTTAATTTAATTTAAACAGGAACGTTTAAGGAATAAAATAATTGAACGTTTACTTAAAGAAGGATCAAGTGCTGAAGAGCCACTTAATATACCATTATCAGATTATTCTAGGTAAAAATTTATCACACACTATGATATATCTATGTACCTACATTCAATATAATCAATTTTATATTTTTTTTTTAGACATGTTCAAACTTTTTTTCTCAAAATGTAATTTTAACTTTTACTATTTTTCTTTTTCTTCATTTTTAATTTGATTTTTAATTTTTGTCTTTTCTCACAAGCAAAATAAAAACAAGCAAAAAGAAAAATTTATTTCCTCTTTTTTATTTTACATCAAATATCCGAACCACACTGAGTTGATGTTGGTGTTTCATCTTTTTTTTTTAAATAAAGCAGAAGTTAAAATTTTTACTGCTCAATTTCCCGTATACAGTAGATATCAACTACACTACTATTACTAAATAGATTTTGTACATAATGTATGCATGTATGTAATGTAGTTATAGAAAAACAAAATGTAAGAGGAAACAAAAATAATTTTAATTCAAAACTCAAAAAAAAAATCATTTTATTTGCAATTCCATTAATGAGTAGATTACTTTTAAACTTTTCAAAATAGCCACTCGAATTAAGAATATATACCCTTTAATTCAATTATTATGAGGAAAATAAAAGGATTCTATTAACAGCAGAAGTCAACCTTTTTTTCTTAACCGAAAGTGTGTATTATATATTTTTTTAAATATTTTCATTATAAATATGTACTTTAATTGAATTTTCTTTCATTTATTGTATAAACATTTACATACAAATACAGACACCCGCACACATCCATTTGGATTGTGATGATTCTTTTTGTAACGTAACGCAAACATTATTTCAATTTTCTATTTAAATTTTACGGATAATAAATTTTCTGCAGTCCGTAAACATTTTAAATTGTTACTTTTTCTGTATAGCATCAGAGAAGAGAGATAATGTATGAGATACCTATACACACTGCAATATATTTAAAAGTATCCTATCTACCGCCATTGATTAACTTTCACATTTCAAATTACACATACAAATGAAAGTAATTTATTTTTTCTTAGTTTTTATTTATTTTTTATCCTTTCTTTATGAGCAAAATTTTTTTAATTATTTTAACTTTGTTTCGTTGAATTGATCTTTCACTATTTTTTTTTTCTTTTTCTATGTGTTATCGATCTGAAATGAATTTTGTTTGTACTACATATACATACACACACATAGTGATGAAGGTGATACAACATCTAGTAGTTCAGATAATGAAGGAAAATCAAAATATTCTGATTTAGAAGGACCATGTTGTCAGCCATTGAAAGCACCGCCATCATCTCCAGTGTTAAATTTTATGAGTAGTAATAAAAGTGATGAAAAATTGGTAAGTAAAAGAAATAATTAAAAATTATAAATTAAATATAAATAAATGAAATTTTTTTAAAAACATAAAAAAGATACATTTTTTTTTTATTTTATTATCCTTTGTTTATTTTTCAATTTTTCTTCTTTATTCATCATATTCATTTACATAAAACATAAAAAAATAAAATTATACAAAAGACCATTAAAAAATTACAAAATATAAAATATTTTGAAGAAAATATACCGAAAAATAATGATAAAATTCTTAAAAATATAATTGAATTGCAGAAATATCATTTACTAGTAAATTATTGAAATTATTAAAAAATGAGAGAGATAAAACTGAAACTAGGAAGAATAAAATATCTAAGAAAAAATATTGTAAAAATATTCAAATAATTCATTACGAATTTAGCAAATTAATAATAAAGAAATAAAAACCTAAAATAATGAAAATGAAAAGATATAATCAAGAAAAAAATAAAAATGTAAATTATATTTGAAAATAATTGAATAATTGAAACGGAAACGGGAGGGGAATCATATATAACTTTAAAGCAGCTCATTAGTTTCGAACGAAAAATACTAGTACCACTACCAATAATAATTTTGACTCGATTTTTAAGAGAAAATTCAAATCGATTTCAATCTTACTCGAAAACGAGCTTTCGAATCGAGTTACATAAAGAATCTGACCCTAACTACTTACTGAATGACCGATCAACTACCACTAATTATGATTTATGATAGTCAGAGTAACTCCTCTTCTGTAATTTAGCACACTGTTATAGCTTGTAAACACGTAAACACTATAGATAGTTTCTAACAATAGACATAAGTAGATTTTCATTTCATTTTATTTAATTGAAAATGAAGAGAATTGTCAAGGTACCAAAAATTTACTAATTTAATTACAACTGGCCTAAGAGAATTTCTGTCTCAATAAAAACTCAACATACTCGTACAACTGAAAAGCAAAAAATAAGTTGTTAACACTATCAATGTACTCGAACGTAAATGTAAATAGCATATAGCATATAGTAAATTCACTCAAACAAAATTAATTAAATTCACCATCCATCAATTTCAACAATCTGACAATAACCATCAAAAAATTACTCTGTCATCTTATATATTCTCCTATTTCTTTTTTTTTTATTTTAACGAACATTTTGTAACATTGAATCAATTTCATCGATTTTATCATGAAATCAATTAAAAATCAAAAATAACAACGAATACATCATTGATTAAAATGAAATTAAAAAATAAAATAAAAAAAAAAAACGGATCTAATTTAAATAATAAATATACGTACACACGTACGTACACATTTAGGAAATCATTAAATTTAATTAGTGTTATTTTTACATAAAGTACCTTCTACCTATACATAAATTTTCAATTAAAAAATATACGTATACATACATATTATATCTGCATATGTGTATATAAATGAAAATTAAAATTATGTAAAGAATTTGAAAATTTGTCAAATAGTGGCGCTATAAAAAAACGATAAGAGAAAAACAAAAACCCAGCAAAGAAAAAAATGCATCAAAATAATTTTCTTTTTCATTTAAAATTAAAAATAAAATAAAGAACTGAAAAAAAGTAGAAGAAAAAAAGCAACAAAAATAATTAATGTCGTCATCAGCATTATAAAATCTCTTTTTCTAAAAATTTACACAAAATAAAAATCAAAAAATGACACATACACAAACTCAAAAATATATAGATACCTTTTTCATGTAGATGAGTGTTGTACTCGTATTTACGTTCACAAGATATAAATTTTAAACGAAAATAGAACAACAATTGAATTACATATCGTATCGTATAGTATCGTATTCTTTAGTATTATAGTAGGTATCTGTGACAAATTTTCAAGTACAGTGCTTGTATATAAAAGGATGTACAATATATGTACATATATTATCTACCAGCAGAAATAAAGTAGATTGTATTTTATACCCACAGTGAAATAAACTATACAATCATATTATATTATGCAGTGCTAGATGAAATCTTACTGTAAGAATATTTTTCCTTCATTTTTTTTTTTTTTCTATTTTGTAGATAAATGTGCTCTACGTTTCAAACAAATTATAAATAAATTTATTATTCTGTTCTGTTAGTTTTTATAGTAATGTGTACATACGTTTACTTTGGAATTTATTGTGCAATACCTGTGCATATTTGAAATGTATACTGTATACGACTATACGAGTGTATTTTGTATACATATGTATATTATCTAGATTGAATAGATAATAAATTATCATCTGTTTTTTTTTATGTAATAATAAAGTAACATCGTCGTGTTACATTACGAAAATTTCAAAATAATTTCGCTGATGTGTTTCATACAAAAATGATAAAAATTTCAAATATGTTTTGTATGTCTCTAGTATATTTTACATGTGTACAAAAATATGTACATAAATATTTTCTCTATTTGCATTAATTCATTCATTATCTAAATATAGTGTTGATGGAGTATCTACCAATTATAAAGATTGATTTATTTTCTTACTAAAATTAATTGAATTTTATTATTCACTTTTACTGCTCTACATACATATATAAAATATTTTATCATTAAATTTTACTCTACACTACATAAATGTGTATATAGAAAATTTTAAATAGTATATAATGGTATGTATAGTTCTAATAACAAATACTCTAATACTCATATAGAATTAGCTTCCGAGTTCTATGAACAGAAATTATGTCAAAATCACTGCCAATGTTAGAATAAAATATGTGTCATGTAACTATGTAACATACATAAATTTTTGTATATTTTCAGTTCAATTTACATCACGTTATGTATGTACATATCTACTATCATTATGTCTATGTATACACAGGCAGATTTGTACATATATATTATATCTGTTACATTTTACATAATTTTTGTTTTTTGTTTTATGTACAAAATAATAATGAATATATACTAGAAGTAGGTAGTATCTAGTATCCTAGTACATATAAATAAATATTTTCAGGTACATACACATGTATATGCTACTATTAAAAATCTATAGCAAGGGTACATGCGATAAATATTTTAAGAATTCCTCTTTATGCGTTGTCTTTTGATGTTATTATTTGGCTAGATGACAAATCTGAATTAAATAAAGATAAATTTTATTCAAAAGAAAAATTGAACAAAAAGGAAATAATAATAAAGAATAAAGAAAGAAATTTTTTTTTTTTCAATAATATAAAAAGTGATTAATTACATATTAAATAGGAAAAGATAAAATAATTTTTATTATACATACTCTGCTACTACTTTTTAATTTACTGTTTAATTAACACATTTATAACTTTCACTATTGATCGGTTACTGTGAATTTGAATCTGTTATTACTTAAAGTATATATTTTTTTTATTAATTTTATTTTGATAGAATGTCTACGTATGTAATTTTGATTGATAGTTAATTATTTTCTAAATCAAATACAACGATTTTATACATTACATATACATATATAATATTATATACCATACAATCATGATGGCACATTTTAAAATACATACTACTTTTATTATTTTTCATATTTTATTCATTTAAAAATTCAATAAAAAGAATAACCAATGATTGATTTGAAATTTATATGAAAAATTTTATAAATGTATGTATCCTACATAAAATTTTTTTCTTAAATTAGATTAAAAAAGTACGAATCAAAAATCGATCATCAAATACAAATAAACGTAAAAAATCATATAATAAAAGAATAGCACTTGATCTACCAACAACAAATCCTGGCTCTGATATACAATTTTCAACTGATGATGATTATGATACAAATAATGAATATTTTAATGAAATAATATATTCATCATCAAGAGGAATAACAACAGCAACAGCAACAGCAAAAATAAATAATAATTATCGTTCATTATCACAAAATGATAATTATGAAGAAAATCAACAACAATCATTAATAACGTCGACAACACCACCGCCAATGCCACCGCCAGAATTAATTGTAATACCAGCTAAACAGAAATATTACAGTAGCTCATCTGGAATAGTACAAAAATCTGATACAAATAATGATAATGATGATGATGATAATACAAAAAACAATAATAATCATAATAATAACAGTAATTATTATTATCGTCACAGTAAAAATAACAAAATGAAATTATTATCATCACCAATATTAACAGAATTTCCATCAATTGTTGGTACACGACGTACAAGTTCATGGCATACATTGAATAGTAGCAACAAGAGTATCAATACAAAAATTAAGTATATAAATCAAAAATTTGAAATTTTTTATATTCTATTGATCATCATTTTATATAACAAAATGATCGTTTTTTTTTCTTTCTCCTATTTTTGTTTTGTTTTTTTTTTTAAAGGAATCAAAATAATTCAACAACATCTCAAGAAACATCTGAATCACTTAATTATAAATTGTCATTGAAAAAAAATATATGGCTTGGTGTTATACCAGATAATAGAAATAATGAAAATATATCAAATCGACCACTTTCATGGGGTGTACCACCAATAATTCGAAAGAAAACGAATTATAATCGTCAAACAAAAGATCAAAATGAAGCACTTTTAATGTAAGTTACAACACGCAGTTTTTGTTTTTAATTGATTTCATTTTCTATTTTTTTTAATAAAATCAAAATCATTTAATATTTTAAGAGCTTGTTCAAAACGTTTAGCTGCTCTACAAGCAATAGAATTTGAAAATGAATTTTCAAATGAATATAATAAAGAAAAATTTATCAATGATATGAATACAAAGGATGTTAAGAAACGATTAAAAACTCAAACAAAAAATAATAAAGTAACTATAAATTTAGTTTTACCACCTACAACAACAGCAACAACAACAACATCATTAATATCTGAAAAAATTATGAAAACAAAACAACAAAATGTTATAGGAAAAAATGCATTATTATCATCATCATCATCAATAACAACAGCAAAGACTGATACATTATTGTCATCATATTTTGATAAAAAAATTAAGAAAAAAAAGTAAGTATTACATCTATTTACATATAAATGTACTTAATTAAGATTTTATTATATAATATTCTATTATTATTTTATTCAAATTTATTCATTTTAATATAGAAATCCTTTAACAAAAATTGCTGAAACTACAACAATTCTTACACGTTTAACTAAAAATAAAATAAAAAATTCATTAAATAATAATCATCATCATCGAAAATTTATAACAACATCATCATCATCACAGAATTCAGCACAAATTATACCGCCATCATTTAATTTTCAATTATCAACATTAACTACAACAGCAATTAAAAAATCTGGACGTTGTTATAATAGTAGTAATTATTGTAATAATAATAATATCGGTAAAAATATTAATAAATTCAAGACTGGAGGATTAGTAGCCACTGCCGTACAGCAACCAATTAATAAAAAGAAAAGATCTCGTTTAGTACCTGTTATTATTAATAGTAAAAATACTACTACTACTACTATTAATAGTAATAGTAATAATAATAATAATAATAATAATAAGAATAATGAACAAAATGCTGCTACTGTTGAATCATCAGATCAGGAAAATAAAATTTTTATGAAAAAAATTCGAACAAAATTCAAAAAAAGGAAACATCATAAAAATAATAGTAGTACAACAAATATTGCAATATCATGATAGTACATATAGATAGTAGTAGAGTAGTAATAGTGATAGTAATTTAAAAAGTCATATTTGGTATAAATGTAAACGCGATAGCAGGCAGATAAGAATTTTTTTTAAAAAAAAGAAAACAAATACTTATAGCATATATATTTTTTGTTGTAAAGTATTTTGTTATCAATAATTCACAATTACATACATATTTGAAAATTGTTATTTTGTTTAATTTGTTTATTATTGTATGTAATAATTATTTCGTTATGCAAGAATTTGAGAGATTTTATAAAAATGTTTGTATCAATTAGATTATTGTTTTATATTTTATAATTTTAATTCAAATGTAAAATGTAAACAAAAAATATAAACCATGTAAAATAAAATGCATAATATAATCTGGTTTCTTAATTATGTATTTGCATTTAAATAAAAATATAAATAAATATGTACATACGAGTACATTATATGATTATCTATACATTTTTATGACTTTGATTCCATTGTAAATACCTTTATATAATTTATTCTTAACCATGATATGGATTTATATTAGTTTTTATTTAGATTTTAAAATTTTCAGACAAGCATTATTAAAATTAAAAAAAACTATCTAAAATTTAATTGAAAAAATCAATTTTTAAATTCATTTGAGGAGAGAATAATCAATGTTGTTCTTTGTAAATAATTCGTTTTTAAAATGGTAGGTAATTTAAAATTATTTTACTTAATACTTACTCATTTATTCCATATAAAACAAAATTATTTTATTCAATTAAAGGAAAGAAAAAACTTATAAAACAACTAATATTTTAAACACAATAATTTTTTTTACTTGAAATTGAAATTTAAAGAACTAAACAAAATATACATACTTACATTTATATCAATATATATAATGTTATGTACGTACATATGTACATATTTTGAGATTTTGACATAACCACAATTAACAAAAATTACAATTTTTTTAACGATTTACAGCTGTTTAGCTGAGATGAAATAAAGAAATAAATTATGCGAAAAGCGAAAATAGATAAACCAGCTGAATAAATAAAATTCGGTTGAAGTCTACACTAAAATCAAAATAAAAAATATTTCCAAAATTCATTCATTCAAATTCAAATCAAATTCAAATTCAAATTGTTTTACGTTTTACATAATTTTAGAATACATTTCTAACAATTTGAATTTATTATTTTTCTCGATTATAATATAAATGTTACATTTTTCATTGAACAAAAATAACAAATATGAATAACAAAAATATCTTAAATATAAGAAATGAAAACAAGAAGTAAGTAAGGATAAAAAAAAATATACATAAAATAAAAAATAAGATAAGGATATATATGAATTATGCACATTAGTTTAAAGATGGCAGAAAAATCAATTAAGTTAAGATACACAAACATCATATAACATCCAATATTTGAAATGCATAAGAGGAAACACTTGTATATATTGTTTATTATTTAGTCATTTATGCTAGTAGATGACTAATAAATGAAAAACAGAATTAAAGAAATTAACGAATCGAATCAAAGTACTTACACACTTACATAATGCATATTTTTCATATCAATTGGAATTGAAAATTGGTAGTTTAATACATGGAAATGGATACTGGAAAAGAAATTTTTAAAATTAAGTTCTACAAACTAAATACTTGCAAATACTTGTTAGTTGGCTGTCACTAGATAGATATAATATTATAATACATTTTCATATCTATCTCCATTCTCCTCAGTTCTACAGACCACACTACACTGTCGTGCGTCTATTTCAATTTTTTTTTCTATATCATTATTTGTCAAATTGTCATTATTTTCCATTAAATTTAGTTAGAATAGAAAGAAGAACAGAACAGAACAACCAACAACACAACCAAATTGAAAATAATTGAAAATCGGAAATTCAACCTCAAAATAAAGTGAAAAAATTGAGTTGCTTTTATAATTTATTATTTATATTAATAAGTGAAAATATAATTAAAAAAAGGTAAGTAATTTTATATTTATAAAATTAAAGACGAAAAAAAATATATTTTTATATAAAATGTGTGCCTATGCATGAATTAATATAAGGTAGTATGTGTGTGGATTATATTATAAGAAAAAATATATTTTTGTCTTGTTCCTACCCATTGCGATTGTCATTATATTACACATTGTATGTAGGAGAGTCATTATATTATGCATTGTATACAGTGTAAGTGTACATCTACATAAAACATAACTATAAAATTGAAAATTGCTTATTATTTTTGATTCAAATAATACTGGTAATGTAGTTGAAGTGAAATTGTTTTTTTTTTTTGCAGACATTCATATTTATTTTCTTGTTTAAAATAAAATTTTAAACAAATTTAATTTATTGCCGGTATTGTGTAAAAATGAAATTTGAATTAAAAACGTATTAAAAAGTGAACGCAAATACCGAAGCGATAAACCCGCGTCCCGCGTGTTTAGCATTTGTTGTATTTCATTACCACAAACCCATCATAAACTCATACAATATAACAACATAATATAATCACATATATTACATGTATAGTTTTATTTCTATATATGGCTGGTTGCTTGTAAATCGTAATCATCGTAATTCCAAAAAAATAAACTCCAGCCCCGCGTCCAGATTTTAAAATTTTTGTTTTAGTAATTTAAAATTTCTTTAAACAGCATTGTATAATTCCATTTAAAAATTCGCGTAATTGTAGATAAGTAATGTACATATGTGTGGATATGAGTGTGTGTGTATCATCTTGAATCTCATTGGCATTTTAATAGAATTGGATGTTAAAAAAAAT
Organism: Villa cingulata; assembly: GCA_951394055.1. NCBI lineage: Eukaryota > Metazoa > Arthropoda > Insecta > Diptera > Bombyliidae > Villa > Villa cingulata. Next base: position 11,464,581 of record OX596018.1, on the reverse strand, counting down.
TTTTTTATATGATTTGTGTGGCTGGACTTGTAGACTTGTAGTACCTTGTAGAGTAGAGATACTCTTATAGAATCATAGTATAATAATAATATTGTAAAACAGGTAAGATATAAATAAATTCATACATGTTATGTTAAATTTGTTTAAAATTCAATTAATTTGTACATTATGAAATACAAATTTTAATGTGTGGTAAATTAAAAAAGAATCACTTTGCTTGTTAAAAGCATATAAACTTATTATAATATAAAATACAGTAAACACATACAAAAACAAGTATAATTCAGCAAGGAATTTAGGGATCTATCGGCTTATTTTACATTTATTTTTATATACATACATATGTATATTTATATATAAAAAGATTTAAAGAAATTTGCCGAACTCGAGCATCTTACATGTTACATTACATCTAGCTAGATTTAACGAAAAGATACGAAATTAACCGTCGTCGTGGTCGTATACGAAATAAATTATTGGATGGAATTTGAAAATTTTTCAATTCAATTGTAAAATGTAAACTCATAAAAAAAAAGTCACGTCTCACTCACACACAATAAAATTTAGAAATTGATGTAAAGTTCTAATTTTAACCTCTCCTAACTCCTATAGGCTCTCCTAAGTAAAGGCTTTTACAACAAGATTTAAATAAAAAAGTTAAGTTTAGTAGTAGTTTTAGTAGTAGAAATTAAAAACATTATATTATTAATTAAAACATTATTATTAATTAGTAAATATGTATTATATTTTCAGTTTTTCGAATTTTATATTATATACATTATAAATACCAATATATTTCATTAATAATACATAATAACTTTTAATAGATTTTTCATCTATATTTCCAGTATATAAATTGTATCAAGTTTTTAAAAATTTACATAAAATGAAAACAAAAAATAGTAATGATACTCAAAATCAAAGAAAAAGAAGATCAAAAGACAGTTTTATAAATTTGACAGAAGACACAAGCTCGGAAGATGAATCAGAGATATCAAAAATTAAAGATAAAAAATTATACATTAAAATAAAAAGAGAGGATTTACAAAAGAAATTAAGAAAATTATTAAAAGATCAAGTTAATAAAAAATATAATACTTCTCGGAAAAATGAAAAAACCGAAAATAATTCAATGCAGAAAATGAAAAAAACCTCAAAAATTGCCGATGAAGTTAACGAAAGTTCTACTACTTCCAGAAATAGTGAATCAAAAAGGAATTTACGCAAAAGAAAAATAGAAGATAATGATGAATCATCAATGAATTCAAGTTATGAAAATAAAAAAATTTCAAGAACAGCTAATGTAAATAAAAGATCAGTACAAAAACAAAATGGTAAATCGTTTTCACCAACATCACGAAAATTTGAAAATAAAATCTTTATTCGATTTCCAGGCATGCAAAAAACAAATTCAAATGAAAAAAATAAAACTCAGAAAAGACGTAGTAGAAGGCCGAAAGAAATTCGTGAAGAAACAATAAAGGAAAAATTTGGTGTTAAATTTATTAAGTGCTACATAAAAATAAAACGTCTTAAACAATCTGTTCTAAAATCAAATCTAAGTCTAAGACAACGTAGCAGTGGTCCGCCGAGATCCGTTTCATTTGTAGATACTGTTGAAGTATTCAGATATTGTTCATCGAGCAGAGGAGTATTAAACACATCGTCGCCATCAACATCAAAAGAAGAAAGTAATGAAAAAAGAGTAAATGATACGTCAATTAATGAAGAAATTCATGAAATTGGTATGACCAGTACACCAAATAAGCACGAAGGTAATGAACCAGAATCAGAAAAAATACATTCGAAAAAAAGAAGAATAATTGAAAGTGATTCGGATTCTGATTCTGATAATTTTATTAGTAATTTACTGACAAAGAATAAAAATGATATGAGTACAGAAAATGACAAAAATTCGTTAGATATTGAAAATAAAAACGATGAAATCGAAAAAAATGAAAATAAATCAGAAGATGATTCAAATGAATTGAAGACAACACATGAAAATCAAAAAAATATTAATGAAAATGACGATGAAGAGATAACTAATAGCAGTAGTAATGAAAAAAATCAAATACAAAATTCAGAAAAGTTATCAGAACAAGAAAATAAAAACGAGAGAGAAAATTTGATTGATAATGAACAAATTGATAAATTTAACGTACATGGTAGAAAATCGTATAAAGAAAATAAATCCTTTACAAAAAATGAAAATGATAAAACCGATAAAGACAAAGATGATACCAGTGTCGATAATGATTCTGCAAATTCATCCAAACCAATAAACATAGAAGAAAAAGATGAACAATTTCATGATTCAGTTAGAAATAATGATGATGATGAAAGACAAAAATCAAGTGATTTATTATCATCACCAAGATCAATTGATAGTTATAAATCAGCTAAAAACGATATCGATAATGTTAATGCAGACATTGAAAGATCAGCAGAAAGTAGTACGTATTATTCTACATATTTAATAATTAAAATATACTAACAGTAATTTTAATTTTAATTTTTTTTTATATTATTTTTTATATTTCAGGAGTGGAAAATGATGCTGAAGGTCTCTTATTAACTGATGATGAAGATGATGATGCTGTCAAGCAAAATGATAAGGATAATCTGATTGAAAGTAGTATTGTGAAAAATGCTGATAATAACGATGACAGCAATGATAGTTTTTTTGGTTTATCAAAAGTAAACGAAAATAAAACTATAAATACTGAAGATTTATTTGATATTGTAAAAAATTCTGATGTATCAGCTAAATCATCATTATCAAAAGTTAATGAAAAAATATTTAATGAACATAATGATACTGATATAGAAGATATCAATACAATTGATGATAATATTGATGGCATTGATAGTAATCGAAATTCACCATCATCAATATTATTAAAATCAAATCCAAATTTAAATCAAATTAAGTACGATGAAAAAATAACAAAATCAATAACAACAGTAACTGAAACAGTAACAACAACAACAACAATAACATCAACTGCAACATCAGTACTTAATAATGATAATGATGATAATTTTTGTGATATTAGCAATGAATACATAATGGAAACTGCTGATACAACCGAAAATCCAACAGATTTATTAAATGATATTGAATCATTACAATTTCCAGGTACGAATTCAAATAATCAAGATAATATGAACGCAATGAATATTGCACAAACATTAAATAATGATGATGATAATGATAATAATAAGAAAGATGATAAAAAATTATCAAAATTTACGTTTAATAAATTAGTAAAAATGTTTCATTAATTTTTAGTTTAAAAACAAACAAAAACAAATTTTTTTTTTTTTTTGAATATGATAATCATGAATGTACATACATATATCTATATGTTATTTTTAAAAATTAACTAATAAAAATAAAAAAAATAATTGTGGAAATTTTTACGAAAAAAAAGAAAACAAAAAATATCATAAAGTATACAAAAATCAATTTTTGTTTTTTTTTTTTTTGTATAGTAAACAGAAAAAGAAAAACGTTCAAGTATATATTTTATTCAGTTAGTATAAATATATTACTAAACCATACAAAAGTGAGGAAATACAAAAAAAACAAAATTCAAAAAGTATATATTTCACAAAAAAGAAAAATACATAAATAAAATTATCTTTGTCAGTCTAATAGAATTTTTCATTCAATTATTACAATGAAATAAAATATAAAATATATTTTTCCTTTTTATTTTTAGTAAAAATAAGTTTTACTTTATATAATAAGATTTTAATTTTAATAAAAAAATAAAAAGAATATTAAAGAATAAATTATAAGGAGAAAGTTAGGTAGTGTACTAAATCGTAGAACTACCGATAAAATAAACATAAACTCATAGTTCATATTTATAAATAATATTAGATTTTATTATAAGATTGCAATAGTTGTAATAATTATTGAATTTGTTGTAAACAAAACAAAACAAAACAAAAAAATGTTTTTATTGGTAGACGAAATTAAATAAAATGCATTGAAAATTAAATTATCACACAAAAATATTTTTAATTATTTTGATACGGTGTTAATGATTTCTTCATTAACATTCACAATAAGACAGAAATATTTTAAAAAATGAATAAAACACAAAAATTTTTTCTATTTTCTATTAATTTAATGTTTTTGTTTTTAAACATTTCTGTCAATTTGCATTATTAACTGCATGCATACATTTTTATATTGAGTTTTTAAAATGTTAAGTTTCTATATAAGTTTTTCTTTAAATTAATTATTATTATTTTTATAAATTTATAAATTGTATGTTTTCATAAATAATATATAAAAATAATCAAATGAAAGACAACTAAAAAATTAAAAAAAAATAATTATTGAAATTATTTTTCTATTTAAATAAATTTTCAAAATTATTAGCACATTGCATGCACAGTATATACTATTTTATAGAATAAAAGAAGAAGAAGAAGAAAAAAACAATTTAATTAAGTTATAAAAACTCCCTTGTAGTGTTTTGTTAAATAATCATAAAACGAATATAATCCTAGTACATCCAACTAAAAAATAAAATAAAATAAAAATTATGAAAATTCTTCATAAATTAAATGAAGAAATGATGGAAGAAAGAATAAAACATAACACAAGTAAAATATGTATATGTATTATGAAATTTTTTTTTTCATTTTTAAATTTTTAAATGAAAAAAAAAAACAATTAAATTTTTTACGTAGGTGTATTAGGTAAAATATTTTATTTATTTTTTTTTTTTTAATTTTATTTTATATAATATTTTTATGTTTTTATTTTTTTACATAAAGAATATGAAATTTATAAAAATTTTTCATTTTTTTTTTTTTTTATTTCATTTGTTTTGCAGATATTTTGTCCGAAATCTAAAACAGAAAAAGATAAATAACATACTGATAAGCATATGAAATTATAAATCAATCAATATTGGACTGATAAAAAAATAGAAATAAAATAAAAAAAAAAGTTAACAAAAAAAAAAAACACAATTATTGTGAAATTTAAAATGAATGAAAAAATTTTCATATTTATTATTTTCTTTTTTCTTAAAATAAAAATAAAAAAATATATATAAAACTAATAGAAAGCTAAAAGAGAACAAATAAAAATAAAAATGAAATTTTTAAAGAAGAAGAAGAAGAGAGTCAAATTATTAAAGTAAAATGAAACATAAATGAAAGCAAAATTCAGAATGGTATGTACATATTTTATTGGATACATAAAGAGAGTGGGTTTTCTTTTTTTTTTTGTGCTGGGTTTTGTTTCTCTTCTATTTTGATTAAGAATGGAAATAGTGAAGAAAAAAAATACATGTATGTATATTTGAATTGGAAATAAAAATATTATATATATGATTTGAGTAATTATTATTATTATTATTTTTATGCAATAAATATGCAAATAAAAAAATAAACAAAAAATAAAATGAAATAAGGATAGTTTTTTAGTTTTTTTTTGTTCTTTAATTATATTTTTTCTTTTTTAAATTTTTTTTTAATTCCTATTTTGAGATGATATAGTATATAAATAGTACATACATCATATATGTATGTAAAATTAATGATTTTTTTTTTTTTTTTTTTTTTTTTTTTTGTTATATCTATCTTTTGTTATAGAAATAAAAAATGTAAAAAAGTTTTGTACAAAAATTAAAAAGCAAAAATTAAAAAAAAAATAATATGTGTATAAATAAAATTTCAATTTATTTGAAAATAAAATGTTGTTTTCTTTATAATACGATAACATGGAATAGTATACATTATGTATGTACATTGGGATACGTAAATGGTCTACGTCTGTACTAACAATACAGTGGACGGCAATGGCAATAAGGATAATGACCATTTAGACATTGCATTTCTGGCAATTTTTTCTGAATGGCATAATTGCTTCTGCTGTAGAGTGCAATATTGCGGCAATAATTTTGATATGTTGATTTTTTGCATGAAATTTTTCGATAAAGTTAAATAATGGTAACATCATTGAATTTGTGTTTTTTTTTTTTTCATATTTTGTAAATGAATAATTGCTTGCATAATACGCCCGCCGACACACATCAATATGTTATGTCAAATAATATTGTCATTGCAGTCCATTATATTGTTTTGTTAGTGTAGACGCAGGTTAGAAAAGTTTAACATCCATGTGCCAGAATTCACTTTCACTAATGTTTTGCAAATCAAATTCGTAAAAGCACTGAATTTTCATGTTTCATAATTCATTTTGCATTTTTCTGTTTTCGAAAATGAAATATAAGTGTCCCATAATTCAGTTTTTGAAAGCAATGTAAACGTACAAAATCTGGAACGCAAATTTTGAATTCATGCGAATTTAAATTCACTTGGGATTTCAATTCATAAGTTTTCTGGAACGGGGGCGTAAAATTCTAAAAATAAAAAAAAACGTTTTTATTTGTATCAGCAACATTTTTGCTGAATAACATTATAATTATGATTAATATCAGAATCAAACCAGTGATCAAATATACGTATGCAAATAAGATTTTCTTTGTTTTATTGTTAAAAAGTTTAAAAATTTTGCAAATTTCTATTTCATGATGTTATTTAGAAAATTGGAATTAATTTTAATTTATTTATTTTTTTTTGCATAATTTGTGCATATTTTTTATGAATTGATTTTATTCAAATTTGAATTTTTATTTATGCAATATTTTTGTTTTATACAAATTTAAAATTTTACATTTACATGTGATGTACATTTTACATAACATAAAAGATCTCTATGTCAACGGTAACATTATCATAATCATTATTAGGTTAGGACGAGGTAATAAGAACTAAAAGGCGGTTTTTATGTAACTACATATCTACTTATATGTACTATATGTACATAATGTATTTTGAATGTTATTCACATTTAGCCGGTATTATAAATTTCACATTTCAGATAATTATGGGATTCGGATACGTAATATATAATAATAATTTCGTTATATAATGTTCTATACACATATAATATGCATGTACATATGTATAAGGACATGGAAGTATGTATATAGATTTTTATAATTCATATCCTTTTCACTTTTCAAAAGTAATATATAGACATAGCATAGTTATAAATAAATATATAAATTATATATATATATAAATATTTATAAATGTATTTGATGTAGTATATAAGGAATATGTTTACATGTATGTATTTATATTATATATAAAATTTTTTGATTATGTACATAAAATATACAAAAATGTATATTACTGTAGATATCTACATCTACACATAATTGTGAGATTACTCTGTCTCTTATAAATCCATTCATACCATACATATTATGACTTCTGTCTGTAAGTTCATGTTGGATAAATATTATGTACTCGTTATAAGTACGATTAGTTTAAGGATAAATGTTGAAAGGATAAAACAGTAAATAAAAAAATTTTATTTTTGATAATTTTTATTCTGTTTATATACATATATACTTGTGTATATGTGATTGTATATAACGTGATGGTGAATAGTAACATTAATAACTTTCTTCTTAGATGAGTTCTACAAAAAATAGGTAAACGTAAGTATATTTATTTTCTGATCAATTGCATATTGTACGTTTGTACCACAGTACAGAGGCATGTATATGTACATTTTATAAATAAAGTAGTAGTTCAGTTATATTGGTTATATACAAATACTTACATATATTTTATATGCATATTATGTAGGTATATGTAATTAATTTTTAAATTGCAGTTGTAATAAACAAAGTATTCGCACATATGTATGATTTTGTACAGAGAAACAAAATTCAGTCTTTGAAGTGTTTTCAAACAAGTAAGTAAAAATAATAACATTCTACAATTTGATGAAAGAAAAACAAAATAATAAGATTATACGTTGTGTGATCCTTTACTATAATATGTGGTAATAATTTATATAGCAATAATAAAAATGTTACATACATTTTAGGATTATTTTTAAAAATTAATAAAAGTGTAAGTTGAATTATTAATAATAAAAATTTTTGTTTAAAAAAAGAAAATCATTAAAATTAATTTATGTACAACACAGACACACACATATAAAAAATAAATAATTTTAATAATGACTGATGAATCTGATGATATAGATGTTAATACAGAATTATTAGAGAAATTAAAAAAATTCGATATAAAAACAGATGATGAATATAAAAAAATTAAAAATAAAAAAAAAAGTTATGATGATTTATCATTTAATAATGATAATAATAATAAATTAACAACAACAGCAAATTGGAAAACAACTAGCGGTCACTTAGGATTAGTTATTTCATTGGCTGGATACTGTATAATTGGAGGATATGTAAGTTATCGTTATTCTTATTTATAAAATTATTTATAGTTTGATTTGCTTGTACATTTTTAATTTAATTTAAATTGTAAATTGTGCTTTTATTTTTTAAAAAAAGTATAGAGATCTCTAAACTTAGCTCTCTTTTTCAATTTTTTAATTTTAAATTCAAACATAAAATATGTGTATATAAACTGCGGATATTATGTACATAAAGTCACATTTACAATCTAGCTCAGATTAAGTGTAAGATTAAATGATATTCACAATTCAGTGTAGATTACCGTAAGTTATTATATAGAAACATTAAAATTGGTACACAAGCTTTCAATATATGTACATAATTTTCCTATCACCAGCATGAGATTAAAAATAGAGCCTAATCTCAACCGCACTCTGGATTAATCCGGGCTGGGACGGAAAAAGGAAATCGCTACAGAATTTATTGAAGAAAGTGTGAAAAATCGAATACAGAAAATCTGGACTAATTTGTAAATGTGCTACCTTAAAGAACATAGTTTATTTAACCATACTCGTGCAAACATAATATAATAAATCTTGTATTTATATATCATGCTTATAATTCATGTGCATTATATTTTAAATTTATGCTTAAAAATCATTATCCTTTAAAATATTTAAATCGAATATATAATATTATAATAGGATAATGAATACAATTTTATTAAAAAATATATGAAATTTGAATTGAAAATTTTTATTTATTTATCCATTCATTCATTATTCATTAATTTGTTCTTTCGTATAGTTTTGTTTTATTCGTTATAACGGATTGATGGTATTCATTTAATGCAGTAAAAAGCATATAAACTGAGTAAAACAAAACGTGTAAATACGTGTATTTTTTACTCATTTTATTCGGTTTACGTGCATTAAGTGAATATTCTTAATATGAAAATTACTGTACATGTCCGTATATAATACAAGTGAAAAACAACTCATTTTTATACGTATAATGGCATTTCTTGTAATCTTTGCAATCTACAAAATATCGTGGAATATTATAATGCGGAAAATATTTAGAATTGTGGCAATTAATAATGGACAGAGATAAGTGGAGAAGCTGTATTTCTGAAGCGAAGGCTCTTGCCAAGACTGTAGTGACATAAAGAAGAACAAGAAAAAGAAAAAATATTTAGTATAAAACTGATTAGAAAATCAAATTTTTTTGAATCTTAAATGCAGACAAATGATATGTGAATAATACATATAAGTACGTAGCATATATACATACACTTATATATGTATAAATTTGTGTAGTGACAATAAAATTATTCATTTGATAATACATATATGTTTTCATGTTTTTATAAATTTGATATAAGTAAATATGTACATACATACATAAATATCCTATATAAATATGTACATAATGTGAATTTTCATTTTATTTCCTATATATTTAGATACTCATTGCAGCTAAACTTCAGAGTATACTTGATTACCCGTACATTTTTAAATATGTACTACGATGTTAGAATCAATATTCTTGTTTGTTTATAAAAATTCATTTTTAAAATAAAAATACAAAAACGATAATAACATTTTATTCTACTCGGTATGTATAAATTAACTTTCACTTGCGTTTTTCCCTAACTCCATATACTCGTACATCATCGTACATTCGTACATGCACTTTATTTATCAAAACTTATCGTTCGTGCAATAAATATTACGATTTTCTTAGCTATAAAAATCAATAAAATATTTTAAACTTTAATTTTCATTTCCACACATTAAATATACGACGTCGCATTTTAAGAGTTCAGAACATATTACACACAAATATCGCATGATAATCAAGCTTTGTAATTAAAATTCAAATTTAAAATTTGAAATAAAAACAAAAACGTATATAATGATGGAAAATAAAAAATATCTTCTAGTACGTAAGCACACACACACATATGTATATTTATTGGTTATTGTTATTAATATCCATACGTGCATTTATATGTACATATATGCATACTCGTATTATTTTAATTAATTTTATAAATATCCTGAGACATGTTCTCGCTTATTATAGTAATAGTGGTAATAGTGTATGTGTATCATGCATATACATATGTAGGTGGTGAAGTATTAAAAATCACTGTAATCGTTTATACTGCTATCATTTTATTTTCTCATTTATATTATTTTTTTAAATATAAAATTTCAATTTATTATGGAATTCATTTTCATGGAAAAATAAAACAATAATCCTTAGAGAATTATAAGGTAAAAAATTATATATTCTATCAAATATGAATGCATTTCCATGTGAAAGTGCATGCAGCAGTTCAGGTATATAGTATACATAGGTATGCTGCTTTTATATAAGAAAATAAGTTCAAATTTTCTTATTTTTATTAATTTAAAAAAAAAAAAATTTACGTGATTTTTCATACGGAGAGAATTAATATGCAAAATATGTTCTGAGATAAAAAAAATATTCTAGAAGATTTTTCAAAAATTATTCATCTTTATTTTCACTTTGGTTTTTTTATGCATTTGCAAAGTGAGGCAGTTTTTCATTTTCTATCTCTTCCTCTTCTTTCCTCTGTTTCTCTTCAATGAGAAATAATATTGAGAAATTAATGAAATATTCATTTGTACATAGAGTCAAAAGTTAAAAATTAAAAGTTGGTTGATTTGTAAATAGCCCTAAAATTGAATCTACACGGTAGAGAGTAGTAATACTGGAACAAGTCCAGGAAATGAAAAAAAATTAATCAGAAATAAAGATATTATATTAGCCACAAATAAAGAGAGATGCTTTGCTATCAAGAGAAATAAATGCAAAAAAGAATGTATAAAAACCAAAAGTTCGCCCTAGACTTTAGCTAATCTATTAACAAAATCAAAAAGCAAAGAACAAAAATATATCAACGGAACATACATTACGTATAAATGTACATATCATCTAACTAAACATTAAACTAATTAATATTCTCAAAACATATTCAAACATTAATTTCCTATAAAAGCAAAATGTATAAAAAGTGAAATGAAAAATTAATTACTTGTACATTTGTTCATAAAGAGTAGTCCATGCTTGTGATTCGTGAATAAGTATGTGTACAAGTTGTTTCTGATGATAGGCGGTCGATCGGTCGATAGGTTGGTAATACTTTACTAGACTGTGTTTTCATACATGAATTGATCTACCGTTGTGCTGACATAGTACCATAGATAGTACAGTATACCTATAGAGACCAGTCAGTACCATATCATACCGATTCCTCTATCGGAAACATCCTTTTGCATGCACAGATGGTTTATGTATAGAAAATAATGAACTCGTACATATGTATGTTTGGAATTTTTTTGTTTTTGCTGTTGTTGTTGTTTTAATGAAAAATAATGAATTAATAAATTAAATATAACTCTATCATTGCATTAAGATATTAATAAATAATGAAAGTGAACTCTTATAATCTTAAATATACTCTAATGTGTGTGTGAATATGTTTAAATATATGCAGATGTTTATATCACATAAAAATATGTGTTAATACATACAATGTTCACATATGAAAAAAATAAGGAAATTATTACAAATTAGATTACAAGAGTAGAATACACACTACGAGTAGAATATTGCAAATAAAAGAATGAGTTAAAGAAAAAAATTATTCATGTAATTATTCTACTAGATTTATTTGTATACACTGCAGATACAAAAATATTGAAGGTATTCATTTCAAATCGTAAACTTACGTAACGCGTAATTTTACGACCTCGTAAATCAAAATTACATGAAAGCATCTGGTAGTACATTAATCGTAATTGCAACTTAAAACTCTTCACAAATTCTTATTTTCTCACATAAATTTGACGAAATTCTCTTACACAGAATTATCATAATTCTCAAAACAAGGAAAATGTTGCAATGTTTCGTAAAAATCCGACAAATTACGCTTCTTATACGAATTACAAGACTTACGAGATTTGAAACGAATACCCTCATTGTATTCCAATGTATGTAAGGATTATAAATTTTTTGTTAAAAGGATTTTTTTCACCTTATATTTTTCACATTTAAACAAAAATGTATTTTGTGAAAAAACTACCGCATGTTATTTTATCAGGACATAACATTCATACTCGTACATACTCGTAAATATGGTGAAAATTAAAATTATATATTTTGCTTTCTCTTTTATTTAAATTCTAACTATGTACAAATATATACCATTTGTACGTATGCATGTATATGTGCATTTATGAGTATGCACGCGACTATTATATTTTATTCATATCCGCGTTTAGGAGAATTGTTTAAATATGGAAATTAAGGACACACATAATAATGACGATAATAACTATATGATGATTGTATGTAAACACATATACGTACATTCATACATAACATTTCATTATTGTTATTTTTCATTTAAATTTTTCCTTTGTTTCATTATACAGCAAAAAAAAAAATTTGTTTTCAACACCATACGAGTATATTGCAGACAAATATCTGTTTTAAATAAATGCAAAAATACACAAGCGAATATTGTCTATGCACATTCACTTTGTTGTGTTCTTTCTTTGCACTAGGTATTATACTCGTAGGTATGACCAGTATGACTATGAATGAAATGAAATTTCGATTCAATTTTTATTTTCGTTGTTTTTGTCTTGCAATTCATTTTGTGATAGAAAGATACACAGACAGATACATTAAGGCGCCGGTAAAAATTTTCATTACATCCGGCTGTTCCATTTTTCGTTGTTTTTTTTTTTCGAAATGAAAAATTCATATAATCGATATTAATGAATATTCTATTTTTTACTACAAATTTGTTCATATATAAAACATATCATGAGTTTTAATTTTACTTTTAATTAGAAAAAGAAATAATCGTGTCCTTTTATTTTTTTTTTCATTATTTGATTGTTATTATAAATTATAAAGTATTGCGGAGGCGAAGGTTCGATAGGACTGTATATGCCCAGAAAAAGAAGATTATAAGTATTGAAAAAAAAAACGTATGTCGTTTACGTCAATTGCATATTATTATTGTTAATTTTAATTGGTGATAAACACATAAATTAATGATGAAAAGGATATAAATATTCAACGACAAGAAACGAAAAAAATTCGAAATTACAAATTTGTCATATGTATAGTACTTAAATAGCATTTTGGGCTTTTAATTCGCTAAGGAAAAAAAAGAACATTCAAGCAACCAAAAATCGCATGTATGCACATTATGTACTCTGTTCAACGAAATTGTGAAACTCTCATATCACTGCATTAATGTACGAGTAGTTGCCATAATAATTAAGTTAAAAGTGAACCTATATCCGTATATAGCTATAGTAACTGCACGTTAGGAGGTTAATTGCAGCTTTAATTAAATGTTGTCAGTTCCGAAATAGAATGATAATGCAAACTAGAAATAAATATAACGGAATTCTTACAAAAACAGGAATATAAAAATAAAATGAAAACAAGGACGAATGTATGATAAAATTAAAATGATAACAAACTGACTAACACTAATAAATACATATCCTTTTCTTGGTATATGTAACGTATTTATATAAAAATTTTACTTTTTCTTTTTTGGTATTATCTTTAAAGATAAAATTAATAAAATTTTGTGAAACTAATATAACAGGAGTATAGTGATATGAGAAATGAAAATCCTTCGAGAATAATTTTAAGGATTGTACATATATTTACGATATATGATAAAATTTTTCTCATGTAGAAATTTTATCGTTTTCTTTTATCATTATACTATCATGTGTGTGTGTGTGTGTGTGTGTGTGTGTGCGTGTGAGTATGTGTATAGTACGTGTATTTTGTGTAAATGTATCATTATCGGAAATTATTATATCTATCGATTTCGTATATACACTCGTTCACATAAAAATTGGTTATATATCCTTTATGATATCTGATAACTGCTTATTATCCGATCTAAATACAACCATACAACAAAACATTTTATACATATATGTATGCGTTGTATAATTCCAGGTAATTTTAGAAGTTTTATTTGTTGATAATTTTTATGATATCATTAACAGAAAAATTGATAAAAAAAAAATACACATTCAAAAAATAAAGATTTTAGTAAGCATACAAACATAACAACATTACAAACATGTTCACGTCAAGTTCATTGTGAACAGGGAAATGTTTACTGCACCTATGTACGTACTTACGTACAAAAAAAAATTGATCACCCAAAAATAAAAAGCATAAAAAATTTATAATGAACTGTTCTTTTGTTTTTCAATGAAAATTTTTCTACAAATTTTCGTAGTTTATTTGAATCCAATTTTCTTCTTTTCTTCAGCCTTACAGCCCACGATGAGCCATAATCCGTCGCCATGCCGTTCTATCTAGAACCAGAACATTGTAATTTGTGATCTCCATTGTTATCAAATTCTCTTCTACAGAATGTCTCCATCTTTTTCTAAGTCTTTTTTGCTATCTTGATCCGGTCACGTTACTATGACAATTAGTTTTTTATCAATTTGTGATTTGTTTCTTTTTTCAAATGAAAAATAAAATTTTCCATTTATTATAAAAAGAAGATAAGAAAATAAATTCCACAGGGATTCATCTTCAATTCGTATAATGAATTTTATGTTTATTCGTGTCCATTTTATAGTTTTTTTAAATAAAAATGAGTACGAAATTCCTCTGAACGTTTAAAAGTACAGATAAATTACACATTTATTATAATTACAATGAAATATGGAGTGTAATAAATAAAAATCACGATAAAAATTTTAGTTGTTGGTAGTTTATAATTCGTATATGTACAATGAATAAATAAGCTGAATGAATATATTAGTGGAATAATGTTTGCACCAAATATATAAATTTTCGCTATTATACTTTTAATATGTTCGCCGTAAATGGTAAATGGTACGAACATTATGTACATAAATGTGTAAATATTCAAGATTAAATATCCACACAGCACATATCACATTATATCTGCTATTATTTATATATGTATGTATACGAAGTACGAGTATATGTAGTTAGGGAATGTGTATACATTTTTATAAATGACGAATATCCATCATATGAGATAAGGAAAAAAAATATTAAAAATTATAAATATAAATAAATAAGTAAAAGGACACGCTATGGGTCTGATGTGGTAGTAGTAAATTTGTAAATTAAAAATAATAAACAAACAAAAAAATGAAAAATTTTCAAAATTAAAAGAAAAATTAAAAAATTGAAATGAAACTAAACGAATTTTTAACAATTTTTCAACAATTTTTATGAAAAAATGAAATGTAAAAATACAATAATGAATAAAATTGAATGTTGAGGTACAAAATGAACAGTATATTAGTTCTGCAAAAGGCTTAAAAACTATATAAATTATGAAAGACTTATGATATATTTTTCTGCTTTCTTCAAAACTTCTGTTTAGTTTTTTTTTTTCTCTTGTAACTGTGATGCGATTCATCCCTGTTCAAAATCCAATATTAATCAGCCATCATGCTGATGTCCCAATTTCCTTGATATCTCTTCTCCATGATTTTAATATTCTGGTGAAATCGTTCTCCCTGTTCTTCACTAACTGCAACAAGATTTTCTGGAAAGAAGTCAATATGCGAATGTAGAAAATGTAACAATTTCTTGGAATCATCAAGCATGATTCTGACTTCCTTCCAATACAAAATCACATGAAACTATACGAGTACATAGTAAAAGTTAATGTTCTATCAAATGATAGTGAATAAAATTACTTTCTTTTGATGTGCTGCAACAAGAAATTTAGAATTCAATTCTAAACAAAACGAGATCCTGAAGACAAAATTTATAATGAAGTTTTTAAAAATTTTTGAGAAGAAATTTGGATTCCTGAAAAAAAAATGCACCACGTGAAATTTTTTTTATTTTTGAAATTAAAAGGAGAAATTTTCTATAATGCAAACAAAAAAAATCCGAGGTCGATTGTATTATTCGTTATCGAGTTATTTCGAATCAATTATCAATTGAAAGGGTTAAAAATGTGCATATCCTTTTCTCAGGAAATTTTTATTTAATTTTTTTTTCCGGGGAAAACCGGCCCAGACTTGTGTTATTATATACGAGTATATCAAAAATGGAAGTGAATGTTGCATTTATACCAAAAATCATTTTAATCTGTTTTTTTTTTGTTGTTATGAAAGTATGCAACGATTTTATATTTAAAAATTCATGTGAAAATATTTATTTTGAAAAGGAAAGAAGAAAAAGGCAAAACAAAAATTTAATAGTTACTTTATTGTTTCAAAATCATAATTGAACCGTAAACTTAAAAGCAATAAAAATTATGTAGAATAATTTACGAGGATATGAATATCAGTATACTAACTTGTGTATATACTTATAAATAATTCATTTTCGAATAAAATTTTAAAGTACATATTTACGAGTACGAGTACTCGTATATATAGTGTAGAAGTATGGAAGCATAGTATGATTGTGATAAAATCATTTTTAATGTTTATATCCTTTCAACAATAATAACACGAAATTTCTTTTTTTTTTTGTTTTTCATTTCCTTTACATTTTATGTGCGATTTTTTTTAACTTTCTATTATTACTGATATAAACATGAAATATTCAAAATTATATTAAGCATGAAATTATTAATAATGCATTAATTTTACATTTATGTATATAATAACAAAAATAATAATATATTCATACAGGATAAAAAGCAGTAACAAAATGAAAATGAAAAAAGAAATTCGTACGATGAATCAAAACAGAACAGTAAAAACATATAGAAGTAATAAACTTGTGGTTGTGATTTAATAAATATTATCCTTTAACTCTTACATATATACACACATACACTTTTATAATTTCGTGTAGATATTACCAATATTACCTTGTGTGATGAATTGTAAAAACATTTCTGTTGTTATTTTACAATTTTCCGGTTATTTGTAATATACTTTTTTTTTCTGTATTTTGTATATTTTTTTCATAGAAGTAGAAATTTAGAAACATTTGTATTCTAATACGAAATCAATAAAATTTTTCAACAACATAAAATATTACATAAAAAAATTTTTATATAAGAAATGTTGCAGGAAAAAAATTTTTTTCAGCGCCATTCTTATTTTATGTGATATTTTCAAAATACCAAGGATAATAAATACTTATTATCATACTATACACATATTTAAGCGAGTAGTTACTTAACATGTGTTCTAATATAAAAAACAAAAAAAAATGAAAAATAAAAATGTATTATGTAGCTAATACCTAATACTTTTTTAAGTCTCTACATGTATCACATACTTCGTACATTATTTGTACGTACAGCGTACACTTTATGTACAATATTCTTTTTTTTTCAATAGCACTGCAGGAATAGATGAGTCAGGGTTTTCACCGAAGTAATTTGTAGGCAAATTACTATCATGTGCGCACCTACAGTTTAACGTATGGATTGTGAATCACTAATAAATTCCTGATGGAGAAGCAAACTCTCTTACATGATAAGGCGACTTAGACTGATCTATTATCATCAGAATGGTCTAATGTTATAATCTAAGCTTGTGTTACTTGCTGTCAGCAGGTAGATTGCAGACTTATCAGCATTTCTAAACTTTTTTCCCCACAAGCTGGTATTCATTCAAAGCTGAGGGTAATGGAAGTTGGAAATTAGCAATGAAAAATTGGAAATTATTTTTCTTACTTCTGTCGTGGGATTTCGAGATGGCTACTGGCCAGGGCTTAAACTGATCTATCAAGATAATGATCTAAAGCTCTAATAATACTTTGTATTCCTGGTTGTCAGCAAGTTGGGATGTGAAAAGTATATATTTTCGGGTAACTGTGGTAATATTTCTATTATCGAAACAGGGTGTGCACAAAATCACAAATTATTGGTAATTATCGATAAAATTTTCTTATCATATTCATCAAATAAATTCAATTTTGATCAATTAATTTCTATAGGTTTTCAATTATTGTCTGAAAATTAGTCAGTTTGCAACGATTTTCTCTGTAATAATTCAAATGTACAAGAAACGATATACGAGTATACACAAATGTGTATTATACAAATGAACGCAGAAAAATAAAAGAAAAATCGCGTGTGTCAGTACATATACACACATAACTATACAGTAGAAATATTGATTTCTCTTGAAAATGTTTAAAATGTATGACCCATTAAAAAGAAATAATAAAACCAAAGAATAAAATAGTTATATAGTATAATACAAATCGTTCATAAACATGCAAATTCAAAAAAAAAAAAAAAAAAAAAAAAAATTAAACAAAAACAAATTATACACATGCACATATTATGTAATGTACTACATACTTATGTATGTTATGTCTAAAAAGAAATAAAATCCAAAACTCAGTAATAGCTAAAATCTGTAATTTTCGCCAAAAATTTATTCAAAGCATAATAAAACAATGAACTGAGATCAAATTTTATTCTTTTTTATTTATTTTATTCATATGTGTATTTTGTTTTGTGTACCGAATTTTGAGTATAATCTGATAGATTTATTTACATATTAAACGCATTACATATCAAATACGTATTTTGAATTTAATTTTAATCATAAAAATGTTAATAAGTATACGGTATATACATGTAATGTATATTCAATTTATTAGTTAAAAGGACATTTTTGATTAAATCTAATATAATAACACAAAAAATAAATGCAAAAGTCATAGTTCACTAATTATTTTGGCACCGCAATTCATTTTATTATACAGGTAATTAGGCTCAGATTTTATCTCTACGGAAGTATACTTCAAATTGATCATAAATTTTGAGTATAATAAGCATTATATAAAAGTTCGAATAACATATAGAAACAGTACATTTCACATTGATTATTATTTCACTTCTTACACCGAATATATTTAGATTTATAAATACACGCTTTCAGGAAAATTAACATTTACAAATGTCACATTAACGGAAAATTGATTCGAGAATTATACATGTAGTAGGTATGTGTGTATTGAATAATTAAATAAAAATTTTTCTGTTACTTATTTTTGTTTACATTTTTTATCTATCTTCCTTCCTCTTAATATTCTACTCTACGTTATCATAAAATTTGTAAAAAAAAAAAAAATTGAATGTTCATTTCTGAACCACTCTTTCTCAGCTACTTTATTGTTGGGAACGTGCACATTGGGAACTAAAAAAATTTTAATCAACAAGTATTACAACCAAAATTATTTCGTTCATTGAAAATGTTAAAATAAAATATCTTATGTTCACATATATATGTACTTCTGTTAAATTATGTATTTTCATTTATTTCCTTGTAAGCAAAAATAAAACCCAAGAAAATTTTCTGATAAATTTCCTTTTGAACTACACCTCAAATAAATGAAATAAAATTCTAACACACAGTTTACAATAACATATCAAATTAGAATTTTTTTTGTTTAGTAAACATTTTCACCTGCGCCATATGCGTTTATAAATAAATTGTAAATGTAATATGTAATTTATAGGACAATAAAAATAAAAGTTTCCAAATAATAGCAACAGTAATAAGAGATTATCGTAACAGAAATAACAGAATAATATGTATAATAAAATCCAATTACCTAAAATAAAATAAAAAAGCATACAAAAAAAAGGAACCTTATTCTTGACGACAATACATCCCAAAGGTAAATTCACACAATATTCCCTAATGACTTTTGTACATTTGTATGAGATAAGTGAGTATTATAATATTATTTTTTTTTTTTTTTTGTATACGATAGCGAATATCGAATAGTGTATATCTACATGAAAAGATACTAGATAATAAATTTTTTGGTAAAAATTGGATTATTATCTGCGACTTCTAAATCCAAATTTCACAATTTACTGTTTTCTTGTTATTTCTGGCTTAAATTATCCAATCTAATAAGAGATTTTATAAACAAATCAAATCAAATAAAATGAAAGATTGAAAGAAAAAAAAAACAATCAGTGATAAGAAAGAGAAGAGTACAGAAAACCACTTGAAAATGGATTTAATCACGGTATGTAGAGTACATAAGGTAAGAGACAGAATGGGAGGTTGTTGGTAGTAGTATAGCTACATAACTATAGCAGATATACGAGTACGCTAGTCGCCCGCTGGTAGTAGCTTGCAATCTTACATTCCATGGCGCTCGTATTTTGATTCATAAAAAAATTCATTTTCTCTTCATACATACTTGCTAAGCACTACAAACTGTGTTGAATATAGAATATATGTAAGTCTACAGGTATGTAGTATTGGTAGTATGTAGTATCTATATATCAAAACGAAATATGTATAATTAAATTTGTACAATTGAATAACGATACAACAACGATGCAGATTTGTATAACTGGGACACTATACTATAAACAAAATATAATTATATGAAAATAATATTATTTTTCATGAGCATATTTATTGTGTTCAAAATGGTTCAGTTTGAATATCATATATGCGTTTATTTGTCAATTTTAACAAATACACAAATAAATTAAATATTTTACGAGTGTATTATAAGTTTCTGTAAATATTTGTAATAAAGATTCAAATTTTATATTGTTTCTTAAAAGTTTTAGGAAAACAAAAAAAATTTAAATTCAATATGTTCGTTTGATAATTTCATTTATGGATGTAGACATTTGCTAGAAGGCAAAAAATATAATTTAGGAGAATGTAGTGCGTCATTAGAATAATTAATATGTACAATATGTATGTAGATGTTTGTAAGTTCACTATAGAGTTATTGTTTGTATTGCATTAAATAAATTTAATTAAATTTTAAAATATTATGAAAATTTTAAATAAATTGTTATTAAATGCATACAAAAAATAATTGAAAAATATAATTATAATTATTATATAAGAATGTAATACGTAACATATGTTGTACATACGTAACATATACGTAACTCCTTCCTACGTACATACATATATTGGTATTTTATACAAAAATGTTAACACATGCAGTGCATTTATATAATTGAAATTAATTGAGATTTTTATTTTATTTTTTTTTTTTAATTTTTTAATATAAAATTGATTAAGAAACTTAATCCCTGTAAATTAATTATTATTTTTTGTCATAGTTCACTCACAGTGAAATATAATTCTTAATTTACATGATACATGATACATACATGGATACATGATTACATACATACATACATGATGTAATAATTTTTTAAGAGTATAAGAATGAATTTCACAGAAATAAATAAAAATTACATTTCTTTTTATACATTTCTTCTGGGCGTAATATACATTCTGGTCCTAATGTATATAGCAATAGAAAATATAGTTATACCCATACTTCATTATGTACAGATTCACAATGTTAAAAATACAACTTTATTTAATTAAATCAACAAATGAAGATTTTAATTGATTCTTATTCTGATGACGATTTGAGTTTAAAAAACATAAAGAAATAAATTTATAACATATAACAAAAATAAGTAAAATTGTGATATTTACTTTAACTTCAATGCATAGTAGGAGTAAGACATATGACGCACGTATATGAAAAAAATACACACATTACAAAAATAATATTTATAAAATAATTAAAAAAAATAAAAGATTTCATTAATCTAAGGTGTAAGCACTCAGGCAGGAGGCATCTTTTCAAAATCCACATTAAGTAATAACTTAAAAATTCTAAAGAATCTCGAAGATTGTGTTGCGAAATAATATTTCAAGGTTGCAGTGACAAATATTTCGTTTTAATTTGAGAGTCAATTTTTTTTTTTAATTGAAAATTCAAGTGTTGAAAAAAAAATCTCAATAGTAAATTATTACTGCAGTGTGTAAACTTTAAGAAATCACCACAGCCATATATCATTTTTTTCTCCTATTCAATTTTCAATTTTATATACCAACAATAAAAGTAAAATTGAATTGTTTTCCATCATTGTTAAGGACATAAAAAATTTTTATTTGTTTTCAAATTATCTTGTTACTAACATAAAAATATCTCACATATTTTTCCTACACATTATATACTTATGAGTATCCAGTATGTGTAGTTCGAATTCGAAATAGAAATACAGCAAAGTTTTTGTTTTGTTTTATTTATACCATCCCTTTAAAAATTCACAATAATTTTTCTATTAAAAAAAAACTTTATTATTTTTTCATTTTTCATTCTTTATTGATATCCAATACAAAACAAATAATGAAAAATGAATTTTTTCCAAAACCTTTTTTCTTTTTGCAATTCCTTTGAAATTCCTGTACAGATCTAGAGTTGCTTTATTTTTTATTTTCTTATACGTTTTACATTTCATCTAATAAAAATAAATTGAGTAAAAAGCATTATTTTCGTTTTTCATTATTATTTTTACTCGTATAAATGTTCTTTTTTATTATCTTAAATTTTCAATTCAGATATACATATGTAGCAACTGTAACTGTACTGAAGATATTTGAACTATATTTACTTTTCTTACACTATATTTGATAAAATTTAAAAAATTTTCCAGAAAATATAAAAACCAAAAAAAAAAGAATGGAATTTTTTTCCTTTTTATAATTTATTTTTTTTCTATTTTGTTTATCTTCAACAACACATAGTAATAGTACATTTTTATTTTCATTGATGCAGTTGTTGTCTTATACTTATACATACCTTATACATGCTTATATCTACAGTTGCATGTAAAGGATAGATATATAGTAGAACCGTAAAACCTAAGGAAAATTAAAAAAAAAAATTGAAAAATAAACATATACCGACAGAATGAAATCAATTTATTTTGTATCCTTCAATTCTTGATAAAAAATTTATTACTCTCGTTACTACGTATACATATTATCAGGATAATTTTCTTTTTTTCATTTGCTTATCTTGTAATATTATGTGAACAATTCAAGTTGTATACAAGATGATATTTTATCCTTTTCATTTGAAACTAATTTTTCAAATAATAATTAATTTAATTAATTTTTATTTCTACAACAAAAATGAAATTTACATACATATATACATTTAATATAATTTTACAGTTAATAATAGCATTTCAAGTAATTGAATTTGAATTGCAAATATAACAGAAAAATTCATTTCTTACCAACGGTTTACATGTATAGTATTCAAATTAAATCGATAGCTCCTTATGTGTACGAATGTACAGTCTACACATACATACATATATCTGTATGTATGTACGTGTTTAGTTGAATTTCTTTCGAGAGTCTAAAATTGAATTTATCAAAATATAATTTTAAATTCCAATACAAATTTAATGTTTTTGAGTTTTTTTTTTCATTTTTTTTTATAAAGAAAATATTATACAGACTAAAGAAAAAATCGATTAATCCTGCATGTGTGTGGTGTGCATAACAAAAAAGGATATGTGACAAAATTCTAATAATAACGATATGTGTACTGTACCATACAAATGCATGTGCTTTATGTACAACCTCATACATGTACAAATGTGCATATGAACACATACTCATATATTGTATACACCATATATCCTTAGTAAAATATTCATGCATTGAATTTTAAAATTAAATGTTCGTATACCTATGATGTGCATATATACGGGTGAGAATTGCTTTTTTTTTCGTTTCTAGTTCACGTTTTTCTTTTATATTTTTTTAAATACTTATTTGCTGAATTGAATATAGGTATGTTATATCAGTTATATATGCTTAACCCAAATTAACTGGAAATATGTACATACATACTTGTAATACATGCATAGTGCATATATGAATTTTCGATTACTATATTTTCAAACGAGCACATATATAAACAAGTACGAGCTACATAGAATTTGCAGAAATCTTTTCTACATTTATTGTAATTTTATAAGAATCTTGATTGAGTTCAAACATTACTTTATTCTGATTCACATTCTACATAAAAATGCATATATCTGTGAAGTGTATCGAGGTATGAAAAATCAAAATCAAAAATTCAAAATTTTATTTCACCTCTATCCTCTATTCTCTATTTACATTTCTTTTTTTTATCATATTTATAATTTGAAAAATTTTCATGAGACAGATAAATACAAATGATATTTACATATGTATGTGATAATGAGTTTAAGCAAAAGTACTTTATGGAGGCGCCTCAAAGTCGTCTATCACACACAATATTGAATGTGCACTTATTATTACTTATATGTGTAGATATTATATGTCATGCTTTTTTAAATCTATACGACATAATATATTTTTTTTCCGGAGAAGAGGATAAAAATATACGAATTAAATTTTGTTTTCAAATTTTAGGATAATGAATGGCATACATTTTATATTATATTTTTTTTAAAAGCAATTCCGATTATCATTAAAATTCTATTAAAAATCTAAATGAAATGAATATTAATTCCATTCTAATCCATCACTTTTATGAATTGTTTTCCTTTTTTTTTTGTCAGAGTTTCTTTTTAAAAAAAAAAAAGAAATTAATTGAAAAAAAAGGACAAATAAATAAAAGAAGAAAAAGAAAACATTTTTTATTTGATCATATTATTAATTCAATTTGTTATGAATTTAAAATTCAGATACAGTGTAGGTGTGTGTAAATGTTATACTGATTTCATTTTGTATGACAACTGTTTTATTGTAAATGTACACATTACATACTATCGTATTTTAGCAGTCAATCAATCTAATCAAACTTTATGAAAATTTGTAGTCCGAATCAAATAAAAAAGCATCTCAAGAGAATCAAAATCATGTACAGTGATGTATACCATACATACACAAAAGTAAATATGATGTATTTCATCTACTATGTACAGATTTATAGCCAGTGGCGGAACCATTAGTTTTTTTTCGGGTGTTTAATTTTTTTTTTTTAATGAATATACAGCTTCATTTCACAATTCTTTCTTCATAAGCCTTTAAATGTAAACCTGAGTGATGTATAAGACAACGAATTTCAAAAGAAAAGAAAATAAATCAATATAATATGGAGTATCAAAATGTTTCATTATTATGTTAATTTTAAAATGTGAACAACATAATTATATAAAGAGAAGAACATTTAATTATAATTTTTCTGTAGGTTCGTTTTTAAATGTGAACCTGATTGATGTATAAGAAAACGAATTTGTATTGTTTTCTTCCACTCACAAGCAAAATTTGTTTTTGATTTTATTTACAAAATTTTATGATCATGTTTAGAACAATTTTAGGATGTTCATTGAACACCTTGAACCATACCATATCAATACCACCCTCCGTCAATGATTCATACATAATTTCTAACTACTACTGTTAATATTGGCTCAATTCCGTCACCAGATATGTTCGTGCCCCCTAGCGCCCACATGCTATTTATAGGATGGGTCTAAATAAGTTGAGAGAGAGAAGGTTGGCTGCTTTCCTCGACTTGGACTCAGACACCACTCGCGAGTACTGGGAGTTAAATCCTGGTCTCGTTGCTCCAAAATTCAGTTCTTTGCTTGGCAGGGCTCAGCAGATATCTCTCCTTCGATTGCGCACTGGGCATACGAGGATAACAAACCGTTATCCTGCCCTTGTGGTATTCATGACGCTCACAGGACAGCGACCAGACTGCTACTCGACTGTCTGACTATAAGAACAAGACTGGCAGCCATGGGGATGACATCGATTGATAGGGTAAAACTTCTCGATCCTTCACAGGATCATCGTTCTCCCCTATTCAATCTATTGTCAGACCTCAGATTGAGGATATAAAAAATTAAAAATTAATAAAAAATAAAAATAATTTTGTAAATATATCATTTTATATACATTTTCTAATTTAAACTACAATTATCATTATATTAAAATCTAAATAAAATTAAAATTATAATTAAAAACTTTTTCATATGGATAATTCTTACTTTAGTAATTAAGATTGATGTGTAAGATAGATAAGTCCCCCTCAGGGGCACTATTGTGGGTGAGTGGTACCATTCCCCTTCTCCCCTTCGTGAGCAGTGGACAAGGAAAAATGTGACCACACACTCACAGTAGTTTAGCACATAAGATCACTAGGCTAAGTTTTAATATAAGTTCACTTTAAACAGTTACATTTAAGTTAGTCTCTAAGTTTTTTGTATTATATTAATATGAGCTACTTTGACCGCCAAAAGGCCCTGGTGGGCCGTGGTGTGGGCAGAAGGGAGGCAGTTTACTGACCTCTCTTCTTAATAAATTAAATTAAATTAAAACTACTGTTAACATTTAATGTACATATACTTATACGCACATAATGCCCTATGTTATACGTTCTTTTAACATACATTCATGTAAACTTACATCCGTATTTATTTTTTTGGATAATATTTTCGTGTACTCGTAAAATATGTATTTTCTTGAAATTTATACTACGTCGTCTTATCTTATTATTTGAATGCATTGAAAATTTTCAATAGAATATCGATACATATGTTAGTATAAATGACATTATACATGCATTTGTCAATTTGTAATAATAATGGATACACATAATAACACACACAATATGTACGAAAGTATTTTCGAATTCAATGACCTTTTTCTATAAAAATTGTAGAAAATTTTTTCTCTTCTTCTACATGAGTATTCACTCGTACGTATAAAGAAAAAGTTTAAAACTTTCACGCTACTTAATAATGTTATGAAGATGAAAATTTATATTTTCACTATATACTCCTGTATATATGTATGTATATATGTGATTTGATAATTTTTAATAAAATCGTATTTTTAATAAATTGAAAAATGAATAAAAATTTATATCTATAGATATGAATAATGTGTACATATGTAAGTACTTGTTCGTATAAATGTTCTTTTTATTATTTTTAAACTTTTCCATAAGTTTTTCTGATTTGATAAAGTGATGATATCTATACAAAAAACAGAAAGGAAATGAATAAATTTTTATTTTATTACTCTTCATTCGTATTTTGTTTGATATAGAATATTGTTTTTAATTCAAAAACTTTATCTTCCTATATGCATATAAATAAAAAATAACTGAAATGAAAAAAATTCTTCCATTACAATTTATGAAATGAAATTTAATCAAAAAAAAGAGAAATATTTTCAATAATAATCGTGAAAAATTAAAATGTTAAATATCACCAAAATTTTGGGGATTGTGGCAAATGTTTTAGTAAGAAAATATATTCTTCCTTTCTAAGTTATAAAAGTTATATATAAAGTTATAATATATATTCTAATTTTAACATGTACTGGTAGATAAATTAGATACATAGATTATTATATAATTGTGTGCAATTTCAAAAACAAAACGTTATGTTTCGCCATTGGGATATAGTTTGAATCTAATAAAATATACAAATACAAAAATTTTGAATAAATTTAAATTTAATATGAATATTTTAAATTAATATTCTTATGTACATAAAGTGGTCTCGGTGACGCAAGTTGTAGAGCAACTGGCTACTGATCTCGAAACTCGAAGTGCATGTTCCTGAAAATAAATTTCAATTTTTCACTGAAAATTTCTAACTTTTATTACCCTCAAAGTTCACTCAACTTTGAATGAGAACTTGGACAGGTAGCCAGCAATCCAGTATGCTGGGAAAAAGAGCTTAGAAATACTAATTAATCTATTTGCTGAGAACAAGTAACACAATCACAAAGTATTATTTGAACACTAGAGAGTAAAAGAGTTTGCTTCTCTAACAGCAAATCAGTGATTTGCAATTCACATCCTCTAGAAATCACTTCGATGAGAGCCCTAGCTCACCTACAGAGCTGTAGCGCTATTGATGATGATGATGATGATATACATCAAGTAATGTATGTTTATAATATTTTGTTTAGATACATACTCAGAAATTTAATAAGTGTGTTAAATTAATTAAAATATGTAATTAATAATATCATTGTGGTATTGATTAATCAACATCTTTTAACCTCAACCAATAGATAAAATCTGGGAATCCATAACGTACACAGTACACACATTAAAATCATTTCTTATTTGCGTGTATATGTGTGCATTTTAATTAAATTTTCTAATGTACAATCAATAAAAAATGCATAAAAAATATATAAATAACGAAATTTTAATAGCATTTCAAGTTTTATATATGCACATATTTTGTACGTATACGTTAGTACGTATGTAAATATATATGTGTAGAGAAATTCAGAAGAAATTATCATGAATTTTATGTACACTTCAAATGAAATAACTGAGTAATAAAATTTACAATTTGAATAAATTAATTACTGAATAAATAAAAATGGCAAGAGAAGAGAAGGATAAGTCTTTTAATGGTTCATATATAATCGTAACAAATAGAATCATTAACCGAAAGTAATTAGGCTGCGTACGTTCTTACATTCTGATCCTAGTTTAATACATACTTAATGAAAATTAAAGACGAATAGAAGAAAAATATAGAGATGATTAAAAACAAAAGAAACAAGGACATATTGAATCCCATCATCATTTATTAAATAATTTTTCCAAAATGTCTGAAAAATTTGATTGAATTTAAAAAAAATGTAAGTATTAAAGTTCAATAGATTTGTTTTGATGTATTGTACAATTTGAATAAAGTATTTATCATCAAAATCATTTCATCTGTTTTGAATCAAAATATTTTGAACCGAAAATAAATAATCTGGGGATTAAGATTTTCTTATTAATTTTTTTTGAAATTTATTAGTTTCTTTTGCTTTTATTTTGGATCCAAATCAAAATATAATTCCATATACAAATATGTGTTATTATGTGGTACATACTTACGTATATATGCGATGTATTGATTTGATTGATGTACATTTAATGTACAGAAATCTACATTCTATATAGAAATGCACACACATACATATGTGTATAATATAATATCGAAAAACTCTATTTATATAATTTTCATTAAACGGAAATTGAATATATAATTATCAAAGGATTTTGATTAGTCATTAAATATAAGCAACCAGCATTTTATCAGAAATTTTATATACTATCAGAGATATATAGTATACCACATGTACATAAAATGCTTATACATATGTACATTCACGAAAATAGATTATAAGAGCATGCTAATTCGATTAAAAACCATCAATAAATCGATAGTTGTCTAACAGAAAAATTCATCACCATACGAAATATAAAGCAAATCGACTGATAATTTTGGTTCATTAAAATAAATTTTTATCTAAATGACGTTTGGAAAAATGTATCTGTTTATAAATTTTCATTTTTAATTTTAATTCGATTCATATATCAATTCAAATATTGTATACAGGTATGTATGGAAATTATTTTTGTGTATTCAAAACTAAATAATTATCTGTTCCTAATCGTTTGTTCTGATGCACAATAGTATTATGTACTCGTATAATTTTCATCAAAAATGAATTCAATTCAAATATTGCAGAACTCCGAAAATTTTTTGTAGATGTGTGAGTAAAAAGTAATCTGTGCCTGCCACATACACGTATGCTTTGATTTTCTCCTTTTAAATTCAATCCAAAAGAATACGCAAACTCTATGCTACCATGTGCTTCCTTAAATTCTAACGTAACATGTGTTAATGTTATTATCTTTGTTGTTTTGATTGGAACACGTGCATTTTTCACATATAAAAGCAACAGTTTGTTTTATAAAATTTCCTAAATTTTTATCCTAAAATCATTTTACTCAATCTGTTATTTATTCTCTTTATACATGTAAATATTTATCCTACTATTAATTGGTGACTTTTCATCCTAAAAATAAAATTTCCCAAAAAATTGTATCCTGTCTTATCATCAGTTAGAAAAGATATTTAATTCCAGTAATTTGATAACAACAGAGATTTGATACATGAAACATATAAGATGCAGTTAATTCTGTTAGTTTAGTATCATTTTAGAGATTCTCAGATGAAGATGTAAAAAAAAAGAAAGCAAAATTCTCGAGATTTTAGAAAAAAAAAAAAAAATTGATATGGAATAAAATGTGTAAATTTTTGTAATTTGTAACTGAAAAAAATAAAAATTCATTTTTCTTACAACATTATTTCTTCTAGACACTTAGATAATAAAAAATCACAGAAAATACTAGATAATTTATTAGAAAAAAAAAATAAAATAAAAATGAATGAAATTGTTGGTGATGAAGTGAGTGAAGATTTATTAGAAAAATTAAAAACGTTCGATGTCAGAAATGATGATAAGCTAGAAAATACAAATGAAAAACGTTTAAAATATTTAAAATTAAAAAATGCTGCAGGACATCTAGGATTATTATTTTCGTTAGCAATTTATTGTACAGTCGGAGCATTTGTAAGTTTCCTTAATTTATTTAAAAAAAAAAAAAAAAAAAAAATTCTTACATCACAGGGAAGAAAAAATTAAAAGAATTTGTTGAAGATTATACAAGAATAAAATGCCCGAAGACAAAATTTTGTGGTAGCTTCTTGTAAAATACCACTAACTTTTCCATCTTTAAAAAATAAAAGTTTGCATAAATGATTTCTGCCTTCATTTAGTTGACATTATTTTGTTTTTAATAAAAGTGAAATGAAAATTTTAAAAATTCATTTACAGTGATTATTGCAGTTTTTCACTTTTCCCATGTGTTTTCCAAAAACTCAATTTAAGATTTCTTAAAGTTTTTCATTAATTCAACTGAGTTTATACTTTTTTAAATTTTTTCTGTTTTTATTTTTTTACTTCATTCATTCACTTTCTATACTTCTTCTTATTCTTCTGTAGCATTACTGCAATCTCCTCCCATTTCAACTTCATTTTATTTCAGATAATATTAATGTAAACTAATGATTCATGACGGCAGAGAGTAAACACTATGAGCAAATAAATAAAAAGAAATCATTTTATTGCACACAGAGAAAAATTGTAAATTGTTCTGTTAATGATATTTGAAATATCTTTGAATTTTAATTGCAAAATAATGAAACAAAAAAAAGCTTGACAATGAAAAATTACTGCTGAAGAAAAGAAACCTTTTATTTATAAATTTTAAACGAAAAAAAATGAAATAAAACAAAATACATATATGTAAACCGTTGTGTATAGTGATGTAGAAAAAAAAATTATAAACAATACTACAGAATAAAATTTTATGCTTTGAAATAACAAACAACAGTAATAACAACAAAATGATAATAATATGGTAGCCGAAGAAACTGGAATTCTTTTCTATAGCATTCCTTTTTCCTTTTGTTCCACATTTTATTAATTTTATTTTATCTAAATAAATGATGAGTAGGATAAAGTTAATTTGTTCAAATTAATTTCATTTTATTAGTTGCTTAACGTCCTTATCGACTACATGAATAAAATAAAAACCAGCTATATATCCTTAATTTTATATTCCAAATATAATTTATCTTGTACATATTACTTTTCACTTTTTTTAATTCTTTTACATTACTTATGTGCGTAATATCACATGTACTTTCATTATTTGAGATTCAAAAAAAGAAAAAAAAAGGAATGTGCAACTTTTGATAAATTTTATTGATGCACTATTTGTTAATTGAGATTTGAGGAGGAAAAATCACCTTATTTTTTATGAAGGATTTATATGAATAATAAATTCACAAACGTATTCGCATCCATACGTTATCAGAAAAATTTGTATGCAAATTAAATATATACTTAATGTGGGCAAGTATTTGAAAAAAAAAAACGATAAAAATACTGAAAGGATTACACACAAAATTAACAAGTAGCAAGGTTAGGTATACATTTCAATACACACTGTAGAATCTGCAGAAACGGAGACACTTTTTCATTATCTCTGCAAGTGTCCAGCCTTGGCCAAAAGTAGACTCAAGACCTTCAGCAGGCCTTTCCTCGACTGTCTCGGGGATGTGGCCAATTTGCGTTTGGATAGCCTGATTTACTAGCTATAAAAAAACAAAATGGTCATAGTATAGACCATACATAGTATAGGCATACAAAATAGTACTACTAATAAATATAGTACTATAGTCTATCCACGAAATAAATATAAACTACCACTATTATCTATCTACCTAATCTATACATAGAATTATTGGTTGACTGATTCTTGTTTTTTTACTGATAACAATAAAAATGGATTTTATTTTTCATGTTGTTTTTTCATCACGGATGTGTCAAATCTGATGTAGAAAATTTTGATTCTCATTGTCCTATTTCTTTAAGAAGTTTTGATAAAAAATTGTGGTTTTGATTCCATAAACACTTTACGTGCTATACTTATATTGATCTTTTTAATGACTTCTAATAAGTATTCACAACAAATCGTATGGTAAAAGAATATAATTTTTCAAATACAAAGAAAATTAAATAAAAACATATGCTATATTGTGCATACTACAGTCAACAGATCTATATTCTATGGAAGATAAATTATTATTATTATTTTTATTATTATTATATCCAAACACTTTATATCCTTTAAAACATACATATATGAATACCATTTGAATACTATTTAAATATTCTAGCAAAAAAAAAAATAAAAACAAAAATCCCAAAAACATCAGAATTTCATATTGCAAACCACAATTCTAAGATTCTATTTTGAAATATGATAACATATAAAAAGCATATAAAAAAATAGCATAATCTAAACCTATTCTGGTAAAACAAAAAAAAAAACAAAAAAACATTTTTCCCCATTATAGAAACGTAAACAAATACAAGTACTTGAGAACATAAATAAAAATAAAAGTATGTACCTATTTATTTGCAATAAAAATTGAATAATTTAATAGTAAACAAAAATAATGTTTGGAACGTTATAGCTTTAAATATGTAATCGTAGGATTTATAAAAATAATAATATTTCATTTCAAAAACAAAAAAAAATTTTCAATATAAGAGAGCAAATAAAATTCTAAAATTCTATGAGAGATTATGAAAATGAAAAAGAATGATTTCATTTTGATTTATTTTATATACAATTAACAAGAAAGATCAATCAGAAAATTTATCGAAAACCTAATATTCGTACAAGTACATCTTGAAAAATTTTCATAAATAGGAAATATTTTCGTATCATAAAACATAAATATTAATCCACATTAAAAGAACAAATAACAATGAATATTAAATATAGAATATTAATAAATTATATTATATATTTGTTCTAAATTTAGATTCCGAATGTTTCATGGACAATTATTTTTATCGCACTTATTAATCAGTTTATGTTAAAATTAAATGAAATTTTCAATAAATTACTTTATTCCCAGACATATAACATAAATATATAGTCAATAATAAAAGAATATTTTCATCAACTCATTTATTAATCCGAAAAGAAGAAAAATTGAAAATTATTTAAGTATTTCGATCATATGATCTCAACATAAGTAGGTACATGTGATGTGTGCACAAAATAATTTCATTCTTATTATTCTTTATGTAAAAGAAAATATTTCAAGGACACAAAATAATATAACTAATAATATAATATAATCAATTTTAATTTACTATTAAGAAAATATATTTCTTTCTTCTACGACTTATGGTCCATACGATAGACCGTCACTTGTTGCCACCTAATAGCTAAAGTGGTGTCTAATAACTTTTTTTCATTGTATAATTTATATCAAAACACTACGGAACACAAGTTGTGCATCTTCGGTGCTGATGCTGATGTCGTCGGTTTCAAATCTTTCGGGTGGGCCCTGAAAGTCGGATTGAACTTCTTCGTTTCCTAAGAGCGACGAAGAAGTTCGATTGGATGAGGGTCTCTTTCTCAAGTACAATGAACAATCCTGCCTGAAGATCTGAGTACTCAGGCAGGTTTCCTAGTAGCATTCTCCCCCACTTTAAACAATAACAACAACAACAATTTATGTCAATAGTAAGAAGCACTAATACTCATTCGAAGTTTTGAATGAATAATAATGTGAATAAAAAAATAAAATAAATAATGATTCAAGACTACGTAAGAGGTTAATTATTAAGTTATGTAAGATTATCTTTACTCACCACATACACATATGTGTATACATTGTTTATTCATACAGATTTATAAAATCAAAATATACATGTATTTTTACTTGAAAATTTAATCTCTTTTGCAGACACATTCATAATGCTTACAAATCCATTCCATATTACGTGATGTAATGTTGTTATACTACCATACTAGTACTATAAAAAATATAAAAAATATATACTTACATGCATTCATTATTCATACACATAATATAAATGTAGCTCTAGCTGTCTACAAGATCTTTGAAAAATTATTTCTAGGTCAACGTTTGATATGTGTAGTACGTACATATATTTCAAATGAAATTTAGTTTTAAGTCTTCTAATCTTCTTAATGTTAGTAAACACTAAAGATATACTTATATTCGTAGTTGTGAATTTTATTTTTTTATTTTGAAAAAGGAACATTCAAACAGAAAAATTAAATTATTTTTAATAATTTGAATTGAATCGGAAGTAAATAGGTATTCAAATTTATTTTCAAAAAATAATTTCATAATTATCTTGAGTTATAAAATTTTCATAAAATTAAAAGATTAAAAAATACATAGTAAGGAAATTTATTTTGTAAAATATTTTTGTAATTAAACAAACAAATAAACCAAACAGTCGTATCGTAGAGAGATAAAAAATTTTCTTAAAAATTAAATAAGAAAATTATACAAGAGAAATGAAATTTATTATCTTGTATGACTACTACCAGTACTACTTATGTACACTCGTGTATATTTATACACAAGGATACAAGTGTATATGTCGTATATGGATATGTAGCTTATCTAATAGTAGTACATAAAATTTAACCATTTATTTTGTATAAAAATTGTACTGTAATAGATAATATGGGGTCCCTTATTTTACAAGAAAATATGTGTAATTGTAATATAATCTTGCACATATTAACATGATATACAAACTATGTATATTTTAAGGAATAATGATACATATACACAATTAGGTACATAAGTAAATGATAATAGTACTATAATGTATTTAATTTGAATTAGTATATGTTTCTTATATTTATTTACGAACATGTAATTTTCTAGTAAATTAATTTGTCATAAATACGAAATACGACAACAATATACATTAATGTATTGTGGAAAATACACATTTCACAAAATATTACTTTCTTGGAAGGAAATGTTTAAAGATACCTACTTCAGATACTAATGAAGTTTGTTCCTTCCTTAAGCAGGTCATACACTACGAGGATACATGACAATTTTTCACGATATAATGTATGGGATGGACAGTATTAACTTCACGAAAGAGAAAAGTTCTCGAGAAAGCTTAATTAAGACAATCATTTTCGTGAAGTGTATCGTGAGCGTGTGTGGATGATTTGAGGATACAATCAATACAATACAATCTTTTTCCCTTGAACTTTCCTTCACGATGATGATTTTCGTTAATCGTGTTTAGACGTGTAGTGCATGCCTTACTTTGTATGTAAATAAGATTGCATTAATTAAGGTATTTGAATGAATATGAATGTGTAAATGTTACAGAATTACGAAATGTTTGTTATGTATTTCTATATATAATTTTGTTAATTTCTATCTATTTTTTTTGTACTTTTGCAGTATAGAATAGTAAATTAAATTTGTTATGCTTCTTTTACTATACCTTATACATTCACATACAAGCTTTTAAAATATGTACATACATATATTCCAACGTATGTATTTTCTATATTTTCATTATGTAAGTACCTGTAAAATACAATTTTTAGTATTTCGTTCATTTTAGATATGTGAATAATTCAAAAGATTACTTTTATATTTTATTGTTCTATGAGTATTACATAAATAAAACAGAGAATAATTATCCTTGTAACAAATTAATCTCTTGAATCCCACCTCGTACTTTAACAAAATTAAAAATGTATTCACATGATATTTAATGAAATTATGATTTGAAATTAAACATAAAACATGTATCCTTAATATACCATGAAAAAGTATCAATGAAAATGTTCCCAAAATTTTTACATCAAAATACAATTTTTATGTATTACATACACTAGATTATGGATTTTTTTTTATCATCTCAAATATATTATGACTGTATTTTGTTATTTCAATCATGTAAAAATTATATAGATATTTCGGATGATTTAATCATTAAATTATTATGTAAGTACATACATATTTCCGTGAAAGAAAAAATTAAAAAAAAAATTACTTTTTCTATACTTAGACCTCTATACAATATTTTGTAATGTGAAAATTGAATGAAGCTAAATAAAAAAAAAAATGAAGAAAAAAAATATAATAACACATATTTTCATTTTATATCCTAATAAAATTGAGGAAGTTATTTACACATTTTCTTATTTCCGAAAATAAAAAATTGAATGTTTGAAGAGGTTTAATAAAGAAATTTTTTATGAATTTTATTACACACAACACATTACACCATATCCATATGACTATGAAAAAAAGAAACTGGGGGTTGTAAATTTTGATTAAAAAAAAAATTTATTTCCTAGATTTGATTTCATTGAAAAATAAAATTTGAAAATAAGAGAGTCTGTAAACATTTGAATGGCTGAATTCGGGTAATAATTTACACAAAATCGTACTACAATATTTTTCATCATATAGTACATAGAGTAGATAAGGGTTGTCAGTTAATTTATAAGTGAGAAAATGACGTCATTGTGTCAACTGTTGTTCGACTGGAAACATAAAACTAAAAAATGTTTTGAACAAATTCTATCAGTTTTTTAATTGATTTTGATAACATCACCAACTATAGTACGATATACGCTATAGTATAGCAGAAGAAAAGTTTATTTCCTTCTTATACTTGCTCTACATTACACACCATAAGAAGTAAGCGAGAAACAAAAGGAATAAGAGGAAGAAGTAGTAGCAATGAAATGATATTAGAATATTAGTAGTTATAGCTATATACGAGCACGCTGGCAGTACCTCGTGCTCGTATACCATGCACTCGTATTCTAATTCATGAGAAAAATCAATTTTCTTTTCATACTTGTTCCACAATACATACCATAAGAAGTATACGAGAAACAGGAAGAGACAGCTAGAATTGTAATAAGGTTATTGGCAGCAGTACGATATACGAGTATGGTAGTAGTACCTTGCATACCATGTATACTCGTATTTTCATTCATTAGAAAAATCCATTTTCTATTTAAGTATATTTGCTCTACGCAATATACATGCCATGTGAAGTATACGAGGTACTGCAGGATAGAGTTGGATTAAAGTAAGAGAAAGAGAAACACATTTAATCCTATCATAGCTTTTCTACTCCATGTATCATGTTTATGATCAATTAAAATAAATATAAAACATAAAACACAGAAAAACAAATTTTCCTCTGTAACTATGACATTGCGATTAATTTTCCAATCAATATAATTTTTGAATAAATCTTTCTTTTATTGTCTTTTTCTTTTATTGTCTTTTATTGTCTTTTTCAAATTAAATTACACACATTTCCACCACGATTATCTAAATATAAAATGTGTATTATACCATACGAGTGAGTATACCATGTATAAACGTTGTGTAATGATCAATTTCTATATATGTAATCAAAACTAAAATTCATTTTGTAAATATTTATGTCAAATGAATTACTTAACAAATATTTCATTTTGTTACACACGAGTAGATGTTATATATTTATTTAAATGTGTTGTTATTTAACAAACGTATGATCATTTTTGTGAATTTTAAATAAATGATAATTATGTCGATAGACTGCATGAACATTCATATTAGTATAGAAAGTAGAGAGGTGCTATATGTACACATTGTTCATTAATCATCCGTATTTCTATCCAAATCTCTTATAAATTATCGACTGAAACAAAATTTCACACATTCTTATGAGACATATCTTCGTGCTCCGTGGTAATTTGTTGGGAATCTAGAAGCTATTATGGGTTATCATCAATTACATCATGATGGCTATGTAGATAGATTATGGGCATGTGAATTATTAAAATTAGAAAAATATCTATTATGACATACATATGTCACAGTTAAGATCACTAAAATTAATTCATATTGAAAATTTATGAAATACAGGCCTATACATTTTTATAAATCTTTGTGTTCTATTTTCCATTTAAATTTCAGCTGCTTGTCATCATTTGCTTTTGCTACATCTCCATAAACATTCATATACTTATGCACTTGAACTATAGGACAACAGAAAAAGCAAATATGCACCTTATATTTTAAATGAGTTTTCTTATATTTCTCTTTTCAAAATTTTAGCTTCAAATTATGCATTTATGTACGAGTATATTCTTAAATATATATAAAACATTACAATTATGAATAAGAGTACCAGTTTAAAAGTACTTAAATAAATAATAAATTTTCTTAGGATTATGTACATTTTTATTATTTATTGTATACGTTCTCAAGTGATAAATTTATTCTAAGCTCAACTCTTTTAAATTTAATGAAAATGAATATTTTTAATGAGAATATAAACATGAATTTCTTCAGGAAAAAATAAAAAAAAAATTTTAATTATAAAAAAAATAAGGTTATTTTTTATTCTTATAAAATATAATTTTTATTTCATTTAAATGAGTCGAGTAATTATGAAACATACAAAAAGAACGAATAAAGAAAATACATATATTGTACTTTGCTAGAGGGTAAATTTAACTAGCAACATTCATCATAGAATATAC
Organism: Villa cingulata; assembly: GCA_951394055.1. NCBI lineage: Eukaryota > Metazoa > Arthropoda > Insecta > Diptera > Bombyliidae > Villa > Villa cingulata. The sequence goes on along the minus strand of OX596018.1, from coordinate 11,425,690 downwards.
ATATTATTATTTAAAAAATAAATTTTAATTGGGAGGTCAATTACATAATATTTTTAAAAAAATTTAAATAAAAATGAAAATTTATTTTAAAAAAAGAACGATTTTTTAAGAAAAAAAATTTTAATTCCCATAGGAAAAAAAAAAATAAACTGAAAAATTAGTTAAACTGTTTATGAAAAGAATTATGCCAAAATAACTAAGAATAACTAAGAATCTCCTCATCGTACATATGTATGTATATGTTCTACTTTAAAAATTCATTACATAAAATTGTAACAAACTTTAAGAAAACATCAAAGAAAATTAAAATTCTTTCCTTATAGTACAAGGTACAAGAGAACGAATACAATATGATCCAACATACAATCCGTTAATACAACCATCAAACAAGTAAGCTAATCTACACACATGATGCGATAAAAGTGAAAGTAAACGCCATGGAAATTTTCTCCAAAATAATTTCCCTAAATACGAATTGGATATGTGGAATGAATTTAAAAAAAATGCGCAAACTCAAAATAAAATATTTTTCACGTGCTTGTGCTTCTTCTATAGGTTTTAATCTCTCTATCTCTCTATCATGTCTGGCCTCCAGGTGGGGTAGATACAGTCAAAACAAAAAGTTTTTTTTGGAGAATTAGTATTTCAATCAAAATATAAACAGCAAAAAGAAAAATTTTCTCAAAAGTTTGCTATTATTTGTATATGATGATGATAATGATGATGAATCAACAAGTTGGTATGATACCATTTATAATTTGACATTTTCTTCTTTACATTATTGTACATAAACGATAAACGTATGTAATGTTTACAAATACACACATTGACTTCGTTATAATTTTTGTTTTTCCATTTTTCATAAATACCAGCACATCACAATCAAAAGATTTTCTCATATATGTGGTAGCTTTTCTAACCAATTGATATTTTTGTTTTATTTTGATATTTTGCAAAAATAATTTTCTTCAGATCAATTTTTAGTTAGATAGTCGACGTCAAGTTGTTTAAAACGAAAATACAATCGTTCAAATATTTTTTGTAATCATTGAAAACAAAAACGGAAAATAGAATTTTGTTTTTTGTGTTTTCTTTTCCATTAAATTTTTATTTTTTATATACATAATTTTAAATTGATGTGCAGTAGAATGTAGAAATTTCTCATAAATTAAAGTTTTTTTGTGGCCTCAGTGTTAGTTAACAAATTTTTTAAATTTTATGAGAAAAATAGTGAAATAAATGTAAAAAAAGTTCTTATAAATAAAAATATCTTCTAAGGATAAAACATTTTACATAAGGATAAAATTCTTATGCTTTTAATAATTAAATAATTCATTAACTAAGTTATATAAATAAAGTAATATGATAATGATAATAAGATCTCCATTTATATTTAATTAATGAACACTAATGTAATTTTAATGATATGCAAAATTTAAAATAAAAATTTAAATCTAAAAAAAAAAAAAAAAATTAAAAAAGAAATGGGCGAAGATATCGGTGATGATGTGAATACAGAATTACTAGAAAAATTAAAAACGTTTGATGTACGAAATGATGAAACGATCAAGAAAAATAAAAAATTTTGGAAATCATTAAAATGGAAAGAAACTGCTGCACATATTGGATTATTAGTATCATTGGCAGGATATTGTGCTATAGGTGGATTTGTAAGTTCACATACATACCTTGTATGTATGAATATGTATTAAAGGTATTCAGGAAAATTATTGAAAATTTGAATGAAAAATATTATAAGTTTATGAAAATTTCTTTGTAAACTATGTATCAGGGATTAAATAATTTTTTTTTTATCCACATGAAACGAGATATTTTCAAACAGTTATTTTTCATAAAAATACTTTTATTTTCAATAATTTATTTTGTGTTCAATTTAAATTGAATCCTGACACATTCTGCATCATTTGAATTCCAATTTCAATTTATTGCACGGTAAAGAATGAAATTAATATTTATTGAAATGAAATTCAAAAAGGAATTCTGCAATAATAATATTATATTGTGTATAGACCAGGACACTATGGAATGTTATAATTTTCAAGATAGCATACACAAATACTATACAGGATTGCATTATATATCTAGTATGAATATCTATACTCCTATGGATACAAGTATTTCTGAATTAAATTTATTTTTATAGTATTTGTTCAGGTTTTTTGTTGTGTGTGAATATTAGAAACAAAAATACATGATTTGGAAAAATGATTAAACAAAATTCTGTATTCAGTTCAGATTCTATTCAGAAGATTTAACGCTGCGTGTATTAAGAATTTTGAATAGCGAAGCTTTCATGCACATACTTCAGAATGTTTATAGCGAAAAATGATATGAATGACTCAGTAAAAATATTTTCTTAAACTCAATGATTCACATATCAATTATAATCGCAGACTGATTTGTATACAATTTATTATTTACGTGAAAATTTACGTGAAAATGAACTCTTGCGAGTTATTTTTCTTTTAAATTTTCGAAAATATCTTTTTATAATGTATTTTTAATCTGAACATAATCTTATAAGATTGTTATACATTGACACTATTTATTATAATTTTTTTTTAACAAAATAAAAATTAATTACAATTTAAAACTAGAATATGTATATAAGATTCACCACATTCATATTACATTCTATACATATATGTAAACAAATAATTTATGATTATAAAGACAATTTTACTTTTTTTTTATTTTTTTTTAATTTTGTTTTTGATTTTTTTCGTTATTTTTAAACAAGAGAAATATTCCATTAAATTTATATTTGTCCTATCTTTTTATTTCATATAAAATTTCTTAACATTTCTATACATTTATCCATTGAAAATATATGTAGGTATTCCATTTTATTAAAAACTTACATTCTGATATAAGTACATAACTATGTACATACACAATATTCCGTACATACATATATGATATACATACATACATATTTATGAATTTCACATGCAGTATTTATTCTCAATATGTAATCACATCAAATTCATATACATTTGTAGCTACGCATATAATAGATATATTTTTGTAAAATGCATGTTTTTACCCAGAAAGATTACGTTTTATATATGTATTTTCAATATAATCACATATGTGCACATAATTTATATAGGGATACATATGTATGTATATGTGTGTATTAAAAATATTGTTTCAATTTTAATCTCAAAACTTAATATCAACATTAAAATATGAAAATTATAATAAAAATGAGAAAAAAAAAATAATAATTCTACATACATACATACGTATATTTTTACAATATTAAAAGTCATACATATACGTATATAAAATGTGCATAGATTAAAAATTCTAGTACATATAAACATACCTACGTACATTGTTCACATACTTTACATATAGATATGTATGTACATATGAATTGGAAGTAAATGTAAAATTGTACATTTTGTACACATAAATGCTTTACTTTTACATATATACATAGTACATACGTGTAAATATATAAACATTCACATACATATTGTATATAATAATATTATAAATAGATATGTAGTGAAGTGACATCCATACATATATAATTGAATACATATTTGAATATTAAAAGCATCTGAATCTGAATTTTATTACAACTATAAGTATACGAGATAGTATGTTTAAAGGTATTATCTGTACGAGTATCGCATCATCTACATGTACATAGTACATATCACTATATTTTACAATAATAAAAATGAAATTTTTTTTTATTTTCTTAAAAATTTATATCACATCATTTTATGAATGTTTTGCGAAGTTTTCGTATGCTTCTGTAGCTGTATTTGTAGATATTACACATTCGAGCATACATATACTTACTTACATGGTATAAATATAACTATATATAAGTAGATATACTGTTGATAAAATATTAAAATATGTAGTACTACAACAACAGATAAGTTTTTAGTACTGAGAAAATAGTTTAAATTTTTCAAATAATGTCAAAATGTTAAGATTTTATATTTTTCATGATAAATCAAAAAAAAAAATTTATATATGTACTTATGAAGTTTTATTTAAGTTTCTATCACAAATTTAAGTATAACTATACATGCACTATATTACATATTACTGTCTGCGGTTCTATTTTCTATCAAGATCTTTTCAAAAACAAAATTCAATTAACTATATAGATGTAACAGTTGTGAACATTAATCACACAGAAATTTAATTTAAATCTATAAAATTATGTAAAATAAAAATTATAAAGTTTAAAATTTTAAATTTAACTAATTTATCTTTAAAAATAAGCATAAAAATAATTCACTTATTTTGCTGTTTATAAAAATTCATATACGAGCATATCACGATAATTGTCTTTTTTATTATTTTATTCACTTAATTTTCTTTAATTTTATTACGATTTAGTAATATAATTTTATACAATGATTCAAGAAGTACTGCATACTCTTATGCACATAAAATACACACAAAACTTTTATGTGGCTATTTTATACTATAACCGACCCGACAACTATGTACTTAACGTGTAAATTTTCATTTCTGTTGCTATATTCATATATACGTTTTGTCTTGACTCTCTGCAACATGATCTCTTGGTAAGAGATTTTTGTTTTTGTTGTTGAAAGGTCAACATTTCCACTAGTATACATAATATAAATTTACTTAAAACCCATCATTATAATAAAAAAAAAATGAAATAAAATAAAATGAATTATCGTTTATCTCAATTTCATTTTCTTCCATTTCTCACATCTCAGATGCTTAGCGTTATTATGCATTTAATCGTACTGAAGATTTGTATGTATACGAAATTGTTGTTTATTCATATACCAATTCCAAAAATCGATATACATATAATTGCAATGCATCGAGAATTCAACCTTTAGAAAATTCTAAGTTTATATTCATAAATCAAAAAGTCATAGAGACAGGATGAAAATGTAAGATTTATGTACAAATATAAAAAATAAATTTTTTTTAATATAAAAATTATGGAAGTTAAAAGCAAACCACCGATTAGATTTGATTTGAAATTTATGGTTAATGGATTTGAAGTTAATTGTTAAACCACAAAATATGAAATAAGAAATGTATATTCATAGACAACTTATGACCTTTTTAATATTCCCTAATCCCTAATTCCTATATATAAACATCACCGTCAAATTTTTCATTGCACATTTTATTATTTACAATCAACGTAATATGCGTGCATGACCCATTTATTAAATCTCTAATAAGCAAATCAGGAATATAAGTAACTTACAGTAGATTTGTATAACAAAAATTGTCAAAATTTTCGTACAAAATAATGTATTGATTTTTGTTCAATGATTGTTCGACTTTATGAATTTATTATCCTCATAAAATATTTCACAATTTGAAGCTAAAATGTTTATTTATTCGTGCGAGGTACGGATATACCTATATAAACACTTTAATATATTTTTATGTAAATAAGTTTTTCATTTCTTTATATTATGTAAAATATTTTGTGACATTTATTAAAACTTAAAAAAATTATTGGTAATTTATCGGTACATAAAAATAATTCCTCCTTATACCCTTCTTATAATGGTATTTCTTTTCAAATTCAAAATAAAAAAAAAATCTCAACTATAAATCTAGATATTTTGCGATGAAAATTTCAAACACAAGTAATGCACTACATTACTTTTAAATTTTAATGTTTCTTTGTACTTTCTTTTACTCAAAATGTTTTTATCATTTCTATATTAACCAATAAATCAATCAATTTTATTTATTGTTTAAGAGAGATAAATTTCTGATTTTTTTTTTTTTACTGTTAAAAAATTTTTTTCGATATGAAATAAAAAATTTTAAACAAAACACATTTCATCATACGAATCAATTAAAAACAAATTAAATGTTTCATGTAAGAAGAATAATGCGATGAAAAATTATCGGAATGTGTGTGTATGTGTATATAAATAATGTAAATATAAAATTTATGTGTGAATAACACAAAGAAAATTTAAAAAATATAGAAAACGAAAATAATCAAACCGCAATGATATGTACATAATGAAGAAAATACAATCAAAAATATTCAAACTAAATAATAAAACAAATTCTGAAAAAAAATTAATTTTATGTTTCATTATCAAGGTACTTTAACAGCAGGCAATTAAATACGTTTATATATACGTACACAATTCGTGCATAATGTTTATTTAATCGAAATTATGCTACTATATACCCTACTATCTACTCTATAGATATGTGGTGAAGACTGCCAGTTAATTTGGCTTTTCTATTTAGTAATTTTTCGCTTTTGAATCAGTCTATATATTCAGTTGAAAATTTACTTCAATTTTTTGTATAATTTTTGATAAAATCGCCTATAAACCCGATGTGATTCTATGCTAAAGCATATAGCAATGTTATTACGTGAGTTTATCTAAATTCAAGACACAATATTTCATTTGAAATTTAGTCAGATTCCTGGGAAGTGGCAATTATTTTTCGCAAATTTCATGAAAGGAAAATGTTAATTATTTTTTTCTACGCTTTTCGAGTACATTATACTTTTAAAATGAATAATAAAGATTTAGGAAATTAAATAGAAGATTTTTCTTCATTTCAGCACGATACATTTTCATGTTCTATTTTTAAATAATGTACTACCAAGTACTATGCATACATGCATACATATCATGCTCATAATAGTATATGTACATTAGATATTTTTTCATTCTTTCAAAAGAAAAATAATTTTTGGCTTTAAATTACAATTTTTAATTAGAAAAAAAATTAATTTTATTTCATAAAATCTACGCACTGTTTTCTTAATAAATTTTTTTATTTTATTTTTTTGAAGATAATTTTTAATTTATCTTAAAATGCTCACTTGTCTATGCTGTCTATAATGTACATACATATTTAAACTAGTCAATTTGTTTTTTCTAAAAAATTCTCCTAAAATCAAATTAAAATAACAGAATTATTTATTGTCAGCATATACAAATGTGTGTATGTATAATTTTTTTCAACTGTCTGAAACAAGACACATTTTTAATATGAAACATTTGGAAATTCTACATTCGAAAAATAAAAACAAAAAAAGCAAAATGGTAAGTAGATCGAGACAAAAATAAATAAAAATGTTCTTAATTATCATTCTTGCATCGACAAAAAAGAAAAATATAAATAAAATAAAAAAATAAAACATTAATTATCACAGTACGTATATAATATATTTATAACGCCGCCACAGAAGCATATCATCACAAGAAATTTAGTAATTCGATCAAAGACATGATCGTATATATGTATATATATCAGTTATGAATTCACTATAAAATAAAAACGACAATTTCACTTTCAAAAGTCATTAACATCATTTTTATAAATGTTGATTTCCTTAATATTTCAAATTTTTAAAATTCAAACAGTGAATCACACTGTTTCATAGATATCTATCTGTCTATCTACTCAATACTCTGCTCTATTAATAAGTAAAAGTACCTAGATAAGAATTTCTTTTTTTTATTGAAATCGTAACACTTTCAGATTGTGCATACGCAAAGCGCATAAAATATATAAGAGCATTACACTTGTCACATATAGATTTTCATTTAACATTATAGAATTAGAAAGTGAATATAGTGATAAATTTTAATGATTCGAAACGCATGTAAATACATCCTCTCACATCCATATGTATATACGAAACGACGAATATTTGAATTTTAAGTATCCATCTGAACAAGTAGCGATGAGACGACAATTTTACATCGAAATTTTGGTGGTTCGATGTGAGAAAATCAAAATAAAAAATGAATACAATATGAAAATGATATTTAAAAATGAATAAAAAAAATATACAAAAATTTGTAATAAAAATAAAAATAAATAAAAAAAATAAAATCTATAAAGAACAGAAAAATGATCTAAATAATCATATAAACATACACATTATGTGTACATAATTTAATAATAATTTTTTATTATTCTCTAATCTACATACATACTATATGTGAACATTGTTGTATACAACGCGAACATTTTATAAATATTTATTTTTTAAATTTTTCTCTTAATACAAGATTATTTCTTGTATAATTTCTTAATACAAATTTTATTTTTATTTTTTGCAATAATTCCTTTGTGTTTCCTTTTGTAGTACATACTGAGTGAAAAATGAAAATTTATTTGCAAAAAATTAAATTTTGTTTTGGTTTTGTTGAAGAAAGAAAAAAATCGTCATTTAAAATCTGAAATGACATTTTGTTAATCTTAAAAAAATTATCATTCATGAAATTGTATGATAATACACTTTGAATATTTTTGGATAATTTTCTTTATTCATTACTTTTTGTCTACTGTATTTATGTGATATGTACGTACATATGACCAGTATGACTTGCAATAAATTTGATTTCATTTAAGAATTTTCAAATATTATAAGACAGAAAAAATGATGTTTACAATTTTATGTAGTCGTTTCGGTTATTGTTTTGTATACAAGTTAATTTATTATTATAAAAAAAATTTTGTTTTATTGTAGTGAATTTTCTGTACATACATATTTGAATGTTTCTTTTGATACACAACTTTATAATTTGTAATTTATTTGCATTCAGAAAATCAAACATTAATTAAATTGTGTCCTCCCACTCCAAATACAATATATTTCGAATATAAGTGTAGTTATATACATTATTTATTCTAAATTCTATATATTTTCTTGAAATTAACTATATAACACAAAATACACATATTATACCGCATTTCATGAAATACAAATTAAGTAGATAGATACTCAAGTGCATAAACGTCCCATATTACATAACCTACATATTAAAAATTCTATTATGAACCAGATAATCATACAGACAATGTCAAATTTGTAGAGCTAATTTATGGACACTAATTAGAAGGTATAAAAATATTTATTATATAAATAATAAGATGGTATACTCGTACAATATAATCAAAAATTCAAAACTGAAAATTTGCGCACATAAGTATATTTATCTATATGAATGAATATAAATGTATGTTATATGTTTATGTAAATTATCCATGTCATACAAACTGACAAAATTTAGAAATTCAAAATTTTATACGAGTAGATACATTCATTTGTCAATGTATACAAAAATTTTTCAAATTATCTTCACCGGAGACACCTCATTATTATCCAATTTATGTAAAAGTATATCAGAATTTTTTTTTAGTTTTCAAAAAGTTGTTATTTGTATAGAAAATATCCTGTGTGACAATTTTATCATACAATACTAATGTATGTAATTTGAAAAATATATCAATAATTTCATGTATAAAATGATGTGATAAAATAAAAATTATTTGGAAAAATTTTTTTACAGATAATAATTTTTATTATACATACATACATATTATATTTTCTTACTACCTACATATGTACATATATTCATTCACCTACGTAAAATGTACTTTTTGTATGGATGTTGTGTTACACATATGCATTTATACATAATATTATTATGTTTTATGTGGTTGAATGCTTACAATATTTTTGTCACCATAATTTGACATTTCTATATGACAAACATGATCATACAACAACATAATAATATTCAACAGACATTTATGTATAGATAAAATATTTCATAATAATTTATTACTATACGTTTCGAAAAAAAATTTTTTGTAAATTGGTTTGATATGCATTTTATTTTTCTTTATTATTTCATGCAATATCTAAGAAATTTCATGCATATTATATTATGTATTTCTATAAAATGTAAATTATATGTTGTTACGATAATGATGAGATAATAATTAATACATTATACACATTTTGATGTTATTAAAGCTAATAAAGTTACAAAGCATATAATCTTATCATAAATCTATAATCATCTGTATACATATGTATACATACATATTTACATGCATATATTTAGTATATAAAATATAAAATATATTTTTTTCAAATTTTGAATGTAAGATGACAGACATCTGTATATAATATGTAGTCAATTGTTAGAACATCATTATCATTTCGATTTTAAAATTGATGTTGTTAAAATTTGATATTTGAACATACTTATTTATCACTCCACTCATACATATATTCATGTATGTATATTTTTTACTTCTTTTTTTTAAAACACATTTTTTTAAGAAGATAACAGAGATATTATAGCAATTGAATATTTTACAAACAAGGATATAACAGTTGGTTAACAATGGAAATAACACACGTTATTAGCTATTAGGAGAAGATACTTCACTTGAAAAGCACTCAAATTAAAGACACAAGAATAACAATTGAAAAACGCTCAACAACGAAAAACAAGGATATGAACAATTTATATCCAAAAAAAAAAAATTTAAACACATACCTGTATGAGTGTACATGTACATAAGAGTACATAAATGTGAGTATATACTGTATTCTTGTCTGTATACCTTCAAGTTCCTATAGACCTAAACATACTTGTATTTATGTATGTATGTACATAACTTACTTTTGTTTTAGAACCAATAAACTAAATGGATTCGAAATTGATATTTAGAAAAATGAAATAGTAGAGTAAATATTGTAAATTACAATTAAAATGAAATTTTTTATCTTTAAATTTTAAAGGATCATTCAAATATCAAATGGAGAATAAAGAAAATATAAAGAGAACTTTGTTTTTATTCAAAGCACAATTTCATTATTGTTTTAATGAATTTAATTTAAATTTTTCGAATTAAATTGAAATGCAAATTTAATAAAATTTTCATTTACTGAAAATTAAAATTAAACGATTATGTACGTACAATATACTTGTAACAAATAAATAAATGAATTTATTCTATTTAAAAAAAAATGTTCTCAGAATATTTTATTGCTATCGCTTCCTATATTATCATTTATTATTCATGAACACAATATCGTACTCGTTTATAATAAGGCATTAGAAATAACATTAAAATATGATCGAAAAATATTTTTATGATTTTAGCATTTAAAATCAATAAAAAGAAAATGTTATCTCTTATCTTGCGTTTTTTTTTTCGTTTTATTCTCCATTTGAAATTTCAATTAAGAAATATTGAAAAATTCAATTCGCATATTCATTGTGTAAAATCAAGTAAAATATAATGGCTCTCATTATAAATTTCTTTTTTTTTCTGGAAATATTTTTTATTTTAATTTTATTATATTTTCCATAAAATTTACGATAGACAAAAATGCTGTAATAAAAAATTATAACAACACCATTATATTGAGCCATATAGAACAGAATCATATAGTGTACCATATTTACTTACAATTCATACAGATGCAGGCTGTGGCACTATATAAAACATAAAACTAATAAAATTTAAAAATGAAGAAAAACTTTTAAAAATTTTGTATAAATGAATTATATTACAGAATGGAAAAATATGTTTATAAACGCAGACATTATGTATAAATCCTGAATATTTTTAAATGGAGAATTGCTTTTAAAAATTTAGTGACGTAGTTTTATTGTCATATGCATAGCACTTTGTGCTCATATGTCGTCATCGTTTTTATAATAATACTCTTATATACACAGTAAAAAGTGGAAATTGAAATTTATTTGTGTATACATCATCATCATCTGTATCGTCGTCATAGCATCATCATCATAAAAGTTTATTTATTTATTTATTATTATTTTCTTTTTTTTTTAATTATTTTTCGCTTTTATATTTTCAAAATAAGAAACAAAATAATTTCAAAATGTTAATGAATTTTTTATATAATTTACATGATCATGGAGTTTATTCTTAAATAATATATAGCACACAACATCATGTATAAATGTACAACATTGAAACATCCCCAATATGATCATATGGGATGATTGTTATACAGTCGATATTCGAATTCAAAAATATTTGAACAGTTTTGAAATGTTTTTTTTCTTTTTTTTTTTTTTTTTGAATTACACACAATAAGTATTGTTTATTTTTATTCCTATATTGAGTAAAAATAAAACAGACTGATGCTATAATATGTACTACATATTTTAGGTAAAGGTATAATTTTAGTATTCAATCATTTAAAAAGTATCTTTCTACAAGTATAAAATTAGAAATAAAAATAAAACAATTTTCTCAATTTTAATGATTTTCATTTGAGCATAGCTATATATACGTACATTTCATTTGTATGATCGATTCTTAAGTATTAAATGCTGTTTATGTACGTTGTCTATGTACTACCTTGTACTACACATACTTATTAATGCTTAAAGTAACAGACATATTGTATGGTGAATGTACATATAAAAAATAAATTTGTTTTTGATTAATTTATGTAAACAACGTTGTCAACGATCGATTGACTAATTGAAAGGTATACTCGTAAGTATATCATATGTGTATAAACGAAATATTCATAATAGCGTATGCAAAAGTATACTTATTATATATTTTATAGTGTTCAATTATTAGCATGTCAGACATGTAAAAAAGAAAATTAATCAATTCTGATAAATGGAAAATTTCGAAAAATTGTGTTGATTTACATTTGTTTTTCTCATATATTTTATTATTTAAATGTATGAGATATGTTTGCCTGTGTATGAGTGTTAATTTCTAAATTTCATTTGTAATATAATAAACAATTTTTTTAACTATAAATGTTCGTTTGTTCATTTTTAGTTTTTTGTCTTGTGTATACAGAATCAAAAAAATAATATTTGGAAAATGTAATTATGAAACATACACTTGCACATACATATCTGTGTCAATTAAAAATCTTTTTGTTTAAGTATGATATTAAGAAAAATATAATTTGAAAATTTAAATGTTAAGAGAAAAACAAAAAAAAAATTTCTTTTCTTGTGACTTACCAGTAAACGAGTATCGAGATTTGAAAATAAATTAAAAGAAAAACAATAAAAGTCATTAAATACTCGTATACAAGTATAATAAATGGATGAAAATTATTAATAAATAAAATTTATGTTTTAATATTACACTTAAATGTTAAACGATTTCATAAATTTTTTCTTTTTCGAAATACAAAAAACTACGATAAATTTTTCATGTATTGAATATCTAAACCACAAACAATATTTTCAACAACTATACAAACAAATAAAAATTAGTAGTAGAATGTTCCGCCTATAAAGCATATTGTAAATTACATCACATCATACATATATTGAGTATATAAGTAATAGGAAATAAATTATTTTGAATGTATAAACTGAATTAGTAATTTTTCAATTTTCCATTTGTCTTTTTTACACAATGTGGATAGTTGGCGTGAATGTATCATCAATTACAGAGGAGAACGAAAAAAAAAAAATACATACATAAAATGTTTGTGATAAAAAGCATTTATACATTTCAATTCATATAGGAATCATATTTAAACGATCTACATATGCATACCTTGGTGTAATGTAGAATGTAGTCACTCTAAATTTGACAATGATATATCGAAAATACGCAGAGAAAAATAAAAGCGCTAAAATATAACAACATAAAACTTCAAAAATCATTCAAAACCATTACGGACTCATAAATAACAATCAAGCATAAATACAATCTAGTGTTGTTTTAGTGGAAAATGTACTAAAGAGTACTAAAAAAAATTATTTGTTGGAAAAACACTACATTTGATGTTTCATAACAACGGCTACACCACAGGCTACACAATTACCAATTACCACAATAGCTTTAAAGCTTCTAACGTGAAAATAAAATAAAAAAGTCAGTCATTCAATTTTGACACCTAATCAATTTACTGAAGTCAAAAAATATAAAAAAAAAAAATAAAATAAAATTCTCTCATAAAATTATGATGTTCTGATGAAATTTATTCAGAGGAATAACTTTTTGCCACCTCTTAATTTGTAGTAATTTAATATCTTTTCATCCCTTAATTCGGTATGTAATCTTTATCAATTTAATTCTTCTATACAATATTACAATGCAATCAAATTATGTGTATTATTATATTTTGTGATAAAAAAAAAATAATAATAAATTACTACCTATACGATCTACTATATAAAAAGTAAATTGCCGAATATGATATCAATTCGACTTCAAAAATAATAATGATAATAATAAATAATTGAATCATAAATGTAGTATTCTCTTTATGGCCGTGTATGTACAGGGAGTATTTGCCTTACGATTTTATGTATTCAGGACATAACATAGAACAAATAATATTATCGTACATATTATCACGTATATACATAAGTATGTACTATATGCATGTATATGCACGTAAGTATATCCTTGTATGTGCACATGATGATGTGAAAGTTCTTAAAGAAATCTTATACCACTTTAACTTTAATGTTCTTTCATTCAAACATTTTCCAGAAACGAAAAGGAAGAACAAAATTCAAATAGAAAAGAAATTTATTAGTATAATAATTTGATCCTTTAATAAAATCAATTAAAAGAAAATGTCTTTTTTTTTTCAATAAAAATATTTAAAAAAAAAAACTTTTGAGTAATGGTCTACAAACTACTGTGCTATCTATCGATTATTCTTATCAAATTGAAATGCAAGAGTCAACATCCTTGTAAACTAAAATATCTTTCATATATGCAATTTAAAATCTCACAGATATTTTTAAATAAATGAAAAATTTATTTTTAAAATACAGGAAACTGAAAAAAAAATAATTTTTTAATGTTTTCTGTTTTTTCTTCAAAAATCAATAATTATTGATTATTTTTGTAGAATATTTTAATAAATCGTAAAAAAATATTTCTAAAAATATAAATATCATAAAATATACCATAATGTACATAAACTGTACATAAATTTATTGATTATCACACCTAATAACAATGCATTTGTTATTACCGCTTGTATTTTTTTAGCTAAGAACATTATACATCCATATGTACACTTCGAAATGGCTAAAAATACATTCATTTTTATATCGTTATTGAATTGCCGGACTTTCTTACTATTTGTGCATTATTATATTTTCACCAAAATTGTTCAATATGCGAACGAAGCCTCATACGTAAATCACTTTGTTTTCTTCTTACTAGCCCAATAAATGAAAATAAAAAAAATATAATTTTCCAAAAAATAATAAAAATATAATATATAGAGATACTACTTATATGAGTTTCCATATAGGACATTTACAAGGTGGTTCGTAACAAAATGTTCCAACATTTACCAATCCGTTACTTATAGTATTGTGATCAGCGTTTACGATGAGACATTTTTTCATTAAATCCCTACTTCACCCCTCTTTTAAAAGTTGAAACTGTTCAACCTGTATAGAGAGATGAGTTCATATAAAACGTTATAACTTCTGTTCGTTAAAAAAGTATCTACCATCGACACTTAAATGACAAACCTCTTACGAGATTTGCTGTGTTTCAAAGCTTTTTTTCAAATTTTGTATCATTTGAGTCCACAAAAATATTAATAACTTTTGAAAGACTAAAGAAGCATTTTGCATTTTTTTTATAAAAAAAAAAACCATATCCTTATTAAGGAAATTTTTAAAAAGGACGAAGGACAAAAAGGTAAATTTTTCACTAAAATTTTTCAAAACGTAAGATATTGTTGGAAAGCTCATATAACGCATACTTTATATCGAAACCTTAATTGTCCTTCTTAACATAAATTATAACGTTTTGTATGAGCTCACCTCCTTTCACAAACGAAAAATGTTCAATCCTTAAAATAGGGGTGAAATCGGGATTTTACGAAAAAAATGCTTCATCGTGAGCGCTGATCACAACACTTCAAGGAATCGATCGGTACATGTTAGAACACTTTATTACGAATCACCATGTACTTGATTTTCATTAATGCTCGTATATAATCGGTATACCTACATACGCAAAATTTATGTATACACAAATACATATTTTTATATTTTTTTTTTCAGCAAAAACAAAATTTTATTATTCATTCATATTTAATCTGCTATTGATGTTATTTTTGAAATTTATTAGTTTACAAGTTTTTTTATATTTTCAATTAGGGGCTTGAATAGCTCGATGGTTGGGTGTCGGTCTTGTGATCTTGAGATCACAGTTCGAACTCCAGCCAGCGTGCTACTCTTGCCCAAGTCGATCAATAATTTTTCCCATCAGCAATGTACACCAGTAACTGATTACTGATGATAAACTGGAAGATATATCTGGCAAGAAATTACTGATCGGCGGTGCCATAATGGACTGAGTATCCGCGTGCACATATATACTATATACATTGTATGTATATATGTATATTTGAAAAAAAAAAAAAATATTTTCAATTGGATAATAACAAATGAAAATAAAAATTTAATTTTTAGAAATAATACTCTGGTTTTTTTCGCTTTATTCGATTCATTCATATGCATTTTTTTATATTTTCCTGTAATTATTATTACTTATTTTATTTTCTTCATTTTTATTATTCATATATCACATACATACATACATACATAATGTAGGAAAAAAAATCAAAATTTTATTTTAAAGAAATAAAAATTTTTCTGAAAATTTAGATCTTAATAGATTTTCAGGCAGTTAGAGCGTCCAGCTGAAATTGAAAGAATCGAACATTTAAAATCAACAATACGAGAACATCGTGAAAAATTCATAAATGTTATCATAAATAATACAGATGTTGGAAATTTAGATTATCTAGTATCATTTGAATTATCTAAATATGAAGAGGTAATTGTAAATATAAAATTAAGAAATTAAAAAAAAATGTTTTATCGGGTCTACAAATAAGTTTTTGCCGTTTGACATAAAAGTTGGTGCCACCTCAGTAAATTATGATTAAAATTGTTTGATGCAAACTACATTATCGTATAAAGTAGGACATCCGTCAACAACCTAATCTTGAAATTTTATTGAAATTTTACCAGTTAAATATATTCGTTTGTGTTTGAAAACGTCGAGTTTTAAGCCGAGTAAACGTCATTTACAGAATCTTCGGATTAACTTCTTCAATTCGAAGAAATCTGTAGCTGCGAGGCGCTTCGATTATTGCTTGTAAAAGCACACGCTGAAGTAATGAAGTGATGGACAATACTTCGAATAGAACATAATATTTCGTTCTTTCACAATAAATACCCAATTTTTGATTAAATAAAAACGGTGGAAAACTTATTTGTAGACCCATTACATATTTCATAAAAACATTTTTATTTGATTATTACTTATGTATTTATTTATGATTATTATTTAAAGGCAATACAAGAAGCGGCTCAAGGTGGCCTATTAATTGTATCTGAAAAAGATTTTCCACAAATATTCGATAAATGGAGTATGTTACAAGCTGTGTTCTTTTCATCAACTGTTTTAACAACAATCGGTATGTAAAAATTTGAAAAAGAAAATATTTAATTAAATTATAAATGTATGTAGAAAATTAAAAATTAACATGGAATTTTGAGGATAAAAGATAATCAAAAATAATTAAACGCAAATATTAAAAATATATGAAATTTTTATCACATATACTATTGTATCCAATTCTTTTTTTTTTGTCTCCTTTTTCATTCCAATGAATTCATAACACAATTATGTATACCACAATTTAATAAACTTATAGCAAAGCAAAAGTGATTGAACAAAAAATGATGGGAATATGATCAAAAATATGATTAAAATGTGATCAAAATTACAAAATTTGTAGAAAAAAAAATTAATTACTCAATTTTACATTAAACAAAAAATTTAAATCACAAATTAAAGTAATTATTTAATAAAGAATAAATTTCTATAAAAAATTAATAAATATGAAATCCCGTATTCATTTGATTTTGATTACATGTAAAAGTACATAAGTAATTGCATATTACATTGTTTCAAATATTCATTTGATTATGAACAAATAAATGTACAAATTAAAATTAAAATTAAACTAAATGGATAAATGAATTTGTTTAAAAACAAAAAAAGGAAGAACAAAAATTCACATGAAATTTATTTTTCCTTTCTAAAGTTCAATGCTAATAAAACATATGCAAGCCGAGAATACGAGTATGTATGTGTTATTACAATAAATTTTGAAAGGAAATATTCAACAAATAAAATTTAATTATACTTGATATTGATAATATTGAACATTTATATATTCAATTAATTCGCATATTTTGTATAGGTACATATACCATGATATATGTACCTAAAATGTATGTATGTAGATAAAATGTATTCGATTGCATATATTATGATACATTCGAATTTTTTTTAGATAAAATTTAAAATACAATTAGAGTATTCATTTTAAATTGTAAATGGAGGCAACACGTAATTTTACGACCTCGTAAGTCAAAATGATATGAAAGAACCTCGCAAAAAACGCTAATCGTAATATTGTAACTTAACTCATCACAAATTATTATTTTCTCACAAAAATTTAATAAACTGGTAAACAGCTAGTAAAAATGACAAACTGTCAAACATTGGTTTACATACACAAAATTTATTTATGAAATTTATCTAAACGCGACTAGAAAGTCTCGTCCCTTTACATAGAGCTTGTAATTTTTAAAACAAGGGAAAAAGTTACGAGGTCTCGTCAAAAAACGACAAACCGACAAACTAATACGCTACTCACTCACGAGACTTTTAAGATTTGAAATGAATACCCTCAATAAAAATAAGTATAAATATACATTTATACACTATAGTTGTAAATATTTTACAATGTACAAATATATACATATATCTATGCAAATACATAAATATGCAGTATACACAATGTGGTGTGTTATTGTATATTGGCAAACAACCAAATTTGTTTTGAATTGGAAATTAAGCAGTTACAAATTGAGCATAAATTAAATAGATATACATATATCATTTTCAAATAAAATAATCATAAATAAATAAATAAATAAAATTATTTTAAAATTATTTTTTTAAATCGAAAGCGGAATCAAATATTAATGTATGTGTTAGTATGGAAGTTTATATAATATATGTACTTAATTAATTATACGTTATTTTACATATACAACATATGTATATACATATGTAATACATATGTGCAAACATCAATATCTAAATATGTATGTATAAATTTAAAAATATTAACATATAGGAAATATATTTTAATTAAAAGTTCAGAGGAAACAATAAGTTTTGCATATAAATATGTTATGTATATCGTATCATGTCTGCAATCTATGCTATAAGATATAAGATGTGCTCATATTTACATTAATTTTATGTGAAATTTCCTCTATGAAATGGAGAGATCATTGACTATTACAGTACCTATGGTATACGCTCGCTACGATATTACGACCACGAGTAGTACTTCACAGATTATGTGTACTCGTGTTCTCACTCTTGAGAAAATGTTGATTCTCGCTCTCAGTAGAATGCAAATATTGTACATGATAAAACACGTACAATCAACTGAAAACATTATCAATACCAAAGATACTATTAAAAAAAATTACTTGAAAACAAAATGCGACGAAAAATGTTCATATTTTACTCTAAAAATTCTGTTCTACACACTTGACACAAATAATATCTTCACAATTTCTATTTAACTTTTTTAATTGGCGTGTTAAAGGTAATTAATAAATTTTAATTAACTTCCGAAATATATACACAAATCCTTGTAAAAAAAAAATATATATAAATTACTCGTAGGTTTTCTCATGAATATTTTATTAATTTTCTCTTCCTTTTCGTTTGTATTATAATTATTTTTTTTTTTTAATATTCTTATTTTTTATGTACACCTTAGGTTATGGAAATATTGTACCGGTAACAACAAGTGGACGTGTATTTTGTATATTTTTTGCTCTTATCGGTATACCATTAACATTAACTGTTATTGCTGATTGGGGTCGTCTCTTTGCTACAGCTGTATCATTATTATATAAAAAATTTCCAATTTTAACACGTAAGTTACTTTTATATCATCCAAACCATCCAAACAATACATATATGTAAATATTTCATATACATATTCATTAACATTAATATTATGTATTATGTATTATGTACTTACATCCATGTAATTTTTATGTATATGTGTGAACATTATATTTATGTTACTGTTTATGTAAAAAATTTTTCACAATTTTTTTTTTTTTTAGAAAAATCTGCAATAGCTAAAGCAATCGGTAAACGTTGGTTTTTCGCTTTGGCTGCTGTTTGTTTTCTTGGAATTTATTTAGCGATAGGTGCTGGTCTATTATTGTTATGGGAAGATGATTGGACATTTTTTGATGGTTATTATTTTTGTTTTATAACGATGACAACAATTGGTTTCGGTGATTTAGTACCAAGTAAATGTTAAAATTTAAATAATTTTTTAATAAATTTATGCACATACCTTATGCCTATATACTATTTTAATGAAATCATAATATTTTCTTTTTGTATAGAAAAACCAAATTATATGCTATTATGCACGTTATACATATTAATCGGTTTAGCATTAACATCAACAATTATCGAATTAGTTAGACGTCAATATGCCCAAAGTTGGCAAAGATTACAGGTATGAAAATATACGTATACACCACATAACCATATAGTTTACGTATTACTGCTGTATTATTTATTTAAATGATATTACATAATTGAAAAAAAAAACAATTTTTTTTAATGAAGTCTGTAATTATTTCATATTCATATCAATTATTATTATGTATTACGTGTATACAGGAATTATCAGGTCCGATGGCTGAAACATTACGTAAATTGGGTATATCAGCTGGTACTGGACTTGATTATGCAACTTTACAAAGAGTATTAACGGTAAGAAGTAAATTGATATAATAAGGAAATAAGCAAGTAAACAAAACAATAAGATTTGTACACGCATGTATACGTTCTACATTTATGTAAACAATTAATGTCAATCCTGAATCATAGTTGGTGGTCTCTTATACCACCATTGGTGTGCATTTAATCATAGTTCGAATCAATTCACCTTCTTCTTCTTTAAGGAATTGATTCCTAGTCTTATTACTATCATGTATGCACCTAAAGTTTATTGTTGATTATAAAGCATTGAGTTGTTCGTAGAGAAACAAACTCATCCACATGAAATTTAAATCCTTATATGGATATTTGTTTTTTGATTTTATTATCATTTTTATGTATAAAATAAAATAAAAAAAATATGTACAAAAATAAATTCTTAACTTTAGTTATTTAGATATTTAGATAAAAAAAATCCACAAAAAAAAAATAGCAACATTGTCCAAAAATAACAACGAAATAATAAAGAGTTTCCGTGTGGATAATTTGATTTATAAACTTACAAGAATGTATATACGCATTCACGATATTGTATGTGTACATCCTATGCTATATTGTAATCTTGAGATACGAAAACAAACAAATTTAATGCCTTTTAATGGTATAATAAATAAGATAAAAGCGAAAAATTGAATTGACTATTCACTACACACATATGCACTGATTATAATACATTTACGAGTAAGCGATTGTTTGTATGCTAACTAACACGACAAATTGTGATATACGTAAATATAGGAAAAAAGAAACACACATTTTCTTGTCAAACTATAAAACAATAAGTAAATTTGATTAAAACTTTATTTAATAATCGCATGCGATCTGATTCAAAGCCAACATAAAATTTATAGTTTTATGAAAAATATATTTTAAAAAAAAAAATATATAAAATATAGTTAGAATGTCGACCTTGACAGGAAGTGTTTCATCCTTTTTATTATATCCATCCTATACAAAATTTATTGATTTTCTCAAAGTAAATAAACTACATAAATTAAAAAATCTGTTAAAAAGTACAAAAATCACTAAAAATCCCTTGAACATACATAGATGTGTGTAAATTTGAATCTTCGATAATACAATTCTCAATTTTACTATTTGCTATTCTTAAAAAAATTTTGATTATTAATTTGTTTTTTTTCTCAAACAATTTCATCTACTTTTAGGTTTCAATGCCAAAATGGAATTATAATTCATCATCATCATCAACGTCATCAGATAAAAAACGACAAGATCAAGAAATAGCTGCACTACAAGCAATAACAACAGCAATTCTAAAAGAGGTTAAAGAGCAGCAAATGCAAGAAAGACCGAGAGTTGTACAAATCGTTATTTATGAATCATCTGTTTAAAATTTAAGATTAAAAATAAAAAATTATTAATTTATAATAATTAATAATTTTAAATTATAAAACAGGGAATACGATAAATTTATAAAAAAATATATTTAATATTTAAATAATATATAATATTTAGTAAAAATTATTTCGAAATCGAAAATCAAATAATTAAATTTTATTTTAAAAAGAGAATACTGTAGGACTGTAGTGAAATATACTTGTATTTAGTTCGTAAAAATACAGGAATATGTCATACTTACACCATATAACATGTACTTACATATCGTATTCCAAAAATTTCGGCATTTACCTTATCTTAAAAACATGAACATCACGTAATAAATTACTGGAGAGATGTATAGAAGAGCATGAAAAAGGAAAGTCGTTAGTGTTTATGAAATTCAACCCGACATTGCCGACATCGATTTGGTCTTGCTTGTCTTGCTTCCATGTTTTAGTGTTGCCATTATGAAAGTTCATAGTGAATGTGCTTTGGTCAGTCCCATGAACAAGAACATGAACATGAAACAAGATAATGTGAGTGCACCCTATGAAATCGATTAACTGCTGGAAAAGAATTTGTAGCTGTAGTTACGACTAAAGTAATGCGTAATACAGTAAAGTTTGAAATCATATGAAATAATATTTAACAATAGAGTGTGTAGCTGCTGCTACTCTTTAACAAATTTTTAATTTACAGCGCTACAAATTGACATTTCATTTTTGTGATTGAAATAAGGCGCTATTATGAGTTTAATAGATGCAGAAAAATTAATTAATTAAAAATTAAAATAAACAAGTAAATCACTTAATTGATCACTCAATTTGACAGTTTTAAATCAGCTAAATCTAATTACATCAGTCAGCATTGTCAGCAGTGTATTCCGTTCGTTATAACCGCATGCAGCACTTCAAGATATACTATACGTGCTATGGTACGTGCTTTAGCTGTAATTACAGCTACAAATTCTCTTCCAGCAGATACCAAAAAAAGTATTGGTTATATTAGTAAGTCAAAATATAAATAAATATATAAATTAATTATTTAAAGGAAACATAAGTGTACATGTACATATAATATGTAATTTTATAAATTGTTATCATAATTTCCTTTGAAATTTGTTAATTAAAAGAAATAAAAAATTTAAAGAAACTAAAATTTAGTTAAAAACTAATCGAAAATACATACATTTTTATATTAATATAAAAAATTCGATAAAATCGTAAATTATAATTATTATTATTATTGTAGAATCAAAATTATATATGAAAATGTAATGAAAAGAACAATATGTATATGAAAATTTTAAATTACATACTACTCGTATAACACCATTACATGCTCGTAAATTATCTATATATAACCCGTACGTATATACTCGTGTATAATGTAAATGTAGAAATATTTTTTTTATAATATTTAATTAAATTTATATATTGCACATTTTTTAAATGAATTATGTATTCAAATTTAATAGAAATAAAAAAATTATGATGATAATATATAAATAATTAATAATTAATTAAAATATGTATGTATATACTTGTACATTAAGATTTAAAATGTTAATTAATCTCATCCTAATAAAATATTAATTAAATTATTGAATGTAATAATAAATAATACACATTGCATTTTTAATTTTCTTTTGAAAAAAAAAACAAAATATTTAAAAACAAAAAAAAAATAAAATATTGAAGAAATAAAAAAATAATAAAATACACGAACGAGTAACGTACTCGTATATATAATACATACATACACAATAAATGTTGTTTCATTTATTTCCTTTGAAATTCTAATTAAAACTTTTTCAAAAACTTTATTAAAAATCATCAAAATTATCATTTATGTACTTAGTCTAGGTAAATACGTACGTAACAAACGTTATATGTCTGCGATCAAGAATGCATTTCAAATAATAAATACGAGTAGAATTTTTCGACACGTGAATTTTATCATAAATAATTACGTTGTTATACATTGTTGCATGTGAATAAAATATAATTTTTATTTTTTTACAATAATTCATATATCATTTTTAAATTTATTTTATAAACTTTTTTGTTTTGTCACACCATCTATGTGTACCTAAGTATTTTTTCTCTTCTCTAGCGTAACTGCCCATTTAATGGTTCTTGGTTTGGTGTATATAGTTAGATAATACGACTACGATATACGCTATAGTATACCTTACATACAATGTAATCATATTTTCATTCATGAGAAAAATGCATTTTCTCTTTATACTCGTTTTGCAAGACACATCAATCACCATAAGAAGAATACGAAATATGAGACGAGTAGTGGCAATGAGATTATTGGTAGCTAACTACAGTCTAAGGTATACGATATACTATACTCTATCTCTATAGTACCTTGTATTATATACTATATTTTCTCGTATTTTCATTCATAACTCATGAGAATATTTCATTTTCTCTTTATACTTGCTTTTCAGTTTTCACTACACATCATAATAAGTATACGAAACGAGAAACAAGAATAGACAGTAAGTAGTAGCAATGATTATTCCCGATAACTAACTATAGTACGATATACGCTAGTAGTACCCAAAACCCAAGATAAATATAATTCTCTATGAGGTATGGTCGATAAATTTTCTAAGAGAGTGTGACCTCAACGGTAGTAAAATTGAGTATAATATATTTTTAAGTACCTACACAACAATTTTATAGGTGTATGAATTAAAATGATTTTTTTAATCATTTAATTTTATTTTTTTACATGCAATTTTCTAAATTTACATTTCTAAATTTCACAGCAGGCATACAACGTACGGAATATGAATATACATATTTCGAAAATTTGAATAAAATATAATCATTAGAATTCATCCAAAAATATTCTGTCATTTAGTAATAGAGTCCGGTCCCAAACAGTTGAGAAGTTTCGCGCATGTTTCTATATGTGTTAGTAAAATTTTTGTATACAGATAAAATTTTGACCTTTAGATAGAAAAATGTTAGAAATCTTCATTCGAGCATACATAATGTACAAAATTCGCTTTGCTTATTCTTCGTTCATAAATTTTGTACATGTGTAAATATATTTTCTTCCTGTACCATGTTAAAGAGAACATTCCAAAGTAGGTATATCATCATTATCAGAAGGTTTCGTTTCAAAAGCTGGCGGCTCCATTTCGGAAGTTCAACCTATAATGTTTATAATAATATAATAAATAATGTTTTTTTTAATAAAAAATTAAATAAATAAAATTTTAATTTTAATTTGATTTTTTCATTTAAAAAAAAAAAATTCTATTAACCTACATAATATATGAGTATATTTACAAAATTTATTCATTCAATAATTCTAATTATCTTTTTTATTTTTAGAATTTTTTATTATTCATATGCCATTGTATGTACTGTACATGTACTAAAATAATACATATATATTTACATTGTGAATACACACCACACCAGTTATATATTTTATAACATTAAATACATAAGATGTATATTTATATACTCATTTATGTATACTTAATAATATATTCGAATATATTTCACATTTCACAAAATAAATAAATACATATACATATGTACATAAGTATATGAAAATTTTATTTTTCATTCTTTAAATATTATAGTAGATATTCTAATTTCATGATAAATTTGTGTAAAGTTTTTCAAATTATAATATCAATACATATGCATATAGGTACACATATACGTACATATTACGATTATATATACATATGTAATTGTATATATAGGTGTATATAAAATATAATCATATTCATTTATTTATAATACCCGTCCGTATATAATAAAGGTAAATTGTGTTTATAAACAACGATCAATCGAAATCATTTTACGTGACATGATTATATAAAAAGCAACAACAATTTCAATAACAACAACAACAACAACAACAACAACAAAAATAATGCCTTTTTTTATTTCATTTAAAATATATGAATTTTTTTTTTTTTTTTTTTTTTGTTGCATGACATTCAAAAAATGTTCAGAATACGTAATTTAAAAATATAACAAAATCACAAAAAAAAAAAAACAGAAAACCAAAAAATAAATTAAACTTTCGATCAATATACTATTATTTCCTTACATTTTGAATATGGTACGAATATAATATGTAATGTACACACGTATACGTTATATATGTACATTTATCGATATTGTAAATTTAAGGAATACACATTCTCATTTATAAGTACTTTTACATGCTATCTGCTTTCATTTTATTTTCATTTTTAGTATACTAACTTGCATTCTATAGAAGTATTTTACCTTATGTTTATTTATGTATAACTGGTATAACTCATAATAAAATACATAGCTCGTAAAAGCCCTAAAACAAAAATATTTATGTCTATGAAAATGAATATGTATAAAAATAATAAAATTAAAATTTACTTTTATTTCATAAAAATCTAGGTAGTACTAGTATGTATATAAAAGGGCAAAAAGCAATAATCAAAATAAAGCCTTTTAATGAATGCATTATAATATGACGACTATAAAATTTTCATATCGTGCCCGCGCGTTCATTTCAAAAAAAAAAAAAAATGATAATAAATAAATAAAATAAAATAAATAAAATGCAAACACAAAATGCATTATTTATAAGAAAATAAAAATTTAATTAAAAAACAATAATATTACATCTATAATACGTACCTACTTACTTACACAACACAAAATGAAAGAGAAATGACTAATACTCGTAAAATGTTTTTATGTAGTAGGTACATTATATAGGTACTCTTGTATAAACGATAATAATTAATACTCCATATTTTAAATTCACAAGTTTTTTTTTAATTCGACAAAAAAAAATGAAAAATAAAAAAAAATATTATAATTTCTTCTTTTTAAGTTATTTTTTCGGTTTATTTTTGTAAAATTTTAATGAACTTCTCTGAATAAATACGTGAGTATATGCATATTCTGCATGCGTATTTTTATACTTGAATATAGTATGTAATCCTTTTTATTTTTAAAATGAAAATATCAACTAGTATGTATACGTATAGAATTTTCATTATTTATTTTTCAAAGTTCAATTACGAGGAATATAGATTATTTTTAATTTTTGCTACGATCAAATTTGCAAAATAACTAACCTATGAGTGCAGAGAGAATCAATATGTAAGTACGTACACATGTAGATATGTGGAAGTTTTAAAGAAGTTTTTAATGAAATATTATTTTGTTGAATTATACGTATGTATGTACGAGTATGTACGACTATATATTGAATAAAATATTTGACAAAATGAATGAAAAACGATTTTTCACTTTAATTTCTTTAAGATTTTAGTTATTTTAAATACTACTTCAGCATACTTATGTATATACGACGAGTATAATGAATTTAGATTTACATACTTTTATTTATTTGCATACATATAGTATGTGTATATGTATATTAGAATATAAGAATCTTATTACTTATCTTTCTACTCACTTGAAAACGGTAAAATTCAATCAAATCACTTCTAGAATTTTAATGTTATCTTTCAGAAATTACAAAAAAAGAAAACATAAAGATATAAAAATTTCTTCTACATACTTATATACATATGTGTGTGTATTTGTTCTATTTAAATGTCAAAATAAAATATTCTAATATAAAAATGGTAATATGGGAAAAAAATTGTACTTTTCCTTATTTCAAAGTGTGTGGATCAATAATCAATTGAGTATAAGAACTGAATTGGCATTGGCATTCATTTTTACGACGAGCAAACGTAATATTAAATATTGTAAATTTATTTTGAGTCGAAATAAAAAAAATAGTAAAGATGAAATACTCATACTATACATGCTTACTTATGTATACATGTACATGTATAAACACGCACTATTTCTTGTATTGAATAAAACATGTACACTATAAATAGAGAGTAAATGATCCCTATAATGCTATAATTGAATTATTAAAAAAATTTATACCTATTGACTGGGCATACTAGCAAATGAGATATGATAAGGACAAATTTATTTGTCCGTGTTTTGTATGACATGCATACGAAATTATACACATATTTTCATGTAGGAGGTCAAGGCCTATAAAAGGCTGTTGTACCAATTGATGATTGATGATATTTTGTAGATTTTATAGATTTTATGATATTAAAACTACTGATATGACATAGGAGAGTAATAACATTGAAAATTTTTATCATTTTTATCTTTCAAATTTTTTTCTATCCTTTCATTTGAAAAATTATAAATAAAAATGAATTAAAATAGTAAGTAAATCGTTCATAATATGTATATTTAATATTTGTGTACAATGGTATATAAAATCTGAAATTAAGTAAAATATGATGCGCTTGCGTTGAGCATAATATCAAATATTCAACGAATGAATGACAAGAGAATCATAAAATAAAAGAGTATTCAAAACAGAAATGGATGGAAAGAGACCAAAAAGAAGACAGCGATCAGCAAGCTTGATGCGAAGAACAATGTAAGAGACGACACGAAGGAGCTTTTTACTCAATATGGATATGGGAAACAGGAAAACAGCAGCTAGGAATCGTAATGCTTGGAAGAGGAAGTTACAGGAGGCAATAGGGTAATGACTCGACTTGAGAAATGAGCTGCTCGTGATCGAAGAAAATGGTATGAAATTCAACGTTATAATATGTTTGATACATAAATGAAATTCAAAGTTTTTGTGTATATTCAGCACATGTCGTCACAAATGTCTTTGATTATACGTTATTTTATTCATTAATGAAATAAATAAATAATTATATGTACGTATACGAGTATTTGATTTTAAAATTTTGAAAATTACGTAACACTCATAACAAATATAAATAATAACTTTCCATTATTGTATGTCCGTTGTAGGTTCATCATTTTTAAGTAATATATGCGTAATAATACGTAATGAAAAACAATAAAGGAAAAATTAAATTCGTAAAACACTGTCCAAGTTAATCTAATTAATTCTTTACAAATATATTTTTTTCAAACTTTATTGTTTAAGTATTGTTTTCTTTGTTTAAACAAAATGTTAAAAGAATTTCATAAAATTATTTAATTCATTACAGTAAAATTGAAAAGAAAGTAAAATAAAATGTAGCGAATGTAGTTAAACTGTGTGACCTCTTCTTTACATATGTGCACATATAAGTAGAAAATATCGTCATATAAATATTTTTTGTAATTTTCCGTTTCATTTCATTTTCATTTTGTTTTTTTTTTTTTGTTTTAATTTTTTTTCGCACGTAAGTTAATCGATCATATGTGCAAAATATTTTTACGTAATTTTTTTTTATTAATTTCATCGATTCTGAAGAAATATAAAATTAAAAAGCAAAACAAAAGTAAATTACGTCAGCAAGAATTGAATTTAAAATAAAAAAAAGTACCAAATTTTTATTCAAATAAAATATGAATGAAATCCGAAAGAACGACTATCAAAAATTTGTTCAGTTTAAAATCTATTCCATTATTTGACCTATTTTAATTTCAAATTGGTGAAGAAGATTGATGCAAAAATGACAAAGTTACATGTAGAGGAGAGAGGTAAAATTTGATAAAATTCAAAATTTCAGAATTTCTCCCTCTTAAATCTGTACTGGTAGATGAGAACACTTTTTACTTTATCTATATCTATATATAAGCATCAATCAAAAGATAAAATAAAAAGAGATTATTCTCTCCATGAATGTGTCTTAAATATAAGATTCATGAATTGACGATGAAATGTTAAAGTTTTCTTTCAAATATCTATGATATTATGGAATATAATACGAGTTTCTGTACAAGACCAATAATCTATTGCGATGGTCAAATACTTTATTTCAATTATAAATTCATTCTATACAGAATATATCTGAAAAAGTATCTACATGTAAATTATAATTAAAATTAGTGACAAAGACTTTCATGATAATTTAAATTTGAATTTTCAAATTGTAAAAAAAAAAAAATATATATCAATATAAAATGTATTTTAAGTACAGAAAATAAATTTAAATTAAAAATTTGTTTTATTTTAATTTTTACATAATACAACATTTAATGTAAAAATGTACAAATACATAAATTATTAATTTAAATTTAATTTTGTTCAATAACAGGATGAATATAAATTTTAATGAAAATTTTTGAATGATTTTCTTTTAGTAAATTTCCTTTTAATCATCACATTATATTCATATTCTTCTTTTTCATAGAACTACAGCTCTAATCTAAGTGAGCCAGGGCATTCACAGAACTGATTTCATGGCTTTATTATACTATCATGTTTTACATTACCTATACAGTTTAACGTGGTTTAACGTGGATTGCAAACCACTGAGTTGCTGATAGAGAAGCAAACTCTTTTACATGATAGGGCTTAGACTAATCTATTATTAGAATGATGTATGTAATTGGTAATGCTCTAATAATAAGTACTTTGTGTTACTTGTTGTCAGCAAGTATATACTACTTATCAGCATTTCTAAGCTCTTTTTCCCAGCAAGCTGATACTCATTCGAAGTGAACTTTTGAGGGTGGTTAATGAGAATCGAACCTGCAGTCTCGAGATCAGTATAAGCAGTTAATCTACCACTTGCACCACCGAGCTCCCTTTTGGGTTGTAAAACTCTTTTTTTTTAAATTTCACAAAGTACAGATTTTCGAAAAAAATGTCTTTCACCTTGCAACTTAATTAAAAAATCTCGAGTACCCTGTTTCCATAATACAAAAAAAAATGTGAACACAAATAAATTATAAACGATCAAACAACTTAACGTGGCGGCATATAATATGCCGCATAGGAAAAAACAAATAATAAAAAAAAAATAGAACAAAAGCAAAGCATATATACAAATTTTTTTCGTATTTTCATAATTCGTCAAAAAAAAAAAATACCAATAAAACCAAAATTAATTCGTTTCAATTCGCAGCACGATACATAATAAATAAGCTATAAAAACGGGTGCAAATTGCAAATTTTTTGCAAGTCGTTCCGGTAATATTGTTGGAGTATAATCGAAAACGACATAAAACAAAGGTACAAAATATTTATTATAAAAAAAAAAATTTAAAAAAAAAAAAACAAGGACAATAATTAAAATTGAGAAGAAAATTGAAATAAAAAATAAAAATTTGTATTTAAAAATATTGCAAATAATAATAATAATATTGTGATATATTGTGTTTTTAGTGTATGTACATATAAAGATATTATAAATACATCAAAAATGACAATTACAAAGGATATATTCGAGGATCCAACAAATATAACAGCAACAAGTATTTTTTATTATTTATTAATACCGACACTTGTATTATGGTTTATTTATTGGAAATTATCAAGACAGCATATGTATCGATTAGCTAATAAATTACCAGGACCAGATGGATTACCAATAATTGGAAATTTATTGGATATTATTGGAAAACCATCACGTAATTATATATTCATATATTCATATTCATATATACGTATATATATATATATGGACAGATATAACAAAGAAAAAATTCAAAAATTAAAAAAAAATGAAACAACACTGAAAACAATTATTTTTTTTTTTAATTTATTTTTTCTATATATAGAGGTATTCTCAAATGTTTGGGAGAAAGGATTAAATTATGATAGTGTTGCTAGATTTTGGATTGGTCCAAAATTAATTGTATTCCTTTTTGATCCACGTGATGTTGAAATTTTATTAAGTAGTCAAGTTTATATCGATAAATCATCTGAATATAAATTCTTTAAGCCATGGCTTGGTGATGGTTTACTTATCAGTACAGGTTAGTAACAAAAAAAAAATAATAATAATAATAATTATGAAAATATTTATTTATGCATTCGTCCTTATTTTCTATGCTTTATTTTTAAATAATTTTTTATAATTTATTTATTTATTTTTGTTTTTTTTTTTTTCATATAAATTAATGTGTTCATATGTGTGTGTTTAAATCGAATTCATTTTTGTTTTTACATTTCCAAAAGAAGAAAAAAAGATTTTTCGAAAATTCTATAAATAAGAAAAATTTTCGAAATTAATTCGTTATTTTATTAAACAAAATAATTTTTCTAAATTGAGTTGGAAAATATAAAACATTATTATAGTGCTTGTATTCATGACCACTACCTAGAACCTAAAAACATCGATTGATCATTTTATCTATCAAAAACGTAGAAAAAAATCGATTCAAAAGTTGTATAGTTGTTAGCTTGTTATGGATAAAGCTGCAGAATTTATCTAAAATTTTATAAATAATTTCTGTACATCTTCCATTTAATTTAATTAATTTATATTCCATCGACAATTGTGATAATTTGGATCGAATTTATTTTCTTTTCTTTTTACACCTATCAAAAATTTCAAATTTACATAACATAAAATTTATTGTTATCTATAAATATGTCTTGGATTATGTGTATACACACAGACTATCAGATTTGCCTTCTACAAATGCACACATACACTTACATGCACGCGTTCATGGAAAATAATAAAAAAAAAAAATTAAAGAACTCATTCTAAAATTTAAAAAAAAAATTATTTACCATCAAATAATTCAGATATGTAGGTAACTGTATTTGTATGTGCATGAATGGATCATCAACAATAAAATTCACAATACTAGTATATAAAATAAATTTTTTTAGAAAATAAAATTAAATGAAAAATTTATAAAAAAAAAAATCTTGAAAAAAATAATAAATAAATAAAACAAAATAGAAATAAATAAATAAAAATAAATAAAAAACAGATATGTATGCAAATATGTATATAAGAAATGTTTTATGTAAATATTATTTAAATTTCAAATACACAATATAATTTTCAAATGATATAATATACATATATGTATATGGTGCATACATACTCATATAATACGGAATTTATAATTATTTTATATATAAGAGTCACACTTGAATAACAAATAAATATAATTCTGTATTCTGATATAGCAAAATGAATATAAAAAAATTAATACTTGTATATATATATATATATATGTACTATACATAGACGTAAATGTACATTATATAAAATGATTTATTTGATTGAATCTGATACATTATATCAATCATAAAATGATATATCAAATTGCATTGTATATGAATTACCTGTATGTATGTATTGCTATATATGTATATGTACATAATATAAAATTATAGTAATTAAATTTCATTTAAATATTATACATATATATGCACTCCATTAGATTGATCCTCATAATTTAACATGTACACGAGCTACGAATATGTACTTATATGTGGATATGACATTAAATTGTCCGCACTCTAAAGTTTTATACGAGTATAATAAATACGTATATATAAAGATACTTTATATTGTTCATGTATAAGTATGTACATATTTCAATATAAATACTAGTAGATATGTATATTTTGCATCAATGAATACGATATCTACGCTATTTTCTTTTCTGTTTTTTTTTTCTACTTTTCTCATTTTTACCTATTTTTTCATAAGTGGGGTTCAACAGTGTTACGATTATACATAATATTCATATACAATACACAATTTGATTCAACATACTTACTTACTAACATTTATACTCGTATAAGTATATAGGTAATGTGTGCACATAAGTTAATTATACACATTTCTCTAATTTACAAGTATATATACTCACTGTATAAAATATACATAAATCCATTAGATATTTAGATGTTCATATACTTATTTACATATATACATATATGCATGCATTTAATTATTTAATATGTACACATACAATCGAACATACATTACTATCCCCAATTCAAAAGCCTATATAAGAATACAATGCAATTAGATCTTGGCAAGTATTCATATTATACCCGGTTTGTGCGCTATTCAAACGTCGTTTCATCTATCTACTCCGAAAACACATAGAGTCAAGAAAGAAATTTATTTTAAGAAATGAAAATATAAAAAAATTATTATAAAAGGATAATAGTGTATTCAAAGTGTATTTATGTGTATGAACTCAAAAAATAAAACTAAAAATAAAACTAAAAATTCAATTAAAAAATATAGAAAATAAAAAACAGTGTAGTGATTCAAAAAATTTCATACTACATAATATATAACGAAGTAAAAGTATATAATCAAAATCAAAAAACAAAAAAACAAAGAAAATGTTAGCAACAACATTAGCTTTTACTAAAGATTTTTTCGAAGATCCATCAATAATATCAGCAACACTTTTATTTTATATTCTATTAATACCGACAATTGTATTATGGTTTATTTATTGGAAATTATCAAGACAACATTTATATGATTTAGCTGAAAAAATTCCAGGACCAAAAGGATTACCAATTGTTGGAAATTTATTCGATGTTATTGGACCAGCTTCATGTAAAAATATAAAATAATTAAATATATCATAAAAATTAAAATACAATTCTGTTTTATTGAATTTAAAAATTAATTTGTAAAAAATTTTTTTTTTCAATTTTTAACAAATATTTAGCCGTTTTTAAAACTATTGTCAATAAAGCTGGTAATTTCGAAGATATCGCTAAAATTTGGATTGGTCCAAAATTACTTGTATTCATTTATGATCCACGCGATGTTGAATTGCTATTAAGTAGTCAAGTTCATATCGATAAATCATCTGAATATGAATTCTTTAAGCCATGGTTAGGTGATGGTTTATTAATTAGTACAGGTGATTTTATTATTTGTTTTTTTTTTTTTCAAATATATTTATACTTGTTATCTTATTATTATTATTATTTTTAAAAATTATGAGCTAAAACTTAGGAGAATTTAGAGGAATTTTCCCATGATCTATAAAATACGTTTAAATTAATTTGAGAAAATTTAAATTAAAACAATTACAATAAATTATTGTACTCTATTTAGACTTTATTTTTAATTCGTGTATTTACCTTTAAGGATTTTGTATATATTTTACATCCTTAAACAAATATATTTTACTCTTTAATTGCCTTTAGTTAGGAACTATAATATTCATGAACATAATCAAACCAGAATTATTTGCTTATAAGTAATTTTATAAAATTTTTCATAATTTTTTGTCCAACATCATAATTCATTTAATATTTAATTTTTCTGTTATTTGTACAAAAAATTTCCTGTAAAGAGTGTACACATATTTTATCCTTTTGTCTTCTTTGTATGTATAAAGAAGTTGTCAAAAATATAAAAATCCTCTTCAAAGAGAGATCAATGGCCATCTACATTTCCGTATTCTACTAAATTTATTCTTATACGTATATAATTCTGATATAATTTCCAATGAAAATTTACATAAACTTAAAATTTAAACTTTAATTAAACTAAATTAAAAAAAAAATTTATTGCAAAAACATACTTTAAGAACAAAATGTTTTCTTCTGTTATACATTTTGTCTTCATGTATAAATTATAATATATTTTAATTTTAATCATATTACATATATCCATCCATGTGTGTATAAAATGAACAAAATAAAAATGAATTATCATTTTGATCTCTGAACTATGTATATCTGAACTGTAAATCGATGCATGTCAATATTATCATACGAGCATATGAGTCAATGTTTAATTAGTATATGAATGGACATACATATTATTTATTCTAAATTTAATTATCATTCTCAAGTGATCGGTATAGCAGAAACGTTAAAAACAAAAATGAATTTCAATATTTAAATTAAATTAATTTTTTTTTTCAAACACACACACACATACACACAAAAATTAAACTAGTAAAAAAAATAAATTTTTTATCATTATATTCCTAGAATTTTAAGAATTTATAATTTTTCATTTTATTTTATTTTTTCTCCTCTTCATAAATATTTATAAATTTAATTAATATTTTTTTTATTTTAATTTTTTTTTTGTTTTTGTTTTATTTAATTTTTTTCTTTATATTTTTCTTTTTTTTTTCATTTTTTTTTCTTTTCATGCCCAAAAACAAACAATAAAAAACAACAAAATCGTACATTGAACGCATATTTATATGCATTCAATGCATCTATTTGCATGTGTATATGTATGTGTATTACACGCAATGCATAAATATAATATAATAAAAAATAGGTCATAAATGGCGTTCACATCGTAAATTAATCGCACCAACATTTCATTTAAATGTATTAAAAAGTTTTATTGAATTATTTAATGAAAATTCAAAAAATGTTGTTGATAAATTAAAGAAAGAAGGTAACAAAACATTCGATGCACACGATTATATGAGTGAAGCAACTGTTGAAATACTTTTAGGTAAGTTTTATGATATACGGATGCATGCATACATTTATATGTTTATATTACTTATATAGATATGTATGAATTATAATTATTTTTCATTTATTATTTTGATAATATAAAGTAAAAAAAAAAATTTTTAAGTTTTCGCTTTAGTATTACAACATATTTAAGCACTGAAATCCTATATCATCAATATCCATCACCACCATCATATCATATCATAAATTTAAATAAATGAAAAAAAAAATTTCCTTATTTTCACATAAAAATTTTGCATGTAAAATATAAATTTCAGAATGAAAAAAATAATTGCTATATATTTTTTTCCAATTAAAAACTTGTCTCAAAAAAAAAAAATAAAAATTTGTTACTCATTTTAAAGTTATAATTTCACAACAGTAAAATATTATGTATCCTCATAATTTTCTTAATTAAACTACATCTCGTAGTATACAACTTTTTTCAAATTAACTTCACATATACAAGTATGTATTATACGAATATTTTCCATATATTAAAAGAAAACTTTAACATGAAATGATAAACTAGAAAGATCTCTTTCATATTCAAATTAAAATTTTTCGAGAAAAAATTTATTTTCATTCATAAACCATTGGCTTGTTTACGACGGTATAGTAAATGAAAAAAAATATAATATGCATTTATATACATAATGTACATTCAAGTGTACAAGAAAAGCTATATGCATACATAATATTGTACGAAAATATCATAGGAAAATTTTTATTGCAAAATCAAATGAGCAAAGAAAAAACTTCATCAATATAACATGCATATATACAAGTAAATTATAATCTAAACCTTCATATGTATGCATATAATGTACCTAATGCAAAGTATATACATATACATAGATACATGAGAAATGCAAAAATTAACTTTTACTAGGTATATATTTTCATTCACCTACATTCCTACATACAGTACATGTGCGATCTCTTACTTATATTATTCATACAAAAATTAGGTATGAAAAAGAAAATATTTTTTCAAAAAAATTATTGTAATGCATGCTCATGTATATGACCATATAGGTGTACGTATATAATATAACATAGACATCTGTATACAGAAAAACTTGTTATTATATAATTTTCCTGTATTAAAAATTACGAGACTTGCTTTCAAATTGTATCTAATATTAAAAATAAAATAAAAATTTTCAAATCAAATAAAATAAAAAAAAAATAAAATAAAATAAGTAAAAGATACGAAAAATTACTTCAATGAATACACTACAAATATATGTGTTATATTGCATAAATAAAAATATAAATAAAATATAATATATAAAAATATATATGTACATGTATACATATACACATGTACTTTCTTTTTTATTGAATCCATTCATGTAGTATAAAGTAATAATAATATGCACATGTGGATCTATTATTGGATCTATATATTATTATTGTCCATCCTATAGTCATCATCATCTAATCATAACAACAAGACAAATATGGCATTCACATTCGAAATAAATTGCAATCGCATAAATAAGGAAAAGATAAATTGCATGCATACATCACATAGTAACAGGTAGCAAAATTTTTAGATTATATAGTATAGTAGATTATACAGTAGCTTGTCGTAGTTGCAATTGCAAATGCAATATAAAAGATAGATATAGATAGATTGATATATGCACCATTATGTATCTATTACATACTTATGTTTGGCTATTGTTTTCACTTTTTCAAATTAATTTCTTTTTTATAAAGCTAATCATATAATCATGTAATAATATCGAAAGAGAAGACGTACGTATACGTAGTTTACGCAAAGAAGTCAATATATGTATATACATAATAGTATATAATGTGATAATATTCATATGAAATAATGGAAAGAAATATAAAATGCACTAGATTTTGCAATCAAATATATTCACCACATCAATTATTAAATACAAAATGTTCACATACATATCGCTGTATTTATATATGTAAATGCACAAACTCTTACAGTAGGATTTATCTACATATATAGGTATACATTTTACATCATAACTATAATTCAAGTGGAGTGGACCAAATCCAATTTGATTTTATTTTTGATATCACATATACTGATATGTACATATGCATGCATATACGAATGCATACACAGATCATTAGAAATGCAAAAAGAAAAGTCTAGAACGTTTCATTTTTTTTTTCAGTTTTTTAAAATTGTAATTTTATATCTTGATAATTATAATGTGTAGTCATAGGCAAGTAGATATTCAAATCTCTATAATATGATAAGTTAGATAATGTATTCGCGTACTAACGCGCACATATAACAGCAACAGTATTTATATGTATGTAACTTAGACAAAAATTTAATGAAAAAAAATTGCAGTACACGAGTAGGAAAAAAAAAATTAAATTTTTCTATCAGTGTACAAATACATATAAAATATGAACATGCATATACATGCATATGTAGTGCACGTAATATCGAACATAAAATATTATTTGAATCACGTAAATTTAATATACTTTGCATTATAAATCAATTTTCCTTTATCTGTTTTTTTTTTTCTTTTATCATTTACTCGTTATTTATTATTTTCTTCTTATGATTTTTAATTTGTATTTATTATTTGTTATATATGTAATATATGTCCTACATAAAATACTAATAATATAAATTCATTATAGAAACTGCAATGGGTGTATCAAAGTCAACACAAGATCAATCTGGTTATGAATATGCAATGGCTGTTATGAAAATGTGCGATATTTTACATTTACGTCATCGTAATATATTTTTACGTAATAATTTTATATTTTCATTAACAAAACATTATAAGAATCAAGGAAAATTATTAAATGTTATTCATGGTTTAACGACAAAAGTAATTAAAAAGAAAAAAGAAGCATTCTCAAAGGGTGCACGTGGTTCATTAGCACAATCAACACCACAAACTGTTGAAGCATTCGATTATAAAATTCAAGTATATTCAAAACCTAATGAACCTGATGGCTTATCATTTGGACAATCGAGCGGTTTAAAAGATGATTTAGATGTTGATGATAATGATGTTGGTGAAAAGAAACGTTTAGCATTTTTAGATTTATTATTAGAAAGTGCACAAAATGGTGCATTAATATCTGATATCGAAATAAAAGAGCAAGTTGATACAATTATGTTTGAGGGTCATGATACAACAGCAGCAGCTAGTTCATTCTTTTTATCATTAATGGGTATACATCAGGATATACAGGAACGTGTATACAAGGAATTATATCAAATATTTGGTGATTCTGATCGTCCAGCAACATTTCAAGATACACTCGAAATGAAATATTTGGAACGTTGTCTAATGGAAACATTAAGAATGTTTCCACCAGTACCAATAATTGCTAGACAAATAAAAGAAGATATTAAATTAGCATCTGGTGATTATGTTGTACCAGCTGGAGCAACAGTTACAGTTGCTACATATAAATTACATAGAAATCCGAAAATATATCCAAATCCAGATGTTTTTAATCCAGATAATTTCTTACCAGAAAAACAAGCAAATCGTCATTATTATGCATTTGTACCGTTTTCAGCTGGACCAAGAAGTTGTGTTGGTAAGTTTTATACATTAATAATGATCACAATATTGTGATTCAAATTGAATTTTTTCTTTAAAAATATTTTTTTTGTTTATTTTTTGTTTGTTTTTCTATTTATTTAATTTGTTTTAAAGGTCGCAAATACGCCATGCTAAAACTGAAAGTTCTGCTATCAACGATTATGAGAAATTTCAAAATTTATTCCGATTTAACTGAAAAAGATTTTCAACTTCAAGCTGATATCATTCTAAAACGTGAAGAAGGATTCAGAGTACGTCTAGCGCAACGTGCTAGACCAACAGCTAAAGCATAATTCTTTTTTTAAGTTATTTTACATTAATTTTTATCGTAATTTTATTTCTTCAAAGAAAAAAAAAATAAATAAATAAAATTAACGATAGAAACAACGAAATTGAAAAAAAAAATTCTACCTACCCACTGTAAATATGCTTATAATTTTATTTAAAAAAAAATTAAATAAATAAATGAATAAAAACTTGTTGTATGATGCTTTACGTATGTATAGTATGTAAAAGATCTAGAGAAAAAGACATTTTTTTTTAATGTTAATTTTAATCTTTTTATTTTGTAATCAATAATAAATATTTATATGTGCTCGGTATATAATGTAATAATAAATAAATGAATAAACCATGGTTTATGCTTAATTATTACATAAAAATATGAATTTAAGTATTTTTATTTTATTGATATATCTATATAATAATTCGTTTTGGATGTTGTCAAATCTAATTATCCTTCCAAAATCAAATTCATTATGTGTAGAGGCACAGGAAGATCGAAAAGGTCCTTATATTTAGCAAATAACATTTATACAAAATCCTCGTAATTTATT
This sequence comes from Villa cingulata, assembly GCA_951394055.1. Lineage (NCBI taxonomy): Eukaryota > Metazoa > Arthropoda > Insecta > Diptera > Bombyliidae > Villa > Villa cingulata. The sequence goes on along the minus strand of OX596018.1, from coordinate 11,385,015 downwards.
GATTTTAATTTTTAAAAGTACAATGTACGATCAAAATTTTTAAAAATTTCCGGAAACCACATTTTTGAAATAGAATGGAATAATTTTAAATCGTGTACATGAAGCCGAAGGTTTCAGCTACCAGCGCTTCCTTTCTTAATTTTAATTATGTAAATTAATTTATATAATTAATAAATAATAATAATAATAATAAATCGTGTACAAATAAAATTGTAACTGAAATTTATTTCAAAATCAATACCATCAATACACAAATCAATCTGACATCTATACGACACAATCGAAAACATTAATTTGATGTGGGAGTGGATCGTGATTTTTGAATTTTCAATAATTTTGTTGAACCATCTCCAAAAGTAATCGTGTCAAATGAAATGTCAAATATGTTTTGGTGTTCGTGTTGTTGCGTTGGTTGCGTCTGCATACCATATAACCATACCACTTGCCGTTGCCATACCATATATTGTTGTGTTGGCTTTTTAATCGCGATAGTATTAAAGATTTTCATAATTAAAGTTATATTTTTATTTTTTTTTAATTTATTACATTTAAATACTTAAATAAAAATGTCGGCAATCGATCGATTACGAGCTAAAGTAAATGAATTTAAAGAAGAATTAGAAAAACATGAAACATCTAATCCAATGAAACCGCTAAGAAGAGAAAAAATTGAAAAAATGTCATCAGAAGTTAAAGATACGAATCCATATAGTCGTTTGATGGCATTACAAAGAATGGGTATAGTTAAAGATTATGAAAGGATTCGTGAAAAATCTGTAGCTATAGTAGGTGTAGGTGGTGTAGGAAGTGTAACAGCTGATATGCTTACAAGGTGTGTTGAAGATGAAGATATATAAAAATGTATTGAATCTAATTAAGTATGCAGTATTTTGACACTAGTTGATTTTCATATTTTTATTGTAGATGTGGAATTGGAAAATTGATACTTTTTGATTATGATAAAGTGGAATTGGCTAATATGAATCGGCTTTTTTTTACACCAGATCAAACTGGTCTATCAAAAGTTGATGCAGCAGCATCAACATTGAATTTTATAAATCCAGATGTTAATATTATAACAAATAATTACAATATTACAACGGTAGATTCATTTGATAAATTTATAAATTCAATACGTACCGGAGGTATAAAATCGAATACACCAGTCGATTTAGTATTAAGTTGTGTTGATAATTTTGAAGCAAGAATGGCTATTAATACTGCCTGCAATGAATTGGGCTTAAATTGGTTTGAATCCGGTGTATCAGAAAATGCTGTATCTGGTCATATACAGTTCATTAGACCTGGTGAGACAGCATGTTTTGCATGTGCTCCACCATTAGTCGTCGCCGAAAATATCGATGAAAAAACATTGAAAAGAGAAGGTGTATGTGCAGCTAGTTTACCAACAACAATGGGTATTGTGGCTGGTATGCTTGTACAGAATACATTAAAATATTTATTAAATTTCGGTGAAGTATCTGATTATCTTGGTTATAATGCAATGAATGATTTCTTTCCAAAAATGCAATTAAAACCAAATTCACAGTGTGATGATAGACACTGTCTACAACGGCAAGAAGAATATAATTTGAAACCGAAAGAAGTAAAACTTGAAGATGCAGTAGAAGAATCTAATGAACCATTACATGAAGATAATGAATATGGTATAGAATTGGTTGAAGAATCAGTACCAGAAAATAAATTTGAATCAAAAACTTTGAATATTGAAAGTGGACTTAAATTGGCCTATGAACCAGCTGAAAAAAATGATTCAGATGTGGCTGGTTCTAGCACACAAGAAGTTAAAGAAGATGAGGCTAGTCTAGAAGATCTAATGGCACAAATGAAATCAATGTAAAATTATACTATTATGAATATGTACATATTTTGTTTTTAAAGCCACATCTTATAAATTTTTTGTTCTGTTCTTCATTTTTTTTTTATTTCTATTTTTATATTGAAATTATATTAAATAAATAATTACAAGTATTTTTTTAAATTTAAATAAAAAAATTTTTTTTTTAATCAATAATTAAACTAATATTTAAAAATTGAGAATTGATGAAAAATTCCTAAATATTCTGAACTATGTATATGTAGCAATGTAGCTAACATTACGAACCATTTTTGGTCAGCCTCAGCAATTAAGCAATAAATTCCATTATTACTCTATGGGTTATGCTATTTTCTGTTTTTCATGTTTTTCTACTTCAGTTTCAAATTTAAATCCTATTGAAATTCACCTGTAAAAATTGTAATTGTGAATCAATTATTGTTTCACACCACACCTATCCAATTCACCTACATGAAATCCAATAAGAAAAATGTGCATTTTGCTTATTGAAATCTATCGACATCTCATTAGAATAAAAGAGAAAAAGATTAGCCAAGGCAATATGCATATACATTTCATATTTTAAGATTTCAACAATGTAAAATATATGCATAAAATATAATAACAAAGTGCTTGCTATCCTACTTCAATTTCTAATTGTTATTCGTCTTTCTCTTGCATTTACGAATTACGATTGTCACTCATTTTTTGTTCATTCATTTGCATATTCAATATTGCAATTTACAATTGTATATCTGCAATTCACAATGATAATGAATCGTCGTTTGGATTTGATTGAAATTGAAAGGTGATTAATTTGATTTTTTTGTTGTGATTCGTTAGAAATTCTATATTGTATTCTTCATTATTTGCAAACTCATTTAATTTTAGCACGTCTAATGATTAATTTTTCAATAAATATTTATTTCCCTTGAACAATTAATTAAAATAAACATTTTATTAATTGCAGTTTTTACGCTCCATTTTCTAATTTGATTTCTTTCCTATCCTACATGACATGAATATGAATATGATTGATATTGATATATGAATATGATTTTGATTACTTTACAAATTACAACAAAATAAATCACAATCACAATAGGTTGATACCACTTGATGTTGATACTAAAATAGTAAAAATATAAATCCAATGCAGATGCAAAACATATTTTCTGTCTTCTTCCAAATTCCAATACAATTTATTTTATTCATTCATACCAATTAACCGATATGAAATGAATTGTCAAAATTCCATGAACAGAGAACGGTTAAAAAGGAATAACTAGTGTACATTATTTAGATATAGACAGACAGATATATACATAGAATAGATTAGAAATTCTCAACATATGCTTTGCTTAGTTCACTAATATTTTTTTCGTTTAAAAAATAAAGAACATACATATTTTTTTTTTCTTTCAAAATAAATTCTACATAATATTATTTTTTTTGTTAAATTGATATTTAAATAAAAACCAAAATATAATGTGCAATAATAAATTAACTAGCTAAATACTATAAAATAGAAAATCATCAGTGTAAAACATTAAAAATATAATTGAAAATAAAAGTACAAATCATAAAAATATATGAAAGAAAAACAATAAATAGAAAAGAATCTAAAATAAAATAAAATAAATATTCCTATATTTAATATTTATTATCTAAAACATATTATAATTTCAAATAAATTATTCGAAATTTAAATCAAAATCGTAGAATATTTAGGTATAATATTTATATTATTTGTCTTTTAGATTTCAAAGTGAATAACATTGTAATATTGTACATTATTAAATGAATTCAAAATTACTTTTTTTATATTATAATATAAATTAATATTTAAATTAAAAAAAAAATACATTGATATAAATGTACAATAAATAAAATAGATAGCTCTACACACGAAATTTTCAAATTGGTTTTATATTCACGTTCATTAACAAATCAAGGACAATTACAATAAGAAAAAAAAAAAAATTCATAATTATTGCTATTTACTTCTAAAAATTTCTTTTGATAAGAGATTTTTTTTTTGTCTATAAGACAATGATAAAAAAACAAAAGTAAATATCTACCTACATACGTACATATAAAAAGTAAAAGATTTTTCAGTTTTTAATCATATTATTGATATATAAAAAAGTAAGAAGAAAATAATAATAGTAGTGTTGTGCCGTACAAGTGTAAATCAGTGCAGTGTTAATTGTATTACGATTACCTGTATTTCATTTTTTTTATATGCAATTATGTATCTACATGTCCTATTATCTATTCTAAAGTGAAAAAGAAAATTTCTTTTTTTTTGTGTGTCATTATTATCATTATCATAGTGCACTGAAATTATTATTTAATAATTTATTGTTATTATTATGTTATTCTTATTTTCAAGATTACGTTTGCTGATGCAATGCTAATTGAAAATTAAAATTTATACGAATTCATGAAAATATAAATTATAAAAGAGAATAAAGTTGAATTACTTTTGGCGCGTTATTTTTTAATAAATAAAGTTCTTTGTGTAATAATAAAATTTTATGATCTGCATACATAGCTATATTGTATTTATATGTAATATAATTACACAAATCTATTTATAGAAAATTATATATACATACATACAATACATTATTACATTTACATTTATTAAAAATAATAAATTACACATCATATTTTAATAAGTATAATAATTAATACGCAGACATAAATAAATTTATATTATCTAAACTTAAATTATTTATTATATTTAAAAACGAATATAGAAATAATAACAATAATAAATTGTATTTGAAATATAAATAATAAAATCACATTAAAATCAAAAAATAAAAATAATATGGATATTAGTGAAAGTCCAGATCCACAACAACAATCACAACAGCAAATAACAGGAGGTGAACAATTATTTCATCAGCATCAACCGACAACAATAGAAATAGGAATGAATAATGAAACAACGGCATTTCAATCAATATCAGATAATAATGATTATGATGATATTATGAATAGTAGAAATTATAATATGATGCTCAATACAATTACAGAACAGCAATTAGAAATAAATCATCATCAAAATCAACAAATTAATAATGAATTAGATATAGATTCAAGATTATTACAGCAATTCAGTTGCTTAGGTACAACTGATCATGAAGATTTAGTAAATGATTTACAAAAAGTTTTTAATAATCAATTAAGTAAAGAAACAGCAAAATTCTTTTTGGAAATGAGTAATTGGTAAATGATATACATTATATATTATATAAAATTTTTTAATAATAATAATTTTTTTTTTTTTTCGATATAATGACATTACATAATTTTCATATTTCTTTTTTGTTATATTTTTTTTTTTTTATTTTTTAGGAATTTACAAACGGCTATTTGTTGTTATTTAGATTATAGTACATTTACATCAATGCCATCAATGAAAATTGTACAACAAACACGTCCATCTATAAATACACAAGCATGGAAATTACAAAATGATGGTGATGAAGCATGGCCAAATGGTTGTTATTTAATGTCACCGGGACAAATGAAAAAATTAGAAGTACCTTCAGTTAAACCAGGTGAAACATGTGATATTGTAGCTGATATACCACCAGAAAGTCCAGCTGTTATGTGGAGATTATGTACACCTCGTGGTATATGTTTTGGTGGTAAATATTTAGTATATTAAATATTTAAAAATTAAAAAAAAAATTTTTTTTAATTATATATTTTTTTGTATTTTTAGAAACAATGTGGTTATTACCAGCTGATACTGATGATACAACAACCGAATTAGCACAAAGAATGGCACAATTACATACATCATCATCATCGTCATCGGCAATGACACCAATGAATGAAGATATTCCTCCACCTCCACAAATTAGTATTACAGTTATGAAAATGGATTAAATGAATGAATGAAAATATACATAATATATATGTATATTTATGAAATAATATAATATTTAAATATTATAATATATAAATATATTTTTTTCTTGCGCTATTATCATATAATTTTTGTTAAAATTAATTTTGCTTATTGAATGATGATTGTTTATTTTATTTTATTTTTTTTTTTTTTTTCATTTTAAACTTTAAATCTACATTTATACATATACATAATATATATGCATATATAGCTTTCGAAAACAAAAATGAAAAAATTAAAAATATCAATTTACATTTTTGTCTCTATACTTTCTTGTATAATTAATTTTTAAATGAATTAAACTTAAACAAAAGTATATACATATATATATTATTTCGTTATATATTGTTTGTTTATATATATATACATGCGTATATGCATTAAAGAAAGTCTATGATGCTAAAAAAGAAACAAAATTTAAATTAGATTGTACGTACATAATATCTTTTGAAAAATTTTCATAAGTAAACAAAGAATTTTATTTGTTGTTCTTTGTTCTCATTTTAAACTTAATTTAATTAATTGTTTAGTTATAATTTTTTTTTTTAATTTGTATCAAAAAAAAAAAGAAACAAAAAATATAATATTGAAAATAACAAAAAACGTTTTTTGGATTGAATTGTAAATTATTTTGTTTTTATTTAAAGAAAAAAAAATATTTTTTTAATTTCTTTGGCACTAAAAAAAAACGAAAACAAATAATTTAGATTTTAGTAAATATATGTACATACATATATGTATTTACTACGTTTACATTACATACTCCGTACATACACATTTATTAAGAAAATTACGAGAGAAAAAAAATTGAATCAAATTATTTCGTTATATATTGTTTTTTTTTTGTATTCTTTTAGTTGTCCATTACTACTCCTCACTCATATATGTAGTATGTTAGAAGTGTAGAGAAGAAAGTGTTTATAAACATATACCTAATTAATTAACATTACATAATTCATTTTTCTATTATTTTGGTATTTTGGGTGTTTATTAGTTTTTTTTGATTTTAATTTTGTTTTTAATTTAATTTTTTGTTTATAGCTAATAATTATTGAAATTAATTAATTTTTTCTTTTATATTTTATTTTATTTTATTAATATTAAATTCGTTTTTTTTTTTACAAATTTTATTTTACTTTTCGTATTAAGGAATTTACATTAGAAACAAAAAATGTATAATAAAAATTTTATTTATAAAAAAATTGAATAATAAATTGTTATAAGAAAAAGAAATTATATACACATATACATATATATAAATAATATTTGATGAATGTGAAATGAATGTAATAATTATTATTATTATTATTATTATTTTTTTTAAATGTATGTTATACGGAAGAAGCAACAAAAACTACGTACATATATAATAGGTGCTTTCGATTTGGCAATTTCAATTACTTACGGGTACTAAAATGTGTCTAGGATAAGTGTTAAAACGAAAGACACAAAAATTATTCGTATTCATAACTGCTTGCATCTACTTCCAGCTACTTGAAAAATTTTTCATGAGTAGCTGCGAGTAGATGGTTTAGCATAGACATTTACCTTTTCTAATCGCAAGTACTTGAAATTGCCAAATCGAAAGAAGCTAATACAAATTTGAAATGCTAGAAATATGCAGAGAAAAATGATTTATTTTATTTAAGAAATTTTGTGTTATGTATATCTAATAATAATAATAAAAAAAATTTTTTTTTAATTGTATTTTATGCATTATTATTTTTATTTTTATTGTTATTATTTAAATTTTATGCTTTTACGTAATTGCTATTTTATTTTTCAGCATTTATGATTTTAATTTGTCTTTGGATTTATGTTTGTTGTTGTTTGTCCTTTATTAATTTCAAATTTAAAACAAAAAAAAAAAACATTTTCATAATAATTTTCGTAAATATTTCAATTCTCAATTAAAAAATAAAATTACAAACAACAATTATTGTTATTATTATCCTGTAAAAAAAAATATTTAAATATAAACATCAAACACCAATCAATACGTATGTATCATAATTGTTACATATTATATTCATGATTATATTTTTTTTTTCTAAAATATTCGTAAATATGTATGTGTAAATTTGAATTAATTATCGATGGCTTTTATAATAATAATATGTAATATAAAATAAAACTAATTATAAATAGATTTTTATTTAATAATAAATTGATTGAATTCTAAAATTACAACGATACACAGAGTCGAATTCATAAACATCAAAAAATAATTATGTATTAGATTTTTATCATTCAGCTTTATACTATAATATGCTGAATTTTGAAAATTGAAAATTTGATAGTTATTCAAACGTTTATAAAATTTTTTTTTATCTGATTCTATGTATTGAATCGAATCTTTGAAATTGCGATTTATGTGCGCTGTTTTCAATGTTGGCTTCGCCTTGCGCGTTAAAATTTTCACCGTCTACAAACCATCATATTTTGAGATTACATCGATGAACTTTTTGGCAATTCAGCCAATTATGTAAAATAATTAACGGTATTCAGAATTTCTTAAATCAGTAATATTTTATTAAAAATAGAAGTTCGTTGCGTCGTAGTTTCGAGGTTTCATAATCAGATTGACATGAACGACCATTTCCAATTTCTCCGTTTCGTAATTTACTTTTTCGTAGTTGATTTTTTTAGTTGCCAAAACTGTCAAACATCAACTACGAAACTACGAAATACAAAAGTTAAGAAACTGCAAAGCATTTTAACTTTGTAATTTTCCAAAACTTTTGTAGTTCAAAAATATGTATGGAAATGAACTACGAAGACCACGAAGATTACAATGACTACGAAACGTGACATGAAATCCCTTTAATATTTAAATTATTTAATTTATGTAATAATACCCATATGGATGATTACCAAATTTTTGTATGTACATACATACAATCACATTCTTTAAATCATCATTATAACTGAAATATATTTTTATTGATAAATTCTCATTTATTATTTTTTATTGGTCCAAAAATGAACTCAGTAATAGAGAAAGCCGATAAAAATTACATACATACATACATATATACATACATTAAATCATAAATATACTTAGTTGTACACATAGAAAGCATACAGTGTGTGTGCGGTATAATATACATAGTTGTTTTAATATTAAATTATAACGATTTTTAAAATAAATTTTATTTAAAAAAAAACAATAAAATATGTAAAATTAAAATTACAATATAAATATGCAAATGAAACGAATTACTATTAAAAAATTATTATACAAATTATAAAATTACGTAAAAAATATATTATGTACATAATAATATTTATTTTCATTTTGAATGTAATCATTTTCTTCTATTTTATTTTCATTTTTAAATCTAGAACAATAAATAAAAAAAGAAAAATAAAAAAAAACAATGTTATGAATTTATTATCATAAATCATTATATAAGTTGAAAAAATAGAAAAAAAAAATTTTTTTTTTCGAGTTTATGAATAAAAAATAATTAATTATTATTAAAAAGAAAAAAAAAATCATATTGTTGTTTTATTTATGTTTAAATAATTACCGAGTTTAATGTACATACATTAATATCTGTATTAATTTCAATTTTTAGCAAAAGTATACAGCTGAATTAGTTATTCAGCCACGGTAATCAATTAATGATTTTCGTATAAAATGTTGCAGGTTTTTTTATGATTTTGAAATGATTCAACTGTTATATTTGTAAATATGTAATTTTAATCATTTAAATATTATGCAATAATATTAATTCTGCCCAGTAGTATATTTATATTTTTTTTCTTTGAAACGATAATTTGATACGGTGATATCTAAAAAACTTCTAATTTTAAAACGTTTCTTTTCAGCTATGAAATCAGCATAAATATTCAGCTCAGTCAGTTTTTTTTTTTAAATTTTTCATTTTATTATCAAATGCAATTGCAATATAATGTCATATGACGACAACATTTACCATTTTATTTCTATATTTCTTCTTATGAGATTAAGAAAATATAGTATACTATAATTTCAATTTTATTTTATTTCGTTCATAGTGATAAGAGAGATAACAAACAATAATTTCACGTTGTTTCAATTTCCAAATTTCAATAATCAAAATTAATTCAATTTCATCTCAAAAATTTTCCAAGATTTTTCTCTTCACCACATTTCAATTTATACCTTTTTTTATATCACATTCAGATCATACGCATACCATATTGGAATGAGAGTAGGAGAAATAGATATAAATTAAACCATTAATAATTGTCTGTTATTAAACGAGTGAATATTTAAACCACTTTAAAACGGATTGTATAAAAATAATAAACATCCGATAAAATGTTAAATGTTGAATTTGAGAATGTTGTTGATGAATGAAAAACCGTGAAAATTGAAAAGCATACAATCGTGTTGAAAATATGTAAATCGTTCGGAATTGTACAGCAACTTTACTTGTATACATATTTATACAGTAAAAGAAAAATTAGTATAAAAATGTGTGTATACAATATACATATATATTTTTAATTTCCATTTTTTTAAGGTTAAAAAATAAAATGAAAATTCTATAAAAATTCACCACATTCAATTAAATTAAACATTTTAAAAAGATTTTTCATTTCATTATTCACTGCGTGCGTACAGGCGTACTATTATTATCAATCTGTACATTAAAGAATGATGACACGGTTAAGGATAAAGTGAATTTTTAAAAATAAAATTTATAAAAAAATTTATTATGTATTTTAATTTAAAGAAATAATTTTTTTTTTTTTTAAGAAAATATTTTAAAAATAAATTAGAAAAAAAAATACATAAATATAATATATTTTCATTTAATTGAAGAGTTTGTTTTTTAGTTAATTAGGTAGTTAGATACGAATATTTTTAAAATTTAAAAGAAAATTTAATATAACCATTACATAGATTCTACCATACTACGATTTATGTAAGTTAAAAAAAAAATAAATAAATAAAAATAAGAAAAAAAAATTCATTTTTTAAATAAATAATAAAAAATTGTTTTACATTTACTAAAATATAATAATAAAATTAAAAATTAATATATATAATTGTATTATAGATACCATAAAATATAAATATAAAATTTAAAATCAATAAAAAAAAATACAAATGTATACATAACGGAATATATTATAATTGAAAAAAAAAATAATTTTTTTTTTTTTTTTTTGCAAAATAAGAAATTATAAAGAAAAATACTTGAACATTATATTATATTTAAATGTAAAGTGAAAAGAAAAATTGATTACGTGAAAATTTTATTCTATATACCTATAACGAGTGCAGTGTATGTACATATGTATATTATATGTAAATACAAGAATAAAAAGAAGATAAATTGATTAAAGGATTTTGTTATACGAATGTATTCGTAATTTATAATAGGATATGGTAAATAGTATCACTATCACAGTATAGTTAAAAAAAATCTATATTATGCTACATAAAATAATTATTATATATATAAATGTACCTACCTATAAATATATAAAAATATAAGAATAAATGTTACAGATAACACAGATATATAATATACATTTACATTTACATTTGCATGTATATAAATACCAAATCATATGATATTATTAAATAATATGTAGTATTAAATAGTAATTTGTAAATGAAATGTAGATATTAGTACAACGTAGAAAGGAAGAAAAAAAAAATAATTTTATATTTCAAAGAACCAAAAAGAGCATGTGCATTAATATATGAATTTTTTTTTTTTTTTTTTCATTTTCAAATATGTACCTACATATAAGGAATGTAGTATGTATATTTACCATTTCAATTTGTATATACATGATGTATAATGTACATTATAATTTAAGGTAAACGGTAATAATAATTATAATTTTATTTAATGAACATGAAACTAGCTATATAGCTAGCCATAAACCAACTACATAAACTCTGTGTATAAAATAATTGAATTTTAATAGAATGATAAAATAATGAAAAAATCATAACCCAGAAAAGTAAAAATAAATATCAAGTGATATGCAAAAAAAATACATTCATAAAAAAAATTTTTTTTTTTTGTCGAATTTTAAGAAGAAAATAATTGAATGAAAAATAGTACATATGTATATTGAAATTGTAAATAAAATTCGTTATAAAATTGAATGGTGTGAAACAGGAAGTGATACCATACGTTTATTTTATGTATGGTGTATCCGTACAATAAAAAAAAAACAGTAAAAATTAAAAATAATAACACAAAACTAAAACAAAAATCAAATGTTTTTCCTATTTCATTATTAGAAAATTTGAAAAAAAAAATATTAAAAAGTAGAAAGCGAAAAATTCAATAAATTTTCCATCGATAAAATATTCGTTTAAATTTTTCCTACATGCCTATATCATTTTTTTTCTGTTTGAATTTTTGATTTTGAATTTTTCTGTTTCAATTTGTTTTTGATTTTCTTTTTTCGTTTCGTTTTTTTTTTCTTCAGTTCTTCTTCTTTTCATTTTTTTCTCTCGCTCTTTTTTTTTCGTATATTTTTTTCGTTTTTGTTTTTCTTTCTCAATTTCTCTCTAGCCATCCATCATCTATTTAATGGTGATTGTTGAATGGTAATAAATATTGGTAATCAAATGGTGAGATGTTGATGGTGAGTTGGAAATGATTGGGAAAATAGGAAAAATGAAAATATAAATAACTATCAATCGAATATCATTCAATCGTATAAAATCGTACACATGTATATGCTATATAAATAAAAATTAGTATCTAATTCTGTATATAAATATAAATATAGATTTTATAGTATGTTGAATTTGTAAAAAAAAAATTAGCAAACCGTGGCGGCATTCAACGATAAGCAACGGCACTGCATTGAGCATTCATCATACATATACGTATACGATCACGACACAACACACAACAACGTCCAAAACAAAATCATCGAAGTCGAAGAGAAGAAAATAGAAAATTGAGAGTACACTACACAGTTTTTACAAATAAATTATACCACCGATCACCATCATCATACAACCATACAAACAACATACATATAATAACAATATAGCAATAGAATAGATTGGATGTGCCATGTTCGATGTGGGAAATATGTCAACATGAAACTATACTACGGTGAGTTTTTGAAAATTTAACCAAAGAAAATTTAGGAAAATGATTTTTCATTTTCATTTGTGAACAATTGTGTATGTGTATGTGAATATGTATGTAGTATATTATACACATATATATATAAAAGTAGAATGTACATATATATGATGATAATTCTGTATACCTACAATAGATATGTGTACATAATGTATAATATAGTATGTAATATTAAATGAATTTGATATCTGTCATTCGTATATTTTTATAAATACAATAAAAAAGTATATAATATTGGTTAAATAATATAATTTTAATTTGCTTCTAAATTTAATAATAAAAATGGCAGGCCTTATACGTTCTAAATGAAATTTACAAATTATAATTTATTTTTATAAAATAATAATGTGTTTGTGAGGAAACAAAAATCAAATAATAATAATAATAATAAAATAGTTTAATTGTTAATTTAATAATTTATTTATATATTCGTTGAATTTTTTTTTTCTATAACTTTCTTCACTGTAGTAGTGTTATAATTATGTAGTTATTTATTTAAAAATGTTTTAATATTATATTTTTTTGAAAATATTTTTTGCAATTTATAACTTTTGATATAAAACGACATGTATAATATATTAGCAGAAAATGTAAGTGAAAATTAAAATTAAATATAAATTACACACACATACAATAACTATACATTGTATTATAGTATTATAGTAAAAATAGATATATAATATACTTATTTATATACGTAATGTATATACAGTGGCAATTTGTGCTTTTAAATTAAATTTTTCTGTTACGAGTTACGAACGATATGATAATCGTATAAAAGAAAATTTTTCTTTTTCGTATTGAAAAAAATTTAATTGCTATATTAATAATCGTTTCGTATAGCTGAATACCTACATATATTAATTTTACTTGTTGTTAAAATTTTTTTTACTGTGTAGTCTTTTTAAAAATATAATTTTTAAAAAAAAAAAATAAAAAAATACATATAATAAAAATAATTAGGTATATTTAATTTATATGGCGCAAAAGTTTGATCGATTTGTTTTTATGTTATTTCGTAATTTTTATAAATTTGAATTCTATACATTATAAATACATACATATATGTATAAATACATTCATATACATATCATACACTCATAATAAATGTATAAAAACATATATGTATCTAATTTTATAAAAATAAAACTATTACCTATTACTGTACACTCTACTCTGTATACTTGTATTGTATTGTATCTTCTCATCATATCATATACATAATATAGAATCAGAATTTGTGTAGTACCCTGCTAGACAAAACTCATTGATAGCGGAAATGATATGCTATCGGGGTAAAGAGGTTTTATATACACTAATACTGCTTTAATTTGTCTGCAAATGTAGTAGTAAAAAACTCAAAGAAAATTTCCTATTTTTTATTTCGATGAGCGTTACGATGAGCTTCTCGATGAATATCCTAATGAACTTTTTGATGATTACATGCATCAATGCCGATATTTTCTAGTTGAGTGTTGTGATGAATTAATCGATGAGAGTTTCGATGATTCTCTTGATGAAGTTAGCGATAAATGACGTCTTGGAATTTTTTAATGTAACACCGTTACTTTAACAGTTTTACTATTCGTGACTTAATGTTTTTATGTTTAGCACTCATTTTTATTGGAGAATTTGTAAAGTAAAGTTCAGAATAATTTAAAAAAGTGTTTAAAAATTTAGTGAAATAAATTAAATTCAATAAAATATACATACTCCTTTTTTGTAGCTAAGTTTATGATTTTTAATTTTATATGTACATTAATTATTTCTGTTCATAGCTAAATACATTTCTACTGATACCCTACCCTACCCTACTAAATACATTTCTAATGATTGCCCTGATGAACTAAACCAAAACTCATCAATAATATTCAATACGATCATTGATACATTCATCAATTTAATCATCAATACATTTCTGATGATTGCCCTGATGAACTAAACCAAAACTCATCAATATGATCACTGGTACATTCATCAGTATGTACCTGATGATTGCACTGATGAATTACACGAAAACTCATCGATATGATCATCAGTATATTCATCGAAAACTCATCGAAAACTCATCGATATTCTCACTACTTACTTGTTTCACATACACTATCTGTGTGAAGGTATATAAGTGAGTTTTTTCCCAAGCCTAGAACAAATTTCATGATGATTTTCATCGAAGGGCTCATCATGAACTCATCGATTACTTCATCGAATTGTGTCTAGCAGGGTAGGTATATCTAATCTAGAACGGTTAGGTATATAGAAATAGAATGTATTAGCAAAACGTATACAAAAAGCAAAAGGAGGAGATATCGTGTCTAAGATAATTTCAATTTTTTGGCTATATATTATGTACATTTTACTTGCTATAATTGCTACAATAATTCTATATAAAATATAATAATGTATACGAGTACATACATATAGCACAGTGTACAGTTATTATATCTACCTACAGTTACCAACTATATTATATTATTTGATATTATTATTATTGTATGATGTATATAATATCTGTTTCTATAGATTGTTTTTTTTTATTGTTTTCCCAATATCATTATTAATGTACATAACATAGTACACAATATATGTACATAATGAATTCCCAGTTTGATATAAAAAGAAAGAAATATTTAATTTCTGTAATTTGTAATTTTTATATTCAAAATTAATTGTACAAACTGTATAATAAAATATAAACTAGGTAGGTACCTATATAAAGTACAAAAAAAAAAAAATTAAAAATATGTTTAGGACACACAACCTCTATCTAATTGCCTTGATATCCTAATAAAAAAAAAATTTTTTATAATTCTATATGTATGTGATGTGATATATGATGTAGTTATTACATACATACTTAAATATTTATATACTACATATATATACGTACTTACGCATATTGGAAGGTACTTTTCTTTTGTCTAAATTTTCATTTTTACCATGATGCTTGTATGTATGTATTTATGAATATTATCCCCATTACAATCTATTGTAAACAAAAACCCAATTACATTTATGATAACTGTACATACTTATGTGTTACATGTGAAAATTTAGCAACAAAAATTATTTTTCACCTATTCATATATAGAAAGAAAATAAAACACCGCCCCCAAAGACAATTGAACTCAAACAAAAGCAAAAAAATAAGTAGGTATCCATAACTACGAATTCGGATATAATGTATAAAAAACACAATCAATAATTTAAGATCAGAAAAATATCACGAGAAACCTAATTAAACTGTTGTTTTTGCTGTTTTTTTTTTCTTCAAATATTTGACAGTTGAATGGAAAAATTATGATAAGAGGAAGTTTGAGGAAAAATTTTTTATAAAAAATAAAAAAAGCACAGACAATAATTTATTTGCATGTGCCTTAATATAGCGACGCGACAGTTTACTAAAATAACGCCTACAATATTAACAAATTGAGAGTACATATGAACCTATATGTGTATATATACTACACTCTATGCTATACTCTATACATCACAATGATCACTTATCGTCATCATTATCATCTACTTAGATAATAATCATCATATGCTTTGACACATTATTATTATTGTGTGAATTTTGATATGACAAAAAAAAATTTAATTAAAATAAATGATAGTGTATAGAAATAATAGTAATATAAAAAAGCAAAATTTTCGCATTATTTTTTTTTTATCCAAAAATAAAAATGTCCGTTCTATAAAGATATCATACGCAAATAAATGAGTATACGTACGTAAATGTATAAGTATGTAAATGTTCTTCATTATTTTATTTTTGTTGTAGTTTGTATGAATAAATAATAGAAACAAGGCAAAATAACAGCAATAATACGTATTCGCATGGATAGAAATGTGTACATGTGTATAGATATGTTCTTATATCGTTAATATAAAATAACAATAACGAACCGAACTATAACTACATTACATATACATTAAGAATAATTAAACAAAACAAAAAAAAAAAAAAACTTGAATTCTTATAAATTAAATACACACACAATTTCTAAAATTTTGGCAATTATACAACAAAGAGATAAAAAAATCAAGTTACAAAAAAAAAAAAAAAAAAACGAAAACAAAAACATATAAAATAACAATAACAACTACAGTAAAAAAGATAACAAAACTTTATTTATAAAGTCAAATAATATACGCGAGTATAATAAACCAAACCTCATACACCACACATTCATATATGTACGTACATAAAATCGAAACATCAAACAAACAAATGAAGCATATTACGGTGTAAATCTTTTTTAATAATAGATACACATATTTCGATCTAATAATATATTTACATATGTATATATATACACATATATTTACCAACACATATTTACATATGCATATAAATGTATATTATGTACATACATATGTAGATTTTTTTTTATCTACATATTTATTTATTTTTTTTCAATTTTCATTAATTTTTTTCTTTATTTTTAATATACACCGATCACATCTTTTTTAGTATATTTTACTTGTATTTTACACAAAAAAAAATCAATTGAAACCGTATACATATATGTATATATTTAAAATAAATGTGTGTGTATAAGGAAAGTAAAAAAAAAATACGTTACATTGATACATATGTGTGTTGTATATGATCGTATATATGAATTTGCGAATTGAACACAAGATGATAATGAATATTAGCACATATTAGATATTTATCAGATGTAAATTATCGTACGAGTATACTATGCGAATGGTACTACAGTACATTATACATAAATATGTATGTGTATGTGTGATGGAGAATTTTTACATTTGACTACTTGAACTAAATTTAATTGAATTAAATAATTATTTGAAATACCTAATACCCTATACACCACAAATAATATAACTTTTTATTGTATAACAATTTTTTTTATGTTTCTCAATGATGATTTACGATCATTTACGATACAATGACGATACCAATTTGTGTATACAGTCATATGTCATATCATTTGTTCCTAAACTATTATATACGTGCATATACCTAATGTTACAACATGAAAATCTTTTAAAATGTATAAACTATGTAAGTTTATCATTTCTAATTCTAATAATAGATCAGTCTAAGCTCTAGCATGTAAAAGAGTTTGTTTCTCTACCAGCAAGTCAGTGGTTCACTTCACAATCCACGTTAAAATGTAATTATAATGATAGTAATTATAAGTCTAGAAATAATTTCGATAAAAGCACTTATTCACCTAGAGCAGTGCTATTGATATGATGATACATTAAATACATGCATACTATATATATATATATATATATATGCATATATGTATATATATCCAACCCATCCTCATTACATATTACATAGATTAGATTACCTTGACTTTTGATTTTAATTCTAATCAAAAATGTATAGAAAAGTTTTTCAACAGAAAAAAGCAGTTTTAATTTTTAAAAAAAATTTCTTCAACATTGTGCTTCAGGCTGTTCGGTTTCTTGTCAGAGTCTTCCAGTTGCGTACTTCTAGAGTCTTACGATCTTCCTCAACGGCATCTATATATATCTTTTCTTGGGACGACCCGCGTTTCCTTTCCCAAAAGGGTCCTGATACAAGACAAGCTTTAGAGGATTCCAGTTATCGCGTTTTTCTACGTGTCCTATCCATCTCAGGCGTCCAATTTTTATACTTTTTATTATGTCATGTCTTCCATTTTAGATATTTGATACAATTCTTAATTGTATCGTTTTCTCTAAATTCCATCTTCAAAGTGAATGAATTATATAATACTACTAATACATGGCACTACTTCAATGAGCATTCTTTCAGTCTTCATTCGTATAAATGATTATTCAAAAACTCCCCGCTGCACGATACTGCTTTAATGATCATTCTGTCATATTGTCAGTTCATATTTGTGTAAATTTTTTAATTTTTATTGTCAATTTTAGTTTTTAATGTCAATTTTGAATCACTATTATATATAATCTGTAATATCACGGTTTATGCGGTTAATTTTAAACTGTGAACAGACGGCAGCAAATCAATAATTCTTTTAGTCTTCCATTTGTGTAAATGATCATTCAAAAATCCCCTGCCTGACCTACAGCACTGTTTCAATAACAATGATTACTGATTTTTTTCAATTTCATTGTCAATTTTAGTTTTTGCTTTAATTTTTTTTTTCACCACTGAAAATTTCCATTTCACCATTTTCATCTGAAATTTTATTCGAACTTATTTCAATGAAGCTAGAATAGAGATGTTGATGATCGCGTGTTTTAACTTAATTTATTATGGTGATAGACG
This sequence comes from Villa cingulata, assembly GCA_951394055.1. NCBI lineage: Eukaryota > Metazoa > Arthropoda > Insecta > Diptera > Bombyliidae > Villa > Villa cingulata. The sequence continues at coordinate 11,365,858 of OX596018.1, read as the reverse complement.
GCAAATGAATGATCATTCGCAACAAATGATCATCGAGTTATTGGTGCCGTTAATGAATATTATGATTAATTAATATTTAATTGAAAATATCAATTTAATGTCAGTATGTAATGCATATAGGAGACAGGAGACAGAAATAAAAAAAAATATTTCGTTTTTTGAAATCTAAATTATTTTTCAAATAACGAAAGATTAAATAAAAAAAGCAATTGTGCACATATAAAATTTAATCATTAAAAAATCTTAATACAAAAATACATATAGATACAAACGTATACATATTATGTAAAATGTAGTCCAGTAATCCAGTTGTACATAAAAATATTTTAATTAAATTTTTTCATTTCAAATGCAATTTATTATATTTTCTATTACATTTTTATATTTTTAAATTTAGGTAGAGGTATACATACATTACATATAGATATGTACACGTATCGTGTATACAACCATTCAAATAAATACAGTCATATATTATTACATATTATCACTTGATTTTTTTTTTTGCGTTGGGCTTTTGTTTTTTTTATAAATTTTGAAAAAAGATACTTAAAACTGTTATGTAATACGTAATACTACACTGTATACTTGTATCATACACACAGCTAATATAACTTATCTATCTAAGAACACCTATACACACCTACCTATATATTTTTATCTCAATGAGAAAAAATTAAAAAAAATTCATTTCTTAACGGTGTTAAGCACATTATTTTTTTTTCCCATTTTCGTCGTATCATTCTTTTTTATTTTTTTTTTTTTTAAATTCACTCTGTGATTTTTCATTAACGATTGATTATTTCAATAAAAAAATAAAAAATAAAAATAAAAATATGAGAAAAAAAAACAATCAAATATCACCGGTAAAACAAGGTCAATTCATGCATATATGATGCACATTGTACATATATATATATGACATATGTGCATATCAACTGTGTATATAAGAGTACATATACGTATAGATAATGCATACTGTGTTGTGAAGATATGTATGTACATACTTACATATATTATTATATATCTTGTTTTGATGGCCTTTACTGCACTAGTTGTGCAGTTGTTGTGTTATTCAATTCTCAGACAAGTGCATATATGCATGCATTCATGCACATCACATATGCATAATAATATGTATATAATATTCTTCTATAATACATATAAATACATATACGAACATATTATGTATCTGTATAGATAATATATTCGTGCATCTATTTATACTTGTAAATATTTTCAAAATAAAGCAAAATCAAATCAAAAAATAAAAAAAAAAAGAAATGAATAAATTTATACATGAATAATTTTTTTAAATGTAATCTATACTACATATCTATGTACAATGTACATATAGCTTATATATTTATATACCGATGTAGATATATATTGAATTGAATCAAATTGAATTCTATTTTTGAAAAATATGTACTCGCGTATAATTTTAACTACCTAATTGATGATAAATAAAAAATAAAAATAAAATTACATATAGCTAAATGTCACTTTTATTACCATTTTTAGCTTAGTCTTATGCTCACGTACACTCATGTAGGTACCAATCATGTACAATAATTTTTTTTTTTAAATCCAAGTACCGCAAATACTATAATAATATGTAATAACACTACAAAGTTTGTTAGTACAAACGCACATAAGTATAATATACGCACAGACAGATCATTGCTACGTGTAGATAAAATTAAATTAAATTATTTATTTTTTTAAAAATAAAATGTACATTGTATGGTAAGTTAAGTTAAGTATTTATAATGAAATGTATAACAATGACTTCTAGTCTATACTATTGTTAGATACTAAATTCAACACACGATGTGTTGAATAAAGATATTTATCGGACATTGGTCTGATTTTTTATAAAAGAGAGAAAGAGAGAAAAATTATAAAATTTTTTTAGTTTGAAAAAAAAAATGAAAAGATAATTTTTGAATTTATCATATCAGATTTTCTATAGATTAAAATTTAAATTAATATAAACGAAAAAAACAATAAAAAAAATTTAATCAAAAGGAATTGACCTATTTTTTTTATAAATACATATATGTGTATGTACACGTCTGCATATGTTATAATTGATTGAAAATTTTTTTTAATATCAAAAAATATTTTTCAATTTTCATTTTTCATCTACAGCAGCTAGTAAAATGGAAAAAAAAATTCCAATAAAATACTGGTACATCTACATATTACTGTTTAATAACTTTGAAAAATATATATACCATACGCACACACACACACACATACATACATACATACCATATGCCGTGTGGTATCAATAAATATACAAGGATAATATATCATGTCCATTCATCCATATTTACATTACATTACATATTAGAGTATATTTGCATAACAAATATATAGCTTACATTCATATACCTAGTCTCTTACATAGTGTAGATAAAATACGTATGATAAAATAATGCAAAAAATTTTTAATTGAAATTTTATTTATATACCAAAAGCAAGATATCAAAAGTAAATACATATACACATACATATGTATATACAACAATGTTGCTGTGTTACTGATTGAATTCTGAAAAATGATTTTGATGATCTTGATGATCATGATCACCACGATGATGATAATAATGATGATGATGATGATGATGAAGATGATTGTATTGTCTTGTCATAGATGACATTTTAAATGAATCACCATAATTTTAGTTGAATCATGTTCATCATCATCACATCATCAAATAATTAAATGTGTACGTATGTGTACTCGTATATAAAAATATTTGATGTAAGAACACATGCATATGAGTATTACACACGCTCTATATATATATATTTTTTTTTTTTTTTCATTTTTTTGCGATCTTATTTTATATACTATTGCTAATTTATTTCTAAACATAAGCTCCATCATCTCACACCAACACCACCATACGAGCACTCACTCACTCATTTTTGTAATATTCATCCACCCACAATAAATCTCTATATAATATTACTCATGTGTATTTACTTAAATGAATATAATATGTGAATAGATATCTAATGTACTGTACACATGTACACATCAATATCATTGCTTGAATATAAATATCTATAATGATGATAACAATTGTGTACATAAATACTTATTTAGTGATGTTGATGATGATGATGATAATGATGCTGATAGATGAGATGAGAACAATACATATAAGAAATTTTTATATAGTACTATATGCATATAATATTGTGTTTTGTATGTTCACATTTACATATGTACATACAATTGTATGTAATAATGTGACAAAATAAGATGTAAATTTATTTATTTATTTCATAAAGTAATAATGTGATAATAATAAATTTATTATTGAGAAAATTCAATCATATAAAAGTCTGTCTATATCTACATGATTGTTTACACATACATATATATATACGCATGTCGTTTTGCATAGATATATGAAATTAGTATAAAATATAGAAAAATAATAATATAATATAAAATGAATGCATTTACTTTTTTTTTCTTTTTTTTTAATTTATTTCTAAGATATATAGATACCTACATTATTGACTCGACAATAATTTAATTTTATTTAATTTAATAAAAAACAAAAATAAATTTATTATTTGAATAATAAAATAAATAAGAGTTTTATATGCAATTTAAATTCATCATAAATATGTACATATGTACATAAGTATATAATATTGATTTTGAATATAAAGTTTGATGATTATGATGAATGTCATCCATCGATATTGATTTTATTCAATTTTCAATTTCAATTTTTTTTTATTGATATAGTTATAATTTGATTTTTTTTCAATTATCATTGCATACATACATTTATAGTATACATAATAAATCTTATTTTTCAAATATTACGTCTAGGAGAACTTCTTCTGTACATTTCCTTTTATACATATTTTATATTATTATGATGATCATATTCCAGGAAAAGAAATGAAAAGAATATTAAATTTTCGACATTAAAAATATGTGAGTACATACTCGTGTTTCTCTACTTTATGTATTTATATGAAAAAAAATTTTATAAATTGTTAGTTGTAATAAAATTTATTGAGAATCTATATTATATACACATTCGAAATATTGATTAATATAAAATACCGTCAAGACCTAATTTCATTTAAATACTATATACTCGTCATAAATATATAGAAAACAAAAATCTATAAAGATTCAAAAAATTATTTTAGATTATTCTATACATATATACATTCATGTATACATATGTAAGTATATTTGAATGATGTAATATCCTTTTTTATTTGTTCCGCATCCTTCCAACAATTCAAATTCAACTTAATATAGAGTATCATTCATATAATAATGTGTATGGCAATAAACTTTATTCGTAAAATCGGTTTTTATATTATTTCTTTTATGATTTTAGATTTTATGTAATATTGTGTACTACTATAGCATAAAGTTTATAACTAGGAAAATAGGTAAAATTTCACTTTACCAAAACTGTATACATCCAAACAAACAAATAATCATATTTTGCAAAAATCAAAAAAAAAAAAATGAAAAATCAAGAAAATTACGATAAACCTATAATAAATTTATTTTATGTACATATACATCATATTTATTATTTCATTTTTCTTTCTGTAATTTTTTAATTTTTTTTTTTTATTTTTTTTAAATTCATTTGTTTTTATACTTTTTATTATTTTTCACTAATAATTATTTTTATCGTTGTGATAAACTGGTTGAAGTAGATTTGCTTTTTTTTTCTTTTCATTTTCATTTTTCCTTCAATTTTTTGGTCGTTTCGAAAAATTTATGATATTGTGAATAATAAAATAGTACAAGTGCATGTATGTACATAATGTATTTATGTACATATTTGTATCTAAATGTATTCGTACAAAGACATAAATGTATATACAAGACACAAATATAAATGAAATATAATTTTGCCAAAAATAATATTTTCTCCTTTTTTTGTGTTTTTTATAGTGTTTTTTTGTTGTTTTATTATTTGTTTTTTTATTTGTTTATTATTTGTTTTGCTGGCTATTTCGTTTTATTTTGCTTCGTATACATTTTTTTTATGATCTTGAAATGTGCAATTATACTTTTGAGTATAAACAATATGAAAATTTGTTTGAAAAAAAAATTGAAAATATTTTTTGAAATTTATCCAAAAATGTTTAAATATTTAAAATTTTTATCAAAAAATGAAAAAAGGAGAAAAATGATATATAAAATGAAATACAGATTTTTCAAATGAAAGTAGAAGGCAAAAATCTTAGTTTCATTTTTTTTTTCTATTTCTTTTTTTTTTAATTTTTTTTGTTTGCTTGAATGAGTAATGTGCAAATAGATAGATTTTATTTGCTTTATATGCTTTGTATACATAGACAAATAGATACATAATATTTGAATGTATATACATACAAATATGCTTATGCATGTAACTAATTAGCAGCAATAGTTTTGTATTGATATTTAAGATTTTTATTCTGTTATTTTCAAAATCTGTGCAATTATAGTAGTCGTTCTTCTTTTGTAGATATTTTTTTTCGAAATTAAGATATGTATACGTACATATAACTACATACTGTATATGTATAATATTATCTATATATAAATGTAATATTTTTGAATCACATTTTTGAAAAAAAGAAAAAAATAGAAAAATTTCTCGATACTGCAGTATGGCATATAAGTATGTAATGCATTTTATTGAATGATTCATTTCTATATTTTCTAGAAATATTGTTTGATGATAAATAAGAAACTGAATACTAATAACACTAAAAAAAAATGTATGAAAACAAAAAACTACAAATTTTAAATCAAAATTCATAGTAATCTGGAATTAATGCTGAATTACAATTGATTATCTTGATTGGTTATCTATATAGTTTTGAAAATTTCGACATCATTCTTCATTTAAAGATCATTTAACGCTAATGTATACAATCAGAGTAGATTTTGAAATTGACTACGCATAGTACAAAAATTTTAACATTTAACGTTTTAGAATATGGCGTATACTTTACATGTTATGATCATGACAGAAACAGAAATTGCACATCTTTCATTTTATGTTGTCAATTTAAAAGGACAGAGTGGGTGTTGTTGTACAGACCCATATTTGATCATTTTCGTATAGTCTGTAGTTTAAATTGAAAATGTCTGTAGTCTATACATCTATCCTGTATGTGTAGTATTTTTTATTAAGTTTTCAAATTTATTACACATGTGTGTTTTTAAGAAAAAAAAAATTTATTTATGTGTGCATGTACTTTTTTAATATCAATTTCTTTTGCATTGCATATTTTTTTTTTCCACTTTCTTTCCTATTTTCTTCTACATATATGTATATCTATATTTATTATTAGTTTTTTTTCTACATATATGTATAACAACTCAACCGTTTTACATATTGAATTACTTATTGCATGTATGGGTACACGTATTGATATTGATTTTTAAAAAGAAGAAGAAAAAGAAGAAGAAATTATATATCCATATGTATAACTATTATATTATGTATTTTATTTCGTTTTATTTTTTCTAATTTTATCACTATATCGAAGTGTATATTAAATTTATACCATATTCTATATGTACATAAGTAGGTGCAAATTTCTGCATATAGTCTTATTTCTGTATGGTAAAAATATGGAAAAACAAATTTACATCAATATTATTGTTGTTATTATTACGCTTATGCATGTCACCTATGCTCTATACGTAACTGTCTTTTTAATATCCTATATGTATGTGTGTAGAGTCTGCTGTTATAATAATTTTCAGTGTCTACTATTTTTATTTTGTCTTCTACTCTCTATGTACATATACATATGTGCATTCTACCTCTACGTATGTGTTTATGCACAATGTATTCGTAGTTTCTTTTTTTTTCGATTTTCTATTCCGAAATTACAAATTTTATGTTATTCAATTAATAAACCTCTAATATAATGCAGTACATATGTAATACATGTATGTAGATAAAATGTAGTTATGTACAGTCAAACTTCGATTATTTGGAATGTAAACATCGATCGAATTTGTAATTTCGAATTTGTAAACTTCGATCAGTTTACGATCAGTAATCACTAATCAGTTACTGCGGCTGTATATATACATTGCTGCTCATCAAACCAATGATCGACTTGGACGAGAGTAGTATGCGCAGTGGCTATGAAATTTGAAATTTGAAAACAATTTTGTACATTGATGACGATGACCATATTCCTTCAGGAACATGGGTGTTATTTGTTATGCCACCACATATCTTTAAGATGCATCGTAAACATTTATTAACGAAACTTTGAAATTTTCTTTTACTTTAACGATTTGGACACCAAATTAAGTAATTTTATTTTTAATTTTATCTATATGAATGTTACTATTTCTCCAAACTTCAATCATTCTTAGTAAACGCATAATACCTAACTTTTTACATTCCTATAACTATGTATCTTTATTCGTACCTCCACTAAGAGAAATTAAATGAAGTTATCAGCAGTTGGTATTTCTATGTACATTAAATTAATGATTATTATTTCCCTGATAATAAAAGAAATAATCGAAATTTCTCATTTAATCGAGATTTTACTGTACATAAAATCTATAAATTGTTTGAAATTATAAAATATTTTAAAATTATTCGTCATTCAAATGCTATAACCAACTTGTGTTTGGATTATTTACATTGCATTACAATCATTTAGAGAAGATACAAAAAAAAAATGTTTTGTAATTACATAAGATCTACTATACATAATAATAATAATAATTCTTCATTTTGTTTTTATTTTCATTTTTTTTTTTTCATATTTTGTCCTTTTTTAATTACGTCATTTTATTCTTACTTAATTTAGTTCTTGTTTTTTTTTTGTTGGTTTTTGTTTCAGTTTTATTTTCTGGTGTTTATTTAATTCCATTAAGAGAGTAGTATAATAATCATAATCATGTACAAAATATGTACATGTATTGTAAGAATGAAAAATAAAATACAGAAAAAATTACAAAAATTTAATGTACACAATATATAAATAATGTACAAATAGAAAAAAAAAATAAACTAAAAAGGAAAGAAAAACAAAATAATAATAAAAAAAAAATTTTTTTATTTTGTAAAATTATTGCATTCCACTTTTTAACTAATATTTTTTTTTTCATTTTTATGTATTTAAAAAAAAAACATTAAAAATACCATTTTAGTAGAGTAGTTCTTGTTAGTCAGTTTTATAGTTCTGTTACAAAATAAATGTGCATAAATTTATTCGTATAGATTTTAATTAAAAATTATTTTTACAAAAATAAAAAGTTACCAATTTTTTACTTGTATAAATAAATAAATAAATTATAATTTAAATTATTTTTATATTAACTGATGAAAAGGAAAATAATAATAATTAAGAGATATACATACTGGTAAACATATATTTTTTTTTCTGTATAACAATTTTTACTCTTGAATTGAATTATTCGCATATTTATTTGATTTTTCTATTATAAAAACATGTACATATATACATACATCTATTATACATCTGCCATACAATTCGCGAATACGTATTTATTTAATAAATAAATAAAATTTGAATTATAATTAACGTTTTCATATTTTCGTGTGTTTTATTTTGTACATATATTGAATAATGCGGTGGTGTGTATGACTACTGTGTGTGTATGTTATTTTGAAGTGTTTTAATATAAAAAATATTTTTCAAAAAATAATAATATAAAATAAAAATAGAAATGTAAAAAAAAATTAAAAAAAAAATAAAAATAAATTATACAGACACGACAAAACAACTATTTATAGAAATAATTTAAAAACATACATACGTACATGTGTATAAGCAAAGGTATAAGTATATAGGATGATCAAATTAGAACTATGTACATTTATGTGTACAATTTTTTTTTTTCAATTTGAATTAAATACAAAACGGTATTTATGGAATATCAATATTTATAATTTTTGTTTGATTTTTATTTAAAAAAAAAAAGTAATTTCATGTAAATGGCTGACATTTGAGGTTGGTTTCAAGGTCATTCATTAAGCGTTTTTGGTTAAGACGAAAATGTTATCAAGTAAAAAATCGAAATCAAAACAACTATAATAGAAATACGAGTGTATATTTTGCTACAAACGAAATTATAAGTTTGATTTAACATAACCCTACTAAAACTTCAATTGAAATTAAATCGGATGCACTTTCCGATCAATTTACAAAATTACAGTGAGTTTTTCAATAAAAATCAAATAATGAATTTGTTTTAAATTACTTTACAGTCCTAAAAATCTGCAATAAATATAATTTTAGTTAAATTCCTTGGCCATACTTATTTATTTAAACAATACTGAATGCAAAATATCAATTTTGGAGGGAATTTGAAAATAAATATGGCGGCTATAATGTTTGATGGCTACCGCATACAGTTCTAGTTTGATCATCCGATATAAACTAAAAATAAATGAATAAAATTCCATGAAATATATACGTATATACATGTACATATATTTTCATATTATATGTGTCGCATATATGTACTATATAATGTTACACATTATATTCTTAATAAAATGTATACAAATACGCATCACATTAATTTGTTTATTAAAAAACAAATAATGTAAAAGGATGTGACATTAAATATTTAAAATACACCTAATAATACATTGTACAAATTAATGTATACACACTCGTATGTACACAAGTATGTATGTATGTAACGCTGTATGTCTGTGTGGTATATTCATGAATCTATTTTTTTTTTTTTGCATTCTTGTATTTCTGTTTGAAAATGACACAAAAATAAATAAATGAATAATTTTTTTTTTATATAAATAAAGAAAATCTTCTAATGAAATTCTAAAAAAAAGGAAAGAAATTACACATATGTAGTATTCTTTTTGTATGTGTGATGTATGTATACATGCTTGCAATAAATAAACAAATATGTATCTATGCAAATTTCTTCTATACACATATACAATACACTACTTAGACTATTCTATTATACTTATTTCTGATATTCGAACGTGAATGTAAAAATTGCTCAATGCAATTCAAAAATTTTATTTACATACTCGTATGTATGTATTTATTTTCTGTGAGTTTCAGTTCAGTTTTTAGTTTTATTCAAATTGTTATAAATGAAGATCTGAAATAAAAACAAAAATATTAATTAAGTAAATGAAAATAAATTCAATTAAAATTCATGCTAAAAATGGAAAATGAAATTTACTTTTCATTTAGTATCCAGTAAGATGTGTATGTGTATTTAGGTGCATTGTATCATATTGTATGTTGTATTTATACAATAAAAATTATTGATAGTATCTATGTATGTACACGATATATAAATATGCTTGCTTCTATATCGATCGTTTACCTTTCAATATTTATTTATATTTTGCAATGCAATTAAAATACGAGTACTGATGTTCTGTATATATTTATACATATGAGCAAGTAAGAGTGAAGTTTCTATACTTGGGAATGTCTCCCTAAAATAAAAAAAAATTCTTACAAAAAGAAAGATAAAAAACTACAGTTCCGAATAATTTGATTTAAACTGGTTTGTATTCACTTTTAAAGCTATGTACGGAGTTTGAACGAACATTTTACGTGAAGCATTTTTGCTATTTATTTCTGTACACGAAAAAATTCTATTTAGAATAGTGTCGAGAAAATGAAATATGTGAATGCGATTTTATTGTGTTGTAATGAACAAATGAGAAGAATAAATGACAAATTACCAAACAAACGCACCGAATAATTATTTAACTACCTATTTATTCCGTTCCAACATGAACGGAAAAAAGTGTCCAATTAGATATTTTATTCCATTCGAACTGCATACTTAAAAAACAAAAAGTACACGGAAAAATTTGGTGCACGGAATTCCGGTTAAGCTTAGGTTTAAGATACACTTTTCATTGTATTTTAATATTACCTTAGTGAATAATTTGAATAAAAACAAAGATTTGAAGATTAATTGTAATTTGAATTTTTTTTTATATAATCATTATTTTGTTCTGTATTTGGTTGGTTATGTTTTTGAATATACAAAATATTATTTAGAATTTTCTTTAAAAAATTTCATATAATTCAAATAGTTATTAATGTGCATACAAACAAATATACATAAATATTGCCAAAAGGATAATAATAAATAATTTGTTATACCTTTCATAATGTGTATTATACAATACCCACATAATATTTTTGTTTCAAATTTTTTTTTATTTTATATAAAATAATAAACATAACATAATTTTAAATCGATATTTCATTGCAATATATAAATATGCACATACCTGCATATGCATACATACTTTAATGAAAATTATCAACTATTACATATTATTAAGTGCCTATTGTATATAATATACAAATAATTTTTTTTTTTAAATATTAATTTTCTTTTAAATTTATTTTCTTTTCAGATATGATATAATTTAAATAAGAGTAAAGTAAAACACAGATAAATACAAGAATGAAACTATAACAACAAAATTAAATATAACCGCAACAACTGCAACAACACAACTGATAAATAATAATAATAATATAGCAATTTTTATTGATTAAAATCAAAACACTCAAAAATCAAATTAAAAACAACAAAACTACAAATACAGAAATACAAATCAATATCGAATCGAAAAATAAAGAACATTGGCTATCCAAAACAAAAAAGAAAATTTTTTTTTGAAAAATACCAAGATACGAAAAAAAGAAAAATAAAAAATTTTATCGAATATTTCAACGAATTAAAAAAATCAAAAAAAAAAAGAATTAACATAAGTAAAAAATAATATATGCATGTATTGCATAACGACAACAAAAACAGCAACAACAATAAAAATAAACATATATATGAATAATAAAAAAGGATTAAAGAAAGAAGAATAAGAACGAAAAATTTTTAATTTATTTATACAATAAAAATACAGAACGAACATACATACATTCAGTTCATAAATGTTATGTATCTCAATAAAAATATTGATGTGAAAAATTATATCATATTTCTTGTATTATCTAGCATATGTAACGATATAAATTATACATAACCAGAAATAATAAAAAAAAGACGAAAATTTTATAACAGCAAGAACAAGAACAAGAGGAACATCAACAATAATCATAAATAAAATAAAATAAATATAAAAATTAAAAGCAAAATATTATTATTTTTGCATAAAAAATATAAATTGATTTGCCTTAAATATAATATGCCTGTAATTTCACCACCAAGAAGATATTCATCAACAACAACAGCAGCAACATCAACTGGAGGAACTAGTAATTCATATTTACCACCAACGGTTGGTGGTCATAATAATACAAATAATAGTTTATTTGGAAAAAATTTAACATCATCATCATCATCCACATTATCTTCAATATCGCCAAGTAGATATTATCGAAGTAGCAGTTTATGTAATAATACAAATAATAATAATTGTTCGTCCACATATAATAATAATAATAATTCAACAATATTACCATCTTCTTATTCTTCTTCTTCTTCTTATTCCACTTCTGGTTATTCAACATATATACCTTCTTCTTATTCTTCTTATTCTTCACGTTCATCATATAATAGACCATCAAGTATATATAGTTCATCATCATCATATTTAAAATCTGGTGGTACATCTGGTGGTACAACATCATCATTATTATTACCATCATCATCATCATCATTATATAGAAATTATAATTCATATTTAACTAGTGGAAATATTAATAATGATACAACATCAACATCATCATCAAACCGATTTGGAGTAAGTAATAATAATATAAATAATAAATATACAAGATCAAGTTGTTCAGATAATACAGAAGCATCATCTTCTGGATCAAAACTTTCATCATTAATATTAACATCATCATCATCATCATCAATATCATCAGGAAAAAATACACAAAATAATAATAATAATAATAATAGTAATTGTAATAGTAATAGTTATAATAATAATAATAATAATAATAAAAGTAATATTAGTAATAAAACATCAACAACAACAACAACAACAACAAAAACACTACAAACAAAACCACCAATATCCGGTACAACTGGAAGCTTACGTAGAAAAAAACAATTATTATCAGAACAAAAAAATGATATCAATACAAATTTAAATCATAACAACATTAATCATAAATTGAATGATACATCAGAAAATAATTGTAATAATAATGGTTGTAGTGGAACAACGATAGGATATAAAAAATCATCATCATCATCGTCACTGATAAATAATACATGTCCTTCGTGTACGTCTTCTTCTTGTACTACTACTTCTTCCTCATCATTATCTCATGGTATATGTGTTTTAATTAATAATAATTTAAATAATTATAATAATTCATATAATACGTTAAATTTCACAGGATTAGGAATATCATCATCAGTAAATAACAATAATAATAATAATGATAATATAAATTTAAGTAATAATAAACAGAGAGACAATAAAGACAACAGTCACACAACAACCACAACAAAAACAACAACAACAACAGTTAAACCAAAAACAAAGACAGGACAAATTAATAATAATAATAATAATACAAAAGATATAAAAACATCTGCATCAACATCATCAAAAACATCATCATCTAAATCATCATCATCATCATTATCAAAATTATCAAATTCATCATCCATATATGGATCATTATCATCATCATCAATACCATCATCATTAGCAAGACAAGTAGCTACATCTGGTTTGGATATTTATGAAAAATATAGTCCAGCTAATTATATACCAAAATGTGAATTATCACGTTCCAGATCATTATCTGAAGCAACAACAACATATAAATTAAATAATAAAAATGATTTAAATAGTAATAATAATAATCATACAATTAAAAATCATAATGATAATAACAATTATGATATAAATCAATTATTACAAACAACAAAAGATAATTTAAAATTAAATCAAAATGATGATAACAGTAATCAAATATTAGAAAATAAAAATAATAATAGTACTGCGATTACAACAAGTACAGGAATAAATACAACTTCATCATCAAATACATTATCATCATTTAGTACATCATCAAAGGATAATAATAATAAGGTAAACAATGCTTGGATGATATCTAATTCTAATAATTTTATTAATATAAATTCTAGTAATAATATTTATGATAATATTAATAATGATAATGATAATAATCTAAATTTAAATTCAAATAATACTGAACTGATATTAAGTAGAAATTTAAAAAATTCTCTAAAAAATCAATTTCAAACTAATAATTCAGTAGTAAAATTAAAAACAATTGCAACAGCTGCTAACAATAATGATAGTAATAAGAAGAGTGTTTTAACTAATCCAACCATAACTAATATTAATAATAATAATTTAATTGATGAGTGTGAAAAAACTAATAAAAATAATTTATTAAAATCTAACAGTATTACTGTTTTAAATAACAATAATAATAAAAATAATTGTAGTAATAATAATAATGATAAAAATATTGATAATATTTCAAAAGAAAATCAAACAAAATCAATATCATCAATTTCATCATCATTCACAAATAAAATCGATAAAGTTTCAACAATTGTTAAATTGAAAACATCAACAACAAAAAAAACATCATATCTATTATCTAAAAAAAATCAATTTGTAAATAATATAAATTGTTGTAAACCATCAACAACATCAAAAAAATCAAAATTAAAATTACAAAATAAAAAATCATTACCAACATCATCGTCATCATCATCAATACCATTACCCATATCATTGCCATCTACATTTTCATCATCACCATCATCATCATCAACTATTATTGATGATGTTTATAATAAAAAAAGTGATAAAATTATAAAAATAAATAATAATTCGATTATATCATTAACATCATCAATATCATCACCATTATCATTATCGTCAACAAATAATGAAAAATTATTATTAAATCAATTAAATGAAAAATGTTTAAATGTTATTGATATTGTAACGAATACAGCAGCTATTCCTAGTACAACAAAAAAAGAAGAAAAATTAAATCAAACAACAAATATACCAAAAATAATAAAAACAACAACAACAAGAACAAAAATACAAACAACTACCAAAACAATTAATAATAATAATAATAATTCCATTAATAAAATTACTAATAATAAAAATAATAATATTAATAATAAGAATTGTTTTAATTCAATCGTCAATAATAATAATAACACAATTATTAAAGATAATAATCACTGTGAGCACTATACAAGTAATAAACAAAAAATAATAAATAATCACCAAGAACAAGACATAGATTTTAAAAATTTTAGTTGTAGTTATTCTAATTCTAATTCTAGTTCTTATAATAATAATAATAGTAACGATAATAATAATAATAATTTGAATAATTGTAATTCACCAACACCGAAATTATTATCAACATCACAGCAACAACAGTCATCGTTGTCATCACCATCAACAACATCTACATCTTTCAATAAAAATGAGGTACTAGATTCAACGGCAACGATATCAACAGCAAAATCGTTAAGTAAAGTACAAGAAATACAGCAGCAACATCAAAATCAAGATCATTTCGAACAACAACAAGAACAACAAATTGAAGAAAAATTCGATAAATCAGAACTAACAGACACAGCAGATTCAGCAGCAATATCAACAACAACAATAAATAATCAAAAAGAAAAAGAAAATCAAACGAAAATCAATATAAATCAATCATCAGAATCAGAACCAGAATCATTATCATCACCATCATCATCATCATTAATAAATAAATTGAATTATACAAATTTGAAAAAAAATAATTTTTTAAATAAAACAAAATCAACAACATTTACATTATTACAAAATTTTAAATCAGCAGCAACAACAGCATCAACATCACCAGCAACAATAACAGACTCAAATTCAAATTTAAAGTGTATTAAAGATAATATTGAATCTAAAGAAATAAAAACTGAAAAAAAATTCCATAGTTCAGAATTAGATAAAAAAATTATGTCAAAAAATTCAAGTAATAATAGTATAAATGTAAAAAATGGAAGAGAAATAACAGTAGTAGCACATCATAGAACAATACCATCATCATCATTGACTAATTTAATAACAGCAACATCAACTGATAATTGTTGTAATAATAGTAATAGCAGTTATAATGAAAATATAAAAAAATTATCATCATCAATTAAAATTTTACCAAAAACAAATATTTTGGATATTTATAAAAGCAATAAGCAACAACAGCAACAAAGGCAATTTACAATAAGTAAATTAATTACAAACGATATAAATGATTGTAAATCGAATAATAATAATAATAATAATAATGATTATAGTAAAATAATTATACAAACAAATACAGATACAAACACAAAAAATCTAACAAAAAAATCTGTAATAAATACTGATACGAATAATCATAATAGTATTAATGGTGTAAAGAAAGTATTTAAGAAAACTGGTGGCGGTATAACGACAATTTATTATTCATCATATAAAAATAATGATTTTCTAAGAAATGAATATGAATTAGCTCGATCACAAGTTATCAATAATAATAATAATAATAATAATAACACCAGCACCAACAGTAGCAGCAGTAACAATTATAAATTATCATCATCATCGTCATCATCAACATCACCTAAATTAGAAATAAAAAATTGTAATAATATTGATGACGATAACGATATCAATTATGATGATGATCATGATGATAATAATGAAATAATATTAACAGAAAATAAAAATATTATTAAAAATTTTGAACAAATCAAATATAAAAATAATGACAATAAAAATATAAGTAATAGAATAAATATTGATGAAAATATAATTCGTATTAATAATAATAATAATACAAATACAAATAGTAATAGTAATATATCATATATATCTTCAATATACTCATCTTATTCGAATTCTTCTACTACTACTATCAATAATGATACCATTTACAGTTTAAATTCAAATAATCAAGAGAAATGTACATTAAATAATAAGAATTCAAATTTAATAATAATATCAGCAACAACAGCAGCAACAACAGCAGCAACAACATCAGTAACAACATCATCAGCAACAACATCATCATCAGCAACATCAACTAGTATAGGAACAAAAAATCTAATTAAACCACTCATACATAAGACAACAAATAAATTATCTAAAGTAATATCGAATAACAGTATGAATTGTTTACAGAATAGTTTAGAATTATTAGATGATATTAAATTTATTGATAGTGATGATTCTGAAAGACAGCAACTTCAACATCAGCATCAGCAACAGCAGCAGCAACATCAACAACAACAAGGCTATACTGTAATTAATCGAGCAATGCCTATAAATAATGTAAATAATACAGCAGTTATACAGACGGCAGCAGTACCAGCATCAGCAATACCAACAAATACAATTGGTGGTAGTGGACCGATTGGAACAATATCAAATTCTCTGTCATCAATGTCATCATCATCATTATCATCTCTGTCTTCATCATCGGCAAATTATACAAATTATAGGCAATTATCTAGTGCAAAAATGATGATGATGGTTAATTCACCGTCATCGTCACCGTCATCACTGTCACCATCGTCATCTTCGTTGACAACAGTTCCAACAACATCATTATTTACACATAGAGGAACAATGACATCAACAACAACAACAACACCAATAACTGTATCAACATTACCATTACCCTCAAAACAACGAGACCTCATTAATAATAGTACCAATAGTAATTATGATAATTTAAATTATAAAAATAATTATTTAACAAATTCAATTAGTAAAATTCAAATAACAAATAAATATAATACATTAAATGATTTTAAACGAATACCACTATCATCATCATCAAATTTATATAATAGCAGTAACATTAGTAATAGTTATGATAGATCATCATCATCATCATATTCTGTAAAAATTTCTACTGCAATAACAACAACAACAACAACAACAGCAACATCAACAACACCGACAACAACAACAAATGCAAATAATACTGCTGCTGTTACTACAAAAATTCCATTATCATCATCATCATCATCATCATCATCATCGTCACAAATAGGAACTAGAATTGTAATATCATCAATAACAAATTTACCAAAGACTTCAAAAACAATTATCGATAATAATTCAATTACTGCAACTGCAACAACAAAAGATATTGGAATTGGAACTGATAATGATCAACGTTGTATTAATGAACCGATAATAAAAAATTTCTTAAATCGTGATATAGCTAGTAATCATCATCAATTATCAAATTCACCACCACAATTATCTAGAAGGAAAGTATATTATAGTAGTAGTAATAGTTTATCACAACAACAACAACAATCGCAACCGCAACCGCAACCGCAGCAACTGCAACAGCAACAACAACGTCAACAAATACGACAACAACAATATCAACAACAAAACGATAATAATTCATCATATTCTCCATCATCATCGACATCATCGTCTTCATCACCGATAAATACTTTAACAAATGATAAAAAACAGTCCAATAACAAGTCATGTGATATTGATGAAAGTGTAAGTTTTCAAAATATCAATGAAAAAATTATTTTAAAAAAAAAAATTTTTTCAAAAAAAAAATAAAAAAAAAAATAAATTAAAAATAAAAATTACATAAAATATCTACTTCGTATTATATGGTGTTGGTAGAATTATTATAAAATACATAACATTACATTACATACTACTATATATGCATAAATGTTCATTGTTTACATAATTATAAAATAAGTATAAATATTATGTTATGATTTTTTTTTCCTATATCTCTATATACTATTGTATTTATGTATATTTCTATAATGACATGTACATCTATTTTATTTTCATTTGATTTATTGTTGAAAAAAAAAAAATACAAAAATGTTGAAAAAGAAAAATGTTAAAAAATTAAGAATGTTACTTGATTACTTGATTGCACTTTATTATGTTAGCTTTACTATTACTATTTATATTACATAAAATATTATTTTTACAATTATTTTTAAGATGATATCAATTTATGTATTAGAAAAAGATAAAAAAGTTATAATCGCAAATCATAAAAATATAAAAAATTAATAATCAAGAACCAAACACAAAGTGAGTAGGTAGTATCTAGTATCACATATGATATTGAATTAATGAGGATCAAAATTAAAATGAATATATCAACAAATTCTTATTATAAATTAGTATATGTATATTAAAAATTTTGGAAAATCCTTAATTGGATAATCATAATTTTATACAAGACTTTCCATATTTAAAAAGAAAACTAATAAAATTTTACAACTAAATTTAAATGAGAGAAAAAAAAACAATCAGATGCGATTATAACTTTTTTTTTTATTTATAATGTATACATATTATCATGTAATGTCTCTCTACTATCTTGTTCTTGGTGATATAGTTTATTTTAATTTATTTTTTTGCTTGCTTTATATTTTTGCATTTATGTATGTATTTTTTCAATCAATTTTAAAATTTAAAAGAAAAAATGAGAAGAAAATTTTATAAAATCACAGGAACATCTATCATGATTAGATGATGATATAAATTAAATAAATATATATATTTGAAAGCATCTATCTAAAGAAATTTCATTGTAAATTTGTTAAAATTTTCTTCTACATTTTAATATACAATATTTTTACATATATTATTCTCATACATTCATCGTTTTGTCATGTAAATTGAAATACTTATTTTTTGATCGTGTTCAGAATCAGATCGTGTTTGATCGTGATCTAAAACATTTTTTAAAAATTTTAAAAATAAAATCGAAAAAAACAATTCAATTAAATAAAAAGATAATTTGATCCTTTTTATAAATTAATTATTTTTAAATAATAAAAAATACTTCATTCATATGTAAGTATTTGAATCGGATTTCACTACAAAAATACTCTAAATTTTTAAATAACGGATAAAATTAAATTTAAAATTTTCGGAAAAAAAAAATACTAATTTACTTTATTTCGAATTTTTCAAAAAAAAAAAAAAAATATTTAATTTTAAAATTAAATTGAAGATAATTTCATTACAATTTCATTTTTTTCATAATCTTGCTTAAAATGGATACAAAATATCAATTTCTACATTTATAAAAACATTTTTTTTTCATTTTATGATGATATATTTTTTAAATTTTCACTTTCTATATACATAATTAATATAACTTTTTTCGAATATAAATACATATAATAAATATTGTAATCCAATGAATGTTACAGTTAAGCAGGACAAAAAAAAAATTCCTTGTTTTCGTATTTTTTTTTTGTTTTTGTTTTTTTTTTTTATCTTTTTGTATTTCTAAATTAAATTTTGTTATATAGATTCGTAATGCCTCAATACGAAGTGCCCTTCCATCATCACCAACACTATCATCATCAAGAAATTGGGATCGTGATAGAAAATCATCAACATCAACAACATCATCAGTACTTACAACTAGAAAATTTCCTGATACAAATAATGATGATTCAACATCACCATTATCGACATCAATTAAAACATATTCAAATAATATAACAGATTCTTATGATAAAAGTACTAAAATTGAAGGTAATTAAATATTTAAATTTAATTTAAATATACATAATATTTTTAAATTATTTCAACATCAGAAAATTTTTAAATATTTCGATCTAAATTATGATCAAATTTCCAATTTCTGTAATAATTTATGTCACACACATGTTTTAGGTTGTTCAATAAGTTTTGTCGTTTGATGAGAAAAACACAATTTATGGTTTGAAATACATTTTAATATTCAATATAATCTTCCTGAACTTCAATACACTTGTTCTAGTGATCTTCTAATTTATTTCAATGAAATCGATAATTTAACTCTGTGTCTATACTAGGAATATAATATGGATGGCAATGGCAACATTATTTGGCATAACATATTGTTGTATACAGTACACTGGCATATTATGGAAGCAATATTCATTTACAAAATATGAAAAAAAACAAAAAAACAAATTAATGAACAATGCATTTACGACTTTATCTATACTTTTTCCCAGTAGAATCCAACATTGTTCCAATCAAAAACAACATCGTTTCAAACAAAATCAATCTGCCTTATCATGATATTCGAAGACGATGAAACGATGAAACGATGAAACGAAACGATACGATATAAAATTGCTATTATGAACCTTCATCGTTTCGAATATTAAGTGGTACATAGTGGTACAATATAAATCCCTTATAAAAACGAAGCTTTAATATTAAATTCATACAATTTCCAGTTTTGTTGTAAGAAAAAAGGGTTCGATGTCATTTCTATTATTTTGTTGATGTTTTGAAATATCATTTTTAATAATAATTTCCATTTTTTTAAAAAAATTAATTTAATATTAATATTCACAAATATTAGTAATATGCTTTAAATAAAAAAAATTCTATTAAAAACCAAAAAAAAAAATAAATTTATATGTAAACGATGAACAAAATGCTATCGACTGAGTAGACGATGAAAATCGTTTGAAATTGGAACGTTTCGAATATCATGATCGCGTTTTTAACAAGACGATACGAAACGTTTCGTCTTCGAATATCATGATAAGGCAGAATATTTTGCAAATCAAAATCAACACGTTTACATTGAGTTTGATTGCAGCAAAGAAATGTTGATTTTGATTTAAAAAATGTTGTTTTTGTTTGAAACGATGTTGTTTTTGATTGGAACAATGTAGGATTCCACTGGAAAAAAGTATAAAAATTTCTTATGTAAAAATCAACATTTCAAAATTATTGCCGCAACATTTTATAGAATCAATATTGCCCTCCAAAGCAGAATTAAATATTGCCAAACAGAAAAACTTACCGGAAATGCATAGTCAATATCCATATTGCTATTGTCGAACATATCGCAAGTATAGACGCGCAGTGTAACGTGTAAATTTGAATTTGTCATTTGAAAACAAAAATTATTTTTTTTATTTAAGTGTGCATTGATTGATTTTTCTCTATATTAAATGATTTAAAAAAAATGAAATAAAATAAATGTAAATAATATAAATATAGTTTTAGTGGAATTTTAAAAAACTTCAAATTAATTTGAGAATTGCATAATTAATTTTTTCTAGTTCTTTTTAAGAAAAAAAAAAAATAAATAAATAAAATTTCCAGTATGCAAGATTTTCAACACTTGAATTTTTTGTTTTGTATATTATTTTGTAATAAAAATTTTTAAATAATAATTTAAAACATTGAAAAAGAAGAATATTCAAAAAAATATACTTGTTTAAATGCATAATAAATATTATAAATTTTTTATGAAAGTTTCATATTCAATTTTAAATATGATTCAATGTATAATAATTACAATTTAGGTAAAAATGGTTTAAAAAAATTAACTGAAATTGAAAGAAATTCAAATCAAAATTTGGAATATTTATCATTGTAATATGTATCTACGTTTTCATAAGATATATAATTTTAATTTCAATTTTTAGGATTATGTGGACTTAGAAACATCGGTAACACATGCTTCATGAATTCTGTTATACAATGTTTAAGTCATACAAAAGAATTAACAAAATTTCTAAAAACTCAAACGACCGTAAGATCAACAACAAAAGATCAACAAATTTTATCAGGTAAAATTTAATATTTTAAATAAAGCTGAATTAAAATAATATTTGATAATTATTTATTTATTTTTTTAAAAAATTATTTTTCCGATATGTATAATAAATTTTTTTTTTTTTAGAATTTGCAAAATTAATTCGTGGAATGTGGTCACAAAATGTTCATAGTTTAACTCCATCTGAATTGAAAAGTGCATTTTCTAGTAAACATCGAATGTATAGTGGTTATAATCAACAAGACGCACAGGAATTTTTACGTTTCTTTTTAGATTCATTACATTGTGCTTTAAATAGTGGTACAAAAGGTGATACATTAAAACTTGATGATAGTTTAAGGTAAACCAATTGTATTGCACAAATTTTTTTTTTTCAATTTTTTAAAATTTCATCTTTATTTTATTTTTATTTTGTTTTTTTTAGTGATAATGCAAAAGCAGATAAAACATGGGAATGGTATACAAAAGTTGAAAATTCTGTTATTAAAGATTTATTTGTTGGTCAATTAAAGAGTACATTAAAATGTACAACATGTGGTAATACAAGTGTTACATTCGATCCATTCTGGGATTTAAGTGTACCATTACCATCATCATCACGTTGTAAATTAGATTCATGTTTAGATTTTTTTATACGTGAAGAAATTTTAGATGGTGATGAAATGCCGACATGTTCAAAATGTAAAACAAGACGAAAATGTACTAAAAGTTTTACAATACAAAGATTTCCAAAATATCTTGTTATACGTGAGTAATATTTTTGAATTTCTTTTGCACATTTCATTTTTGTTATTGAAAAAATACATACATACTCGTATATTTTTGAATAATTTCGTTTTAATTTTTTTTTTTTTTTGTATGTAGATTTGAAACGTTTCTCAGAAACACGCTGGAGTAAATTATCGAATGTTGTTGAATTTCCAATTGGTGAAAAAGAATTAAATATGGCACCATATGCATCAAATCCTAGTACAAATGTTTTGTACACATTATATGCAATTTCAAATCATATGGGTAAGTTCAAATCACATGATAAAAATATTGAAATTTTGATTTAAATAAAACATAAAAACATAAAATAAATTTTAAATTGAAATTAACAAAATTATGATTACAGGTTCAACAGCAGGTGGTCATTATGTTGCATTATGTAAGCATCCTGTCACTAAAAAATGGCATGAATTTAATGATAATGTGTAAGTTTTTTCTTTTTCCTATTTTAAATAAAATATTTTCAATAAATTTAATAAACAAATTTTCAATTAAATTGAATTTTTTAAAATTTTTCAGTGTCAGTGATGATTTGTCTGAAAGTGTTTTGGTTTCATCTAGTGCCTATTTGCTGTTCTACGAACGAGCGTAAGGATTTAATGAAAAAAAAATGATTAAAACAAATGTTAAATAATTAAATATATATATGTATATATATATTTAATAATAAAATAAATTATAAAAAAAAAAAAAAATGAAAAAAAAATTAAGTCCAAAAATAAAGTCATTTTCTAAAAGTAGCAAAACCAAAAAAAAAATCAACAAAACACTATATAAAACCAATAAAACTAACCAAATTCAAATAAACTCTAAACAAACAAATAATAAGGAAAAATGCAAATTATAAAATAACATAAAACCTTTACATTAGAAAATACATACATACATTATGTAAATAATACACATACTTATATAAATATACACTATTAAATAGATATTTAAATAAATAGATAAGATAAAAGATAAATAAGTACATAAATATTATATATTATGTTATAATTATAAATAAAAAATTTTATTAGGCAACACTAATAAATTAAATTAAATGTGTTTGTAAAAATTAAATTAAACTACTGAATTGCAACAAAAACTAAAAAATTATACTATAGTAAAATAAATAAAAATGAAACCAAATAAAAGGACTTAAAAAATAATTATAAAATTGTTGATTAACAACAACAAGAACAAAAAAAAAACAATTTGTTTTGTTTGTTTAAAAAAAAAATTTTTTTTTTTTAATTTTTATTGTTATTGTTTTTTATTTTTAAATTAAAATAAAATTTATGTATATGTACATATTATGTATTATTTCAAACGAAAATTATTCATAACATTTTTAAGAGAAATGGAATCCACACGGAATCAAACAAGAAAATGAATAAAAAATTTTTTGATTCGTCCTACATAATTATGTAAAACGCATAACACACACATACTTACATCATACGTATTTTATTTTTGACAAATGTTTCTTTTTTTTTATATATAATTTAATGAAAAATTTATAACAAAAATATAAAAAAAAAAAATTGTTTTGAAAAAAAAAATGTATATAATTACATAAAAATGGAAAAACAAAATTTAAAGAAAAATAAAACTTATCTACATGTAAAATGTTGTATAAATCTGTCGAACGTTCATATATGAATTTGGTGTCTATGCATGATTTCAAAAATAATGTGGTACCAAAAATGAGAATATTTTTATTTTTTTTTTGTATTAAAAATACAATTAGAAAATTATTAAATGAAATTAGTTAAAATTATTACCTACCAAAAAACAAAAAAAAAAAAAACTAAAAAATATAAATAAAATTATTAAAATTGTTGAATTACATATATTGTAAAATATGTGCAACATTTATGTATTTTATTTTATTTTATTTTTAAATTTTGTTTTAAATGTGTTGGTTTTATTGTCATCTTGTAAAAAGAAAAATGATTTTAATTTAAAAACAAATTGTCATCAAATATGAATAAAAAATAATAATCAAAGAATCATTTAATATAATTCTAGTTAATAAAAAATGTTAAGTTTTGTTAGTTAATTTTATATTTAATTTAAATTTTATTTATATTTATTTATTTATTTTTTTTTGTTTGTTAATTTTATTGTTTTGTTTGTGTAATATAAAAATTTTTATGTAATATATTTTATTTATAAATTATTTTTTTTATTATTTTTTTAAACTTTAAAGTAAACTTTAAATTATGTATTTCATATTTTATAATAATATTGTGCAAATTTTATATGTTAATTTATTTTTACATGTTTTTTTTTGTTACTCTAGTTCTATATGATTTTTATTTTATTTATTTTTTTGATTTGTTTTTTAATGTGTTTTATGTTTTTATTTTTATTTAAGTGAGAGATAATTATGATGATGTATACATAAATATAAAGATATGTGAGCTATTGCATGATTATTATTGTTATCGAAAAAATTTAATACTTTTTCAAAAACGAAAGTAATTTTACAATATATTAAATGTTACTTTAAAATGAATAAAATGAGAAACAAAAAATGTTGCTACTTCAGAAGTTTCTATGTAATTAACATACAGAATTTTGAATATGATAATTGTTGCTACATTCGTGTTTTTTAATTTTTTTTTTATTTTTCGCTTAATGATGTACAGTTTTTTTTTTCATGTTTTTTATGTATACGTATTCCGAACATGATAAGCTTTTACACACGACTTCTTGTAAACACTTTTGTATTCTTCATACTTCAATTTTGTTTTTGTAAATTAAGAGGCAACTAAACATGTATCGCTTTGTATTTTATTGTTAGGAACAATAAAAAATTAAAAAAAAAAATAAATCGAAATTCAATTGTAGTTACATACTTTTCATTCGAAACAGTATAGATCTAAAATGTTTCTAATTACAAAACACAAAATTAAATATCTACGTCAGAGATAATAGTTAAATAAAATAAAAATAAAATATTTTTATTGAAAATTATCTGATACTACTATTCCTTTAGCGATTAACAGCAGTAGCAGCAGTAATATCATCATCAACAACAACAATTATTACAATAATAATAATAATTCATTAATAATAAATGATTTAAAAATGAATTCTATGGAATTACTACAATTAATATATCCATCATCATCAACATCGTCATCATTTAATTCTATAATAAATAAATTTCTTATTAAAAAATTTTCATCAAATGAATATAAAACAACATCAATACCAATACAAAAAATATCAGCAATAGCAACAACATCATCCAAATCAATAAATATTAATGCTTCAAGATCATCATTATTATCATCATTATTATCATCATCATCATCATCATCATCATCAATTATTATCGACAGTCAAAATAAGAAAAATAATTGTTATCTTTTTAAACGTTCACAATTTATAAAAAATATTTTTACTTCATTTATTGGTATTGTATTTTATACGTTATTATTATATTTTTATTATTTATTATATTTGTGATTTTTATTTTACATACATACATATATAAAATTTAATTTAATTTAATTTATTTAAAAAATAAGGAAAAAAATTTAATTTTTTTTCTATCAAATCGAGTCAAAATAATGTTTTAAAATATCAAAAAAAATACATATGCATATATAACTTCTTAAATGCAAATAAATAAATTATAATTAAATTTAAATAATAAAAACTAAATGAATGCTTTCATATTGTACATGTATATAGAATAATTATTATTATGTACATTATTATGTAATTAAATAAAAAAAAAAATTGAAAAAATTAAAAAATTTGAATAAAGAACAGAAACGAAAAGAAAAATAAAAAAATTTTTAAATGTATTTATTTATTAAATTCTTTGGTTTGTTTTAATTTTTGTACGAGTATGAGCGAATTCGGGAACGTATTGATTCATTATATAAGTATGTATACAGTCCGAGTGATATCTTCATACTGATACTGAAGCTAACGACAACGTCGACAACACTGTATTGTTTAACGATGACACTGGATAAACTGCAATTATTTGTGTCTTAATAATATTCTCGATGTTTTGTTTGCTTATTTGATAAGCAAATGAGGACTGGTCACTTGGACCCTATTATCGTGAAAAACGTAAGACGATTAAAATCAAAACGATGAAACGAAACGAAAATAAATGATTTTCAATTTGTATTGTTGTAAATCTTCATCGTTTCGAACATTTAGAGGACTGGACACTGGGACTGGGCTGGGATCTTCTTATCGTGAAAAATGTAAGACGTTTGAAATTAAAACTTGTAGTAAATCTTCATCGTTTCGAACATTTAGTGGTGTCCTCTAAATTCTTTACAAAGATGAATTTTTCCAAATTACTAGAACATCATTTACAGTTTTTGTTGCAAAAAAGAGGCTATGTTGTTACGTGTATTTCCATACGTGGTCGTTTTAAAATATAACTTTTGACTTTATTTACAAATAATTTCAAATTTAATAAAATTAATTTAAAATAAATATGCACAAATGAGTAGTAGAAAAAAAAAATTAATATGTAAACTATGAACAAAATATTTTGGTATGGAAAAACGATGAGAATCATTTCAATTCCAAATGTTTCAACTTTCAAATTATGCAATAGTATCATTTTAAATGTAACGATGTGAAACGAATCGTTTTCGTTTTTTACACGATAAGACCTATTATGATACATTTATAAAACGTTTTAATCGAAACATTTGTTTCTGTTGTCATTATGAACGGATAAGGTTTTGAAACTTTGTGAAATTCTGTAGCTGCTGCAATACAATATGAATACCAGAATACGTTTCCGAACTCGTTATGTGTAATAAATACAAGTACATAATGTATGTATGACTATGAATATATTTATTTAGTCAAAATGTGAATAGTCATCCTAATATTTCCTATAATATAATACTAAGTTGTGTACATACACAATTACTTATACTGTCTGTATTAAAATGTTTTTCATTAATTTTATCGAAAAATAAAATTTTAGTCTTATTTATTGCTATTACCACTTAAGTTCTTATTTATATACTTTATATGGGTTAAATTACACAATTTCCAAGACAAAAACACTTTTAATGTCAATGTTAATAGCGTTCAAATTAAATTCAACGAAATTCAATTGATATTGACATGGAAAGTGTTGAATTTGATTTGAATACTGTTGATATCGGCATAAAAAGTGTTAAGTTTGATTCAAACATTGTTGAGAATGACATGAAAAATGATTGCTTTTCTTGGTAATGATTTGGTTTGACTCGGATAAAGTATATACATATATATTCATTATTGTTTATATTATTATTAAATGTAAATGTATACATTCATCGATGAATAATAAGAAGAGATAATATTTTGTTTTTATTTATTTAATAATATTCTTTAAATTTTTTCATTTAATCATTATTTTTCAGAGTGTATAAATGTAATGTACACATATAGTGTCGTACATAAAACAATTTTTTTTTCCTTTTTTCCTTTTTTAGAACTATATAATGTAGTTAAAAAGAAAAATTCATTAAATTTTCTATTTAAATAATAGCACATTTAACATGATAAATTTAAAAAATCACTTGTAAGTGCAATTACATATACAATACTCGTATTTTATATTTAAATACGAAAATATATAATTTGAAAAACAAAATGATAATAACATGAAAATATAATGAACATTTTTAAAAGAATAAATTTAGCAATTAGCAATTTAGATTTTGCAATTCCAAGTACATATGTGCTTGTGAGTACAAAAATGTGTCTAGGATAAATTGTTATAACGAACGGCACAAAAATTATTCGTAACTACTTGCATTGCATCTACTTGAAGAATTTTTCATCAGTAGTTACTGCGAGTAGATGGTTTAGCACAGACATTTACATTTTCTACTCGCAAATACTTGAAATTGTTAAATCGAAAGCAGCTAATATCAATTCTAATTTTTCTAAAATAAATAAATAAATAAATAATTTAAGTAGTATAAAAAATACGTATGTTATGAAAGAATGATGAACAAATGAAAAACGAAATAAAATTAAATTTAACTTCTTGGTCTCGAAGAAGTATTGCAAAATAAAACATTTTAAAAATATATACATGTATTAAAAAAAAATTAAATAAATTAAATTAATAAACAAACAAATAAATAAATTAAATAAATTAAAATTATTTTTTTAAAAAAAAAAAGTAAAATAGAAAATTATAAAATCTGTATCCTATAAATTTTGAATTTTAATTGTATTTTTTCACATTTTAATTGAAATTGCTGTGTAATAAATTGTTATAATATTATTTAAAAAAATAATTAAAATCTAACAAAAACTGAAAAAAAAAATTAATTCTAACAGCAAAAAGCAAAAAATATTACAAATATTTTAATGAGCCTAAAGTTTACAACAAGCAGAAAATAACAAAAAAAAAAAAAAATATATAAATTATAAATAAATTAATTTATTACAAAAATAAAAAATAAATAAATGAAATGAAACATTTTTATGTAAAAGATATGTAATAAAAAAGAGATTATGGAAAAATAACTGTTTTATGTATGTGATGAAATACAAAAAATGTTTAAAATGTTAAAAAAAAAAAATACACGAAATATTAAAATGTAGAAGAGAAAAAAACATTTAAATAAAAATATTAAGTTTAAAAAAAAATTTATTTATTTTCATAATAAAGAATGTAATTGTAACAAATTAATTGAATTTAATTTTAATTTTTTTGTAGTACTGAACGTGCAACATAAACCCAAGACATAAACCTTGCTACTTTTCAACTATCCCATTCAGATTTTCAAATAATCAAACATGTTTGAAGGAATGATGTGCGAACATATTATTTTTTTTCTTCTTTCAAAAAACGGATTTATGTTTAAAGTGAATATCAACTAAACTACATACTGTATACCTCGCAACGAAATCTATTTCATTTCCTGTTCATTTCAAAGAGAATTGAAAAAACCATTCTTTTTTCTCTTCTTTCAAAGAGAATTTTCTTTTTAATTTGAATTAATTCATGTCAGATAATAAAATTTATAATCAATTATTCAGATGTATATTTTACATACTTCATACTCAAATGTACATCTTTTGAATACATACTTGCAAGGACATAAAAAAACAATTTTTTTTTTTTTCACTTACCTTATATCTATTTTTACTTTCACCTGATAATAGTAATATTTAATCTTGAAATTATCTATTCTTATATGGTAATTACACAGAAATTATTTAATTTTCACTACAAATTATACACTATACAACCAAATTGTATTTAAAGGATGCACATATACATAAAAAATTTAATATCACAAAAAAATCACTGAAAAACAACTTTTTTTTTTGTTTTCAATTTTTTTTTATTATATATTTTTAATTTCGAAGTTTTTAAATAAAAAAAATAATAAATATTCTATATTAATTTTAATTTTCTGTTTTTCTCCAGTGAAGAAAAAATTTTCTTCTTCTTTTCTTTTCAATTTTTATTTGAAGATACAAGATAATGCTAATACAGACTAACAGAACAATACTAAAGTCTATAAAGTACTGCTGGCTTAGCTGAATAGTAGTTAATAGTAGTAATAGCAGCAGCAGCAGCTTTTCTATTAGTAAAAATATAAAACTCTTTAATATAATATTTCATATTCATTCATCATTTCATCATCATTGATTGATTGATTGAATAAATTTATTTTTCACCACCCCATTCTCAAACTCTCTTTATACATTTTTTTTTTTCTAATTTCAACTGGTATGGATGGTGTAAATTGAATAAACTATGTATATACTTCTGACTGAGTGACTGCTACTGTTGTTACTGGTACGTATATTAAATTTTTCTTTCTTTTCCGTTTCATTTTTGAATGTTTCTATGATTTTCTAATACTGAAATGGCGTAACAATTTGCATAAATACAATACAACAGTGATGTTTGCTGTTCTTTATTTTATTATTATTCAAATTCTCAAATTTAAATATTTAATTTATATTTATCTTTATTTCATTGTTGTCTTTTATTTATTTTTTATATTTTATTCATATTTTTAATTTGTTTAGTACCTATTTATTTTTTTTTTTTGATTTTTTTTTCTCTTTAGTTTAATAGATTAAAGAATAATGAAATAATTATTGTTATTATTTGTTTTCATTCATAATTCAAATTCTTATTTTTTCTGTTTGTTCTTTTTTTATTTCTTTCATCTATCTCTTCATCTATCTCTTTATTAATAATATCATTTTCATCTTAGAGATTATCATAGATATCATAGTGTATAATATTAATTACAAATTTTTTTATTTACTTTTTTTTTTGTTTTATTAAAATTATAGTAGGTATGCAATATTATTATTGATATATCATTTTTATTATTTATTTTTTGTTTTAGATTTTGATTTAATTTTCTTAAACAAAATATTAGAAAAAAAAAATAATTTTATGTATTATTATAATAATTTATGAATTTATGAATATAATTTTCGAGTCATTATTTTTATAAGAAAAAGTAAATAAAATCAATGATGGTATTCACTTAACGTAGTAACTGACATTTAAACAGAATAAACGTAGTCAAAATCCAAGTATTTACACATTTTAATCGATTTACATGCCTTTAACTACATTCACTGAATACTCTCTCATTGATTTTATTTTTTTAATAAAATATTTTTTCTTTCGTTTTATGTACGTGTGGTGGACTACTTTACCTAATCAAATAAACGAATTTTAATACACAAAAAATAAAACTGAAGACAAACATTATAAATGAATTACGTACTACGGTACTAGTTTCTTGTTTCTTAATATTGTACAAAAAAAATAATAATAATAATAAGAAAATCATAGTGTAGATAATATATTTTGTGTGTAGTTTGTGTTTTTTATTTATAATTTATTATTAATATTGAATGATGACAAAAAATAAATTGTTTTCTTGTTTTGTTTTGTTAGAAAAAAGAATATAAATGAGTAATAAAGATTTTAATAAAGGTAATATGTTGAAATACGAAGAAAGAGAAGAAAAAAAAAATACCAAAATTTACGTCTCATTAACTGTATTCGTTTAGCGCACAACAGACTAACCACCACAATATGTATGAACATACCTCTGATAGGTAAATTTTGGTATTTTTTTTTATTTTTTATTTCTTCGCCTAACAATGCACGCATACGTATTTCCAACATAAATCTTTATTACAGTATTACATGAAAAAAAGAAAATATAAATTATTTATTTAATATTAATTTAATTATAACTCAAACATTCAAAAATAATAATAATAGATAAAAGTTTTTTTTACAAATTTTGTTTTTTTTTTAAATTATTTTTATTTTTTAATTTATTTTAATATTTTTCATAAAACAATAAAAAAAGAGTATTAAAATATTATTTAAAAAAAAAAAAAATAGAGACAAACAAACAAACATTACATGAATACATTCAAAAATTTATATACGAGTTTTATAAAAATAAAAAATAAAAACTGTGCTACTACACGCGACGCGACGCGATCATTAAAAATATTTAATTTTAATTTTTTTTTTTTTTTTGAAATATAATTTTCTAATTTTTGACTAAGAAAACTCATCCAAACACTATTTTTATTAATTGTGATGTTTAGGTGATCCGAGCGAGCGGTTATGCATGAATTTGATACGAGCTCAAAAGCGATTCGATTTTCATATTCGATCTGAATGCAATATCGTACACATGAATACGATCGCATAGCAAAAAATTATTTCCACACAAAAATATGGAATTTTTGTGAAATGAAACGATTATATTGTCACTTTTTAATTTTTCAATTTTTATTTTATGACATTACAGTAGTTGTCGTTTGATTTAACGATCGAAATTTTACATGCTTCGATAATCGTTTTTATGAATAAAACAAGTATAATATCTACGGTATCGAATTCATGCATAAGTTCCCTCTGATATATTGAAATGAGAATGTAATTACATATTGTGTTTTATCGATCGAATCGCTATTTTATTATCGTATTTACATCATAAATCGTTACTACTATAATTTATTTTTTCGATCGTCTTTTGATTCTAGTTACCGTGTAGCGTAGACAGTAAATGTTGTATAATTTGAAGATTTCGATTTTATTTTACATTGACATTCCTTTAATTATTACTATTATAATTTATTTCTTCGATTATTTTGTTTGATCGATTAACTTACGTAAAATTACTATCCATCTAGCCAGTATTTAAATTGAATTTTTCTAAACATCGGAATAATGACAACGATTCAAACATATCAATATAATCGATATATATACTTTTATGGTATAATAAAGAAAGTAATCTTTTTATTCAAATGTAAATATATGTATGTGGTTTGATTCGATAGTCAATTCGAAAAAAAAAAATGTTTGAAATACACATTTTCAAATCATTTTAATTTCAGTTACATTATAATTAAAAATAAAGATTTAACAAAACTAAATCTAATATAGCAAAAAATTTTTTTGAAAAAAAAAAAAATTATGTAAGCTAGATTAGTTAATTTTTGTCTCTTTAAATTTTACATACATAAATAAATTTTTATTTTGTTGGAAAAATATTAAAACTGAAAAATATTCTTGCAAAGATGAAATGTACAATAATAAACATCAAACCAATTAAACTATAATCAAATTACAAAATTCAACATTTTGTGGTATAAAGTATTATAAAGTTGAAATTTTAAAATTTGATTGTCATTGCAACGATTATGAGAATTCAACAAAACTTCTGTATTAGCAGTATTCTGTTGATGTTAGCAGAGTTTGACAATATTTAAACGTTAAATATGTTTAAACGAGTTTACAAATTCCAGAAATATGTTAAAATTTAAATCGATCAAAGAAAACTTTAATTTTCTATTAACTTATTTGTGTGAGATGTGAAATATATATATGTATATATATTTTCTTATTCGAGTTTATTTTAAAATAAATATTGATAGCATCATGTAGTAGCAACAGTTTTTAATAAGGAAAAATTATAAATTCTTTTTCTTCTTTCATTATTCTATTAAACATACAATTATTAGATAATTTTAAAATGTCTTTTATTTTTTATTTTTGTTTATTTTTATTATCATTATTTTAAAGTATTTTTTTATTATATTTTTTAAATTTATTTCTATTTTCAGCACTGGTCTTTTATATCATTTATCTAATAATATTTTTAATATTATTTTATAGGTATGTGTAGTACATGTATTGTTCTTTTTTTTTCTCTTTTAAACATTTATCTTTTCATGTATATGTATCTAACGAATTTCTTTATATAACAAAAAAGAAGAAGAAAAAAATAAAAGGAAAACAATAAATTCTTTCATTCATATTATTTTCTACAAAAACATTTTTGTTTTTAATTTATCTTTATCATAATCATTATTATCATTAATTATTATGTATAACATTTCATGTATATGGTATGAATTATTTTGATATCTTTTTATATATAATAATATGCATTCTTTAATAAATCATCACGTTTTTACTATGTATTTACGCTTGAATTATACGAATTTAGAGGATACTACGGTTTCCGTGGCCTCATGATTTGACCATGATTTCTTATATAAAAGAGCCTAAAATAAGCCAAAAAACATAAATAAAATTTTTTCGATATCTCGCTTCATTTTCGAGATATTGAGGCTTACAGTTTTGAAAAAATTGTATTTTTACAGTATATAAAACAATGTCAAATAATATGGAATTTGTAAATGCAGAACTAAAAACTTCAGGTCTCAATATCTCGAAAATGAAGCGAGATATCGAAAAATTTTTATTTATGTTTTTCGGATTATTTTGGGCTGTTTTATAAGGAATCATCATTAAATTTTTTGAAAATCATCAGAAATCATCATTTTTGTTTTATTATTATCATTATTATTTTACTATGTGTTTTTATATAATTTTATTGATTTTGTTCTCCTTTTATTTGATTATCCTCTTTTTTTCTATTTTTGAATAAAATTTATTTGATACATATTTGCGAAATAGATTTGCTGTTTTCATTTCGGCGTCTATTTTATTATTTTATTTTACTTTTCATTTTTGATTTTATTTTTTGTTTTTATTTGCTTTTTTTTTTGCTTTTCATTTTAATCAGAAGTAGTGATGTTATGTAATTTGAAAAATTTATTAAAATTTCTATTTTTTTTGTAATTTTTGTTTTTAAAATCTTTTTAATAAATTTATGTAATTTTTTTTTTTTTTCTAATTAATAACTTTTGAATTATTATTTTGTGTATATTAATGAGCTGAATTTTTTATATAATTGATTTTTATTTTCAATTTTTCTATTATCTTTATTATTTCTATTATGTACCTATATTTTTTTTTATTTTGTGTTAATAATAAATTTTTTTTTCAAATTTTTCTCTTTATTTGTTTGTTTTTTTTTTCTTCTCTCTTAAATAGGAATTCTATAATTTTTTTTTCTTCATCTAAGTATTAAAATACATTATTACATAATCTCAAAATTCTTACATAAATTTTCTTCTTCTTTATGATTTATTAATTGTATTTCTTTTTTCTTCATATATTTCTATATTTATATATAAGTAGCTAATACATATGTACGTTTTTTGATAAATATTTCTTTAAAATTTATTCAAAGTAATAATAAAAAAATTTTTTGTATATGATATCTAATTTAAGAAGAAACTGAACGTGATCATGATTTAGGCTTTCTTTAATGATGATGGATAATTTAAATGATAAATTAAGATTAACTAAAAAAATAATTGAATTTTATACGTATATGTATATAATTTTAATTTTTGTTTTCCTTAATTATCTTCTTTCTTTCTCTACTATTACAGCGTAATTATGTTTCCATTGATTGGACTCTGTTTAGATGGATTGCATCTTCATTCTTTTCTTCATTTTGTGAGCTTCGTGTGTTTAGGCGAATCGCCGCATATCCGCCTTTCCCTTCTTAGTTTGTAATTTTTGACTCAATATTTCGAAACGAAAATATATTTCAAAATTTTTGAATTTGAATTGTAGTGTCATGCTGGTTTTGTGGTTACAAAAAAATTCATTTAAATTTTTTATGTCAAAAAATAACAAATAATAATAATTATAATAATAATACTAACAATAAATACAATAATTTAATTTATTTTTAATTAATCAAACAATAAATTATGTATTTTGTTAAATTTAAATTTCTATAAATTGTTAACCTCTTGACGATTAGAACTGAAACGAAAATATAGATGACAGTAATTACAAACAAAATGAATTTCGAAATGAAAAATTCTTTAAAAAAAAAAAAATTGTAATCATTTTATTCATTCTGCACTTCCTACACATTCGCTCACTTCACTGCGTTTACCAAAAAGCTATGCAGAAACAAGCATAAATAACAATCCGCCTAAACAGAGTCATTAGAATGAATGAATCTCAATCAAATCTTGATTATTTTAATTACATATTTTTTTGTTATTTTCTTGAATATTATTTTCCTTAAAAACAAAAAATTACAAAACTAAAAAAAAAAACAACATAAAATGAGAACGAAACGAAAACAGATTTTAAAAAAATTGGAATATTTTATATTTTATAAATATGTAATCTATATAATTTTAATTTA
Organism: Villa cingulata; assembly: GCA_951394055.1. Lineage (NCBI taxonomy): Eukaryota > Metazoa > Arthropoda > Insecta > Diptera > Bombyliidae > Villa > Villa cingulata. The sequence goes on along the minus strand of OX596018.1, from coordinate 11,328,878 downwards.
AATTTATGTAGTAGTATCTTGCTAGTTATTTGATTTTGAATTTTATTCTAGGCTAAATTATCAATTATTTTATTATTTGAAATAATTATTATAGGCAAACATAAGAAATATGAATAATGGAACAAAAAAAAAAAAACAAAAATCAAAAAAAAAAAGAATAAATTTTATTTTCTATGTAATTTGTAAATTATATCTTGAATTTTTATTGTTGTTTTTGTTATTACTGTTGTTATTATTGTATTGATTTTAACGTTTTCCAGGTTTAATTGCATGTGATAACATCTCTTCTTTAGTTAATTTTGAACGAAATTCTGACATTGCTTCACGGCAACTTGATGCAAAATCAGCTAATTGAGTAAATAATTCTTCACCACGTTTACAATATGCTGTGTACCACCATACCACCATATTATGAAGAAAAAGTGAGTGTGATCCAAATTTTGGGGAAGAGAAAAAAAAAAGAAGGAAAAATTGTTAATAAAAAAAAAAAAAAAAACATTAAAGAATATTTTTAAAAATTTTTGAAGACATTTTTTTTTATTTTGAAATCAAATTGAAATATACCATAGTTTTTTTTTTTCTTTTGTCTTTTCTTTTTTGACTTGAATAAAAATATTTAAAATAATAATAATTTTATAATAATCTTTACCGTACATACCATCTTGATCATAATCTACATAATTTGTTAGATTATATAATTCACGACTTTCTGGAAGAAATCTAGCTAAAAATTCATTAATTGCCTTATGCTGATCAACGACTAATTCTTCAGTTTGTTGTAGATCTGATATAACGGCATGTTGATTGAATAATTCATCAGACATATCATGTTCCTGTTTTAAAAAAAAATTGTGAAAAAAAATAAATAAATAAATAAATAATGAAATATACAAAAAATGTTATAATTTTTGCTCATGAAAAAAATAAAAAAAAAATAAAAACAAAAAAAAACTTACACTAATCGATCTAAGATGTGCTAATTCATTTTCATTTAATTGACCATTTTTATGATCATCACTTTCCATTTGTTCAATATCATCATTACGCATTTCAGTTAAATCTTTAACAACTAATTCTTTAACACGATCAGCATAACGTAATGTATTTAATGTATGTTCGCATGAACTTAATCCAGGTGATATCATTGCAATCATACATGTTTTACTTTTTTCACCAATAAATGAATCACGTAATACTTGAGTTAATTTTGATACACGAAACGGTAAATGTGCACTCTGTTTACCCAATGCACGTATACATTCCTTTAATGCTAATAATGATTTATTTATTTCAGCACCTTCCATTCTTGTTTGTCGATTTGCTGATGATGTATCAGCACCTCTTTCATTACCAGCTAAATCGATAAATGAAAATTTTCCATGAATTTTATTTGAACCGGGTGGCCTTAATACAATTTGAAATACAGCATGTGATCTTGATGAATTTGAATTTGCTGATGTTTGACCAGATGTACGTGCACTATTACCATGTTGAATTAATTTTAATACATCTTCGACACTATCTACAACTTTTTCAGTTAAACCTACGACCTGTACTTGCTGTTTAGCATCTTCTAATACTCGTAATTTTTGTTTATCAGCTAATAGATCGAATACCTTAAAAGAAAATAAAACAAAATAAATAGATGTTCATTACCGGAAATATAAAAAAAAATATATTCCTTATTTTTTTAATTTTTTTTTTTTGTTTATTTTTTTTTTTTTTTGTCTTACCTTTCCACTGTATATTTCGAAAAAGCTGGCTGATACAACCAAATTCAAATGATTATAACGTGGACCATTCAAATATGTAAAAACATCTTTTGCTGCCATTGCGTATATACCATTTTTACAGTCTTGTACTTTACCATTAAATTCACCACCCATTGTATGAGTTTTACCAGATCCAGTTTGACCGTATGCAAAGCATGTTGCCATTCCACCATCAAATATTGTCTGAACTAAAGGTTTAGCCGTATACCTGTACAAATTTTTTTTGTTTTTAATGAAAAAAATTGCAATAAAAAAACAAATTTGTTTTTATTTTTGTTTTTCTTTCCAAATGATGAAACGAAACTGTTTCATTGAGTATATCACTTACTTGTAAACGATTTCGTTATTACAATTATCATCGAATGCATAATCGAAACGAAATCGATGATTTTCAAGGAATTTCGTTAAATCAACTTTATTTCTAGGCTCATGTACGATTAGCTGATCTTTACTAGGCACTGATATCACATCGATTTCTTTACGCATTACTTCTTTTCGACTTAACGGTCTTTTTCGAACACATACCGTTATTTGATGATCTTCAATCGCTTGACCGTCAATTAATGGCCGAAATTCAATTGTGCTTTGATATTCTCTGTTAACATTAACAACATAACAAAGAAAATTATCAAAATTAAGGATAACTTTTTTTATAAAATTTCCTCATAAAAAAAAAATATTTTTTTTTTACCTAATCATTGCTGCCGTTTCCCAATTTGGATTGCCGGGATCTAAATTCATAAGTGCATGTTTTTCTTCTTTTAATTCAGCCTGTCTGGCACGTCGTTTTTCACGATTCTCCTTCAGTCGTTCAACTTCTTTGACAACATATGATCGTCTTGGACCAACACCACCACTACTAGATGTTACAATACCGCTCTGTGACATTTTTGTGGCGTTATGTGTACTACGTGATTTTGATAAACCAGTTAATTGTGATGGTGGTGGTTGTGGTGGTGGAATATTTTCAACGTGATCACTTTGTCCAACACAATTAAGTGTTATACGACTGGTACGGTGTCCTAATTAAATTAAAACATTGAAAGAGAAAAAGAGAAAAAAAATAAAATAAAGTAAATAAATCAAAAATAAAATTTGAAAAAGAACAAAAAAAAAGTATTAAAAAAAATTTTCAATAATCTTAAATGAAATTACGTGCAGTTGATTAGAAAAATAATTGCATACAATAAGAAAGCTAACGAACGAGTGAGGAGTTAATAATTTAGAAGATAATTACTTACTATCAAAGCAAAATAAAAATGAAATGAAATACTTGTACACTTTCGTGATTAGCAAAAATACAAGTACACTAATAATTTTTTTCGTAAATTCTTTCAGTTTGATTATAATTTTTATTGATTTTCTTTTATTTATGTCCTTTTTTTTTTATTTGAAATCCTTTATTTATTTTTTCCTTTGTAATGTAATTTAAATTATTATTTTTTTTTAGTTTGTAATTTAGGTATTTATTATTTTTTTTTTTGCACGAGAACGTAATTACAGCTTTTATTTTATTTTGATTTCTGTTTTATTTTGTTTTTATTATTTTTTTTTTAAACTCAGAAAATTACTAGTTTTTGCTTTGCTGTTCCGTGAATTAAATATGTAATTTTATAAAAACGAAATAGCATTATGTATGCAACACCCCCCGCATGTGTAACTTATATTCAAACAGTAAGAATTATAAACGAAAAAATTAATTATTTTATTTTATTTATTTTTATTTATATTTATGTACATATGTATGTATATTTTTTTTTAGAATATTTTTATAATAAATTAATGATATGACAGAATAATAATATCGATACTTAATAAATATTAAATTAAAACATTACATGAATTTTATCTTTACAATTTTTTGTTTTTTGATGTTTTAGGTTTTGTTTTTTCAAAATTTAAATAACTCTGCTTGTTTATATGTATGTACATATTTGTGCATTTAATTGACAATTATGACAATATGATGTCATCATTAATTCGTTTATTTTCAAATGTTACTTTTCTATTCGATTGAATTAAAAAATTTCAAAAAATAAATGAATTTAAATTTGAAATTCAAACGAATCATATTCGAAATCATATTATATCCACGCAAAATATAATAGCGAACGAATGTAAAATTTTATTTTTAATTAAAATTTATTCACAGATATCACAAACAAAAAATAATTAAAAAATTAAGAAAATTTTGTACAAATTCAATTTCACCTAATGAACAACATACTAGCTGCTTTCGATTTAACAAAATTTCAAGTACTTGCGAGTAGATAAGATCTGTGCTAAACCATCTACTCGCAGTAACTACTGATGAAAAATTCTTCAAGTAGATGCAAGTAGTAACGAATAATTTTTGTGTCGTTCGTTATAACAATTTATCCTAGACACATTTTTGTACTCACAAGCACATTATGTACTTGAAATTGAAAAATCGAAAGCAGCTACACTACAAAAATCTAGTAAAAATTTTCGCTCTCTATTTTTGAATTCGAAAAAGGACAAATATTTTTATGATTTTTTCACAATTTTTATATTTACACAACGTTCGATAAATAATTCCGAAAAAATAAAGAATTTTTCGTTTTTTAATCAATGATTGGGATCCATTCACTATTGAAAATATCCGCATACATAATACACATAACTTTTAACAATAACGTTTTTGTGATAATTATTACTGAATTACAAGTTTTAGTTTGAAGAAAAAATAATTTTTATTTTGTTTTTACATTATTTTCAAATTAAAACAAACAAAAAAAAAAATTCTTATGTGAATGCAAATTCAAAAATTTACGCTACACACCCATTTAACAGATATCACTTCATAAATTAAGAAATAAATATTAAATAATATTATTAATAACATGCTACTGATTTTATTCTCACCTACACTCTACGACTATATTAAAGTCAAGAAATTCATACAATGATTGACTCATTGAAACTGTTTACTAAACTCTTGTATTATTATTATTGGTAGTTTTCTTTAAAAAAAAATTTTGTCTTCAGCGTAGTTTTTTTTTTTTTTTATTATGAAATTAAGGATAAATTTAATTATTGGTCATAAAAACTATAAAACCAAAATTATGTATAACGTCATATCAACAAGGACACATGTGTATATTATATGTAAATAAAATTATACACATATAAACATCTACATTTATATGTAATGTGTATGTTATGCATGTGCACATAAATAAATAAATAAACAGCACAAAGAATTTAATTCTAGGTCTTTAGCCTTAGTGAAATATTTAAAAACATAACATATTTATGCGATCTGCATAAAATGCAGGGTGTTTATAATAATATGTTACATCATCATATACGCAAAACTGAAATAATCTATCGATATCGCCTCGATGCTATTCATACAAAATGTATGTAGTGTAGTAAATAATTTTAAAAAATTACTGAACAAATTAAATCTGGCTAAATTAAAATTGGTTTCAATTTTTATTTTGAAAATAAATATGAAATTCGGTTTTTTTATCAATTTATCAATTTTTTAAACTATTACAACACATATTCATAATCGAAATCAGAAAAATGATTAAAATTATTCCAATTCCAGGAGGGTTATGCATGAATTCCATACGATAGATATCAGACTAGTTATATTGAAAACGGTATTTATGAAAACGATTATCGAAACAAATTGTGAAATATGTCTTAAAATAAAAATTGAAGAATTAAAAAGTGGCAATTATTTATAATTGTTTCATTTCACAAAAATTCCATATTTTTGTGGAGAAATAAATTTTTGCGATACGATCGTATTTCATGTATACAATAATATTGCGTTCGGATCGAATTTAAAATTCAAATCGTTTTTGAGCTCGTATCAAATTCATGTATGTATAATGCCGTTTCTGCATTCAATGCAGCGCAGCGACTTCAACTTGGACTTCGACTTTCGTCTTTATAGCATGCTTAACATGTGAAAATAACTGTCAGGTCTACTGCATTGAATGTAGAAGTTCTAATACAATCATATCCATTAAATCAAAGTCAAAGTTGAAGTCACTGCTGCATTGATTGTAGAATCGGCATAACCGCCCAGATTCTCTATCAATACGATTTTTCTTATTGTTAAATACATTTAATAAGCAAACACCCTTTTTTTTGTATGGTTAATGATGGAAAAAATATAAAATTTATTAATATTTTGTTGAAAATGAACTGGCACGCAATTCAATCATATACTTAAAAAAAAACAAAAAAAAAAGCAACAATACAGCAAAACCAAATCAGGAAATTTTAATGATATCGCGCTAATACATTATTTGTTGCTATTTTATTTTTATTTTATAACGGATAATGATGATGTTGACGACGATTACAATGATGATGATGATGACGAAATTATTGAAAATACATATATGTATGTGTATATGTATATGAAAACAACTGTATAAAAGAAAATTTTTCTAACCATATAATTTGTAGTTACGTACAGTATTCAGATACACACATATAAATTACATGTGTACGTAAATATGTATGTAAAAAAGAATTATTGATAATAATCTCTTATTGTATGGTTAACCATAGCAACACCCTACTTACAAAACAAAAAATTTTGCTATACCTAAGAAACATTCGCACATACGTATATACGAAAATTTACATTGTATATTGGACATTTCATTAAGGAAGAACTATGACCGTTAAAAGCTTTTAACTTTCCCTCTATTTAACTAATAATAATTCAATATTTTATTTTTTCTACAGGTGTGCTTATATGTATGTACATACATAGTTTATAGTCTGTGAAAAATTAACAAGTTGAAAAAATTTTTTTATGGACATATCTTTGGTATGACATGAAATCAGTGATTTATGGTGAAACAAAATTTTGTTTTTTTCTTTTCATTTTTCCTTAGATAAAAATAAAATGTCCAGCATAAAATGAATGATGACTGGTGTAAGGAAACAAAATATTGTGTAAAAATATTTGTTGATATGTGAGCATATAATAAAGTTATTTCATTTCTTTCATAATTTTTTTCCCCCAAATATACATGCAAAATGTATAGTTTGTAAGGAAGGTTAAGGTTTAGTATATAATAAAACATTTGCAGGTGACATTTACATATACACATTAAAATTAAAGTATGATTTTGTTTTATTAAAGAATTAACATTCGTTTAGTAAATTAAGTACACTTGTTGCGGATTGTTTGGATATTTTCATTGAAAAAAAATTTTTTCTTGCTGAATTGCTCAATTCATAAAAAAAATTTAAAATTTATAAAAATTATAGTTTAACTTTGTAATTTAAATGAAATTTTTCACTATAACGATTTAAATTTTAATTCAGCACAATGAATTTATGTGAAAAACAAAGAAAAATTTTATTTAAAACAAATAAATTTCAATCAAAGTGAAACTGTATTGCTGAATTATAATTCAGCGCAATAAATTTATTTCAATAAGAAATTATCTACATTGATTACTGTTTTGAATACAAATAGAAATGCATTTAAGAAGCTGAATTGAAATTCAGCTAAGGAAGTAAAAATTTTGTTTAGATATTAAAATTGTAATTTTTTTCTTTTCGGCTATTTGAATTAAATTTATTAAGCTTTATTACAATTCAGCTAAGAAAATTAATGATTATTAAAATATCAGTACAAAAATCAGACATATTTACATAGTTTATTAACAATTAGAAAAAGTAATACTGTGTACTTACCATTTTGAGCATGTGCAGCATTTAGTTTATTCATAACTCTAATAGCTCCTTGTGTGGGATTCTGAAAAATAAAAGAAAAATTAAATAAAAAAATGAATATTATATCAGCGATAATAAAAGAAAAATATAAACGAAGCAATTATTGTGTATTTTAAAAAAAAAGAAAATTCACGTATAAAATAATAATTACACACTTACAACAACAAAAAATTTGATATAAATTATCATTCACGTGTATTATACAACAAAAAAAAAATTTTTTACATCTTGTTTTACAGTGTATCCATTGATCACAGTTTTAAAAAGACTAGAATTCTAAAAAAATTATCGATACATAAAAAATTTAACTTCAGAATCTAATACACTGAATTATGTATCGGTACCGCATTTATTTTGTTTTTTTTTTAGAACTCTGTCAAACCAAAAAGAAGAAAAACTCGTTTAAACCAATAATATTTTGAGTGAACCTGATTGTCTCTTGTATGTATAAATAAAAATGTGATAAAAAATTTAAAAATAAAAAAAAAAGTATTGCTCTAAGAAAACATTTTATTTGTGAACAAATGAAATTAAAAATACAAAAAATCATAAGACATGTGATGCGTGTAAACGTGTGCAAAGGTGAATCGAAAAAGATAAAAAGAAATAAAAACAAAAATAATTTTGCTAAATATAATGTAATTGTACATAATAATATAGCCAGTACATACATATATATATAAAGCCATTCATAAATTAAATAAAATATAGCCGCAAATAAATTTTTATTTATTGTTTATCAGCAGCAGGCGGAATAATAATAATTTATTGTACACAAGAAGAATCAAAAACTTAATAATAAAATGTACCACAATAAAATTTCTAAAAAAAAAACAAAATCAGAATCCAAAGAAAACAAAAAAAGGAAATTATGAGAAAATTGAAATTAAAAAAAAAAACCCAATATTTTGATAAATAAAGAACCAAGAAGAATAAAAAAATCATGAGTATCAAAAAGAAAATAATAATTCTTTTGCTTGAATTAATATATGATTTTGTTTTTTTTTTTGTTTATTTTCTGTACCGATCCAGATCTAGTGCCAGTTTGTTGATGATGCTGTTGCTGTTGATGATACTGCTGTTGTCTAATTGGAAGTGTACCACCGCCGCCGCCACCGCCACCACTACCGCTAGTAGTACCAGTTGATGTTACTATTGTTGCTGTTCCATCACCGACACTACCACCACCGCCAGATACTCCAGTTGTACTTCTATTCATGCGATGATTATTCGTTAAGCCACCACCGCCACCAACACAATTTTCTATATTACTGCCACCATTATTGTCTAATTCTAATTCATCATCATCATCGTCATCATCCTCATCATCATTATCGTCATCGTCACCTTCATCTTCTTCTTCGATCGAGGAATGTGATGGCTCCTAATTTTCGATTTTAATAAAAAATTTGTATGGTTTTGTTTTTTGTGGATTTCTTTTTTCTTCTGTTTTTTTTTTTTTTGTAATTTTGAATTTTTAAATTTTTATTTTTATTTTATAAAAATTTATAATTTTGATTAAAGAAAAACAATAGCAAGAAAAATAAAAGATTTTTTTTTTTTCAAAATTGAAGCGATTTATATTTTTTTTTTTTTTCGTTTTTTTGCAAAATGCAAAAAATTAATAATGCACATTTCCATGAATAATGAACTCACCCCATCGTACAATGCAATGAACATGGTAAACATTTTTAATTTTTGATTAAACAGTGAATAAAATTTGATTTACTAACAAATTTTGCTGTTCCGCTTAGAAATTTATTTCAGTCAGAAATCGAAATTAATCCTTACACAATAAAATTTGATTTTGATAATGAAATCATATTGAATTTCTTATCATAATATGTATTCATTTTAAACTAACAACATAAACAGCACTAACTAAAATAAGTAATGAAATTAATAAATTACATATTACTATTACCGTAATAAGTGCATAGACATAATAGTAGCTAGCTAGTTCTATATGGGCAACGCACCTACTACCTAGCACCTAGCAACCGACCATTGTTTAACCGATAATGTAATTTCATTATTATTATTTTTTTTTTTTTTTTGTACCTTTATTTTGCACACATTATAACATAACATAATAAATAAATTAAAATTATTTGTACTCCTTTTTTTATGCCTACATAACATATTATGAGGCTATCTATTAATAGTTAAAAAGGAAATAAATAAATTAAAAAAAAAAAACTACTCGTACATAATAACTGACCTGATTTCGATAAAAAATAATTAAAATTGCTGTATATACTTGATTTAAAAATACAATTTCTAACATTTAGAAATAGCAAAGCATATCGTTAACTTTGGATAAACACGAAAGGAATAGAGAAATGTTTGATTTGAGGTTGTATCAGAATTGTATCAGGGAAAAAATAATGTAAGTGAAAATCAATCAAAATTATAACAAAGTGGAATAAATTTTGAAGTAATGCAATTTCGATATTACAATTTCAGTCATGTAGAAATCAAATAAAAATTTCGGACAAAAAAATTTAAAATTGCCGAATTTTTTTTTTTAAACTGTGGTGAATGAAGAAGATCGACTTTCGCATCATGATTACTTAATTTTATTTTTGAAAGTAACGAGAACAAATAAAAATATTTTTCATTGTAAATAAAATAATGATGATTGCTGAATGCTTAATTACGATTCAGCATCAATTTTTGTTTTTGTTCTCCAACATATCAGACCAAAATGAAAGATTTTGGTAACAGTTTTGAGTTATTCGTAGAGAATAAACTTAATCATATGATAGATGGGGTTTGACCTTAAGTTACTTGTTGTCAGCAAGTAGTCTCGATCAGCATTTTTAAACTTCTTTTCTCCCAATAAAGAATCACCAGTATTTTTTCAAAGCCATGAACTTTTGGAAATAGTGATAATTCAGTCAATTCATGACATTATTTTATTTATTTTCCTTCAAGTTGTTGGAGTTGGGAGAGTTTATAGTCCAGATTCAAATTTCAATCATTTCAAATTTTTCTTTTACTCAATTTTATTTTGCTTATATTATGTAACTCAATGAGCAGTTGTATGTGTGCTTGCATAAAGATTTTAAAAGATCAAAGTTCAAGGTATGATTTTACCAAATAAAATTCAACAAATTTACCTAAAATTTATAAGTTTTATAATTTTCTGCTCTGTATTTTAAATTTCATTCAAAATGAATGCTCTAATTAACAATTTGAAATGAATATGATGTAGATGTAGATGTAGATGTATACCTTTAACCTTGCCATTGCCGCTATATATACTAAAGCAAAATATATCTTTTTTTTTAGTTTCATTTTTCTTTTTCTGAGCAGAGATTAACGCTATATAACGCATCATAAATTCGTACATGTATACGTATAGATTCGTATATATGAATGATAAACACACAAAAATGGTAAATGAATGATTATCCTTTTGTACGAAATACAAACAAAACACAGTAGTCTCACATTTTTTTTTTTCCAAAAAATTTTTTTGCTTTTCATTTCTTTTAAAAACGAACAATAAATTTCCTTTTTAACAAAATAAAAAAAAAAAAGTCACAAAATTTTCAAGTACACCAGAAATCATACAGAAAGTTTTCCGTACATAAAAATTTGTTTTTTTTTTTTTCTTTAAAATTTAAATTTACGAGTAGTGGAAGACAAAAGAAAAAATGAATTGAAGAGAAATTTTTATTAATTTTTTTTTTTTTTAAATATACATATATTGAATAAAAATAAAATTTTCTAAAATAAATAAATAAATTTTTCTTTTTTTTTAGTATTTTTTGTAATGTGAATTCAATTCTACACAGAAAATTTTTTTTGCATCTATTTCACTTTATAAAAAAATGAAATTTCTGATATATAAAAGTGAAGTAAAAGAAAAACAAAAAATACAAATTGAATTCTTTTGAATGTGCACTTTTCAATATTTCTGTGTGCACACTACGTAAATAACAACACGAATAACTTTAATTGAAATTTAATTGATCAAAAAAAAAAAAAAAATTTAAAATGAAAGAAAAACAAATCATTTTATAAGTTAGGTAGGTAGGTAGGTTTAGGTAGTTATTCTGGATTACAAAATCTTGCAATTTATTATTGATTATGCAAGTACATAATTGAATTCGAAAGGAATTGAGAACTACTAAGTTTTGTTCATATTATCAGACATTGAACATTTCTTGTATTTAATTATCTATCAGTAAGTCGGGAAGATTCCCTGGAAATAAATATCATGTATGAATTGAGATTAGTTAGTTGACGATTAATTTTAACACTGAAAAAGATTTCGTAAAGTTTAAATTTATTCGATTATGCATCAAATTGAAAACTGAAACTGATATTAAAAATATATAAAACTTTACATTACATGCAATAAAATGTAAATTATGAATACTGAATTGCACGTAAAATGTTTGAGAAACATTCAGTGTCTGATAATAGATTATAGATCAAAAAACTTTCATACTCTTGTGAATTTATTAATAGAGAAAAGAAAGGTAAAAATAAAAATAAAATTAAATTCATTTTGACAGGGAAATAAATTTCAATCACAATTATTTCTAAATTAGCTGAATTTCAATTATTCAGCTATTGATTTGAATACAGAAATTTCAAATTCTAAATAATTATATATTAAAAGACAAAAATATATAAAAAAAAAATAAGAAGAAAACTGTTCAATTTTTTTTTTTTCAAAAATTATTGAAAAGTTTTTATTATTTTTTGGGAATTCGAAAATTTAAATCAAAATGAAATTAACAATAATTACTATTGAATAAACAAAAAAAAAATTGTTGTTGGAAGGAAGAAAAAAAAAATAAAAAAAATTATAACACTCCAAAGATTTATTCTTTAGTGCTTCTTCGTGATTATTTCAGTTTTTTTTTTTTTTTTTAGTATGAATCAATTTGTTTCTGGGGATTTTCAAAACAAAAACAAATATTACATATTTTTTAAATATGTAAACATTTCCATAGAAAAAAAAAACAGGAACAAATAATAAAATAAAAATTTTTTTTTTACTTGTGTCCTAATAATACATATTAAATTAATTAAAATTGATTTTTATCATTATCTTACCCGTGATATATTAATTGCTTGCTTTTTTGGTTCAGGAGCTGCATGTTGCTCCTGAAATAGATTTGCATTCAATTGCATTATAGCATCCAATTCAACTTCTTTTCCTTTTGTTTCACCTTTTTCATACCATTCGACAGTAACTGATTTTAAATTTGGATTTATTTTTGATACAACAGCTGAATGTATTCGACCTAAAAGAAAAAAAAAACAAAAAACAAAACAAAATATAAAAATAAATAAAATATAGGTATGTATGTAGTTTTGTTAAAAAAAAAAAAAATTAATTAAAAAAATAATTTAATAATTATTTTGATATAAAAGTGAATAAATTTAATTAGAAGATTAATAATTAATCTAAAGAAAAAAGTAAAAAGTAAGTAGAAGAAAATTTTTTGGAATTTGTTTTCGAATTCCCAATAGATATTAGCCATGGTGTACTACAAAAATTGAATTGGAGAGAGACCATTTTCTTTCAAAATTTCTGCAGAGATTTAAATTCAAATAATTGAATCCAATCTAAACACACAAGCTAGCCACAATTAAAAGAGAAAGATCCAAGTGTAAATCTAAATGTGAAAAATCCTTTTCATTATTTAGTAGTTAAAAAATTATTTTTGAATAATTTTCGAAAGAAAATTAAACAACAATTGATAGATGCCTATTGTATCTTTCTAGGCCTGAGTTCAAACAATTCAAAATATCAAATTTTTTTTTAAGTTAATTCGAACACGATTGGTGCAATCTTAAATATCACATTCAACTAAAATTTTAGCTTAGCTTAGTTTAAATTTATTTGGGAAATAATTTTTTTCTTCTACATATTTTCATTTCAAATTCAAATCCATAATTTCATTACCATTTGATTGATTATTTGTTTCATGATTCTTCATAAAGCCGACACTAACGAAATTATTTTTAATGTCATTTTTTGTAATTTGCTGTTGTTTTTGCCAAAAACCAATATTTTTTGCATTTCTATTCACAGTGTCACTACTATTACTAGTTACAATATCACTACCATCATTTCCAACATTTCCAATTCCATCATCTTTATCAGCATCATCATTTACTATTTTTATACTATTATTATCATTATCATTATCATTATCATTATCATTTATATCGAAATTATTATCACAATAATTATAAAATTTTGATTTTTTATTATATTTTCTTTTAAAATTAAATTTTCTATTTTTATTTAAATTTTTTATTTTATGATTTTCATTATTTTCATTAATTTTTTGTTTTTGATTTTTAACATTTTTTATATTTTTACTACAACTACTATTACTACTACCACTACGATGATTATTAATATTATTATTTTTATTTGATGATGATTTAACAGATGATAGATCACTTAATTCACGATGAAAACAACTAAAATGTTTTTTAAACCAGGATGATGATGATGATGATTTTGAAGATTTTAATGATGGCATTTTATTATTTTTGAGTTTAATATATTTTTGAATTCATTTTGAGAAAAATTCCAATTCAGAATTAATCACAGAAGTAAAATATCAGCTTTTCTTTCTACACTTGCTAACTTGGTAAATATCCACAAAGTTTATGACAAATTCTAACAATTGACGGCTAGATACATACTAACTTTACAACACAATGGCAATATCTAATAATAAATGTACATAAGTGCACGTACGTAATGTACATTATTCAATTATAAGATGATATCTTTTTATTTATTTTTTTAAATATCTTACAATAATATCAAATGTAAGATTACTTATATGTATGTATATTTTTACTTTTTATGAATTAAATAACCGAAAAATTATTTTATTTTATTTTTCATTTCATTTAATTTTATTCCAGTGACATTATTATTTTTATTCATTTAGATATTTATATATTTTTGTAGATTTATATGTAATATAGATGTAAGTACATAGTTACATACATATATGTACAATGTATATATTATATATACAGAAACGATACAATACGATGATATTACGACGAATCTACAATAATAATATCCAATATCAAATTTCAAACCGTAGAATTCGAATTCATATATAATAAAAAGACCGTATCGAATTTATATATCACACATATGAATTTATACGTATATACAATACAGATAAATAGATAATATTATAGGACAGATATGGTATCATAACGACACAAAAATGTACAAAACAAAACACACAAAAGGAGCAGCAAAAACAGTACACAACACTACACCACATATACGATGACAATGAGTACTTATAATAAGAAATGTTTTATTTTTTGTTGTTCACTGTACTCTATCATTCCAAAATATATAATATGTACATATGTGATTCTATTGTTCGTATATTAGACTATTATTTATGTACATATATGATGATGATGATGATGATGATGAAAAATTGGAAAAATGTTCGTCGTCTTATTTATAGGTCGAGAAACACACAATTAAATAATAAATTTACAAATTGTATCTTATATAGAATAATGCCTGCTGAATAATTGTGTTACACGTTTCGCTGTAAAGTTTTTTATTTTAATTTTTTTGTTATAAAATTTAAGTAAAAAAAAAATATATTTTTATTTAGCAAATTTTATTGTTCCATCTCTGCTATTTATTTTTATTTTAGTGATTTTTTATGGTAGACTTTAGTTTTAAATTTAAATCATAAAATAAGAGAGAAAAATATTATATTGTATTTGTATAGATATATGCAATGTAATGTTTATGTTATGTACTTAAGTATGTTTAGGTACTTTTGAAAAAATTAACAAAAATAAATAAAAATAAAAGAAAATGAAACAAACAAAAAAAGAACGAACTAAAACAAAAACACATAAAACTTTAGAATTTACAGATAGGTTATGCCTCTATTTTTAATGTACGATGTACAAAAAACAAAAAAAAAACGAAAACGACGAATATTTCTACTTTAGATCGAAAATTTACAGTTCTTTATATATCCTTTTTATTTGGCACAAGTACAACACATATGTATTATAGTACATTATTATCTACTATATATATAGATACTCATATCTTCTCTTCTATATAATTTTTCAATGAAGTATATAATATACCGACATGATAAAGAATAACTTAGTAGTATACCTATACCATATACCATACTCATCATCTACATTACATATTATGTATATAGAATTGCTGAATATTGTTTGATCAATAAAATTTAAAAAAAAGGAAAATGTACTGTGAGTATAGAGAATAAAGTAGTCTTTAATATTATATACACTTCTCTGGAATACGAGTATATAAATGAAAGGAAATAAAAAAAAAAATTTTTTTTCTTTAACTAGGACACAAGTGAATTGAAAAGTTGAACAAATTCCAAAGAAAAAATTAACTTTTTTTGCTTTTTTAATGAAAGACCGAAAGGAGAACGGAAAATGCAATGCAACAGCAAAAGAAGAAAAATAATTTTTTTTTCGAATATTTTAAAGGATTTTTTTCAATTTTTTTTTCCGTTTATTTTTTTGCAGTACTTGTAGGTAAATGTAAGAATAGCACACAACAAGAATATACTGTAAAAACAACAACAACAGCAGCAAATATCAAAACCCGACAATAAACAACATCCACAATAATAATAAAGTTAACCGGAGAAATTTAATATTAGAATATTCGAATACGAATCGATTGCAGAATTTTAAATTGAATTTACTATACTACGTGCCATTCCATGACTGCCAGCTTAGAGCCTAGAGCTAATACTATGCTACTACTACTACTGAGAAATGAACTTCATTTAAAATATTTTCAATGTGTGATAAAATAAAATAAATAAATAAATAAACATTTTGATATATTTTATATATGTAGTCCTTTCTTTCTTTCTAAACTATTTACTATGAATAGGTGGTGCGGTGCACATTGCTTCTTATATGCAATACATATTATGGCATTTACATGAGTTATACATATGGTTATATTTATATGTATGCATGCACATTAAAGTATTTTTGCACATTTATTTATTTATTTATTTATTTTTTTTTTTTCAATTAAAAGTATTTACAAGAGAAAAAAAAAATAAGTTTTTTTTTTCTTCTCTAACTTCTTTACAAGAAGATTAAAAAAATTGAATTGAAGAAAAGAAAAAATTAAAGTAAAATTTTCAACAGAAACAGAAACATGTAAGAAAATTTATTTGCGATTTTCTATTGTTGCTACTGTTGCTTACATTTTGATTTATTTTATTTTCATTTTTTTATATTATTATTATTATAACATTATATAGATCTGTATATAATATGTATACGTATAATTTATTTAGAACATGTTTTCAAGTGTAATTATTATTACATTCAACTTTTCTTTACCATCCACATCACACCATATCATATCACCATAACTCATCATCATCAAAGCATCTTCAACGGTAATTAAATTCCTATCAGATATGAATTATTATTATTATTATTATTATTGTTACATATTTATCTAATATAGCTATTGCAATCTCTGTGTAATACTCTAACTCTTGTACATCATCATGTTAAAAAATATTGCATTTTTTGTAATTATGAGAATTCATTGAACTTTGTATGCTATCCATTAAAGTGTTGTGTGTTGTGTACCTTCTTTTATAATACAAAGAGAACTGATATACATATACATGCATACAAATATGTACAAGCATTACTAATACTGATATACATACTTGGATTTTATTGTATTTTTTAAATTTTTTCTTTTTCTTAATTTTATATTTCATGTGCACAAAATTTTGAATCGATTTATATGAGCTCGTGTATAATAATTATTTATTAAAATACATATGTATATTACCAATATTACTCACAGGCTCACAGTCATGTTTAAAATATATTACTCACAAGTCATAATCATGTTTAGAATTATTGTTCACGTGAATATTAGCAAATTCATAGATTGAACAACAAATTTCGGTAGTAGTAACATTAGTGATGAGAAACCGTAAATGCAAACACAAGTTGTTTCTTTGATGAGCTGAATTGCTGAATTAATATTCTAGAATTTATATGGAAAATCGATCATTAAAAATTTTATCAAACTTAACTTCAGCTTTACGACAATATTGATTCATATATTTTCTATTCAGCGCATATCATATTGAAGCTGAATTGCATATTAATATCGCAAAATCATTTTTTAAAATTCACTCGAAAATAAGGCGAACATCGCTTACATCGAAATAATTTGATTCTTATCTAGAATACTTCCATTAAAATGTAACAAATAAAGCTACAATAAGTAACTTATTATATTATAGTATTAGAGAATTTTTATTTACATTTAATATAGCCAATAATTTTGATTATTACTGTACTACATACACACATATAGTATACATGTATATATGTACAAAATGCGTTTATGATAAATTACAATTTATTATTCGTGTTCTCGAACTCGTATTTATATTTTCATTTATGAAAATCGTGATAAAAGTTTATTGACCATACAAATTGTCATCGACAAAAAAAAAACATAAATCTTCTTACTACATTGTATTTTGGTATAAAATAAAATAAATAATCGATATTAACCTAATATGGGTGCAAAAATATTAACTCGAAAAAATAAATGCCATCATAAGATTTTTTTAAAGAAAATTATAGGATAATCATTTTTTTTTTTTGTATAAAAATTGAAATATAATTTAAAATTCTTGTATTTGCTTTTTCGAAAAAATTTCTTTAAATTAAATTCATGATATATCGTTTTTCTTAATTAACGCTTCATTAATTTTTCTACAAATAAATGGTGTAGTAATTGTCTCTGTCTCTATTTTTTTTGTAATGGAATTAAAAATAAATTAATCCATTGAATGTTTTTTTAAAAATATATAATAATTTTTTTTTTCTTCTCATTTTTAAATTAAAATTTACCAAATAAAATAGCAGTTTTATTATATGTGTTGTATGAATATTTTGTTAATTTAAGTAATAGCTCCTTTCCTAACATAAAGCACAAAATTTATTTATTGCTACTATAAAATTTTTTGTTACAATTTTGTTTAAATCAATAATATTGGAACGTAATTAATTTCGTACACAGTATGTTTCACTACAGAGATCCAGCGATTCTACCTACATACTTCGATTCTGATTCGATCTATATTCTCGACAAGCACGTGCAAAATTATTGAAAATGGGTGTAAACATATCCATTTCAACGATTCAGAGACGTATTAAAGAATTTCAAATAGAAAATTTGTGGACAATTCAAAAATCTTTATTGACAAGTTTTGATATGGAAAAGAGGTTACAATGGTTCCGGGAAAATATGAATCGAGATTGAACTAATGTACTCTTTACAGACGAAGCTTCTTTTTTTGTTTCCAATCTTTTAAGATATGCTTGAACGAAAAAAGGTCAACGATATATACAGAGCGGACCAGCAAAGGTGTACTTTTATGGGGCCTTTTGCTGAAATGGTTTCGATAGTTCAGTTTTCAATTTACCGCTGGATCTCTGTAGTGAAACACACTGTACATTATATATAATCTATCTACTCTACATATTTGTAGACAACTACACTAATCGTAGTATGGTGCACATAAATTAAATGGGGGTGAGAAGATAAGTACATAATAATGTAATTGTTGAAATCGAATCGAGTATAAAATTTAAAAATATAACGGAGGCAAAAAAAAAAATGAATTAAATTGTTTAAATAATAATAAAAGAATAAATTTATATAACAAATTTTATGTATATATGTAATAGAAAATAAAAGATACATTATTACATTTAATTACACATACGCGAGAGTATATTATATCAAAATCTAAATTATCTAGTGAAAATAGTATCTGAAACTATACATTCAACATTTTATAATAGACAGACAGTAACAATGAATATGAATATATACGTACATATGTACATACAATATATTTATGTATGAATTATTTTGTTCATTTTTATACATTATATATAAATGTATATCTATACTTATGTGTGTATATCTATAATTATTATATTGAGCCACAGTTAAGTATTATATATGTGTTACGTAACTCTATATATAGTTAGAAAATTAAAATTAGTAGAAAAATCATAGATGCATATTTTATGTACGTTATAAATAAATTACATGTTTTAATCTGACAGATCTCACATGTAGATAGAAATAGATGTATCAAAAACTGATATGTATTCTGTTCATTTTTTTTTTTCTTCACGCAGTGTCGCAACGCAATATCATATTATTCATTATACATAAATGATATTTTTAATTAAGCTAAGCTATAAGGTATGAGGAATATATGCATAGGATACATTAATTTAAACTGAAAATTAATACACAAGTATAATAGATATGTGTATGTACATGCATCTATCTTTATGAACACCATTATGCAAATATGTATTAGGTATCTGTACAGTTAATTTTAATCGTTGTAAGTTAAATAGATATCGTATTAAAATGTGCATTATGTATATGAAAAATGTAAAAAACAAAAATTAAATAAAAAATAACAGACAGCTGAAGCAAAAAAAAAAGACGTCGCATTAAAATTTACAATTAACATAAATACACGTGCTTTACAGCGAATTAAGTGTATGACTGTTTTTTTTTTTTTGTCGCTTGAAAATATTACAAAATAAGCAATGAAAAACAAAAAATAAATAAAATAAACAAAAATTAAAAAAAAGTAAATAATAACGTAAGCTGATGATCAATAAAAATATAAATTAAAAGAAAAATTAGTTTGCAACAACCCACACAACTAAAAATATACATAATCAAGTTTTATTAAAAATTTATTAATTACACATATTGCCATAGTTGTATAGCAGTAGTTGATGTTATTGGAAATTTTCAAGAACGAAAATGTACATACATACATACATTGTGCGTATGCATGCACATATGTGTTTGTATAAAACTTTAATCTGAGACAGTTGTTGTTGAAACAACATATTTTTCTCAAACATTTTTCATTATTCGTAATTTTTCAATTGTTTATCGAATTGCAAATTGTTCAAACGAAATAAAAATGATATGCAGAGAGTATTGTATTATTTAAAAATAACAAAATAAAAAACATAAATATGTTTAAAATATGCGAACAAAGTAAATTGCAATCTTTAACCCTTAGGAGATAGTTTATTAATAAAGTTTGAAATTTCTCTAATTAAATGATTTGTCAACAGATTAGCTATATAATTTTTCTTAAGAATCAAATACCTATGTTGAATTATGAATTTTTGAATTACTTAGGATTCAGCACTAATAAACGATAACTGATTAATTTAAATAACGAAACATTTTAAAGGACAATAAAGGACTGTCTTGTTCAGTTTTTTCTATAAAATTCTCAACAAAAATTTAAACTATGATTCTTTATTCTTTCCAAACTTATTTAGATGATAATCTATAGGGAAGCAATGATGCCCTGCTAAGAGTTCTGTTTATTAGAAGTTTTCAAATCAGTTTCTATGTAAAATTGTATCCAACATTTCATTCTATTTTAGTCCTATTTCTAAAAACCTATGTTGT
The DNA here is from genome assembly GCA_951394055.1 of Villa cingulata. Classification (NCBI taxonomy): domain Eukaryota; kingdom Metazoa; phylum Arthropoda; class Insecta; order Diptera; family Bombyliidae; genus Villa; species Villa cingulata. The sequence goes on along the minus strand of OX596018.1, from coordinate 11,307,800 downwards.
ATTTTAGGGTATTTTTTGTCCTTAATTTTTTATTTATCCAAAAAATATTTTTATATGTCACGATTTATTTAATATAAATCTTTGGTATGCGTAATGATGTAATCAGTATACGTAACTTCCGTTTAATTGTAAATGTTGTTATGTAAATGAAATACATATGTATTGAAGGAAAATTAATCAAAAAATCATTACTATGAACTAAGGGTATGCGAAAAAATATCTAATTCTCTGCATAATACTTTTTAATATTTTATGAAAAAATATTATTAATCTATATTTAATGAGTTTGTAAGAATAAATTATTGGCACATTCCAAAAAAATTGAACTCTAAAAAATATATATTACATAATGAAAGAAATAATGAGTAAAATAAAATAAAAAACTAAAGATAAGTAAAAGCGCAATAAAGTTTTAAATTAAAAAACAATATAAGTTTAGTTTTATAATGTAATGTAATGAACACATTATGATGTCATAATGGACTTGCATACATATACATATCTATACACACTCGAGAATACATGCAATATGTGCATATTATGGTGATGTACATGTATAATACTCGCCAAAGCAGATAGCGAATCTTTGCGCATGTTTTATATACCTATGTGTTAGTAAAATTTTTGTATACGAATGCCATTTAATTTTAAGATAGAAAAATGTTGATCTACTTTCTACTAAATCTCTTCATCCATGCATTGTTAATTGAACTAAAGATGCTGCGATTATTTCTACACTCTATAGTATTATTTTTAATTTTGTGAATGTGTAAGTATCTTTTCTGCGCATAAAAATAAAAATAAAAATAAAAAAATAAATTCGCCATCTGTTTTGGCAATATCTATACTAAATACTCTAATTCTCTAGTATGTAATCAGAAATTAAGTAGTTATATCGATGTTTTTGTAAAACCTTATAGATAAATATGTACGGTTATACGCGTATACAAATTGAGCTTACTTATTGTAGAGAATTAATCAATTTTCTATGTTTTCGATATACATATGTATTTTGTAGTTTTTTTTTTTTTTATTTTAGAATTTTTTGTAACTTTTATTTTTTCTATAGAGAAAAATAAAATAAAATAACAAAGAATCAATTAACAACAATGAAATATCAAATAGACAAAGCACTATAGTTATATTAAATTCCAATTATGTTTATATTTTGTGCTCGTATGTATTGTAAAAAAATTTATTGAAGAACAAAAACAGGAAATAATCTACCTCAAAAAAAAAAAAAAAACTACAATCATAATCATACAGGTTAGCTAGATAACGAACGTTGTTTTTTTTTTTTTCGTCGTTTATACAGAAAATACTCATTTATATGAACCACAATATTTTGATGATATAATTTAGTGACAACAATTTGAGTCACTTTCATTTCAATTTTATATACTTACATATTATGTGAATGCAAATAAACAGTTTTATGTTTTCATTTTTAAAATAATTTTTTTTTTTTTAATCTAGAGATTATTGAAATTAATTTTCTATAGAAAATATGCCATCGTATTGAAAAAAAAAAAAGTAACACATTATTATTAGATAATTATTAATAATTCTTCATTATTTATTTGTTAGACATGTTTTCGGAGAAAATAAGTTATAATTTCAAACGCATACATGTCGGTATTTAACAGGAAATCAAATTAAAAATAACCATTAATGTGATGTGTATGTATATGTACATAACTAAAAAAAAAATAAAATAAAATAAAATAAAATTTTAATTCAATTATTCATCAATTGATGTTAAATTTAAATTCAATTCAAAATAGACAAAAAAAAAAAAAGAACCGAAAATTACGTATTTAAAAGTTAAGCACGAAAAGAAACACAAAAAAAAATACAAAGAAGACAATTTCTTTTATTGGATTTCAATGCATGCATATGTACATGTAAAATTTTGATAATACCCCTCCTGATAAACGACAAATTCTTCAATGATCATTCTTTCAATTTTTATTATTCTAAAAACTCCTATAATACACAAACATTGGGCCCTATTGCGAATATCGATTGTGTTTTTGATCGAATGATGAAAAGCTGTTCGATTGTAAAATAATTCGGTATTGTGTAACACAATCGAATGAATCAATTAGTAATGCCATATGCATTATTAAAATTATAATCTATTGTGAATCTTTTTAACACTATTGTGAATATTTTTAACATTATTGTGAATAATGGTAGTTTTTCATTGCTTATCTGATTAAAATTTTGTTTTGAGAAAATTGATATTGGGTATTTGGTCCACCACCAGTTGCTGTTTGTTCTTTTTTGTTGTGGATCAATTTTTTTTTAATATTAAATTTTAAATCAGTCCATACTGAAATAGAATAATTGTTATATAATATTTGTTAAACACTTTTGTACCTTCAACCATTTTTCAGATGATTTTACTGGAGGACTAAGACTGTTTAAAATTTCAGCATAATTTCCCCAATTATTTAAAATTTGGCTTTTTCTATAAAGTCCCTGTGCAATTTGAGGATTTTGTTTCATAATTTCTACAACTAATAATAATTTCTATAATTTTTTCAACCTGATTTTTATTACTTAAATTTCTAATAAAATAATAATAATAACAATAATAATAATAAAATAAGAATATGTATTAAAATATAATTTTTAGTAATTACATTTAAAAAAAAAAAAACAAATAACCACGTAAAACAATGAAATATCATCATAAAATAAACGAAAAAAATGATATTCGTTTGTTAAAAGACAATCGAACGAGTGATACGATCACAATCGAACATATCATTCGCAATCGATATTCGCAATACCAAAACTTCGATTGTACGATTGTTCGTTTATTTGACGATATTCACAATAGAGGCCATTGTCGAATGATAATTTTGTGTTTTGTTATTGTCAGTATTCATGTGTAAAGTTTTAATTTTTACTGTCAATTTTAGTTTATATATACTGTCAATTCACAACTATCCAGTTTTTTCACCATTTGAAATTTTCCATTTCACCATTTTCACTCAGCAACTTAAATGCAGTAAGTAGTCACAAGAATATGTCAATAAACATTTTAACTTACGCAATTCTTTGTGATAGACATAGACAGCAAATGAATGATCATTGAATAATTACCGTCTGTCAGAGGTATAATTTATTATGTTGCTTGTTGTACAATAATAATATCAGCATTGTATCGGATTGATTGCATGCCCATTTAAATTAATTATTGAATTTAATAAATTTCGATTATTGTCCATTTTATGGGCATACATATTAAATTACTTGTTTATTTGAAAATAAAAGGAATCATTGTATGAACGAAAATATATTTGACAGGCTAAGTATGTATTTGATTTACTATGTACTATCTACAAGACTTCATGTTGATAGTAATACATTCATCCATATTATAGATGACGAATTTTTGATTTTTTTTTAATTTTTTTTACTTTTTCTTCTAAACCTTCACATGTATATAATTGATACAATATAGCAAATGCAACAATGCAATTAGATTTTAATTTTATGAAAGAATTTATATACACAACTAACAACTATACATGATAGTTTAATAACAATCTAATAAAACGTTAGTCAGTCAGTCAGTCACCTACATACATATAACAGCATTCAGCGTCAGCCAGCACTCAGCAGTAGCAATAGTAGTGTTAGTAAGTCAATAATTTATTGTGTTAACTTTTATTATTGCACACATGATTTGTGCTATTCAATTATTTATTTGTTGTTTTTGCTATACTATACACTATTTTATATCAGCTGCAATTAGTAGTCATAAATTTTAATTAAAAAAAAAAAAAAATAAAATAAAATCATTGAAAAAAAAAAGAGAGAAACTTTAAAATTTGATTTTCTTTTAAATACAATCACAAAATTTGACTAATTAAAAGTCAAAGAATTGAAAAAAAAATTTGTTTATTAGAAAATGATAAAATCATGAAATGAAATACAACAGTAAACATGCAATCCATAATCCATTTATTATGAAAAAAAAAAAAAAAAAAAAAACTATTTTTTAAATGACCTTCACAACATTATTATATTTTAATTATATGTACATACATACATCTATATATTACAATCTTAAACATATGTTACACATGTACATACATATGTACTAACATAACATAAATATAAGGGGATATAAAATTTAATGATTTTTATTTATTTGTATACATATTATTATTTTTTTTTTTAATTTCATTTTATAAAACATTTATTCAAAAGGAATGTAAGTATTTCCATTGAATAGAAATATAGATACATACTTATATGCATGTGTATATCACTATTGTGTACTAAATTATTGTATATGTACAGGGTGAATCACCACGGAACACTTCTTGTGTGAGTGCTTGGCCTTCTCCTCTATTAGAATGCGCATTTTCGGCACTGATGTCATTAGACCCGAACAAATTGGCCCTGAAAGTCGAGTGGAACTCCTTCGTTATTTGAGAGCAACGAAGAAGTTTGACTAGACGGGGGCTTCGAGTACAATGGACAGCGTTATGTCTGAGTGCTCTGGTTTCATACCTCCCCCCTAACAAACAACAACAACAACAACAGGGTGAATCGTAATAAAATTTTCCAACATATGCCAATCGATTCCTTGATCAGTTTAGTGATTAGTGTTTACGATGAGACATTTTTTCATAAAATCCCTCATTCATCACTTTAAAACTTTTTCGTCTGTCAAGAGAGGAGGGAGCTTTTAAAACTTCTGTTCGAAACACGATACGAGGACAAATGTATGTTTCGGAATAAAGGATGCATTATGAGTTTTCTAAAAGTATCTGACTTGTCCCGATTGTTTTCCAAATATGGCAGATATATGAAAATTCAAGCATAAAAATGTTCGAAAGTTTTGGTCAAATAATTACATTTTTATTCTTCGTCCTCGAAAATTTCTTTAATAAGGATATGATTTCTTTTTTTTTTTTTTAATGTACCTTTAAGATGTCTTTAAATAAAAAAAAAGAATCATCTTTAGTATTTCGAAAGTTATTAACATTTTTATGGAATCAGCGTAAACACTGACCACAACACTTCAAAGAATCGATCAGTATACATTAGAACACTTTATTACGAATTACCCTGTACAATGTACATCAAATTATTTTTTTTATTTACGTACCTACTAATTTTTTTTATTCGAAAAAAAAATGTTTAATAAAATTCTAGGCTATTTATATGTTCAAGTACACCACCGCATCATATTTGTACAAAAAATGTAAATAATTTCAACTTAGTTTTTCTTTGTTTTAATGATTTTTTGTTTTGTTATTTTTTCTTCAAATTAATTAAAATGATCAGAAAATAAAATATTAATTAACTGAAGGGTTTTATAAATTATTTACATATTTATTTATTCATTCATTTAGAAAACAAAAAAATGAAATTTCATTTTGCTGAATTTGCACAAAATTACTAAGTACATATAAGTATTATGGGTATTATCATGCAGGTAATTCTTTTAGATTAGAAGTGTACCTCAAACCCATTGTTCATGTATTCATATTCGCATTAGTATTTGATATTCTCATAAAATGTTGAGAAATTTTAATTAAAATTCACTTATAACAATCATGTACGAAAGGGTATGAATATTCCTTAGACATTGAATTTTAAAATCAGATTTTTATGATTTCTTTACTTTCTCAAGGATTAAACAAACTCTCCTATTCATTATTATTGGGATTGTAAATAATATGAGTACCACATGGTGAAGAATAATTTTTCATTTTTTTATTTTATTTTATGACCTAAACAAGGAGAGAACAGGAAAACATGTATCTCCTTCACCTTTACCAAGACCCACCCAGGCTTTTTGGCGAGGTAAATAATAATGAATTTAAAATAATTTAATTTTATATCAGAAAACTAGACACACAGTAGTTAATTTAGTAGCAGAATATTTTATTCCTTTAGAATAAATATTTTTATAAAAAAAATCAACTAAAAATCCTTCAATTATTTTATTGCATGTATTTCCGGCAATAACATTTTTTCCATTTTTAAAATGTGATTATTCGATTTTCTTCACTTTTTTTTTCTTTATTTTTTTTTAATAATTTTTTTTCCATTTCCAAATATTGAAAGGTTACTGTTTTAAAAAAATTAATCGTACATATACATTGGATGAATTCCTAAATGTCAAATAAATGTCTTTTTATAAACGTCAAATCAAATCGTAAACTATACATGATAATGATAATTCATCGAGTTCCAAAATCTTTTTTGACAATACCAAAAGTTGAACAATTAGAGCATCATGAATAAATTATGATATGATTCAATGAAAATGCAAATTTGTTTTCAGCAGTTTATCATGTCAGTCAATAGTGCAGTCAGAATGCAAAACAATTTCGACATTTATGAATTCACCCATTCACATACATACATATGTATGTATATTTATAAAAATGAAAAATAAAATAATTTTCAGTGCGATTAAATTAATAAGATATCTATTTATTTAGTTTTTCATAATTTATACATTTATTATGTGAAAAAAGAAAAATGTTTTATGTATACCTATATAATATAGTGATTAGCGATTATGTACATAACGTCTATGTACATTATTTGCACATTTATAAAACAATGATTAATATTATGTATGTAAGTACATACCTACATACATAATAATAATGAATCTGAATTATAAATTAGTATTATATTAAAATGTCTAGTCATTGTCAATCTAAATTAACTAAAAATATTTTTATCCTATTTACATATACATATGTACGTATATATACATACATTATGTTTACTATACCAAATCTATATGTTAACAAGTACGAATATATTGTATATATTTTTAATTCATTGCTAAATTTTTTTTTATTTTCGATTTTATTTATTTCCAAAAATGTAAAATGACGTAATAATAAATAAAAAAAAGCAAAATTGTTAATCGATTTTTTATACAAGCAAAAAAACAAAAAACAAATGACACATACATACGACAAGTATGTTACATGTTACGTATTAATAGCAGAAAAATTGTATAGAAATTGTAAAACTGGTCTATCCATTTCCAATATCATTGCTTCTTCTTCATAATGCAGCTTACAGTAGTCAAAGTTTAACGGAGGGGAATCGGTAATAAAATTGAAACTAAGCCCATAAATATGTACAATGTACAGGGTGATTTGTAATAAAGTGTTCCACTATATACCAATCGATTCCCTGAAGTGTGATTCCTCTTTCATCCCTCATTTTCAATTTTGTATTCTTTTGACTTCACAAAAATGTTAGAACTTTTGAAAGACTAAAGATATTGACATGATTCTTCTTTTATTTTTATTTTTAAAAAAAATCATATCCATATCAAGTTAAATTTTTAATGACGAAAGATAAAAAAGTAAATTTTTGACCAAAAATTTTTCAAAATTTCAACTTTGAACGTTCATATCTTCCACATTTGGCAGCAAATCGAGACATGTAAGATACTGTTGGAAAAATCATAATGTAATAGTACATTTTATTCATATTCTTCCTCCTATCTTGTTTTAAACAGAATTTATAACATTTTATATGAGCTCACCTTCTTGCACAGACGAAAAAATTTCAACTTTTAAAAAATGGATGAAGTAGGGATTTTAGGAAAAAATGCCTAATCGTAAACGCTAATCTTCAAGGAATCGATTGGTATATGTTGGAAAACTTTAATACAAATCACCCTGTGCAATACAATGTGATACACACAATTATGGTAGTGTCTATCATTAAGTAGTTTTTCTTTTTTTTTTTGTAAGAATTTATATGTTGAACCTGAATATCTGTCTACACGATGTACATGATTGTATGTACACGTAGCATATCCTGTATGTCTACTACAAAATACAGATACCCCAGAGCCCAAAGTATACATATATATATACTGTACTATATACATTTTGATTAATTATTTCGCTAAAAAATCTTTTTCATTTCTGTTATTTCTGTTATTTCTTTTACCAACTAATATAATACTCTTTACAAAAAAAACAAGAAAAACGAAGTAAAAACAAAATTCTTGTCGTTTATCTTTTAATATCTAGATCTACCCGTACCCTGACTCTGTTTTAAATTGTACACATGTAGCTATATGAAATTATTTAATATTGGTGACTCATTTATTCATTTTTAAATGAAAGGAATAAAACTAGAAAAAAAAAATAAATTTAAAATTAAAAGAAAATTAAAAATAGTACAAAAGTATACACACATGTACTTGTACATACACACACACGAGTAAAAATAACTAAAAAAAAATTATAGAAGCATAAGAAAAAATTAATAATGAAAGATATATTATAATTACATATATTTATTTGTGTGAATGTATCGAATATGTATAGTAAAATATCACGGAACAAGTTTTCATTTATGGTAAACGATTTCTTATGACGTGATTGTGGGTTTCAAGTAACTTTTATTTTATGTTTTATTTTTTATTCTTATTTTTTTATTTTTCATAAATCCATTGAAGAATTTTGTAGATTTTACTTTTAAATGCATGTGTACATTTCAAAAATAATAACAATATACATGTGTTACAACAAGTAATGTATTTAATAAAATTTAATAAATGAATACAGGGTAAACAATATGCTATTATTTGATGTCATATAAAGAACAATATGTTTGATAATTTAGTTAATTTCCTTGTTAGATAATCATATCTAGTGATACTGGAAGCTAATAGCCTAATTTCCTAATATAATATTAATTGCTTTGCCTGTTATACCTATGACAGACATATGGTATTAAAAATATTCAGTATAGAAAATTAATCATGGTCGGCCTTGACTTGCATCAAGATCTTTTGTCATCTATCTTATGGTGTTACATTCAATTTACTGATGGTAATTTATTTCAGATCATTTTTAACTCTGTTTAAACAGAATAATTTAAGTCTCCATATCTTTCTATTACTCTCAGAAATCTAAAATAACAATCTCTTAATCATATCATTCTCAAATAATTTGCAATAATTTTTCGTGATACGATACTATGATCAATTTCCTGCGCTACTCATTATTAAAGCCATTACATGTCTGTCACAGGTATTAGATTACTTGAAATACTTAAATTAAAAACTGAAAGAAAATAGCAAAATAAAAAGGAATGAAAGAAAATAGTTATGCGTATTACATTCAATTGTAATTAAAATTTTCATTGAACGTGCTATGATGCCAACATAAAAAATAAAAGAATGTCAACTAGAATCTAACGCTTTTATCTATACACTTATCTATATAGGTACTCGTATTATTTGTTTAAAAAAAAAATATACTTTTACAAAATTTCTGCATTATGTGTACATACGTATGAACTTTTCACACCCAACACCCATTTATCTGTTTTTCTTCTTCTTCTCTGCTTGACTTAATTTTTGAAAGCACATACATTATAATACGAAAGAATAATAAGTTATGGATACTATATTGAGTTGTATAAAATCTTCAAGAGATTCAAATTCAATACCTCTAGTATTATATTACAACAATGCGAGAAAAAATTATTTTTCTTTTTTTTTCATTTATGTACATATTCCTATTCTTGTCGAGTGTGCCAATATTCAAACTAATAAATTTCAAAAAAAAAAATTTTTTTTTATTAAGAATAAAGGCGAGGAAGAACTAAGTAGAAAAAAAAATTGAAAATATTGAAAGTCGTCGTTGTCGTATTGATTTACCTCTTTCTCTCTCAATCTTTCAATGTAAATATAAAAAAAAAAACAAATGCTGAAGGTGTGTCAATTATTATTAAAATGGTTTAAGTCAAATATGTACTCTTATTCATTGTTATACAATACTCGTAGATAATATTGTTGAATTTCACTACTTTAGGCTGCGTGTTCATACATAATTTTCATTTACTTAGATGCAAAATTGTGATTTGTAATTCAACCACGCACTCTTTCTAACCTCAATATCATTTTGACAGTTCTGAGAATGTCCATTCTGCAAGAATGGATTCCTGTGTGAACGACAAAAATGACATGAGAGATGCAAAAATGATACAAACACAAATGAATACTGAATGAAAATCATCCGAAGTTATTTTGCATCCGGATGTCATCATTTAATCTCAAGGAATTTAGCTAAAAATTGAAAAACCTTTACAGGTAGGTACATTCATTCACAAATCACACCATCAGATGATGTTATCAGATAAATAATTTTTAAAATGAACTTAATTTATTTACAATTTTTAGTTTTATACATTTTCATAATTTTTGACACGCAAAAGTTATAACATACAATTACAACAATAACAATGTTTTTTTTTTAATTCAGTGAATTAATAAATAATGTTATTTAGGTATATGATGTGTACACACGCAAGAATATGTTCGTACAGAACTAGAAATATATTCTCATGATTTGCAGTGTGGGTAGATGGATATAAATTTTTTTCATGTAAATTAGAATCTTATTATTAATTTTCTCCCTCTCTCTCTCACTTTTTCCATAAAATATAAAATTGGTCATGGTTTTTAATACAAAAAAAATATTTTTTTTTGAAAAAAATCATTTTGTTTTTTATTACTTTCGATTAAATTAAAATTACTTTTTTGTTTTTTGGAAAAAAAAGTAGTATAAAGACCAAGCGAAAAAAAAATTGACTAGAATTTTAATTAATTATAGTTTCTAAAACATAAACCAAAAAAAAAATTATTCTCAATTAAGTAATAACTAATTAGTAAGTAGCATTTATTCCGAAAATGTTGTAGTAAGTAGTTCCGGCATAAAGTTAATGCTCTGATGCTGAAAAACAAACATAATTGCTTCAAATGATGGAGCTGAGCTGATAGCGATGGTAATTGGTAGTATCTGGTATCTGTCAAAAATATTCGTGAATTCTCTCTCGTGGTGGTGAGTACATATTTTTCGATGTTAAACTGACGTGAAGACAAAAAAATTCGAAAAAATATCTCTACCTTCTCTTTTCTCGAAAAATTCACCTTTATCGTTTTGTTTTGTCATAATTTTTATGTTCAAGTATTACACACTGTGTCAAAAAATTTTGACAATTATTTTCGATATCACCTTTTCACCATTCATCGTTATCGTGTTTTGGGCATTATAATTTTTTACTTTCTTCACTTGACATTAGAAACTGGAGAACGACATGAAGAAGTCGGAATTATTGGAGGCAAAGTCTACGGGAGGCTAAGGCTCCGATTTGGACTTTAGCGTCATCTGAATGAATGAATGAATGAATTTTTTGCTACAAACAATACAGAGTGTAATAATGCACCAATCTCGGAAAGTGTCTATATGCTTACAAGAGAACGAAAAATAATAAAAAACTAAAAAAAAAAAGTGAAAAAAAATTATTTTTCCTTTACACACTAAAACACTAACATCATCTAAAAATTTAAATTAATGCATGGGCGGTAATATAATTTCAAAAACATACTAAAAACAAAAAAAAACTACAAAATTTAAAAAAAAAAAAATAAAATTTTCGTAAATTGTTGTATTTTTAAATACAAAAAAAAAAAAAAAAAAATTCAGAGTAACTCGTATGTGTATGCAGGCATTGAATGCATTACCATTTTTGGTATTAGTTTGAATTCATTTTTATATTTTTGCATTCTTTTTTTTTCTGCGGTATAATGCAATTTTTATTTATAAACATCATATACATATATAATATATGAAAGAGACCATGAACAATAAATTTATGGCATAGAAAAATTTAAAAAAAAAAAAATGTGCAAAAACAAAAAACAACAAAATAAAAAACCACACCAGTTATTGGAAAAGGAGAAGAAAAACTTGGTAAAGGTTCAAAAATGTAAATTTTTAGATTTTTACATTTTTTTTTTTTTTTTTGTGTTTTACACACACACACAGTACATAATATTCGTGAATTTTTGTATAGTGAGTATCTTAACGATGATTTCAATTATGATGACGATGACGATGGCTTATTGCTTATTTATGACAATGATGAGAAAATGAAAACAAAATACGAGAAATGTAGGTATGTTTATATAATGCGTGTAGTGTAATTATATTTATCATTATCTTAAGAGACATGTTCACTTTTTCTTTTTATACAAAACAGATATACTTGATAAGAAGATATGATCCATGATCAGAAAAATTTATTAGAAAACTATATTAGATAAAATTAAATAAATTAATTTTGTTTGATTTTGTTTTAAATAGAAATCAATTTTCTTAAAATTTTTCTCATTTTAATATTTTGGAAATTTTTCATATTTAAGTACACCATTTTTTTAATTTCCTATACACAAAGTTAGTATCATTTTTCTAATTTGTAATTTCATTTTTTGTGTTTCTTCGAAAGGAAAATTCGAACAGAGGTTATTCCACTTTATCTACACACAGACAATTTTCATATTTATTTTTTTTTTCATTTCACTTTTTTTTTCTACCTAATAAATAAATAAATAAATGTTTAAGTGCCTATTCCCATTTTAAAATGGTGTCTGTGTCTTTGTCATAATTTAAAATGAAAAACCTTCTTTTACGTAATATACCTCTATGTACATAATGCCTCCCATTCTAATATTTTTATATATTACATGTATTTTTTTCCTGTATTCCAGTATTTCTATTTCTATTTTTAATTTATAATTCTGTTTTTTATCATTTCTTTTTGACATGTACACATAAAACATATAAATTCTCGCAATACATAAATAACATACGAGTACATAATATTATATACGATATTCCTTTAATTATAATTTGTTTACACAATATCATTATCATCAACATAAAAATCATTATACTTTCTTTTACCAACGATACACGGATGAATATGATGCTACCACTGCTATTGCTGCTGCTGCTGCATAATCATCATCGTCATTATCATAATATTACACATACATATCTACAGACATTATTTGCTTCATAGACATAATTTAAATATGAGAAAAAAAAAATCTAATATTATGGATTTTCTTTTGATCTTTAATGCTCTTTTAAAAATTATTAATGAACTGAATGATTTAAGAAATGAACAAAAATGGTTTAGAAAAAATTTAGAAATAAAAAAATATTCATCCGGTAATGTACGAGTATTTTATACATTTGAAATTTATTTTTATGTAATTTTCCAAACGGTTATGTTTTGTAAATAATTTTTTATATTTTTTTTATGTGTAATGTTGTAAAATATCTAAAAGATGCTACCACAAATATTACACGAACTCTGCTTCTTCTTTCATGTGTATATATGTATGCATAAATTACATAATTGCGGACATTGAAATAACAAAAAAAAAAATGAACTGGATTTTTTTTTTTTGTTTTTTTTTTTGAAAGAATAACATGTGATCTATATCAAAAATTGAGCGAACGTATGTACGTTACATGATCTGACTGATTAATTTGTCAACTGTTTGGATAATAAGCAAACTACCTATATACCGCGTTGGGTATTTATATTTATAGTATACAGTTCTATAGATTATTACAATCATCTTTGGATGAAAGCGTTCAAGTTTTAAAATTCAGTCGCAGTCTTCTTGGCATACATAATTTAGCGCATGATCGCAAGATATTAAAGCTGTGAATTTCGTATTAAATACTAATCCCATCATAAAATTTTGAAATTCATCCGTGATGATGATGATACGATCCATAATGTATACCGTTCAGCTTCACAGATATTGAATTGAATTTTTGTAAATTTATGATTGCATCATATAGAAAGAGCACTTTTATAAAAATAATTTTCATTAATTAATTTTGAATATCACACATCAAAAAGACCACACGCATACACTTCAAAATTTATATTTTATTTAAATGGAAAACAAGATAGTAGAAATTCTAGATTACCAAATGTTTTCAATTCATCATTTTTTTAATTGTATCTTGGATGCTAATATAGGAGTGAACGGGGGAAAAAAAAAACTTCTAGAATAGTGCAACAAATATGAAAATTTTTTTTACATTTTATCTGCATCATTGTTAAATTTGTTAAATTACCATAAAAAATTTGTTATATCTGTTTTGTCATTATTTCATTTTGTTTTTATGTTGTTAGTCAAATCACTAATCAATCATCAACATTTTTTTTTTTTATTTTTGGAAGATTTAGGTTAATGTTCTGAATTTTTAAATAATAAATATTTACACATAATATTTATATAGTTAAAAATATGTATATGTATATTGTATCAGATTTGGGCCAAATTTATCACGAATACATTTACATACTTGTCGTTCTTGTATATGTATACAATCACATGTAAATATTTATTTAAAATTTTGAAATTTTCGACATATTTTTGATCAATTATACTATTACATATAAGTTCTAAATTAATTAAGTTTTTTAAGGTATGTACATATGTGTATGTGCGTTAGAATATCTCCTACACGCTAATAAGCATGAAACGTGCATTATTATTTTTTTAAGGAAAATGAATTTATGATAAAATATTTGATATATTATATATGTAATCGTAAAGTAAGATACAGACTAGATAAAATTATATTTATTTAAATTATTTTTGAGTGTAAAATGGAAAACATTTCAAATGAATTTTAATACGTACGTATACATAAGAGTAGATTATGGCATAGTAAATTTTTGCATGCAATTTTATTTGTATACTATACTCGTCTCAAACACGTATAGTATGTGTTCTTGTGTACTTGATGTTTTTCTATACCTATAGCCTATAGTAGCTGTTTATTGTATCGTAGTAAATCGTATTTAAATCGTGTATTGTTCATTATGCTTTCATGCTAAAATCGTTCATGTTTTCATGATTTATTTATCGTTGCTTCAGCAATTCAACTAAATTGCTAATTCTGACCTATATTTTTAATTTCTTATACCTATGTTTTTTTTTTCATTTATTTATAATATTTTATATACCTACATATATGTATTATTAAATATTTTTATTGTAGTTCCTGGTAATGTAAATTGAATTATAAAATTTTTATATTCGAATATTCTTTAAATATTACAGAATACGATATGTATATGTACACAGGTTTGGAAAATTTTGAAAACAATAACAACAATTTTACAAGCACAGACAAAGAATTTAGAGTGTATTATATTCCAAATATACGGCACAAAATCAATGATCATTTATTTGTTTTCTGTTATCTCAAATTATATTAAAATGATCATTAAATCTTCATTATAACATGATTGGAATAAGTTCGAATGAATTTTCAGAAACTTCATTCAGCGATGAATGAAAATGGTGATTTGGAAATTTCCAGTGGTGAAAAAAAAGACATAAAAAATCACGATATGTCTACAGATTATAATTCAAAATTGACAGTAAAAACTAAAATTAAAAATGTATGACAGTGTGAATAATCATTAGAAACAGTGTCGTGTGTCGGAAGTTTTTTGAATAATCATAATTACATGAATGAAAACTGGAAGAACAATCACAGATTTGATTCTGTCTGTCTACCGTACTGGTGCCTGCCATAACAATTGCACATATGACTATAAAAAACATTGTTTTTCATCAATTTAAGCCGTCAGCTAGCCAGCTAGCCAGTTTCCCAGTTATATGGCTATCATATTTATATGTATAATTTCTACACATAATTATATACTCATTACAAAATGAAAAATATTTATAAAATTATGATTCATAAATTTACAATATTTGCATACTAGACAAATTATTTTTTTATTATTGTAAATATTTTCCTTTTTAAATATGTACACAGTTATTGTAAAGTTGAATAGTTAATAATGCTACAGTAGTATATCAAAATCATAGTGACATGACATGTTTATTTTGAAACTATTTCAAATAATGTAGCATAATGCTAATAAAGGATCACAATTTTCATTAAAGTTTTTTTTACTTATAAATGACCATTAAACTTTTTAAATTTTCATTTTTAGCTCAAATATGAAGCTAGCTAGCTATAGCTTTTAACATATAAAATGTACTCAAATAAATAATTAACAGCCATTTTAATTTTAAAAGACGTTTCTACAAGAAAGTTAAAAACAAATCATTTCTCCTTCTCATTTCATTTTTTTCATTTCTCTCACGAATTGCAATCGTTTTTGGTTTTCTTAAGAAAATTCTCATCCATTTTTTTTTCATTTTTTTCATTTTTACAATGTCAATCCACAGTTAAATGATTTTAAAAAGAAAAAATTTCAATTTACAATTTAAATTTTTTGATTCAATACACATTTTTGATCACTACTGTGTATTAACAACCACATATTATTCTTCTATTTTCATACTAGATTTGGTAATTTTTTTTTGCGTACATACATTGATACTGAATCTGTGATACTATGGACATACAATAAACAATATATGTACGTATAAGTAGTATGTAGTATGTAATCGTACAATATATGTATCTACACAGTCGTAAACAAAGTGACAACATTATAATATTAATCCACCTACACATTATTTTTGAAAACTTGTTTTTTCTCAACAACCAAAATAATATTAAATCATTTTTGAAAAATAAAATAAAGCCAAAAAAATTTTAAATGAAATTCAATACACAAAAAATGTGTACACGTATACATACATATGTATATACATATGTTTTATAGCCATTAAGCTTACAAGAAAAGTTATTTGAAATTTAATTTTAAATTGTCATAAAATTTACTGTAAAATGATTTCGGTACATGTGTTTATCGTTTTCTGTGAATGTTTTTCAATAAATTTACATACATAATAAATATGTAATTATATACTAATACGTGTACATAAATATATGTATACAATAAATCGTCTTTCTTCTTTCATAGCACTACAAACAGCTCTAAATGAACCAGGGCTTCTTACAGAAGTGATCTCATTCATAACTTATTACTATCAAATATGCCGGTCCTATATTATTTAATTTTTAAAAATGTTTACTATACAATAAATGTAATAATAATGTAACTAATGCCCAATTTCACAGTGAAAGCCCTTTAACGTTCAATAAAAATTGCATTATGTAATTTATAATGTATTATTTAAAAACATATTTTTTTTATTTTGATTTTTTAATACATATTCAGCATTAATATTTTAATTGTTAAAAAAATATTGCAATAATAAATGATTTTATTTTAATTAAAAAAAATATATATAGGTATATAGCTATTACAAAATCTTTAATGAAAGAAAATATTAAATAATAAAACGATTCATTTTCTTTGAATAAAAATATACCCACAAGTAGGACAAATGTAATGTATAGCTGCATAACAAATTTTTTTTTTTTTCATTATTTTTCAAAACAATTAAATTCCTAAGATATGTGAGTATGAGGATTTTTGTATATTTATTATTATAACAACAACACACTATATTGTTGTGTATGTAAAGCACGTAGTATTTTGTTTCGTTTTTGGTTATGATCATATGGTCAAATTTACTCTGTAGATCATGTACATATATAGTATGATGTACATTTTAATCGAAACCTTGGAACTTTTTTCGTTACTTTAGCTTCAGGTAAATTTAAAAAAAAAATGAAAATGAAAAAATATAATAAAAAAGCATCATTTAGTTATGTTAGATAAAAATAAAGATACATAATAATGTAATGTGAAGATAATATAATAAATGAGGATAAATACAAGGGAAATTTATGTGTGATCAATTCACATTTTAGTTAATACTTATATTTGTTCGTTTATTTATTTATTTACTTTTTTTTTCATCATTATCATTATAGTGCATTCGCGATAACTTAAACTCCCGAAACTTGACCTCTCAAAAACTTATCATTGTCAGCTCTATAATTTGAACTAGTGGTCACTCTATAACTTAAACTCTATAGCTCTCTCATTCACTAACTTTTTTTATTCCGAAAACATGGAAAATTCAACTGAGGATATGATGAGGTAGGAGAATATCCCCTTGGTACATATGTTGTTTAGAAACAGTTGAAATCACTGCAATAAATTAATAAAATGGATTGAATTTAAAGAAGTTCCTCACAGGAATATTTCAGTACTGATGCAGAACCTATTCGATAACTTCAATAATTTGCCAACTTGAACAACCTCTTGCACTGATTCCGTTAACTTAGCGCGAGTGCATTGTACACACATTTATTTATTTATATATATAAATTTGATCATATTACAACTTTATCTTTTTTTTAGAAAAAAAAAAAAAAAAAAAAGTAATAAAATTGATTTTTTTTTTTTGTATGTCAAATCGCACTTTATCAATTTTATAGAAATTTTTATACATACATCATAAACAGCCTCCACAGTTAACAAAATTTTTTTCTATTTACAAAATAAATAAAATTAAAATTAAAAATTTATTACATAGGTATTACATCAATATAGGCATATTGTACATAAATATTGTCTATACAAATGAGTGTAAAGTTTATGTATGTATGCACCTCTAAGAAAAATTCAAAAAATTTTTATTTCTAGTTTTGCCCTTTGAAATAATAAAAATAAAATTGAAAGAAGTACAATGTACCATATTAATATATACATTAGGTAGGTAGGTACTCGTATCTCGTATGTATGTATGTACTACATTATAATGTAAATATGTATTACTACATATTTTCTTACCACAACAAATCCATAGCCAATTTATCCAAAAATAGAAAAATAGCACAATTTCGATCATATTTTTCTTATTTTATTTAATGTTTGTTCCCTTTTTTAAATTTTAAATTTTTTATTTTTACTTTTTGTTTTTTGGTTATTTTCTTTTAAATTATAATACCTAGTTATTACAAATTTTATTGTTTTAATAATATGTATTTTTTAATAAATTATCATTTTTATTACTATACTTGATTTTCATGAAATTTATTTTGTTTTATGTTTCTTATTTTTAATTTGGTTTTTTATATATACATATTTATTGTAAAATTTTATTTATTTATTGATTTTGATTTCATTTTCTTCAAAAAAAAAATATACATATATTAAATGCTTTAACAGATAAACGTAAGATGTTTCTTATAGCTTTCAAATTTAAATATATGCACTTAAATCTTACATGTAATGTACCTAAATACTTACAATGTAAATTGTGTATAATTTTCAATCAGGTACTAATTTGAATTAAACAAACATTTACTATAAATATGACATATTATATATAATGTATCTAAATTTTTATGAAAAACTAAAATAATCTAAATCTAAAATACAACACAAAACACAACTAACTTTGCATGTTTATATGTTAAATAAAAAACAAAAAAATTTTTTTTCGTGTGACATCATTTAAATTTTTTTTTTTTTTTATTTTTTGTAGGTAAGTAAAATGAAAATAAGTATGTATATATACGCATAAGTACACATATATATAGAGTACACTTATATTTGTTTTGTTTTGTATTCGGTCTACATTTTTACATCGAAAAAATTTCTCATTTAAAAAAATAAAACTTCATTTACATATAAATATTATGTATTCTCTGCTCTATATATGTATTTGAATATGTGTGTAGGTATACTGTATACATAATGTGTACCTCCTAAATATAATTAATAAAATAGAATCATTATTAGAACATTTATATATAACATTAAAAATGCATAACCTCTACTCTCTACATAATATTGTAATTTAGTTCATCATTTTATATACTTTCGTCTCTTCCTGCATACAACCGCATACAACATACACATACATACATATATATACACAAATATTATGCATACCTATTCGTATATGTATTGATATTGTAATCGTTCCTATTTTGCTATTGTCTTTCCCTGTTACAAAAATCTCATTCTATACTTTACATATTGTAATTTTTTTTTTTATTATATTTAATGTAATGTAACCCGAAATTAAATTAAAATGTGATCATTTATATCTACAAACAACTAAACTAAGCTAAACTAAAATAAAAAACAATAAATAATCATCGTACATAATTACATATGTACATATATAAAATTTAAATGTTTTGATTCTTTTCCATTATAAATTGATTATTATTAGACAGACATAATATTCGATTCGAGCAGATATTATACGAGAATACCCTACATACATATATGCTATGATGATGTATACTAAAAATAAATTAATTGAACAATATTTTAAGAAAAGGTCAAGCTCTATTTATAACCCTTCCAATTAATATAACAAAATAACGTTTCGACAACGACAGCGAAAACAAAAAAAAAATGTATGTATGTATAATGAAAGAATACATCAATATAATATCTAATTGATGGGTGATTTATGGATTTTTTCTTAATTTGATATATGTATATCTTTTCCCTTTACAGTCCCCCACCATCTCATTAATTTTTATTTATTTTTTTTTTTTTTGTTCTAAATCATTGCTTCAGAGTATATGTACTTAAACTTATGCATGCAGTGTAGTAAGTACATTGATATTTTAAGAATTGGATTGGATATCATCATCATCATCATCATCATATGTGAAGGGAGAGTATGAAAATTAAATTTAAGAAAAACAAAAATCTCATTTTTTAAGTAGATAGTAGATAGAGATACCCATATTAGATACTGTTATTTATATCTTCTCTTTTTATTTCTCTTCTCTTCTCTTGTAATATAAATTAATAATAATTGTTAATTATTTATACAATAGCTTCAGGTCAAGGTTAATAATATTACAAAGTATTGTTCTACTAATTATTATGATTATCCATAAGTTTCTTGTTAGTTTTTTAAAATGTTTGTATATATGTGCATATGTAAGTACTTTTATCAATAACTAGGTATATTATTTTATTTATTTTTGAAAATTTTCTAAGTATGAACGTGTATACAAGCATAATCACATACTATGTACATACATCTAAAATGAAAAGAAAAAAATAACAAAAAAAAAACAGAAATACATTCCCATACATACGGTAATGCATGTATTGATTTATTTTTCAAATTTAAAAATCTGATATATAAATGCAGATAAATATAGACACACATTTACAAGAAAAATATATGTGTGCATTGCATAATATAAAAAAGGAGAATTGAGTGATCAAATTGATACTACATATTGCCACTACAGATTGCCACTGCAACCAACCAAGCCAAATGATCATTCATATTGGTACAAATTTTATGTTTAAGCTTTGAAGGAACTTTGAAACAGATTCATTACATCAACGAGAAATTAAAAAAATTATCTTCATGATTGGTGAATTGGTTACCATTGGACGTTTTTCTTTGGGATTATCTTAAGTCATTAGTTTGCTCTAACAAACTACACATACTCATTAACTCGTATTATTGATGGAATAAGAGGATTTATGATCACAAATTTGTATTCCAGAATCGAATTTATTTAAATAAATCATCATTTTTAAATAAAAATTTCATTTATCAATAATTTGATCACCCTGTACATGTACATAAATACTTGTAACACTTGCATTAAATATAATTTCTTAAGAAATCAAAAATTAAGGAAAAAAATATACATTTTTCGTTTGTTTGTCGGTTGTTATTTCAAGTTTCTTATCCTTTATGTTAGTATGTTTGAATTATTTATTGAAGAAACCTTTAAAAAAAGGGTCAGATTTATATCAAATTTCAATTCTAACTATATACTTAAAAAAAATTAAATTAGAGTACATGTACTTACTTATATACATAATATCATATTAACGTATATGTACATAAAATACTGACTACACATATTATAATCTATGATGAAAGAGAAACTTTTCAATGTTCTGAAAAAGTGAATTTTAAAGAAAGCAGAACAGAACAGAAAATCTAAAATGCAATCAAAGTTTTATTTACTTTAAAAAGGAAAATTTATATAACAATTTTTGGAAGAGTATGCATTTTATGTACAATAAATGCTTGACGGGCTTTAATAAATCGAAAGACACATACATTACATCAATATGTATGTATATTTTAATTTATATAAAAATTATCTTGAAATTTTGGAAAATGTTTACCAATACTTTAAGATAAGGATCATATATCAGTAAATATAGTGTGTACATGTATGTTTAAAAAAAAAATTATTTTTGATACAAGTTTATCAATTAATAAAATAGAAAAAAAAAAAAAATTGTAACTATTCATTCAGTAAATTTGTAGGTATTTTAATGTCACATTCACATGCACATCATTCATCATATCATATCATGTTCATCATTACAAGTGGTTACTGGTTAGTCGTTAGTGGATCAAATTCGTTTCTATTAAAAAAAAAATCTTTTTACTGTACATAAAACGTGATACCAAATATACAAAATACTACTACTTAGTACCGTATCTGTATATGCACATAAAAATATTAAAATATTATATTAACCATATCAATGTACGTATTTAGAGTAATTTACTTTCAATTTTAAAAATTAAAAATTAAAAATTAGAGCTTTATGCTTGATGTCGACCCCAATAATTTTCATTTTAAAATCAAAGTGCAAAGTGTAAATATGTCCGTGTAATACAAGTTTTAAAAAAAAAAATACATTATTTTAAATTTGATTACCACATGTAGATCACTAAATAATGATAAATTTTCTTTAATTCTGGTAGTAGCTAGTCTATGCCCCCTCAATCAACCCTACTACATAGAATGAATATTAATAAAAATTGTATGGCATTCAATTGATATTTCAATTTACCGATGGGTTATTTTTTTATTTATATTTTAAATTTTATAGAATTTATTTAAATTTTTTTTTTTTTTCAAATTTTTATCCAACGATTATGACACAATAAAAAATGTCTAAGGTACAAAATAATACGGAATAATATAATTGGAAATTCTATTTAGTGTAAAAATTCATAAAAAAATGATGCTTTAGTTGCTAGATTTATCAAACACAAATGATCCGTTTTTCTTGGAAACTGGTGTGAGTTCTTCTTATATTATGCGGAATTATTTGAGCTTTTCTATTTGAATGGTTTTAGTAATGTAATTTACATTAACTATACATTGTATATTTATTTCGAAAACAAGATGGATTGACAATGTAGAGGAGGATCTAAAGAAAATGAACGTATAGGCAACTGGAGAGCGCTATCGGAAGATTGGAAACAGTGAATGAACATTGTGATGAAGGCTAATGTCTACCCCAGACTGTTAAGCTAAGAATAATAAAAATAACATAAATTTATAATGACAAAATCTTTTTCAGAGATTAATTATGAAAAATCATTTTCAATACCTAACTGCTTTATAGATAAAAAATTCATAGCAGATCACATTCATTGTTATTATTCATTTAACTAACTTTTTTTTATATCAAAAATGAACTTACACAACATTCAAATAAAACGGTTCAAATAAATATGTATGTATTTCTTTCTTTTTTTTTTGGGATATATGTATGTATTATGTAGATATGATGTATGTACACACTTAAATTTAATTAACTATTAAATATAAAAATTAACGGAAATTATAAAGTGCCACAGTACTCATCATATACTAAACTTATTCATTTTCTCTGCGAAAAGAAAAATAAAATTTCTAAAAATCACAAATTATGTTACGTACAAATGTAAAGTAAAATAAAGTCAAAAATTATGATTTTTATAATGTAGTTATTCATTCATACATTTTATTATATTCTTCTCTTATATTCTCGTCAGTCGTCATACATATTTTATTAAAGTAGGTACTATATATATTTATTTTTTACTTTTTTAAATTGTAAACGGTCAGTGACATTATATTTCTACTGTCTAAATTATCTTGTAGTTGTACGTTGTACCCCAATCAAACATACATTAAATTTTCATATTGGAGCAAGACTATCATTATTACAATTTATAAGATACAATAAGATGCGAAAAAGCAAAAATGTTCGAATACAAAAGACCATGACTTATATTTATATGTATAATCTCAGTATTTTTTGTGTTATTAATTTTTTTATTTTTTTTGTTGTTTTTTAATTCAAATTTCACATAATATTTATTCATTTATTCAGCACAGGCAATTCCATCAGTTTTTAATGATACGATAACATCTATAGTACTTTTTTTTTTAAAGAAGGAAAAATTACAATTATTGTCGGTTAAAATTGAGATTTTTGTGATTTAAAAAACTAAAGAGGAGAGTAAAATAAGAGAGAAATAAGAAATATGTAATATATGTATATATGTAAATATATATGTATATAAAATTAATACCAAATAATTAGTAATTAATTCACGTTTATGATAAAAATTTGCCAACTTATGAAGAAAAATAAACGATAATAATTAATAATTATTAGAAAAATATATATACGAATGCATTACATGTATACGCGTATATTTAATACATTAATACGAATATTTTGAAATTTTGCAATGAAACCAATAATAATTAATGTTAGTACCTACATAATATTGATGATTGATTGCTTTTTACTGCTGTCTATTTTATCTGTTTTACTGGTTTCACTACCGAGTACCGATACCGATCGATGACGTTATTAATTATTATTGGCTAGTGCTGGTGCTGCTACTGCTATGATGATGTGTGATGATCAAAAAACACAAAAAATAAATAAATAAATAAAAATATTGAAAGCAAAAGGCGGTTAATTTAATAAATTGAACCGAATGAGTCACACTATCTGCTTGATTTTTTTTTTTTTCGTTTCCATAAACGTTTTGGATTTTGTGTTGTTGTTGTTTTGTTGTTGTTAAGTTGATCGTTTTCTTTTAATGCTTTACTTACATAGTTAAGCTTTTAAGAGCAGTGTTGATTATGTTTGAACGCATTTTATATTTATATGTATATTTTTTAAGTGATTATTTTATTATAATTTTACAGAAATTACAGTACATATTAATATTAGTTAGTTACATATATTATACTTATGTGCAATACATACATTTGTAAAATCGTAAAATGAATGTAATACATACATTCTTACAAATTATATAATAAAATTGAACATTTTTATATTAGTAACAGATAGGCATTATAGGCATAAGTGTACATGTTTTGCATATTACACATATCTTCTATGTTATATACTTACGTACATGTATATACATATATGTATGTATATCTTGATATGACTTATTTGTAAGCACTATTCATGTAGAACAGGCAAAAATATACGTATGAATATACATATGTAGGTACATTATACAATTATTTATAGAATAGTTATATATACATATACATATGTACTTATAGTTCAGTTTATTTGTAGGTATTTGTGAGTTCATTATATTTAAATTAAAAAAAAAAAAAAAAAGAAAATGAAAGAAATGAAATGAAGAAAAGAAAAATTCATATAAAAACCATTTCTCTTATTATTATTATGTATTATTTTTTTTTTTAACTAGCTATGTTGCTATGTACCTATTATATATGTATGTAGATAGCTAAATTAACTAAAAAACATCCAAACAAACTTTTAACTATCTCTATCTGTTTTTAATAGTAGATTTTCTTTTACATTTTCTTTCTTACGTTTTTAATTTTTATTTTTATTTTAAATTTTTCATCATTTTTCGAATTATATTACAGGTATATATATAAAATGTATAGTATATGTACTTATATACTTTTTAAACATATATTATGTACTATATGTATACATTCTTACAATTACAATGAATAATAATAATAATAATATACAGACAGTACAGAATATGTGTATAGTATAGAGTGTACTAAATCTAAATGTACTATGCTATGCTATATACGTACTTTCATCATTATATACCTACATAATATCAAATTGGTACCATTCAGTATTATTCATTCTTTTCTATTCATCGTATACTCATCTCATATAGGTACTACTCGTATTATTATAAAACAAAAGTCATGAACAACATATTATAAGTATTTTTATATAAATATGTATGTACTTATCTACATGTATACTTTTTCAAATATTTATATGTACATTGTTCACTCTATACTTTATATTATTATACCTATCGCGTTTATAATTTTTACTTTTTTTCTTACATCATTTTATTTTATATCCATCATCATCATACGTGTTTACTTCAAAAATAAAATAATTTTTAAACAATTTTTAAGATTTTAACAATATATGTAGATACTAGTTTGTTGGTACATATGTATATATATATACATATATAAGAATACATCTTTACAGAGATAGAGGATAGATAAAAATATTATGTAAATAAATAGGTAGGAGTTAGGTGACTCTCTCTGTATTTATCATTTATAATTATCATTAAACATTTGAAAAAAAAAAAAAAATAATAATAATAATGCACTACCTAGATATAAGAATGTACTTCTAGCAGCTATAAATACTAGAGATAGAGAAACTAGACAGTTATAGAGCAGTAAATATTTAAAAAAAAAAAAGAAACAATAAAAGTTGTAATCGATGCATACACATATCTATAATGATACAGGTATATTTTTACCTACTATAAGTATCTACTATTGTAGTGTAGATCATCATCACTTGCATCACACAGAACACAACAACATCATCATCATTATTGTTGATGACAATAGCACGTGTATTTGTGCCATATGTATGATTAAAAAAAAAAACAAAAAAAAATTTCTTTTATTTTTTGCTGTTTTTCTAAAATTTTTATCGTTTCGTTTTATTATTCATCATCATCATATCAATTTGTTATACACAATTGTACACAAATTCATTTAAAAGTAGTAGTAGTAGTGATTGCACAGTTGGGTAATTTTTTAGTGTACCAACCATCCATCGTACATGATGATGGATATGTACATTACATACATACTTATATATGTACCTATATACGTAATAAATTAAGAACATGCATTTATATATAATCGATTTCTGTATGATATAGGCCATCTATAATATAGGTATTCAATATATAAAATTAATAATAATTGTATCTTTGGACATCATATATAGTGCTTGCATTTATTTTATTTTATTAGATTTTTATGAAAATTTGCAAATTAAATATGTTGTCAATTCAATTATTCAAATTATATCTTCCTTTTAGAAAATTGACAAAATTAGATAAATCTTGAAGTAATGTATTGACGATTTGGATTTAAAAACATAAAAAAAAAAACTGAATACCTAATTCATAACATTATAATCTAAAATAAAAATATTCATCTGGATGGATTTTTTAACAAATAAGTGGTACTACATTTATATACATACATATGTATCTAACGATCTAACGAACTGAATCCATAAAGAATAAAATTCATTTTCAAATATGGCTAATAATTTGGATTTGGATATAAAAATAATTTTGATTTTCCTCTTATGGAATATTAATTATATATGATGGGATAACATTCAATAAAATTTATAAAGTATTATAAACCGCAAGGTGATTTTTTTTTTTTTTTCAAACTTATAGCATTGCTTATAGACATTTAGTGGATGACAAAGAAAAAAAAAATAATAAATAAGCAAAAATTACATATACATAATATGCTAAATGTATTACTCACCATCAGTCCGTTTAATATTGACGCTTTGACCAATTTCTATTAAATCCATATTTTTAGTTGATTTTTTCGGATTTTATTGTATTGTATGGGTGCAGCTTATATATTTTCACTCTTCTGTTTTTTATTTGTAATAACAGCTGGGATTTTGATTGATTTCCTTTCTTTATTTATATATTCCAATTTGATTTTTCTTTTTTTTTCGCCTTTTCTTTTTGATTTATAGTAATTAACACAAATTCTGCACAAATAAATGAATACATAAAGAAAAAATGTTAAGCAAAAACTAAAAATATTGCTTTTTTTTTCTGCTTGCCTTTGTTTTACATTTAGAAAATAATAATAAAAAAAAATAAACTAAAATAATTGTTTAAATATCTCAAATATATATGTGGTTGTATGTATGTACGTTTTTCCTTTTAAAATAAATCACAAGAAAAATTCTTTTTGATTATTTTTTCGTCGCTTTTTTTTTTTAATACTTTTTGTTTCTGAAAGAACTAATAGCAAACAAAGCTTTTCAATCGATTACGATTATTACGAGTACGACCCATTAAAGAAACTTCAATTTTTTTATTATTATTTTTTTCTATATACTGTATGTATAATGTACAATAATGTAGTTAACCAACAAAATAGAAAAAAATGGAAATTTTATGAAATAAAAAATTAAATTTCCGGCATAAAAATAAATTATTTAGATTTTTTTTTATATTTTCTTTTTTTTTTGGTTTTAAGCAAAAAATATTATGTACTATGTATATTAATTTTCTTTTTGTAAATTTCACAAAATATTTTCTTTCTTTTTTTCAAAACAAAAAAAAATTAGAAATTATATTCCTTTTTTTCGTATTCTTTTACTTTTTTTTTAATCTTTAGTTAATAATTATACAATTACAATACACAACACAGTACAGTAAAATTACAGATAGAAGAATATATTGTAAATTGTAATGAAATAAAGAATAAAAAGCAAAAAGCAATTGAATTCAATATTCAAAACTCAAATTCAACACGAATTGCTTTTGTCTCATTAGCCGTTTTCGTGTATTCAAAACAATTTGTGTATCTGTGTAGTTGTAGTTTAGTTTGTGCCTTTGTGGTATTGATTGATTTGACATCTGCTGCCCTGCTGGTACCTGGTACTGTAATAAATTTTATTTTTCTATGAAGAACTGTGTTACCTACAACTACCCCTAACACGGTACCATTTCATTTCCATTTGTATTTACATAATATCAAATATCATATGTTTAATTTCAATGTTTCAATTCATTTATTTCATAATGTGCAGTGACACTGTGACAGTGATTTTCTTTCACGTTTCAATCGGCAAAATAGATAAGCTAGAGTAGTTACTATGTATTGTGTATTGTATGAATGAAGTAAATATATGAAATAGACATTACCAAATGCAAAAAGTATAAAACCGAAAAAGATATGCATATTTACAAACATTTGAATAATGTACTGCATAACCTGCTTGGATTTATTCTATTTTAAATTAGGATTTTTCTTTTATATTAGAAAGAGATAATAAATTTTTTCAATTTTATTTCAACTTTATCTACTTATTTAACTATATTAACTTGAATGAAAGAAAGAGATGCTCATAATATGCACTAAAAATAGCTGATATTGCAGTTCATTTTTAAAATGAACCAACTGATTATATATTTGACAGTTATTTGAATTTAAAATTATATGAATTTCAGAAAATCAAAATTTATGTACGATAAGGAAATCTTATTAATTATTTTTCTATTAATTTATGCACCACTTAATAATTTCGAAATTTAAAAACAAATCAAAAATTTTACATTTAATGATGAACCGGTAAAAAAATATGATAAAATTAATATTTTTTTTATTATTCTAATTTAACTATTGTTCTTACAACAAACTTTTTTCTACCATATTTGAGATATTTAAATTTTGTTCACTATGTATATATATTTTTTTTAAACATATAAATACTTACTTTAATTTAAATAATTAATTAAATATTAACAAAAAGAGAAAGAAAATAACTAATAATTTTTTTATTTATTTCCTTATAAATTAAAACAAAAAATATAATTAAACATTTGCTTTTTTATTCAAGTCAAATCCAGTTAAATTGAAAATTGATTGATATTTGCAAATTACAACGAATATGAATAAAAGATGAAACAGAACAGCAACAACAAACATCATTTTCATTTATTTTCATGTCAAATTTTTATTTGTCATTAAATTTTGAATTTTATTATCAAATTTTTTGAATTTATTATTTGAAAAAATTTTCTGAAATGTGGCTAACTTAACATGATAAGTTTTTTTCAAAAAGTAAAATTTATGATAATTTGCTATTTTATAAATTTATATTTTAATATGAAATAATGAGTTTCCATGTAAGTAAATATCTTTTTCTTCAAAATAATGTACAGTACATATATGATTTTGTTTTTAATTTATCTTAATCTTTCAACTATGTATATTCTTGTATTGATTTCAGTTAGTGCTGTAGAATATATTTCAGTTTTTTAGCCAATTAATTTGCACTGGTACTACTGATAATATTCTAAAAATAGATTTTTTGTGTTTGTTTGTTTGTACAGTTGTTTTGCTGTTATCATATCATATCATGTTCATGCAATTAACGTCTTAACTTTATGAATTTCATTAAAAATATATGTACATACATAAAACATAAATATAAATGTGTTTATGATATTTAAGTTTACGTATTTTGTACATATTTTATCAATTTTTTATACGTTAATTTGCGTTAACTATATACAATTTCTTCGATTTTCTTCACACACACCTTTTCACTTTCTTGTTGTTGGTAGTTAGTTGAATCATAATATTGATAATATATATTTTCATTTCGAATTTTTAGAGTGTCGGTACGGTACGCGATAATAAAAGATAAAGATAAAATTTTGATTGCAATTTAATCATAAAAAATAAAATAGTACGTATTGTGCAATTAAAATTTTCAAAATAAATTCTAAAATAAGAAAAATTTCCTTTTTTAATTTTTTAAATGTAACTTTCAGTTAAAAGAAAAGCAGAAGAAAAAAAGAATGTTTCCACAAGGCAGATTATTAACTAAAAATCTTTTAAATCAAGCATTTAGAAGTTATCATGGTGGTGTACCTGGAGAAAATCTACCATTTTCCATTCGTAACAAATACAAATTAACATTATTATTTACTCTTTTCTTTGGATCTGGATTTGGAGCACCATTTTTAATTTTAAGACAACAACTATTAAAGAAATAAAGAAAAAATGCAACTAAATAAAGTACTTAAATATGTTCTCAGGAAAAAATGGTCTACTTAACACTACTACTGTAAATTTTAAAGGATTCTACGCCTACCTCAAACAGTACATAAATAAATTACATTCTACTGATAAATTTCTTGCATTTTAATGTTTATTACCTATATTGTGTATTTTGTTTTTAAAAAATTATGTATTGCTTGAAAATTAAATAAAAATACAAATTTATCATGAAAAATTACAATTTTCCTTTCATTTATTCAATATCTTCCTGTTCCTAAACATTAAAACATTTAATATGAAAATTATAATGAAGAAGGTCGAAGTAGGTCAAACGATAATGTTGGTAAACAAAAATGCAGATTCATTTTTATTCCTTTTACACTTTCCAAATTTATCCAGTTAAAAAATCCAGACAAATTTATTGCAATGGAAAATAACGAATATTCTTGGAATTTTTAACTGCTTGAAGCGACATCACTAGAATGATTTCAGTACTTTACTATATGCAAAAAAAAATTCCATATTTTATTTTGACATTTCATTTTCTGAAATTTCTAGATTCTCGTGTTTATCGTAGTTCGGTAATTCGTAATTTTATTTATCAACCAAAACCAAACCAAATCGAAATACTATAACCAAGTCCGTGTGAAGTGCAGTAAAACAAAAATAATTTTTAAAAGTTTTTAAACAAAATTTTGGTTTTTTTAAAAAGTAAAAAACTAAAAAACTTGAATCAGAAGAAATAATGGATGATGAAGCAGAAACATATAAATTATGGAGAATACGTAAAACAGTAATGCAATTAAGTCATGATCGTGGTTATTTAGTAACACAAGAGGAATTGGATCAAACATTAGAACAATTTAAAGAATTATTTGGTGATAAACCGAGTGAAAAACATCCAACACGTTCTGATTTAATTGTATTAGTTGCACATAATGATGATCCAACTGATCAAATGTTTGTATTTTTCCCAGATGAACCAAAAATTGGTATAAAAACAATAAAAACATATTGTACAAGAATGCAAGAAGAGAATATACATCGTGCTATTGTTGTTGTACAAGCTGGTATGACACCATCAGCTAAACAATCATTAGTTGATATGGCACCAAAATATATATTGGAACAATTTTTAGAATCAGAATTATTAATAAATATAACTGAACATGAATTAGTACCAGAACATGTTGTTATGACACCAGAAGAAAAACAAGAATTATTGGCTAGATATAAATTGAAAGAAAATATGTTAATGAGAATACAAGCTGGTGATCCGGTAGCAAGATATTTCGGTTTGAAACGTGGGCAAGTTGTAAAAATTATAAGACCATCAGAGACAGCAGGACGTTATATATCATATCGTTTGGTATGTTAAGCAGCAAAAATATGAGAATGAGAATAACAGAAGAAAATATTAAATCGAATTTCTAATCAATTTAATCAACAAGATAAATTTGAATTTTGATTTTTTCAATTTTTTCATAATTTGTAATAATTTTAATTCAATAAAATGTAAGATAATAAAAATTGAAACATTTCTGTTTTTTAATGCATTATATTTCAATCTTTAATTTTACAAGTCTATTGGCACAAAATTTTGAATTATCTAAAAGAAAATATATATGTATATATTTTTTGTGTGTGTTTACATTTGAATAATTTATTTAAATTTACATTTATATAATAATTTTTCATAAATTGAAAATCGTTTATTTTTATTATGTACACAATTTATATGTAACATATACATAAGAAATATTTTCCTTATTTTATTATTTTACATATGTATATTTATAAATTACTAAATTCCAAAAAAAAAAACAAAAATATATTTAAGGAATTTTTTTTTTGTCAGTTTTATTATTATTTTATTTTACACATTTGTGTTAAATACGTACAATTTTTACTTCGAAAAGGCACGAATGCTGATACAATTTTCATTTAAATTATCTTTTATTTATTCACATTTGATATAAAGAAAATAAAATATTTGTATATATACATATAAGTATTTTCTATAGGATAATAAATAAAATAAATTTCATATAATTAAGTATACATATAAATATATGTATGTATCTTGGCATAGTTATTTAGAATATCTAACTTTTCTCGTATGTTTTCGTAAAAAAAGACAAAAATAAAAATTAAAATTAAAACAAAATCTTAAAATTAAAATTGAATCTTATCTTCCGTTTTTAATTCTTTCAATTCCATTAAAAATTCATTTATTTACGATTAAACGAGAATACTTTTTGAATACTTTAAAAATATTTCATCAATAAATGGGGAAAAATAAGAAAAAAAAATATTTCATTTTCAAATAATAAATGATGATGATAAAAGTGTTAATAACAATAAAAGAAGACGATGAAGAACATTTCGATTTCTTGATTTCTTTTATGTTATACACATGGTAAATCCAAATAAAATGGTTCTAATCACAAATTTGTTGATGAAATCATTTCATTACCAACATCAACGGCAGTAGTTGTAGTATTAGTTGCATTTGTAGCTGTAGTTGCGGCAGTTTTAGTAGCAGATGTATTAACAGCAGCACCATTATTCTTATTATCACCTCTTCTATGATGATGATTAATACCACTACCGATATCACCCATTCGTCTACGTTTCTTTTTTTTGGCTATCAAACTTTCTTGTCCGCTATCTGTATTCGAACAACTTCCATCTGTATCACTAGAGCTTGATGACGAAGATGATGATGATGAACTTGAATTACTTGAACTATCTGATGCAATACCAGTACTTTGTTCAATATTGATACCTTCAGCTATTTTAGCTAATTCTGATTCTTTTTCCTGATATATACAAACAAGCAATAAATTATTATTTGAAAATTATCTACATATAAAATATAAAAATCATTTATAATTTACCCGTAATATGCGTAACCATTTTCGTGATAATTTTGGACGACCACGTACTGTTTTATGCCATACAACTGGAAAATTTGTTCGACTACAGAAATTTTGTGTAACTGCAACAGTATTATCTAAATTTAGAACTACATGCCACCAACCACCTGGTACAAAAACTGTTTCACCTGGTTTTTGTAAAATTTCAATCTATCAAAAAATATATATGTAAATATCAAAAGACAACATAAAAATTTTCAATTTCGATTTAAAAATGTTTCAACTAATTTTAATTAAAATAATAATTTATATTTACTGGTTTACAATCTTCTGGCCAATCAATCATTTTCGTTTTTGGGTAAATAGCATTAAACCATGTTATTGCTTCATCACGTTGTCTACCACCAATTGCACCAGTTACTTTTAATAATTCTTTTGGTGTATGTGTCGGAAATAGACACCAACGTTTATGTCCAAATACTAATGCATTCCATGCACTTGTACCTAATGGATCTATATGAATACCAGTACCAGATCTTGCTGGTCCCATAACAAACCATCTGTATGGTGGACGACGTTCTTCACCAGCATATTTAAATAAATCATCTTGAAAATATTTCGGTATCGTATAATCTTCTAAAAGTTTTTTACGTCTATGATGTTCACCAAAACTACTATCGAATATATATAATGGACTATCATCTTGTGTTGCCATCATATATTCAATATAATATTTCATTTTCATTTTAACACTATAACCTTCATTATCTTCGCCACATTTAAATTTTTGATTACGATATTTTTTAGCTAAACGTTCTAATGTCCATTTCTCTTTTGCTTTCCATCCATCTTGTACACCCGTTATAACTACTGGTTTATAAATTTTTTCATATTTTTCAATGAATGTTTCACAATCATAATCGTTAGCATCGATACGTTCAACATTATCTGTAAATTGTTTGAATTCATCAAAACGATTAACATATCCTAATGCTGTCCATGATCCTTTTTCGTTAAGTTCTGTAGGAAAAGAAAAAAATTAAATTAAAATCATCATTATAATTATCATATAATGTATCTATATACCACATTATAAAGAAAATACATACATATATAATGAAAACAAAAATTTTACATGCATACGCAATGAATTAAAAATTAAATTATGTGATGAAATCAACTAGTTACAAAATAATTTTACTTAAAAGTGAGGTTAAGAATACAAATCATTATTTGCATAGTTATTGCAAAATTATTGCATTTATATATTTTTTTTAATTTATTGTAAATTGTGCAATTAATTTTGTAAATTATTGTTTAGCAGTATTTATTATTGCTTACCTGGACGTGCTTTTCTTTTAACTTCACGTACTCTTTTTCTTGATCTATGAGGCAATTTAAATTCTTCTGGCATTTTTTCTCTCTTGATTATTATATAGTTTCTTTTATAGTACAAAAAATAAATTATTGAATACACTAAATTAATTAAAATCACTCTTTTTAAAAAAAAATGTTTTTCTTTATATAATTTTATCTAATTTATTATGTATATGTACACATAAATATAAAATTTATTTATGAAAAATTTCCTAAGGATACTTTGGCTTTTATTTTTGTTGCTTCTCTTGGTAGTAATTTAGTAAGTATTATTGCGATGATATTGGTGGTACTTTTCTTTTTCTTAATTTGAATTTGATTTGAATAAACTGAGCTGAGTGATGAAAGAATAATATGGAATAATATGATTATAACTATGAATATGAAGATGAAGTTGAAATTGAAATATCTAACTATGTAATGTATGAATATAAAATTATATAGGAGATATATAGGCTATAGGGTATAGGAAAGTGATTGTTTGTGTAGTATATGATGATGAAATGAAAATGAAGGTAAGGTAAGGTAATGTGGGTATTTCTGAAGAAAATTTTCATCTTTTTTTTAACGGCTGTTTTCTGTTGGCATATGGCATTTGGTTTGGTATTCACTTCACTTGACACTTCACTTTACTCGGTCTTATACTTCTACTTGTATGCATGTGTGTATGTGTTTGTCGATTGTTAAAATTTAAAAAAAATGAATCATATGAGCAAATATTTTGGACAAAGTATAGATAAAAATTAAATATGGAATATGTATGAAAATGAAAAGAAAAGAAATGCAAAAAAACAGTGGTTGTGCCGGATTAATTTAAATTCTATCCTATGGCTGGTGCGAATTCCATGCTAAATGGCTAAATTTCTAAATTATTTAAATTTTCAAATTTAAATTAAGAATGACAATAAAGAGAAATGAATAAGTGAATAATGTTATTTTGAAAAATCATAATAAAAGTTAAAATAGAATTTTTAATTTTAAATTTTTTATTAAGAATGAAGAACCTTGAATGTTAAAATAAAAGGCATTTTCATTGCTCAATGCTCAACCTAATTCACAAATAATTTTTAATTGGTAACACTTAATACTAAGTCCGGTGTTAGTTCAATTCCAATGAAATACATTAGTGGAAAAAATGTAAATGTTTCCAGTCACAGTCTGTTTCTATCTTGTCAAAATTCTAGCATTATAAATTGATAAATAATTATTGATAATTTTCAACTCAAATACCAAAAACCAAGATTTTATTTTAAAAACGTTTTTATAAAATTCAAATTAAAAATGTTTCTTAAATATAATCCAAATATTTGTCGTGTTTGTTTAGAACAAGAAGGAAAAATTTCTCTATTTGATAAATCATTAATTGCTGAGCAGTTTCGCTTTTGTACTTTATTAGAGGTAAGAACTACAGTAGTTTAAATAAATTGTATTTGAATTTCGTGCTAAAATTTTAGTTTATAGATGTGGTGCACAAATAAAATAATTCTATCACTATTTAATTTTAAGCAGCAATTTAAAATTGGTTGCATTTAAATTAAAAAACGGTTATTCATAATTTTTTTTAAAATCAATTCATACATTTACATTTTTTTTTTTTTTTTTTAGGCCACTGAAACAGATGAATTACCATCATCATTATGCATAAAATGTTACAAATGTTTAAAGATATCAAATGAATTTAAAATAAAAGCAACACATTCAGATAATTATTTACGTAAATTTATAACGACATTAAATGAAAAATTCAGTAATGCATTAAATAATCAAAATATAAATAAATCGTCAATGCCAATAGATATTGTTTTAAATGAATTAGATTCATTGGTAACAGAAATTCATGAAATACCAAATACAACAGCAACAACAACAACAGCAGAGACATTCCATGTTAATGAAAATCTTCAAGACGATAATTCAATTGAGAAAATTGATGCATCAAAAACAAATGAAATTTCACAAAAAAATTATGATAATATAGGTTATAGAGTAGAAATATTTGAATATAATGAAGATGATGATAATGACGGTGATTATACAGTTATGCAACAGTTATGTGATGATATTGCCAGAGAACAAATTAATGAAAATGAAATTCATCATAATGAGAAAACGAATGAAGATAATGAAATTCAAAACAATATTGATACAGATGATGTGTTGACCATTGAAAAAATTGATGAAGATGATGATGATGATGAAGATGTACAACAGTTATGTGATATTACTGAAGAACAAGAAATCAATAAAAGTGAATTTTGTCATCATTATGAGGAAACAAATGATGAAGATAATGAAATTCAAAAGAATAATTCAATTAATAGTGGAAACGAAAATGATAATGATCATGATGATATTATTGATTCTGATCCTCACGATAACGATAATAATGATGATGATGATGAGAATGATAATAAATGTAGTAATGATGAGAATATAAAAAAAATGAAACAAAATCAAAGAAAAAATAATTTAGAACATAATAAAATGATGAAAAATATATATAAAAATTTTTTAATTAATCAAAAAAATAAATTGAATAAAAATAATAATTCAGCATGTTTATGTGTTGAATGTAATAAAACATTCTCGTCAACACCAAATTTAATGCGTCATCTATTAACGCATGAAAATGCAAAACCATATCAATGTAATGAATGTGGTGATTGTTTTACACAGAATAGTTCATTAAAAACTCATATGTTACGGCATACTGGTCAACGTCCATACGAATGTAATATTTGTCATAAAAAATTCACTAGAAAACCTATATTAACGAAACATTCATTAATTCATGCCGGTGTTAAACCGTACAAATGTGAAGAATGTCATAAACAGTTTCGGGTTAAAGAATCATTAAAGGTAAAAATAAAAACAAAAACAGAAATACATTTTAAAAATAAATTTTTTCTCATAGTTCTTAAGTAAATAATAATTTTTCTGTGTTGTCTCTTTTTTTTTTTTTTTCTTTTTTTTAGCGACATAAATTAAAACATTCAAAAATTAAACTGCTAAAAGAGTATCCATGTAGTATATGTGATCGGATACTTAGCACAAAACATACACTTGAAATGCATCTGAAAATACATCGAGGTGAAAAGGAATATATTCAATGTAATATATGTAATAAATCATTTGTAAATAAATACACATTAAAGTATCATTTAAAAATACATGATCGACAAAATGAAAAAAGTGAACAGGACAAATTCAAAAAAAATTTAAAAGATTCATTAAACAGTATTTCTTCACAAGAATAACATAAACAGAAACAGCATAATAATAAAAATGATTCAAAAAAATCTATTTCATATAAATGTAATATATGTAATGAATATTTTTTGAGAAAATTTAAATATTTTGAACATTTATTAACGCATGAAAATGAGAACATTTTAAATTATTGCTGTAGAAAATGTAATAAAATTTTTACAGTTAAGTAAGTACACATTATTTTATATACTATAGATACACATAATTGATGAGAATGTTTTTAATAATTTTGATTATTTTTAATTTTTTTAATTATATATTTTTTCAGAGAAAATCTCATTGAACATTTACGTGTACATATTGATTTTATATTCAAATGTGATAAATGTAATATTGGATTTAATAAAAAACGTGAACTTAAATTACATAATTTAAATATTCATAAAATAAATACAAAAAATTTATTAAATACATGTGATGATTGTGATGTTACATTTACAACTGGAATTGATTTAAATAATCATATATTAAATAAACATGATAATATTGATATTGTATGTGATGAATGTGGAAAATATTTTATATCAAATAATTTATATAAAGAGCATACTATAGAACATAATATTATTGAACTTAGTACATGAATAGGAAATTATCAAATTAAATTATAATTAATTTTCTTTTTAAGACTGTTTTTCTTCTTTTTTTTTGCAATTTTATAAAATAGATATAAAAAATATTTTAATTGTAAAATTAATTTTTTAAATGCTTGTTGTTTTCTGTAAGTTGATTATTAATTAGAGTCGTTATATTTTGTTGTTTGACAAAATAAAAATAATATTTTCTCTGACCACAGTACGACAACTTGATAACCCACAACCAACGTTTTCTGAATTCAAATTCAAATAAAATAGAAAGAAGAAAATTGAATAAGTAGAAAAATTCAGTACTTTTCTGAAAGAGGGAAAATAAAAAAGGAAAAAATTTTACAGAAAAATTGTACGGGAACGTCACAGCTGTAAAATTCTTAAACTACGGGAGAAGACTTTTTATGATTAATTGGCGCCATTTTCTATTTGTTTATGTTTAAAATAAAAATTCAGAAAATTACTACACAAAATACTCTACGACATATTCCAATTTTTTTTTGTTGTCGTTTGGTTTTTGTCTCAACTAAAGTCTAATATTTTTTTCTATTTCTTCGTATTGTCATTTTTTGACAATTCTATTATATATGTCAATATATATAATTATATACATATACTGATGTATAATACAATTTGGTAAATTTTACAAGTTCTTTAAAAATAATATTAAAATAAAATAAAATTATAATTTCTAAAATGAATATAAAAGTTGATATAAATGTATGCCGAGTTTGTTTAAAATCAGAAAATGGAATATCAGTTTTTAGTGATAGTACAATTATAGAAAAATTTCAATTTAGTACACAAATAAAGGTAATCTATTACTCTTAAGTATATAATGAACGTACATTTATCGTGTACATAATTTTGATTTTGACAGCAAAAAGAAAATATAATGTACATAGAATAACAAAAAAAAATTAAAATGTAAAATTGTAAATAAAATATAAAATAAAAATGTTTTTGATGAAATTTTACTATTTTAATAGATTTCAAATTTATGAAAATTCTTATACTATGTACTTTGCAATAATATAATATTTATAGAATATTTTGATATGTATATTTCATTTTTATATTTCTGATTAAAATCTTTCATGATTAATATTTCTAATGTAATTTAGTACCGCTGCTAGTACTATTAATAATATGCAATAATTTAAATTTAAATTCTAATTGTATCTACTGCAATAGAATATTGCGCTTAAATAAAATAAGATTTTTCCTTTATATCAAACGAAAAATTAATGAATGGCAGTTATACACTAACGACTATAAAATGTACTGTGTCAGATGAAAATTTAAGATTATCGAAAATAAATAATTTTCATAGACAGATTTATCTGTTATTGTCTATCTTCTATTTAGATTTATAAACTTCATGTATTTTTGTTATATTTTATTATTAAATATTTATGTACTATATATTATATTTTATTGAACAGAAAAAAAAAAATTTTTTTTTTTTTTTTTTTTTTTTTCAGATAAAAGAAAATGATGGTTTGCCAACATTATTATGCAAAAGATGTGATGCACGTCTTAAAATTGCATATGAATTTAAAAAACAAGCAAAAACATCTGATAAACAATTAAAAGAATTTATAAATCGTATTAATAATCAATTTAAAGAAGTTACAAATAATACAACATTATCATCATCATCATCGACAATAATTGAAAATTTTGATGAAATTATTGATGATAATAATGAAGAAGAAAAAAATTTATTAATTGAAGCTGGTTGTAAAATAATATCATCATCATCATCATCATCATCTAATAATGAAGAAATAAAACAAAAACATAAGCAACAACAAGAACAACAGCACAAAGAAATTCATGATCAGGAACAATTTATTATACAAAATAATAATGAATTAAGTAATAACAGTGGTAATAATAATGATCAGATTAGAATAGCTACAATTGAAGATCATTATCAGCAGCAGCAACAGCAACATCGAAAGCATATTGAAAATCAAATTATTGGAAATAGTATTGAAGAAGATTTTCATAATTTAATACAGGAGGATAATTGCAGTACACAAGAATATGATGAAACAATAATCGAAGATCAAAATCATGATCAAGATGAAGATAATTATGGTGACGATGATTGTATTTACGTTAATAATTTTCATGAAGAATGTGATGTTAACAATGATGATATTATAAATGGTGAAAATAGTAATACGAATCAATTAAATGATTTAGATGATGATACTAAAGATAATGTTAAAGAACAAATAATATCAACAACAAATACAGCAGAAGAATGTAATAATACAATAATTTATCAAGAATTGATTCCAGTTAATAAAGAACCAGTTGAATTTATTATTAGCAATTGTTCTGATAAATTATTATCAAATGCAAAAAATATAATTTCAGATCCATTAATAACGGCAAAAAATGAAAAACCAGGATATTCAAATATATGTATTAAATGTGATCGTGATTTTAGTACGAAAACAAATCTTATCAGACATATGATGGCACATGACGGTATTAAACCATTTCAATGTAATATATGTGGTAATGGTTTTACACAGAATGGTTCATTAAAACAGCATATGCTAATTCATACTGGTGAACGTCCATTTAAATGTCAAGTATGCGGAAGAGGTTTTACACAAGGTAAATCGCTTGTATTTCATATGCGTCGACATACTGGTGAAAAACCATATTCATGCGATATATGCGGTTTAACATTTCGACAAAAAGATGGAATGAAGGTAGACTATAAAAAATATAAAATTTTGAAAAAATTCATAATTTATTTTATTTTGGTTTTGCTTTATTTTTTCATAGCGTCATGTAATAATGAAACATACTGATGCAACAACAAAAGCTCATATTTGTTCAATATGCAGTCGTGTGTTACAATCGAAATATTCATTAAATGTTCATATGAAAAAGCATTTAATACAATCAGAATCATCACATCGTTGTGAAATATGTAAAAAAAATTTCAGCACAAAAAATTCATTAGTTATACATGAACGTCAACATACTGGCGAAAAACCATATAAATGTGAACATTGTAATAAAGAATTTCCACGTAGAAGCTCATTGAAGACACATTCAAAAATTCATGAAAAACCATATAAATGTGAACTATGTAATAAAGATTTTAAACAAAAAAATGTATTGATAACACATGTACAGAATGTACATAGCAATAATAAATCTGTAAAATCATTTCAATGTGGAAAATGTTTAAAAAGTTTTGCAATAAAGTAAGTATATATCTAATCTGCATTATTCATACATATATATGATTGAATTTATTTTAATTAAAATTATTTTCTTTCTTTTTATATATTTTTTTTTCTTCAAATTTAGACGAAATTTATTACAACATTTACGTAATCATAATAAAGAAAATATGACAATGTATAAATGTGAAGAATGTAATATAGCATTTAATACAAAACGTGGTCTAAAATTACATCGTTTTAATGAGCACAAAGAGACTGTTACAGATTTAAATGAATGCGATATATGTAATATACCATTTGTATCGGTGAATGATTTAAATTCACACATGATAAATGTACATGATAGTATTAATGAAAAATGTGAAATATGCATGGAACATTTTACATCAAAAAAATTTTTAGATGATCATTTATTAGAACATGAATTGACGGTCAGTCAAACTACATAAAATTTTTTTGAAAGATAAAAATAAATGATAGATACATTATATAATGTATAAATATTTACAATATGTGTACATATGAATGTATTTAAAATAAAATTAAGAATAATTTTTATGTTTGAATAATGAATATTTTAATAAATTATCCATTTTTTTATGATAAACTTTTCTGTGTGTGTATACATCGATCGACTATATCGACATTTATGTATTTAAAAGAAATTAACAAAATTTCAATCTCAGAAACTGCTACATTAACGAGAAAATATTTGAATGAATGGAATCGCGACTCTATTACATTTATTTTGTGCTACTAAAGGGAAAATACAATTTTTATTTTGCATTCACATTATAAATATGTATATAAACTCTACATATAAATAATAAAGGAATTTGTTCTTTTTTTTTAAAAAAAATACAATTTTCCAATTTTTAACAAAATTAAAAATAATCATGTAGATTGATTATGTTTATTTGTTTCCGCTAGTACATTTTCTATTTAATATGCTATTACAATTTTTTGTTGTAATTCGGGCAACACTAGACTAGACTAGTTTGGTTGGTAATGATTTTTTTTACAAAATTGAAAAGTATTCTATCCGATAAAATAAAAATAAAAACGACATAAAAATATACATATGTATGTATATGTAGCTATTTCGGACGTTGAAGTAGATTTTTTGTCGGTATTGCAGTCATGATGATTGTGTATTGTGTTGTGTGTGATGACAAATTAAATAATAAAACTCTAATTCAATTTTGCTTCCTTTTCGCTCATGTTTTCTACTTACAACAACAAAACAATACAATCATTATCACATTTATCCACATTTCACATTCACATTATTTCGTCTATCGATCTGCCATATTTAATTTATTTTTTACTATAGTTTTTGATTGGTAATTTGGTATTGGTTTTGGTATTGGTATAACTATAAATAAAAGTTTGAAGAATTAAAACACGCTAACGCTACACGTTTGTCAATTTTGAAGAATTCTATTATAGTAAAATTATTTCATTTTTTTCGTCGTTTAAAGCAAAAAAAAAAGAAATTTGCCAATTTTTATCGTAGTAATCTATTATCTATTATTTAAAAAATATTAATTATATATTTTACTATTTAATTTGAAATTGAAAGAAATATAAAAATGAGTGTAGTAGATTTAAATGTTTGTAGAGTTTGTTTAAATAGTTTAAAAAATAATAATCATGGACAATCAATTTTAAATAATTTAAGTATATTGGATAAATTTCAAAAATGCACTAATCTAAAGGTAAGCAAAAAAAAAAAAATATTTATTATATATTTTAAAAGTTATTCAAATATGCTATATATATATACATATATACATATGTACTACCAATAAAGATTATTTAGAAATATTTAAACATGATTTAAACCAAAAAATGCTAACAATATACATACACTGTAAATTCTCTTGACTCTT
Source organism: Villa cingulata (assembly GCA_951394055.1). Lineage (NCBI taxonomy): Eukaryota > Metazoa > Arthropoda > Insecta > Diptera > Bombyliidae > Villa > Villa cingulata. The sequence goes on along the minus strand of OX596018.1, from coordinate 11,263,954 downwards.
GTATAAAATATTTGGACAAATATCTAACATATTCCAAACAAATTTATTAAATTATCAAATGCAATCCAACAACTTGTCCGAAAATATTATGCTAAAAACTAAATATCAAAATCTGGATTAAATATTTAGAAAAAATAAAATTATTTTCAGTATAGAAATGAAATCATAGAATTTGCTATTTTTCAATACTATATTTGATTGACAGATTATGTACATAGCATATAGCATACATACATTATATATGTACATGTATTTTTGCTGCTTTTGTGAATAGAGTTTGATTTTTGTACATACAATGGATAATATAAAAATAAAAATCTGATTTCTATTGATGATGCGCACAATTAAAATATTTACAAATAATATTGTAATCAACATTATTTAAGTTGAGAAAAATTCTTTTCACATTGCTAAAATTTACAAGTTGTATTAATATTCAACAAAAAATTAGTTTTTATTTATATCATTCGATTCTACATTTATGTTACTCTTGTATTTCATATTTCATATCATTATCAATCAACAAACAACAACTTTTATGGTGGATTAACAATTTTTGTTTTTAATTTTTTATTTTAGATCTATAAAGATGATGGTTTACCAACGAATATTTGTGATCGATGTAATGCAAGATTAAAAATTGCATATGATTTTCGTATTCAATCTGTATTATCAGATAGACATTTACGTTCATTTATTAATAAAGTTAATAATCAATTTATTGAATTTACAAATACAGCAATAGTTATAACAAAAGATAAAAATGAAGATGAAATTTTACATGAAACTGGATTAATTCAAGAAGATAATAATGAACAAAATACTGTAATTAAAAAATTAAAAATTACACAAACAGATGAAACAGAAAGTTATGTTGGAAATAACAAAAACAATCTAGAGCAAATAGACTACAATTTAAAAGAAATACAAAATGATCAGGAAGAACAAAAACATGAACAAGAGGAACAACAACATGAACAAGAGGAAGAACAACATGAACAAGAGGAAGAACAACATGAACAAGAGGGACAACATATGGAATATGAACAATTCAAGGGTGATCATGAAGAACAAGAAAATCAAATAGATAATAATGAAGAACCATATGAAATGTTACAAGTTGAACGTGTTGAAAACAATTATGAAACGGATCAAGAAGATAATGTCAATGATGATGATGATGATGATGATGATGGTAATGAATGGGAAGCTGATGGTGATAATGTATTAAATTATGAACATGGAACAGAAAAAAATTCACAAAAAAAAAAATATCGTTATACTGAAATGTTTATTGATCCATTAAAATCGAATGGTAATGAAGAAAGAAAAGAATATAGAAAAAATACAAGCGGTACACATATCTGTGTAAAATGTAATAAAGATTTTTCGACAAGTTCAAATTTACAAAGACATTTAGATACACATGAAGGAAGGAGACCGTATCATTGTAATTTATGTGGTAAAAGTTTTACACAGAATGGATCATTAAAGAAACATCAATTAATACATACTGGAGAAAGGCCACATAAATGTGATGTTTGTGAAAGATCATTTACACAGCATACAACATTAGTATTTCATATGCGTCGTCATACTGGTGAAAAACCATATTCATGCGGTCAATGTGAACGTTCATATCGAATGAAAGATGCATTAAAGGTAAATTTTTCAATTATCTGAAATTATTAAATTATTGATTTATATTATTATTATTATTAATTTTTTTTCATTTTACATATTTTTACAGAGACATATTCAAACTCATTATACAGATGCTAAACAAAAAGTTCATATATGTTCGATATGCCATCGTCAATTAAAATCAAAATATTCTTTAGGAATGCATATGAAACGTCATGAGGAACAAAAAAATAATCAATCATATTCATGTGAAATATGTAGTAAAACATTTCAATCATTATCATCATTTGATTTACATGTTAAACGTCATACAGAAATAAAATATTTAAAATGTGATCAATGTGATGAATATTTCAGTACAAAAAGATTATTAACAGCACATATTAAAACTCATTCTGAAATAAAACCATATAATTGTAATGAATGCGATAAATCATTTACTGATGAAAAATTATTAAATGATCATGTACAATTTATACATAATTTTAATACTACACTTATTAATGAAAGATCAAAATTATATCAATGTGAAATATGTTCGAAAATGTATAAAATTAAGTAAGTATATCTATGCATACATTTATAAAATATTTTAAAATATTAAATTAAAACAAAATTAATGTTTGTTTAATTTTTTGTGTATATTTATTTTTTCTTTTAAGGGCAAATTTATTTGAACATTTAAAAACCCATGATAATTCAAAAAATAAAACATTATTTAATTGCGATGAATGTGGAATTGCATTCGGAATGTTACGATCATATAAATTACATCGTGTTAATAAACATAAAGAAATTATAGATGATTTAAATGATTGTTATATATGTTATATACCATTTGTATCTGTTAAAGATTTAAATCAACATTTAGAAGAAGTACATGATAGAATCGATGAAATATGTAATGAATGTAATACACATTTTATATCAAAAAAATCATATGATGATCATATATTAGAACATCAAATTGAACTTGAATAAAATGATCGCCATTTTGATATCTAATAATAAAATTTAATATAGGTATAATATATATAAAAAAAAGAAAAAAAAAACGAAATAAAAAAAAATATGTATTTTTAAAAATTAAAAAAAATTTTATTTTAGATTAATAAAATGTAATTTTAATTTTTTATTTAAATGTAAACAAAATAAAAATTACAACAATAAAATATTTAAGATTTTAAATATTATTTATATTCAAGTAATGATAAATTGTTTCAAAATCTTTGGCTAAGTAATAAAAAGTAGAATGTAATTTTTTTTTTACATTATTTTCATTTGTTTGATAAATATTGGGTATGTATTTGTTTGTATTTTTATAAATTGAAAAAAAAAAAAAAAAAACAAAAATCTTAATAAAAATATTTTTCTTTTTTGGCATCACTGTATGTATATAAAATTCTAAGTAAAATACTGTAATATTTGATTTATTTTATTATATTTTATTTTTATTTATTTTTATATATTTCTTGTGTTTCTGTATTTTATCACAAACATCATTTTTTTTCCATACATAGTATTTGTATTTATCGTACATGTGTACGTTATCAGCACCAATTTTCACCATCACCATAATCAACCATCACCATCGACCATCCATCAACATTAATCGAATAATCCAAGTTCATCAAATCGATTCAATGAATATTTTATTGTTTCAATCATTCTATTTGATGAGAACATAATTTCACGTTTTTCTTTTGATACATTTTCATCAACTAATGTATCGAAATTATTATTTTTAGATTTTTCACGATCCATTGCAATTAATGGTAATATTGCTTCGAATGCAACAAAACCAAAAAATTCTTTATCATTTATTTCATTTTTAACATCATTCCATGTTGGTATTTTATCATAATTTAATTGTTTTAATGTCATTTTAAATACATTATAATAATAATGTAATAATTCATAACGTTTCATTTTAAGTAAATCAATTTTAACGCTAGTATTTAAAAAATAATTAATATCTAGACCTAAACCACTGTAATTAGAAATTTGTAAATCAATCTAAAATAAAAAAAAAAAAAATAAATTAGAAACGTGATTAAAAATAAAAATAAATTAAAAGATAAACAAAAATAAATACATATATAAATTACACTTACAAATGTTACTTCATATGGTTCATTATTATCATCATATTTAAACATAAAATTATTAACCCATAAATCTCCATGATTTAATACACGTACATCACCATCTTTTGGTTTTATATTTTCTACTGCACGTTTACGAAAATTTTTAATTAAATTTTTTAATTTTTCAGCAATTGTATCATAATTTTCCCATTCTGATATAATATTAATGATATGCTGTAAATTTTTTATAAATATTGATTCAAATAATTCTGATTGCATGTTAGCTTCTTGAAAGAAACCTTTATTAAAATGTTTCATTAATTCTGGATGCTAAAATTATTTGAAAAAAAAAAAAAATAAAATTTAAAAAATGAAAAGTAAAATTTTATAAACAAAATTTTTAAAAATATATAAAAGAAAATAAAATGAAATTAAAAATACATATAAAGAAAATTATGTTCTTCATAATATCGTAGATGATAATTGTAAAACAAAATTTTTATCTTCCATTGCTTTTATTTTAACGATTTTATACATCCTAAATTATGCCGCTTCTACATTCAATGCAGTGACTGTGACTTCAACTTGGACTTAGAATTTCAAATTCACAGCATGCAATATGTAAAAGTAGCTGTCAAGTCTCAAGTCTCTACTGCATTGAATTTGATTGAATGTAGTAATGTAGAAGTTCTAATACATAAATCCATTAAATCAAAGTCGAAGTTGAAGTCACTGCATTGAATCAATTGAATGTAGAATCGACATAAAACTGAAACTTTTATTTTTCTGACTTTCTTTTCATGATAAACGATTTTTAATCGCGACATTTTTTTTTTTTCTGTATCTTATAAAAATCATCATAATAGATCATATAGTAGCATACTGTCACATCATATCATACACATTACCTCTTTAGCTAGAACCATAGTTGCTGCATGATATTGTCCAAGTTTTCGTAATAAAATTTTTGAATGTTTCTCATCTAAACCCTCTAAACGATCAGCCAATTCATATCCTAATGCTTTTAAATCTTGTAAAACAATTGTACGTGCTGGTTGTTTAGTTGCATAAAAGAATCTATAAGAAAAAAAATTTATTTACAAATTACAAAATTAAAATTATCCATAATTTTTTTGTTTATATACAGATGTATGTATACATTTATGTAAATTTTTTCCATATATATTTTTGTGTGTATGAGTGTATGCAATGTACATTTATTTACTATCTAATTATATGGTCTATACTCTATAATAACAATAATAATTAAAATTATAATTTTTTTAATATTTAAATTGATTAATTACGAGATACGAGTGTAGTACGTACTTGAAAAGATTGATTCAATAAAATTTTGATTATGAAAAAAAAAAAACTATTTACATATAATACAGGGTGTTTCTTTTTTACGTGCTACTAGGTGTGACCACGATATTTTCCAAACTATTTTCCATGAAAGAAATATTGTATTTGCAAAAATTTCTATATAGATCCTATTTTTGACGCTAGAGGGCACTAAACATTTTTTAAGTTTTTTGCAAGATCTTCAAACACAAAATCATGTATAACTTTTTAAATACTTTTCGTATCGTATCAAAACTTAGTATTGTAGCTAATGATATAGGAAACAAAATTTCCTTTCTTTTACTGGAATCTCTTTCTAATGAAAAAAACTCAATCTACTTTTGAACTATTATTAAGGATCAGATATGTTCGAAAATGGTCAAAAATGTCACTAATTTAAAACTTGCACATTATACCTATTATGAGTTAAACATTTAATTGAAATAGCAGTATGGATAATAATATTTTTGTTTGTGTTAATTTTTTTTTCATTTGATTCATAATTTATCCTTATCCTAAAAGTAAAAATTATCATGTATGAGAGGTGAATTTAAAAAAAAATATACATACATTATTCTCACTCAATAGTTCCCAAATAAACACACTGTATAAATGTTTATATGTATTGGCTTTTCGAAGTATAATATTAATTGGAATTACATATTAATAATTTTTAAATTACTTTAAATTTCCCATAAGAAGTATGAATAATGTAGTATGTGCGAATGTGTGATATACAAATCGTACAGAGTACTAGCGTATCCCAGGTATGTATATAATTTTTTGATTTTGATGCACGACATTCAAAATAAATTACTTATTTACGAGTACATATACCTAACCAGTATAACATAATTTGAAGTTTTTTTTTGTTAATAAAAATTATAAAGAGGAATTTTGTGAGAATTTTTTTATTTGTTTTATTGCAATTTGTAGTTAAATATTATGTATTTCAGTAATGATAATAATTGGTTAGTTCGTAACTGATTTAAATTCATTAAATAATCATTATTAGAACATCTTTAATTATTTATCAGTACCTACCTCAATACATTTTTAGATAAATGGACACATGTACAATTCGTATTCAATTATTTTACCCATACGTATATTACTCGTATATGTATATAGTATATGAACATAATAAATTGTAATTTGAAAGAAAGAAAGAAAAAAAAAACAAATTCTCTCAATATACTCGTAATTATATTTGTATTTTTATGTAAGTTGAATGATGTCAATTTAATTAAAGATTAAAGTCTTAAATTGATTGACGAGATTCTATATAAAAGTGTAGTATGTAGTATGTAGATTATTTTGTATTCGTCTTATGTACATATTCGTAAATGTTTACGTATACATATACGTTATAATTATGTACTGTATATACACATTTATCATCATAATGAGAATTGTCTTGTCTTACTTACTTATTTTTTTTTTCTTTAGTTCATTCTCTATATAATTATTATTTTACTGAGTATAGGTTGTTGATTGTTAACTGGATTTTTTTTTTAAATAATAAAAAAACATGATAATTTCAAAATATATGTATACATATATACTCGTATATGTAAATATTAATTTTATAATTTTTTAAAATACTACCTGTGGTGATCTATGATAAGACATGTACACATTATATTATACGTAAATTTTTTTTGGTCTTGTAAATAGCGAAAAATATCGTAATGATGAGTATGCTATTTTCTTAATTATCTATCTATTATCTTAATATTTTTATATTTTTATGTTTTCACATTTAATTCCTTAATTTATTTAATTTATGATAATACAGTAATTTAATATAAAGTATATGTATATGTATTGCAGTTTTTCTTATCAAATAAATTTATTTAGAATTATAAAATTTAGTATAACACATTGATCAATAAGTTCCGACACTAATTACCAAAACAACAGTTTTTTGAAAATTTTTTTTTTCTATATTCATTAACACAGTCTCGGCCATGAAGGACGCGATTTATTTTTAGTTTCAAAATTGGCGTTATTTTCGGTGATAATTTCTTCATTATAGACTGAAACATCTTTCCTTAAATAATATTTTTGAAATCTGCAAACACTCAATAAATGTTAGAAGTCAAATCTGCTGAACACGGTGAGTGTGGAAGTAATTTAAAGCCCCATTTGTCAAATACTTTTATTATGATTATCTGTTTTTGTTTTTGCTTTATTGAGAGCAAAATGTGGTACCACCATTTGGAAAAAAAGATTTTTCATCCCCATAAAAGTTTGTGAATTATTGTTGTAAATACTACCAAAAGATATCTTAGATGTCAGCTACTTCTACTTCATGGAATTTCAGTTTACGATTATCCATCATGAAGATGTTCAGTGGTTTTCTCCGTCAGAACGTTCAGCATCTGTTGTGGTTGTGCGACCGCATAAGAAATTAGCGTATCACCTATACAAACTGTTGATTTTGATGAAGCAAAGCCATTGCCGAGCTTGAACAGTATTTTTCCCCGTTAAAAAGTAATGTTTTTGAAAAATATAAAAGTAGTAGCACTTAAACCACTACAGCTTCATAGATCGAAACGTTATAAAAGTTTGGGGACATGACTTGCAGACGATTATAATGTTGATATGAATAAAGAAAATATTTTGGAGGAAATAGTTTCAAAACTTATTGATTCATGATTCATGTAATAACTATACGATGGTAAATGGCAGTTTATTGGTATCAAAATATACACAAGTGTCGTATGTAGTATATCTACTTACATTACTACTATACTAATACATATACTAGAAAATAAATTATAAAAATTAAAATTTCATATTATGTACATTACAATAAAATGTGACATTATTTATATAATAATTTAATAATTTTTAATTAATTTTAATCATTTTTAATCATTTTTAATTTATATTTTATGTTACACATGAAATTTAATACGCACTAATGGATATGATATCTGTAGAATTTCAAAAACGTTTTTTAAAATGTATATATCGAATGAAAATTTCAAAATAATACGTGATAGATACTTATAAATAAATCTATAAAATTAATTTAAAAAATATGTGTAAAAAGATAAGATATGTATATACATAGGTATCGTATAGGATATTCTAATAAAATATATTGAAATCAGAAAAAAAAAATAGATAATTTTAAATATTTAAGGTAAATTTTACAATCTTGTCCAGATTGCGATTCATCTAAGATTTTTCACACCAGCTTCAAGAGACTCCATAACGCTATCAGTTTTCTGCTCAGCCCAAATTTCATCAGAGTAAGATTGAGATTAGGTTGTATTTTTAATCTAACGCTGGCGATAGGGGAAATTGAAAATTTTTATACCAATACCAATATGTTCCTATATATAATAACATACTGCATATACCACATTTATAATCTATGCTGAATTGTGAATACCATATATCTAATCTCGCACGTAATCTGAGCCAGATTGTAAATGAACCTTTTTATAGTTAAGAGAACATCAAAATGAATACCATAAATTGGTTTTGAATTGTCGTTTGTCGCAATTTTGAATTAACTTTTTCTTTTATTATCAAAATCAAAGCTTTATCATTATGTATATATTCGTAGTTTTGATAAAGATAAATATAAAGTGATTAAAATCAATCTTGTATAATATCATCTGATGTGTATGTGTATGATCGAGTATTTCGAAATTATAGAAAATAAATCTACTTCAAAATGTACTTTAGACAAATTGAGATTTTATTTTTGTTATACAGATATATTGTTGAAAGTCAACATTAAACAGGAAATAAATTTATTAAATTAAATTCCAGGCAGATACTAAAATTAATTTAATACAGACAGAGTATATAGAGTAAATGATATAGAAGTAAAAATAATGTAACATTTATGTAGGTAGAGGTATAGTAAATTTGAAACGTTTTTATAAAATCATTTTACACATTTGAATTACTTAATATACGTTTTGTCTATGAATTGATTTTTATTCTAAAGTCTAAGGTCTAAAATCGTAATGTTTCACAGTTGTTTATTTGTTTATATACATTTTTTTTTTGAAAGCAATTTTTTAGCCATATGGAAAATAGTTCACATTTAACTATGATGATTACAATAAATTTTTCTCATTTTTTATTAATAATTATATGTAATTTGAAAAGAAAACAAAAATACTTCAATTAGAACGGTTTACGGGACGGATGGTTAATTTTAAAAAATATAAAGCATATATACATGACATGCATATGGTCATGGTCATAATACACATAAACGCACATAGCTACGTATGTATAGTACGTATGTATATATGTATGTATACTTACTTTGGTGCAAAAATTTCACAATTTTTTAATAAATTTTCAATTCTTGGCATTATTTCAGTAAACATAATAATTTCCTTATTATAGAATCCCATATCATCTAATAATTTTAAATGTTCATTATTTGGCATATATTTCACAATTAATGAGATTTGTTTTAAACAATTATTACAATTATTTTTTGTATCATTATCATTATTATTATTATTATTATTATTATTGAAATTATTTTTATTTAAATTATTTATTAAAATTTTATATTCAATTAATGCACGATATATTTTACTACAATAATTATCACCACCAGATGAACCCATCGAAATTTTTATATTTTCTATACAAATATTTTTATTATTATTATTATTATCATTTTTGCCATTAATATAATTATTGCTATTATTATTATTATTATTATTATTATTATTCAATTCTTTTAGTTGAAATCCATTTTCTAAGGCATTTTTAAAGAAATCTTTCGATAAATGTTCTGATGGACAATCATTATCGATAACCATTTTAACTCCTTTTTTTTTGGTTTATTTTAATCTTTTTTTTTTTTGCAATATTATATTTCAATATAATTTATTGTCTTTCTGTTATCCTTTTGTGAGGAATTTACAAATTGAATTTATTTTTATTTATTACGTTATTCATACGTGTTAAAATTCAAAATAAATTTCGATATATTTTTTTTGTATTGATGATTTCTTATTAAACTATGCACTATGCCTATTATTATAAAATTTAAAATAAAATAAAAAAAAAATTCCTTTTAGATTTAATAATAATTTATGTTGTGTATAATAAGGTATATTGCGAATGAAAGATGTTTTACTATGAAAATATCACATCAAAATAAGGGGAAAACAATGAGAATCAATCATTTTTATACTGAACATATAAGTGAACAAAAATGTATAATGAAATGAACAAAATAGAAAAAAAATAAAAATAAATTGAAAAAAAAAAAAACAAATTAAAATTAAAACTAACAAAAAACAAAAAAATAATAATAATAATAATGATGTGTGTATATCTAGAGAAATGAATGACAAACAAATTGTTGATTTTAATTTATTTATTATTTTTTTATTTTTTTTCATAGATAAAATTGTCTACATAAAGATTATATGTTTGTATTTATTGTATACTATATAATTGAGAACAACTCATCAAATAAAATATACGCATATCATATAGTATGTATGAGAGATAATGTATTATGCACACAAGTTTAGTGTAGTATGTAGTATATTTTGTTATACGTTTATATACAATTAATTAAAATTATCTTTTTAATAATTATATATCTTAAATAAATATATATATATGTAATATATTGTACATATATATAATTGTATGTTATTACGTTTTTTTGTAAATACTAATATTTATGTATGTACATTATGTAAATACTTATGTGTGTTTAACTGGTTTAACGATAAATTACGTATAACTGGGTGTTTTGATCGTTTAATATGTGGTTACAGTTTACTATAAAATTAATGGTAAATGTAGATATATACTCTTAATAGCCGAATACTTGAGGGTCTTTGGTAACATTCAAAAATTATACATAGATACAAGGGACAGGAATTCTGGAACAGGTCAAAGCTATGAAAATGGGCCGTAGGGCCAATGATGGTCATATAATTCTATATTGTTGCGAAACTTATCTGTATCTCTAATATCTCTATCATATTATTTACTATAATCGTAGAAAACTGAACACCTCGTATAATTTGAACAAAAAATTGGATAAAAAACTATAAAAATTAGATCATAATAAATCTTCATATAAAAATGAAATGAATCAATTGTTTCATACAGCCAGACAGAACGCAAAAAAAAAAAACACTCAATAAATATCAATATGTACATATGTATGTTCGATAGAAAAATATTTAAAATATTTGAATCGATAGGTCTAGGTTAATTTTTGAGTTTAATATAAGTAAATCAGAATAAATGATGGTGTGATGTACTTACTTACATACTTGTATAACATTACACACATATATTACATATGTATGGACATAAATTGATGTGTGTACGATGTGAACTTATTGTATATAATAGGAGAAAAATGTAATAATTTTGCTAGCAATTTTCGATTTCATATAGTTTTAGCACTTTTTTGTTTATGAATTGAATATTACGTATATATGTATGTAAATTCTATAATAGATTACAAATCGACTAACAATAAAAAACTGTGTGTGCATATTGTAAAAAAATTTTAATTTTAATTGTGACTAGAGAAAAAAAAATTTTATTTTAATTTTTTTCTTTTTTTATATTTTTTATAAATCGTATAACGTAATACACCGTTAACGATTATTTGATTTAAATATGTATAGATTTTGATTGATTTTTGATCAATCATCAATTTGTTTTTTAGTTTTTTTTTTTTTTTTTGTTACATTCCATTTATTTAATGTCTTACTTCAATTTTAATCCAAACTTATAAGTATTGTGTATTGTACATGTGCATACTATATGTACATGTGCTTGTGCATACTATATGTACACACATAACGAGTAGATAAAAATGAATGAATTTCATTTGAATAAGTCAATCTTGTTTAAATATTTTATTGGCTTTTGTGGATTTTAGATTAGAAAAAAAACAACATACATATGTATATGTATACGAGTATATATTTTTTTTATTTATATACACATGTCTGACTGTTTACATTTACATTTACGTATATGTGTACATAATTAAAATTTATTTTGCATTATAATATGTTTTATTGTTCTCTGATTCTTTTATTTTTTCATTTTTTTTTTTTTTTTTTTTTGAAAAAATTTCAAAATTGAACTTTATTTTATTTCTGTGACTTTTTAGAGTTGGATACAGATAATTTATTTGAATTACATAAAATGTAACAATTAGAAAATTATAAAAATTTTACGATTAATAGTTAAATGACTATGAATATATAAATATACTACATATGTACCTTATGTAAGTACATATTTACACATTTAGTATGTATGTGCAAATTATTTTATGCCATGTGAGTGACTATTCTTAATTAAAATAAATTGAATAATAATTCAAATGACATAAATATTTTCTTTACTCATTAAGGTACATACATTTATATACAATTCAGAGTAGATTTTATACCAAAATATAGATTTATCACATTTTCATACAAGAAATTCTATAACGCATAACACTGTTCTCTTTCCACCATATACCATACAGACAGGTTTCATCATTCACTTAGTTCATGTTGAACAGTAATACAAATGCTATATCACAGTAGATTGAGTTATTAACATTAGAAAAAAAGCTATAGCCACTGATGTCGGGACATGATCTTAAAGCTGTTTTTTTCGATTTTTAACAATCTTTTCTAACATCTTATATAATTCTATATATTCTTTGATACCAGGTCAGATACCAGCTTACTGAAAAAAAGAGTTTAGAAATGCTGATATGCAATCTACTACTATTAAGCCAGCGAGGCCAGCGAGGACTGGCTGACTGCCTGCTTCCATCGGGATATTATGAAGTTTGTTATATCTTTGTTCTATATGATCTTTGATAAAACGTAAAACAATGAAAAAAAAAATTAATTTGAAAAAATTTAAAAAAAAAATAAATAAAATTTTCATTGAGTTAATTGTTTTAAATGAAATAAAAATCATAAATATAAAAAAAAGGATATAACTACATAAGTATGTATCAATATGTATACATCCTTATTAACCATATAAATTAGTCAAAAATATTATTATATTATCATTTATATATGTACATGTTTGTGTGTACAGTGTATCCATGCATAAATACAATATAAATACATATGAATATTCGAATGAATATTTTTTAATGTAATTTTTTATCATTCATTTTATATCATTGCCATTCATTATCGTTCTCATCTTTATCGTTATCATATACTTAAAACATTCATTATGGTACTCCATATTAAAATAAATTTAAAATAAATATTATATTATTATATAAATTATCTATAAACTACTTTGATTTATTACATTAATTTTATTTAAATTTGGTTTTATTGAATCAATACACGTGTGCACATTATATTCGAATCGTATACACACTATTGTACTCGTAGATGTATATATTACATAATTTTTGAAAAATTTTCAATTCCTTGTTTTTGGTTTAAATTAAAAAATTTTTTTTTTTTTTGCGTTATAATTTTATCATGATTTTTTATATCATATTATAATGAAATCATTTTAATTAAATAAAATAAATTATTGTAAAATATTATATTATTTTAAATGCGTTTTCAGATATTAAATACTTTTATACGAGTATGTATGTTGTACATATGCATGTATTATAATATTCCATTTGTATAAGTACGTATTAAAAAAAATATTTTCATTGAACTTTTGCGTATAACAGTTGTATGTTCGTATAGGTTTTACAAATAGGAACGTCAAATCTTTCATCGGCCACAACAACAATATACTGATCGAAAAGTAAATCTCAAACTTTAATTACCGTGTTCTGTCTGTATTGTGTGACAAAGTAATCATGGAATGGTATACACATTTCAAAAAAGTGTAAAAATTATTCGAATTTATTCGAATGCGTATTCGGTTTTTTTGTATGCTTCATGCATTACGAGAAATTTATGAAGAACTTCGAGAATTTTGAATCATGATTTTCATTTGAAAGGCTTATAAAGTTCAACTGACTCAAGAACTTAAACCAACTGATCATAGGTATGGCTTGTTCAAAATTCCCAGCGAATAATCTGCGCATGTTTCTCTTGAAATTAAATATGTACATAAAATGATTATATGTATTTGTGTTTTTCTCCCATATAAACCTGAAAAAATGTAACCACTACAATTATAACCTCGCTCAAAGCATGACGCCATACTCTCACTGCGCATATATTCTATTCGCTAGGAATTTTTAGCAAGCTATACATATTTGCACAGAATTTTCACTAATTCGGCTTTCGAACAGTTGAAAGCTACTTTAAAGCAGATTTTGGGACGAACCCGAAGAGAACAATTAAACGATATTATTTTCAGAACATAATTTAATCGATTGTTCTTTAAAATTGTAGTATACAAATCACGTGAATATCACTTTGTAGTTATCATTGTGTTTCATTTTAAAGTTCTGACACAAAGTGCTTATTGGTAAACCCTATACGAGTATATGTACGAATATTAATGTCGTGCGTTAAATGAGAAAAATATGCAACGACGGCGGGATAGAAGAAAAATAAAAATAAAAATTATGAAAATTAAATTAAAAATAAATTAATTTTTTTACATTAACATAAAAAAACACACATGCACTCGTGTACATACATAGATTTGTACCTTTTTTTTATAAATATCTACATTATATGAAAAAATTTTTGTGGTGAATTTAATTGATTTGAATCGAATTTTAAATGAATCCTAGCATCATCATCAGTTCAGATTTAAATTATATGCCATCATTAAATATAAATTCATACGAGTACATACTACATATACTCATTCATCGTATATACATATATTATGAAGATTATACGTGATATTTTAATGTTCTCAGATTTATTAATAATATTTTATTGAAATTTTATTTATTCTGCGTATTAAGGTATAAATTTATTGCTGATTATAAAATGATTAAAATAAAAAAATTGACATATTTTATTGTCATATTTTTTTTTTTTTCAATATTGTTTTAATTGAAATTTATTTTTAAAAAATTTTTAATTCATATTTTGTTTAAAAAAAAATTGTAGATCGAAAAAATATGTAAAGCATTTTTTTTTTACCATAAAATTTGATCTCATTTTTACATAAGATTGTTCTCAAAATCGATCACTGTCAATAATTAATCGTTTTGTATTTTTATAAAAATGACGAAGCGATATTTTATTCAATAAGATTTTTTAAAAATAATTTTCTCATATGACTATATATACATACAAAGTTTATATACGAACTGTAGATATATATTCATATAATTCGGAAAAATTAATTAATTTAAATTTTTCAAAATAATTTCCTTTTTGATGAGTTTCAATTTTATATTTTGATCAAAAATAATTTTTTTAAACAATTAGTGCGGTTCGAAATATTATTATTTCATTTTTTTTTTTCTTCAAATTGGCAATATATCAAAATTTTTGAAGGCAATAGATCAAACATTATATATGTACCTATCTTTGAAATTCGAAATAAGCGATTCTACACATTATGTGAATGTATATAGGATTGTACGTTGCACATTTGTAGTCTTGATAATTTTTTGGTTTTGTTTTTTGTTACTTTAATGAAACGATTAGCCTTAAGGAAAGGTATCAAAAAGATGTAGTAAAAAAATAAAATATAAATTTTGCATTAAAATTAATGAAGAATAATATAGAAAATGATTGATTCGATTCACATACTATATTATCATTTGATTATAGGTTTTGGAGTAGGTATAGAATTGTTTTTGTTAAGAATTTTAAAACAAATTGTTGGTTGTATATTTATTACAGAAATAGGGAAAAAGTGTGTGTATACTTGTATATAAGTATGAAAGTTCTTATGAATTATACATTTAATATTATTTAAAGGATTTTTTTGTTCTGTGAGTTATTAAAACGGAAACGATTAGGTATAGAAATTTTGATTATTATTTATTGCATACATAATATGAATTATTATTTTTCTGTTGTTTCTTTTTTTTAGGTTTTGATATGTTTTTATCTATGCGAGTATGTGATAAAATACCGTAATTAATATTTAGAATTTTTGTTTTTAAATAACATAAAGAATAATATGTATGTATTTAAAAAAAAACCATATGGTTAAGGAAGTATTTGCGGTATAGAGATTCCAAACATGACTCATGAAAATTATCAATGGTGTATTTACATTATCTTGTTTCATGCTTCATGTTCTTATTCACCAGGGATAGGACTGAACAAAGCATTTTTTAGACTGTGAACCTTCATGCTTCATGTTCTTGTTTCTTGTGTCATAAGTCGTGCCATATTTTATTGATATATTATTAACAAAATTTTGATTTTTAGTGTAAAGGCAACACTAAAACATGAAAGAAATGACTGAAATAAACCCACTCGATATTGGGTTGAATTCCATAAACGTTTATGACTTCTCCTTTTCTCGCTCTCCTATTAATCTCTTCTGTAATTTATTACGTGACGTTCATGTTTTTAACATAATGTAAACACAGGGAATGACGTGAAAACCTTGAACCATGAATGACGAGAAATAAAGTTGAGAGAATTAGTAAGGAGAAGAAAATCTCTAAAATGATCTTTTTAACTGTGGAGTGAACAAAATGTATTATTAAGTAATCAATCGAATTTGCATCAAATCCACACCATCCATTATATGTAAGGATCATATAGTTGTGGTTGTATGATATGGACTGCTGTTGGGATACAATTATAAATTTTGACTTTGATTATCTTTATTACTGGGAAATTTTAACTTTACATGATCTGCAATTAACAAAAAATCATACTTTTTTCTTATAAAATTTATTAATTGTGATTGGTTCATCAGTAGATACACACATGAATATGCGTATTATAGTAAACAATATTTATTGTTTGCTTTATTTAATATATACCTTCAATATTTTTGTATTTGTTTTACATACTTAAATCATACATACACTGACCACTAATGTTTACATACATATATACATATCTGCTACCGAATATTTTACTCTTTTTATTCAAATTGAAATTTTTGAAAAAATAATGAAAATAAAAAGAAAAATTAAAACAACAAAAAAACACATAAAAATTAAAAATAAAATATAACATATAACATTTATTATTCAATCCTTCCTTCCTTTCATATGTAAGTAAGTATATTTTGTTTTTACAAAAAAACTTTTTTTGAACATGATCACATTTCAATTATTTTTACCGATAAGATTAATGATTGCCGATTGAATTGATACCGACACATAAAATATTTCAAATATGTTGTCTGTCTAAAATACCTTAAATATCGATCTGTTTTTTCCTTTTTTTTTTATTTTTTTCTTTTAATTTTGGTTGAGTTCTTAGTCTAAAAAATGTATATGTACATATTTTCATATCTTTTATGTATAGATAAAATAATTTATATTACGTGAGTGTTGTGTCTGCTGTCTGATATAACTTTTGTGTTAAATACACAAAACAGAACACCATCATTGCGTACACGAGTATTTACCATTATATTTTTGAATCAATAATCGTGTATTAGCGCAAACAGTTCAAATTGATTGTTTTTGGTGGTATTAGTTATCATTACATGATGTGTGTGTGTGCGTATGAGTTATATCAAAATATGAGTGTGTAAATACCACAGTAATCTTCGCTGCAACATATAAAATTGTACAAATATACTGGTATGTATGTAGGTACCTATAAAAGAGATTGATATCGATTCTAATAATATTGTCCTTTTATATGCAATATTTTATTGGGCAGACAAACAAAAAATTAAAAATACTGCCTTGTATAGTATGTATAATGTATATACCTGGTACGAAACAGAAATATTTGGCTAACAGAAAAACAATAAAAACGCAATGCGAATGAAAAGTGCAAAAATGTAAAATACTCTTATATTACATTATGTACCTATATATGATGCTTCTGTTGTATTATATGTAATTTATTTGTATATGATGTTATATAAAATAATCTTTAAAATGTTCGAATTAAGGATGAACGTAAGAAAAAGAAGAGAAAACAATACATAAAAAAAGCAAAAAAAAAAAAAAATTCAAGATGAAAATTAATAAAATATTTTAAAAGTGAACTTAAAAACTCATTGAAATTCTAAGCACATGTCTTTATCATCCTTTATATCTTTTGCATTATACCACATATTATTTATTATTATATGTATTTACTTACCATATAATCATGTGTTTGATGGTGTCTGTATCATCCAAATACTTACATACAGTCGTGTAAAAACATTATGTATCCCGCTGTATAGAAACTCTTATGTTGATATACAATTTGTATGCATTCATATACTTTGCTCGCATTTTATCTTGCATATATACCATTACGCCATTACTTTATGTGCATATATATACGAGCACAAAACTCTATAATAAATACTCATACAGAAGTGTATATATACGCGTACATATTATATATTGATAAGAATATTGTTGTCTACCTTTCGTCGATTGAAAAAAAAATTTTTTTGAAGTTTTTTATTTTTCACCACTCGAATCATTAAGAATAAATAAAAGAAAAAGAACGTTTATCACTCATGATGATGATGATAATGATGATGATGGTAAATAAGTGGTGATGATGGTCTTCTAAACAAAACTAAAAGTTTAAATAAAAGTTAAAAATATTCGTTCTTTTGTTTCAAACATTTTTGTTCTTTGATTTTTTTTTAATTTTTGTAAAATCTTAAATCAATGATGGTATTTGTGTGTGTAAAAATAAATTTTTTGGCTAATTCTAAATATTAGATACATTATGTATAATACAAACACATGCATATATAAGTAATGTGTGTACTATATACTATAAATACTATAATATATAAAAAGGACAACAACACAAACATAAATTTATGACGAAGGTTTTTTTTTTTTTGGTGGTGTCTGTGATTGATGACTTTTCATATATTTTTATGAATTTTATATTTTACAACTGAACATATAAAATATGAAAAATTGAAAATGATTTTTTATATACGCAGAATACGCAAGATAGAATGAGTTAAAAGAATTTGACCAAAAGAAAAAAGAAAATTTCATAAAATAATAATTTTTTTTTCTATAGTAAAATGAAAACATCGAAATGAATTTGTTTTTTTGAAGTTTTAAGTTTTTGTTTTCTAACTTTTTTAGTTTTAATTTTACAGATTTTTGTTTTGTCTTTTTTTTCCAAGTATTTTTGGTATACAACACGTATAATATAAATTTGTTGTAAATGGTGTTATGATACGAAACTTTTATGGAATATTAAATGAAATTGTTCAGTCTATATAGATCCATTTTCAGTATAAATATATAAGAATTCATTCACAAAAAAAAAGAAAAAAAGAAAAATAATATGACGATCTTACGTTATTGATCCACGTGTGTGTATATTATGAACAAATATGTTTCATAATTTTTATAATTTGAAAGAAAAAAATGATGAATTTTAATTAGTAGATATTTAAAGTTTTTCAGACTTTTAAATTTTTGTGTTTTTTCATTTTGATGATTCAAACATATTATTTTGTTGGTATTTAATTTTTAACATTAAAAAAATTTTATTTGACATTGTATGATGATCATTAAATTTCATAATAATTTCATAATTTTTAATTTTGTTTTTTTGTATGCCTAATAATAATTTTGACAAATTAATTCTGATAGAAAATTATGAAAAAAAAAAACCGAAAAAAAACAACGAGAAAAATTTATGTATTTTTTTCAATTTTCAAATGAAAATAATGATTCGGAATAAATTTTAGATTTTATACGTTGTGCTGATTTGATATACTTAGTTAATTTAATTTTAAATTGACTTTTGTTATTGCAAAGTTTATTGGTAAATTTTTGTGAAACATTTTGTCTTGATTTCATGAGACATTATCATCAGCTTGACAGCCCGGTGTGAACCTTGACTTGCTCCAAGATCTGCTCTCATTTACTCTACCAGCATGCCAGCTTCTTCCAATTTCTTACTCCAATCACTTTTAGATCGTTTGTGACATTATTGGGTCATCGTATCCTTGGCCTTCCCCACTCTTTCTTACCATCTGGGATGTACCGTAGAACTCGAACTTAATTACATCCTCAGCAAAATATATACCTAATCCATTTAAGCCTGCTTATTCCGATGCGATATGAGTTATACTCACGTCTTTGTAAAACTCATAAAATTCATCGTTGTATCTCTTTATTTATTCGAGCAAGATTTATTCGCTCTACAGCTCTAAAAATTTTGCCGTCGAAATCAAATCTATTCAAAATATACATATTTGGATAATGTAATTTATCAACTTTGTTATAACATGTAAAATTTGAAAAAAATAAAAGTACAAAATTAAAAGGAGTAGTACGGTAGCACGAACAGTCTAGTACAAAACTATTGTAGTAGTACAAACTATAGCACGAATAATGTATATTTCACACATCATGTGTACTCATTTTTGAATTTTCATTTTGAAACATCGATTGATGTCCATCAGGGACCCTTAATTGGGAAATTCGGCACTGCATATACTCGTTTATCATCTATGTATTTACATACCACAAAATTATTAATGTTTCTAATCGGAATTTTCAAACTGACAATAAAATTTAAATAAAATCAATAATAAACAAAACAAAAAAAAATTGTAATCAAAAATTTTTCTGCGGAAACCGAAACCAAAATAACTACTGTATAACCATTTTAAATTTTATTTATATTATTTTTTTCGATTGTATAAAATTATCAATTCTGACATAATTTATGAGAGAATGATCAATACTAATATATACAGGGGTTATTAATTTATGTGAATTTATTAAACAAACTAATGCTCTATATACTCGTATATATCCTGAAATATTCTCTAAAATTGTAAAATTTAATATTTTTTTATTTTATTTTTGAATTTGTTCAATTACAATACAAAATGGAATGAATTTAAAAGGATTAATTAAAATGTAAATGATGGAAAATTGTGTTACAGTTTTATAGAATAAAAAAAATTACATATCTCCTTTTTATATATACATACTATTATGAATGCTTGCCTATGTATATGTAAATTCAAAAAATAGAACAATGAAAAAGTATAAATTAATTCTGAATTCCTGATATTAAATAAAAAAATAAAATACCTAGTTACTATGTAATGTTATGTAAGGATATATAATATGTATGTACATACGTATGTATTTATATATGATACCCTCTGTAAAAGCCAATAAAACTATACGAATAATATATATTTTTTTTTATTTTTTCTGTAAAGCGAAAGCGAAAAATTTTCATTGTTTTTTTTTTTTTTGTTTTTTGTTAGTGTTACAATACAGACTATATTTTTGATACTTGTTACATATACATACGCATACAATGAAAATAATTTAATAAAATAAAAAACATTGTAAAAAAAAAAGATAAAAGGAAAAACATTTTTTAAAAAACACAAAAACAAAATAAGGATGCCTTTTATAATTTTCATAGTTACGTCTTTTACGTATAGTTGTGTTTGTATAGTGTATACACTATATTGTATCAGAGATGATAAGTCAGGATATTGGTATATGTATGTATGTACATATATTTATGTAGTTTTAGAGTTATCTAAATGTACAAAATGTACTTAATATACAAAAAAGTGCCATACAAAGGAGTATGTATATACATATGTATGCATGTATACATACCACCATGTTTTTTATCTTATTTTTCCATGCATTTAATATGAAAGTTTTTATTCCTGAAAATAAAAAACATAGAAGCAAAAAATATAGTGAATAAGTATAGTGAAATTTATTATAATTTTTGTTGTTATTTTGTTATATCGAAAATTTCTAGGTCATTGTATAGAAACAACCAAAACATTTCCTGCATACTTATGTACGTACCATACACTTGGAGTCTACACACATATCAGTAATGTATACAAATGCATATAATCCTTACATAAATTTTAGTATACATACACAATACACTATAGACTTTTATTTTTTTTTGTAATTTTGTTGTTGTTTTGAGTGTATATATGTAAGAGTGTATATTATACATGCGAATACATGTACATGTTCTACACAAAATATTTAATATAAATTTAGCAATAAATGGAGGCAGAAAAAAAAAATTGAAAAAGGAGATGAAGAATAGGATGAAAAATGTATACAAAAAAAAAATGTATGTGTATAACGGAAAAGTAAATTGTCTGATAAATTAAAGTAAAACCGTAAAACTTTATGCTGTTTGACCTAAATTGAAAATATTTTTAAATTTAACCATTTTACGAAAAAAGAAAATAATATCAAAAAAGAAAAAAACAATAAAAATTATAAAAAAATATAAAATAAAACAGAAAACCAGGATATAATAAAAAAAGTAAGGCAAAAAAAAAAGAGTAAAATTTAATTTTATTCTATTTTGTTTTGCTTGTATATTCATGTAATGTTATCTAACCGTAGCCACTCATAAAAATATAATTACTACTACATTGTATTAAAAAAATTATTTGTATGTGTTTGTATATTTATCTATTTTGTATTTTTTTTTTTAAATTTGTTTTTATTCATCCAAATTTATTTTCATTTATCTAGAATTATGCATCACATTGTCTAAATAATAATATACAGGTTTTAGCTAAGATAAAATATATAAAATGTATTTCAATTTTTTGAAATTTTTTTTTTTTCATTGTAAGTAATATATGTGTATGTATGTACATTATGTAGAGAGGTTTTACGATAGTTATATTTCTGTTTATTTTTTTTTGTCATGTTTATTTAGGTTAGAATTAAGGAAATTTTTTAATTTTATTTTGTGTTTGTGCTATGTATTTTCATAATCGGTTCTTTTATAGGTTGAAATGCTTCACTGAAACCGGGCATCGAATCTCGAGGGAGCGAATAAGGACAGAAGGAAAGTCACATAGGGATGATAAGGAGAGATTTTACGAAAAAATTCTTAATCCTAAACGCTGATCGCAACACATCAAAGAAACGATTGATATATGTTAGAATTATGAATCACCCTGTACAACAGTGCAATAAATATTTTCGGATCAATAGCTTATATTTATTACTCATTATGCTTTGCAAGTTGCAACAATCTGAAATTATTCTCTGTACTCGCCTACTATATTGCTGTTACATAATTTAAACAAGAAATGGAGAAGAAAAACTGCTTATTCGCGTATCTTTTTATTATTCGTTCTACTTCTCTTTCTCAAGAGTTTAAACATGAAAATATATGTGGGAGCAGACTCCGTCCCTTATATTGATTCGACGATACAAGTTTCAATACGTGGACGTGCATTATCTTTGTGTTCTTTTTATGTGGTCTTTTTGTAACAATTGCTGCTCGTAGACAGACAGGTAGACGTCGTTGTTTATGTTGAAATATAAAAGATTATTTTTTATCAAAAGAATACATATATGCACATATATGTATTAGAAATGCTGGTTATCACTAATGAAAAACGTGCTAAGATGACAGATAATTATGCGCCAACCTAATGAAAATTACACAAAAAATGTTTTACTAAATATGTATGTATTTAATTTTTATATAACATACACAGAAAGAAAAATATTGGTAAAATTAAACACAATTCTTATTTAATTTTGCGTCAAAGAAGGAAAATTGTTAATTTAACCACTGAAAAGTTGTAAAATATTTTATAAAAAAGTTACAATATATTTTGTTTAAAAATACCACTCAATTTTCAATCTTATTTTTGATTTACAATTATTGCATGCTCAATTTACTATTACAAGGTTTAAGTAATAACACAGTAATATTTGTTTAACAACGTTTGAAATAGTTGAATTATCTTAGTAGTTATTATACAACCTCATTGATGTATATCAAGTACTTACGTTTTAACAACACAATGTTATAATATAACAACAAAATAAAGCATGAAAGTAAAGAATTTTTTAAAAATTTGAATAAAACACTTTTATTTAATATGTAATTACAAATTTTTTATTTAAAAATTTCAATAATACATACATATTATTATTACATCTATCTATTATAATATTATATTATCTATTATAATTATAATACATACATATTATTACTCATTACACATATACGAGTATGTATAAACAAGTCAGAAAAGTCTTATACATAATTTTCGTTACATTCTAATTCATAAAATAAGAAGAAATTATAATTTAAAAAGAAGCTTACTTATCACTAAACAAAATAATTATAACTATTAATTTCAAAAAAATTTCAATTTTACGAAAGATTTTCCATTGGGGTTCGAACTGACATTGACGGGTGGTCCATATATATACTTCTAAGCTAATAAAAGTAAAATAATTTATTTATGTAAACTCATAAAACCAATTTTAAATTTATAGAAAATAGGATAGATACACACCTTGTCATCGTTAAAGCGAATTTCAATTTCGTCAGCAATTTTTTCAAACTCTTTTCGAGATATTGTTTTGTTGTTGTTAATAAACCAGGTCACTACAGCATCTATCAGGATATTTCTTGATGTTTCTCCTAAACAATGTTTCTCATTGAACTCCTTTATAACGTAATGTCCGGTTGGAAATGATTCAAGTACACTATCAATGTCCTAGAAGGTTGAAAATAGAGTCAAATAACTAAAAATGTATTAGTAGGAGAACTTTACAAAATGTCCATAAGTAGATACGGGGGAAGCTGACGTTGATCTCGAAGTGGATGTAAACCTTGATGTAGATGTAGAAGGTGAAGAAGGATTGTTCAGGCTAAAACTTTGTCTTATCACTTCGTGCACGATTTTTTCAATATCTTTTTTATTGTAGTTCAATTCAGGATTCTAAAAATTTTGCAGTGTTTAAATTATTATATACATTATATATTATATTACTTGTTAGTGAAAGTTATTATAACTTACATTGATTTCCCGCCAAGTAAAAAGTTTTTGTCTGAAATCTATTTTAAGTCCAAGTCTTTTTCCTTTGAAAATTTCATCAACGTCCTTTTCCAAAAGACATTTTAGTGTTTCGATATTGATAGATTGCTCTATAAATTGTTGATAAAAGTCAATAAAACCCCAAGAGAAAAGAAGTTCATAGAGTTCAAGATCTTCAATCTGGGTAAGTTGATGCGTAGAATTATCAGTAACTTGTGAAGAGATCGTATTTTGTTCATTTGGAGAAAAAATAAATTTACTGCTATTAGCATCATCAATTAATGCATTTGGGTTTTCATAATTAAAAGTATTCATTTTTACCGTAAAATTGATTTCACCACTGTTTATCCTCACAAAACTAGAACTATAAACGTTTTATTTGGAAAAATTAATTTTTTCACTAACAAATTAATTTTTAAGAAAAGTTTTGAATTATCAATCAAGATTAATAAATATATTTATACAATATTTTACATTTATATAAATTCAATAAATTCAGACTATCGCTATAAACTAAAACAAACTGAAATTCACTGATATTCACTGATTAATGAACAATTTAACGACAATAAATACTTACGGTGTTTAAAACATTATGTAGTAAAAACAAATAACATCCGTGTTTATTTTAAATCACAAACGTTGTTGAATAGCTCTATGTATTATAAACTCATAATAACACATGTTTAGTTTGAATTAAAAACATAGTTAAATAATAAGAATGTTATCACTTTACAATGATAATTAGAAAGAAATTATTTCAGCATTTAAATTGAACTATTGTCATTGTAAAAGAAGTATGATCATTGTTTCTTTATAACAAAAGTGTTATAGGATTTTTCAATATTGAAGTATTTGGTACTTCATTCCAAATGGTATTAATTCTACAACGTTTTTGAACATTTCATTGTAATTGTACAATGAAAATATTAGATATGATATTCAATTTTACCCAGAAAATTATTTAAAGTAAATAATATTTATAGTCAAAAATAAATTTGCTATTAACTACGTAACCATTTTCAAAACAAATATATTTTGTTATATGATTCTAACATAATCTGATTTAATTTTAACATTTTTATTCAGTTGTAAAATAACATTGGAAAATAGTTGTTTTAAACAACGACTTTTTTCTCAGTGTACATAATGTGCCATATATTTTATATTACATTTTCAATTAATAATTTTTTGGTGAAATAACAAAATAACATTTGTGTAGTATAAATTTGTGCAAAAATTTAATGATTTTATTTTGAATCAATTTTATATACTTGAACTATTATTGTTTTTATTATTAAAACTACATTTTTTTTTGAAAAAATAAATAATAAAAAGTGCATTCTTTATAAATTCATGAATAATTTTATGTTATTTATTCCTTCTCTACGTTATACATAATATTAGAGGTTCAGTGCATTATCACATTCTAAATAATTTTATTTTATTTACATATCTAATATTCCAATATCATTAAAACGTTTCAATGCATATCTAAAATGTTCAATACAACGTTTCGATGTATACATTAATTTACGTTTCATTTCAGCAAAATTTTCATTTTCGAATGCTTCAAGACTATTATCACTTGATGATTCTTTATCCATTGAAATAACTGGTAATAATCCAATACTTGTTATAAAACCATATAATTCTTTATTATATATTTCGTTTTTGATATCATCAATTGTTGGTATATTATCATATTTTAAATCATTTAATGTTTTTGCCAAAATTTTATAATAATGTTGTATCAATTGATCACGTTTATTCATATATACATCCAAATTAACGCTTGTATTTAGAAAATAATTAATATCAATACCGAGACTGGCATAGAAACTCATTTGAAAATCAACCTAAAATTACATAAATTTGAAAAAAAAAAAAAAAAATTATAAAATAATTATTTATCTCTATGTCTCTATTAATTGGAAATGAAAATAAAAAAAAAATTTTTTTATACTTACAAATACACAATCGATTGGATCTGAATTATTATTATTATCATATTTAAATAAGAAATTATTAACCCATGCATCGCCATGATTCAATACTTTTATTTCATTTGGTTTTGATTTTGATGCATTTAATGATTTCTCTTTAATATTATTGGAGATTATTTTCATTTTTTTTGATATCGATTCATATCCATTCCAATTTGATACAATACTATTTGTAAAATATTCAAAATTATCGAAAAAGAAATTTTTGTATGCTGGATAATCGATTATATCCTTCGTAAATAGTCCCTCATTGAAATTTTTCATTATATCTGGATTCTATATATAACAACAAAATAAAAAAAAAAAAAGCAATTAAAATTTACAAAAATTATAAATAGATAAATAAATTAAAAACATTAATACAGCTTATATATATTTAATATTTAAGTTCAAGGTTGAAGCAGACAAAATTAATTGAGATTTGATTATTTCTTCATTGATAATAATCATTGTGCAATCATTTTAAAGTTGTACATACATGAAATTTGATTCACTTGTTAACTTGCGATTTATCGCAATCACTTTTGTCTGGAACATATCCATTACCTTATGCATATATAGATAGAGTATCAAATGAAAATGAATTTGAATTTGAAATGTCGAAAATATATGAAATTTATATAAAATACAAACCATTTTAGCTAAAACCATTGAACCAGCATGATATTTAGCCAATTTCGTTAATATTAAATAGCAATGTTTCTCATCAAGACCGGTTTGTCGTTCAGCAATTCTGAAATTTGATTTACATAAATCCTCAAATACAAGCGTATTGATTGGTTCATCTACAGAATAAAAGCATCTAAAAAGAAGAAAAAAATAGGTATACATATATAATATGAAACATCATAATATAGAGCACATATAAATGCATATGCTATCTTATCTATGACGAAATTAAAAAAAAAAATAAAAAAAAAATTAAAAAATAAAAAATTATAAAAAAATTTTTTTTTTTTTTTTTTTTTTTACAATGAAGTGAGTGAAAACAAAAAAAAAAAGATGAGAATAAATTGAATCTACTATATATATTGTATATACATACTTTGCTGCCAAATATGAACAATTAACGAGTTTTTCGATTTTTGGTATTATATTAAAGTACACAATTTTCTCTTTTTCAAATACATTTAAATTAATTAAAAATTCATTTGCCTGATTAATTGGTATACATTTAATAATTAATGATAAATTACTATTATTATTATTATTATTATTATTATATTTGATTGAAATACGATATATTTGACTTAAATAATTATCACCTTTACCGCTGCCAATATCAAATTTAATAAAATCAATTTTTATATCGTTTTTATTTAATGCATTTTTTAATGTATTCATAAAGAATGTCTCATTCAAATGTGACGGTATATCAAGATTATTTTTATCAATTATCATAATTTATGTAGTTTTTTTTTTTTTTTCAAACTTTTTAATATAAAAAAAAAAACAACAAACGTTTTTAAGAGAAATTATATTTTGAAAATTATTTAAAATCACAAAAAAATATTATAAATTAAAAATTAAAAATTATTTATGCATGCACTTCATGTAGTATAAGTATACATTCATTAAAACTTCACTTATATTCGCTGTGGTTCACTTGTATTTGAATCAAAGTTTTCAAATGGAACTGAAATTTTTAAATACTAAGAAATATCTTTTATAATATAAATAAGTATTTATAAATACATGAATATGTGATGTTATTTAATTTGAAATTAAAAAAAAAAATACTCATTAAAAAAAGTTATTGTATTATTTAAGATTATTTTTATGTATATATATGTACGTATAAGTATACAATTAATTATGATAAAAGCTTAAAAATTATATATTTTTATTTTTACCAATGTCATTATCAAATTATACATTTATGATGTACATATATACATACGTATGTAGGAATGAATTAATGCATATAATTTTCAGTGGGGGCTATAAAATTATAGATATACAGGGTATCCCACCTTGGGTGGTAAACCCACACACAGCAGATAGGTCTCGCGGAGGCAAACAAAAAATTGTTCTACAGTGGGGGGGTAATCTCAACCGTTTAGCCGCTAGAGGGCAATGAAGATTTTTCGCACTGTCTTTACAAAACACCCTATAACAACTCCGATATACTAGCTAGAAGAAGGTAATCTAAAGAAAATCTGTAGAAAACTCCCTCCTCTCTCTAATGATGCCTTACATGTCACTGTACGCATTTTCTTTCAAGAGTTATTGTGTTTCATAGTCATAATTTAGTGATTTTTTTGCCATTTTTTAATAGAAAATACAGGCTGTTGAAGTACAGCGCCCTCTATATTAATTTTTATGTGTGAATTTATATTTATATTTTTTCTAAGAAATATTTCAGTAATTACTTATTTATAAAAATAATTTATTTTAAATTGTTGTATATCTAGATCTAATGCTAATTTAATTGATTTTTTTTAAATATTATTTTCATTCTAACTCGTTGTATTTTCATTTAATTGAATAAATTTTACTTATTTTGACTTCCGATGACATAACTTAAACGAAAAATACTCTCTTCTTTACAAAAATTGATTATATATACCTTATATAGTATTTTATATTTATCTTAGATACGCCGATTCGGGTTTTCTAGCTGCTATTGATACCAGAATACAAGAAGTAATTCTATTATACTATCATTTATGATTTTATTTTATACTATTCATTACTATTCATCAATCAAGAAGAATCAAAAAGATAAATAATTTTAATATTAAATTTATTAAAAATAGAATATCACCACAAACTCATGTTATTCATTTGATAGAATTGACCACATACTATAATTATATACAAAAAAGGAATATTTTGTTAGAGTGTTTAAATATGAATTTTCGCTACTGTAATATGCGTATTAATGTTGAAATATACACACGAATAACAAATTCTACATACATATAAGCAATTAATAATTATTCTCCTTCATCACTTATAACATAATATTGTAGACACACAGAGGTTGAAATTAAGTATTTTGCTAATTTCAGCCTCGAAATCCGGAAAAAACGACGGATTTGGGCCGAAATCTAGTCAGCGAAATTACATAAAAAATACGTAATTTCGCTCGAAATCTGCTCATATTTCGCTCTTTACGTACAACAGACGTACAACGTCCAACAAATTTTAAACAAAAAAAAATGTTTTTTTAAAATTTTCATTAAGAAATAATTGACATGACAGTTAAATTTAATAGAAGAAGTAGGCTATGTTCAGATAAATTAAATTAAAATTAGATAAATTAAATAAATCCGACAAACTGCATGTCAAAATCGCTGTGTGTCACCTTCGTAATTTCTACTCGAAATTAAAATGAAATCTACTTAATTTCAATCTCTGTGTGTCGAAGACATAAGTATTAATTTAATTTCAAGTTATTTTGTTATTGTCTTTAGAATTTTTTCTTTAGTGTTAACAAGTTTTTTCTTCTTCTTCTTCTTGAAATTTTGTTTTTCGTTCTAATACACAATTATTTATTTATTTTTTTTTTCACAAAAAAAAGTGTTTAAGAACCATGAATTTGAAATTTTTAATTTACGTCATATTCATATTATTATGTACAAAACTTACGGTAACAGAATACATAAGACACATACACACATACGTTTGTATCGCAAATTCACAATGCATTATATGTTATATAATATGAAAACAGTATAATTCATATATTTATATGAATTTTGCAATCTGATATACTCGTATAACGGTTTAAATAATATTGTAAAATTTTAATTATTTTATTATGATATGATAAAGCTTTAAGGCTTTAATACAAATCAATGTGATGACAATGAATATTAAAAAAAAAAAATAAAATTTTTTTTAAATTATAACTTCGATTATTATAAATGTCACCTTTATAAAATGTGAGTTACATTATATACATGAAGATTTTATAATAATATTAATTTATACATTAATTATATTTAATTAAATATTGCCAATAAAGATGATAGATCATAAATTTTTGAATTATTATAACATAATAATAAATTTATACAAAGAAAAAATATACTTTATTATTAACAATTTTGTGGAGTAACATATATACATTGATTTATTAATTTATATTATTTGTTAACAAAATGATGTACATACATATGTTGGTTATTATTCATAATTGCGGGCTATAATAATATAATCGTATAATTTGAAAATTTATTGTATGTAATTTTGTAATTAAAAATGAGAAAATTTAAATGTACTGAGTTAAGATATTTAAAAATGCAAAATTAGTTGTAATGCGTTGTTAAAAATATAAAAATATAAAAATATTCATAAATACCATATAAATGTACATACGTCTACAGCTACTGCAAATTATACACGACATATGCGAGTATTATGTAATATTATCAAATCTATTATTAAAGTTGTATAACAATTTATTATGTCTGTATATAGGCTTTTTCGAAAATCCAGGCTGCACTGTGTATTTTTATGTACTTTAACAGTAGCACACTATAGAATAGTCATATTCATGTAAATAGTCTGCTGGAATAAAGCAGCGTTACAAATGCAATGATAATTAGCTGACATTTAATTTCTTTCCGTGTAATGATAGTGCACATTTTCACGAGAACATCTTGACATTTCGTAATACTGAGGCTTAAAGTTTCCAAAATATACAAAATATCGTTTTCATGAAACGTAATTCGTTAAGAATCCACAGATACGTGTGTCTCAAATTCAAGTTGGAAGATTTTTTCGTGACAAATTCGAAGTGTTACAATAGAAAGAGAATTTTGTCTGTTTATGTGATCTTGCAAATTCATTCGCTCCGTAGTCCCTAAGTTCATTTCAGTGAATATTATAATTTGGTCACATATGAAACGTTCTTCAAAATTAACTCGTTAATGTCAAAATCTTTGGTTCCACTCAAGTGATAGTTGTAGAATATTAAAACTGTATCTATTTTATAGGAATGCACTGTTTGATCAATTAGATTGTTAATATTTGTAAAATTGAAGTGAAGTCCAGAAACAGCTGGCATATACAGGTAAATATTCAAATACATTTATGCAAATAATTAAAATATAACGAAAATAATACTAATGATGTCAAAAACAATACAACAATAATAACAAGAACAAGAAAGAAAATATATTTTCTCAATTATAATCCTTTATTATTTTTCAAAAATTTCAAAAAACCTAAATAAGAAATTATATAAAATATAATTCTGTATTTATAATGACTTTTTTCAAGCTTGAATGAATTTAAATTGAAATTTAACAAAAGTAAAATGTATACAGAAAGATGTAAGAAACAAAATAAAATAAAGCATCAACCATTCATTTATCTATCCAACCATTCATCCATCCATTCATTCATCCATCTATTCATTCATGAAATTCATCCTTTATTCCTATATTTTTTTGAAAATCAATCAACGATCAACCAAATAGTATCCATCATCATACCTATATAAGTATATACATAGCACACAATAAAAAAAGAATAACTAACCAACCAACCAAAAACCAAACAAACGAAAATTAAGCAAAAAATAACTGAATGTACTCGTATATACATAGCTTTAGGCAATTTTAATTTGAAACAAATAAAATTTTTTCTGTTGTTCTATGGGGATCAAAAATAGAAAAAAAGGATTTTTTTTAACAATGTAAGTAGTTTTTGTAGTAGTAGCAGTAGCACAATAGTGTTAATGGTATAGTTTAATAACTACGCTTCTTATCATAATCATCAGCATCTTTATCAAATTTTTACTTGCTTTAATCACCATTGATGTTGTTTTTAAAAATTAATTGAACAAGTTTAAGGGGACATACACCATAGCTTCAAAGTAAATATTACTACTTGCACAAAATATAAAATATCGTAAACAATGTTATTTAAATATTTTCTAAATTCTAGAACATTGTAATGTCCAAATATTTTGTAATTATTTAATTTCAATTGTTTAGAAAGAAATGAAAATCCACAAAGAATACATACATACTTTAAATAAATGAACGTATATATCCAATAAACATTATGAAAATTTCGTTCAAATTTATCAAAATTTATTGTATTTATATTTGCATATCATTTGTTAAATTTAAATCATATACGAGTATTCTTACTTATTTAAATGAGTATTTTTATTTAATACGCGGACAATACAGCAATATAACACTGAAATGAATTGTATCTATATTTTTGTAAATTTTTGTTATTATGAAATATAAAATTTGTAAAAAATATTTTTTTCCGTATACCGCATTGAAGTGTCAAGAAATTTATTTATTAATTTATTTCATTTTATTTTTTATCTAGTCGTATCTGTAAGTATCCTCTTTGTACAAACTTATAAAAAAATTTTATTATTATTATTATTATTTTTTTTTCAATTTCCACATAAAAGATCAAAGAATAAAATATCAAATATAAATAAAAAAAAAATGATTAAAAAACGAATCATTTTAAAAGAGAAATTTATTGGTTCGAATAAAATTAATTGAATTAATAATGAAAAATTGTTGAAATTCAAATATACGAGTGCCTACATGATATGAAAAAAAAAAGATAAAATAAAAATATATTAAATAATTAATTATTTGTATTGAGAAATTTTTAATTTGATTGTTAAAAATGAAAGAAAAATAAATAAATAAACAATTAATGACTCATATGTACGTATAACGTATAAAGTCTAGTATTTATTTAAGGATAAAAATTTTAAAATATTATATAAGGACATATATAGATAAATGTTTATAACAGAAATTATACGTTAGATTTTAAAAAATTTATTCATAGTACCTACATATCAATTTTCTTTTATGGGAACAATAATTTTTATAAAACTTCTCCGGTCTCTTATAAAATTTTTCACTTTTTTCTATACATTTACTTCTAATAATCGGCTTACTGAAATACTTACATGAACAAAATTATATGTAAATATGTATTTTCAATTCATTTTATGTGTTTCAAAACAAAACAAAAATACACGGTTTTTTTTTTTTTTTAAATGATTTCGTATGAATATTCGGAATGGTGTTGGTGCATTCAAAATTTAATTTTTGCTTTTGGGTTTTTTTTTTTATTTCCATTCTATTTTTATTCTTTTTCTATTTTCTATTACGAATTTTTTTTAAATTGTATTTTGAATTTTTGTAAAATGATTATTTTTCGGGTTTTATTTTAAGAGGAAGAGAAATTCTGAAATTTGAATTTTATCAAACTTTATCACTCTATAAATTTGTCATTTTTTTCATCAATTTCCTTCAAATTTCGAGTTAAAAAAAAAAAAGTTCAAAGGATTGAATAGATTTTAAATGGAACAGATTTTTCAAATTTTCATTTCTCTTTTATCTTTTTTTGGTAAATGTGTAAAATGTACAATCGTGAAATATACGAGTACATTGTTTCAATTATTGTATATAAGTACATAGTGTGATACAAACAAAACATGCAAATACATGAATGCATATAATGTGTGCTTCGAACATAAATACATACATACATACACTTGGTATTATTTAATTAATATATCTAGTAGTAAGGTACTCGTCCACGATGCAAGTTTTCTTGCGCGAAATTTGTCTTGCGTGCAAGAAAACTTGCAGTACTTCGTACACACGACGAAATATTTCATGAAAAATATGCAATATTTCTATCATGCAAGAAAAAAATATCTTTGCAAGAAATTTTTATTGCACGAGCACTTACACGAAATTCTTATTTTCTTGCATATACATTATATTTCAAATATTTCATATTTTTTTTTCAATATTTTTCTTTTCAATATTTTAAGAGTTAAAAGGCCTAGCCTACCGTACACTATGCAATAAAAAAAATTGCTTGCAGTAAGAAATATTGCATGAAATACGTATTTCTGTGCAATATTTCATCTTTTTAGGCAGCGTACACTTCGAAATAAATATTTCGTGCAATTTTATCTGTCAAAATCGTCTTGCATGCAAGAAAAATTGCATCATGGACGAGTACCTTTATGCCACTTCTGCATTCAATACAGTGACTTCAACTTGGACTTCGACTTTCGACTTCATAGCATGCTTGACATGTAAAAGTAGTTGTCAAGTTTACTGCATTGAATGTGATTGAATGTAGAAGTTCTAAAACATATCCATTAAATCAAAGTCGAAGTTGAAGTCACTGCATTGAAAGTAGAATCTGCCGGAATTATACATTTTTCAGTTTATATTCACTTTTTGAAAAATACATATTTAAATTATATCCTGTACTAACTAGTACTGCTCGTACCTAATGTTAAAAAGAAGAGATATGTACAATGTATATGAATCTGAAGATAATGAAAACATCAAAACAATGTATAAATAAAAATTATAAAAAAAAATTATGAAAAAGTATGAGGAAAACAAACATTAATATTATGAATTAAATAAAAAACCGAAACAAAAATATTAATTATTGCCAAAAAAAAAAAAAAAACCAAAAACAATGCCCAGCATACATATACATTATAATCCTAAGTACCTATATATTTCGTGTACAGTAGATATGCATATATGTGTGATTAGTTGGATCCATTTTAAGTGAACATTTTCGAGCATGTACTTTTACGTATACTTTATAATAATCATTACATGCAAGAACCATATACATTACAACACATATGATTGTGTAATTTTAACTGATACGTGTTGATATACTGTATTTTCTCTATATATGCACACGGTATTCTATACAGTATGTGTATATAAATGTATGTGTAGTATACAGTATGTACGTATGTATAAGCTTGATGCGATTAGTAAAATTAATTTCGTTTTTCTTTGATCATTTGAAAATAAATAACAAAAAAAAAATAAAAATAAAAAAATGAAAAAGAGAGAAGATGAACGCGAATATGAAAATAATACGACATTTTAAAGGTAAAAATAAAATACAATAACAAAAACAATAAATAATTCAAATTTTTTATGTTTAGTTTCTTTTGTTTTATTTTGTTTTTTTTAATTTTTTAATTTTTGTTTATAATCGTTGTGTTGTGTTGTTTTTTTTTTTTTCAATTGTTTTTTATGACATAGCAAGAGCAGATATCAAAAAGCAGAAGTAAAATATATAAATTTTACTCATACATTCATACAGATATATATCTGCATATGTATGTACCATTAGATATAAACGATACAATATACAAATACTTATTACTGCTGTTCTTTTCTAAAATATGTACATTATAAACAAATGTGTCTATTGGTACCATATATTGGTGTATGATAATGTTGTTGGTATAAACATTTTTCTCTTCATGTACATGCACATTCTACATTCACATATACTAACTTGACTATGTACATACATATGTATTTTATAGACTTTATTCCTTTTTCAAGTTTGTTGTGTTTATTGTAAATAATTTTCGAATTTATATACTCAATAGTATGAGTGTGTACAATTTTTTTTTTTTGTATTTTGTGTACACATATATTGTATATGTATACGTATACAAAACGTACATATATACATGTACATAATATTCATATGTATATGTATATAGAATGAGTTAAACATCAAAAGAATCCTAAATCAAGTTTTATGTTTGATGCAATTATTTTTGATTAAAATAAGTGCATTATTGTTATAGAGAATTTTTTATATTTTTTCTTTTATTTATTTTTTTTTTTATTA
The DNA here is from genome assembly GCA_951394055.1 of Villa cingulata. Taxonomy (NCBI): domain Eukaryota; kingdom Metazoa; phylum Arthropoda; class Insecta; order Diptera; family Bombyliidae; genus Villa; species Villa cingulata. The sequence continues at coordinate 11,227,335 of OX596018.1, read as the reverse complement.
TTATTATTACTTCTTTTTCGTTTTTGGATTATTGCGGCTTTTATTATTATATAAAAATATGTACTTATAGACGATATGATATTATATAAAATCGTAAATCATTGAATAAATTTTAGACATTGCATACTATATGCTCATGTACATATGTTAGCTAGTTTTTTTTTTTATAATCGTTAATGTTATAAATTTATATACTCGTATATGTATTGAATAAAATGACCAAAAGAAAAATATATGTATTAATTTAAATTTTACAGTAGGAGGTAGTCAATTTTTAATGATTGAATTCGAATAAAAAAATTAACAAAAATTGAAAATAATCTCAAAGAAAAATTAATTTTAATATTGAACTTTTAAGGCAAATACAAAATTATTAATTATTATTTATCACTAAAAAGTAACTTCACTTTACTGACTTTACTTTTCGCTGATATTATTTTCATTATAGGGTCGATCGATTGGTATTGTGAAAATTATGCAGCCTTAATTACATTTTCGTTCAATGAAATTGCTTGAAAGCATATACAAGTGAATCCACCCACCTCATTATTATTAAATTTGTTATGCTGTACCATACGAGTATGTTTTCCACAAGATTTTATTTTCTATAAAAATTGACATAGAAGATATAGACGCGGTCGGGTCGGTATTTAATAATAATAAAATCTGAAAAAAAAAAAAATTCACAATTACAAGTAAAAGAAATAAAATTAACTAAAAAATAAAATAAAATGAAAAATCTTGAAAAATAGTTGTAACAACTCAATTTATGTAATAATCGTGACAAAATTCAAATATAAAACGAGAATGAAATGTATCGGTATGTATGTCTTTCTCAAGTATTATCTACGACTAGTATTCTTATGTTATACATTTTATATAATGTTGCATACATACATAACTCATATGTACAAATAATATTATATAAAAAGATGTAGTAAAGCACAATTATTGTACAGAAAAAGAAAAAAAAATTGTTTTTTAAACTGAAAAACAGTGAACTGAGTGAAGAAAAAAAAAATAAATAAATAAGGAAAAAGATTTGTTAAGATCAGATTTTTATGCATCCTCCTAAGTATGTTAAAGAATTTTTCTTTTATTTATTTATGTAGAACTTGTTTTCGTTATATAGTATTTTACCTTTCTTAACATTTTGTTGTCATTCACAGAAATAAAAATAAATTGAAGAAGAGAAAAATAAACTAAAAACTGAAAAAAAAAATAAAACAGAGATTTGCACTCTTTTATTATATAGAATAAGATGTAGTAGATACAGCTTCTTGACTTGTTTGATAAGTTTTTATTTATTTTTGTTTTTGAAAATGTACAAGATCTTATATTTGCTATGTAGTTTCTAAAGGTTTTTTTATTTTTTGAAAAAAAAAAAATATTTTTTCCGTCGTTTTTTGATCCTTCATTTCTTATGAAATGAAGTTACAATTTATCTTTAAAGGAACCTTCTTATGCTCATACTTCTAATAAAATGTACTTACTTACATAATATACTTAGTACATTTACTAACTTTAATCGTCATGAAATTGTACATTTTTATAAAAGTTTTCAAAAAAAAAAAATTTTTTTTTTGATACAGTTCATTTTTAGGTTTCTTCAATGTATTCTTTATTCTCTTTTCTTTTTTGATTTTTTTTCTTGCTGTACGAATTTTAGTTTCTAAGTGAAGTGAATGTGAAATAAGATAAGAAAAAAAAAAGAAAGTAGAGGAAAATTTAATGAAAACGAACAGGAGAAAGAGAAAAATATGGTGTAGGTGAGTACTGAGTATTCAGTAGTATACTCGTAATTGTAAAAATAGTTAGTTATAACTCATTCTCATTGGTATACTCAAATCCAAACCCACTCTAGATGAGTACATTTTTGTGTATAATATAAATATGTTGGTACATATTATGTACGAGTATATTAATAGTATTCAGTATTATAGTTTAAGAAAAGTCAATCTTAATTTCAATTTCATATCTTCATTTTGTTTTTTAAATATACATACATATATTTTATTTGAAGCTAAAAAAAATTTTTTTTTTATTATTTTTTTTCAAATTATATATTTGCACTACCCATATATGTAATTGTTTCATATGTAACATAGTTGCATACCATGTGTACTTTAGTAGGAGCTGTTAGAAGTAATATACATAATATGAATACACAAATGATGATGATGGCTTTATATATATCTATACAATTGTGCTGGTCTCCCATACATACATACATTTCTAAATGCATGAAGGAAGTACGAGTATGTTCTTATGTTCATAGTGCACATAGTGTAAGTTAGAAAAGTTGAACAAATCTTTAATAAAACATCGAAAATTAAAGAAAAGTTATTTTATTTAGAAATACCGAAATAAATATTCACCATTTACACACGTATACATTACATTGTACATAAAATAGAATTTTTTTCCACTGTTATGTAAAATAATTGTAATTTGTATTATTGTACCCATTTAAAATGCATATGTAAGTATATTATATACATACACAAACTACCAATACTACCATAATATACGTACATTTCAATGTTGTTCATAGTTTTTATTTTACTATTTTATTTCATTTAATTTTTTCTTGTTAAATTTTATTTTTGTTTCTATTTTATGTACATGGTTTCTAATTGTCTTACACATTACATTATGTACATTACATTTGTATGTATGTATATAATCTATACGAAAAATAACAAAAAACAGTAAAAAAAAAAAATAAAAAAAAAAAAAATTTTGAATTCAGAATACAGAAGTAAAGTTTTTAATTGATTTGAAGTATAAGTAGAAATGAAAATATGTATTTTGCTTTTCTCAATGTTGTTTTCTTCTATCTTGAAATGTTCCAGATTTAACAAATTTTTGGGTTAAGTGAACCATTTTATATGTATATACGTATATGGTATATACTGAAATCTATATACAAACGATAATACATCTTACATACTCTAATTATTTGTCTAAAGTCAAGGATTTTCATTTGTATGTAATATAATATAGCAACGTTTTTTAAAAACAAATATTTTGTTTTGTTTATAGAAATTGATTCTAAAAATATATAGGTACATATAAGAAAAAAAATTGAAAAAAAATTTACAGGTATGAGGAAAACTATGCCAATTAGCGAGAGAAAATCTTATCCTTTATAATATATTTATAGAATTTGTTCACACTAAACTATCTATAAGAGTCGTATTCACCAGCCAAGATTAAACGACGCATATATTTTATCCGGGTATAATTTCAACTTATTCATGAACTTAGATAAAATTTATTTTCGGACTTTGTTTGCGGAATGTCAAACATGTCAGCTGATTGCGAAAAGTTAATATTTTTATATTACAAAATGAAAAAGAGGTTATGCGGTGTAATGATTATATGTGAGTGATGTGTTGTTGCTGCTAATAACAAGGTTATGTTCAAATGATATACCACTGCCATGTTGTCTTAAAAAAAATTCAAATAGTAATCGAGGTTGACGAATAAACTTTATCTCAGATAAAATATAATCTTGGTTGCTGAATACGATCCTAAATATTATTTACTTTTTTATGTGCATTACATAGTGTAGTAGAACATACATACATGTATTCTCTCATTAGTAAAAGTGTTAAAAAATTTTTATGTCACAATTATTGTGTACTGTACATAATAAAAATAACATGATGAACGTATGTAAGCATGGATATGTATATTTGAATTTTTTTCTTTGTTTGAAAGATTTTAATTATTATGAAAAATTCAGCTAAAGAAAAATAAAAAGCAAATCTTTTTTTTCTTCTTCTCTGCATAATTTTATTTTTTTCTTATATATGTATGTATGTATGTTTGCTAGTTGCTACCATACAGTGATACAGTATACTTATTCATCCGTACATACAGTATATAGTTCCTTTCTATTAAATTGGAATTTTTTTTTTCTACATTTTTGCTACTTTTGTTGTTATTGTAATTTCTTGCTGCTGTTTTACATATATGTACATAGTACATCATCTCTATATGGAAATTTAACCTTGTTCTAAATATCCTGGGCATACATCAAGGTATATGATATGTATTATTTACACATCATGTACATACGACATATGAGTACACATAACTTATATGATGTATGTATGTATGCATTTTATATGTTTTTTTTTCTCCTATTTGTTTGTTTTAAATTAAATATTACATCCACATATACATATCTACATTCCTCAAGGTAAAAGGTTAATTTTCTAGGAAAAACTATATTTGAAAAAAAAAAGTGAAAAAACCAAAACTAAAATGAAAAACAAATGAAATGAAAACTCGTGATATATATTGACTTTACATTTATATAAGTACATACTACCATCAATAATGTACGTATACGAGTATATGGTGTATGCATGTATCTGGTATACGATATATGAATTTAAGTAAGTATGTGTTTATTGTGTAAAATTTATTTTGAAAGAATGTAAAAATCATATACTATATTACATCTGCGCACATATTTTTGTTTGTTGTTTATTTTAGATGAATTAATAGCAAATATGCAAGAATGCAATATAAGTAGACAAAATATACACATGTGTATACATATAATGTTATACGTTACTATGATCTATACCATTATAAAAAATATGAATTTTTGTTCATATATTTTTTTTTATTTGTGTCGTTGTTATTTACTTTTTAAATGAAGAAAAAAAAAATCACTTACTTGACCCTGTTTTTTTAGAACTACGAAGTATTATTTTCTTTTTTGGTCTTTCACAAATGAATTTATATTTATGTATGTATATTTGCAGGAGCATAGCTATACCTATCATTAAAAATGAAAAATTTGAAATATTCAAAAAAGAAAAAAAAAAAAAATTAATTATAAATGAAACATGAATAAACAATGAATTTTATGTTTTGTTCAATGTAAGTATAAAATCAAACAAAAATATTTATATAAATTTGATTAGCGCAAAAAAGTTTGATACTTGGAAATAGTATAGATGACAGGTAGTGTCGTAGTTAAATAGATGCATGTGGAATAGAATGATTATGAAAACTGAGAGAATAAGTTTTTGCTCCTAGCTTAGTATAGTAAGTCTAAGTATAGTATTTCGTAATATGCAGAAGCAGAAGCTGTCAATATCATGGAGCAACACGGTACTCAAAAACACATCCGAAATGAAGATATTAAGATGGTCTGGGGAGTAACGCTGGGGATGAATATGTGCGAACTCCAATCGACCAGAAGCTAAGAGAAGATAGAATATGAGACGAGAGAACAACCACATGGTCAAAGAAGTATTAAATGTTGAAATACCAAAACGTAGATCAGGAAGACCGTAGGCAACATTGTTGACAAAAATCAGTAATGAAATAAAAAATTTTAGGCGTTAGTCGATGGGACAATGTAGGACAGAGCTTGTGGCTACTTATGACGAGAAAAGGCGAACCCGAATAAATGGGAAAAAGCCTATTAGTTATTTGATAATACCATAATACAATCACAATGTAAATGTTTTTATAAGTTTAGTACTCGTATTGTAAAAAGATCATGCAGATGAATTTTGTAGTCTATTACAGGGGGTATGATAAAAATCGTACATAAATTTGTTACACAAAAATTGTGGGATTTTTTATTTATGCGGGATATTTAAAATAAGTTTCTGAATAAAAGAAGAAATATAGATACTTATAATTTTGTTTTGAAACAAATTTTTGAAATAACGAAAAATAATTTTTATTATTTCACAAATTTTCTTTTTTATTCATTTTTATTTTTATTGTGTATTTATTTTATGCATAGAAACAAAGACATTTTATTTATAAAATTTAATTTAATTCAAAATTATTTTTAAATGAGAAAAAAATGCTTTTATTTTTTGAAACATATACTTACTTATTTGTTTCATTTTTATTATTTTGTAATTTTATATAGTACATAATACGTTACAAATATCTACGTACTCTTTTACTTGTAATTTCATATTGTAATGTACAGTCATTATTAACTTCTCTTTTGTTTATAAACATTTCACATATTTTATACTATATACAAGTAATTACATAAATATATACTATATTCGCATATAAGAAAATTGATGTATACATTATGTATAAATGAAGTAATGAAAAACAGTTACTATTTTTTATTCTTTATTTTTATATTATTTTTGTTTTCTTCTTCAATAAAGTGAAAATTACCAACCAGGGAACCAGGTATACTCTCTATAAATATATAAGTAGTTGCTAAAGTTTATAAGTGTAAAGACTAAACAAATGAGGCTATATAATAAAACAAAAATAATAATGGTTTCATGTGTCAACCACAAGTCAATTAATTACTTAACAAAGAGAAAAAAAAAATGAAAATAAGTAAATAATTGAAAAAAAGGAAAGACAAAAAATAAAAAAAAAAAATGAAATTAAACAAAATTAACAGAAAAGAAAGAAATTAAAAAAAACAAAAAAAGAATTCATATGCATTTTTATTTTTGTTTTAAAATTAAAAAGAAAAAATAAAATAAAATAAATTGCAAGAAAATAATTTTAAAAAGGATTCATTTATTCATTTATTTTCTTGTTTTTTTTTGTTATTGTTGTAGTTGGTTTTCATTATATTTTAATTATTTCGATGTGTTTTATGTATATTGTATAATGTATTATGAACAATTGCTTTGTAGTTATTTACTTTTGTTTAACATATTATATGTACCTTACCTATACATAACCGAATACGTACACATGTAGTATAATATTTATACTTGTACATCTATTCATTTGTATAATTTTTGTATTTTTCTTTTGAACAAAATTATATAAAATATGTAATTCAAAAAAGAATGGAAAAGAATTTAGTTTGAAAATATTTTACTTTATATTTTCTTTGAAGTATACATGCTCCTATACATATATATGCACATAATATATATGCAACTGTAGAATAAAAAATAACAAAATTACTAAAAAAAAAAAATGAAAATTTGTAATTGAAAATTTACAAAAAAAAAAAAATAAATAAATTTGTTTTCTCTTTTTTATTATTTTATTCTTGTTTTTAATACTTTTTCATTGTTCAGATTCGAATGAGTAAAGATGTATAGAATATTATTGAATTTCCAAAATGTTTTAAATGGGTAAGTTAAATAGTTATGTCCATAACCAAATGAAAAAATTGCAACCAAAAAGGAAACAGCAAAGAAATATTTTTTAAAACTTCTTAGATTTCAGATATTTAAGTCGACTTTAAAAATAAAAAACACAAAATAAAATGTTACACAAAAATGAAAAATTTTTATTCATTTTATGAAAATTTTTAATTTTTTTTTTCCCGGAAATTCTTTAGGTATTATAATTTCGAAATATATGTACATACATACAGTTACATTAGTACACATTTTGTATATATAGTATAGACGTATATACATACGTACATTCTTTAAATGGTTGCATTAAATATTGCTTTGCTTTTGAATAAAGCTTTATGCGTAATTCTTTAAATTAATTTATGTGATATGTGACTATATGACTATATAACTTGTTATGCAATAAAATTATAAAAAATGTATAAAAATTGTATAAAGAAATTGAAATTGAAAAAATATGAAAAAGATCTACTTATGTATACTCGTATGTTGATATCCGTTTCATTTTAAAATTTTTGTTTATACCAAAAAAAAAAAAAATGAGAATAGAATAAATAAATGATAATAGAGCTATAGATTTTATTTAGTCGCTTTTTCTAAGTTTTACTATTTTTGTATGTATGTACGCGTCTACAATTTATTAGATATTCTGGTTAGAAAATTCTATTGGAAAATTCAATATACAATTATTATAAATATGATGCGGTATTTTACTTTTATGAACGAGTATATACCTATATAAACAAAATTTTAGAATTGAATTGAATTGATAACTTTTTGAATCTACACACAGTATATCTACAACTACAGTAATGTATGTATGTATTCGTAATATTTATTTGAAAATTTGCATACATATAAATTTACTATATAATGTTTCTTTCATCTTCTATACTATACATATCACACAAAAAATATCGGATAAAGATCAAAAGATACAAGTTTGTATTTGCAAAATTATCGGTTCTATAGTTGAGACATTTTTATTTAGTCAGATTCATGTATGTATTTGGGTATATTCGTTGTTTAGTTATAGTTGAATTATATATTGATACATAAACTTTAGCAAATATTTTTGTGTTATTTCTATGTGGGGTGAGTGATGGTGCAGTTGATTTTATATTTTATTCAATGGATGAATGTACGATAAATTTTTTCTTTATATTGAATTTGAATTTTTCACTTTTTTTCCATTACATTTCATAAATTATATTCAGAACAATATGTGTTAATGTTTGAAATATTCATTTTTATTATAGTCTCTTTCATTTTAGATCTTTGATCATCGGGTATAAGAGAAATCTATGTATATTACTGCACTCTGAACATTATCTATATAACGCAATACATTAATTATGATGGTGAATATTCATTACAAAGTACTAAAGTATAAGAATCAAAGTGCCATTTATTTTGAAAAATTTTTTTTTCTAATATTTATTCGATATTTGCATACTATGGAACGAGTGTTTATTCGATGAAAATAAACAAAATTACATTATGTACATATAATGAAGTAGAGAGGATTTTTTCTTTCATCTTTAGATAAGATGTATGCAGACAGTCATATATAATGTAAGTACATTTATACAGTACATAGGATGTAAAGTTAGCCGGCAGTTTTAGAAGATTCACTATCGCTGTGTAATAGAAGATAATTATGATAATAGAGGAAAATATAAAAGAGTGTTTACTTTTTTATACAAAAAATTATAAACGATTCTTACATCATGTAACATCATTGTAAACCTTGATAGAAATTTATGCATTCTTTACTGCTACAATATAAATGACATAAAAAAAAACATTTTTAATCAAATAACCAGATTAGCAGTAGTATAACAATGCAACTATTCACCCGCAACAGCCAGAGTATAAATATTCTCAACTGTCATTTATTGCGCTTAATGAACAAAATTTATATCGCTTTAACGTTAGATCGATCTAACAACTGACGTAATTCAAAACGATTCAGCAGTGTTTATGACTGCGATTAAATCGATCTAAGTTGAATGTGGAGATTTATATCGATTTGAAATACAGAAATGACAACTTTGTAATTTTGTTTTGTTGGTTTTGACATTTTTACATGATAGATTCAACGTTTTTGTATGGTTCTATTGCCTAACTTGTTTTTTAATTTGTTCTACAATGTTTATGAATATTTTCAAATCGATTTACAACCATTTGCAACGCGCATAATATAATCGCTTTGAGTTGTTAGATCGACTTGAAAATTTTACGTTGATTTGATGTGTACTTATGGTACTTATGGATCGTCGCATCTCACGGTCACGTCGTTCTTTATGAAATCGTTTTAAAAGAAAAGAAATGTAATTTTGTCTACAAAAATACATACTTAACGTATAATTATTATAAGTTCTAAGTAAAATGATTAATATAAAATTATAAGAGAAAATATTTTTAAATCATTTTGATTTAAAATGCAATTTTGTATTAAAATGTCATTTTTATCTATTTTAAAAAGTTTACAAATAAAAAATTAAATCAAATTCATAAAAAAAATTCTCCAATAAATACTACTTAATAATATCACAAACCTAATATAAATAAGTTATAATAAAAATTTGAAATAATGTCGTTTAATAGTTTGTATAAAAGTATATTTATATATATGTAGATGAGTGAAATAAAAATTGTTATGTAATGTATCTACACAAGTACATAATGTATCTATACAAATGTATGTATATTATGTACATATGTATATAAAAGTGTATAAATACAAAATTTCAAACATATAAATTGTTATATTAAATTAAAGATAAATAAATGAAAAATCCAAATGAAATTTTATGAAGACATTTTTATATTACAATGTATATAATATATAGTATTTATTATTGAAACAAATTGTTTTTATATTTTCATTCAACATAAATTTGAAAAAGAGCGAATGAAATAAAATCAAAAGGATATTACATTATAACAAGTGTAATGTACATACAGTTAAAAAATAAATTAAATAAAATAGAATTTATATTTATATTTAAAACAAAAAAAAAAATGTATGCGATATATTTATTTATTTATATGGAGAAATATCTAGAATCTAGAATTGTATATTATGAATGTAATAAGAATATAAGTAGTATAAACGAGAATAATACAAACACTGAATACAAAAAATATGAATTATTATGTAACAGGAAAATAAAATAAATAAAGATAACATTCTTAAGTTGTATATGGTTCTTTATTTATACGCAGAGATTGAATGAAATTAATTAGTTTAATAAAATTAGAATCTAGATATAAATACTCGTACATAAAAATTTGTGTATTTGAATAAAAATTTTAATTTACAAATAATATTTAAACATTTCATAAAAATATACACAAATGTATATACATATATATGTACATACGAGTTTATTTATATAAATACAAATTTTAATGAAATATATAGCACATAATATATATTTTTGTATAAAAAGATAAAATGAAAAAAAAAATATACGAAAGGAATTTATCAATTTCATTTTATTTCCTCACATTTCATTTTTAATTCTCTTCTACAATTTTTGTAAAAAATTTATTTATACAAATACGAGTATACAGTACATATATGTATATATATATATATATATATATATATATATACATATTCATATATATCAATATCAACATCTATGTACATTACAATATTAACATTGTTATATGCTATATTATATTGTATTATATTTTATGTATTCGTATAAATCTATATATCATGCATAGTCTATATATATCTAAAATTATATTGTATGTATGTATGTGATTATATATATATTGATTACATATATATATATATGTGTGTGTAGACGATGTAATTAATTTTCTTTCATAGTCAATTTATTTTGAAAAGAAACACAAAATATCTACATAACACACCCTATATTTCTTATCAAATTAAGAAGAAAATTTTCGACTGTAATATAATTGTACATACATAAATGTATGTATGTACATATACATATCTACCAATGAAAAAATTCAGCAAAAAAAAAAAAAAAAATTTCACTAACATTTATACACACATAATATGTACATTTTGTATGAAAATAAGGAATTTTATTTTATTCTTAATAATACATAATACGTATTTATTTGAGTGTATTTGTGTATGGAAGTTATATTATATTTCTTTACTTTATGTACATTTACATACATACATAATATAGTGTAAAAAGAAAAGAAAATATAAAGGACTAAAAAGGACTAAATATGTAAATGGAAAAATAAAATCGTGAGATATTTAATTGTAGATTTGATACAGTTTACAGTGTGTGTATGTTTGTGATGCAGTACATAATTATGTACATGTATATTCTTGTTAACGCATACTAAAATATGTACAATATATGTACATTAAATGTACATACTTTGTGTATTTGGGGAATAATTTTCGATCCTATACATATAAGTCAAATAGTCTACTACCACAGATAAGGATATATTTACATGTAAATATATACATATGAAAGTACACGAATTTTTGTGAGAGTTTTGTATAACAATCGTTAGTCACCAGATGAATTATTTTCGAAATTTGATTTTTTTTTTGTTTTTTTTCACATTCTTTTTTTCACATTTTTGTTTCAATATTTATCTATTTGTGTATAAATATGCTATACCCATGTGTCTATAGAATATATCGATTGTAAGAATTAAGAAACATATTATATAAACAGAATAAAATACATACATATAGAGTATATACAGAGTGTATACGTACATACATTTCGAGTGTACAGTGAAGAGAGGAATGTTCAGAAAAAAAAAAGAACCCCATCCATCAATGTAACACGTAACTAACGAAGGTTCATTAATTAGGTAGCATTGTATAAATACTGAATTTTATTAAATTAGACTTTCGACGATTTATTTATTGTTTTTATATTTATTTTGTTTTATATTTATTGCACATAAAAATGTATGCACAGGGTGTCTGTACTCGGATGTTCCACCCGAAAACAATAGATAGGTCTCGTCGAAGCAAATAAAAAAAAAAGTATGACATGGATCATGGAGGGAGAGAAACTTCCTACCGTTGGCCGCTAGAGGGTATTGAAGTCTTTTAGCACTTACTCTAAGAAACATCCTTATTAAAACTATGGAATACCAGTTAGAATAAAGTAGTCTGAGAAAAATCTGTGAGGCAGTCCCCTTCCTCTTTAACGAGACCTTTAAGGCTCCTCTAAGTCCTTCCCTTCAAGAGTTAGAGTGTTTTAAAGTCAGAATTTCGTTTTATTATTTAGAGAAAATACAAGCTGTGGAAAACAGCTTTTCTGTATAATGTTAGTTAGCTAGCTATATTTCTGTATAAAAAAAAAAACTACAAAACTTTTACTGTATTTGTATATATAATTTTCAATATTTCTGTATAATATATATTTGTATTTATATACATATATAAAAAGATAGATGCATATGTAAATACATACAAAATACACATAGATTGTAGATTTTCGAAAAAAAGTCACTATACTATACACTAAAAAATAAAGAAAAGCAAAACAATGAACAAATAAATGATATAAAAATTCATTGCGTATCAATGCATGCATAATAAACATATAACTATAGTACAGTGTTACGAATATTGCATACATATATACATATATATGTACATAGAAACTACGTAGAATGTAGAATATATAATAATATCGCGTATCATATCCAACATAATATACCAAATACGAATAAAATGTGTACAGTAACTATATAATATTTATTATGTATTCTTTAATTTTGTTAATTTTTTTATTTATTTATATTTTTTTTATGTTCACTTGTACCTGTACTTATATAGTATACATACACTAAATCGTATACTCTGTATTGTAGATATATGTACCATCTAGTAATATAATATAACAATACAATTTCATATACTGTGCATCTATTAAATATAATTATATATGTATTTATATACAAAACAGTATAAATAAAATGGTAAATTTTGATCCTGGCATTTACGTTTATAGAATGATAAAAACATTTTAGTTATTTTCGTATTATTTTATTCTATATTTTTTTTTGTTTTGTTTTGTTTTTAATAACAACATCCTTCAATATATTAAATACAATACGAAATAAATGAGAGAATAACAAAACTGAAAATAAAAGAAAATTTTCGTTTATTTTTCACGTTATGTTATAGAAAGGTATTTTATTTGTTAACATTTAACGTAAAGTAAAATATATAGGTACATATATATGTATATTTTTGCTCCTTGGATCACATTTTGTCAGAACAAAAAAAACAAAATAAAATGAATGAAAAAAAGAAAAGGAATACAAATTTTTCTTCCTTTCGTTTTATATAAATTGTTTAACATTTTCTAGTACTTCTATACATGCATATATATTATATATGAGTAGCTCAACATACATATACATTATATACATGCTGATGCTGGTTATGATGCTGATATTGCGAGAAATTCTTATAAGGATCACAATAAAATCAAGTATGCATACAAAATAATGAATGTAAGTACCTACATACATATACTCATCGTATTTATAGATAATATGTATAAATATATATAGATAAACAGACAAACGACTTTAATAATACTAGAAAATATCAGAAAATTTATGACCTAAAAATGTAATCATGTTGTAATTTTTCATTAGTCGAATATTTTAGTTTATATATTTTATTATTTTATATTCGTTACATTTTGATTTATAAAAGTTGAAAGAAATGAAAGATATATATAAATGAAATGAAATGTATCTTTAAGTAGTATAGTAATAGTAATAATAAACGAAAGAATAATAACAACAGATAATTTATTACATGACAGAATGTACATACATAATAATATGGTATACGAGTATGTATGCACAGGTATATTACATTTTATTTTACTCATGTACTCATATGTAAGTATATAATCATTACAAAAAATAAAACAAGTACTCGTAATCTATACATACATGATATCTGAAATAACTAATATAAATTCTAAAGAGAAAATAACTATAAAATATTATGAGAAATGAGTTTTGACAGATAAATTGAAGAAGAAATTTTTATTTGGAATGCTATGAAAACAAAAATTATTATAAACTTAAATATATTCTTGTTAAATATTTTTTAAAAATTTTTCATTTAGAATAAATTATCGTATCGAATTCTTACAATTAAATAATAAAATTTGAAATATTTTTTTCTTAATATATAAGGTGAATGCGGTATATTGAATCCTTTTACTGACTCATTTATATCTATCATTCAACATCCTCAACTACATACTGATTTTAAAAAGTGCTAGAAATACTTAGAATTTTGAATTGTATGTGAGTATCCTTTTATAGATAAGATACTACATGACTAAGAAAAGTTTTTTTTTTTGAAAATTTTACATTGTGTCCAATAATAAATACAATTTTTGTTTCTAAGTAAATTCATTAAAAAAAATACCCACATACGAGTATAACAAACTGCTAATTAAGTATTTCCTTTTTCATTTTCTTATAGAACTATTCATTTAACTATTCATTAAAGCTGAACGAATAAACAGAAAATAATCATTATTGTCTTTTAACTATATGTACATCTATGTTTGCATATTTATTCAATTCAATTGTAACAAAGGATCTATGTACGAGTATGTTCAGTATCGCAGTCAAATGATTATGTTGAACAAGCTTCTTTTAATGTACGGATACGGATTACTTGTTATAGAAATTATACAAATTGTAACATGCGTTATACATGGTTATACATACTTATTTTTTTTTTTTAGTTTAGGAGGTTTAGAATAGTAACAAAAAAAAATTTAATTTGTCCTGTTATCTATAGATATAGAAAACTACATACATACATTACATTTATTATAGTTCGTTGTTTTCAATTAAAATTCCATAAAAGAAAATTAAAAATATTTACATTTCTATGGAAACATTTTCACAAATGGAATAATAGAATAATAATGACCATATACACTATATACACTTTTGAAACACATGTACACTACACATACAAGTATATGTCCATGTATAAGCATACAAGTTTATTTTTTTAATATTTTAGATTTCTTTAATTTGTGAAAAATATTTGAAATTTGTTAAAAAAAAAAAAAAAAATTTGAATTCATTTTAAAAATGTACATATACGACGATATTACATAATGTGTATGCTGCATGTGATACAAATCTTCTATTATTGCATTGTGTAACAGAATAGGAATCTAACAAAAGTACATAAAATTTGTTTGTAGGTTGGCTGGTGTAGCGTGTAGGTTTAATGAAATTTTAAAGTATCACAAATGTCAATTTGTTTTTAGTTTGTTAACACACAGTGCAGTGTAATGCGTTCATTCATCTATTGTGCAAATTGATTTATGATTATATGTTTCAAATGTATGTATGTATGCATATGTAAATGTATAAACAAACGCAATTATTAGATATGTATATAGTTCACATAATTTGAATTATCAAAACAATTGATTTCTGTATAATCATTAATTTCTACAAACATTTTTTTTTTTAAAGTTTGCTTATAAACATTGTGGCTAAGAAAAATCTTTTATGTGGAATGCCTACTGCTCCTATACTCGTACATAACTTTACAAAACTATATCTTCAAGTTCATAAATGATATCCTTTTTTCAAAGTATTAAAGTATTGTTCTTATTTTAGAAGAAAGGATATATGTAGTATATGCAAGTTTCTTGTATACAATACTTCTTACATATACAAAAGTATTTGTATACATTTATTACTCTTACCCTAGAAATCTAATTTTATTTTATCGATTTTATACTTTATTCATTTAATTTTTTTCATTTTGTTTTTCATACATACATACATTTAGGTTCTTTCATTTTCCAGCATTTTCGAATGAGATTCTCTTTTAGATTACAAAACAAATGTTTTTTGTTTTCATTTTAACTTTAAGAATGTTACAGAGAGTTTAAAGAAACTTTAAGAATTAATACGAAAGGTAAAGGTATAAAAAAAAAATCTAAAAATCTATGCTTATCTTTTAAATGCAAAAATATGTACACAAAACTGTTATTTGAAAAAATAATTTTATTTTATATGTATTTTTTTTTTCATTCTTTTTTATTTTGTTTTTTAAACTTGTTTCATTTGTTTTATTCCTTGAGATTTATTCATTGTTATACAATTTTATTTGTTTTTGTTTTTGTTTTTTTTTTTTGCTTTTAAATTTCTCTTTCATTTTCATGTATAAGGTATGACATGTATAAGTATATGATGGCTTTTAGCTTTTAGCTTTTAGTTTATTATCTGGCTTATGTAATCGCAAATAAATCAAAAATTCAAAATATACATTAAATATAAGGAAATATAACAGTGTTTCCTTATATGTGTTTGTACAACAACAGTAGATATAGTTTTTACGAGATATTTGAATACAGTCAACACAAAAATATTTTTGTCTCATTTTAGCTATCATAAAGCACTCATCACATATACATACATTTAGAAAATAACCAAGATAACCAATAATGAATGATGGAAATAAATAATCTAAAAAATTATTTAAAAATCATACTTTTTTACCAAAAACATTAAATTCGTTTATTTAAAAAAAAAACAGCATTAAATAACAGTGTAATTGTTTTATTTTTTTATATAAAACAAAAAAAAATCAAATATCTAAACAACATCTAAAGAAGTTTCACTTCAAGCGTGAGTTTATGTGGATGAGGCTCACACATTATTTTGTTTCTATACTTTTCAATTTTTTTTTACATATAAATTATATTGAATTAGGAAAAACATTATCTGAAAAAATAAATTCGAAATCTATCAAAAATACTAAAATAAAATTCTAAATTAGATTATAAAAAATTAATGTATGCATTTCATCATAATCATCATCATCATCATCATCATCTACACTCTACAGTATAAAAGATGAAATGAATAAAATAATGTCCTTAAAAATTTTTTGTTTTTTGTTTTACATTTCCGTACGTATGTACTGAATATAAATAATCGTATGTACATACAATATATGTATAATACATAAATTTTTGTTAAAAATAATCAAAATTTTTACTATAAATACAAACGGTAGGTATATAGGACATAAATTTCTTTTTTAAATATGTATAACAGTATATACATAAATACATATATGCATGAGTAGATTTTATAAAATATGTATATGAAATATATATTGGAAATTTGATGCAAATAGACATTTGTACATATTGAAACAAAAATAAAGCACACATATATACACAAAATCGTAATTTTTAATATAAGGAAAAAAAATATATACCATACATATACCTATATAAAAAATAAAAAATTATCCTCTGGATTTCTCTTCTTCTTTTTTGTTGTTGTTGTAATATTCGGTCGTTGATTTTATATTTGGTTCGTTAGGCATCGAAAAAAATATTTGTAATTTTTTTTTTTTTTTTTTTTTTTTTTTTGGTATGTATCAAGTACCCATACGTAACGTACATTCATGTAACAATTTTTATCTATATATACTTGTGTTCTATGTTCTATGTGTATTATGTTCATATATGTATATAATTCTCCAGTTTATATACATACTATATGATATCTATGTATAGTTCTTATACCTACAGGATTTATTTAAAATATATAATGTAGCATATAGTATGTACATATTTTATGTATAAAGTCAGTTTCGAGCTTCATAATGCAGTGCTCCAGAGTATATACAGTATACAGAGGACAGTAGCAAATGTTATTAGTTGATTTTTCGTGTTTTTTCATGTACAATATTTGTATTTTACTGAGAGAGAAAATCAACTATTTCTCAAAAATGAAAATACGAGCATATCATGATGTGTAAATTACTATATAGCTGCAGACTGTATAAAGTATGTACTATATGTATATATAAAGATATAAAAAAATTTATTTTTTATACAGTTATTTTTATTTAATTCTTTTTGGTTGTATAATACATTAGTATTTCATTCGCATATAGTCTTTAGGAAAATTTTTGTGATTTCGAATGGAACAAATGACATGTACATACATATATGTATATGCATACAAAAGGGAAAAAAAGTTTAAAAAAAAAAATGAAACTAGAAGTAGAATAATATGATGACAATATTTAAGAGTGGATGGCTTTTATACATATATACATTACATATACATATACCTACACATCACATATTCTTCTAACGTATACGTATTTGTATTCTGTTTATAAATTTTTTAAAATATTGTATTTATGTACTCGTATGTATGTATGTTTGACTAAAAATCAAATATAAAATCATCCATTAGATAGGAATAATATAATAAAATTCAGAAAAATATAGAGTCAATATAAAATATGGGGATAAAAAAGTAAAATAAATAAATACAGTATATTGTCGGTTATCTGATTTACGGCAAACTATATTATTAAACTATTAGTACAAATTTATTAATCTGTGTACTAAGTATAACATGTGAATTAAATTAATAAAATAATTTTATTATCTACAATTTTTTCAAATTATTTATATTTTGTACTTAAGATATATAGTAATTTTCTTTTTGAATTTTCATCGATAAAAACGTATGTATTAATGTTGGGCTGTCTTGTTCTATGATAGCATTAAGTATGATAGCATCCAAATCAATCTAAAAACTTCACTTGATGTGATTTTTCGACTTATATTACTATCATGTGTGCATCTACAGTTTGATATGGATTGCGAACTACTGTGTTGTTGATGGAGAAACAAACTCAATTTTTACATAATAGGGCAATTGTTGACAGTCTATAAGCCATTTCGAAATGTTTCACATGAAGTAAATTACTTCAAAATCAACTCCTTTTAAAGTAAGTACTTAATCAAATTTCTGAGATCAAATTGTGCATTAAACATAACGCTGCAAATAATAAAAAAAAAAATAATTCATCAATTTCCAATTTTTCGGGTTAGAGTATATTTTTATCTAAATTACAGATCCGATAATCGAGTTTATACTGTAAGTGGATACATGTATTTTGGGTTATATAAATTTTGTTATTATTTATTAAAATATAGAATAGTGGAAAAAAAATAATAGAAAAACAGGCACAAAACGATACATATAACGTCCTCAAAAAATTGAAGTATACATACAAATGTGTATATCCTCAAATATTTGTAGGACATAAAACAAAAACATCAACACAAAAAAAAAAGGAAAAGAAAAATCATATTTTTTTCTACTAAACTGTCTGCTTCTGTACACACAAACGCATATTTGAAATTTGAGTACTCTCTTTGTAATATAATGAATGATATTATATTGTTTATCTTTTATTTCATTTTATTGACAACAAATTTATACAAAATCGAATGTGGATTTATTTTTTTATATAGCTGAAAATCAGTGTATACATACATATATCTGTTGTAAATAATAAATATTTATTTAACAATAATATTTTAAATGATAGAACAGAAGCATTTGATATTGTTAAAAAAATATAATTTTTGGCAATTAATACTGTACGAGTATAGTGTTTCATTATAACATATAATTGGGAATTTAATTTATTATGACTAATTGTTGCGCTTTATTTTACACATTGTAAGTATATTAAGTTACCGATTTGAATTTTAATTCTTTGTAATACAATGATATTCTTCTTTTTTAGAGGACAACAATCCATTTGTGGACCTAGGCTTAATGCTTCTTCTTCTGTGGCGTTAGAGTCAAACAATCTGTCCTCTTTCTACTGCAAGCCCTCTCCAAATTCCTTACTCTCAAACCCCTTGAGATTCTCAAACACGTCGTCAGCCATCTCAACTTGGGTCCTCCTATATCTCTTTTTTTATTGGCTTTTCTCTTCAGCACTCATTTTTCCATCCATTCTCCATACTTAGCCCAGCCAACATAGTCTCCTTCTTTTAATATAGATCAGTGTATCGTCATCATCATATAGTGCCATACATTATCATTGCGAATAGGACCGTATATTCTTCGCAGGATCTTGCTGGGCTTAATTACTAAAGTAATTTCTGCTGACTATTTTTTATCTTGTATAATTAACAGTTGATTTGGAATGCGAACGAATAAGTTACCTGATAGGGCTTAGAAATTTCTATATTTAAAATTATCTTTTATAATACTTGAGTTATTTGTTGTCAGTAAGTAGACTCGAATCAGCATTATGTACAGATTTAGATATAGAATTTTTCATGATTTTTATTCGTAATTTTACGAGTATACTTGTATATTTTTTTAATTTTTCGTATATTTTTTCAGACCTGTTACTAAATATTTTTGTAATTCACATAAATATCATTTTTCACTACACATGATTGATTTGATCAATTTATTAGAAATATGTATTCACACGAAACATTTTAAATATTTATCTCTTACGTAAATACTTATCTATAAAAAAAAAAAATAATAATAATGAAAATCATTGCATTTACAATGAAAATTGAATTTAATCATTACAATGAATTTATGTGCACGCATTTAAACATTCACATGTGTACGTAACATAACATGTATTTAATATTATGTATTTGTATATTGCTACATTCATACAAATATGAAACATTTCGATTAAATTAAATATACGACAAGAATTTATACAAATACAGTACACAATTATTATACTTTACTCATTATTTACACATCGTATTTAGATATATTGAACAAAATCAAATTCAATACATAAGAATAATGTATAATTTTTGTATTTGTATGTACTGTATTTTGTATTTGTTTCATTTATTCTACACATTATTTACAATTACACTTTATACTTAAAAAAATAAAGTAAATAAAGTAAGAAAAATAAAAATAAAATAATAATAATGTGTAATATAACAAGTGAATTTCACTTCAAATTTTATTTACACACACACATTAAATTGCATTACAAAATCTATTTAAATATACTCGCGTGTACAATGCGACAATCTCATTGAGTACTATATTACTTATGTATCATATAATGATTGTATATATTATGTATGTATTATGTGTATAAAAATGTGTATGTATAAACAATTTAATGTTTGTGTGAATGCCTACATATGAACATATACAGAATATATTTGTATCTAATATTTTATTGTAAATATTCCATTTATAGTTAAAGTTTAATATACAATACGACAATACACAAAAGGCTTTACATTTTTTTTTCATTTTTCGTAAAGTACATCGATTTAATTTTTTTTTATATCCTTTAGAGATTATTTGTAAAAATAAAAATGAAAATTTATTCTGATTATATGTACACATATATATATTATATTAGTGTAGTGTATGCACATATTGAAGTGATCTCGATTGTGGGTATGTGATATGATATGTGTATGCTTGTATGTAATTTTTAAAAAATATCCTAAAAAAATTTTCAATTATTACAATTTTTATTTCGTAATTTATGTAACACATAAACATGCACATGCATATTCGAAAAATGAAACAAAATAAAAAATTTTAAAATGAATAAATAAATATGTAATAATTTCAAAAAATTCGATTCGAAAAAGGATATACATTATATACATGAATAATGTCACATACATTTATAACAGTATGTATATACTTGCAATATTCATATTTTCTGAATATTATAAAAAATTTATGTGCGTTACGCGTATTTAATGTTAAATATGCATTTGTGTATATGTACATAAAATCTTTTATGCATTATAAAGTGCATATAATGTATATATATATATACATATATAATGTTGGTCTCAAGTGGTAAAACTGAAACAAATATTCGTATATGTATATATGTGTATCAGAGTGTATATGTACTCATATATATATATATATAGTATAAAATTGGGTATATATGCGACGTTATGTGTTTACTTATATTAAACGATATAATATTCAATAGTGAATTTTGCTTGCAGTTAAATAAATATAAAAAAATATTGTAACGTTACGTATTACATGTATGCAAAATACATACATTTAATGTACATAATGTTTATATACTCGTAAGTACGTATTCATAAGCATAATAAAATAAGTTTTTTGATCAATCAATATATTTATATTAATAAAATTATTTGTACAAACAGTGGATGCCAAAAGTCTTCGTACATCTTGAAATTTTTGTAAAATGCTCTCTATTGACAAATAAACTATTGACAAGTAAAAATGTGTTTTACATTTATGTATGTAGTAGAAAAGTTTATTATTCTCCAAATAAAATACATATATGATTTCACTATATTATAACGTTTTTTTTGACATATTGTTCGGAAACATGGACAATGACGAACAAAGACGAAAACATGATAAATACTTTTGAAAGAAAGGTATTGAGACAAATTTTTGGTCCAGTGTGCGAAAGCGGTCAATGGAGAATTAAGTACCATCGCGAATTGTATCAGGTTTTTGACGATATGAAGATTGCAGATTAAGATGGATGGGGCATGTGATAAGTTTGGAAGATAAACGAATGGTCTTCTAAAAAGCTGGTGGTAAAAGAAAGTAAGACAGTCCAAGGAAGTGATACTTGGTCGATATTGGAGACGTTACAAGAGTGCTCAGTGCAAGAAACTGGAAGAACAAGGCGTTTGATCGTGATTTTTGGGAAGGATTCTTGTTGTTAGTCAAGGTTCGGAAAGGAGTGTGATGTTAATGTTATTAATCGTAAAAAAGTTGGTATCAAAAATCATCTAGAAAGATAGAATTAAAAATTATATTCGGGTTTTATTTTGTTAAAAGAAAAAATGGGAAGATGTGTTTATTTGATTTTGACTTACAGTTATCCAAAGTTTGAATTTGGAGATGTACGAAGAATTTTGATGTCCACTGTCTTCTCGTATATTTTCTCGTCATAGTTGTATTCCATCTTCATATATCTATATATATGCATGCCAGTATGTACAGTAAAAGTTACAAATATGAAATTTTATACATGAATGCATGATGAAATACTTTAAGCATAAATTGTGTTATGTATAATAATGATCTGTGTAACATTATTATACACGTAATATGTATGAAAATGTTAATTAATATATTTTTCAAAATTATTTATTTATTGTTGTTTTTGTATTTTCTTTAATCGGCATAATTTTCATCAAAGAATAAATTGTAATAATTATTCAACTATATCAATATCATAAATGAATATCATAAATATTTATTTAGCTGTAACTTTTACCTATGATATATCACACACATTATTCACAACCATAGATAATCGTAAATTGTTTAGAAATTATTTATAGATAATATAGATAGATATAGATTTAATATTTTAGAAATACACAATGTAAATAAGTATATACGCATTTATACACATAAATATACACACATATTTAATTTTGATTTCAGATAATTTTAAAATTATATTTTCGTTTATATATATAGGCATATGTGATACATATGTTTTGCTTACAAACATTCCATATTGAATCATCAATGAAATCATTATTGAAAGCTAAAATGTAGATGTTATGTTGAATCGTTGCTTTTTTAAGTGAATTATATTCTATTCAAAGGAATAAACAATAAATAATAATAATTCTAATTATAAATAAAGTTTATTAGGTGAATCAAATTATTCAATGTAATATGTAGGTATATTTTGTTAAGTATAATTGGTATGATCATGATAAGGCCTATAGTAACTTATGTATTACAGATGTGAACTTCAGCAGAGAGAGTGAATTAATAGAACGTTCGTTTTCGAAAAATCCTTCGTAGAATTTTGAGCCAATTAACGATAATAGCCCCGAGAGAATTAGATGGAATGATAAAATCGCGTAAGAATATAAAGAAGCCGCAATATTATACTCATTTTATATGTATTAATAGGCTAAGATGGTTGGGACATTTAGTTAGAATGAGTAGTGATCGAAGTGCATGAAATGTCTGGAAAGTAGATTAGAAGATAATATTAATTATATTCGGATCCTGAAGATGAATAATTGGTTTTAAAGAATCGCAAAACCGAATAAAATGGAGGCATATCCTGCAAGAGGTAAAGTTTCTTCAAGGATCGTAGAGAGAGCGAGAGAGAGAGAGATTTTGTTGAGTTTGAAGAATTAATCCGTTATTATAAACATTTTTTCTACTATAGTAGATTCAAAACGTTATGTTATAGCATAACTTTTTATTTTTCAAATTACGAGTATATAATGTATTATCTCAAAATGTTATTATGTATGAACATGCAAGTATAGTGTATGAAAATTGAAATATTGGTTAATAGAAGTGAATATACCCTAATACCCTAATGTAATAAATCACTTAGTAAATAATGATGTGTGCACATAAATCAATTGACAAGGAAAGCGAAAGTCAAAATGGAAGAAAAAAAAAATGCAAAAAAGAGAAATTAGAAAGAAAAATACACATGAACTATATATACGTGTTACCTACTGTTATTGGCAAAAATCATATAATCATGAATAGATACGCAAAAAAAAAGAAAAAAAAACGAAGATAAAAATAAAATGAAAATGAAAATTTCCTGAATAATCTCACATCCACTACTGGTACGATACGAGTATTTGTGTGCATAAATATAGTGGTGACAATAAATAAATAATTTGAAATATGCTATTAGTGCTATTAGTAACGTAAAAGAAGTTATAATATAAAAGTTGTACTATATACATATTTATATTTGTATCTTTATTCTGTATTTATTATCCATTAAAGATCTTCAATAAGAAAAAAAAAAAGAAGAAATTTCTTTTCTATGTTAGAGGTGGTTAGAGTTATTCAACTAATGTACAGATATACATAATGTGCACATATGTATATAAAGTGTCATTTTCATGATATAATAGTAAATATTTTAAGTGAAATTTTACACGTATAAATTGTATGTAATATTTGGTAATATCCACATACAGGGTGTCCCGTTTCGGGTGGTCATCCGGCACACAGTAGATAGGTCTCGCCGAGACAAACAAAAAATCGTTCTAGAGGGAGGGGGGTAATCTCAACCGTTTAGCCGCTAGAGGGCGATGAAGATTGTTCGCACTCAATCTACGAAACACCCTTTAATAACTACGGTGTACTAGCTAGAAGAATCTGGTCTAAGAAAAATCTGAAGGAAACTCCCCCCTCTCTTCAATGATACCTAATATGCTTCTCTACGTTCTTTGTTTCAAGAGTTATTGTGTTTCAAAGACAGAATTTAGTGATTTTTTGCCATTTTTTTCAGAGATAATACAGACTGTGGAATTACAGCGCCCTCTATATTAATTTTTATTTAAGTTAGCAGATAGCCCAGAATGTACGCTTCATTTTAGTATTGTACAGTAAAGGTCTATCTCTTACCAATTCAATACCAGCGCATAATAAACAATATTTGAAAAGCCATTTTTTAATAAAATACGGTTCTTTGATATGAGTTTTACATGATTTTACATGATTTTACACAATTCAAACACTAAAAAGATAGAACGTGGAAAAAACTGTGAGAGATAGACCTTTACTGTAAAGGGCAAAAATGAAGCAGGTGTCTTGGGCTTTCTGTTTTTGTAATTTGAAATTAAGATAGAGGGCGCTTTACTTCCACAGTCTGTATTATCTCTGAAAAAAATGGCAAAAAATCACTAAATTCTGACTTTGAAGCACAATAACTCTTGAAACAAAGAACGTAGAGAAGCATATTAGGTATCATTGAAGAGAGGGGGGAGTTTCCTTCAGATTTTTCTTAGACCAGATTCTTCTAGCTAGTACACCGTAGTTATTAAAGGGTGTTTCGTAGATTGAGTGCGAAAAATCTTCATCGCCCTCTAGCGGCTAAACGGTTGAGATTACCCCCCTCCCTCTAGAACGATTTTTTGTTTGTCTCGGCGAGACCTATCTACTGTGTGCCGGATGACCACCCGAAACGGGACACCCTGTATAAATAATATATATTATATCTTTTAATATATATATTTTTTTTAAAAAAGTTTTAAAACTTGTAAATAATATACTCGTATATGTACGTTATTGTTAATATGTAGGTATATTATTAAGATAAATAAAATGTGTGCAACGTAAAATATTATGCGATTATGTACATATGTAGATATATCATATTTATACGTCCATATGAATGTATCTAATCAATAAATGGCGCGGATATATGTTACATAGTATAAAAATGATTTTTAACTGGCTTTTTGATGGTCTTTAACGTTCATCATCATCATCATCATCATCATATCATATGATCAACATCATGATCATCATCATTACTGTAAAGATTTCATTTACCGATAAAATTATATTTAAAAAAGTTTCAAGATATCTTTTTGTACACAAAAAAAAAAAACGAGGAAAAACTATGAAAAATATGAAAAAAAAAAAACCACATTAAAGTTAACGAAAAAACATTTTTAATATTACACAAAACATAAATGTACATACATAGAGAATGTTATTATTATCTAAGAAGTCTTTTCTTTTTACAACAATATGAGCGTCAAAAAGTGGAAAGAAAAAAAAAACAAAATTAAAAGCAAAAAAATTTACTGAATTTCGTGTTCAAAGATATCATCAACTAAAGATACTCTGTGTAACTTTGTAGTCTCTGTATGTTGTATAAAGCGATAACACACATAGTGTGTTATATTGAAAAGAAGTGTCATAATTATCGACACCTTCCTACTAGTCTGATACATGACGTAAGTATATACGTAAAATTACATGCTAAATTTATATAAGTGTGTACGTATATTTAGTTATGTAGGTACATTATGTCTGTATTATATAACATTTGTAATTCATTATATCATATGTGTAGTAATCATATTCGCATATGTACATAAAGTGTGTACTGTCGTGTATTCAAACATATTTATGTACATTTATGAATTTATTTTCTTTTGCAGGTTAAATTAAGGTCGTGTGTACATTACATACATATAATTTGCAGTTGAACACTAACAAAAATGAAAATCTTAACAACCATCCAGATTATTATTAACCGATATTGATATTAATTATAAAAGATTTATATACTTTATGTATTAAGTATTTTTTCTGTTTTGTTAACAATACTATGTGTTTTTTGTATCCAAAACAATTTATGAAAAGTGTTAATAAATTAATACGTAAAGATTTTTATCAAAATTATTAAATAACTTTGAAAGGTGGATGAGTATAGGAGTACGTATACCAAAAATTTTTAGACGTTATAATATAATATGCTTCACATAATTATTTATTGATACGTATACACATGTACGAATACACCTGTTTAGAGAATCAATGCGGCTAATTTAATTTAAATGATTTTCATTCTTTTTTGTAAAAAATTATTACGAAAGTGGTATAAGTTCAGTTGTAAGGGGCTTGATAGCGCAAGTGGTAGGTAGAACCAATATTGGTCTTCCGATCTCAATTTCTGCCCACAGCAAAAGTAAGAAAAATAATTTTCAATTTTTCATTGTCAATTTCAAACTTTCATTAATTCCAAAGATCAATCAGCTTTAAATGAGTATCAGCTCGGTGGAGAAAAGAGCTTAAAAATATTGATAAAGTAGTTCTTATAGAATTAGTTCATTTTAATAATCATTTCAATAATCATTTTAATAATAGATCAGTCTAATGCCCGATTTCTTCGCTTTCAACAGCCAGCTAATCAGGAGTATGAAGAAATCGGCCATAAGCCCTATCATAATACAGCTAACTTCTCTGCCAGCAACTCAGTGGTTCGCAATCCATATTAAAGTGTACGTGCTCGAATGGTAGTAATAAGTCTAGAAATCAATTCCGTGAAAGCTCTGGCTCACCTAGTGCTGTAGTTCTATTGAAGAAGAAGAAGAATGCTAAAAAATAAATTCATTAAAAAATATATTTTGACTGAATTTTTATATTGTATTGATTCCTTACAGAATTAAGGACTTTAAATCAAAATTTTTCATACATTTTTGGATAGAGTTTTATACATTTTTTGGTGTTTTAAAACTTATTTTAATTTTTACGTATTTTAAAAATTATTACTTTTTTTATTGAAGATTTTTTATAAGTTTTTTATTCACAAACTTTGTTTTACAAATTTATTATTCAAAATAAAACCTGAAACTTTAAAATATTTTTAGATTTATTTATTTCTGTTTTTAAATTCCTGCATAAAAATTTATAAAAATTTTAATTTATATAATTTTTTTTCACATAATTTGCATTTAACTATTTAAATAATTTTTTTTTTTTCAATTTTATGTATTATATGTTTTTAGGTACATATCATATATAAATATTATAATATGAATTACCAGGATATTAATATAGATACAGCATGTAAAAGAGAATGAATACATGTATGTGCATATTATGATTATTCCATTTTAATATTATTTTAAATAATAAGTGAAAAAAAAAAAGTTATAATATCTAGGAAACTAGGACATAAGCATTATCATATATATTGCGAAAAATTCTGAATGTAATGTTATGTATGTAGGTCTTTTATCAGATTTGATTTTTTTTTTTTTTCTTTTCTGTTTTCTCTTCTGTAAAATTTATAAAAATTTCTTTTTCGTTTTTATACAGTTTGCTTGTTTTTGATATTTTAATTAAAAAATAAAGTAACATATGTAAGAATTTTCCTCTCATAAAATATTTAAAAATAATGTATATAATGAACATATGTAAAGGTATCTACATATTTATATCTCCATATTCATGTATAAAAATCATAGGAATAAAAGAAGTGAAAATAAAATTATAAAAACAATGAAAAAAACTAAAAAATAAAAATAATTTTAAATCTGATGTTCTACTTATTATGTAATTTGGAACACATTTTTGTTTTTTTTTTTATTGCTATATATGCATATGTTTACACAAATTTTTTTTTTTTTTTTTTTAGCTTACATGCTCTGGTTTTTGATTATTGTTGCAAAAAAATTGAAAGCAAAAAAATATCTGTATGAAAAAAAAAAAAGAATTAAAGATATTTATAAAAAGGGCGATTTCACTTATCTGCATCAGGAATTTAACAACATATACTACATACATACATATACATATGAATATATTATGCATTTATGTATTTATGTATGTGTTATTTCAGTTAACATATGCGGATACGTGAATATTCTGGGTTTCATATGTGAGTATATATGCACATACATACATATACACATTATTGAATATATTTGCAAAGGATACAATTATAATTGTGTACATTTAATTAATAACGATTTTCTTTTTTAATTATTTCATATACATATTTTCTTTTACTTCTTTTTTGTCCTGCTATATTTTCATATTAAATTTTAAGTAAATTATAATGAAAGAAAATAAACATGAAAACGAAAATAATGTATTTCAATTTGAATAAAATGAACCGATAAATATTTAAATTATTTCTGTTCTTTACATTATGTTTATACATACAGAGTGTCATTTAAATTCGTATGTGAATGTGTAGTAACGAAATTTTTTTTTTTTTTTTGGTTGGAAAAATATTAATTCTTAATAAATCAAAATTTTGCTATCCATATAGTGTGGCAGTGGATATATATTTTTTAAATGATTTTAAGATATCATAAAATATTATTGACTGTATATGGTATACCATATAAATTATTAATTAATCGTTCTTTTTGTTTTTGTTTTATTTTATTGATATAAAAATGTATAATAATTTCACGTTATTTGTATCAATGTAAAATTATTATATAATTTGATACGTAAATAAATACATATATGGCAATGCACAAAATTAATATACATGTATTAATTTTTTATTGTATATATCTCAATATTATTTAAATACTGCCATAAATTATTTTACATATCATTAATTTAATAATTTAGAATATGTATAACTAAAAATCTATTAATATCGAAAGCTATACATATAAAATTTTATTTTTTAAAATTGGTAAAAACATTCATGGTAATTTAATCGTTGAAGAATTTGATTTCGAATTTCAAATATATATATTTTTAGATTATTATATTGAGTAAAAAATAAGTTATGTGTGTAATATTAAAACATTATAAGCATATATGCATAAATAACATTTCAAAATTCATTGATATTTCAAAGTGAATTGATTGTGAAATTTATTAATATCAATTTATAGAAATTCATGTTTAAAATATACAATTCATAGTATGGTGAAATTTGTAAGATTTCAAAATGTTTTGTATATGATTTTTGTGAGTAATTTTCGATACTTTATATTTTTTTTTTTCGATAATCTTTTATAACTAAAAAATTATCGTGGTCACATTTATTGAGATTCAGTATTCAATGAAAATTAAATTTACAGACGATATGTAAAAGAGAAATGTTGTAAGAGAGAAATATTGCCGGTAAATTATAGTAATGTTTATAAAAATGTTCCTAAATATTGAGAAACATTTCATTTATTTATATTATTTATTAACATTTTATTGTAATAGTAGAAAAAAAGAAAAATTAACAAACATTTTTCTTACTTCCAATAATAATTCTAATTTGACTGGAATAACCTTTTTATATATGATATTCATTTAGAAAATTTTCATTTGAATATAAAAATGAATTTCATAAAAGTAACAGAATATTATACATATAAGTATATACCCATCTAATGCATTTATATATTTTAATATATTTTTTTTTGTTTTGTTGGGAATTTATTATTTTTCTGAATGTTAAATAAATTGTTCAAACTGTTTTTAAACATTATTTAGAAGTCTAGAAAATTTAGTAATTATACCATTAAAGAAAAGAGTTCATGCATAAATGTTTTTTTGTATATGTGGATATGTATGTATATAGATGCATAGATATGTTCATTACAAATACATTATTATTGTATATAAGTATGTATGTGTATTATTTGTCTATATTTAATTCTATGCAATAATAAATTAAGACATAAAATAAAAGCAAAAATTATAAGAAAATATAATTGAGAAAAAGAAAAAACACATTATTATCTTAAACTTGTTCTTAAATGTATTCTTATATTTCTATTCATTTATACGAAAACTAAACTAAAACTAAGAAAAATAAAAATAAAATAATTTTTGTTACATTTGCAAATTGCAATACGTGTACATAGTTCATATTTTTATATATGAATAACTGCATTAATATACATATATACAAAAATAATTCTATACAAATCATATATACATATGTATATATACTATATCTACTCGTATTATACTGTTTGTATACAACTGGTGGCTGGTGGTCTTTAAAATATTGTACGTAAAATCTTGTGTACTTTTAGTACGTATATATCGTATGTTTTATAATATGTACTCTATATTGTGTAGTACATTGTACCGTAAAATGTACGTATAATAGTTAGTATATGTATGTACTTTCTACTTAAAAGAAAATTAAAAAAAAAAAAAATATGTGCATATGCGAGTGCAACACAAAATACGTATACTGTACGTATATTTACATACCTTTGTAGTAGACATAAGTATGTATAAGTATGTATATGTAATCAAAGATTCAAGTATTATTAATTCTTTATTAGCGGACGCTAATAAGTAGAAATAAATCATTAGTGGTAATGTAATTATGCAATTATAGTATTATTTTACATAATATTCATAAAGTCGGGAAAGGTTTGTTCTGTTGTTTTTTTTTTTTGTTTTTTATTTTTATTTTGTTTTGTTTTTTTGTGTACACGAAAATGTATGTACATACATATAGCTGCATATACATATGTACATAGAATAAAATATGTAAATTCATTTTAAATGATTTCTTTATCTTCTATGATATTAGAGGGTATAAATAGATATAAGAATCGTATAGTACAGATGTATTTTGTAATGAAGCCTTTAATACTTTCACATATACATTTCATGGATACCAGGAGATATTTATTTTGTACAAATATATAGTAGACATTATACAGTGTATGTAGGAAGATAGTCAAATATGCATACTATATTCACTTAGGTATATATGTATATATATGTACATATCTACTGTACTGTGGTAGCAAATATTAATATCTACTCTTTGGCTTGATACAAATTGTATGTTTATGGTATAATGTACATAATATTAAATGCAAAAATTATATATTCTAAATATCTTATTGTTACATACAAATTTTTATATATTTAAATAAAGCAGATGTACATATATATCTACATAATATTTACATATGTATATGTATTTGTATTCATATAATTTATTAGATAGTGTCTAGAAAATTTTGCACATCACTTGTTTTTCTCTTACTAAAAATCTAAATATGTATTTCTTTTGTATACAAATTATTTATTTTATTTTTTTTTTCATTTTCATTTTACTATAATGTATATGTGTATATAGTACAAGCGTAGAAGTCATTAGCTTGAAAAGTCATTATTAAGTTGTACGTCCGTTAAAATTTACCATATTATAATGAATGTATGTATATGTACATTACACACACTTCATACTACAATACATTTTATGTGTATAAAAGTTGTAAATGTTGAACAATTAGAGGTGCATAATTTTTTAAAGTTCCGGAGCCATTATAAGTACATATATGAGAGTGTAATATATTATTATATTACATATTTGTATGTACATACATATACATATATAAATATATGTTTGTGTATAGAGATGATAATTGTTCTATTCATATACAGATATTTACGTGTATTTAACTATTTACACTCTAAAACTACTTAAATATACATATACATACAAGTATATACTGTATGTTAGATACAATACTAAATACGTATATTGTATGTGTGTAGTATATGAATGATATCATATGATAATATATGTATGTAACACACACACACACACATACCTTTGCTTTAACATTCTAATAATAACAATATGAAGATGATTATTGTAAATTATGATGATACCATGATAGTACCTTCTAATGATGATGATGGCTACTTGCTGAGAAATTAGCAGTGTGCACTGCGTACATATATATAAGTAACTATAAAATTTCTACAAAAAAGTAAAAATGAGAAAAAAAAAAATTAAAACAAAGACAAAAATGAAAAATTGCATTTATATATGCATGCATACACATTATTATTTTTTTTCTTTTTTTTAGGTTTGGTTTTATTATTGGATAATTATGCATAAAAATTATTTAAGAAGAAAAAAAGTAAAACTGTGAAATGTGGAAAAAAAAATTATTCATTCATTTATGAATGAACTTGTATTTGGATGTGAATTTTGTAGAGAATTTTAATTTTTACAATTTAATATATTGAGAGGATAAAATACAAATACATACATATATGTACTCGTATATACATGTACGTATAATTTAACACAATTCTTTCATAATGATATGATATAGAAATTAAAAAATAAAATAAAATTAAAATAAAACTACGAATAAATAATTCTTTATATAATTGCACTAGTCTAGTATGTATACATAAGGGTACATATCTATAGACATTTGTGTTACTTGTGTATATTGTAATTTTAATACAACCAACCACTTGTACATAATAAACGTATAAAATGGTATAAATATATTGAGGGTATTCACTTAACCGATTAAGCTGAATAAAATACACATTTATAAGTTTTACTCGGTTTACATTCTTTAACTTGTACATTGCATGAATACCCTTATTATGTATAATTTTGTATTTACTGTACATCTGATGCGGTATCACTGTAATATATGTATGTATTTATCTGAAGTAAGGAGTAAAGAGATACATAAAAGATTATTTTTTTTTTTAAATAAAATTTATATGTGAAGAAAAAAATAAAATAAGGAAAAAATAAAATCATTATAAATGCGATTTGTATTCTTATTATTTGGATGATAAATTCTGAGAAATTCTATAATTGCATGTACATTATACATACGAGTATAACATATTATTTACATACTTGCTTGTACATATACATATTAATATAATATCTAAATGTTTAAATGTACTATACTATAAAATACATATTACATTTTTCATCTATAAAATGATCTGTTATCATCATATTATACACTAAATGCACAATTTAACATTCAATTGTATAATTCCTTAATTTTGTTATTTTCATTTTTGCTTTTTGTTTCAGATTTTGTTGTTATTTTGTTAGCAATAAATTTTATTATGAGATTTTTATTCCCCCAATGTATAGTTACACATATATATATATATATATATACTCGTGTATGTATGTAATCATACATAAAATTAAATAACACATTTTAGTTAAAATAGGCGGAGAAATGTTAAATTTTACAAATTATCATCATATTGTTATTATTCACAAATTGCCTTTTTTTTTCATTTTTTTGTTTTTTTTTCTTAAATTTTTTCTGTAATACATATTCTGTTCTTTATTTTTTTTATATATTATGTATGTGCATCGTATTTTTGTAATCGTGTTATTAATGTTATGGTTGAATTATTACTTATTAACTGATTGCATCAGTTTTTTCAATAAAAATTCATTTTTTATTTAATTCAATATATTCATTTTGTTTTTCGTTTCTCTTATATTTCCAAATTGAATATTTATCATAAAATATTATTTATTAAATTTTACATATACATTCTCACATGTTCTATGATGATGTAATGAATGTGTGCGAAAAAAAAAAATGTACAACATAAAAATGAAAAAACGATCATTATACAACTGACTGTATATTATAATGTTTTGTATAATTATTAATATTATTATCAATAGAGCTACATCTGATGTTGAGCGTGGGTCTTCGCCGAAGTGATCTCATGACTTATTACTATCATGTGTGCACCTACAGTTTAACGTGGTTTGCAAACCACTGAGTTTGCTGGTAGAGAAGAAAACTCTTTTTTTGCATGATAGGGCTTAGAGACAGATCTATTATTAGAATGATGTATAATAATGCTCTAATAATTCTTTGTGTTACTTGTTGTCAGCAAGTAGAGTACTTATCAACATTTCTAAGCTCTTTTTCCAGCAAGCTGCTACTCATTCGAACCTGAATGAACTTTTGGGAGTAATGAAAGTAGGAAATATTTAAAGAAGCAATTTTTTCTTACTTTCGCTGTGGGTAGGAATCGAACCTGTCATTTGCTCTAGTCTAACACTTGCGCCACCGAGCCCCAACTCTATTGTATAATACACGGTGAAAGTGGAATGAATATCTTTCATTTGCTAATGAAATGTTGTATAAAATTATGTACATACTCGTATATCCTTTTTTATTAGATTTATGATATAATAAGATAATAATGAAATTTATTTAAATAATAGACAGATATTTATTTTTTAGAATAATTAATGGTAGGTATGTGAAAATTGTTTGCAATTTTTTTCTCTGATTTTTATCAGTATCAAAATAATGTCTAAAAATACATACGAATACGAATCAATAACATACAAACTATTTTATATTAAAATCATTGTATACCTAATATAATTGAAATCATATAGATTTAAAATTCGAATAAAATAGATTTTTGAAATTCAAAGTAATCTAAAATTGACCTACAAACATACATTTATATACAATAAAATTCTGTATCTCAACTTAAGAATATTATGCATGTATTTAACCCACAATACTTATAAGAAAATATTTAATAAAGTTATTTTGTTCAATTTGTGTGTACGAAATTTTTAAATAGAATTTGTATAAATTTGTTTATGGATAAAGTATAAAATATTTATATAAATCCTTATATAAAGTCCTTTATTTTTTATCATCTAGAGTATGTATTAGTTATAGTTACCCATAATCCTTATAAAATTGCGTATATTTGAATTGAGAATGTAATATAAAATGAAAATATATTTTATATATAAGCATATAGACTATGATATACGTATAAGTATAAAAGATAAATTGAAAAGAATTCCCAGGATAACAATAAGAAATCAAAAATATATACAGAGCTGTGAAAAAATTATGGGACAAATACCTGTGTAAGAAAATGTATAGACCTAATCCAGTTGTTTTGGCATTGACTTCACAAGATATAATATCTTGTAGAATCTTACTCTATTTTTTTTTTTTTTTTTTTGTAATAATTAATTTTCAATTCAGCAATAGACTTAATGGTGAGATTTTTTTCAAACATTTTTTCTCTTCTAAAAATGACCAATGATACTCGATTTAATTTAAGAGATATTTTATGAAGGCGCTTCCATCACATGAAGGCAATTGTACATTTTCTCTTTTTGTGTGTGGAAAATCGCTACAGATATGATCAAATTTTCTATTCATTAAAAATTACTCTTGTCTCATAAATTTTTCACGCCTGTGTATGTATATATAAAAAGATAAAAGTGTACTCATATAATTTTTTATGTATTCGAATATAATGTACAAATATTTTATATTTCTATTGTTCGTCGTACATATAAATGTATATAGTATCACAGACGATAGTATATCTAGTAATTTGTGTTAAATTTCACACTAACTAAAAGTCGTCTTCTCTTTTTTTTTTTGAAAGAAAATTTTTTCTACATATTTTTTTTTTGCTTTATTATAAAAGAAAATTCAATTGAATTGTAATTCGAGAAAGACTCAAAATATCAAAAAAAAAACCATTATAAAGAGAAATGTATGTGAGTATAAGGAATTCCTGCGGATATGTGCTACATTTAATTATACGATTACGTTTACATATACATGTACATATAAAACTATGTTAAAATGAAATGTGCACTCAAAATATATAAATATACTTGTATATCTATATCTAGGTAAAGTATACATACACATGAATTCTTAAAATAAGATTGAAATTAAGGTACATAGAATACGAATATAAATTCAGGATAATGTTGGTATTTTTGTGTTCAGTAAAAAGAATTAGATATATTTCTGATATAATAAAATTTATGAGGGTGATATTATATAAATACATACATACATATATACGAGTATTTAACAACTGAACATACTTGAATATATGTATAAAACATAATGAAAATTATATACATAAGTATAATATATAGATCGAATATCGAATAAATATATATAATAAAAACAACAATAATATAGGATGTACGTATGTGTATAGAACAGATATGAATCAGAGAAAAATCAAATCCTTGTATGTACATGCGTGTATTATATGGAAGCTTAAAGTTTATTTTTTTTTTTTTTTATACTAAATTTATTCTTTTATCTTCTTTATTCTGGTAGTTTTTTATTTTTCCAGAAAAATAAAGGGGGTATTTATATGGATATAAAATGAATTGTGAAATATTTTGTACAAAGTTGATTTATTTATGTATACATATTTATTTTTATCTATGAAATAGTCGTTTTCTTATCTTAGTCGTTTTCATCTTTATATACATACATATATGCATAAGTCAAGAAAACAAAACAAAAACAGAAAGGAACCAAGAACCTTAACAGCAAAGAACAAAAAAAAAAAAAACTTGTATTCAAACTTAACATATATTTTGGGTATTATGTCTAAGATCCTTATTTTCATTTGAATGTATACACATACACCATATGCATGCATGTATAGGTACATACAGTATGTATAATTTTATGCTCTATACATTTGAATTTGAAAATCATATCGTTTTCGCGGAAAATTTTATTTCATGTAAAATATATATACATGTGTATGTAAATATATGCATATGTGTGTAGTTGTACAATTGTGTAGATATGTAATTTTCTATATGTGCGTGTATTGCATTGTATATAGGCATTTAAATCTTTTATTTCTTCTTCTTCTTCTTTTATGTTACATATCCTGGGTAGTAGTAAGATGATCCTTTTATCACCTCAATTTCCGTTCAACTTGAGAGAACTGTTTTCTTGTGAATATTTTTTTTTGTAACTTAAATGTATTAATGTTGATGAATCTCTATAAGTTACATAATATGAATGTGTTATGTTTTAGTTTAAAATTATTTGTTGGCTGTATTACTGGCTGTATTTGGCTGTATTTTTGTGTGCGAAATAACAAATGTGATGGTGTTATATTATTTCGGAAATCGGATGTATACACTATGTAGATTTTTATCAAATGTATAAGAGAAATATAATATACCTACTGTTAGAAAAGTGTCGGGAATTTGTAATTAAAGAAGGCTGTGCTAAAAATTTTTAAACACATTTTGTTCATAACTCAGTATCACTGTACTCGATTACTACGCCAACAAGGAGCATGATTCAGCCGTTGATTTGTGTACATCAAGTGTTTGAATCAACCCACTTCTGTAGTGTATTATAACGACTTTTATAATTCTAACAGATTGTTGAACAAAAAGTTTGTCTTAATTTTTGTGTTGTGAATAAATTTTTGTTTGTCAAATATCCTAAAAAATGTTAGAAAAGACATATGGTGTATCAGTCATATCAAAGACGGTGACTTATGAAAGGTGTAAACCATTTTTGTGGGGTGGAAAAATTGTCAAAGACATTCAACCTCTATAACCGATAAAACCATCAACAAAGAGAAGGAAACTATGCTCAGTAATAGCTAATCATGCCTAAGGCCGCTCGCAGACTAAGAGCGTAGTGTAGCGTATTTTTCCGAGCGTAAAAGTCAAATCAATTGTTTTTTATTTGATTACATAAGTTATTACATATAAGCAAAGAACATTTTGAAGATATATGTACTTGTGTCAGTTATTTCGGTCTATACTTTCATAAACGAGGGACTACGAATTGGACATGTAAACTTGTGTTAAGGGACTAGTGAAAAAAGCTTCAGAATGGCGCTTCATTAACAAGCCGAAATGCTGAAA
Organism: Villa cingulata; assembly: GCA_951394055.1. Taxonomy (NCBI): domain Eukaryota; kingdom Metazoa; phylum Arthropoda; class Insecta; order Diptera; family Bombyliidae; genus Villa; species Villa cingulata. Next base: position 11,188,617 of record OX596018.1, on the reverse strand, counting down.
CAAAGAAAACTAAAATTCGTAGAAGAAGTACAACGAGCTGTAAACAACTAACAAAATCAACAGCTCTAAAAAAATTTTCTTAAATTATAAATTCCCGATACTTTTCTGACAGAGTAGTATTGGCTGAAGGATGCAGAAACATAAATACATATACTTATACCAGGGACAGATATCAACAATATTATAATATGTATATTACTATTTACCAGAATATTATAATTTCATACTGTCTGTTTGTGAATATTAGGTTTTAAATTACTATTTGGTCGTAATATGGAAATTACGTTCCCAAACGTAATTTACGGAAGCTTTAATGTAATATACCTTATACAAAAACCTAAAATTCAATATGGCCATCACAGAAATTCACAATTCACAATTCACAATAATTCTTTTATCCATTTTTTAATATTTATTTATTCACTCAATATAAAAAATTCTTCACTTTAAAGCTTTTAACAAAATCAGCTGACCGATAGTATAATATTATGTGTGTTCGGGTAGTATCTATATTATAATATACGTGATATTATAATATCTATATTATAATATACAAGTTAATGTCTGTACCTAGTATTACGTGATTATGTATACCATCGAAGCGTATATACATATATACTGTTGTACTTATATCTATATACATACATATATATGATTTGAGAAAAATATTGTAAACAAATAAAAATGAAAATTATTTTGGTATAATGTAGTAAGGAAAAGTGTTGATAAATATATCTACATACATACAAAGTTCTATAATAAAATATATGTATATAGTATATACATATAAATTTTACAATATACTAATATATTACATTGACATTTAAAAGTACATATGTCATTGTTATGTAGGTACATTATTTGCATATTAATATACATATGCAATAACAGGATATATATATATATATATATATATATATATATATATATATATATGTATTTACCTATATTACATCGATTTATTTTATATTTTTATAGTGTCGATTAGGTGAGAAAATTAAGGGTGAATGAACATTGATAATGTTTTTGAAAAATACAAAAATATAAAAAATAACTTTAGATTTATGTAAGTAAATGATTTGCATAAAATTTTCTACATGCACATGTATTACATACATATAATGTTTATTCGTATATAATTTTGAAAATATATGGCAAAAGGATATTGAATGTTATGTTATGTGTATGTGTTAAAAAGTAAAATGAAAAATTTAAATTAATCTACATACATATATATAATGTATATGTATAAGTGTAACATATTATAATATGTGGGTATGTATAATAGATATTTTAAAAACGTATACATATACATATGTATTCATGTATTCGTAGAGAAAAATGGTTCAATTGTTATTATAAATGCGTATGCTTACTTATATATATATGGGGTGGCGGGGGTGTGTTGAGTAAATTCAAGAAAACAAAAAAAAAAAGAATGGGTAGAAAAAAAAAATTGAAGAAATATATCTTTAGCTATTAGAGAGAAGACATTGATATATTTATGTTGTGATAATAATAAGATAAGCGATATAAAAGTAAAATAAGTAAAAGAGCGAATAAAAATAAAAAACGAACAAACAAATAATTTAATATATACTCATGTACATATACTATGTGTATATACAAATAGGAAATATAGGCATTTTATATAGTGTTTTTTTCTTTTTTTCTATTTAAAATTCATTTTTTTTTTTTGCTTTTTATTGCAGATTTCAGAAAATTTAAAAATGATGAGAGCGTATACTTATATGTACATTGTGTAACTACATATACTTATGTGTATAAATTTAGATAACGTTTACTTAATTTGGACATTTATTAAATGTCAACAGTATATCTTTTTGAAAAATATACATACATAGTACATACCTACTTACATAATATCATATATAGAGGATAAAAAAATATTTGATGCCTACACACATATGGTTTTATCATCATCATGTAATGATGTGTAGTTATATACATACATATAAGTACATATGAGTTTCACGAAAAATAAATAAAATTGTTTTTTGTTGTTTTTGTCATAAGAAAAGTCATTTTTTGTAGATATCTTTTTAATGTTAATGTATTTAGCTATAAGAATATAAGGGTATTCATTTTAAATTGTAAACGTTTGCAACGATTATGGTGAAGTACAATGTTTGCTTTGCTTGGTTTTCTTGTTTTACTTGCTTTTACAGCTGACTAAAAATAACAATTTTAAACTGGGCTGCTGTGAATGTACATAGCTTTATTTGCTCATTTAAATGTGCTATATATAATCAGCTATCAAAGCAAATAGAACAAGCAAAGTATCAAAGCGTACATTTAACATTGTACCTTTGCCATTAATTTTACGAACTCGTAAGTGAAAATGATGTGAAAGCATATCGTTAAATATAAATCGTATATTTGTAACTTAACTCTTCACCACAAATTTTTAATTTATTATAACGTACAAATTCAACAATTTTATCAAAATACAACAGAAAACTAACTAAAGGAAAAAGCTACAAAGTCTCGTAAAAATACGATCAATTAATTATCCCACTTATGCGCGAATAAACAGACTTACGAGATTTACGAGATTTGAAATGAATACCCATAGTATTTCTTTTTTATGCCACACTTTACAGTACATATGTAATGAAAAATTATCATAAGATTTTACAAGTTGATAATAATAATTATACGTAAGTATTAGAATTTTTTTTTATTGTAATTTTAATTTAATTTTATCTTTTTCTTATTCTAAACAGTTTTTTTGTACATATATGGAAGTGATATTCATATGAAATATTTAAGTTATTTGCATCCACAATGATAAGTTTTAATGTTAAAATTTTATAAAGGGCGAAGAACGATAAATATGAAAAATAATGAAATAGGAAAACTATAATTTAGTATTGGAATCGAGTTAAACTGGATTTGGATAGAATGATTTTGTTCTCTATAAGTTAGAAGTATAATATCGTGTACACGAAAAAAAATATTCAATTAATAAAATTTAAATAATGATTTTGATGTTTGATAATAATGATATAATATAATCGTGAGCTTATAAATATTTCTATTTTTTTCTTTTATTTTTCATCTTTTTCTTCTACCAAAGCTTATCTTATTTACGTGAAATTAGTTCAACTTGTCTGATAAAATGTTCGTAACAAGTTTATTTTACTCATATAGTACTCGTTTATTTCTTACTTAGTTTAAATTAAAATTGTTTTTATAATTTTAATGTATGTAATATGCGAACATAATTATTTACTTCGTTCATAATACTCGTATATGTTTTGATTGTACATACATAAATGTATGCACAAGTAAATAAAAATTTTTGATTTTTATTATAAAATGTATAATGCACTTAAAATGTATGTACTTTTATATGAAAATAATTATCCTTTTTTTTGTGTTTAAAAACTGTTTCAAGTAAATAATACTGAGTACATATGCATTTGTATTGTAATTATTGTTGTAAGTATTTATATTACATATAAAAATATACACAACAAATATATAGTACTTAGTATAATTACAGAGCGCGTACATATATACTTACATAACAAACAAAACATTTTTTTTTCTTTGGAAAAAAAAAGCCTGTGAAATTAAAATCATGTTCTAGACAAACAAATATTGCCCATGTTTTTTAACTTTTATTTAATTTTTTAGTTTTTTCTTTTCATATTTTATCTCTTTAATTATTTTCACAGACGATAAAAAAAACAACAAAATAGATTGTTTTTTTTTTATAATAAAAATGCCAACAGAAATATGTGAAAAATTATTTGTGTACACATATAGTATGTAATCAGTTCTTATGTAAACAAGAATTTCATTAAAAATATACAATAACAACAAAATTAAAAACGAAATGAATAAAAAAATTTTAACTTTTATATTGTTATCATCATCAATATTCATAATAATGAATTTAAAACAGCAAAAAGAGAAAAACAAAAAAACAAACAAACAGATACCCAGTAAATTATATAAATTAACGTTATTTTCTCATTATAAACATAAATAGTATATACCTTATGTTTTTTTAGCTTATACAATATTTTTTTTTTATTTTAATAAATTTTTTTCTAGTTTTTTTTCGGTGTTTTTTTTTTTTTTTAATTGTTTGTCATTGCGTATGATAATGAAATGTAATTATAAAAAAATATTTTTTTTTTCGTTCTTCGTCGAAAAAAAATTTTTTTGTACAGTAAGCAGATTATAATAATAATTATGTATACATGAAAAATAAAAAAAAAACTGATGATAATGATAATGATGAGTAAAAATAATAAAGGACATACTAAATGCATAATACATCCTGTATATGCATGCATAAATTTTATACAAAATATTTATATACTCGTATATATAGAGAAAATTTAACTACTTTTATGTGTATGCACTAGTAAAAGAGCACAAATTAAATGTAAAAGCACAATACATATACATAACGTATGTATGTATTTTAAAAATAAAACTAACAATAAAACATCATATGTAAATTATACAATTTTTTCATTCATTTTTGTTTTAATGTTTCATTTTGTTCAAAAAAAAAATGAAAATTTCTTTTTTTTTTATCAATTACATTCATTTTTATTTTGAGTAATTTACGAAATTGCATGCATACGCACACATCGCATAAATATTATACCCGACCTAAGAGTTTATTTATGTATATGATGAATATGGATACAATATGGCGTAATATGGACTTTTTTTTATCTGTATTTGTTCTACGTATGGTATACACTTTATCATGTGCGTATTTGATTTATTATTGTCCTTTAAATAACATTTTTTTTCATTTTTCATTTTCGTTCATTACATTCATGTAATTATGACAACAATTACTGTTATTATTGTATCCTTTTTTTTTTTTTTTTGAATTTTTGAAAAATGAAGAAAAGACAAAAAAGAATAAATAATAAAAATGTAAATTTTCAATTTTCAATTTTCGATAAATCAAAAATAATAATTATTTAACATGTTGAATCTTAAAAGTTAAATAAAAAATAGTACTGCTATATAACTAGCTGCAAGTACCCGCTTCGCTAAGTATTTTTGGTTATGCATTTAATTGTTGATATCTATGGCATACTATACCATTGATATATGTATATTATATTATATGTCCTCATACGTAAATATATTTGATAAATCCGTCCACTTCTATTATCTAAACAGATTTGATCAAAGAAATATAATCAAACCTATTCCATGTCAGCTTTAAATGAACACTTCAAAAAAATATTATCAATGGAATTCAGCCTTAGAGAAATGTAAATGATGGTTTCCAGTCGATACCAGGGCCAGGATTCTATGATATATTCGACTGTTTCAAAATATTTCAAACTTTTTTAAATGTGGCAATATTGAAAAAATCAACTGCGAAAAAATTAATGCCTCAATACTATGTACATGTTCTGAGGAATTTCTCTATTCATGGGAATTACGAGACAGAGTTGATCGTTCATCAGTGGGTATGAATAAGAATATGGCAAATAATTTTTTCTACAAAATGGTTGATCTCCAATATCTACTTTTGCCTTCTTCTACAGTTTCGATTAATTTTTTGAATAATAAGTAAAAATTGAAAAGTTTTCAACAAAACTATTTCACAGTTTTTTGGATTTTGAGTAAATAGTTCGATAGTAAAAGCAATTTGAGTAATGTTTGGTAATTAGGTAGTATCCCTAGTACCTCAATTTTTGAACAAATTCACATTTATATGTCAAATTTGACATTTTTGTTGTTTGACATTGATTGTTTTCTCGATATGAGTTGCTCAAAAGTCATATTTGCTTTACTTATTTTTGCTTGTAGATCTGCTTTCAATTCCTCCATTGTTTTTTATTCACATACATTTTGTTTTCTTGATGTTCATCACCAAGCCAAATTCTTTTGCATTCTCACTTCTTTTGTGCACTGGAGAATGATTGTGAGAGTATCATTCGTCAAATATCGTCAGCGTAGTCTGGATCTTGAAGATTTGTATTTAAAATTCATTGAATACTTGCTTTACCAGTCCTTTCAATTTTCTCTCTAAATTTAATTTTTAATTTTTTTACTGAATGTTAAAATACTCGTATATGAATTGAATTTTTGCTTTCTGCTCACTTATGACTGTTCCATGAAGATTTTATATTTATTTTTGAACATTTTCATTTAAATCAAAAACAAAAAATATGAAAATGAAATATTTTATAAACACATAAATTTCTTATTTCTATACTTAATATTCTTGGAAAAAAACATATTACGATTTTTATAAGGAAATTATTTAATTTTTTTCTGGTTAAATAATTTTTCATATATTATAAAAAGTACATATATTAATGTGAATAATGTGTGTATTTTTATCCTATTATTTTACAACAATTTATAGTAATACCAAAGATTTATGTTATAATTTTTTTTTTTTCTGCTCATTAAATAAATGCGAATTTATTATGTGAAAACGTTAAAAATTATTTCATTTTCACATATTTCACATTACATATTTACGTATATAGTAGTGTTGTAAATAATATTTTACACATTCGAGTATTTTACATACGTACACGATACACGTATAAATTTTGCTATTAAATGGATATTGTGATTTTAAATGATAATGCGTGATAATGTGTGATTTATTTTTCTTATATACTCCTGTATTTTATATAATAATCATATACATATGTATGTATAATATGTTGAGTAAATGCAATTTATTTCTTTTATGTATTAATTTGTATTTGTATTCAATTTATGTACATTATTATATACACTTATCTTCATAATTATTTGTATTTATGTACATAAGTTGTATTCTCTTTTTATCTTTTAATGATCAAGTATATACAGTCCGCCACACGAATGTAGATATATATCAGTAAATATAAATTTTCGACGAATTGGAAAATTAGTAAAAGAAAATTTATTTACCAACAACAGAAAATTACGCACATGTTATTATGTAAATATGAATTATTATGTATGTACATATGCATTTGTAAAATTATTTATGATAATAACAAGATACGACGATATATGCTATCTTTATTTATTAGAATTTGATTTGTTATTGCTTTCCTGAAAGTGTTTTTGTTTTGTGTGAGTATGCGATTAGAAAAAAATTTTACAAAATCAAATATTAATAAAAAGAAAAATTGATTTACTTTACTTTTTCTTGTGCGTTGTAACAATAAATGATTATTGATTTGAAAATTATATTTTCTCGTTGATTAATGATTGAATCTTGAACTGAACGGAAAGTGTTTTTGGTATTACATTATTACATACGAAAATAATTTTTCATATAATGTACTTATCGTAGAGCATCGTTTGATAATAATTGACAATTAATGGAAATTGAAGAAGGCATGTTAATAAACTATTATAGTTCCGTGAGAGTCTATATATATGATAAGAGAATAATAGGCATAATTTTTAACTTGTCAGCTGTGCTGTATAACAACTTAAGTTAAGAATTGATATTTAATTGAGATTTTGTTGCTTTTAAATTTAAATTCATTATGTTGTTCATGTTTCATAATTGTTTTTACTGATTTTTTGATTCATTAAGTAATTTTTGTTTAAAATAAAAAGAGAAAAAAAAATACAATAAAATTAACTCGTTTCGTTTAAGTTAAAATCTTTTTTTTTTAAATGTTTATTCGTAACCAAAATCAAAATTATATAGAAAATAACAAATAACCCAATTATTGTAAATATAAAATTGAAAAATCTAAAAAGAGATTATAGCAAATATTCGGATTATGTCTAAGGCTAAATTAATTTAATTTAATAGCTAAATTAAGTAGATATATTTAATGCATAAATAATTATTGACTGAATGATTTTATCTTAATAGGTGAACGCCTCAATTTGAAAAAATGAATTTCGAATGTCTTTGTTTTTTTTTTTTTAACTGATTTTAGTTTTTGTTCTTATATGAATGAAATGAAAAATTTTTATTTTAGTTTTATGTATTTAGAATCAAATTTATTCATTACAGTAGCATAGGATAATGTGGGTAATTTAGATGCAGTATACAGATTATAATAAACTTGGGAACCGTATAGCAACACGGAGACAGATTTGAAAAACCAAATGTACGATCACTTTTTTATGAATAACTAAGCAATTATCGTATATGTACATATGTTTTTTAAACGTTTACTTACATTTATAAGTATATATTTAGTTATGTGTGATTCATTATGAATTTACTACATTATGTAATTAAAACAAAATAGAAAAAAATAATGGTATAAAAAAAATCACGTATTTATATTGGAATTGATTATAAATTCTGATTATTCAATTAATGTTTAATAGATATAATAATGTAATTGAAACTTTGAAATAATTAAATTTAAATTTATGCTTTTTTTTGTGTCTAAGATCGTACAATTATTTAATGGACGAAATGTATTCAAATCTGCCATGAGAATCGAAAAATATCGAATATTTTAAATTTTACAGATATAATTAAGGAGTGAGTTTAACAAAAATTATTTACAAAATTACTTATAGTCTAGAATTTTAACAAAAATGAAAAAAAAAAAAAATGAAATGTCAAATGTAAGGAATTTTCCCGAAAGATACAATCATAACAAGTATGGAATGTAGAGGTAAGACGTGTTTGAAAAGGTGATTTTTATTGGTAATTAAATTAGTATGTAAATGGAATAAAAGAAAGAAAATATTCTATGAGGAAATATGTACATATAGGTATGTTTATTTTTTCGCACTCACTATACAAGTAAAAAATTAAAAATAAATGAATAATTTTTGAATAAAATAAAAACCGCAATATAATGCTTTGTCACAATTTATTGTCAAACGTCAAAAACATAATATTTCAAGATATGCACTATTAAATGAGATTTTATATACTTACTTACAGTCAGTGAGTGCATATACAGAGAATATAAACTGAAAGCTAAAAATAAAACAAAACGAAAAAAGTAAATATGTAAAAACAGTAAAAACAAAATGTACCTATACCTTATTCCATTATTATTATTTATTTTTATTATGATTATTGTTATTATTATAGATTGGTTATTTGGTTGAAGGCTGTCAACAATAAGATAAAACCGTAATTCTTATAGCAATTACTTTGCATGTTGATTGCATGATCTGATGTTGTTTTTCGTTGAATGACACCCGATTCTGGATTAGTTTACAATTCAATGTTTTTTATTCTTTTGTGTGTTTTTTTTTTATATTTTACATACATTATATATATAAGTAACTTGCTTTAAGAAAAATGTCATATGCTTGTATATAATACATACTGACATGTATACAGAAATATGTACTTACACATACTCTTTACTTACCTTTGCTTTGTCTATAAGTACGTGACTGCATTTATAACATGCACAAATATGTATGTAATATGAAAAAAATAATCTTCAGGATTGTTTTGTAATGTTACTGGGTATGTAAATACATATATGATAAATCATATACAATTATACATATATATAAAATATGGTATATGCTCGTATGTATGTTAAAACGAAGCAAAACAAATGAATGAAGATATGTTCAATGAAAATACAAAACAGAAGAACATAAAAAAAATTTAAATAAAATAAAATAAAATCAAAAAAATCAACAACAACATACATATATAATATCTCAAAAGCATGTCAAAATGTCTTACATGCGGTCTCGTCAACTCTCTTAATGAGACTTTGTGTAACTTTAACCAATTTTAACCGAATATAAAATCACTGTTTTATTGTTTTTCTTTATTCATGTTTAATTTTTTTATTTTTTTAATTTTTCATATTTTTTTTTTTCAAATTGTAATTACATTCATTGTTAATAGGATTTTAGTTGTTCATTTTTAATAACAAAGAATATTGTATATGAAAAAAATGTAGATACAAGATACGAGGGTTATACGATATGTATTTTTTTCTTTTAAATTTTCAAAAATACTTACTTTGTACGTTGTGCCTTGAAATGTACTTATAATTTAAAAAAAATAAATTTTTCAACAAAACAATAAAAATATGTCATTTGAATTTAAGTATGATCGTATGACGTTTAATTAATAATTTTCAAGTAAAAAACTTGTTTCTATAATATAAAGTGGTCATGATATTGGCTTTTGGTTTATGTCAAGGCTCATAAAATTTTGTCGTTACTATAATGATGGCGCATTAACTGTAAACAATCATAGTAGTACTTATAGCACTACCTTAGTAACACACTAGTAAATTTTTGAATGCTCCTCATCATATCTACTACTATGGGTACCTTTTGATAACTATAAAAAATAAAAAAAAATAAAAAAAAAGATTTAAAAAAAAATATAACAATAAAAATGAAACCATTCATGAAATGAAAAATCAAGAAAAATCACGGTAAAAATCTTTTAAAGTAATGATTTTATGACTGTGTCACGGTTTGTCAATTTTATCCTTAACCAGATCTGCATAATGTGTACATACATACATACGTATAAGTATGTTTTTTCATTTTAATGTATTTGTTAGCTCTCATATTTATGTAGCATTACTATATGTATGTTCATTTTATACATTATATCTATATACTTACATATTCATCTAAGATCTACATACATTTATACATTGCAATCAGCCTAAATGCAAATGCAAATATATTCAAGCCTGTATAAATTGTACACATAGTAAAACGACTGACTGATATAAAACAAAATGAATAAAAATTTTTGCAATAAAAATAAAATTTAAATAAAAGAAAATAAAAAAAAAAATTAAATGACATGAATTTGACGACATGAAGGTATTATATTTATTATTTATATTTGAATGACATTTTAAGTCATAATAGTATAGTTTGGTATAATTTTACTTTAGTATAGTAAACTGATCTTAGTTCTTTCATATGACGATGATGATGATGATGATCAGAATTTTATCCAACTCAAGATTTATTTTATACAATATGTTCATTTTATTTTCATTATTTCTCTTCATTTTTAGTGTTTATATGTATGTTTATATATATGTTTGTTTATATAACGATGATTGTTTTTGTTGTAAGCATGTAGATATTTTCTTGTGTATCAGAGAGGACTGCATTTTTATTTTATGCATTTATCATATACATATATAAGTATGTGTATATTATGAAAAATTATTTTACTATAATGTGAAAGTACTCTTGTATAATCTACATACAAACTCGTATATGAATGTATTGTGATGAACACGTGAATGTATGAGTACATGTGAATATATGATACGTATATCATCATATAATATAGCAACTAATATAAAAATTCTTATAATCAGGTGAAGACGGACTTTTATAAAAATTTGGAAAATAATATTGACACTCCTTTTGTGATCACAAACATTTATATGCATATTACGTATTCATATGTATGTTATGTTCGTATATTTGTGTTTATATGTTTGTACTATGCAATCAAGGTTGAAGTTAGTTAAGTTTTTGGGGTGCGGTTATTTTTGGTTAATTTACGGGTATATGCGAAATTGATAAAAAATGAAATGATCAAAAGAATCTTTAGTATATAATATCAATATCTTTTAACTTTTAAATTTCAAATTGACAAAAAATAAAAAGAAAAAAAAACTGTCATCATTAAAAAATACAACAACAACAAAAAGTATACGATTACCTATGCATTTATATTAGATAATAGGTTATTTTATAACAGAATAGGTATGAAAAAATCAATTACCATTTCATTATGTTGTAATAATAATTGTTTTTAATTCTAGGTAAATCATGAAATAAATCTTTAAGTCTTAAATTTATTACCAATTATTCATACATCAGAGATGATTACGTAATAAATATCTCGTATGTACATATGAGTATATAGAATTTCTATTTGTTTGTTTATTTGTTTGTGGATGTGTATATGTGCTGTGTTTTTTTTTATAAAATGAAAAGTTATTGCTGTCATTTAACTTTGTTACCATAATGAAAAGAAGTATAATATTTACATATTTTATTGTATACAATTTCAATTCATTTTATGATGCGCATATGTATATGAATGAAATCTTTTCATATTCTTTTCGTAACGTGTATGGAACATAAAACATTAAGAGTGCACTCAAATATGAAGAGTGCATTAAACGATTATGTGAAAAAAAGTGCAACTTGACTGCATTTTTCTTTATACTTCTTCATTGGTTTTCTTTCTTTTAATAATTATTTATTTACATATTTGATTTTATATCAACAACACATGCTTCTACATATTACCATATTACATATGCAGTTGTATTTTATGATTTTGTGTTAAAATTCGTACAAGCACTCGTAGTCGCACATAATGTATATTTAAAGATCTCTTATTATTCTCGCACTTTATTCAGATTGTATATTATAAACTTTCATTTTGCATTTGTATATATGAATTGTAGATACATTTTTTTCAGCTACTCTAAGGCTTATATTCACCAACTAAGATTATCTTTTATCTGAGATAAAAGTGTATTTATCGACCTCAGTTTTACACTATTCGGATATGTCTAAGTGTGATGTAGTTATAAATATGTAATAAATAGAAATATCTGTTATGAAATATTGTAGTAGATTGAAATATGAAATACGATGAAATATTGTACTAGTTTAATAATGAAATGAAATAATTGATAAATGAAACAAATGAGACAGATGATTATTTTCAGTAATAAAGTAGACGTTCAACCAGGAACAATAAAATGTAGTTTTCTTGACATACCACACCACACTAAGACTACTTGGGAATGGTACTATAATTATCGTTTGAACATAATCTTGTTATTAATAGCAACAGAACAGCATTTACATTTATAGTCATCACACCACATAATCTCTTTTTCAAATTTTATCTTGGTTGGTGAATATGAGCCTAAATGATTTTTCTTTTGATCATTCAAATACAAGAAAGGATAAACCTTCTGTAATGAAATTTTTTTTAAATATATGTAAGTATGTACTTTTAAATTGTATTGTTGTTAGAAATCGAAAGGATCGGATATCTCATCTAACGAATTAATGATGCTCACATGTAGGCGGGTATAATTTTAATTGTAATAATTTTATAATAAAAAGTAATTTGGTTTTTTATGTTTTTATTTTTCCGATTTGAAAGTATCATAAATTTGGTTTCTACTACAATATTGAAATCTATAATATATGTATGTGTAGATAGATATACGGAATTTATTTGAAAATAAAACCGAAAATGAATTTGCGACATTCATGAGAATTGAAAATTCATATTAATAATCAGACGTAAAATTTTGATAATTTTGTATTTTGGTTTTTTTTTTCAAACAGGCTAAGATATGATATTGTATGATGCAGAGATTTATTTATACTGCAAATATGTACTTATTTGTATATGGTCAAAATATATTATATATATATAAAAATTCATTTTATATACGTTTTCTAAATGTACGATATCGATTAGTTAAATTACGAGCATATTGAAAAGAAAATATACCTATAGGCGGGCATTAATGTATCCATGCATATGATATTCATCCATATATGTACTGACTAATGTTTATGTTCTGATACAATTATACAGTAGTGGTTGTGAAATATCCATGAAATTTTCTGAACACATAAATGATATGATATTATTAAGAGATATAGTGTTTCGATAGGGAATCCTATTAGTAACAAATTCTTATTTATTTCGTTTGTGATATTTTAGTCTGTTGTATTATTGTAATGTTTTTTCTAGTTTTGGTTCAGATCAGCACATTTATATATAAATTTGCATACATATGTGCGAGTACTTATATTACATTTATATGTATGTTCTCATTTTATATATTATGTTTGTGGGTATATATTTTACAGATATAAAGATTTGAATTTATATTGATAGACGTGTGTATGTGAATGTGGATGGATTGCAAATGCATGTATGCAATTACTTTACATTGTTATGCCATTATAGAAACGTATGGATATATGGATAAACAATTAAATATATGACTGTATATAAGAGTTATATGTTATATAATATATACATATAAAGAATATTATATACTTATAATGCATATTTCATATATGTATGTATAGCTGGATACTCATACATAAATATATTCGAAATACAAATATATATACTTTTGAGAAAATTAAAAGATTGCTTATTGTAGATTGTGATAGACGACGGTTAGAGATAAAATGCATTCAAAATACCAGAAGAATAAATAAACATGATTTTTAGATGAGATAAATTCTTAAATGTACATAATTGTATATTGTATAGACATATATACATATATACTCGTATATTTATAAATGTAGATATATTTAAATATATAATTTGCAGAATGACATTGATATTTTGAAAATTTTGCAATTTCAAATAAGGGGGGACGGGGACATACATACATTTAACTAATAGGCATTGTGTGTCATCATTATATACATATATACATATATTTTAAGTAAGTATATCTGATGATAATATATTTAAAATTGTATACAAATCTACATACATACATACATATATCTGATGTATTATAAATATGATACTAACACATAATATTTGAAATAATTTACATATGTGCAAATATATGCATATATTATACATACTACAAACATATAAATTCAAAATATGTATATGCATACAATATATGTATAGATTTAGAATAATTTTTGATGCACTTATGCACTATATAACAGCAATTATCTCTGATAAAAGATACGATGAGGAAAATGTGAATCATCATCATCATCAATTGTAATTATATAGTAGGTACACAATAATATATGTATCTATATTTATAATGTATGTAGGTATGTACATGTTTTTATATTAAAATTTATATATCAAAATGTTAAAAACGTGTACATGTATTCTAAGAGTAGAAATATATACTTACATAGTCAGTCATAGCAGTAGTACTAGTATAATTTTAGTATTCAGTTCAGTCAGGACTATTATCAGGGAGTTAGATAGACAGATAGATAACTAGATAGTCAGATAGATCCAGAAAATGATATTGAATCAAATACAATACCATATAAATAAATATAAGTACACATGTGTATATATATAGATGCAGATGGCCTTATAAAAGGTTCATTTATATATTGTATGTAAATGGGGATTTAATGCGTGTATATAAATATACGAACAAATATTATATTTTATATGTATATAATGTACATATAATATGTACATTATGTTAAAGGATATTTACTTTTCATTATTTTATTGGTATATTATATACGCACAAACATATATATTTTGTAATATGTAATGTATGTATGTGTTTGGTTGATTTTCATTATCTGTACATTATTTTGTAATGTGAATGACATTAATTGAGTTATGCATTTCTGCAAGATTTTCAAGCCTATATATACATACATACATGTAATTTATGTATAATTCATTGCATATACATATACATACTTTATTCCCTAAAAAATTTATGCATATATATAAATGTGCATTGTATGCAATATACGAAAATGATTGTTGTATTATTTTATAAGTATTTATTATTATTATTATTATTATTATGATTATGTTTATTATTATGTATTAGTTATATAAATTATTTTATAACAAAATATATACATATATGATAATATATATAGTACATATGTATATATTAATATATCTTACGTGTATATGTTATGTACGTATACATACATATATGTGCATTATTTTATTTGTACCTCTAATGTACTTTATTCATTCCATTATATTATATTGAATGGACATTTATGAAGAAAATTTTCGATTAATTTCTCTGTCACGTATATAAATGCTAATGAAGCTTGTTAGATTTGTTTTTTAATCCCTAAGGATATAATTTCATATACATATACATACATATACATTATATGTATATGTATAGTATGTATATAAATCGTAATTGTATATACATACTTGTATATATATGTATGTATGTAAATATCTACATATGTGCATATATGCATTTATATTTATACATAGGTACAAAATATTGCATATATGTATAAGGAATGCATTTTAAATTCATATATGATACATATAGATATATGTACATAATATACATATGTATAGAAAACCCTTTCAGATGTGTGTAGTGTGCCTATACCTCTTTAATAAGAATACAATTTATATAGAAAATTTAATTTAATATTGGTAAAAATATTTTAGATATAACATTATGTGCGTATATGTGTATAGAAAATTTCATTTATTATTGTATAGTACATTTATATTACTGATTGACTGTACATACATATTATATTTTGATAGTGAATTATCGACATTATATTATGTACATGTACATGTGTATGTATTTATATATCTAAAAACTACAATAAGTACAAATAGTTATGCATACTCTAGAAAAATATATAATACACATTTACATATGTATGTGTAAATTATAATCAAATTTATTTTATACGCACGTTTCATGCATTTAATGAAGTTATTTAGTTATACACATACATGTACGTATATACACGAACTTTATATATTTATAAACTGTATTTATATTTATAAATGTATATATAATACTCGAGATGACAATATCATAGAGACAAAATGTCAATTATGAAATTACTGAAAAAAATTGAAAAAAATAAAAGGGAATTATTCATTGATGCATAATTTATGTGCAAGCGTACGAATGATGTACATGTATATGCCATATATGCGTGTTGTGTATGCATAAATTTGCATATATCTATATTATATAAAACTAATCAAAATTATTATATGTACATATAAGCGAATTTTTAAAATAATAATCTACAAAAGAATTATAATTTTGTGAAATTTATACAAGCTCATAATTAAATATATTAAGATTTTAAGTTTATAATTTCTAGGTAGATATAGGAAATTATATAAGTACATATGTTTGTACATGTATATGCTATGATGGATTTTCTATGACGGACGGATAACATAAACACGTAACCTGATTTTTGTGAAATTTCTATTTTTAATACTGTTTTAAACTCAAAATTTGTGGACCAGTGTTGTTTATATTTATCTCTTTTTTTTTTTGTTTCATTTTCTTATTATCCTGCCTATTCAAATATGATTTCATTTTATTTTAAAAATCACTATTATTAAAAATTATTTTTCTTACAGTTTTTACTTATCTGTTCTTTATTTTTAATCTTTATTCTTAACAGAAAAATGATAAGAATGACATAAGAACAACAGAATATGATTAAAAAAAATTACTTAAAATGAAAATGAAGATAATTTAAGTCTAAATATCTAGTCAAAAAAAAATAAAAATAAAAATAAAAATTGTTCAAACTAATACCACCAAATGTACACATAGTTATCTTTTATATAATTTTATATATATATATATATTTTTTTCTGTATTCTTTATAGTTGTCATGTAAAAAGAATCTTTCTTTCTCTTTGAATTAATATTGTTTTTTTTTGTTCATGTTCATAAGATAAGGAAACATGAAGAAAATTAAAAATTTGTTGATGCGGAAAATTGGTCTGTAAAAAGAATTAAGTTTATGAATGTTTTTGTCTATACAATATGCTTTATGTTTTTGTCTGTATTTCTGATATAGTATAGTGTTTAACTATATGTATACAGTACATGCATTTTAATAATGGATGTGTTCACCAACTACGATAAATTTACGACTGTTTAAATTGAATTCATCAACCGCGATTAATTATTGATGTTGTATAAATTTTAAACTACCTCAGATTTGTCTTGTTAATATCGTTTGAACATAATCTTGTTATTAACAAGAACAACAAGAGCACCCAATATAACTATTACACCACATAATTTATTTTTTATTGTACCATTTAGAAATATTCACTTTTCACAGTTTGAAACAAATTTTATTTAGGTTGATGAATAAGCTGAAATTATATCTGGCTAAAACGGTAAAATACACCCATGTTCTGTATTCCACTTTTTTTAAATTTCATTTCCGAAAGTGGAATTGGGTGTTCTGTATTACACTTCCACTCATTTTTAGTGAATTTGATTCCGTCAAGTTTTTGTAAGTGGCAAAAATTAATTTATATTGAAATCGTGTATGATTTGAATTTTTCTTTTGTTTGCTATATATTTGATTTCAAATTTGAATCCTAACAATTTTAATATAAACTTTGATACTTCAAGAAAGGCTAACTAAAATAAAAATAAAAAAATTTGACACTTTTTATATACAAATTACATCAGATGATTTCGAAATTAATTTTCGAACTCCATAATTCCACACGGAATGCAGAACACCAATTTTCATTCCGCGTGGAGTGGAATTCGTATTTCACTTTCATTTTTTGCAGAATCCAGAACATGGGTGATACTAATCGTACTATCGTAGCGTATATATGTACATATATGTATTATACTATAGTTACAATGATAGTCAATGACCACCACTGCTTTGAAGTATGTTATCTAAATAGTAGAGGAGGTGTGTGTCATGTGCAAAAAAGGATCTTCGGCCTACCTTACATATACATTGTATATACATAAGTACATAATGTAAAAATATTTATTTATGTATAATATATAGGCAAATGTACACATATATGTAATTCTAATATACACACATCACATTAATAAAAATGTGCAAAAGTTCTATTTATTCATCCTTGATATGGACATATGGATTTACAGTATAATATATATACCTACATGTCTAAATAGCTATGCTATAAAATGCATAAATTTATATTTATTAAAAATTTCATAATTAATAATAAAAATAATGAAGAATTATAAATACACAATATAATGAATTTTAATGGGAACATTTTTTTTTTCATTTTATTTTATTTATTTTTTTTAAATGTAAAATATTTAACTATAGTAGATTATACAGTTTTATTTTTATTCTTTAAAGACAATCTGAATGTGTGAGCGTAAGAAGATGATTAAAATTCAAAAGTATATATAGTATACTATATTTAGTTGCACATTGATTTGTTTATCATAAAAAAAGCAAAGTAAAATTGTAAAACATATTTTATCTTTGGTAAACTTTTTTAACAGTTAAAAACTTTTACAATTACTTCTTGTTATAGTCGCATTTTTTCTGTTAATATTGTGTTCTATTGGTTCTATACTCATATTGTTCATGTATGCACGTACAGAATTTAATGAAAAATATTCTTACCATCTTACTCAATTCATCTAGACGCGTATACTTTGGTATACCCGTACATTGCATACTCACAACAATGTATATACATATTACATATGTATATGTATGTCTGTAATGTAATGAAGTCGTACGTATATATATATGTATGTATATTATTCATTCAAAAAATATGCACGTTAAAATTTTTATTTATATATTCTTTCTTCGACATTATTATCATAGGAACATATATAGATACAAATAATAATATAATGTAAAAGCGTTCTAGTACACACATACATACAAAGTAAGAAGTAGAAAATAATATTTTTCATATATAATGTATTTTATGTAAGCATATATTTTTTAATTTTCTTTAATTTTTATTTTTTTTATTTTTTAAATTTTCCTTTTAGAAAACTTTCATATCTACAGGATAATAAAATTCAAGAAAACAAGAAAAAAAAAAACAAAAAAACAAAACAAAACAAAATTAGACAAAAAAACTAAGAAAAAGAAAGCATAAACAATAAAAAAAAAATAAAAACAGGTGAAAAGTTTTTCTATCAGCAATACACAAGTAGTTTTCGATACTAAAACTAAGTATATATGTACTATAGTGTATGACAACTCTA
Source organism: Villa cingulata (assembly GCA_951394055.1). Lineage (NCBI taxonomy): Eukaryota > Metazoa > Arthropoda > Insecta > Diptera > Bombyliidae > Villa > Villa cingulata. The sequence continues at coordinate 11,168,911 of OX596018.1, read as the reverse complement.
CTGTGGTATAGTATTTACATATTTTTTTCACAACTTAAGTACAAAAAATTCAAAACATAAAAGAAAAGAAAAAAAAAACAATTTAAAAACTATTAAGAAAAATAGTTAAGAGCAAAAAAATAAAGCTAAAATAAAAAATTATAAGAAAGACAAAAAAAAAAAAAACAGTAAACAAGAATAAAATAAAATTAAAAAACTAAAAACCAAATACAAAAATAAATAAAAGTTCATTTCATATATGGTTTATGTTTTATTCTGAGAAACTGGTATATTTGTCATAATCGAGTATAATATAAAAAAATTTAAGTACTTTATTTATGTATGTATGAAAATTAAAAAAAAAAATGTGTAGTAGAGTTACAATGTAATGTATTTTGCTTAGTGTATGTATGAGTATACCTTATACTTTCTTGTAAAATGCTGGAAGGATAAAGATCGATTTGATGTTTGTTTTTGTGTTAAATTTGAAAAACAAAAAAAAAACTCCTTATCACATCTATAAGCATTATGTAATATACACAGAATATTCATATGATATATTATGTGAAAATTAACATAAATACTTTTAACTTTTGCTTTTCCTTGTAAGCAAATATGAATTTTCATGATTTTTCATAATTTTTGTAAAATTCATTTTTCACTTTGCATTTTAAATGGTTGTATTTTGCCTTAGAAAGGATTCTTTGAACATTTCTTTTAATATTTATAAAATACATAATGTATATAACGTATGTACATAGAAAGAAAAGTTCAAATTTCAATTATAACATATTATTAAATAAACGTAAATTGTATATTATGTACATGGATGCACATGCAATGAGTATGCAATGTGAATGTATTTGTATTTTTATACATACATTATGTTATTGTACATATGAAATAAAATATTAAGTATTTACAGGATTGACAGAATTATGAAAATGCATTTTAATTGCATTAAAAAGCTAAAAAAATATTTTCAAAGAAATTATATTTAAAAAGCATATTATATAACATTTTAAAATGTACCTAAAATACATTATAAGTGCTGTTCACGATGTGTGATAAAAGAATGTTAATCGTCGTAAATATATGGTAAATCGTAACTAATGGTAATTGATGGTAATCATTTTATATGGAAAAATGAGATATGACATGGTAAATTTTTACCATGAATTCAGGAATGTTTTTGTACATATGGTAAATGGTAAGTCGTAACTTTTCTGTAATTTGTTCTAGTCAGACGTATCAGACAATAAAATGGTATTAAGCATTCGTATTACATATATTTTGTCTTATGTGATAAAAATTTACTATTTACCATATTCGTTACCGTTTTTTGTTTCAAGTGTTCTCACGATGTTTCTTTTCCAACTTTTACCATTTACCATCAATTTACCATTTCTATCATACATCATGAACACCATTATCATGTAGTATATTTTCTAATTACAAAGAAGAATTTTTCAGAATTTTTCATTTATTTATGTTTAGTCCATAATAAACTTTAGTATATACTTACATAATATTTAAGTACATAATGTAGTTACCTAATCACATATGTATTTTCATATCATTTACATATGTGTAAGTGTTCGTAAATGTTAATGTACCCACTACCAAACATTACGTGTTTCAAAAATTTGTAGAAAAAATAAATTAAAAACTGAATATATACGTGAAGGATTTAAGAAAATACATTTAACTATAAAATATTTTATACTCTGTACGTTGTTAAATAAAGATTTGAAATTACTGAAATTTTTTTTTTTTTTTTAATTTTTTTCATACTAATGTATTTTTTTTTCATGGTAATAATAATTTTGTGATGTACATATTTGATTTTGTCTTTTTAAAAAATATTATATGTGTATGGTATTTCTTATTCTGTTTTTGTCCTTTATATTTTTTTTTATAAATTTTATTAATACTTAAAATAACATGTTTTGTGTGTACTTAAGTATTTAAGAACTATTATTTAAAAGATAAGAATGAAAGGATATTTCTTAAATTGACTTACCTAAATAACGTACAGTAAGACTTGAGAATTCGATTTTTGTCTAATGTAAATATAAGAATAATAATTTTCAATTTTTATTAATAATTGTCAGCTTTTCGTTATACCAGAAAAGTTCATTCAGTTTTAAATAAGTAAGTACCATAACTTGCTAGGAGAAAGAAATTAGAAATGTTGATTCAGATGTACTTGTCGATAATTATACCAGGGGAAAAGAAATAAGTCGAATATAATTATCAGATTACTCTAAAAGTACATTAATATAAGGTGTAATATTTAAAGGAAAGGAAGAAACGAAATAAAAGTAAAGCCTGAAATATTCATTCATCTATCCACTCATCGAATGTTTTATTTATTCCTATACAATTTTTCGATAATCAATCAAGGATCCATCAAACAGATCATCATGATAGTTAGCTACATGAGTGTGCACAAAATAAAAAACAAAATAACTAAGCAAAGAAAATAACCCAATTACTCAAGTATTATTAACACTTTAGTGAAAGCCATTGGTTGCTACAAGCTATAGTGCTGAAGAGGAGAAAAAAATGACCTTAGTTAATTGAAATCAGTAATTTTCAAATCATTTTAAATAACTACATAATGTACAATAGATGGTTATATTTTATTGTTGATTTAAAAAAAATTTCTTTTTAATATTTTTATTATACGTTTTTTAGGGGGAAGACATTTTTTTAAATAAATTTAAGTTGGTTTTTTTTTTTAAATTCACATTTGATTTTGTATTTCTTACATACAGATTAATTCATAAAATTCAGATTAATTTTCTGGAGAAGATGTACATATGTACATACTTGTGTATGTGTATAAAATTGAAGAATTACAAAAACCAAAAATAATAAATTATAAATATGATAAATTAAAAAAAAAAAACAATAATAAAATAAATGATTATTATCTGACAAATTGATATATTTTTATGTATTAAATATGGATTATTGTCAAAATATATTCGAAAGGAGATTATTATTTATGTGTATATATATATTTTTTTATATAGATATGATGGTGTATGTGTAGAAGATTTGATTTAATAACACTGAAATACGTTTTATAGACGTATGCATATATTATATAACAGCTATTAATATGAAAATATACGTACCTATATGTATGTATATATGAAATCACGTATCGCAGATGAAAAAGATTAAAGTGAATGATTAATAAGATAACATTCTACATATTTATATTATATGTATGTACATATATGTATATGATATGAGTGTATGTATTTCTTATAAAAAAAATATATGAATCCCTTTTATTTCATTTGATTACGATCTACAATGATATTTATATGATATACAGTGCGGTAAAAAAATTATGTGACAAACATAATTTTTTCGAAATAAAGCGCCCTAAAACGTAAGTAAATCACAAAATATTTTATTTAATTCATATAATAATGGAATACAACAAAAACTAGAAATATTTTTAATTCTTCTATTCAAAAATAGAAAAAATCTCACTCCGTATTTTTTTTTTGTAAGTAGGGTTTTTTTTTTTTTTTAAATTTAGCAGCTGACTTATGGTGATATTCTTTTCAAATTCCTTTTTTTAAAAACGATCAAAGATATTCGATTCGATTTTGAAACCAAGGCTTTATGAAGGTGTTCCTATTAAATGATGGCAAATTGTATTTTTCATTTTTGCCTGTGGTAAATTGTCTTAAAATGGTACATTTATGTCAGTATGATTACCTTTTCTATTCATGAAAAATTACTCTTGTTTCATAATTTTTTTTACCTCACTGTATATATTATGAATGTTAATATAAATACGCGAATGTATATGCTTGTTATGTGTTATGTATGTCTATGGTATTTGCTCTGCATGCATCATCCATGCATCATATTTGTATATAAATCGTATTTCGTATATGAGTTTACAAATATTCATTCATTCATATGAAGTTATATATGTTCCAGATTCATTTCTTATTTTATCGTTTTAAAATTTTATCACATGGTGTTTAGTTTTATTTTAATTTTTGTTTTTATTTTTTGTTTTTTTTCTTAAGTTTTTATATTTAATTTTTTATTTTCTCGTATTCATGTATTTTTTTTTAGTGTTTTTTTTTTCTTTTATTTTTGTTCATCTTACTTCTTCCATTTGAATAAATAATAAACATCATGTTTTCAACTTTGTGTCAATTTATATTTATGAATTATGTTCTCTTATGTTTTTGATTTATATATAATTTATATATTTATACATTACTACATTTTTATCTTTTTCAGATATTTCTGCACGTAATATGTACATATATGATCTTAATGATCTTATAACAAATTAGGACAAAAAGTAATGAAATTACAAAAAACATAAACACACCACAACATAACATAAGATTGATAAAAATTTAATAAAAACCAGAAAAAAAAGAAATTTTCTCGTTAATAATAATTTCCAAGAAAATTATTTTCATTAAAATGTATACACACAGGTACAAATGCAGACGTTAGTTATACATATTTTGACGTTAAAACTAACATATGAATAGTGTCTTAGGTATCATGTTGTGTATACATGATTGTACGTTAATTTGTCATGTAATTAAGAATAATTGGAAACGAGTTATTTTTTTTGTTTTTTTGTTTTCACATTTCTCTGTTTTCTTACAATCTAGAACTAAATAAATAAAACATTTCTACATGTATGTATATACAAGGTTAGATGATATTATGAAGTATTTTTAAGGATAGAAGTGTTTTAAGGTATTCAGGTGGAAATTTTTTCATTTCATTTATAAATTTTCGTTGTCAAAGGAAATTAAAAATTTTTTCTGATATATTCGTACTACTCGAGTTATGTATAAGATATGATAAAAAATAAGAAAACAATTAAAAAATATTCAGATTTATAATCAGATATATTTTTTTAGACTCATTCAGTAAGAATTATTATTGAAAAGAAGAATTGATTTGCATCTATCACATACGTAGTATACGTGTGTTTGTGTTTAAAATTGAATGAGATTTTATAGAGAAAATTCACATTCGTTATAAGTGCAATAATACCTGAGAGCTGGACCTACAATTCAGCTGGAGATTCTACAAAATTCTAATGTTGAACTGTATTCATAATCATCAACATCGAGTCAGACCAGTGTAATCCTAGTTTGTTCAAAAATCTGTTGCCCTTCTTTTCCTTGACCATCTATCATCATTCACAGTTCTTAATTCTAATGACTCCCAATTGTGGAGATAAATTCCATATAATTCTAATATTAAATTGTAATATCAGAGAAATCATTTTTGTCTCTTGGACGGCCTTAATCCAAACCACTACAATGGTCTCCAATGATAATCTATCATAATACTAGCACATACATTTTTATTGTTGACTAGAGTGTGCCTGCGACTTCGTCCGCATTGTCATAGAGCTATAAAACGAACCATGATATACAGAATAAGGTGATCCCGAGCGAAGAAGCTCTTTGTAAAGCTTTATGTTATTACGTCATTTCTATTGAGTTTGTAATTCAATTACCACGATCAACCACGATTATCAGTTCATTTAGAAGAAAAAGCTTTTCATACATTTTATAGATTTTTTTCAGACCTTCATCTGTTTAATCCAAATTTTTATTGTTTTAAATAATTAAATTTGAAAAAAAAGTAGCCTATTATTTGTGGGAGGAACTCCTCTTTCAGGTAAAAAAAATTCCATCAAGATTGGTTCAGCCGTTTTCGAGATTACCCGGAACATACATACAGACAGACAGACAGACGCAACAAATTTATTTATATGTAAGATTCCGAATAAATTATTGGTAGAGAACTATGACTCAATTAAATGATGAAAGCTTCAACTGACTCATTAATGGTAAATAGTAATGTATAGATCCTTGAGTTACATATATATCAGATACAATAACAGTATATAGTATACGCTACAAAAATACATAAAAATTTTATTAATTAAAAAAGTTTTAATGCTCATTTTTTCCGGTTTTTTTTTGTTATTCTTGTTCTAACCATAAAAAGTTGATATTTGGATATTTGAATTTTTTTTTTATTTTTATTTTAATTTTTGCATTCAAAGTTCTATGTTCTATTTATTAAGTTCTAGCTCTGCCAGAAAAAAAATTAATTTCATTTTTTTTGTTCCATTTTGGTTTTTCAACTTATAAAAAAATCCATTGCCTAAAATCTACACAAATACATAATATTTCCTATTTTATGTAGTAAGTATTTTATTTCAGTTTTTTTTTTTTTGTTTTTCTTTACTCTGATATCCTTTTATTTTCGTAGTCAAATTCATTTTTGTTTCGTTACAAGTTTTTTTTGTTTGTTCGTTCGTTTGGTCATAGTTTCAAATTTATAAATAAAGTGTACTTCTTGTATACTTTTGCAAACTTTTTCATTTCCATTTGAAAAAAAATAATAATATATTTATATGTTATGTAATTTTCTACTTTTTGCGATACACACACACACACATACAAAAATGAAATAAAATAATTTATATTTATTTTGTCATCATTGACGACCTGATCATATATTCTGTGTATCTCTATATGTACATGTAGATTTATTCATATTTTAAATAAATGATTGAAAAAAAAAATACAGTCAACTCTCGATAATTTGAAGTTTTTTATTGATCTCTTGAAAAATACGAGTACTCGATAAATTGAAAAAAATTCATGTGATTTGGTCCCTTCGGTAATTTGGATTTCCAGGAATAGCATCTATAGTTCATCGACATTCTCTAATTTTAAGTTGGTCTTGTCTTTATAATTTGAAGTCGATGATTATTGTTTTTATGTACAAACTTGTCGTAGCTTGCCAAAATCTGGCAGTTGTTTATATGAATGAGTGAGAGAGTTCGCAGCCTTAAGTCTTCGTGACTTTTCTTATTAATTTTTAAGTTAAAATGAATTCAAGAAAGAACAACTGTATTTTCATTAGTTTTCAAGTGAAAAAAAGCATTAGATTCGTGAAAATGGAAGTCGCTCACTTAAAAGAAAATTATAGGCTTCTTTTTTTCAAAATAAACATTTATTAATTGTGCAATTAAAATCACGAATTTTAATCAAACTCTTGTTTATTTGAATTTTTTTCTCTCTCCCTCTTCGTTATTTGAACTCCTATTATTTTGAACTGTCGATAATTTGAACTTTTTCTCTGGTACTCTGGATTTTAAATTATCGATAGTCGACTGTATACATTTTTTTTTCTTGTTTTTTATATATTTTTATTTTTGTTGGTTTTGTTATTGTCAGGATATTCGATATAAAAATATTCAGCATAATTTTCCAATGATATTGATTGCATATCGTATCGATAGTATGCGTTGTTATTTTTTTCTTCTTTCAAATATATTTTTCATATCATACACAGTTTATATGTAATTTATAATACCATGTATTTCGTTTGATATATAAAATTTTTACACATCCTCGCCGTCGTACATCATACAATTTTTAACTATTTGTGTAATATACGAAATAAAAAAAATGTGCATACAGTTAAGAATGTATGTAGGTACTATATGTACAATTTTATTGATATAAAAATATAAGGACTTTGATGAGTTTTTCTCATAATATGCTGATAGAATATTGATGACCGATTTTATATTTTTATTTTTCTATAGTATAAGTAACATATTTGTAGATAGATACATATGTACATATAATGTATTTGCGCACATAATATATCACATGTGAATGTATAGCTAATCTATATACAAACAAAGTAAATATAAATTACATTTGCCGATGTGTAGAAGTTTTTATAAAAATGTACATGTGAATGTGGGGGTGATTACATAAATAATATAAACTTTCTTATGTAGAAGTAGAAGCATATTGAATTTCAATTGAAATTCTTAGAAATTTTATATCTTTTCAATTTTTTGTTTTTTTTTTTTGTTTTGCTTCTATTCTATTCTTCAATATTATACTACGAGAAAAGTTATTTATCTGTATGTGTTATAACTTATAACTGATTTAAATTAATCATATAGATTGAAATGGAATGGGAGGATGAAAACAAATATATATGTACATTCGAATATTCGATTATTTGTATATTGATGCATGATAATTTAATAGATATATACTAGATAACTAGCATGTAAGTAGGTATACATATTATCTGAATTTTTTTTTTTAATATTTTTCAAGAAAAGTTTGTCGTTTTCATTACATCTTTATGAAATATGTATTTTTTTAATAAAATTGTAGATAATATCTAATAAGAAAAAATTATTTATAAATATTATTTTCTTTGAAAATGTAGAGTAAGATAATAATGTACATACATACTTGTAGATATGTTTGGGTGTATCTTAAAAATATTTTATAAATTTTAAAATTTTTAATTTAATTTTATTTTGATGAAACATTCATAAAGCTGTTCTTTAAAATATATGTATACGTAGTATGTACATTGAAAGTTTTTGTATGCCATAAGTACATACATATATGTATATATACAATCATTAAAATTGAAGTCATAAATGTACTTACCATAAATAAGTATTAAGAATTTTCATTACTATTAGTATTTATTTATTTTTTTTTTTCTTGAAAAATTAAGGAAGCGATCTATACAGGTTTTCATTCTTTTTTATAAAATTTCTTAATTATTTTAATTTGTTATTTTCAAAATGCACTCGTATATGAATTTATATATTTATATAATTTCTTGTTTTCTATATTGTAAAATTTACTCATGTAAATGAATATAGAATAATAGAGAATACCTTAATATTAGTGAATACCTCTAATATTTTATTTATTTATTTATTTATTTTTTTTTTCATTTGAAAAATTTTGTTAAATTAAATGTTTCTGTATATTTTGATTTCATTTTGAATTTTAAATCTTGAAAATTATGAAATCGTGACAATTTTTTTTTTCAAACTTAAACAATTTTCATTTATATAAAGATTTTGTTTTTGCTGTTGTTTAAAAGTAAATAAATAAATAAAATTTATATATGTGTGTGTTTATAGGATATGTAAAATGTTTAACACACGTTTCTTCAATTTTATTTTAATATTCAATTTAAAATGATTTGTTACAAAATATTAAATGTGCAATTATATTCTGAAGGAATATCTTCATTTCACTTAAAAAAAAAGGAAATTACTATCATCATAGTCTATGATTGAAATTACTATCATCTTATCATATAAGTACAGTACATAATTTACACACATAAACTTTATGAACTTGTAAATCCATGCATATACATTATATGATGCATTTAATGTTACATTACGTACCCACATACGTATGTATGAAATATAAATGTATGAATTGTTTTGTTTGATGATAAATGTTTTGTTGTTATTTTTATTTACAAATATTTTTCAATTTTTTTTATTTTTCAAATTTCATATTTTGACATTAGAATTAATCAAATTGTAATATAACAATCAGAGAGTAAATACATAGACAAATATGAATGCACCTATACCTCTACGAGTATGAACGTACATAAATTGGTAAAAAACAAACACAAATGAAAAGTAAAAACTTTTACAAAATTATGTATCGTATGTATTGAAATGTGAATGAAAGAAAGTAGTTAGATACTAGTTATTGTATTGTTATAATAGTTGTATATATTTCTATTTGCAAAAAATAAAACTTTATTGTAAAAGATGACTTCAAATTATGTGTTCTCATGTAACATCATTATATGTATACAATGAGACGATAGTTATATTTTATATAATAAATGCGACTTGCCATTCGTGTATATATGGTAAATGTTCATTCGATCCTTATACATATAATACCTGTACAATAAATAACGTAAATTGTGATTGTTTCATTTTGTTTGTATACAAAATTTTCTACAAAATGCATGCACAATATATATTTTAATTTAATACATATTTACTTTATAACAATGCAAACTTCTTTTACAAATGTAAATTTATTATAATGTCATCATCATTAAAAAAATTTTTTTTTAACTTTTCTATGTTTGGGATAGTGTATTCCAACAAACTAAGAACAAACTTTAAACGATAAAAGAAAAGAAATGAAAATTACAAACAAAAACTATATAGAAAAATAACATTACAACGAAAAATTCTCTTTAATATGTTGCACTAATTTCATAAGTAACATAAGTGCATACTGAAAAAAAACAAAATGCACAAAAACGAAAGAAAATACATGCAAAAAATATTTTTTTCTTTAATAAAATATCCACTCATCAATTTCATAAATTTCAAAATTTTCCACCTACACACCTAAAAACAAAAGTGAACTCATCTGAAATGCATACATATAAATATAACGTATAATAACGTAAGTATATACGAGTATTATAGAAGCATAGAAAAGGATTTTTCAATAGGGATGAGTATATGCTAAAATTGAATAACAAAGATTGTGTGTGAGATAAGAAGGAATTTTTATTTTGTTTTATTTAAAAGGGCTGTCGATGGTATTTGGTGTGGGATATGAGATCATTCGAATAGCTGCTGTGAGTTTGCTGGATGGCGGCGGGCATCAGAGAGATGGCATAGAGATCAGGCCTCTGGCGTAGAGGTCAGGCTGAATTTGAGTAAATTTATAATCTGTTGACAGTCATTAAGGGGACAGGTCGTTTGCGACTTATTAACATAAACCAGTTTTTTTTGAAAAATGAGTCGAACATGAGATATCTATGTTCAAGCAGAATGTTTATTGTGGCAGGATGTTTACTGTGTAGCACGTAGCGCCGCCCTGTTAAAACTACATGTCATTCACATCGGTATCATCAAATTTGATTCAAAAAAAAATTTGTTATCATAGATTGATAGTACTCTCCAGAGTTGATGATGATAATGCGATCGTCGTTTTTTGAGGTGGTACTGAATGATGATGTCAATCATCCAAAATTCGTCAATTTTGCTTGTCGACTTACCCGTTTATTAAAAAAACAGGATTCGTGCGTGTAAAACCATAAAATTTGTTGCTCGACATTGTCACTTGTCATACTGATTTGTCTTTAGTATCTAAGAAATAAAAAAAAAAACATGAATATTAATAACCAATATAACAAAACGGCCACCATGAATTATTGTCAAGTCAAAATGTACTCGTCCCAATTGGGAAACCCTTTATATGGTATGAATATATTTTGATGCTTTTGTCTTGTTTACATATTCAAAATTCTTCTTTTTTTGTAATGTTATTTTTAAATGTAATGAAATGTATGCATACTCGTATGTATCTAAATAACAAACATTTTATAATGAAGAAGAAATAAAATCTGATACACATTGCATAAATAATTCTGCATTGTATTATCAATGAGTTGTATTGTTGTATACAATAGAAAAACTATATCTACATCAAAATGTATGTAATTGGAATATTTATATAATATATTTATATGTATTATATGTATAATACGTACATATCTATTTATTTAAATAAATAAACTGTAGTGTAGTATAGAAGTGTTATGAAGAATTTCAAGATTATTTCTTTAAGTATTTTTTAGTTTGTTTATTATTTTTCTCAATATTTTTACCTAACAACGAGTATTTTTATATAGAATTCATAGTAATTTCTTTTTCTCAATGTATTGTAAAATATAATATTCTTGTATACACAAACACATTTAAAGTATATGTATGTATGCAGAGAAGTTTCAATATTTCTTTTGTATTGTTTGATTTATTTAGAATAGTTTAGTTTAGGTACCTTATACATTTACACATTATTTTGAATAGGACTTACATACATTTAGGATTGTATTCACCAACTAAGATTATCCGTGGGATATACTTTAGCCGGGTACAGTATAATTTCAGTTTATTAATCATACTAGATAAAATTTGTTTTCGGAGTATCGAAGAAGTCAGCTGATTGCGAAAAGTTAAGATTTTTATAATTACAAAATGAAAAAAAAAGGTTACATAGTGTGATGATTATAATGTGAGTACTGTGCTGTTGCTGTTAATAACAAGGGTAACGATATTTATAGTACCAATTCCAGGTTATTTTAAATATATCCGAATATCGTATAATCGAAGATGAATGAATACACTTTATCTCACATAAAAGATAATCTTTGCTGGTGAATACAACTCTTACGTTATCTTATCTTACAATATGAGTATAAGTATGCAGTGTGCAGTCAACTAATACACATTATTTATAACAAACTATAAAAAATTATACATACATACACATTTAACATATGTACATACTCGCATACATATCATTCTTGAAAATTGAATTTGAATTCATTTTCTTAACTTACTTCATTTTTGCTGTTCAAAGGAATAAACATTTTAAATTACACAATCGAATGAAGCGAACAAATCTACAGTATTCTTCTCTACATCTATAATATATGTATGTATATATGAAATGAATGTGTATCTAATATGTTATGCATATATTTATGTGTGTATATTGCATATAGCGTATTATATTTATTTATATTATTCAGTTATATACAAGTATACGTTAAAATTTTAGACTTTTAGAGCTACGAGCTACTATAAAATGAAATTCTAAATCTAGTAAACAAAAATTCATTGTGTTTTTGTAAATGAGCTTAAGAAAAAAAACAAATTTTATTTTCTTATATATTTGCATATAAACACTCTTAAGTATGTATGCGTGTGTATATAGAAAAGTAGATATTTATCCTACGATATACAAATTGCTATAATTCGCATATACATACATATGTATACATGCATTCAATGTTAAATAATGGTAGTCGTATATATAAGCGTAACTAAAAAGTTTTCATATATTTATATTTATATATTTATATTTAATACGAGTATATAATCATCATATAATCACGTTAAACAAGATTATAAGATTGTCCTTAACACCTACGAGCAAAATCATTTTGATTACAATACAAAAAATTGTAAAAAAAAGAAACTAGATAAAATAAAAAATAAATAAAACAGAAATTAAAGTACAACATGAATGCATGCAACAAATATAGAAACAAATTTTTTTTTTCGGATTCAGTACACGTATAGATTTTCAGCAGTATGTGTGTGTGTGTGGTGTATATATGCATCTGTAATATGATTTTGAATTATAAAAAAAATAAAAAAATAAAGAGACAATAATTATTGTCGATATTAAATGTTCAGTATACATATGGTACATACACAATATACACGATATGTGTAAGCTTATACAAGTACATAAATACGTACGTTTTTGGTATACAAATTAAAAAGAATAATCCACAATAATTTTTAATGCACAAAAACATATTTGAGCTGTTATGTACTGTATGTGCAAATGTGTAAAATATTAGTGTGATATTATAAATATAATATACATACATAATATATAAGTATGTATGTAATTAATATATACATATAAGTATGTATCATTTATTGTTGATACGAACACATATACCATCATCATCATCATCATAATAATAGCTAACAACCTTATATAATTTTATAATATTATATGTGTTTGTAATTTTTATACAGCATTAATAGCAGTAGATGGTAGTAGTTTCCTTTAATTCAAAAAAAAAATTTTTTTTCTCAAATACAACACATTTAAAATGTAAAAAGGGTTTCATATAAGAAAAAAATAAATAAAATAAAATTTAAAATAAAATATCAAGAAAACATGAACAAAACTTTAAATTACCATACAAAAAAAAAAAACAACTTAAAACCTAACTTTATATTCTATATGGAAATAAAATAATCGCATCATTATCTTTTTATAAAAAGTTTATTTTTTCTTCATTTATTTTCTTTATATGTACTTATATTCTTCTTTAAAAAAAAATTTTTTTTTTGCTATTTTTATCTTATTTTCATTGTGTATTTAGAGTAGAGTTTTAGATTTTTTTTTTCAATTTTTTTTTGTGTAAATTTTTAAAGATGTAAATATTCTAAATTTTATCCAAATTCTACTTATACTCGTTCACGTAGTATAGTAGATAGTAAAAACTACAAAAAAAAAACCTAACAAAAAGATATAATAAAATAAAATAATGTTGAACTAGAACAGAACACAAAACGAAAAGGAATTATTTTACTATTGTATTAATATACGTACTCAAAATGTGCATATACGAGTATGTACAGGTAAATACGAGTAGCACGTACAGATATGTATGTACACACACTTATGTATTTTTGTCTGTACAAATAAATGAATCCATGACATCTGAAGTAAGAAAAATAAAATAGAATAAAATAAAATTATAAAAATTCAGTAGAATATCATAGAAAATGAACTGAATATGTTTCGTTAAATCAGAATGAGATAAAATATATAAAAAAAAGTTTAATAAAATTTAAATGCATACATGTATGAATGTATTTAGATGCACATATATATGAGTATATGTTAATCTTTGGTAAAAAGCACAAGGATAACGTATTTTATAACCATATCCGGTTCTTATATAATTGAAATTGTTAACTAAAACCGGGCGCCAATCTCAGGAGCGAGAATAAAGACAAATAAAGACACATATCCGTTTTTAGAAAAGTAACATTATAAATCATACAAATTCGCATATGTATTGTACTCGTATATGAATAAAAAAATTTATGGTTCACAAATTAAAAAGTGTGCGTCAAATGCCTTAAAAATTAAAATGATATACACACACAGCCACTCATGCTTTACCATTAATCATATTACTTTGCAACTAATGGATGGGAATGTACAAAATTGATATTTTTCTATTTTAATCTTCTCTTTTTACACCTCAAATACTCAAGAGCACAATGGCCATGATTGTTTACAGTTTACAAACGAAAATATAAGATGTTACATTTATCGGATTCTCTTATTTAGATGGATTTAGTTTTTCTACTGTTTTTCTTGTGTAAATTGTGTACTGCGTGGTGTACTGCATTGTAGTAGGCGAGTGCGAAGAAAAATTTCGGATTAAAATAACATCCGTGGGTGTGCATATAAGAAAAAAAAAGTTCAAGTAGTAAAGTTTTAACCTAAATGGCGAAAAGTGCACCGGGCGCACAATAAGCTGAAATCGGCGTTTTTATATAAGTGCATTGCTCTACATACATACATCGAGTTATATTTACATAAGTATACTGAAAATTTCTTTGAATACATTCACATAAATATAAATCTGTGTATTTGTATAAAATCTGTCTGTACATGCATACATTTGTATAATTATACTATTGTTATTACTTTATTTTATTCGTTTGTTGAAAACTTTGAATCATATATATTTTCAGACAAAACAATCTTATAATCTTTGACAATCAAAATAGACAAGTTTTTAGAACAGCACAATACAATACAGCTACACAGGAGCTATACAATGTACAGCATAATATATACGATAGGTATGCATGTAAGTAGTATATCAGACTAAAAATTGACCGAAAAGGTATATTTAATGTAGCGATGAAACTTTATATATAAGTAGAGAATACTTTTGAAAACTTTAAATTTTTCGTTTTTACTTTTCATATTCTTTACATTGTATGTACATGCAAAACTGCACATAAATATATGCATGTGTGTGTAGATATGTGTGTACAGAAAAACAAATCAAGAAATAAAAAAAAATTTTTTCATACACAATACTCATAGCATATAAGTATATGTTTGAATGTAAAATAAGGCTGGGATATATTTTTTTTATGCGTTTTCCTGGATACAAGAATTTGACATAATTTCGGTGTGCTGTCATGTAAATGGATACTAAAATGGTCAATTCTTTTCATCCTTCATGTTGTGCATATATCATATTCTTGTATTATTTAAAATAATATTTATTCGTAAATATATATATGTAGCACTAAATATGCATCTATAAAATATGAATATTTATCTTACTCGAAGATGTACGATCCTGGTATAATATTTGACTGAATATGTGTATCGTACATTCATTCAATATATAGAATTACTATATGTATATATGCCATTATAGAATCGGAACTGTCTATTATAGATGAGGATATTTTCTATATACAAACATTTTGTTATTGTTAAATTCATTTTGATAAATATCTGAAGAAAAAGCAACAGTGTTCTTTCAAATAAAAAAGTTATAATGCATAACGCATCGAGTGTAGTTGTGTATTCATAATGATGGTTTACAATGACAATAATCTTGTTATTGTGCATATAATTTTTCTATAGTTTTCTGTTGAAAATATATTGGACAGTATAATAGAGAATATAAATAAATAAAAAAACATAATATTGCAATTTCAATTGTTGATTATATTCACTTTCACAATTTACAATGTAGAG
Organism: Villa cingulata; assembly: GCA_951394055.1. Taxonomy (NCBI): domain Eukaryota; kingdom Metazoa; phylum Arthropoda; class Insecta; order Diptera; family Bombyliidae; genus Villa; species Villa cingulata. The sequence goes on along the minus strand of OX596018.1, from coordinate 11,152,670 downwards.
TTTTAGTCAATCCTCGTAGATATGTATATAAGAGGAAAAATACTTATGTATACAAAATATGTATGTACATACATTACACACATATCTATGTACACAAATACATGTACAGAATAGTGTGCTAAAGCCGTATGGGTAGATTTCGAATTTTAATTAGGACAATGGTATTTTAAACTTTTATTTTGTCTTTTTCCAATGATTAATTATAAAAGTTAAGTACTTATATACTAGTTTTTTTGGAAATAAAATTCAACAATTCAGAAAAGAAAATTTGATTTCAACATTCATACGAGTTAATCTATTAAACGAATTTAAAATTTTTGTTTTTTCAATTGTTAGCCAGCAAGTACTTATTATTGAATTTTTATAAATATTTTATTATTGCCGTCCTGTATATTATTAATTTTCAATTATAAATTTAATTAAATATCACTAATTTTTGTTTTCAAGTTTTTTAAATAAATATATAGTACCTACATTATACATTTAAATTTAATTTTTTTATTTATTTATTCATATGAATTTAATTTACTTGACTCATATTTTATATGTTTTTTAAAAGTCAATTAAGCAATGACTAGCAACTGTAATTTCCAATTTTTAAATTGAAAAATTGAAAAACTTTTTCAAATCTTTGAACAGATGCAATTATGTATATATCTACATAATTTTAATTCATAAATTTTATGTTCATTAATAAATTATATTTTGAATGAATTCTTATGTCATATAATTTTAACTGCAATTACATACAGCCTCCTGCATTACATATGTATATGCTATACAATATAAATACAAGATAATCATTATTATTATCATTCGTGTTATATCGTAGACAGATAGCACAAAATCGATGATAATTCGTTGCGAGTGATCATTCATTTGACGTCTGTCACCTACCAAAAAAAAAAAAAAAAATTAAAAATATATGACAACCAAAATGATCATTGAAACCACAGTGTCTTGTGTCAGGGTGTTTTTGAATGATCATTCACATGAACGAAGACTCGTAGAATTATCATCGATTTTTTCTCCTTTGTCTACCACATTAGATAGTTAGGCATATGTGCATATACGTATACATACTTAATTATGATATTCAACGTGATTTTCTTCATATTGATGTGATCCGTGACTAGTTAGAGTTGCTTAATAACAATTATACTTTTCAAATTTTATAAATGTACATTTGACTTTTACATGTTAGGTATAATATATAAATTTTTGTCTTCAAAGTCACTTTTCGCTGTGATAAAATACATTCGTTATTAATGTATAGTATAACCATTATTAGTAAATAGTAAATAAATCATATAAGATCATAATTCCATAGTATAATGTGCATTTTAATGTAAGAGAAAATTAATTTTTCTCAAAATTGCATACAGTTTTTTAAAAAAAAAATCAAAATCACAATAAAATAAATACTTAAATTACAAAAAGCCAGTAATAATATTTTTAAATTAATTTTTCATAAGTCTATATTGATTTTATGGGTGCATATGTATTTTGTTTGGTTTTTTCAATTTTTTTTTTTCAATTTATCTGCGTACATATGAGTATTTGGTGTTTGTAGTTAGATTGATATTTTGTAAGAAAAAGTATAAAAAAATTTATTTATTACAAAAATATTCAATAATACAAGAAGAAATATTATTATACAGTAATGTATCGGCGTATACAGAAATAATTATGAAAAATAATATCAAAGACATACAATTAGGTTTATATATAACATTAGTTTCCATATAATTATGATTTGAATGAAAACAAAAAATAATCGTGAAATTATTGATTCATTGAGCACACCATATAGGACACTAAAAATTTTCTTAATATCGAATACATTATAATAAGTATGTATGTGGATAACATGTTAATTTGTTAATTATAGGTATACCAATAAATAAAAATAAAGTATGTTCCTGTTACAATTTTCATTTTCATTTTATGAAACTTGTAATATAGTAGCAATTATATAGTAAGTGCTAGATGTTAGTTTGATGAATAAATCAGATATGCAAAGAGGCGTCACTTTATAGTATATTTCCTATGGGCGTAAACTCTTGAATGAGATTTTTCGATTATTATTTTGATTTTGAAATTTCTTTCATTCGTTAATATACACATTTCATGTTTATACACGAGTATATAACAATTATATAGGAATTGCGTTTTAATATTAGTGATTATAGTCTAATAGAAATTGCTAATTATAATAAGTTTCGGATATATTCTGGACGCAATTAATTATTATTATATTTTTCAACAGTAAAGAAATGAAAGAAATTTCATAATATGATATTCTAATGATTGCAGATCATTTTTATTCGAATATAATATAGATCTTTATTTTTCTTTTATTATTTAGAAAATGTCTGCTTATTTTAGAACTAAACTTTATGATTATTTCAACAATCTTATTATGTATACAGTGACAAAGAAAATCACAGACACATACACATAAACAGACAGACATATACAATAAAAAATAAAAAATATAAAAATGCAAATAAAATGACAAAAAAAAAATTTTGTATAACATAAATTTACCGAAAATTAACATTTTCATTTCATATAAAATTAATAACTTTGAAGAGTTCTTCTTAACTTTTATTATGAAGATATCTCAATTTAATGAAAAATTCATTCTTATTGCTCTTATTTTGTTGCTTTACTTTTATTCATTTAAGTATTTTTTTTTTTTTTTGTGTCGTAAATAGTGCGGTATTATTAAAATTTCAATTATGTTTATACTTGAATGTATTTTATTTGTAAAGAATGTATAATAATGTACATAGTATGTATGTATTAGTAGACGTATAATTATTATTTCATAAAATATCAAGAAATTTTATTTTATTTATGTTTCGTTTTGTATAGTTGCTTTTTTGTTGTTTTGCTTTGTGTTGTATATTTGCTTTTGTATTGGGAATACAAAATAAATTAGATATAGTATGTACTTATGTATGTGCATAATAAGGGTCCTTATTAGAAAAATAATAATCATATTTTGAATGAATATCTGACTTTTTATACAATCAATTCAACTAACGTATATAAGTAAATATTAGATACTTCTACATTATATACACACTTACATATGAATAGATATGTATTCATATACATATTAATTTGACAAAAAATAATTTTTTCAATTGAGGATATTTATCGTATTCGTATTGTATAAATACTTAAAATTAGTTAATAAAAATGAAAATTAGTTAAGTCAGTTATTTCATTTCATGTGGTTTTATATGTAATATCATAGAATAATATACTTACATAATATTGTAATATATGTATATCTTTTAGAAAACTTACATAACTGATGCTATATGTTTGTATCAAAAAATGTGTATGTATATGTACAGTTCAAAGTTAAAAAGAGGTTAAAATATACAGACACCGGCAGGCAATACAGTATGCGATAACAAAAACGTTAATAAAAGTTATGAAAGTCACGCAACAAAACATTTTTTTATTCATGATGATATTTTTGGGTGAAATATTTTGTCTCTTCTATAACCCTTTTTTTTTTTAATAAGGATATTATATAATTTTTTCTTATATAGCATAAAAGTAAATAATGAGTTATAAATTTATGATTTGCTTCATTTCTGTTTTTGTTTTTTGTTGTTGTTGTGTTATGATGAAACATGTAGGTACTTAAGAAAATAAATGAATATAAAAGTAAATAATTTGAAGGGGTCAATAAAATTCAATGTCTACAGATATACAATGAATTTAGGGTGTGTACTTAAGTTAACAATATACGGAGGATTTACTAATGTTTTATTTTTTATGTTAATTTGTCGATTAGTTATTGTTTGTTTGTTTTCTATGTTCCGCAAATTGAAGGGTGAATTTTCTGCTAAAATTGAAATTTAAAGTTGTTGCAAAAGAAAAAAAAGTAGAACGAATGAACTTTAATATAAAAGATCAAAGTTTCCGGGTTTCAGTAAGTATTATGTATTATGTGATATTAATATTTTTGGAGAAATTATTTTTATATAAAATTGTTCGAATAACTTTAATTCTTTCAGATATTTTTTCAGATATCCTAATAGATATCAACTTATTTTTATTGTTAAATCGCAGTACCTATTTAATTATTTCATTTTATTCTATATTCAATTTGTCTAATTAAAACTTTAAAATTTAATTTAGTAAATTATCATATAACATACATTTTGTATACAAGATATGTATGTATGTACGTACTACGTATCTTTACAATATTAACTGCACATTATATATTAATTTGTAGAAATCTTCATATATCCATAATACAAGCATAACAAATTTTATATAAAATGATTTTTAATCTATAATTAACGAATCGAAATGATTTTCTAATACATTTACGATAAATTTTTCATTATGTAAGTGAGTATATGTACCTACATTTCGCCTTATCAATATATAAAAAGGGCATATAGTAGTGTAAACTTAGATGATTTAAGTGAAGACTAATTTTTATGTTATTTAGTAAGGCGGATTATGTACATGATCAGATCTAGATATTTCTATATAAAATTGTATATTTTTCTTTAAAATGTATGCACAAATATATATGTTTTCTATGTAAGATTTCAATTTACTTAAATGATTAAATCTGTTACATAAATATAAATGTACATAGATACCTATAAAATTAAACTGCATTCAGATCCTGTTACACATATAAATATATTGAACTAGAAATTATTTGAAATAATAAAAATAAAATGAAAGACGAATAGAAAAACATTCTAAAAATTTGATATTATTTAGAAACTTGTAATATACTCGTGTATGTACACTCATTTCATTCATTTTAATTCATTTTTTTAAAAGATCAAAAGTTTTTGTAAATATTATATACTACTTACTTATAAATTCTATATTACATAAATACCATATATGTATGTATGTGTAAACTTCTTTGGAAAAGACAGTGCTGCATACATAAGATGTAATGATGTATTAATGTAGATGGATTATCTATATCTAAAACTTGTTGGATATCATTAAAAATAAATCTAGGTAATGATTTATAAACATATATGAATATATACATATATACAAACATTTATTTTGCATTAAGATAGTATACTGTACATAAATATGTGTGTGTTTTTAATAAATGTTGAAGTAATATGTTTTAAATTTTTTATTACATTTATTTTTTTGATTTTCTATCATTTCAAATAAAATTGGTTAAATTATTTAAAATATATCTATTTATATAAAATGTATTTACTATGTATATATAATGTATATTTGCCTTTTTTAAGTGCATTGCACTTGTTATATATTATTATCTATTTAAATCATACCATACATACAAAATACAAGTCAAACGTATATGAGTACACATATCAGTAGTTTCTAATTAGAAAATAATATAAAAAAAAATTTCAAATAAAATTGTGGTAAAATTGAAAGAAAATTACTTTAATATATCTTTATCTTGTATAATATGTATATGTATTATATACTTACATAATATAGTATATACATAATAATAATAATTGATAAATTGTATAAATAAAAAAAGAATTACATTTATGTAGACAGTAGATAAGAAAATGTTTTTATAAATAAAATCGTGTATCATGTATTTTGCAATGCAAATATGCAAATATTGAAAATGAAAGAAAATACTTTTTTTCTGACAGAAAAAATGAAAATGAAAGAATCACAATTCACATTAAAAGCATAAGTAAATTACAGAAAATTATAAGCGTTTATAAGCACATTTATAAACATAAATCAGTACATATGTATATGTATTATAATTTCAGTTTTATTTGTAAATATAATCACATACTCGTATATATGTACATATCTGTGGTATAATGTTATTTTTTCTTCCATTTATTTTTATTTTTTAATGATAAATACTTCATTTTCTTAAAATCAAATATAATTACATTCAATTGGATAAATTCTCCAATTATATAAATAAATACCTTTACCACTTATAAATTAAATTAGATGAATAAGAAAAATTTTAGTTTTTTTTTATATTATACGCATATGTATTTGTTTTTAATTTGTAGTTTTCTGTTATAAAATTGAAAATAATTGGTATTAAAAATAATTTAACATTAAAGTTAAATCGACAAATTAAACATAAATCTAAACTTTTTTTTTTTTTTGATTTCAATTAAATATTAAATTTCTTGAAAAAAGAAATAATTGTAAATTTTCCTTCATTAATATTTCTCTAATTAATTGTATTTTCATTTAATGATTTTTTGTATAATTCTACTACTGTTAATAAATTTTTTAGTGCAAAATTTTACAGGTGGCATGGCATGTACATTTGGATGAAAATTTGTAAAATATGTAAAGTGAAAATATACATATTTAAAATCAGGGCTAAATTTAGGCGTTGACAACATAGGCGGCTTTTTAAGGACGCAAATTTTGGAGGATTATGAATTGACTTCACTTTTATTAAAAAACTTAAAAAGCTTTTCGCTTCAAAATTCAATGCCTTTTAAAAAAATATTTTACTTTTTGCTGATCAGAACTTTTATCATCCTTAGGATTAGGATAATGAAAAGACATTATAAATAATTTCAAAAGCAAGATTAAAAATGTTATTTAAATGTATTTTTTCAATAATTTGTTTAGCATGATGGTACCTTTTATAATTTTTTATCATTAAATTAAAATGTTTATTTTTGAATTTCAATTTCATTTCGTTTTTAATACTTTAATGTATTTGTATGAAAATGAAAAGGCTTAATTCATTTGTAACAAAACAAAATGTTTGGAATTTATTTTTGAATGATTTAAAACTTTTATTTTTCTTTTACATTTTTATTGTAATAAAATATATAGGTATAACATGGTATAACGTTATTATATTTTATTTTGTTTGTCATTTACTTTTTGGGTATAGATTTTTCTGTAGCCAAATATCTTTTCTATTATATTTTATCACCGAACATACATATATGTATATTCGTATGTAATGTACTATATACATAAGTAGGTGTATATGTAATTATGTGTATACCATGTATGGATTTAGTTTCATTTATTTTACAAAAAAAAAGATACAATATTCGTTATCTCTGCCGTCTATCGTATATACTATATAGTGTACAACCGTATGTATTGGTTAGATGTACCAAAACTTCATATATGTATATATTATATTGAGTCGAAGTATATACACATACCTAAATATAGTTCTAGTCTAGAAGTACATTAGTCATATATACATAAATATATATATATATTATTTGTATGTATATTGTAAAAAAGAAAATCACAGTAAATTAACTATATACCAACCAATAAATAGATAAATTGTTAGACATATCAATAAGTTATTTTCAAGAAGTTAATTAGGATGTGATTTATGCGATGTTTTTTACACTTTATCATATACCTAAATAAAGGTACGTAAATATTATATATTATTACATCATACTTAAGGTAAATAAATATATTTATAGTATTGTGTGTATCTTTAAATAGAAATTATATTATAAATAGCATTACAAATGCTTAAAGATACATAATATTGAAATGAATAATTTTCTGGTAAATTGTAACTATAATTTATTATTTGGGTCTTAGATTTTTGTTCTTAGATACGTCTATACATTAGGATTATATGCAAGCAAACATATACAAATACATATACATACATATAGTATACAAGTGATTATTTGTTGAATGAAATAAATATACTAAAAATATATATAAACAAATAAATATTTGTATATTTAGTAGTAATGGTATTACTTGATTTGTAATTCTTTGTTATATCAATTTATAAATGAGTATATACTATCAATACTATGTATTATATTTACACATAATATGTATTTATATCTGATATAGATACATATAATGTAACGTACATACATTCTTCTTCAATGGCGCTACAGAGCTCATACCGAACTTGGTCTTCCCTTTCACTGAAGTGATTTCTAGACTTTCTGCTATCATATGTGCACCTACAGTTTAAGGTGGATTGCAAACCACCGAGGTTCTGGTAGAGAAGCAAACTATTTTTACATGATATATGACATAAGGACATAAGGACATAAGGATAGGACTTAGACTGATCTATTATGAGAATGATGTAATACTCTAATAATTTTTTGTGTTACATTTTGTCAGCAAGTATATTACTTATCACAATGAAAGTTGGAAATAGGCAAAAGAAATTGTAGAATAATTTTTCTTACTTTTGTCGTGAACAGGAATTGAATCTGCACTTCGAGATCAGTACCTGGTTGCTCTATCATTTGCATCGTCGAGCCCCCTACATACATACTTTAGTAATTATTATTACCGGAGTGCCATGGACAGGAATCGAACCTGAACGTCAAGATCAGTATAGACATTCAGTAGAAGAATAAAATTTAATTATAGAAAAATATATGATAACATAATTAAAATTTTATTAATTCATATACGTAAACCGAGTATATATGTACTTACATTTACATTTTATTATATTAACTTAGTTTTATATGTATACAACAGATACAAATATTTCTTAAAATTTTTATTTGTTCATATTTTATTTTACTTTCAAATAAAATAGAAAAATTTATTTACCACGTATAATATGTACACGCACAAATACATTAATTCAATTTTCTGTATCTGATATTAATATACATACATTTATGTATGCACATTTATGCTCATCATGAGTGTTATTATTTGGATAAAAAGTTGAAAATTTAATAAGTAAAAAAAAGTTATCTTCCTCATTTTTATTATTATTTTTTATTGTTGTTTTTGTTGTTGTTGTTGTTGATTTTATTTGGCTTACCTACACAACAAATAACTACACCCATATATCTATGTATACCAACACATATATGTTACTTACATTATATATTATATCGAATAAATAAAGTTAAAAAGTTTTCTTTTATTCATTCATTTCTTATTAAATTTTTGTTCGTATACGAGTATACATTTTTCGTTATTTATGTATACAGAAACAAAATTATTACATTTCATTTTATTTTATTTTTTTTCTGGTTTTTATAAAAAGAAAACTTTTTTTATTCTTTTCGTGATTCGAATTATAATGAAAACTTTTACATTAACATTAACATATTAAATCTAATGAAATATTATAAAATAAATAAATAAATAAAACAGACAGAAAGTAAAAGACAAAGACAAATAAAAACAAAAAGAAAAGAAATATTCAAAATTATCAACAAAAAATAAAAAAAAAAGGATATATCTAACGAATGTATACGATTATGATCGTATAATATGTATGTAAGTATTTTGATTTCTAATTTATTGAAATTCAAAATTAAAAACCTATGAATTTAGGCAAAACAAAAGAAACTTGATTCTTTACTGTATATGATACTGTATGGTATATAGAATACATATACTTGTAGATACACAGTTAATAACAGTTAAAAAGTTAATAAAATGAACGAAAATATTTCTTCGAGTCGAATAAAATTGATATGTCGATGAATTTTTCGTATAATGAAATGAAATTTCAAAAATAAATCTAGTTTAGTGTGTAGTCATACTATATGAAGATCTGTAAAAAAATTGATATTATCCTGGATGTTAATTTTATTCTTCACATTTTGAGAGAGATTCATTTGTACATTTTCTTGTTTGATTTCTGATGAAAATCTATTCATAATTATATCATTATCAATCATATGATGATGTACTAATGTATTACTGATGTATTAATGTGTGCATTCATTTAAAATGATATAGATTATTATATGTTTAACATATAATTTATAATAATAATAACTGGAGCAAGAAAAATAATAATTAAAATAATTAATGTAATTCATATATGACGGTTATTGTAATAAAACATGACGTTGTGTACTTATAAAAAACTATATAATTACATTTCTTGAGAAAATGTCAATAATTACAATCTCTAAAACATAAAAATTAATTAAAAATTAAAATTTAGGCGATTTGTTAATTATGCATTATTATAGAACAATAAAAGGTTAAATACAATTATATAATATACATTGTATTACAAATAAATAAGGAAATATATTCTAATACTGCATGTTTATGCCTATATACATATGTTTTCATTTCATCTATGTAATTCACCGAAATATGTATCAGGATCAGATGTCATTATATTTTTTACCTAGAAAATGTATCAAAATGCTTTCAAATTGATTGGGTACATGACAAATGATCAAATTAATATTAAATTGTTAAATTGTTGAATTTAAATTGTTTTTCATGAAAATTTAATTTTCAATTTCAATTAATTAAAAATAAAGAAAAATAGAAAAAAGTAATATACATACTTTGAATTAAATTTCAAACAGACTATACTTTGTGATAATTTAAATAAGAAGAATAATTCGTATCGGTTTAAATTTTAAAAAATTTTATTGATTTTCTGCAGTTATTATTATACATATACTAGCACCTAGTACAGTACCTAGAGCTAGCAATCTGCAAATTTAATTGAAAATACTGAACTACACTATATCCAAAATTTGATGTCTCAAGTTCAATTTAATGTCGAAATTCAATTCTATCATATACTGGAATGAGAAAGGGAGAGAGATTACATTTTTGATGGATACTTTTTGAAACAAAAAAGGGAAAAAAAACTAAAACAATATTAAAAAAAAAAATTACAATATTTTACTTGGGGAGGATTCTGATTCAAATTTGAAATGCATTAGATTTAGAGAATTATGTCCTTATATTTTGTCGTCTTGTAAGTGATTTTATTCCATTCAATTTCAGTTCATAAGACATTTTTTATTTTTTGTTATTTCAAAATAGTTTTGTATCGTTTGTAATTTCTCTTCAGAATAATGGAATGAAATAATAAATTTGAAAGGAAAATGAATTGAAAGAAAAATCGATTGCACTTTGTCCATATGGAGCTTTATTTCAGTTTGTTTTTTTCGATGGATTTTTTTTTTTTTTAAATCAAAATGCACTTAAAACAAAACTTTTCATTTATGATGACTATTGATGACGGTTTTATGAATTTTGAAAAATTGAAATCATAAAAACGTTTTTGTTTGTTCGTGAAGTATTTTTATAAAATTTAGACAACTTATTTCTACAAATACGAATAATGCAATATGGAATGCATTATGTAAATGATGTACGTATTATTTATAAAAATAAAGGGAAAATCCTCAAGTCGATATATGGGATCAAAATGCACACATATACCGAAATATGACTTTTTTTTTTTTGTATATGAAAAGTGAAAGAAAATAACTTTGGATTTTTTGCAATTTTTATTTCCATTTCATGTATTTATAGTTAAAGTAATTTAGATTTCTATAAGGATATCAAAACAAAAATTTTTTATTTAAATATAATTTTTGATTGGTGAAACAATAAAGTAAATAACAAAAAAAAAGGAGTTAAAAGAATATAATCTATAAGCAAAATTCATAAACCATAAAGGATATCATGTAAATGGGTATAGGTCTGTGTATATACTATATATTTATTTGTCTATTTCTTTTATTATCAAAGGGAAAAAGAAAAAAACATTTTTTGTATTAAACAAACACCATTGAACATTCTACATTCATATGTCTATATGAGTTACATATTTATGTAGTGAAAAACTTTTTTCAAAATATAAAAAATTAAAAAAAAAAAATACAAAATATTTTTTCTTTTGCTTGGATAAATAACCTTATATAATTTTTCATATTTACTTTTAAACAGAAATAACAAAAACAAATACAAAATAAAAAGAACAGAAAAAATGAAACAAGAGTATCAACAAAAAAAAGAAAGCCAACAAAAAATAAAATTTTTTAAAAAATTTAAAAGGTAAAACAAAAATACAAAAATACATAAAAAAAATAAATAAATAAAATAAAATGAATATTAAACAAATAAAAACGATTTGTATTTATTTATTAATATTTTTTTTTTCTCAATACCATGTTTCATGGTTAACCATTGTAGGTATAGTCAGTACCTAAGTACTTCTATATAACTGAGCATCATACATATATTAACATAAACTTTTTTTAATAATACATATAATAAGAGTAGGTACCTTGTAAATGTACTGCTACATACACAAAAGTATTCATATTTTTTTTTACTTTACTTTCAGCTTCGAGTTCGAGCAAATGAAAAGTTTATAAACAAATAAAAATAACGAACATTTCTTTTTTCGCCACGAATTTTCATTTTTACACATTCTTACATACTACCTGTATGTGTGTAGTATTTTTATTTTAATATATTAAATACATTTACATATTATCAGGAAAAAATAAGGATTTTTATTATTATTATTTTTATACATTATTCTTTGAGATGGAAAAATTTAAATCAAATAAAAAATGTTCTTACATTCACAAAACTACGCACACATATGTATGTAGTACATGCTACGGTATATTTACCATATGTGGGATAGGTATGTAGATACTGTACGTGTATGGGTGAAATGAAATTTTCTTGTATGTGTATATATACACAAAACTTTGTGTATACGCATATAATGTAAAAATTTTGAAAAATTTTATCTCTTTGATTTTTTACCAAATCAATATATGTATATATGTACCTATATGATTGATTTTATAATGTCGACATATATAAAAATTGAATATACATACATGTATATTACGAGCACGAAGAGAAAATGTTCTGTAAATTTTCTTTATATTTCATATTTTGATTTTTCATTGCTCCTATACTTATGAATGTTAAAGGAGAAAAATAAAAGAATGAAATTTGATCTAAATAATTGACCAATTAAATTCACTCTACTAGTGTCGATTATTGTTTAATTGGAACGGATACTTTGTAGGCCTCTAGGTATCTAGTTCAATAAAATCTTATTTTCCACATACGAATGCATGTTCATACTCGTACAAGTATCGTTGTATTTTATTTGGGCATTATATCATAACAAATGTTGTAGTCTTGAAATCATTTTCTATATAATAGATCGATAATAATAATTCGTCTACGGCTCGCGTACACCAAAACCGATTTTGTCGGCCGATGGCCTACAGAACTCCCGGGATATGTATGTGCTTACACTGCAACAGTGTTACACTGTCAATATCCATAGTCGTTTAGGTAGATAACAACAAAATTTAACTATATAAATACAATCAATTTGCACTGTAAACGCCGGTATACTGGCGAGAAATACCAACAAGTTCGGACTCGACGGTTGATCGACCGTTTTCGGGCGTCATCATACGATGACGATCGTGTTTGTGTACGCACTCTTTTTCTTTTACAATTATTTGATTCAATCGTCCGTGTTCGGCCGTCGTCGCCCGATCAAACTTGCCGATGACGGATTAGGTGTACGCGAGCCGTTAGATTTGAATTCATTCTATATAAACGTGAATTTATGTACGTTACGCATACATTTTATATAAAACTCTGAAGTAGAAAATTATATAATACAATATTTTATTTAAATAGGTAGGGGCTTGAATAGCTCGATGGTTGAGTGTCGGTCTTGTGATCTTGAGATCACGGTGCGAACCCCAGCCAGCGCACTACTCTTGCCAAGTCGATCATTAATTTTTCCTATCAGCAATGTACACCAGTAACTGATTACTGATGATAAACTGGATGATATATCTGACATAAAATTACTGATCGGCGGTGCCATAATGGACTGAGTATCCGCGTGCGCTTAGTATATACTATATACATTGTATGTATTATGTATATTTGAAAAAAAGAAAAAAAAATGTAAATAGGTGCGCGGTGCATCTATCCATCTATCCATGTACGAGCAAATTTAATGAATTTTCATTTTTTTAAAACAACATGTTCGTATATACGGATCAAAATTATTCACAGTTTATTGAAATTTAGCGATAACTCTTGTGAACATTATCATTAAAATTGAATGAACTGAATTAAAATGAATACTTGTTCATCGTTTACGAGTATAAAAAAGGATTAAAAAATAGCCTGTTTGTAAGTATATATAAGAGTATTTTGTGAAAAGTTTTTCATTTCATACAGATTTATGGAGTTCAATGGCTGTTCAGTACTAAATAGAACAACCCATCATAATATTATAGAGGTGTGTTTTGAAGTTATGGTGGATAGTTTTCATGCACATATACTTAAGAGTACATATACATTTTTAACAGTACATAAACTGATCAAAATAGTATAGTTTTGAATAAATAAATGAATGTATTATTATTTCATTTTTAGCGGTTTATTGTATAAGCAGTTCATATAGGAATTTTTAGTTTTAATTTCCTTTATTTTCATTTCATTTGTAGGTATTGCTTCTCTAGAAATATAATCTTTTTAATGATTTATTTATACATTAGAACTAGGATAACAACAAATGAACGTACTAAATCTAAATAACATATGTTCATATTTATAAGTAGAAGAGGAGAATTTGTTTTATATATACATATATCAATGAATTAAATTAATGTAATGAATACATTTTATATATTCATCTCATATCCTTTTTCATTATATTTTAATACATAAATAAAATATGCAATTCATATACTCGTACATATAGTACATAATTATCCTCTTTCGTACATTCTGTGCAATGATTGTTTCAATTAAATCATTGCCAACAGCTGTTCTGTTCAATTTTATATTACAATGGTTGTTTTAATATCAGTATCAGTATCTATACACATATGTACGAGTATGTATGTATGCATCTGTGTTTACATAATGTACAGTTTGTTATCTTTATTATTATATCAAGAATCCTTGCAAATAAAATCACATCATACATAATAAATATATGAAAAGTAATGTGCATAATATAAAATGAATTCTATATTCTACTGACCCATTTTTGTTTATGATGATGAATTTAAAGCTTTAAGCTATATTATGTATAGAGAAGATAATATTTATGGCATTCATATCAATTAAATTTATACATATATATACATACATACATATATACATCACATACAGTATACATACTGGCAGATATATGTACATACATACATTATACATATATCATTATCACAAATGGCATGAATTTTAATTTATATCTTTGATACAACATTTCGCATAATTAGATCTAACCACAAACACAATATATCTCAAATGGTTTATTGATAAATTCATATTTTCCAGTACGTGTACTTGAATATTATCTTAGTTAGAAAAATTCATTAGAACTGCAAACATTTTATTTTGTTTTTTTGTGTTTTTTTTTTTTCCACTAAACTATTTGAATTTGAATTTATTTATTTGAAAATTTATTAATGTATTTATAAGAAAAAACAAAAACCTTGTCATTGTCTGTGGTGTAATCGATGTTTGAAATGACTAATTGAGAGATTTTTGGGTTAAAAGACCCGAATGTCAAGGTTTATATGGTGGTTGCGAGTCGTTAGCTATAAAGATGTGGAAGGTATTGTCAGTATGCAAGGTAAGGATGTAAGGCTGTATTTCATTAATTATATTTCTTTAAAAGTTGCCAAATGGGGCTGATAACCCATTGGTTTAATGGAAGGGGTCAACCAAGGTTGATATATCATTGGATTTTTTTCTTTGAAAGTGATCATCTAAAACTGATAAGGAACTTGTTATATTTCTTTGACCAAATGTGCTTGGATAATAAAAATTGACGGATTTATTAAATGTATGTATGGAGGACATAAATAATATATCAATGACATATTAACCTTAGATATCAAAAACTAAATGTATGATCAAAAATACTCAACAAAACGGCTTACTTATAGCCAGAATCTTTATAATTTTTATTTTTAGAAAAAATAATCTGATCTTAGTTATAAAAGTATCAAATCTCATATCATGTACTCGTGTGTAATATTTTTTATTTTTTATTTAAAATTTTATCATTTTATAATAAAAATTTAATTAAACTGTCATAACATTAAATTCGATTATACTATACATTATAGTTTTATTTAAAATGAAAAATATTTAAATATTTTTTTCAAATTAATTTAAAAGTTTTCCATTATCATTCCACACACTCTAACTCTTTTATAAGTTATGTAATATTTTTGTACCAGCACTCTTGTATAATTTCGTTACAAAATTTTCAAACTTATACATACTTTAGATTTAACAGTATGTACTTACACATAGGTACATATTTTACATGAGTAAATATATACAATAGAATTAATTTTTGGTTAAATTTATGGTTATGTTCATTTTAATTTATATTTTAAACAAAAATACCTTTTCATCTTTAAATAATACACACACACGCATATGATCATCATACCTGAATATATAAATGTATGTGTACAAATAAATATGTTGTTTATTTTGTCAAACTAGAAAAGAAAAATAAATAATAAATTCTTACATACTGTATACGTATATTACGTACATGTTACTTGATATATACAATAATAAATATACAGCTGAAATTCACTATTTATTCTATTTTTATACACAATTTAATAAAATTTACTATTACTCTATACATATATACAATATTAAATAGGAATATTCACTAATAAAATAAACATTGAATTTTGTATCTTCAATTTATTTCTTCTTCTTAATTTTCTTCTTCATCATCATCATCATATATATACATATTTTCTATCATCTAGACAAGTTACAAGTAGTCATAGCATTTTATTATCAACATCGCAAAAACTAAAAAACTTTTCTAAGAAATGTAAAATAGTAGAATGTATATTATAAGAGTGTTTGTTTGTATAAAATATAAATTTTATATACCTTTCATATGATGCATAATACATATACGAGTAGTATGCTTATATAACAACATACATGTACATAAATGTATTTTCTATTTTCATCCTGCATTTATTTTACGTATAGGTACATTCTATGTTTATACGTTTACCATCATGTATTCCTTGTTTTTTATATCAATATATATAATACCTACATATATGTATATTCAAGTACATTATGAGGATATGTGAAAATAACAAATATTCAAAAAAAAAAAAAAAAAAAAAACAAAGTGAAAAGTGAAGAAAATTTAAGTAACAAGATGAGAAAAAAAAAACTTTGTTCTAAAATTTAATATTTTGGTATACCAAATCATACACATTCATAAATTTTTAACACCTGAACTATTCACACAAGATTTTCATAATTTTTGTTTTTTTTATTGTTTTTAATTTTTTTTTTTCGAAAAATTTAAAAGAGGTTTTTCTTAAATGTTTTATCATTATTTTTATATTTTGATTATTCAAAAATTATTATTTATACGAGAGTAAGAGTAAAAGTATAAGGCATAATAATAAGTATGAAGAAAATATTTATGAAAAATTAAAATAAAATAAAAAAAAATATATATACATGTATGTATGTATGAGGATCATTTTTGGAATCTGAATTATAAGTTTGATACATACGTCTATATACATAAAAATTTTGATGCACATACGAGTATATCAGGCATCATATAATGGTATATATTTTGCATTATAAATACTTATATGTTTAAATAGCGTGTGTAGTGTATATGAAAGTTGTGTGTAAAAAAGTACATACATAGGTAAATATTCATTCATGAATGTATGTACATACATATAATAATATGTGAAACATGTATAGGTTAAAATGATGAGTTTATAAAATTATGTATTTATTGTTCTTAATTTTACTTATACAAACATACAAATAATGAATACATGTATGTATGAATGTATTTATATTCATATAGTAGACTAGATATTATAGTGTATACCAGTATGATGCATTCATTTTTAATAATAATCGGTATTCAAATTTCAATTTATTTTGAATTGATGAAAATTTAATTTTGAAGTTTTCTAACAAAATTTCCTAAACGTTATACTTGTATACGTCTATAAATATGTATGTATACCTAATGTTAATATTATTTCTATGTATATAAAATGAGGAGCATCGTTTCAAAATGCAAATACTCCATTAAACGAAAATTTTCTTTTTGATGCGTACTTCAGTTGATAAAGAAGCAGGCTTTTATATTTTAATACGGCTTCGTTTTAATATGCAATATTCTCTATGATATTTACATTATAAAAACGGCTCTTGGTTCAAAATGTAAAAATTGATTTCGTTATTTATTGATTATTTTTCTCCATAACAATGATTATTTCAAAGCTTTTTTGTATTAATCAATTTCCCCAAAAAAAAAAAAGGAATTAATAAAGTTTGTTTTTTGGAAAATAAAACATTATGGAGAACTTGCATTTTGAAACGATGCTCCTCAAATGGATTATGTTTAAAATATCATACATAAATACATGATGCACAGAAGTATATGTACCTGCATTATTCTACACATAATATATATAGTAAATATATTGAAATTGTGATTAATATACTTGTGTTGGTATACTAGATATAGTGATTACATTATAATAGTGTATGCAGTGGCGGATTTCCCGATTATGTGACCCTAGGCATCAATCGAAGTTTCAAAATGAAAATTCAAAAATAAGTACACGTAATTTGTTAAATACCAAGATGTAAAGAGTAACAAGGTGAGCCATTCCGACAGAAAAGCTTGTTTTTTAAAAGCGTGTGACGTCATTTCAACCGAAAAATGATATTTTTCCTTCATAATTTTCACAATTTCAAAAAAAACAATGAAAAATAAGGCACATTTGTATATTCTAGTGTATCATCCGAATATTCTAAATCAATTTTTAACATAGAATATAGCCTAACCAACCAACCTGTACATCTGTACATTTATGAATTTATTAGATAAACTTCATTTATAAACTTCGTGCTCTAATCTTTATTGCTCGTAATTCCCAAATTCCACTTACTGGTGTCATTAAACAAACGTAAAATTTTTATCTAAGACAAATAATGCATTTATTGTCTATGTTAGAAAGTTGTAAATGAACATTAAGACACATTTTTGCTACTTCAATTATCGTATTTAATAGAACGTCTTTCATTTTTCAAGTTAAAATGTCTTATCCTAATGTAAAAGGTCGTATCTGCGAATATAGAGTTTGTACTTACGACTTTCTGCCTTTATATATATTACATGCACTAAATACAGATATGGCTAATAATATATAATTTGGGAGGCACTACCTGTGAATGACAACAGCGATATATCAGGCAGTAAGACAGTAAAATATGCACCTTGATTTTGTTAACGGGTTCTAAGATAAAAGGTCGTATGTGTCAAGTCATACATTTCTAAATAAAACATGAAGTTAATTTTTTGGACAAAGATTCCTGATTATATACTCTTACAAATAGTAATATTCTTATTTCCCTAAATTGATTTTCCTTTGTGGCATAAAACAAAATATAAAAACTTTAATAACTCAAAATTACCTAAATGTCAGAAACGATATACGACCTTTCGCCTAACGACCACAAAGTAGAGTTTCGTAGTAAAATTCATTTCAAAATTCAACATTATACTAATGTATTGGTAAATTTTAATTTTTAAGATTTTCAATTATCATATCCATATACTCGTAAATTATATATAAATTTCTTGTGATATTTGTATGTTATTATTTTTATCCAATTAACATATTCATATTCGGTCACAGGACTAATATAAAAATTAATTATTGCACTTATAATTTACAAAAGATGAATTTGTTACAGAAACCTTTGACAAAATTAAAAAAAACTTTCAGCATCCAACCAAATACTTACGCATCTACTTCCTTTAGCTTTCTCCGTTCATCTTTTGATCCATGAATGGTAATCGCAATAATAACTTCTGCTTTTATAGAGTGGTATAATGCTTTGTTTCCACTACAACGTGAAATTGAAGAGAGCTTTTGATGAAATTGACAGCTGTTACAAATGTAACGTGAATTATTGAGTACATTTAAATACATTTTCGTATATCATTGAAAGCTCTTTATATACTATGAAATTGAAATTAGGAATAGAACCTAATTTCACGTTACTTCGAAAAATTTCACGTTGAGAAGAAAAGAGAAGAAGTCATATAATTTAATGTGCTACAAAGAGTGAAAAAATTGAATTTCAATTTCACGTTGTATTGGAAATGAATCATTACTGTGAGAAATTTCACGTTGAGAAGAAAAGAGAAGAAGTCATATAATTTAATGTGCTACAAAGAGGGAAAAAATTGAATTTCAATTTCACGTTGTATTGGAAATGAAGCATAAGATAAGTCTACTATAAATGAACTTGAAATTGATGCTTATATTTTATATATAACATACAATATACAATCAAATTGAATTGAAACTTAATGGAAAATTTCAGGACATGATTGTATCTATGAATTCTTTTTCTGTCTGGATATGCGGTGAACAATGAGATTAAATTCGAAATACATATGTACATACTTATGATTACATAATTGTACACACTTATAATTAAATGATAGAGGATACTGAAAATAATAATAATAAAAAAAAAAGATTAAAAAATAAATTAATTTTTTAATGGTACTAGCATACATAACATCAAATAGCATAACAAAATTATTAAAAATAATAAGCAAAAATAAAATATGAGGTGTGCAACAGCAACAACAATAGGAGCGAGAACGAAAATAATTTGGAATTTGAAAACAAAATTGTAATATAAATGACAATTAGTTGATAATAATGTGCAAGAAAAAATAAAAAAAAATGTAAACACAACACAGTGAAATATATATTAAGAAATAATAAATTCAGTGTGTACAAAGTATTTATGTATTTCATGAAATTTTGTCACTTTAAAATAAATAACAATAATTATATTCTGATTAACAACACAATCAAATTACCAACAAACAGATTGTAATTTTAGTAAAATAAAAAATAAACTTTTTCATTGAATGGAATAGAATTTCTGTTGAAATATATTTTAGAAAAGAAAAGAAACATGTCTCCTTCTAAACTCTATTGAATGCACCATTTAACTTCAGACTTACAGAATTTACAAAGAAAACTACACATTTGTCAGTTGTTTTAATTTACATTTCATTATTTATTTTAGTATAATTCAAATACAAAATCTGCTAATATCAAATCTGAATTAATTCCAAAGCAAAAAGAAAATTATAGTTATCAAAATGAACTGATCTCTAATTTCTGTAAAAATTCTTTAATATGTTTATATTTTTCCAGAAGAATGTATTGCATATTCTTCTCAAAGATCCACATAACAAAGTCAATAATTTTATAATTTTTCTCAAAAATGATTGTATCCTTTTTGCACAGCATTCAATAATGAAGCAAACGATGCTAATGCAAACACCTATTATCCATACAATCCAAATTCCTTTAAAATGTTCAAAATTAATGACCACAGGTCCATTGTCTTTTTCTTGCCTTACGTTTTTGAGGTAACCAGATTCAACTAGTTCCAAATAACTTTTCATTTTCAGAAAGTCGTATAAACCTGCCTCCATCACGTATAAAATGAACATATCAAATGAATTTAAAAATTTTCCTGCTTGTTTAGATAACATAAATGAAAACATTCTCGTATCAGTGCAAATATCTGATATCCGATATTTTTGACGTTTCAAAAGTGCATGTTGTTTCAAATTAAATTTCACATCACTAGTTCTTGACATAAATGCATATGAAGCATTTAATCTTTCAACTTCGTTTACAAAAAAATTATTTGATTTTTCTACAATTACATTTTCAAAATGTTGAGGTATTTTGTATCCTGATGAAAGCGTTTGTATTATATTCAATCCCTTCCATGTTGCTATTTTGATATGTTCTTCAAACATTTCCTCTAAACTATTGACCTGCGGCTTGTACATTATCTTACTGAAAAAGCTTGCAGAGTAAGTCAAATATAGGCTGGATAAAATAAATCCAAGTAAGAATATGTTCAAATAAATTATGTTTATGACGATATTTCGATTGAACTTTTTCGGAATCGATACAAACAATAAAGCATGAATAACTTCTAGAAATGATTCACCTACAGAAGATGATTGAATTTTCAGAATTTTCGAAATGTGCAGAGCTGAAGCCATGTAAATAATCATAAAAATAAGAACTATCCAAACATCAATTTGAAACGGTAGCACCATGTACATGTATTGAGGAATTTCTCTGCTAACTGGAATTATGATGCAGTATTTATCTGATTGCACTGGATATGAATATAGAGTTTGAGTGTGTTTATCTCTTATTACCGTTAGTGCAAAAATATCTGTTTTGCTGTTATTTAAAGATGAATATATTTCGTCGTAACTACTTTCAAATCTCATTTCATATTTGATATTCATGAATTTAGCAAATTCCACTAAAATATGGTAATGAATTCCAGACAGTTCATAACGAGGTCTATGAAAATTTGAAAATTTTTTAGTAAACAAATATGTATAAGGTTTCCTGTGACCTAATATGATTCTTAATCTCCCGGAATTTTTTGATTTCCAGTTTTTATATGAACCGAATATACGATTATTTGGTGTATGATGCAGGCTATATACAGTTGGTTTTGCTGAATATGGATTATAACCGTATTTCATTATAGTTTCATTTTCATTCAATATAACAATAATTGATTCCGTATATGATAGCTCCACCATTCTACGACACAAATTTGACATTATCTCAAGCTCAGAACTACCAAACTGTACAAGTACTGTTTTCGTGAATTTTATTTTGGAGAACAAGTTGACATAAATTTGTATCAAATTTATGTCGTATCTTTTTCGCGTAAAAAAATCAATGTACACAATTGAAAGTGATCTTTTCCAATTAATGAGATTCACCAGGTTCATATTCAACGCAACTGCATAATCCATTTCATTAAAAACAAATTTTGTTACATTCGGAACGTTCTTCAACACTAAATCGTTGACATCGATATTCGTGATTTTTTTGAAATCACTTTTGTATAAAATAATAACTGTATCTAATTTGTATGAATATATTACGTCCTTGATAAATTCGCTGACATTTTTAAAATTGAAAAGCTGTACGGAAACAACAGGCGTCAATGATATCACTCCCAAAATAATAACTACTTTTAAGAACATTTTTTTTTTCCTTCAGAAAATCAATTTTGCAATATTTTAAAGATGAAATAAATGAAAAAAGATTTTCAGTTTTTTCTATTCTTAAAAAAATATTTGATGAATTCTTATTTTTTAACAATGCGATTTCACAGCCTAAAATTTTGTATAACTGATTTGATTGTGAACGTATTTTGATTTATATTTCGTAATAAATAGTAATACTGCTGGTATTTATATGTTTTCCATAATTCATATTGTCGTATAAATTTTAACCAATAGTGTTCAATGTTGAATATGTACGTCGTTTTTTAATATTATGTGGTTATTATTTATTGGGTAAAAACTTAGTTTAGACGACAAATTAATATTTGATATTAAAATGTATAAAAAAATGTTTATGCGTTCTATTTTTTTTATTTCTTTTGGTAATGTGATATAAAACCATTTTTAATAATATCTATTTTTTACGAATTAGTTTTTTTACGAAAAAATTGTTTGTGTTCTTTTACCTACATATATGAAATATACATTATATTAACATTTTACATTTTATTGACAAATATAAAGTCACACTTTATTAAAATTATGTATTGTATATAATATGTAAGAATATTAAATGAATGAATACAATCTGTTGTATATTTTGTACATATACGTCCTAAGTCTAATAAAATACAAGATGGGTATACAGTGCGTATATTATTTGCTGATATGGTATGTAGTGTAGCTTATGGTTAATTGAGGATATATGCATGTATACAAATATGTGAAAGGTCATTCTAATTATTATTATTTGTATTATATGTAAATGAATATGTGTTGGCCAAATGAAAAAACAAAAAACAGAAATGTAGATTATAAGTCGTGATACGTGCATATACATATACATAATTACAGTCTCGTATTTTGATTATTATTAGGGGGATTCACGTTACTTTTCAGTTAATTATTATTTTGCAGTTTTAACGACTATCTCTAGTTCTAAACCTCTACATCGAGTTTCTTCGTAGTTTACTTTTGTAGTTGCTTTTTTTCAGCCGTCATATTTATTTTATGGTATTTTAATTTCTATGCCAACAGCCAACTAAGAACTGTCAAACATTAACTATGAAACTACGAAATACTAAGTGTTAGAAAATGTCAAGCATTTTATATTCGTAGTTTTTCATAAATTTCATGGTTTGCAAATATATGAAAATATAGTATACTAAAAAAACTTGGGAATGGGACTTGGAACTTGTAAGTCGTAGAGCAACTTACCACTCACCACTGATCTCGAAGTGGATTTTCGATTCCCGCCATTGCAAAATTAAGAAAAATTATTTTTTAATTATTGTTCCAGTTTTCATTATCTCCAAAGTTTACTCAGCTTTGAATGAGTACCAAAGATGTTAGAAATGCTAATAAGTAGTCTACTTGCTGACATGAAAAAGTGTTTTATTCTCTACCAACAACTTAGTGGTTCGTAATCCACGTTAAACTAGTTAAACTGTATAGGAACATGCAGGATAGTAATACAAGTCTGAAAATCACTTCGGTGAAAGCCTTAGATCATGTAAAAGAAAACGTATGTAGAAAAAAAAAATCAGAAAACTGAAAAACTACGAAGATTACGAAGTTTACGACAAACTGAAACGTGAATTGAATCCCCTTATTTTGTTTTTCTATATTAAATTTTGATTTTATTGATCATAATCTTTTTTATTGTAATTACATATAGTGGAGTCAATAAAGACAAAAACAAGGCAATTTCAGGAAGTCCTCAGAAACAGCTCCGATTTTGATGATTTTTTTTTTAATTTTTGATTTTTTATATAATTCTAGGAGGGACACCTTGTATAAGTTGCAAAAATACAGCATAAAAATGCAAATATTTATTTCCCTCCCGTGAAAGGTTTCTGATTTTAAGTAATATAAAAAAACAAAAATTTTTAAAAAAAAATCATCAAAATCGGAGCTGTTTCTGAGGACTTTCTGAAATTGCCTTCGTCTACTCCACTACTAATGAAAAGTTTCCTAATAACAAAAAAAAATGAACATACATTTTTACATGTTCTAATAAAATGTTAGGTCAATTTGTCGCCTTGTCGCTGCCCTAAAATTAGCCTTCTGTGTTGCCTATGCGTAAATCCATCCATGAGTGTATATGTGCATTTGAATAGAATTATAAGAGTAAATTATTGCAAAAAATTAGAAATACTAAAATACAAAATTTCCAAACGTACACACACATACACATTTTAGTTATAAAAATATTATTGAAATATTAAATTCCATACATATATGTAATTTACAAGAAGCAACTAGAAATTATGTCTGAAGTGTTAGTTCACTTAATTTTGTGTATCGATATTCTATACTATACCATACTTTGTAATCAAGTTTTTGAATTTAATTTATCATACATATTATATATTACTCTATATAAATATAAATATATGATCGAATAAAATTTTACATATAAATGTACAGATATACGTACATTAGTAGTGTGCGTAGTTATGTCTGTGTATCTCTGTAGAAATACAAACTGTGTACTATGGTACTATACATATATTTTGTAGGTAGACATTTTTAAATACAGAATTTATCATCAACAATAAAATTTTCGTTTTTTTTTTACGATTTTATTGTTATTATTGTTTTTATTGTATTTGTAATTTTTGAATTTTAATACAGATTCAAAATTTTCGAAAAATTTTCATGTAATATGTAGATATTTTAAATACTCTTAGGAATTATTCATAAATTTACATATTATATGTATGTATAACTTTTCATGTTTATATATGTATATTCATTTATATTTAAAATATTATGTGTGTAGTATGTTTACATAAAATATGTATGTATTTAGAATCAAATAGATATGTAGATAGATATAGAATAGAATTTGAAAACTTTTCTTGTTAAATATGTACGTGCTGTCGCTATACGTTATTAGAAATTTGCAGTTTACAAATTGCGATTTGGTAAATTTTTAAAAGCAGTGTGTTATTTATACAACTAACTGGATTCATTTCAAATCGTTAGCCTCGTAATTAAAAATTACATGAAAACACCAAGCAAAAAACACTAATCGCATAGTTGTAACTTAAATTTTCACAAATTCTTATTTTGTCCCACAAATTCAACAATTTTCTTAAAATATAATCACAAACTCCATTTTCAAATTTCAGCTGGTAGACTTGGTTTATACAAAATTTATATTTCCGAGCTTACGTGACTAAAAAGTCTTGTTCATTTACGTATGTATTTCTTGTAATTTTCAAAACAAAGGAAAAAGTCACAAGGTTTTGTAAAAATACAATTGATCACGCTACTAATGCGAATTACGGCACTTATAAGATATGAAATAAATATTCTCATTATTTTTAAGAAATTATGTCGCTTCTACATTCAATGCAGTGACATCTATTTGGACTTCGACTTTCGACTTCACAGCATGCTTAACATGAACATGTAAAAGTAGCTGTCAGGTCTACTGCATTGAATATTGAATGTAGAAGTTCTAATATGTACCATATGTATTGAATCAAAGTGGAAGTTGAAGTCACTACATTGAATGTAAAAGTGGCATTAGACTCTAATATTTATAAATTTGCGTAAAATTTTAGTGAAACGATAGCACTGATTCCAAAAGATGTTAAATGCATATATATCTGCAGAATTTTTGAAAATTGTACTTGTATGCATTTCAATACATACACAAACACATATGTAGTTATGTACTAATACGTCGTAATGTATAGTGTATATGGTTGATATAAAATTACCCTCAAAAATGAAAATAAATAAATTTATTAAAATTTAACGAAAATACATTTGATTAAATGTTTAAATGTTTGTGATTGTATACGCATTTGAATATGGTAATGTACATATGCATATGCATATTTAAATGTATAATACATAGTGTATTATGTACATTATTTCTATATGGTATGTTTCTTACTTTACTTACCAAAAAGAATCAACATTCAAATGCACATATTGTATGTAATATATTCGAATATTATATGCATAGATGGTACCATTCATATTCTAACTTTTGATGATGATGACGATGATGACGATGTTGATGAGAATGACAATATGAAAATTTTTGATAGTTAACATTTTACATTTAACTAAATATGTGTGTATGTATAAATGTGTAAATGTACATACATATATTTTACTTTATGTGTACAGTATGTAAATAACATAAATTTGTTTTAGTTTTCATATTTATTTTATTATAATTTTTTATTTTTTATTTTTTTAAATTTGAATTATTATTTTTGACTTGTTGTTATAGTTTGCTATGTAATAACGGGAATAAATGTATGATAGTTTAGAAGTTTTTATAGTTTTACTTACATCAGAAAAATATTAAGAATTTGTTGTTGTTATTGTTGTTTCTGTTCTTGATGTTGATTTTAAATTTGTAAAACAATAATGAATTTCATTTCGTTATCCATGGTACAGAATTCATTTAAAATGTTTTACAAGAAATTTATTTTGAAAATTTCAAAAGTTTTATAAAATTTTTGTTGTCCATTTAATCGTATATAAGTTTATAAGAAAATATAATAACGTATAAGATGGTATAAGTAGTTACATTGTACAAAATTTTTAAATACAATATGTTAGTTGAGTGTAAATGAATATGATAATAATTTTAAGATAATAATAATGATAGTAATGATGATGATGACGATTTTAAAAAAACTGTAGTTATTTACAACGATAAAATTAAGTTATAAGTGAATTGGTTATGTATTTACATTCGTACAGTACAACCATATACAACTAAATTACAGATTGTCACAATAAACAAAAAATATATAAATAAAGTTTAAAAATTTTAAATATACACTACTATGTCAAACCAGGAAGAGATACTATGTCAAAATCAAAAATGACTATGCAAATTTTTAAGAATAAAACTTTGTATGAGTAATAACTGTCTGTATTTAAACGACTAAGTTTTCATAAATTTTTATATAAAGAAATAATTAAATATTTCATATTTGCAAACTCGTAAATGAATTGATTTTATTTTATAAAAATGTTATCCTTAATTTATTTTTTTGTAAATGTTTTCCAAATCGATGTGTGCAATATCTGAATAAGTACCGGCTACCTGAAAAAAAAAGAGCTTGAAAATGTTGATAAGTAGTTTACTTACTGACAACGAGTAACACAAAGCCATATCGCCATATCATATCCATTAAACATTAAACGATCCACATTAAACTGTAAGTGTACTCACGATAAACTGCAATAGTCTATAGAAATCACTTCAGTGAAAGCCCTGGCCCCCTTGGCTCACCTAGAATTGTAGCGCTGATGATTAGATGATGATTATGTGTGAATTGTAATTTCCCAATTGTTATAACAAAAACCTTTAAACTACACAAAAGAAATACTTAAGATGAATTTTTTTTTTAGATTATTTAGTAGCAATAATAAGTATTAATCCAAAATATAAAAAAGAATTAAGGATACCATAAGTTGCATATCGACAAAGAACAAAAATGAAAAAATGTAAAAGGAAACAATAAGAAAAATTACATAAACAAGAAACTATAAAATTATTATTAGTTATGTATTTTGAAACTGATGTTTCTAATGATAATTGCTGTGTTATGTTTATAGAATTATTATATCAAAGTAGGGAGAACCAAACAAAAAAAAAAAATAAAATAAAATAATGACGTAATGGCATATATTAAGAACTTTTACTATTTACAAATAAACATTCTAGACATTCATATTTTTATTTTATATCTAAAATTGCCAATTTTTCTAGGATATCATCTGTGCACGTCGTTAATATGAATTGATATTATAGTATAGTGTATATACGTGGTATTTGTCGAATGTGAATTTTTACCAATTTTTTTTTTTTTTCTGAAAATATGAATTTAACACAACGATCACATTTTATCAGCTCGCTCTCATATTGTGCACTGCCGTTTAATGTGTCAATATAATGCGAATAGAGTATAATCGTTTTACCACGTTCTATACCATGTTCTACGTTATTATAAACAGTTACCATTGATATTAATGTTTATTATTTATCTTAAAAATTGATTATGATTTGATATTTTCGGCAACAACTGTTATGGCTATTTAGTAGTTTGATTTCTTTTTTATTTTTCTTTTTCATATTCTCTTTTGTCTTGTTTTGATTTTCTCATTTAATATTATGGGATTAGGTAATATTATTATTATCATTATGTTTGTGTGTGTTTCACAAAATATCTACGTAATCGTAATGTACTTATGTACTTTTATACATACGAGTACGTACATACATACATTTTTGGGTATTAAATTGCCTTTTAAATATTCTCTTCATTTCATTTTATCCATTCAAAATTATTTTTTCGATACCTCTACATACTTACATGAATGTGAACACAATAAATGTCCGCAAAGTATGTATGTACATATGTATGTATGTACTTAGAGTTTTTCATCACGTACTAAAAAACACATTTTTTTTCCTGATAATTTTGTGGTAATAATTTGCCATCTGTAAAACAATACACCAGCTATGTGTAAACAATACATATGTGTACAGAATATGTATCATCGTAAATGCATATAAAACGTATGAATGCACTTTAGTATTGTATTTATCTGTGAATACATACATATACGATCATTATATGAAAATTGTATGAATTTTCAGAGATTAAAATATCAAAAAATCAGTTATATTAATCGTCCAGACATAATAACTCTTGTCAATTGGGGTTTTCACATTTTTTCTTTTTTTTTGGCTTTGTTTTGTTTCACTTTTACCACCTTATTTTTGTTTTGTGCAATTTCAAACTCAATATAATAGTGTGTATAATATCGAATGAAATTTATTTATGACATAAAATTTCCAAAATGTAGAATAAGAAGAGCAAAAAAAAAATATATGTATAAAAATAAAATTGAACCATGTCTGAGTGTGATAATGCTATTTAACGAGAATAAATGGAAAACAATGCAATATATGTAGCTAAAAGTAAAAAACAAATAAAAAAAAAAGAAATAATTCACGTATAGGAACAATAGAATGGTGACAGGGGGCAGTGGAACATGATGGTAAACATGTTAAAAGCATTGAAACACAATCACCGGCTCAAAAATTCTGTTTAAAATATCGAAATGAAAGACAAAACCGACGAGCGAAATAAAAAAAAAAAAGAGAAAAACAACAAAATAAACACAAAATTTAGAGACGTCGCAGGACCAAAAACCAAAAAAATTGTTGTAATTGCTTGAAGTCATAAATACGAAAAAAAAAAGAAAATAATCGAACAATTTTTATTTACATAGATTTACACATGAAATATTATTTTGTTTGCGAATAAGAATAAGAGTATGGTAGTCTCTGGTCTATATATCCTCAAACATACATGAAATGTAATTATGATGAGAATATAACAGTCAAAAGCAAAAACAAAAATAAAAAAATCAGAAAAATAGAAACAAAATAAATTTGAATATTTTACAAATCATGTGAAAGAGTACAAAATAAGAGAAAAATAAAAAAAATAACGCACACACATACACACAAAAATTCTTTTCATTATGAGGGAGCATTGAAATTAAGCGAAAAATCAAAATAATATCCCTTTTAATCCTTTTGTTGTTTGTTTTTTTTTTGTTTTTTGTTACTTTCATTCTTTCATTTTTAAATTTCATTTCATTTTATTTCAGTTTTTTTTTTTCTGTTATTTTTTGTTTTTACTTCTATTATGCACCTAACTGTTCACGGTCACATTATTTTGGATATTTTATATTTGTACATACTGTTTACATACATTTTTGGGTGGTTAATTTTTTTTTTCTTGATGTATGTAAAAATATTGTTTTAGTTATTTTTGAATGAATTTGAAATGGGGGATAAAATTTGAACAAAAAAACAAAAAAAAAAAAATACAATAAAAAACATTCCCACAAAAATGATGAATTTTCATTTAGTCATAAAATAAAATGTTTTCATAGGACTAAAGGACTTCAAATGAAATTCATAAAATTAAAACAAAAAAAAAAAAAAAATGAATAAATAAAATAAAGTGGAATTTATGCGAAATATTTGAGAATACAATAGAATAGGCAGAAAAATTTCAATAACATCGAAAAACTAGAAAAAAAAAAAAAAAAAACCTTCTTTTGTATAAAAACATTTTTAAAAAACTTTTGAATAGGTATAGAGAGATCTGAATGTTGGGATGTTGAAATTGGGAGTTTATATACGCACAGGTGTAAATGTTGAATTTTTTGTATCATCTGAAATATTTTTTAGGGGAATTGTGTTTTTTTTTCAGTTGAAACTTTGTATTCCATTTGACGGTTATTTAGAGATAAAGTCAAATGCACACTATACCATTTATTTTATATGCATTTAATGTATTTGAATGCAGTCAGCCAAATATATATTTTTTTAATTTTTATTCATTTGAAATTTCAATTGATTCTGTTTTTTATTGAATGTATATAGATTCTGATTATGGTCTCCATATAATATTCTTATTAGTTAGTTGAATATGAATAGAGAATAATATAATCAAAAATATTTAATATCTGGTTCGATAAATAGGTTTATTGCCTATAATAATTACGTATATATGAATGTATTATACACATATACATATAATATATATCCTTATATCCTTTCATTATAATATACAAAAATGTATAGAAAACATTCATTTGAATATTTAAAAAAAATCATTTTTATTGAATTACTGAATCGAAAATTTAACATTAATTTTATTTTTTCATTGCTATCCTTTTTCTTTGTCTTTTGAAACAAAAACATGAAAAAAAAAATAATATTTAATAGATACAAAATTCTCTGTTGTCATAAAAGCGAATGATGTACATCATAATATATGAAAAAAAAAATATATATTTTTCGTTTTTCACTACACACGGTACTACATATATTTTGTTTACTACACAAGTTACTGTATATGTACATATCGTACATTATGTATAGGTATGTGCATTTACGTACATATGTATAAAATAAAAAAAAAAATCTAAACTTGCCTCGTATATATTGTTTGTGGAAGATATGAATTGACATGATAGCTTTTACACCTCCTGCTGTCAAATCAAACACATACATCATATTATGAATAAATAAGATAACGACATCATCATTATCACCTTTCATAGTATGCAAAGATATATATAGTTTATAAATGTTTGTTTATCTGTATGTGTGAGTGTTGAAGAAAACATATTTTTTTTATGATTTGGGTTTACATCACATATTATACCCAGTCAAATGTGTGGCTGTAGGTATGTGCATGTGTGTGTACCTTGTAATATGTGTAATTGAACATTTTCAGGAAATTTTTCACGTTTTTTTTTTCACTTCTAATCATGTTATTCCTATACCACGAATGGTATGTACGAATGTACAAATGTTTGTAAAATGATGGTTTTATGTGTGTCTAAAATAATAATTTTAATGATATTTTAAGTGTATGTTTGATACTATACCTATACACAGTCCTATAATGTGTCTTCTGTCTACTATCATATCTACTCATGTCTGTTAAATGTATGTAGTTAGAAAAATGTTTGTATTTATTCATTATTTATGTACGTATTATTGATATTAAGTATGTACACAGTACACACATAGTCTTACGCTTAACGATGTAATACATTGTATTTGGGAGATGCGGTAATATAAATGTGGTGTAATCAAAATAAATTTTTTCGATATCAAATATATAAAAATTAAACAACAAAAAAAAGCAGAAAAACATACAAACAAGAAAAATACTTTATAAAATAATTCCAATGGCAAATAAATAAAAAATAAATAACAAAAAAATTTTATGAGTTTGTTTATAAAATTCATACGAACATCATACATCATACATGAGGAATATTTATTTGAGTTTTTGAGTATGTGTACGTTTGTTTTTTTTTTTTTTTTTTATTTTTTCCTGTTGATAAATCTCATCGATCATTTTTAAAGTGACAAGTTTAAGCGCGTACCTAACCTATATAGAATGAAATGAACTATAAGAGTGGAAAAATAATTTATAAGAAAAATTTTAAATATTACATGTCTACATAAATGAAAGAAAAGTTAAAGAAATCTTTGAAAAAAATAATAAAACAGTTAACATATATACATATATGTAGTGTAGTAGTGTACATACATTACATACAAACCGACATTAGATATCAAAATAATAAAAGATGAATTTCGTTAAAATGTTCAAGCCAAAAATTAAAAAGAGAAAAAACAAATGAATTTAAATAAGAAATAAATAGAATCGTGATTAAAAGTGATGGAGCGAATCTGATGACGATTTTTGTCTACCAGTATTGCTTTTTTTTTCTCCCCCTTTTATATCACATTTTTATATTATATACTTACGTACATGTGGGTCTGGGTATGTGTATGCCAAATTAAGATGAAGACGAATATACTTATTTACATATCTACAAATTTAGATTTTATTTTTTATTATAATATTTTTTCTTCAAATCTTCTGATATAAGTATTATGATGTAATGTAAATTTTGTAAAATGTTCATACACATTATAGAATAGACAAATAAATACACGAAGAGAACAGAAAAAAAAAACAAGATGATAGGTAAATAAAATAAAATAAAAATTAAGAGAAAAAAAAATTAAGCAGTGTAGAGGTAACTCTAACTACCAAAGTAACGTTTGAACGTTTGAATGAATTTAATGATATTCAAATTTTTACATGTACCCACCAACATTCTCCATATAGCTTTATTTTTTTTTCTCTTTTTGTTCTTTTATTTATTACTGAGTTAAAAAAAAATATTTTGTTGACTTTTGTTGTGAATGAATGATTATGATGTATCGTTATTACGTGATTTGATCACGTTTATAAAGTGTTATTATGCTGAAAATCTCTTGGTTTCTTTTATTTTTTGTTTTGTTTTTTATCTTTAAAAAATTTATTGTGTTTTTTTTTTATATTTTTAATGTAAGCATAATTCAAATATGCTAATAGCTATAAATGTTGTTATGCATGTATGGATGAACTCACTCACATAAATAATAAATATGAAATGATTGAAGATGATGGGGATATTATGCGAGTATTGTTCGTATGCAATAATACATATATTCTTTATAAATATTTTCATAGAATCCTTAATTTTTATACACATAGTACCACTAATACATATAAAATTTTGTATGAAAAACTTTTTTAAAAATACGATTATGTAAAGTGTTTTTTTTTTCTATTTGAAATTTTAAAAAAATTGTTTTATTTTTAGTTCGTTTCTAGGATTCTAAAGTTTTTTTTTTTTTTTTTTTTTTTGCTGTAAAAAGGGTAAAGATTTCAAGTGTGAAAATATTTCATCGAATCGTTAACTAAACTCAATATATGTATGCATGAAAGATTTGAATACACATATCAATGTACGGGTACATGTATGTATCAAAGTAAGAATATTTATATTTATGTGTAGGTAATACATTATGTGTGTGAATAAAAAATATATGTGATGTAAAATCTATTGTATGCTCGTATTAAAATAATAGTGCAATAATTGAGAACTATAAAAGACTAGTGTGTAAAACAATACGTTAATCTATGTGTATATTCTGTAAAACATATGAACTCATAATTCGATTCTAAATTATAATAATGTTTATGCGGATAATGATTTGAGCACGTATCACATATATGATATGTTCATATGTACACACATGTATTCGTATTCGTACTTAGAAAACCCCGCATACATTAGATATTGTATGATATTTCAAGTGAAATAAATGAATTTTCCATTTTTTAAACCACAACTACAAGTATGTGTGTACTTACTTACTTATGTATGTATAGTATATGTATGCTCTTGCTATAATAAAAACCACTAAAAACTATAGAGAAGAATAAAATAAAAAGAAAACTTTCATATTATGTATAACATTATCCTTTAATATTCAAAACAAAAAGACAAAAGAATATAAAGAGGAAAGAAATTTTCCATTGCAATATAGTTTTTATTACAACACCGTACATCCTACTATTATTAGTGATCTGAAGTGGAAGTGAAAATTTTGGTTTTCTATTTTCTTTGGATAGACGCATATTAGATACAATGTAGGATGTAGGATACAGATTTAAGAGAATTTTGAAATAATGATATTTTTAATGATTATTATTATTATCGATAAAGTTTTTGTAGAAATAGACAACATTTTTTTAAAAAAAAAAATAATCGTATATTGCGATAATAATGTTTGCAGTGATAATATTTCAATATAATTGAATATTCTACTGATGATGATGATGAAGATGATGATGATTAATAATAATGATGGATTTTATTTATTTAAAAAAAAATTTTTTTCTTTTTATGTAAAATCAAAGGCAAATAATGATTTTAATGATTTTTCAAATAAATTTATTTTTACATTATTTTTTTAATTTCAAAACATTTTTTTAAGGATTTACATTGTATTTTTTATTAATTTTTTTTATTTATTTTTTGATTTAGTTACAATTATAATTTTATTTTTTAGAAATTGATTTGATATTCATTATTAGTTTGCTTTTTAGCTAATAGCAATTTTTTACTATTAATATTTTCATAATATCAATTTGAACGATAATTTTCTCTTTTTACAACGAAATATTTTCTAATTATAAAACTGAACACAATTATTCCAAAAATTCCATAATATTTCCACTATGTATTATAGTGTTTATGTTGTTTACAAGAGTTCATTTTTAATTAATTTTCTCTTTTATATGTATGCATTACATTCTCTTGTTCAAGTTTTGAAACAAATATTAATTGAACATGAATTGAAGAATACAATAAAAATTGAATTTAGTACATGAAAATCATACATCAAATTTATATTGAAATTTTAGACAAAATATTGAAGGAAAACTTGAAATAGAGCACAGCTCAAAACAGATGACAAGTTTCGCACAAAAATCTAGTGTTTGTAAAATTTGTGTATACGAATAAGACTTTAATCTTATGATGGAAAATAAAAATGTTAGAATTCTTAATTCTTATTTCTTATACAACTCGTTTTGTTTGTTCTTCACGCATAAATTGTGTCATTGTGTGTAAGGCAGTAAACACAATCAAAGCAGATATTTGCCAGCAGGAGTTGAAAAGAAAAGAAACAAATTCAAAGTAAATTACGAGTATGCTGTCAGTTGTCATACTGTTTCATAGCAAAGAGAAAAACTTTTCTCTTTATCTATTCTTATTCACTGCAACTGAACTTATCACACTTGTTTTTCTGTAGTAATCAGCAGCTAAATTTGAGCACTGTTCAAACACGACAACCAACAGATATTGTGCTTGGATGCTTTTGCCGTCATTGTGTCAGGATTCATTTGAAAAGCACTAAACCATATTCCGATTGTAGCAGATTTCTTCTGTCCCCTTTGATTATGTTTACCGCCTAAATATCTTTTCTTAGTGCAATAATAAAATTGTCAACTGTTTTGAGCATATCTATAAAATATTTTTCTGTTCAAATTAAACAAAATTTTTACAATCCTTAAAACTTATTAGCTAGTAGATTAAAGTAGTTTCTAGTTGGATGATAAAATCATTTTATTTTTGTCCAATGTAATTGTAATTTTTTAAAATTCTTTTTTTTTGTTTTGAATGAATAAATTTTAATGTTTCATTAAGTTATACCGTGACTAGATGATAAATGAATAATTACGTTACATTTGTACATGAAATGTACTTTAACTGATGTAATTTTTCATTTAAATTTATTACAAAATTTTATGATTTATCGAATAGAAAAATAAATTGATCAAAAAATTCACATATAAGTATGTTATGTACGTTTACATTACAAAAAAAAAATTTTTTTTCGATATCATTAAGTACAAAGTAATAGAAGCATATTTCAATTGTTTGTATAAAATGTTATGAAGAATATTTATAAAGGCGATGAATAAAAAGTTTTTTTTTAAAAATGTATATATTGAATAGTATGCGTAATAATTGGCTAAATTAAAAGAAGCATTTTAATTATGATTTAAATTTAATTTTAATTAAATGTTCTTTTTTTTCTGAATTTCTAAGTCCTTATTGACTAATATTTAATAAGGAAGTTCTTCTTTATATCTTTTGTTTTATTTTTAATTTTATACTATTTTTTTAAATTTTGTGTGTTTTTTATTTTCATTTCATTTTATCATTTAAATTATGAATTTAGAATATACCTATACTCTATACATAAATATTTACATACTTATAAATTTATATTTCATTATAATTAAGTGTATTTACAAGAATCAATAAATTAAAATATAAAACTTAAGTAAGTTGTTGTTACTGTCTTTTGTGTATATTTATCTTCTTTAATCATATTTTTAATTTTTTACACGCACAATTTTATGTAATCACCACCACAACTACTAACATTTGAACATTTTAATGCTAAGTACACCTACTCAAGACATTTTCAATATTTTTTCTTCCTCTTACATATGCATTACTTTTCGATCTGGATAAAATTCATTACGCAATAGCTCTTCTTTATCAGTAGATGTTGATGATGTTGACGATGTTGTTGCTGTTGTTGTTATCAATAAAGAATCATGATGATGATGATATTTTGATGATCGCATCAATATATAAATAGATATTATACCTAATAATACGATAAATGTTTCAATAATTGCATAAATTATATTATTTGATAAATACGAAGATGATGATGTTTGTAGGGATACTGTTGTCCTTGATATTGTTTTCAATTTGATATCATCAATATTTTTATTTTTATTCAATTTACTAATATTTTTAGCGGCTATCAATTTACTTCGTATCACAGTTGGTAAATGATGATCTGATGATGATAATGACGACGATTCTGATGATGATGATGATGATGAGGATAAAGATGGTGATAATAAAATTGATTTTTGCTTTGATTGCAATTCAATTGTTGTTGCTGTTGTCGTTTTAATTGTTGATATATCTTTGGATTGATTATTATTCACATTATCTTTTAATATTTGTGAATGATCCTTGATTAAAGTCTCTTTTGAATATGATTTTGATAAGAATATATCTTGTATTTGTTTTATTCTATTTGCATCTGATAGATATGATGATATTATAGGAATTCTAGTCGGTGATATGATTGTTGGAATTTTCATTGTTGGTGTAGTTATCGAAGAAATTGTAGACAAAGACGGTGATGATGATGTTGTTGTCGTAGTTGTTGAAGTTTCGATATTCAATTTTCGTGTATCAATGTTTAGCTGGTATGATCGTCGCATTGTTAATGTTTTCTGTGAACATTTTGTTAAGAAAAAAATAGAACAAATATTTCTTTTGTGTTTGCTTGTTTGCTTACATTTTTATTTTAATTTTATTTAATAAAAAATAAATTTTTTTTTATAAAATATTTTTGCATTTGTAACACTAAAATTATCCTTAAAGACAGTCAATTACAATAATTTATGATTTATTATCAATCAAACTTACTTTATTTTTACATGTAACTTGTACATGATAGACAGTATCCATCCATAGCGATAATTCCACAGTTGAACTATCTGTTAACAAATTACCCATTAGACCACCACCAGATACTTCCCATGTAACTAGACATTGTTTCGATGAATTCGTAATTATTGGATCCCAAGCGATATTCGTTAATATTAGTGATCCTTGTCGTACAACTGATGTTATATTTAATGCGAATGGTTTAAGTTTTTCATCACAACTATTCCAACACTGAAATATGAATTAAAAGGAAAAAAAAAGAGAAAATAAATTAAAAATTTTTAATCTATTCTATCAGAAAATCAATTTTCATTTATTTAGTAGAGACAGAGAAAGAGAAAAAGAGTGTTGTGTAATTAAATTTTTAGTATTTTTTTTTTGAAAATGTTTCTGATTAGTTGTGCTTTAATTCTTTTTTCAAATTCAAAGTTAACATTGTGTATAATTGAAAGGCAATGAAAGTTTCAATAACAAAATGAAAATGAAAAAAAAAGTAATTTTAGTTCAAGTGTGTGAAATTACTAGAGAATGCAAATTCAAAATACTCGTAGGTACATCAAAACAAATTAAAATCTAGATACATTCATTTTATGTTTTTTTTTTTTTGACTTTTCTATAAGTTAATATTGAGAATGATATTTGCACTTGAGTTATTTGATTTTTTCGTTCTATGCAAAATTGATTTCCATGCTTCTACCGCGGTGATTGTTTTTTTTTTTATTTGATAAAATATTTTTCATTTATAAATTTTAAAATAATTACATGTAAATACTATAAATAATTTTATAAATATGCATATAAGGTTCTGTTCAATTTTTATCAAATTTCTATTTGTTTTTTCATTATAAGAAAAATATTAATTTACTATTACTATCTATTAGAGTGTTGTTACATGGGTATTTACCACAGAATTTTAATATAAATATCTACAAAAGAATTTTAGTTTTTAACATTTATTTTTTCTAGAGAAATTTATACGTAAATTTATGTGTGTGTGTGTGTATGTGTATTTTTTTTCTATTTTATTGTTGAAGTTGCTGCTGAAATGATGATAGCAAAATTATTAAACTTTATTTTACAATATAATATGATATAGATTCTTGTATGATGTTTTACACAAAATTACAAAGTAGTACAAGGTTATTATAAAAAGTGTATTTATCTATGTGTAACGTATATATGGAGCATACTAACATAGAAGTACGTATACGTATATTTATTATCTATACTCTGACTGAAATAATTTTAATATTGATATTAAATATTACAAAATCTATTAAAAACAAAGTAAAACACATTACATAGCTATACATAAAAACTTAATATAAATTAATGTATACATAATATTTATAATCCATATGGATAGTAAAAAATATATTTGTATACATATTACATTTTAAGTATTAAAATATGTATATTTACAAGAGATAATCTATAAGGATATACATACATATATGAAAATCTTTATACAAACACATAATATGAGGATGTTTCAAAATGCAAATGATTCAATGAAAAAGTTTTAAAAAGTTATAGCAGCTATGTACATATATACTTATGTTAATAAATTAATGTGTGTAGTAACAGCAGTTTAGTTGTGGTAATTACTTATATGTACAGAAAAAGAGTGGCAAGGCAAAAAAAAAACAAGGAAAAAGTATAATGAAAAAGGATTAATGATTTTTACAATTTTATAATTTATATTATGTGTATGTATGTATGAATGTGTTTAAATATGTACATACGTGTGGTGTGGTACATTTTTTTATATGTATATTTAGATTTTTAGTTTGATTTTAATGAAATTTCCATATTATGTACATGTTATTAGTATTTATACTTTGAATGTATGTACATGTAATATGCGTTTATGTATACTGTATAAAATTCACTCACCAGAAAACTGAATGCTTCTGGGATATAATTATTGATATTTGGTGGTGTTATGCACATCTGTAATAACATAATAATAATAATAAATAAGAATATAATAAAAAACAGAATGATTAAGAATAATAAAAAAAACTAAAAGAAAATGTATAGTAAAATTAATAAATAATGAAAAAAAAAAATATATTAAATTGAAAAATACATAAAAAAAAAAGTATAAATGAAATAAATAAATTTAATAAATAATATCGATATGAGTGAAGGAATATATTTTGCAATGATCTACATATGTAATATGTACGATGCCTTAGGGAAAACTCATCTGATATCATACCTAGACACAAATATCTTCTTCTTTTTCTTTCATAGCACTACAACTCTATGTGAACCAGGGCTTTCTCTGAAATAACCTTACGACTTTATCATACTATCATGAGTGCAACTACACTTCAATGTGGATTGCGAACGAACCGCTGAGTTGCTAGTAGAGAAGCAAATTTTTTTACATGAATTTACACTCTTTTACGTAGACCTTGTGTTACTTGTTGTTAGTAAGTGTGGACTATTTATTACTATGATGAGCATTTCTAAGCTCTTTCTCCCAGCAAACTGTTATCTGGTTTTGCTCGTTTTGGTGTTTATTCAAAGCTGAGTGAACTAAGGGGTAATGAAAATTGAAAATTATTTTTCTTATTTTTGCCTTAGGGTAGGAATCGAACCTACAGTTTCGAGATCAGTAGCCAGTTGCTCTACCATTTATGCCACCGAGTCTCCAACTGATATTTAATAAGAAGTAATATTGTTTCTTCTACATAAAATCTTTTAAATTTAATAATAAGAAAAGTAGACAAAAATATTGTCAGAATTAATTTAAAAAAATTACGAATATTAATTGCAAAAACTGTAGGATAATGTTAAAAATAAAATCGCTGTTTAAAAATTATTTTGAACTAAATATTATTTGGAATAAATAT
This sequence comes from Villa cingulata, assembly GCA_951394055.1. Classification (NCBI taxonomy): domain Eukaryota; kingdom Metazoa; phylum Arthropoda; class Insecta; order Diptera; family Bombyliidae; genus Villa; species Villa cingulata. The sequence continues at coordinate 11,111,372 of OX596018.1, read as the reverse complement.
TTTGGTGTGAATAAAATCAAAAGAATAAATCGCGATATTTATTTACAATTTTTTATTGCCATATAAATCTAAATAAGTGGCAATAATTTTAGGAATTTGATTATTAAGATTCGATACAAAAAAAACTTTCAAGGGAATTGTATTTATTTTTGCCTATTACCCTATTATATGTACTCGAATTCAATTTTCAATTTCAGTTATTATTCATTCATTTATTTATTTATTTCAATATCATTTACATTGTCAGGATTATAATTTGAGATTACCTCATTATATAATATGTATAAAATATAAAGAAAAATACAAGAGAATTTTTTCATTTCTATTTTATTTCCTTTCATTTTTATGTCAGTATAATACGTACGCTCACGCATTTATTTTCGTACATAAATTTTTGTGTTTTTTTTTGAAAATCGAAATCTAAAAATTATATTATGTGTACCTATACATTTACAGAATAGAATTCGATGTGAATAGACTACAATAATATTATCATTCTATCCTCATGAGAATCATTTTGAATAATAAACAGATACATATGTAGTTTCGAAATGAATCATCCTATTGGGAAATTCTTTTATTCATAATGTAATAAATGTGTGTATATAAATATATTTTATGTGCATTTTGCGTACGTATTGTTGTGTAATGTAAATTGTATAAGCATGATACATAATAGAAATCCGAGTTTGTACTCATATTTTGTTGTACACAAATGTATCTAAGAGTTAAGAAAGTGAACTGAATGAGTGAGCATCAAATTTTTAATTCGCATCAAAAATATTTTTTAGTGAATTTTAGTGTATTTTATCTGTTGCATTCATAGTCATACTTGTACATAGATCGTGTGATAGAAATTACTTTTATTATTATTTCATCATCTTAAGTACGGTTAATTGGGTATATTATATACGAGTATATAATAAAGTGAAGTAGAAACCAAATTGGAATTGATTAACATTAGACGTGCGTTGGTCGTCTCACATGATAATGTGAAGACGAACCATCGGCTTTCAAACTATAGTGAATAGACACAAAGTTATATTTTATTAAAAAAACTATTCAGTGAACTATACCGTTAACTAAAAATAATATACTGTAAATTTAAATAATATATAAGCAATAAACAAAATTTATAAATAAAATAAAATAAAAACCTAAAATGGAGGGCAACGACCCTCCTAATATAAATAATTATCAGAACTTTTTTCCGAAAATAAATCAGTTAAAATTAATTAAAAACAAATCACAGGGTCCTAAATACCTAGTTGTTAAAAGAACTGATCCTAATAAAACTTTGGAAAAAGTGTCTCCATTTCTCATCGCGCGCACAATTAATTATATAGCTGGTGGCCAGGTATCAGAGTGTAAAAAAACCAGAAATGGAAATCTCTTTATAAAAACCAAAAGTCTTTCTCAAGCAGAGAAAATCATTCAATTATCGCAAATAAGTACCGATATAAATGTTGATGTTGAAGAACATTCAACACTAAACAACGCTCGTGGTATTGTCTACTCGCTTGAGCTGATAAACCTCAGTGACAATGAAATTATTTCAGAATTGCAACAACAAAATGTCATCTCAATTAGAAGATTTAAGAAAAAAACTCAGGAAGGTGAAATAGATAATGGGCTATTTATACTGACTTTTTCAACTAGCGAACTACCAAGTGAAATTATATGTGGATATGAGAAATACAATATCAGACCATACGTTCCATATCCTTTCAGATGCTTCAATTGTTTTGGTTTTGGCCATCCAGCAATTAAGTGCAATATTAAAAATAAAATCTGTCCACACTGTGCCAATGAAGCGCATTTAACTGTCAAGGAAGAAAAATGTAATTTAAGTCCAAAATGTACAAACTGTAAAGGAGATCATAATGCGCTGTCAAAGACTTGTCCAGTTTTTCTAAAAGAAAACGAAATCCAACACATCAAACATATAGAAAAAGTAGATGCAAGAGAAGCCACCCGAAGATATAAATTAAGACACCCTATAACTCACAACAGATTATTTACATCAGTAATTAAAAAAACTGCAGAATCTGCAACACAAACCAACACAAACGATTATCAAAAATTGGCCATAAGAGTAGAAAACAACGATGACAAACAAAACAAACAAGAAATCAAAAAACCCGATGAATGTGAAACCAAATTTCTGCCCAGTGATAAGAACAACAAAAAAATTTTATTGTCTACTGATATTGTAAACATTGGAGGTAGTACCCCTAGTAATAAATTAATTAGTATTTTACCTCTTAATACTAACAAACGAACGGTAAGAAATTTAAAACATAAACAAAATAACAGACTTAAAAATAATAATAAAAATGATACGTTTGTATCAACAATGGATTCAGAAGACACACAATGAACCATTTAAATATAGTACATTGGAATTGTGCAGGTTATTTTAATCATCATGAAGAATTCAAAATAATATTAAATACATATGGCAATTTTGTATATTGCCTACAAGAAACTAAATTCCCGATAAACTTCATACCAAAATTAAGTAATTTCAATATTTTTTATCGTAATGTAAACTCAAACACAATTGCAAAAGGAGGTGTTGCTACCTTTATTCACAAAAACTTTAATTGTGAACCAATTTCCTTAAACACTCACCTACAAGCAGTTGCAACAAAACTTTTCTTCCCTGTTGAATTCATACTATGTAATATATATATCCCACCAGATCAGAATATTGAATACTCTGATATTCTGCAGATTATTTCAACTTTTGATAAACCCTATTTGCTAGTTGTAGATTTCAACTCCCATAACCCTTTATGGGGATCAAATAAACTCAATACCAGGGGCAAAATCATTGAAAAAATTACCAAGGACTTTGATCTTATAATCCTTAACAACTGTAGCCCTACTCACTTTAATCTTAAACACAGGACATATAGTTGTCTAGACTTATCGATTTTATCTCCCTGTTTACAACAACACTTTAAATGGTATGTTGATAATGATTTACGGAATAGCGATCATTTCCCAGTAGTAATATCTCTTAACCATAATAATTATTTATACCAAAGAAGGAAAACTTTTAAGGTAAAAAATGCAGACTGGTCACAATATTCTAAAACACTAGATCTAAATAATATCCCTGACAATTTCATAGATATCGATGAACATGAAAAGTATATTTCTACCTCCATAATCTCGGCTGCAGAAATAAGCATACCAAAACATGGCATAAACATAAAAAGAAGAAATGTTCCTTGGTGGAATAAAGACATCTATCTAGCCATTAAAGAAAGAAAAATGCATCTTAATAAATATAAAAAAACGATGAATACACTTGACTTCCAAAATTTCCTAATCGCCCGATATAAATCAAGAAAATTAATAAGATATTACAAAAGAAAAAGCTTTGAAGAATATGTCAACACCATTAATACAAGAACTCCAGCATCAATCATATATAAAAAAATAAGACAACTTCAAGGGAAAAACTCATTAAATTGCATTACGACCATTTTACACAATGACAATAATAGACTTTTCACCAACCAACAAGAAATTTGTGAAATACTCTCGCAATATTTTGCAAAAATCAATAGCTCAAATCTATACTCACCAGAGTTCAAAACTTATAAAATCAAACAGGAAAATGAAGAGATTCATATTCCACCTAACAATAGTTCTAGCTACAATAAACCCTTCTCATATCATGAATTAGAAACCTGTCTATCGGAATGCAAAGGATCGTCTCCAGGTCCTGACTACATACATTACCATATGCTAAAAAACTTAACTTCTAAGTGGAAATTTCAACTTCTCAGACTCTATAATGAGATATGGACCCACAATGTTTTTCCCCAATCATGGCGAAAAGCATTTCTTATCCCTATAATCAAACCTAATAAAGATCCAAAAATACCAGAACATTACAGACCGATTTCCCTCACAAGCTGCTTATGCAAGATTCTTGAACGAATGGTAAATAAAAGACTCAACTGGTTTCTGGAGCGGAACTGCAAACTCAACAATCTACAGTTTGGTTTTAGAAGACATAGAAGTACTATCGATGCGATAGCAACTCTAGAGTCAGATATAATGGAATGTTTCTCCCAAAAACAATTCCTCGTCGCCGTTTTCTTTGACCTGGAAAAGGCGTACGATAGGATTTGGAAAAAAGATATAGTACTAGAACTACTGCGCATGGGACTTGAGGGAAACATGGTACATTTCATCCAAAACTTTATTAATAACCGAAACTTTCAAGTATTATTAGGAAACACACTATCTTCTGAAAAATTCATGGAGAACGGAGTCCCACAGGGGTCTGTCCTCAGTGTTACCCTTTTCAACATTGCTATTAATAAAATTCCAACCCTAATAAAATTCCCTGTGAAAACTCTAATGTATGCGGATGACCTGGTAATATACACAAAATCTAAAGATATTGATAAAATAAAAACACGCTTACAACTATGTGTCGATGATCTCTTTGCAATTTCTAATAAAACGGGAATAAAATTCTCTACAGAAAAAACCAAAATGATGTTGTTCACTAGGAAATATAAGATACCTCAAAAACCTCAAATCGTTTTAAACAATTTACCAATACAATATGTCGAGAATTACAAATACCTAGGGGTAATCTTTGATACTAAACTCAAGTGGAAAACTCACATTATAGAAACAAAAGCCAAAGCTACTCGAAAATTAAACCTTATTAAGATGTTATCTCATTCAAAATATGGATCAGATCGATATATCCTTCTAAGAATTCTTAACCAGGTAGTTCTACCCATAATTGACTATGCTTCTTGTATTTACCAATCTGCAAATAAAGGATTCTTGAAATCACTTCAAATTGTCCAAAATTCCGGAATCAATATGAGTATTGGAGCCCTTCGTACCAGTCCACTAGAAAGTATCTATGCTGAAAGTAATCAACTTCCAATAAAATACAGAAGAGACAAACAATCTCTTAATTACCTTCTCAAAATATCATCCAGCAAATATCATCCACTCCACAATAAAATATATAACAAATGCCTCTATCAGAAGTATGAACTCAAAAACATCAATGTCCAACCTCTCTATATCCGTCTACAAACACTTGCCAAAAAATATAACATTCCTACTGATACCTTCTATAACACAACCAAATTTCAAAACAATTCTCCCTGGCTACACTCAGTAATCAAAACTGATTTTGACCTATCAAAATTCAAAAAAGAAACTACCAATAAAGAAACCTATCTACAGTTATATAAAGAGAAAATTCATAATCAATATCAAATCCACACTAAAATATTCACTGATGGCTCACTCCAAGAAAATAAAGTTGGATGTGCCTTCATCTGTGAAAAACATCTTGAAAAATTCCGTCTCAGTGATTTTACATCCATCTATAGCGCAGAGCTCTATGCTATATTCAAAGCCTTGAAATACGTTACCAATATACATAATAAAAATATTCTTCTTTGCACAGATTCACTAGGAACCATACTGGAAATAGGAAAAATATACCCTTCTCATCCAACAGCTATTTCAATAAAACAACTTTTATCCTATAACAAAAATAAAAATATTACACTTCTTTGGGTACCAGGGCACTGCGGTATAGATGAAAATGAGAGAGTAGATAATCTTGCAAAACTTGCAATACAATCTGAATATGATGAGGATTTCAAACCATTCTACAGAGATTACAAAAATATGATTTCCAGAAATATCAATGATATATGGGAATCAGAATGGCAAAACTTGACAAAACCAAATAACCTTAGAATAATAAAAGAAAACTTGAAACCTTGGCTTAACTTAAAAACTCTTCCAAGAAAAGAATCAATAATAATAACAAGACTAAGAATTGGTCATACTTTATTCACTCACAAATATATATTTGAAAAACAGAATAAACCTATCTGTAATGTATGCAAATGCACAATAAGCATAAAACATATACTTGAAGACTGCGAAAAATACCAAATACAGAGATCTTTATTTAAAATCAATAATATTAACATACTGAAAGAAGATTCAAAAGCAAGCTACAACAAATTAATAAGTTTCTTAAAATATATCAAACTTTATGACCAAATTTAAAACCTTTCTACTAAAAACATAAAATAATTCCCACCTAAAACAATTAATCCAATCTTTTCCTGCACAGTTCTAAAATTAGTACTTATCTACTACCTCCAACGTAATGACAATTATAAATAATTAAATAATAACTAATGATAATAGTAATAAATAATAATTAATAATTAATTATAATCTAAAAATAATTTTTAAGAAAAACTATCTATAAGTTTAAATAATTGTATTATAATTAAGGACCCAATATAACCTCCATGTGTTGAGTGGTCCAACAAAACAACCAAATAAAAAAAAAAAAAAAAATGTATCTAAACAAATGTACCTACATGTATCTTTATATATTAACTATAGTACTTTTATATAAAAATCGTATAAATATACATAATATGTATATAATAAATAGACCTTCACCTTTACACGTATGAAATAAGAACAATATCTATGTATTATTTTCCATTTTTCTTTTTTTAAATTCTTTTGGTTACTTACACCTTGAGAAAATCAAATCGAAATACTTTCATAATGTATTCATTTTGATTTTATGTGTGTGTACATAATAAAAAAAAAATTGATATCTTAAGAAAATCAGTGAAAAATCTTTTTATATTTCTCAATAATACGAGTATGTATGTGCGTACACACATATTGTACACAGGTATAAAATTGGTGTATAATATAATAAAAAAATCTAATAACTTTGTATGTGAAAAAGGTATTCAAATAAGAGAGAACAAAATCTACAAAATCAACATCTACTTCATTTAAAATTTTCATTCATTCTTTTGTTATTTTTCGTTTTTCATTTTAAGAAGCATAAATAGGTACTTTCTCTTGAGGATAATATAATAAAAATTGAACGAAAAACTTTCATTTATACTTTTTATATACAATCATTTTCATATTTTTTTCATTTTTTTGTTTTTATATTTTTGATTTTATTTTATTTTTATAACATTTTCTTTTTAAATTGTTTGTCTCATGGTTTTGGTTAAAAACTTTATTTTTATTTAGTTTTATGATGAAAACTTCATTATTTCACACAGTATAGAATAAAAGTAATATAATATAGTATGAGTAGTCTCTACACGTATGTTTACGAAATGAAATTAAGTATTTTTTTTTGTTTTGTTTTTTTGAAATTTAAAAAAAATCTTTTTTTTTAATAATATTCGCTCTTTTATGTGTCCCAAATATAATTTTCATTTATGAAAAACTTTACAAAAGTTAGATATGTAATGACTGCCGAAAAATAATCCACAAATTATATAAAGTAAGATGGTGAAAATGAAAAATAGAAAGAAAAATTATTGTGAAAAATAAAAAATATTTTTTTGACTTTATTCTACAATAATTTCGTAATATGGAATTTTTTTTTTGTCTCTTGAAAGTGAATCCTTACATAGGAAATATACAATCATACATATGTTAAAAAAAATGTTATTTGGTCAAATAATAAAAGAAAACTTCTTAAAAACTTGTATACAAAGCTATTTATATTTTGTTACAAATTACACACATAATAGAGGTGAGAGAATGTAAACCAAAAAGGAGGAAAATATATTTTATTTTTTTACGAGAATTATTATACATTTACTATCTCTGAACAGAAAGAAAATATTGAAATAATGAAAAAAATATTGTATATATACTACTGAAATGATTCAGCAAATTTTTTGATTTGATTATTTTGTCAAACATGTTCGTTAAATTTTCAATGACAATAATTTCAGTGTTGTCAAATACATAAGTAAGTATAGACTCTTTATTATTTAATCGTTGTAAGTTGTAATATGTCATAATCACTCATCAATAATGAAATAAATATTATCGTTATTTACAATTATAAATGTGTATGTACAGACAGATACCATACAATATTTTTATTGAATTATATTCAGATATGTGAATATCTTTTATGTGGTCGAATATATACTTTTAATGAACACAAATACATTTTCGATTTATATTCTTTGTATACAAAAACTTATTTTATTCTTTACACAATTCTTCCACAAAAATGTCTGCACAATATTTCTTAGTGTCCTTACAATATTGTATTGTAACCTATACGAGTATATTTATATATAAAGTAAAATTGATTATGTCATCAAATTTGTGTTTATTTTGTGTTACATTTCATGTTTAATTCATTCAAAATTGAAACCAATAAATTTATTTACTCATTTCAGTTAATTGTGTTTAACTGTAATTTGCGTAACATACTATAGTATACATATGTTTGAATCTAATTTAAAAGACAGAAGAAAAAAAAAGGATTCGAAAAAGAAAAATTTCCTGATATGAATGCTAATTCAAGAGTTTGCATATATGTACTAATGTGTGTCAATAATTTTGTGTATTCGATTCACATAAATTTCTTGTTATGGCTTCTCTTATCTTTTATTGTAATTAGAATTAGAATTAGAGTAAAATTCACATACACAGATACAAAAACAAAGTACATGTGAATTTACATTATTCTACGCTTATACATAGATTTGTATGTTATGTACCCATGTGTGGCTGTGGTGTTTATCGAAAATATATTATCACCGAAATCATTCTATGTGTCACTTATACATTTTGTCACTTTTGTGTGTATGTGTGAACAATATTTGTATATTATATATTGTAGATGCATTTTAGGATGAAAGTTTTTGAATTAAATGTACACAATACACATGTATCCGTTTATAGATAAAATGTGTATATTTATGGGGTCAATACCCATGAGAATATTATTGAATAAAATTTGATACTTTTTTTCCCTCCTCATTATCTGGAACATATAAGTGTGTATTCCACACATTGTCATAAATGTACAAAAAACATACAAAAAGAAGAAGAAGAAGAAGAAGAAAATGTGTACATATATACTCGTATAGCTGTGCGTTTATTTGTAAAAAAAAATGTGAACTAAAGAAAACATGAAGATTATTATTATTATTACAAGTATTGTCATTCATTTTTTGATAGAAAAATACCGATATCTAGATTCGTATAAGTTGATATAAGTATTTGTTTGCATACTAATATACTTTTTGATGCATAAATGATATATGGAAGATGGAAAATTGTAGTAATATTCACGTGTTCAGTCATTTCGTCAATGCATATGAATACAATAAATTGTAAAAGGGATTTGAATTAATGTCAAATAATGTTATGGTGTTAAAGTTAAGATATTTTATCAAGATTTAATTTGATATTTACACGTGTTTTATACAGATTTTGACTGTGATCTAAACAATTCAAGACTAAAGTTAATAACAAGTTTGTATAGATGCTTTGATACTTTTGCATAGTGTCTGTTAAGATAAATATTTATTTTTCGAAATATGGTACTACATATATGTATAGCAAGATTATATAATAATATAGAAAAAGGTTATAATCTTGAAAAATATTTCTCATGTACTTAATAAAGATTAGAATATTTGACCCTAAAGTAATCATTTGGTTTATTTTCCTCTTCTGTTTTCGCACTGTACGATTATGTCAACCCTCAGTTTTATTGTTTTGAATCTCAATTATTGCAAAATGATTGTTATGTTAGTTTTTTTTTTTTTTTGATTGAATAAACCCACAAAAAAAAAATACTAAGGTATCTATAAAATAATGTATCTATAAAAACTAAAAGATTTTATAAGGCTGAATAAATAAATGAAGTACATACTTTGTTTTAATATGAGAACAAAATATGAGGATGATTGAAACAGTTCTCCAAAGATTTCATATTAAATTTTTGTATTTTAGAATGACGAACAAAATAATCGAATATTATTGAATTCTTTGTCGGATGAAAATTTATAAATGCGACCTTAAAGTGTTTATTAGTTTTGTGAAAATTTTAAACCAATAAAAAATAAGTCAAGTCGAAGAATGAATATTTTTTTCGCCATTTTTTAATGTGTAAGTGTTTTTTTATGACAATAAACAAGGTGTATAAAATGCTATACACTGTACATGTATGTATTTGTGAATTCATTTTCGCAAGTATATAAGAAGTGCGTTCATTGTGCGTTCATTCAAACTCCACCTTCCTTTTTACCATTTGGAAACAAAAACGATACATATTCGAACTCTTTTCTTCTTTTTAATTCGTTTTCCTTTTTTATTCTAAGAAAAATTTTTATTTTTAATTTTTAAAAATTGTTTTTTTCATTTAAATTTCTTTTTATTAACTTTTCATTTTATTTGTTCGCTTCAATATGTACATGACATCACACTTAAAAAAGTTTTCTCTCTTTATTATTTTTTTTTTTTTTTTCATTTCTTGCAGCTGGATATTATATGTGTAAAATAACAGAAGTATGTACTTAATATTTATTGTTTTCTTTTTTATTTGTAAGTGTAAGTATTTATTTCTT